>OU342563.1:5017500-6267500 GCA_910589295.1 Noctua janthe | reverse complement strand
ACACGATCATTATTTGAATAAAAAAAGGCTTTTGTGGACGATGGCGTCCCTGGAACGCTTCGCGCGATAAAATGCGGAATTAGAGATGGAACCTTTTTTTAATTCGACATTTGAATGATTGAATATTGTGGACGCTCTGATTTAGATGAAAAGGAAATTAAATCGGACTGTACCTACCAATATATTTGCTATCTGAAAATGAGAGTCAGGCAATTCGGTATTTGACGGTCATTGACGGAGTGTTTTGTTTTATTTTGCTTGAAATAAATTACGACACCCAAAGATAATCGTCTGAATAGAATTTCCATTAATACACGCCATGTTCCGGCTCGATTCATTATTGGTTAATTTAACCAATTAGTTGTTCTAATTGTTCTCGTTTAGATGTTGTGGCGTTGCTCTGGCTGACGCCTGGTACCTAATGCGCTGATATGAATATGGAGTACGGTTTGATATTTACCGATTCTAAGCAGCTTTCTCTTTCAAAATAATACTGAAGATACGGTAGTACCTGACAAAACAAATATTTCTCTGTCACTAGCAGACCACTAAAAAGGACTTGAATCGCCATCAAACTGATTCCCTTCCTCTTATTCAATAACAGTTACTCGTAAATAATGTTCAGTTGTTGTAAATCGCTGCGCGTGATAAACTGACACATACTTACGAGTATATGTGTACGCGAGTATATGTGTGTGTGTATGTTGTGTGTGTGTGTGTGTGTGTGTCTGTGTGTATCGTGTGTGTGCGTGTGTGTGTGTGTGTGTGTATGTGCGTGTGTATGTCAGTTCTTACCGTAGATACGGAGAGTATACTTCACGTCTCCATAAGAATATATTGTGTAGTGTTTACGTCAGGACAGTAAATAAGTATAGTAGATAAGTATTGAGTATTTAGTACTGTCCCCGTCGCTTTGCTAAAGATATAAACTTTATATTTGGAAAAATTGAGCTGATCATCACAACATAAAAATCTTGTAATTTTAGAAAAATGCCTAATTTTTTTGCAATTTCTTTCGAGTTCTTTCACGCGTAGCGCGCTTTTTAGATTATAAACCTCCTTTTAAAATCCAATTTATCAAAGTAATAGAATACTAAACAAACTTCGAATACGGCAGTTCAATGAAGTAAAATGACTGGGTTTGAACAGAATCATTAAATTAAATTAAAGAAACGGCTTTGAAAGGACTTTTTCTGAATTGAAAGACAGCTTTCGTATCTAGTTTTAACGAATGTAATATATCAGGCGTTCATTTAAATCAAGAATTCTACAGTGTACTTACGTGTTTTAAAGGAAAATGGTGAACGAACGTTCCTAAGAATATTCGTTTGCCGTGAGTACATTAGCAATAGATGAGACCGATCCTAAGATCAGTCTCATGTATTGCTAATGACTGACTGTACAGTAAACTAGCAACATCGTGATATTTAAGCCCATTGGAATAAGAACCAAAGAGTAATAGCTAATTGATTCGAATTCCTTCAGACGCCAACATTTTTCAAAATCATTTTATTAGCTTCTAAGCTAATAAAATGATTTTGAAAAATGTTAAAAACGCTAAGCTTGTAAAGGCAAGGTCTTTTACAAGCTTTAATTACGGTTTCATAGCAATTAATTTTATGGATTTATGAAAATGGGTCAACTTTTTGTATTGCGAAGGTCTCTTTCCCTGGGTATGTCAACACTGCTTATTGTTCTGATTATTTTAATTTTGTATATTAAGTTTAACGGTTCACAATAACCTTAGAGAAAAAAAAAACTATGAGACAAGAAATAAACATCAACGACATATTTGGGCAAATGCATTCATTTTTAAGGTTCCGTACCCAAAGCGTGCCACAAGACCGAGTCAAGTGGAGTCATGGTCTTTGATGTCAGCGATCGATGTTCTGATCCTGTGGCTCTGGCCAAGTTAAACGGAATATCGCTATCAGGGCATATCAGGTACTTGGTACTTTTGCCCGCTGACCTCAAAGATGATGGTGATATGAAAGAGAAAGAGGCCGTCCTCTTTCTCTTTCATATCACCATCATGAGAGCTAATAGAAAGTTGTTCTACAAACTTATTTCGTGCATTTTGTACCTAAACTCACACGTACAGCATTTGGAGTAGATTACACTCAAGAATCGTGCGCCCTATGCATTCAATATAACAAGGCGTTCTGGGTGTTGATGGACCTGTCCCGCTTCGCTGTTGAGCTTCTTTCGAGTCATTCCATATTTATGAGAATTTTATGGTATCTCTTCGTTGATCGATACCTCGCTCTTCGTTTCATAAACTGTTTTCTGATAAGCAAACTTATCAGGGTTTTCTAACGAAAATGTCTCCCGGAGGTAGCATGGAATATCAAGTGTTGCTGTTTATCAAATTCATAAAATCTTCATCGTTGGAGTATCCGCCTTCGTTGAAGAAAGACAGTATATTTAGACTATTTATTATTCTCGTTCAATCTCAGAAAATCCATTGGTAAGATCCATGATGGATCTAGTGCAGGGTAGGCGAACCTTTATGCATTAACGTGCCATTTTTTCTAAAGAATGTTTAATGGGGTCATTGACGTGCCATCAAATAATTTTGACTTTCTGATTATTTGAAAAATAATAATAATAAATACTACTAATACTATCAGAACTCTTTATTAAATAAAGTAAACAAAAAAGGTACATTTTGGAATGTTTTTATTACACCCATAAATTAAATTACTGTAAAATTAGTGTGACTTCTGTTGCTGCAGGTTTGATGACAAATAATTTATGTTAGGGTTGTAAGATTTTACTTTTAGCAAAATGCATGCTGAACTGGATTCATCTGTCAAACGGTTTCTAACCGAGTTTTTAATGTTATTCATCTCTGAAAATAATGACTCGCAGGCATAGGTAGATGAAAACATTGTTAAAATAGCATGAGCCAGCTTCTTCATGTGGTACAGTCAATTCGACTTTTTTGACGATTTTATTACTTACTTACAAATTAATAATTTATGATCGGCGACGTGCCCAAAATATTGTGTCGCGTGCCATCAATGGCACGCGTGCCACTGGTTCGCCTACCCTGATCTAGTGACTATTGTTTTTTCTCATTGGATCAAGATGTGGATCTTAAAGTTTAATGATCGCATGAAAAACGTTTCATCGAGCAGTGGCTGCTCAGGTATTTAGCTATGCATTGTAGCGAACTTTAATATTTACCGGCTTATAACATAGTGAACCACCTCTCTCAGAAGATGGAGTAAAGGCTACATGCTACTACACACATTTACAAAACGAGCACATAAACCACAAACTTACCAGCTTGTGCTACATAAGGTAATATCTGCTTACCCATATAAACGAGTTGGCTCTCGACGAGGCGCTGTACAGGAAGCGAGTCACATCTGCATAGATATTCTTTATTTGCAGCCTGTCTGTCGATTTGTGAGAAATACGTGCAATATCTGCTAAGCGCGAGATAAATTGAACGTGCGCATAAAAAATGCGCATGTGCTGCCATTTGTTACAGTAATGCCGTGTTTTAGTTTGATTTAAGATTCACGTATGACTCGAAAAAAATAAAATAATAATAAAAAAAAAAAAAATAATCCACTGTTTTATAATTGCAGAAAAATGTGACGTCAAAACCTAATCCTAAAGCAAAACGCATTCAATATAAGTAGTTTACGGAAATTACTTTACTTGAGTCGTAGAATTCACTTTTTGTCAAAGTTTCAATAGGTGGACTTTTAAACCGTATTCCTAGCTGACTCCAATTCCCAACTATAAGTGTTATTCAGTTTTTTATAAGCATTGCGAGCGCCCTCCCATTAGTGAGGTCTTGTTAGCAGCTGGTAAATAAAATCAAGAGATTATTAAAGGAGACCAGATATTATAATAAACCAATTAAAAGAAGAACTTGTTCCATATTTCACTTACTTTTTATTACTTAAAAGAATTATTCCTTTCTTAACAATTCAAAACAAAAGTTCAGCCCGCGCATAAAGTAAACAACTTTGACTTTGACGTTACTTTGACGTGGGTAGGAACGCTCACCATAGACTAAAGCATGGGTTTTTTCTACATACATTGGAGAACGAGCGATCGACTGAGTCGTGTCAAGTTGGCTAACAACTTAGCGTTTTCTCAAATCGCTTACGCCGAGGCGTCAACGATTGTAGAAAGAGAATCGATAAGAAACGTTTGTTTGGCTAGGCCTGCTGAATTACGTCCTACCAACACAAGCACTCTTAGATATATCACGATCTCTGCCACACTTGTTCCGATTTATTATTTACGTGTCTCCTGTTTTTTGTAATGAGCTGAACGAGTTCTGAAGGTATTAACTGCTCGGATTTATTGTGACTCGTAAATCAGCAAGGGTAAGAAAATATTTAATTTTTTTTCTGACATCTTTCACAAGAATTGTTTGTACAGTTCACAAAACATAATAATACTGTTGTTGTTAGTTCAGCTATCATTTTCTCAAAGTGTCATAATCTTTTGGGCCTACTTCTCCACGTTCTACCTATTAATTCTTTACGAGTGTGTTTCAGTTGAGATACAATAGTATGGTGTTACTTTTATATCTTACTTGGTTTCAGTCGCTATATTTGTGTAAACACTTTAGCAATCGATTACACAAACCACTCACTCCAGTCGTGTTAAGGATCCGATTCGTATTAATTCCCCACGTAACGTCTTTAAAACCACAAAACAGTTTAGTTTTATCTGTTGGTTGATTTTCGGGTCCTTTGGTCAAGTTCTATTATGAAAAAAACAGTGGTAGGGAGGAATTTCTCCTACATCGTTCCTGCATCGTTCCTGTATCGTTCCTGTACCGTGTTATTTTCAAACTTTAGTTTACAAAACATGAAAAATTCTTGTGTATTTAGAACAAGCGCGCACTTGCAGCCAGGCTGCTGCAACCGAATTATTGCGCAGCCAGTCGACGGCTACACCAAATAGGTGACAACTTCATTTTGATACAATCAACATATACGGAACACAAAATACGCGACAAGTGCGCGGAGACCGCAATCACATAAAATATACATTCGCTTTGTCTTGCTCTGGCTGCGAGCAGCCCTTCAGCTTCCGTGCAATCATGCGCGTTCTAATGGCTGCCGCAGCCAGATATCCTTGTCCGCCTAGTGCGCGGGTCAATATACCATCATAATTATGTTGAAGTGGCTGCCTCAGCCAGTCTTAGGTAGACTGGTGCGCGGGTGTCCAAGTATCGCTGTGACCAGTCTTCTTTTTTTAAACTAATATTATAAAGAAATAAAGTTTGTATGTTTGGATGAAAGGGGTTATCATCGCAACTCGATTCCGCATATTCTAGCACGATGATGGGAAGTTACATTATTTCCGAGTGGTATAGACTATATTTTAAAAAGTTCCCGATTATTTCCGATCATAAGACGTGTGAAGCCGCGGGCATAAGCTAGTATTTTATCAGTTAACTACTTTTTGTCTAGTCCATGTGTCCCGGCCATTCAACTGACGACTATTACAAATCGAAAACAATACTTGTTATAACGGCGTCATTTGTATGATATACGGAAACTTTTCGACGTTTTCAGCACTACGAACCCAAAGGATCACCTACAAATAAATGTGCTTAAGAATCAGTCCAACAGAAACGCAGTACCGTTTCTACTAGAGTGAACATTCATTTTTAGGTGATCCTCGCGTAATATCTGCTGCTATGTGGTTCAGAATGTAGGAGTAAGCAGTAATGTTGCCACATTTGTTCTGTAATGGCATCATTATTTTATCTTATGTCTATATTTATGTCTCCCCACAGACTACCCACCTTCCATCTTGCACCGCATCACCTGCGCCAGTGACAGTCTATTTACTGCATCATCGCGTGGCTGAGTTTTGGGCTAATCACATTTGTACTTTTTGCCATCGATACACTACGAAGAAGATTAATTTATCAAATTTCTGTGCTACTAAACGTAATTTGCCACAGGCATGAATTATTATAAAGCGAGCAGAGTAATCAAGGCTCGGGATAGTGTTTTATCAAAACACGTGCAATCCCACACCAACATTATCACACATAGATGAAGGATCACCGTTCGACGAGGTTACAGCACCATTGTTTACAGTTAATTGGATTCTCTTTTATTAGCGCGTCACGCGTGACGCCATAGTCGAGCGTTGCCAGTAATTAACTGCACAGTAATTATATCTACGTGTTGAGTCTACAGACAAACACTTCAATACATCTTGACATGACGCGTCTGCTCAGATTTTGTGCAACAATGTAATAACCAGTGATCGGAGTACGTAGAGATATTTTGGTTTAATGACCGCAAACATTGATGTTAATAATATGAACATTTGTAAGGTAACATGGTCTTGTAGAACGTTAGAATAACTTTGTAAGCTATTGCTACTTGTGTATGCAAAATTGTTAGAGAAAATTTAAAAAATATTTTATTTAACTTTTTGACACATATACGTGATAAGCAAGCGTGTGCCCTGTACGCCAAACGACACAAATATGTAACAAAATGATAGCTGAAATTGTGGCTTGGCGTGTGAGGCATATGCGTTAAAAATAAAGTTTTTAATTTCATTAACCCGAAACGTGTCCATCTTATATTTACCCGTCGGAGGGGTGGAGGGATATGTGTTCGTTCATAATTCCTTAAGACGTGAATAGCTTTTTACAAAGTAATTTCTAACTTATTTAATAATGTATATTTCAAATCCTGGGATTACGGGAATGTCCATATTAAGACAACATATCGCAAGTATAAAAAAAATATTATAACTCACACTATTAATTTTTAAACACCTCTAAGTAAGACTTACCATAGGTATAACTTTTACCTCATCTACCTGGTCTTTCTTGACTATATATATATCTTTAAGTCGGCTTCAAGTCTAACCAGATGCATATACCAGTATTTCACAAGGAACGACCGTCTCAAGGTCTCACTTTTAATACATTTCTTACAAAAATCATAACGTATTCAACAATCTAGACAGAGATAACAGAAGTAGATGATTTTAAGGAAAACAAAGTTAGAATGAAACTAGCTACCAAGATCTAGACCAAGTCGTAATCTAAGTTGGAGTTCACCGGGACCGGGTCCATTCCTCGTAGAGTTGTGTCGTAAACGTTGAGGAGGTCATTATTTGCGATAGTTGCAGTTGTGTTGCTAGCTGTAATATATTGAGCAAGAAAATAAATTTTCAAAGGTTTTTTTACTGCGTACATTGTAATTCTTACCATGTCATTACTTCGCATTTTTTCATTAATAAACAGTCGCTCCACTCCTATATTTCGGAACAAATTGCCTTCTCAAATGACCTGAATAAAAACTTCATATAAAAGCGAAGTGAAAAGTTGTGAGCTTATCACATTCGCCCGTTTACGTCGCTACACGTGACTACTATAAATTTTGACCGTCGCTTCACTTCATTACCGCAACTTGTCCATGTATACCCAAGCTTTAACATTTGCAAAACATAAACTAAAGAAAAAAGCTATGCAAGTTTGCAGAATAACTTTTGGTTTAACAATTTAGAATATTGTGGTGACTATAAACCTATGAAATATGAGTCGGCAAAGTTCAGCGCCTGCCAACTAGAATGACCACTAACTAGCTGTATTAGTTATACATTCCTGAATAAAAACACCGCTTGCTGCTGAGGGTTCGTCACACGGGACATTTCCTCTCAAGTGACAAGGGGCTTGATAAACATTCCTTATCCACGCTCATACTGCCGCAAAGAAGTATTTTACAAACACGTGACCATATTTTGTTCAAGCGAAGTAATTCCTGAAATTTTATACAAGATTTCTTTGGTTTTGGGAAGTAAATAAAGATGTTTATTTACTCCAGAGCTGATTAAGATCTGGCTTCAAAGAATGTTTTACGAATTTACTGTCGCTAAAGTTATTGTCTATGAAGACTGAAATATTGTGTAGAAATTATAATACCTTATTACATTAATTCCTTGGTTGTTTTCACTGTTTATTCTTACATTGTAACCGTATTTTGTTTAAGCGTTCCACAATTTACCCATGTACTTCCATTTTAGAGCAATTTTATAGGTTTTCGATAACGCTGTATCAAAAACACCCCGTATTTATTGTGCTTATTTTGTGGAAACGTTCTACTGCATTCAACTGTAAGCTTGAAATAGGTACAGTTAGATACCAAATAATATAACAGACAGATTAACAACAAAAATCTAATCGTCGTTAAATGTTTATCTTTCTAAACGCCAATTACTGCCAGTTTCGTGTTATCAGCGAGTTAATGTTTATTCGATATACGAGCTTTATTATGTTTGGCTCTGAAACTTAAGTTTTTATTGATATTTATGTACAGTATTTTCACCTTGAAATAACTTAGGAGCAATATCTTTGAAATTCACTACTTATTAAAGGTAAGTACTACCTAGATCTATATACCTGCTGATATTCAATTTATATTAATTTAATTTGGACATACTTTAATGAAATAATCATTTATTAAGTAATCATTTATCAATGTAAACTAAATAATTATACATAATTAATTAAAAAACTATTAAATAAACTAACAACAAACTATAAAAGGGCTTCGAAAAACTCCTCCTCAACGCTGTCATCTGGTAATGTGCCCAAGGGACTGGCGGCGATGCCACGTTGTATGGCAACACTTAGCCTCTGGCCAAGGTAAAAGCCAGCCCTTGGGTCACGGGAAGCATCAACTAGGCGTTTTGAAAATTTCTTGAACAGGCTATGAGCATTAGGACCCCACGGCCCCAGAGTTTCAACTCCAAACGGCTCGAAAATATAGCTTTATTTCTAAATACACCAAAATGGAGCCCGAAAAAAAAAGAGAAAGATTGTTCGTCCAAACCATTTCGACGACGACGTTTATGAAAATATCACTTTCAAAACACAACTCCAATTACAGATAATGAGAGTCATCAACTTACATTTTGTTCCGAGTCTTTTAAAGCCCGTTTAATCTCTTCCTGAAAATTTGAGTCTGAAGAACAGTTTTATCTTTGTTCAGAAGTTTGTCTTTCACATAAATCAACTTTTTTTTTGTAAAAAGTATTATGTCTTTCTCTCGGCTCCAATTAGTAGTAGGTATTATTAGGATTCGGAGCAAAAGTTGATGTAATTAGGAGTTTAATTGACTTTTATTTTACGACACTTTTAGTTTTAATTTCATTACGTGTCTAAAAGTTGGAATCCCGCACAAATACCTGCCACCGAGTGAAACCTTACGCTGTGTTTATTTTTTAAAGTATGTATTTGTTACGGCTAATAGCCGAAGTGCGGCTACACCTAGTTTTAGCCGGCTAAACCTAGGTGCGGCCGGTTAAACTTAGATGTATCCAACTTATCTTCGGTTAGACATGCAACCAATTTGGAGGTACCGCTCGCTGCGCTCGCTCGGCTCGAGCACGTTTTATCACAGTTCTAACCTAATCCATTTGGTCGGTGTGTCCTAGTAATAAAAAGGATACACAACTGTTACCGGCCGCACCTAGGTTTAGCCGGCTAGAACTATATGTAGCCGCACTTCGGGTTTTAGCCGTAACATATCCATACAAACAACAACAACATTCATTTATTTCCAGGCTACTTTGGCCCACAGATATTTTTAGATGTATACCTTACAGACTAACATACATATGATAAAATACAAACTGTGTTAGTAAAAAGTACCTTAAAACTACGTTAGTAACTATTCACTACAAAGACACAAAGATACAAAAACTAAAGTTTTTTTCTATCTACATGTAGTTGTTTCTACGTATATATGCAGATTGGGAGAGACGCCGACGCTAAAACAGTTACCACGTATTCACTACATCATTTCACACAGAAAATAAATATTTCATCGGTTATAAAAAAAAAACAACTTTTTCAAAACTGGAATACCTACTCGGTCAAAACGTATGGTACACCTGAGGGGTTACTATGACGTCTTAATGCAGGAGTAATTCCAGTGTGGGAAAGAGATGGCGCTAGACGACCTGTTTAGCTCTGTCTCTTTCCCGTCGACGTCCGACGTCATGGTAAACCATCTGATTTAAAAAAAAATCCGATGAAAAATTTCTTTGGGAGTTTCAGAAAACGGAACTGAACACGTGGTAACCGTTTTGGCGTCGGTGTCCCTCCCATCCCATATCAATGCGTAGGTATTAACATCTACAAGCGAACGTTCCAGATTATAATCAAACTCTAAAACTTTCAGAATAATTAAAATATTCGGTTAGTTTTGCACGTTCCGTTAGTAAACTTTGTCTATACAATAATTGAAACAAAACTAATTTTGAAAGTACTACATTTGTTCGATAAAGGTTTAATTTTATGTCGAGTTCTCTTTATGAATAATACTTTATTAATGCTTTCATTTCATCCCAGTATATAACTCAAATGGAGTTAGGCAGGACACCTAGCACGGCGCGGTGATGGCAGGTGAAGTAAAGCTGTGACCGAGTGGCGTCCAAGGAATGGAAAGAGAAGTGTTGGTCGTCCAGCGGCGAGATGGGCAAGCGACGATTATTGCCATTGCGGGAATACCCTGGATGAGGCTGGCACAAGAGCGTGGAGCTTGGCACAAGCGAAGAGAGGCCTATACCAAGCAGTGGGTGAAGTCGACCTGTGGATGATGATGATGATGATGATGATGATGATGATGATGATAAATAATAGGCAACAAAACTTCACTAAGTTTCTAGTTACGTCTAGAAACCAAGAATCTTCTGACATTTGAGTAAAGTTTGTCTGAACTGAAAATTATGTACTTTGATTGGACCTGCACTTTAAAATAGGTTAGAAAATGCTTCAACACGGGGCCCAGGGCTAAAACAATTTGCCCTTTCTTCTTTAAGTTCAGAAGTACGTACACGTCTTAATAACAAGTGTTGGCTGAGAATCAGAACCGTCTCCAAAGTCGCTAAACAATCTAATCACATAATCATAGTTTATTTGTTAACATAGGTAAAAAAAGTACAGATCTTATGTTCGATGAACAGAGCGCTATGTTATGCCAGGAGGCGTGCAAATATGGTGTGATAATCTAGCTGAGGATTACAAATTATTTACTAAAATATTTGAAAATCATGCATAGTTATGGTAGATATTAAATAAGAAAATAAATTGAACAATTACATTTTATTTAATGCTCAATTATGTCAGACCTAAATGAGGAATTATTATAATGTCAAAAATCACTGTCAAAATAATACTTAGTCACTAATTTTACAACATACAGAGCAAAGTCAAGGTTCCTGTGGACAGCCATTCTCCCTGAGGTGACTTAATTTAAACTCGACCAAGTTCTGCGACAACATCTGACCCTGATTTATTGGCTTTCTACGTGAAATATTACTCGAACTAAGTCCATGTAGACCTTTTGTAGGTTACAAATAAGTTAGCGGTGCTAGAAGTTAGAATACGAGTCATGTACGTTTCAAAGCTTTGTTAGACATTGTATTAGAGATTAATAATATTTCCCAATTAAAAAACCATGACAGAGCTTAATTGGCTACAAAACCAGAACCAACCTTACTCATCATCTGCCTAGCCTTTCGCAACTATATTAGGGTCGGCTTCCAGTTTAACCGGATGCAGCTAAATACCAGTTTTTTACATGGAGCGACTGCCTATCTGACCTGCACAACCCAGTTAGTACTGGGTAATCGGTAAGACTGACCCCTTGGTTGAACAGAACCAACCTTACTAGTAGGCTATTATAAATAATCAAACACCAAAGAATTAAGCCCTAAAATATGATATGAAATTGATCTGAATAAACCTTATTATAATTTGTGATTTATCGAAATCTTTATCTGACGTTGTTACATTTTGATTATGAATTTTGTAACTACGGAGCTATGGAGATTATTTAAAACATTCCACGCTTTGAAAATTATGATAAACTTGAGAGCATTAATTTCAGGGAACCGCTGGAAGCGAGTCGCACGGAACCAGTCAATGTGGCGGCACTTAGGGGAGGCCTATGTCCAGCAGTGGACGTCTTTCGGCTGAAATGATAATGACGATGATGAGAGCATTAATTAGTCCCTTCAGATATTTTAATTAGGAATTACGTACGCTGGAATTATGAAAAAAAATACGGACATAACTTATTTTTCAAAATCTATTTTAGGAAAACATTGTATTGAAATAAATTAGTAAGTGACGTGCTTGATACGCTCTTTGCTTACATTTTGTTTTTCATCACTAAATTATACGAATGATCATGTTTCTCCTGGATCGAGAAAAAATTAGGGACATATATTATATTCGAGTACGTCTACTTTCGGTCGTCAACTTTATTTATTATCCAAGTTTCATTAAATCATCAAAACTTATCGTGAGAGGTATGTAATAGAAAAAGTTTTTAATAGTTACATAACTGCCAACAGCAGTGGGTAATATCGAATTTTTGTATGTTTGAAATGGCTGAATAATTTTATCCTGTCTGTTTTTAATTTCAAAATAACAGCTTTTTACTGAATGCATATGAAAGTATATACGGTAGGTACTTACAAAAAAAAACATTTTTTTAAATTTTTGTCTGTCTGTCTGTTTGTTCCGGCTAATCTCTGAAACGGCTGCGCTAATTTTGACGGGACTTTACAAGCTGATAGCTGATGTTATAAGGAGTAACTTAGGATTACTTTTAGTTTAGAAAATCAATTGGGGTTTCGTGCAAAAAATTAAAACCCTTCAGTTTTTAAACAAAATCCGATTCAAATAGTAAATGGTAATGGTGGAGGTAATATTTTTATAATAATTTCACGCGGACGAAGCTCACCGGCATCAGCTAGTTATTATAAACGGAAAGAAGTAAATAACAACTAATTTGCATTTGCGTGAATCTATTGGCGCTTGACTCCTGATTAATTATGGTGGACTCTAAGGGCGCCTTCAAATTAGAGGCGAGAAGAAGCGCTGCAGTGGCGATACTAATGAACCTGTATATTATGATACGCGTGCGATATGGTTATTTAGCGACAGTTAGTATGGGTAGCGATAGCTATAGTTTACAATTGCGAGTTGTAAACGATACGTACAAGTGCACTGTATTCACTTGTATTGCCTAGTTAAGAGCGTTAACGTCTTACTTTTCGAAATGTCTTTTTAAAAAATTGTTTCTATGGAAAATCTAAAATTGGTTTATTTTAGCTGTAGCACTAATTTTCGGAAATGTTGTCTATCAAGTTTTTAGACTTATGTATCCTGTTTATGCGTACGAAGTTTAATTAAAATCGGTTCAGTCATTTCGAAAAAAAATCACTTGAAAGTTTGTATGAAATGCCAGCGATTTGACAAAGGCGCGCCGCAATGGCAACACTGCAGCGCTTCTTCATGCCTCTAATTTGAAGGCGCCCTTTGATTTCACACCACCTTACCCTAATTACAACTGTTAACAATTTAATTGAAACACTTCAAAGGACGAAGCTAGCTCAAGTGTTAATTACGAGCACGTTCATGTTCTTGCATTACCAACAAACAGACGCGGATCTGATTTAATCATGTTTACTAATGTTATCATTGTTTACTCTGTAACATAATAATAATATCTTCATTATGCAAGCAACATTGATTACATAATCATTATAATAATGTACATAATCAAACTAGTATACCTGTTTTAGTAAGTAATATGTAATGTACCTAAATAGTGAGTTTGAACTAGTAACATAACATAACATCACACCTGTCACCCCCGAAGGGTTAGGCAGAGGTGTATCTAATAGTACACCCACCTTTCGCCAGTTATGTTTAAGTCCCATGTAATTGGGCTAACAGCCTATTGTTATCAATCAGGCACAAATCCAGACTACTGAGAAATTCCTGATGGAAAAACCCAATAACACTTTTGCCCAACGGAAACCGAACCCAGAACCTCATTCTCAGCAGTCGCGCTTGCGACCACTACACCAATTGAACTAGTAACAAGCGAAAAATCACTCCAGTTGAGACGATTGTGTATACATATATGTGTATATAGAATCATCACAGTTCGCTGATCTGATAACCATTTCCTTCAGAATTTCGGACCACGCTGATTTCTGTAGCTAAAATAGTTTAATCGAATTCAAAGTTCGCAAGCTGTATATTTTACTAGAAAGTTTCCTGTAATGGCTTTTTTTTTTTTTTTTTTTTTTTCCGGATGGGAAATCATCAAATGACCCCCCCCCACTCTGGGCGGAGCGGAAGGGAGTGTCAGACTTGTACTGACTAAAACCCATCCATGTTCCTTCTTTGTCCTTTGTATTCCAGGGCCACGGTATCTCTTTCGAACAGTCCCGCAGCCCTGGCAGGCATCGGTCCTTGCGGACCCCTACCTATTTGCTGACATCTCTTTGAGGCGCACGTGGAACACGAACGCGCCGTCGACACGGCCTGTCGTCATAAGACGGCCGGACGGCGAGCTAGCCCATAACTCGCCGTCCACAGGCCCGCGCCTACGGTGGCCGGGAGCCACCACGTGACCCCCAACGCCCAGGGCGTCTCCCGCGGCGACTGGGACGTGAGGTTCTTTCCCTCTCACGTCCCGCCACCTCCTTCACTAGCATGACTGCTTCGCAGAAGGAGGTGACGGCTTCCCATTCCCTCTCGCTCCGGACCATGGCTTGAACCAAGGCCGGACGCGAGAGATCGCCGCCGCCAATCGCCGCTACGAGGACACGGCGGTGCTCCGCCCAAGCGGGGCAAACCTCCACGGTGTGCTCCACCGTGTCCTCCGGACGATCCTCGCAGTGGAAACACCCGGGCGTTTCCTCCCGCCCGATTCGGTGCAGGAACCTCCCGAAACAACCGTGTCCGGTGAGGACCTGCGTCAGGCGGTAGGTGAGGGCGCCGTGGCGCCTCACTAGCCACTCCTCAAAGAGGGGACTTATCGCCACTATGGTGGCGTGCCCCGCACGGGGTTGCGACAGTCGCTCTCTCCATGTCGCCATGAGATCACGCCGGAGGTCTGTCCGCTGAGCGGCAATTTGCCGCGGCAGCGGAGTTTCCTCCCGACGTAGTGCCTCCGCGCGCCATTCGTGCAGGCGTGCGAGGACTATCGCCTCCAGATCCCATGGCGGCAATCCGGCAAGGAGTCTAGCCGCTTCGCCGGAGATCGTGCGGTACCCCCGGATTAGCCTTATGGCTATTACCTTTTGGGGCGCGTTCAGGTAGTGGGCGGCTTGCCGCCTCAAAGAACGCGCCCACACCGGGGCCCCGTAAAGAGCCATGGACCGCACGACCCCCGCGTATAGCCTCCGGCAGGAGGCGTTTGGACCCCTCAGGTTGGGCAAGAGCCGCTTGAAGGCAGCCCCTGTCCGTTCCAGTTTGGGAGCCAAACGTCGGAAGTGCTCCACGAAGTTCCACCGGCTGTCGAGGACGAGTCCTAGGTACTTCAACGTCGACCCGACGCCGATGGAAACCCCTCCCGCCGTCAGTAGGGATCCCGACGGTGGCGCATTCCGAGGCCCATGAAAACACATGGCCTCGGACTTGTGCAGTGCCACCTCGAGACCCAATTGCCGGATCCTCTCCACGACTATCGCTACCCCGCCTGTCCTTTTTCTGTCAAAAATTGTACATTGAGCGAGGTCACTTTTAAAGTACTCCTGACAAATAATTGTATTTTGGTGCAAAAACTAGTTAAAAGTGCGAAAATTTTATGTGACTGGACAATTTAGGTAACTAGTGAGTTCCTTCAATATTAGTTACAACGTTAGTGCTTCGACTTATTGGTGAAAAAGTTAAAAACAATTGACCTGGTGAACTTTATTTACTTCAAATTCTTGCGATTACCCTCACATTAACGAACGTACATTGTAACTCCTTGAACACTTGTTTAATGAAGTTGTGACAATCACTGTTTGCTATCTAAGCTCATCAGGCGTTAAAAACTGCAACACATTGCTATAAACTTTCTTGAAGGGATATTGACTGGTGCGTGACGTGCAACGAGACCCAGTGCTACGTGAAGTGAGCGCAGAAATACACAGATACAGTCGACCGTATTGAATAATATACATAATCACTACCATGTCAGTTCGTATGCGTCGCTCTCCACCAACCACACCCATAACCCAAATGGACCAAACACAATCGGAACCCGATATCACCCAGGCAGTGGATGACCCGGAGTTTGTTAACATAAACTCACGCAGCAAGCGTCCACGATTAAATGAATCACCGCGTGAGCAAAACCAGTTAGAACAATTTGAACGATTTAAACAGGAATTTAAATCTGAAATTAAGGAAATGCTTCTGGCTTGGAAAGTCGACCAAGATGCGTATGCAGTAAAGCAATCCGCAGCACAAACTGAGCTGATATCAAAGCTGGCTTCAGACATTTCAGAACTGAAACTACAAAATATAAAAATCCAAAATAGTAATACCAAAATTCAAGAATCCAACATTGAGATCAAGAAATCCGTTGAATTCCTCAGCTCTCAATATGATGACCTAAAGAAAGAAATCATGCGCCTGCAACACGATAGCTTAGAATACAAGAAGCGTATCGAGTCATTGGAAATGGCGGTCAGAGACCTTCAATATAAGTCCCGGTCGTCTAGTATAGAAGTGCGCAACATACCTACCCAGGAAAAGGAATCGTCGACAGATCTTTCAAAAATTGTAACAGACATAGCTAACTTAGTGAACCTGCCACTAACTGCCTTCCACTTCCGAGATATATATCGCACATCGGTGAACCGCGGCACCAGCAAACCTATAATCGCTGAATTCACTAACGTCCAAACAAAGTTCGACCTAATTTCACGCGTTCGAACCTATAACAATAAAAGGACGCATAAAGAGGACAAATTGAATACGGAGATACTCGGAATCTCGGGACAAAAACAAGCAGTCTATGTAGAAGAACATCTGTCTAATACAAACAAAAAGCTCTTCTACCAGGCAAGAGAATTTGCACGCTTAAGGAAATACGCATTTTGCTAGACTTCAAATGGCAACATTTTTCTTCGAAAGCAAGCCGGAGATAAACAAATTCTGATAAAGTCTGAAACAACTCTCAAGGAGCTTCAGGAATGACTATGTCACAGCTCAGTATTAGTAAGCAGTACTTCGTTAATCTACTTTGTTTTAGTGTCTGCTATACGTAAGTTATACTACAGTATTCCCACTGATAACTTGCTTGATACTTTTATTTTGTTACATAACTCAAGTAAAATGAATCATAATAAACAACATTCAAATCCATACATAAGCCACATAATAAAACACACAAACACACATTTTGTTACGTATTTAACCCCACCTTACCTAACTAATTCACACGACAATTGGCGTACTATATCACACCACACTAGTTTCTATTGCCTGACAATGGTATACATACCAAACACACCAGAGCTTTGTACCGTGTCATACTATCGTGAATCGTTTTTTACAAATGGCTAATATTCTGCAATCTATTATTACAGCTGACTTAGATGAATTTGAAGTAGCAAAATCATATAAATGTCCACCTTCAGATTGCTCGAACTACTTAGTAGGGTTGAACCATCATATCAAAATCATCCATATAAATATACGAAGTATAAATAAAAATTTTGATGAACTATTAGTATTGATAAAATTGCTTAATGTTAGTTGTGATGTATTGGTACTTACTGAGTGCTGGCTAAGTAAAGTGGTGAATCTCCCTGTGTTGAACGGGTATAACTCGTACTATACAGAACGGACGGCCAACCAGAACGACGGTATTGTTATGTATATAAAAGATAGCATTAATTGCACTGTTAAAGAGCCCAATTTTCTAAACGGAAATTGCCTAACATGTGAAATCACAAATAAACTCGCATTTGCGGCTGTGTATCGTTCCCCGTCATATAATACTAGAGCTGAGTTCGACAATTTTCTGAATAGCGTAGACAATATCCTCTTGTCCTTAAAAAACTATAAAAATATCTGCTTAATCGGGGACACTAATATAGACATCCGACCTATTGGTTTAGAAGAACGTGCTGCCGAATACTTAACACTAAACGCCACGCACGGCCTGTTACCCGCCCACCGGATACCTACAAGAATTAATAGCTGCATAGACCATGTGATGCTCAAAACGGACAAAACAGCCACATTACTTGTGATTGAGTCACATGTTACTGACCACCTCCCAATTCTACTCACTATTAATAATGTACCCTCCGGACGATCGGTACCGGCCCGCAAAATACCAAAAATTGACTACACTAATCTAACAAACCACATCGAAACCCTAGATTTCTCGAAAGTACTGAGAACTAACGACCCTAACCTAGCATCTGACACACTTACGGAAATATTGAATACCGCTTTAATAACCCACACAAAAATTGTAACCATCTCTAAGAAAGACAGAAATATTCAACCGTGGATTACACCCGGTTTACTACGGTGCATTCGCCACCGTGATAAGCTTCACAAAAAAGCCAGAAAATCGCCTGACAGCCAAATAATTCAAACCTCTTATAAACGTTATAGGAACTACTGTAATTGTCTACTCAAAAAACTTAAAAAAATATATGAACAAAATGAGCTACGGAAAGCAAAAAACGACCCTAAAAGACTGTGGAACAAAATCAAAGAAATCACTTGCACAAATAAGAAAACCAACCCCCACTACGAGTTATTGAGTACAGTCCCTGATAAACGCGATGCAACTAACCTTGTCTGTAACTACTTTGCGAACATCGGTCAAAAGTTGGCATCCATGATAAATACCGCGGCCCAACCTTCCCCATCACATCTCTCCCCAAGCACGTGTCCCGCTACCTCCTTCGTTCTTCTCGGAGTGGATAATGCTGAAGTGGACTCCATTATCTCAAGCCTAAAACAAGACTGTGCCACTGGCTGGGATGGTATTCCCGTCAAACTAATAAAACTATGTCGACATGTCCTCGTACCACTTATTACTCACATAGTAAATTGTTCCATAGCCACAGGCATATTCCCTAATACGTGCAAAAAAGCCGTAATACACCCAATACATAAGAGTGGGAACAGAGATTGTGTAAACAACTATAGACCCATTGCTGTACTACCTATTATGTCGAAGATAATGGAGAAAATTATCAATAAACAACTTGTATACTACCTAAACAAATACAACATAATAGCAAAAAATCAGTACGGCTTCAAAAAAGGAGTATCTACAGAAGACGCAGTCATAGACCTAACTGAACTTGTTGCTAGGAAATTAGACAATCAACATAAATGCCTGGGTCTATTCCTTGACCTAAAAAAAGCTTTTGACACGGTCTCTGTTCCCACCCTTCTATCCAAGTTACATAGCATCGGCATACGAGGCATAGTTCATGATCTCTTCAAGAGTTACTTGATGGACCGAAAAATCTGTGTGAAGATAGGATCACATATTAGTGCTGATGAGATAATGTCATACGGAGTCCCGCAGGGCAGTGTCCTAGGCCCAACGCTCTTCCTTATCTACATCAATGACTTATGCACCCTTACTCTTCCATCTGCTAGTATATTTACCTATGCCGATGATACAGCCATCATAATACATGGGAAGAACTGGGATGAGGTGAAAAATAACGCTGAAGAATCTTTGCAAATTGTCATGGAATGGCTTCACAAAAATTTACTTACCCTGAACCTACAAAAGACAAACTACATCCCGTTCTCTATTCATGCTAAAATGAAACCCCCAAACATGTACTCAATTAGAGCTCACACCTGTACGGACAACTCGACCTGCTCTTGCCCAGCGCTCCCTCCAGTAACTTCTGTCAAATATTTGGGTGTGATGATCGATGATGGACTGCGATGGAACAAACATATAGAGACAACTGCCAATAAAGTCAGGAAAACAATTCACCTCTTCAAGTCATTAAGGCATTCTGCGGACCCAGAGACCCTAAAAATGGTTTACACAGCACTTTGTCAGTCCATCATAGGCTATTGTATTTTGGCTTGGGGTGGATCGGCCAAAACTAAATTCCTCGAGTTGGAGCGTGCGCAAAGGGCAGTACTTAAGGTTATGATGCAAAAACCCTTTCGCTATCCAACTCACCAGCTTTACACCGAGCTCCAACTTTTAACTGTGAGACAGCTATTTGTGCTAAGAACCACTCTCTGGAAACATAAAAAAGTACCACCCCCAGACTCAAATAAACGTGGTCAAAGAATAGTATGCCCAACCCCAAATCACAGAACTTCCTTCGCCAGAAGACAGCTGTATGTGTTGAGCCCTCTTGTTTACAAAAATATTAATAAGACCACACAAATAGCAAGGCTAAGCAAACAAGATGCAAAAGCTAAGCTGAAGAACATGCTGTACCTCCTAGACTATGCTCAAACTGAGGAACTACTCACCACTCTGATATAACTCACAACATTCCATGCAAAGACGTAATGCAGTCACCCACATCTTTAAAATAAAAGTAGACACCAAGCTCGTAATAACTCAAGCACAGTCTTACACTCGACACCACTACATTCACAAACTTAGGCTCCTGATATTACACTCACACAACACAAAATACACGCATTTCTTAGTTACACACACAAACACACACAATTACACCTTGCAAACAATACACACGACTCCCACTCACACATAAAAAATCAAACACACAGTCATTTTACTTTTTAATTTTAATTTATTTTTACTTTTATTTGTTTTTCATTCTTTTCTTTAAATCACTACATAATAATATATTCTTTTTGTATAACATCACCTTACCAGCTCTTAATTTTCATAAGGGTTTATAGTGTCCAAGTGGCAGTAGAACACTGACTCCTAAGTCACAGGTATTCCTAGTTTAGGAGTCAGGGTTTCAACTTCTGTGCGCCTTTAAATATTGTGAAATTTAGCTAGATAATAAGCATATTGTAAGGAATTGTATCAATAAAGTATATTATATTATATTATATGTTTTCGGCCGCCGCCTCGTGCGACCTCCCTTGTGCCAGTACCAGCGTGTCGTCAGCGTAGCAAACTACGCTGACGCCGGTAGGGAGGTCGGCGCGCAGCACCCAGTCGTAACCGATGTTCCACAAGGCCGGCCCCAGAACCGATCCCTGTGGAACACCGCACGACATCTCTCGCCGGTTCCATTCTCCGCTTCGACCAGGGTAGACGACGGCTCTATCCGTCAGGTAGTCCCCGACCACACGACGAAGGTAGGTCGGCACCCGGTGATACCGGAGTGCCTCCCTAATACAGCTCCAGGGCATGGAGTTGAAGGCGTTAGCGATGTCAAGAGACACCGCCAAGACGACCCCGCCCCGGGACACCGCGTCCCCCGTCGTGAGGGCTCTCACGCGCATGATGGCGTCCACCGTCGAGCGCCCCTTGCGGAAACCAAACTGGTGTTCCGCAAGATCCGGCCCCATCCCCGCAAGGTGCCCGGCGAGGCGGTTGGCAATGACTCTTTCAAAGAGCTTGCCCACCTCGTCGAGCAGCACGATGGGCCGGTATGCGGACGGAGAGTCCGCAGGGCGCCCTGGTTTCCGGATGAGGACCAGCTTCCCCGTCTTCCAACGAAGCGGAAACTGGCCTCTCTCCAAGCATGCGCTTAGGAGCCCTTCCAGTCGGGGCCCGAGAGCCTCAGAGGCCAGGACCCAGGCTTTGCCAGGCAAGCCATCGGGTCCCGGGGCGGTGTTTCTGGCTTTCAGCCTGCGTACCGCCACTCTCAGGTCTACCCCAGTCACCTCCGGAACGTCGTCATGTCATCGGTGTGGTCCGCTTCCGGCACCGCACGCGGCGGCGGAGCCATAGGCGGGGGAGGATGCTCCCCTCGCGAAGGGAACAGAGCGCTCACCACGTCCTCCACGAGCTCAGGCCGGAGACTCTGCGTTAGCGGGGGGGGCCGGGTGCGGAGTTTGTCCCGCACCATCTTGTAAGGGCGCCCCCACGGATCTCCGTTCAGATACTCCAGCATCTCCTCGCGGGCCAAGTTCTTGGCCCGCCGGACAGCCTCTTGGAGGGCGGTCTTCGCCGCTCTGTACCCCTCGTACAGCTCCGCCTCAATGGCTGCCGCATCCGGAGGGCGGATGCGGAGCCTGCGATGCCTGGCGTACAGGCGCCGCGTGGCAACGCACGCCTTGCGCAAAGACGTCAGCTCTCGCGACCACCAGTACACCTGACGCCGGGCGCTTCCTGGCCGAACTCGGGGCATTGCCACGTCGCAAATCTCGGACATGGCCTCCTGGAACCAACCCGCCTCGTTGTTGATGTCGGCAGGCCTGACTGGTGATGACACCCAGGCCTGCACGATCGAGGCTTCCAGGAGGAGCTCCCGGTCCAGCTGCTTCAGCGCCCATCGCGGACCACTCGGGGCCTGTAGGACCGGCACGCTTGAGGACTGGGTGGAGACGTCGAACCGGATGTACCGGTGGTCGGAATAGGTCTCCACCCCCTCCATGACGCACCAGTCAACGACACGCGGCGACAGAGCGGGGCTGGCGAACGAGATGTCCACCACCGACTCGCCCCGCATCCGCACGCACGTGGGGACAGAACCCCGATTTAGGACGACCAGGCCTGTCTCCAAAGCCCAGTCCTCCACCATTCTACCCCGCACGTCCGTGTAACGAGAACCCCAAGCCAAGTTCTTGGCATTGAAGTCCCCGAGCACAAGCACGGGGAGGGAATGGCTTCCGATGACGACACTCAACTCCGTGAGGGAGTTGTCGAACTCGGCGAGAGTTCGGCTCGGGGAGAAGTAGACTCCCACTACAACGATCTCCCCGAACCGTGCTGCTACGCACCCCTGACCCTTCCTGACACTCTCAAGGGTCGGGGTACCGGCGGCGACCGACGTAATTATGGTCACTGAGCCGCTAAGGTCCTCAACCCAGTTATCCCTGGGCGGGACAAAGTACGGCTCAGCGACCACGGCGATGTTAATCGACCACTGCGCCATGCTCTGGAGCAACAGATCCTGAGCGCAGGCGCAGTGGTTGATGTTCGCCTGGAGAAGGCGTAATGGGGCCGTTACTGGCACTCCATTTCAGCCCCCTCCCGGGCCCCCTGCGAGGGCCCCGCTGCGGAAGTTGCAGCAGTAGCGGCAGCGGCAGCGACAGTGGCGGCGGCTGCGGTGGTGGCGACGGTGGGGGTTTTGGCGGTGGTGGCGGAGGGCCTTCCCTTGCCCCTGGCCTTGGCGGGAGTACCGCAGGACTTGCTCCCTGCCCGGTGATCGGCCGGCTTGCCAGCTGCCGCACATGCGGCGCAGCGCGGCGCGGCGGAGCAAGCCACGGCCATGTGACCAGGCTGGCCGCAGCGGAAGCACAGGCCGCTGCGGTCCACCTCCGAGGTGCACCGGACCGACACGTGGTGCCCCACATGGCAGCGGAAGCACCTCAGAGGTCTGGGTTCCAGCAGCTTCACCTGCGCCGAAACCCAGCCCACCAAGAGCCTTCGGCCCTCCACAATAACTTTCGCCGCTGTCACAGGGCAGCTTACCGTTATGGTTCGCATACCCGACAGGTCCGGACGTAAGGTGCCTGCCTTGACTTGCTCGGCAGGACACCCACCGGTCCTGGTGACGGCGGCCACCACCTCCTTCTCGGTCACCGAGTCGTCCAGACCCAGTATGCGCAGGTCTGCGCATTTGACGGGCCTGGACACTCGGGCCTCGTCCGCATTTAGGGACGCTCTAAGCTTTTCAGCCAGAGCGTCGGCGGACGAGCCACGGGTTTCGCCAGGGATCTCCAGCACTCGAGCCCCTGTTGCGGTGACTCTAAGCCGGAGGCCCCCGGTGATCCCGAGCTCTCCGAGATCCACCGTCGCTTTCGCCTTAGCGAGCACGTCGCGGTAGGTCACGCCCCTCTTTTCCGCGTCCGGCTGTAGTGTAATCACTACAGCTGCGGTCTTCGGGGCGCTGAGCCTAACCGCGACGCCCCGCTCCTTTTGCCGGCGTTTCTGCTCCTGCCTCCTGGCCTTTTTGGCCGCCGATCGCTCCCTTGCTTTTTCTCCGGCCACCTGCCACTCGGTCTCGGCCGCGGAAGGCTTAGGGGGCGGGGGGGGCGGCGATAGCGGCTGTCTCGCGGCTGGCGCTGGCATATTCGCCGCCTTGCCCTTCTTTTGGGCCGCCGCCTTGCCCTGTTTCAGGGCCGCCGCCTTGCCCTGTTTCAGGGCCGCCGCCTTCCTAACCGGAGCCGGTTTCGTCGGGGCTGACATAACCCTGCCGGGGGGCTGGCTGGACGGCCCCGGTGCGGAGGCCACAGCAGACGCATATGAGGCCGCCGTCGGTCCCGGGGGCGCCTTGTTTGCCGCTAGGGGGGGCGCAGGACAATGCCCTCCAGGACGGAGAACCTCGCCTGGAAGGCAGCCAGCTCCTGCCGAACCAGATTCAGAACCTGGTTCTCCACCGGCACGGACTGGCTTGGATGCTTCTGGCCCCCATTTTGGGGCGCCTCGCGAGAGCCGGACTCGCGCAAACTGGCCAGGTCTGCTCGGAGCTTCATGTTCTCCTCTTTGAGAAGCTCCGTGGCGGCCGTCAGTCGAGCGACCTCCGCCCTCAGAATGGCCACGCCGTCTGGCGGGGGCCCCGCAAATCTGGCCTCCGCTGCCGCCATAATGGAGGCGACCGCTGCAGGTATAGCCCTTTGCCTGGTGGAGGGCTTTTGTTTCAAAGAGACAGCCCTAAGCGCCGCCTCCACCTCCTTCGCGAGTCCGGCCTTACGCTCCGCTTCGGAGCCGCCATCAACGCCCGCTCCGTCGCCAGAGGAGCCCGAACGGGCCACCCCGTGACCGGTGGCCACCCCCGGATGGCGCCCCTCCTCGGCAAGCCGCGCCGACCTCTCGGTGGCAGAGAGGCCTCTCCCCTTACCACGGATCCCGCCGCGCTTGCTGGTGGGGATCTTACAAGCCGAAGCCAGCTCCCCATCTGACGACGACTCTCGGTCGCCTACCGGCCTGGACCGCTTGCGTAGGAACTCCCTGTTCCCCGCAGCAGCCCCGGGCCTCCCGCGCTGGGAGCTCACTGAGCCTCCCGCGCTCACCTCGCTGGATGCGGCGCCGGACTCCGACACCGCATCCCTCTCCTCCCTTCCTTCGCCGATATCGGCCGTGTTTTGGGTTGTATTAGTTTCCATACTGTTCCCACGAGTATGGGGGAAATAAAAAGTCCATCTGGGCAGTGCCCCCTGTACCCAGATAAGCCATAGCCAGGCCCGGCAGTGGTTCGCACTAGAGACTGATTTTCCAAAGGAACCCGTCAGCCATACATCTCCTCGCGGTGCGCCGCCGCTTGAGATTCGGGGTAACTTTTTATAGAGGTTTTCTACCTCGTGGTCCGGGCGGTTAAGCCAAGACCCTCGGTCCCAATCGAAGCCGCGAGACGTGTTCCACGACACTTCGACGGTGGGATTACGATATCGACGGAGACAGTGAGGAACGCACGTCCTTCACTGTCTGCTCGGAGGCAGGGTAAGTGCACACCGAGCCCGCCCTTGCTCCTCCGCTGTGCCCTCTGCTTTTCAGAGGGTCACGCGGAGCAACGCCCCCTTGGTCCATGAGGGACCCGCCCATGTCAGAATATTAGCCATGGACAGTAACATTCCCCGAGGAATAAGAATCTCTTCCCATTCCTCGGGGAAGGATACTGCCCACGCCCAGGGTGCACCGGCCCAGCAGCTGCTATTCCCTCCAGACGTATCGAGAGGGACCGGCAGCCATCAGGCACACGAGGAGGAATTCTGACAACGCACCCCTCCTGTAATGGCTTCCACAAACATAATCGCTTTGACCCAAACAACATAGCAACAATTTAAATAATTTGGAATCAGTAAAGGAAGGTCTAATTCATTCAAGATTCATCACTTTATGGTTTCTCTGTAGACATCTGGACTCGCTCCGGAAGCGTGTGTTCAATTTCCGTCTTAGTGTGTACAAGTTGCGGGTAGTCGTAAAATGTGTGATCTGATTCATGGTCGATGGGATTCTGTGCTCGGGTCCAAGGTTTAGTTTCAGGATTTGTGTAATTAGAGTTGCTAATTGGCTCAACCAAGATAGAATTGTGCTAATACTTCGTTATGTAAATTTATAGCTAATTTAATTTACTGTAATTTTTATAGAGTAACGTACTTTTTAACAAATAACTATTTTGTCATCAAAAAGGCTGGTTAGTATGTGCTATGAAAATAACGAAATTCACCGATCCCTCCCGGTGGCTTCAGTTCATATGCAAAGCCAAATTGATCATATTACTTTGCATATTTCGCACCAGCTCTTGATGAAGTTTAAAAAAAAAATCAGCTCACGGTGCGCTCCGTGCATAGCGATCGCGTCAGAGAAACTCTACGTAAGTACACACGGCGGCACATAAAGCTGTACATTTTCACTATAACTTGGCCTCGCTTTGTATAGATTTCCTATACAATGAGAGATCCGCAAAAACTGGTTTTGTATAGTTTGATTGGCCGTCGTGCTCACAAAACAAATACTCACTCCCATAATCATGTAGCCGCTTGGAGGTTTCAAGGCACCCATCCATGAATATTAATGTCATGCTATCTTATTACTATTATCATGTAATCGTATATTGCTTACTCAATATTAACATCGAAAGCATAGATTAGCTCTTCAAACACGTCTCTCAATTTAACAAGATGTAACACACTGTGTGAGCTGATAATACTATTACCTAGCAATATGTGAGAGAACCCGAAGATGTGTGATGTCATTATTTGATGTACTGAATAGCTGATTTGGTGAAACTATTTGGTGGAGTTGGTTAGTGTTGCAACAGTTTATGTATACGCGATCACTGGATTACTAAATCTATCTAGTATTGCAAGATGATATTCCATTTTCATTATTAGAGTATAAACTCTCGTAGCGATGTCACTACGATGTAGCGCCGCGCACATACCTAAGGCGCGGTACAGCGGTTTCGGTCAAACTATAGCGCACACACTGCGCAGTTGCGCACAATGCTACTATTTGGTGTTCTACAAACTAAACCACATTTTGGTCTACAAATATCATTTATCGGTCTCAACCAGGCGAGGGAATAATAGTACACCGAAAGCCCTTTTCAATGTTCAATTTACAAACGAATACAGAACTAACTGATAAGCTCAATATATGAAATTGTAATTCCATACCAAATACAATCTAATTACCAAGATCTGATAAAATTCAATGAATCGAGAAGCTATATTAATAGCAGGTACCGATCGTAGCTTCATTGCAAATTTTATGGGAAGTTTCAGGTGTAGTCTCATGGGTATCGAAACTGTTGATCAATAAATTACTAAAGTTTAGACCAAGTTTTGACTTGAGCTCACGATCCTTTTCAACATTTATTGTTTTTTAAAAGTCATTAAGGTTCATATAAAAATAATAACAATATTACCGGAACGAAATTCAACAGCTAAAATCATACCTAAGATATTGAGGGAGCAACCGCAAATGATAACATATCACTTTGTATCGTATCACATGACTCCATCTTCTATAATATCATTCCTATGACCGACATCGATGTAGAATGTTATTGGCACTTCGACATAAGTCTGAATGCTTTGCACTGTATCTGAAAGTGGAACTGGATAAGGAGAATAGATCTATAAGCTGCATCGAAATGGTTGTAACTTTCATTTATTTTTCATCACAAGAACCGCTCACTGAGGAAATTCAATAGATCTATTAAATAAAGCTACGGGTTCCTATATAGAAGTATAAAGTAAAGATTTGATCATTTTTTAATGAAAATAATGGCCACTTGCTCTCAAAAAATGCTGAGATGCCATAAATGTTTTGTTTTTAATGTTTTTTCTTTTGTAAACCGCAATTCAAATTTTTATGAAAATTGTTCAAGATGTTAAAGGTTTCTATCATTACAGTGGAATGAATCATAACAAGGAAATTCAATAAGAACATTATTTTATGTTAGATGCGTACTGCGAAGGCTGGTTTGAGATGGCGTGAGAAAAGAGTTCTTGAAAGGAATTGGGAGAGGCCTTAGCCCAGCACTGGGTCAGTAAATACTAAACAAAAAAAACTTCTACGAACTGCAGCACTTTTATTGTTTATTAAGCTTCTTGTAAACGCCCTTACCTTTATAAAAAAATAACTTTAATGGGTGTTTTGTTCTGGACCATACCTGGGAACCTTCTAGTTACGGAGATATGGAAGGTCAAAGTTCCAACATTTTCACATGTTTTTTTTTTAATACTAATTTTTAAGGATGCCTTCATGACCCGTTTACTATTCAATGCATTCATCAGCACAATGTTTGGAGTGCATAACATTGAGTTTTACCGTAAAACGTTGTATAGCATAATTTTATTAATTTCAGTAGATTAGGGTGTTAAGTTGATGTACCTTATAGCTCATGGTAAAATTGTATACCTTCGTTACAACAGTAACGCACATCAGTAGCGAAGGGTAAATTTTTATAAGAGGTAAGCCGGAGAACATATCTTTAATGTGATTATATTATTTGTCTATAGAATACTGACTTTGCCATTTTTCAAAGAGTCGGTAGGAATCGAGTTGTATGGAACCTTCGCCACTGACGCACATATTTGAACATCAAATACGATCAGAAGGCAATCTAAACGGTAGCTAATGTTAGCAGTTTCTATTGTAATTACCCAATAAAACTCAAAAATGAGGTCAACAGTTTATTAAAGCCAAACCGCGATTACTGTCAAACCAAACATTCGTAAAGAGATTTCACAGCGGAGTAAGATTAACATATCAAAAGCCACATTGCCCGGTCTCGGGACAAAGCGAAAGAGTGCGAGAAACGGTGACGCAGAACTGTGACGTCATAGACTGTGGCTCAAGTACTGCTTTGTAGGAAGAGAAGTCGCGCGACTACGGCTGGGGATACAACGTCAAAAGACGTCACGTAGACTTACGGCATTTCATACAAACTTTCAAGTCTTTTTTTTTCCAAATGACTTAACCGATTTTAATGAGCATAACGCATAAGCAGAAAAAGGTTTAAAAAGTTATCAGAATCAACTCTTTTCCTTAAATCTATGTTATATTACTTTTATTCTTCTGCTATCGTTTTAGTTAAATCCAAGATGAACAAAAGGCCGCTCTGTTGTTAGATTTTGTATTTCACTAAATTAATGTTTTTTTTTGCGTAAAACCTTTTTTGCTTTTAGTGATTCTTCTGTAGTACCTTATATTTCAAAATTGTATGAAAACGCACTCACGTAAAATATGTAACATTCAATGTAAGTACAGTACCTACCTAAAAGCTTTTCTTCTGCTCCACGTAATAAACACATAACAAATGACAAAATAAATTGATTAAAATGTCCTCTTGAAACAAAGTTAGCAAGCGTTAAAGTTTTCGTCGACTAGTTTTAATTCCAAAATAAGCAGCAGGAAAAATTCTTTGCGTGGGGCAACGTTTAGAAAAAAAAAAGAAAATCTTTTTTGGCGATTTGTCCGGAAAATCTTGTAAATTGTTTTCCTCATCTTCATCCTTATCTAACGAGTATAAGAAAATTGTCGAGGATTTTCTGGAAGATGAGCAGGATGGATTTAATTTAACGAGTCCTGCCTAAAAACGTGAATTTTCACTCCAAAAAAAAGTCGCTTCCTAGCAATAATTTTTGTGTAAAGTTAGTTTGACGTCCATAATGCTTGGTTGACGGCTTCGTGAAGGGTCTGTTTACACCCTGTATATTAAATAATACGTTGATGCACAGCACTCCGTGTCGTCATAGTTGATTGAATCCTGTTTCTTCGTCGTTCATACGTTTTCCTCAATTACCCGGAACTCTGCTGAGCGAACTGCACGTCCGTGTCTCAGGGACGTCACTGAGCTAATCAAATTCTCGCTGTCGGAGTGTAATCAGAGAGGCTGTAAAGATAAGTCAGACAGCGACGCAAACATTACGCGGTATTAAGGATGCTAATCATGTCAACGTGAGGGAGAGACGCAATGGAACTCTAACATAATATAGTACGTCGCTGTATGTATAAAGGGTGTAACAAGGCCCTTAACGAAGCCGAAAGGCACTTAGTTCTCCCCGTCATTGCGATCATTTTTTTGTTAATGACCATACCTAGGAACCTTCTAGTTACGGAGATATTGGGGGTCAGAATTCCAACTTTTTTACAAGTTTTTTTGGAATAATTTTAATATAAGATTTTTACTTTAAATTAAACACCTCCACGACCCCCGCACTATTCAATCCATCCATCAACACAATGTTTTGAGTGCGTTACATTGAGTCCAACCGTAAAACGTGATTTTTCACCCCAATAGAAAAAAGTCGTTTCCCAGCAATATTTTTTGCGTTAAGTTACTTAGTTTGACATGCATAATGCTTGGTTGACAGCTTCGTGAAGAGTCCGTTTACACCCTTTATAGTAATCTCATCACATCCCAGAACTAACCCATACAGCTGCTAATCTTGTAGCATTTTCCTTTCCTATTCAAAAACCTCAAATAACTTTTTAGATGAGCTTGGTAATTGCATATAATTTTAAGAAGATTTATTATTATACTCACCACAATATGGCAGCGCCCGCATGTTGCTACACAACGAAGATTTATCGTCTCGACATCGACATATTCGCTCCGCGATCCCCGCGCTCCTAACATAAACTGTCACCACTCATCGTATTGGTTTTGGTATTGTACGAGTATATTGTTTTTTGAAGCTAGAATTATCTTACTTGATAAGAACATGGAAGGTTGAGTGATTGCTTTGAAAGGTTTCTCTATCTAATGAAAAGATAAACAACTAAGACGAAGGATTCGGAATAAAAGCAACGAAATCATCATGAATGTTTTGAACGCTTCGGAATCTAGTTAATCTAATTATACGAACAATAATTTTATCAGCCACTCTTATGGTTCTGCCTTTGCATGGATATCGATCCTACATACCTTTTATAAGCAATCCGAGTCGGATGTAACAAATTCCCCTTTACTCCTGCTCACCTTAGTATCACGTAGGGCAGATGTGCCGGGTCCGTGTGGTATTAGGACACTTGCGCGAAAAGACTTATGCGCGCATGGACTTTGCTCGATTAGGCTTTTGCGCGAACGGACATTTGCGCGAATGGACTTTCGTGCGAACGGACCTTTGCGCGCATGGACACTTGCGCGTATTTTCTTCAACTCAGTACATCTTCAAGTAATAGCAGGCGTGATGCTATGTTTACTCTACGGAGTAAACATCAGTGGCTATTAAGTCGCGCAAAAGTCCATTCGCGCAAGCGTCCATGCGCGCAAAGGTCCGTTCGCGCAAGTGTCCTTCGCGCAAATGTCTTTCGCGCAAGTGTCCCAGATCCGGTACGTGATCACGTAGAGAAGCTCTTTACCACATTATGAAGATAGATTCCCGTGGACGAGGCGAAAGGAGTAAGTAAGGATCGTAGCAGGTGGCGTTCTGTGGTTCCTGCTTACCCCCATGGGGAAAAAAAGTGTGACTTACATGTATGTACTCGTATTCCCATCCTCTAGGTAGGAACAACGGTTTGTGTTGAGGTTTTTAAACATGAAAAGATTTGGTGAACTAAATGATGGTGCTTCGATAGTATGAAACACTCATAGAACATGTCTAAAGTAAGCGGGTGACTTTTTTGTTGCTAATATTCCAAGAACAAAATGTTATTAAAGTTCTGAAATCATTTTTTGCAGTATCAAACTTATCTCTAGATAAACGTGATCAAAAGATAATTTTGTAGCATAAAATATAATTAATATCATAAAACATTCCCAAAGCTGAAAGATGACCTGGTGAAGGTTGCACGGATGCGCTGGATGCGAGTCGCATGGAACCGGTCAATGTGGCTACAATTGGGGGAGGACTATGTCCAGCGGTGGACGTCTTTCGGCTGAAATGATGATAATAATAATAATCAAATATAAATTTATTTTCTATAACTTCAATAAACATTACATTAATGTGGTCTCAACTCCTGAACTAGGACAGCCTGTATGACAGGAGAATGATGATGATGTTACCCAAAGCTCGGTTTTCGTTGCTCTGTTAAACTAAAACTACATCCCGGAAAATCATTATTATTCCACAGCCACAGACTTCAACAGACCAGAAAATTAAGGAAAAGGTACCTACTGCTCCATACTTATTGGGGCCACATAACTCAAATCCTTTGTGAGGTCTGAATAACAAATTACCTACCTCAACCAATTTGTCTGATATTAGCTAAGTTTCGTGCGCGCGCGAGTTACGGTAGCTATGTGACACATCTGTCACACCACACACTTATCTGAATCTGCATATGATTTTGAGTGAGATTATGAGTTTGATCTTTATTAGTGCGGAATATGGTTGTATTTTATATGTTGAAGGGTATTAATTACGACCAAGGCATGCTTGTCAGACAAAAATGACATGTAAAAAGTTATTTTATTGAACAATAGTAGCTATCTTTGTAAAATTTACACAAAATTATATGCGTTGCCGATTCGATCAGTGCTTATGAAAATTTCTCCAATTGGCATACATTAAATTGTTAGGATTTTCCTTGAATTTAATTCGTTATATTGGCAGCTGTTTTTCTGCATTATTCACGCAAATCCTACATCTTAACAATGCATTAAAATTTGAGAAACTCCATTTGAATCTCAACTTTCTTCAGCAGGTCGAGCAAATGCTTATGAAACTTCCTCCTAGAGCTAAAGTTGCTATGCGTAAATCGTTGGTTAAAAATACAAAGTAAATTTTTGCACGTGTATGAAGTTAAAGTCTAGTGTTCAGAATTGTATCAACCACACACGGTTAGTTTTGTGTGTAATAGGTACTTAATTTCATGATCAAGCTTTAACTGATTGATTAACTCTAAACGTCTTGTTGATATTACTTCAAAACTAACAACAAAGACTACAGGCTTCGTGTAACATACATAGACGTAGATTGAGTGTGGTTACACTTTGACGTTAATGTTTATCAATACCGCACATTCCTATTACTTGGCACTACATTACCTGAGCTACTATCTCATACAGAACACCTACAAATTCAATTTATAACTAAACCGAACTGCTCAGCGTCCTCTTGTAAAAAATATTCGGAGCCCGTCGAGATACCCGAGATACCACTAAGAGGCAGCACGCAAGGTTAGCTCCCACCGCAATGTTAATAATTCCACAGTACTCGTTATCCACAAGGATTTACAAGATTTACAAGAAGAACCACTGTTTATGTTTTAAATATGAGCACAATTAGAAACTCGGTTTTGATGGATGTTCGCCATGGTAGTTAGTAGCTTTTTAGTTTGTAATTAATGTTTCCGCTAAGTACACAAACAGTGATAATAATGTAATTGATTAATTTTCTGTTACTAAAATTATTTTGAACGTAATTAATGGAGGCCATGCACAAAATTAAAATAAATATGATTCCTCGTCGTCGCGATCACAGCTGTTCATTAATTATTCTCTTGGTCTCGCTGTTCTTCGTAATTGGTAATCACATCGGGCATATTGGAACAACAACAACACTTTCGTGTTTAATTAGGTAAAGCATTGATAACCCATGTGTAATGGTATCCGTATCTACAAGTTTTTTCTCACTGAAAATCGTTAAATGATTGTACGCTAAAGTTATCATCTTGAAATCAGTGAAGACAAAAATGCTTACTATTATGCCCCTAAACGTTTGATTCAATGTAATGAGTCTCACAGCCACACGCTACGCTTTGGCGCCACACATGCAGCGAATGTTGCAACTCTCTACGGTCATTAATATGCAACTGCAGTTACGGCTGGTTATTGGATTAATTTAGATCTTGATGCAACTATTCCACTGGTTATCTAATTAATTTTATGTAAGAGCTATGTAATCGATGTTTTCAAATCTCAAATATTTTGTTCGGTGAAATACACTTCGCTTTCTTTGTTTTTCTGAAATTCAAAAGTTTTTCTAATGGTCTAATTGAAATTAATGCTTGGAGTTTGAGTTTGAAATATAAATGAAATATAATCCCCACACATCAACTGCAGTCCATTAGTGGACTGACTTTTAATAAAAAGATCAAAGGCATACCGTAATTAACCTCACCCAAATTATGCCGCTAAGTCATTACCAGTAACCACTAAAATCCGCAAATGTCTTTACTGCAAACATTTTATTACAAGAAATAATACCAAGTATTGAAAATTTATAAAGCAAGGCCCAAACTGCGAAGAAGTCGACAGAAAATTAAGTATTGATATGCGAATAGAGCCTGGAGTGCCTATAGACGATTTGTGAGCACAACTGCCAGTAAAAAAGATTTAAAAGGCTTCTTGATCCGAAATGAATTTTCAGAAAGTTACCGCATTTTCTTTTGACCCTACACTGAACATTTTGCCCATTAAGTTTTATAAGCGACTTACGTACGTGCTCTTGAGTTTGGGTTTTACCCTAACATCACGCTACTATTTATTATGTTCCGGGTGAATGCTTTCACCCATAGCCATATAAAATGCCATAAAATATTCGTATATTTTTTTAAAGCCGACTCTGTACTTTAATCCACACAACTCAGTTTTTTTTTTATGTGTTACACAAAAAAACCGAGCGCAGTTACCTACAGGTGGATGCTCATTGTGGAACATCCCGTCGAGCGACGTCATCCACCACATTCACTAAGTCGAGCTATATTGTGCCCATGTGTATAGCTCAAAAATGTAAGGTTGTTTTCGAAGCATAAAAAATGGAAATAAAAAAACAAAATTGTTTTCCTGGAGCAGGTAAATATCAGCAAAACTAGTGTATATCAAGAGGTGTTTAAGAGGGAACAGGACCTGCGAAGAATTTGAAAAATAGGTATCTAAAGAAAATATTGTACGGCTGCCCCCGTGGAGTGCGATAGGTAAAGCTGAAGCTCCGACCGATTATATCACTAAAATTTTGATGAGATGGACGTTTCGTATTTCCCTTTTTTTCTCCTCGAAAACTAAGCCGATTCAATTATTTTTGACACTAAAATTTTAAGAAAGATCCTATCAATTTCTTTTACTTTTCCAACTTGTCTGGTAGTCCTATAATCACGACCGTAAAACTGGGGCACTTTTTATCAATTTTGGAGAATCATAATTATTTTCTTTCCTTATTACTTGCTGAAAAAAGGAAATTGCAGGAACGTATATACAGTAGACCTTGATATTATGAAAAAAACAAGATTGACTCTAGAAGCATTTTTCAGGAAGAAAAAAAGGGGAATCACCTCACCTCATAACCTCTTAACATACCGGTGTAGGTAAGGTAACAAAGGCAACCGTTGTTTTGAGTTACATCACACGGATCCGAGCATTTTATTGAAACCTTCGACGGATTCAGAGAAATAGAGGACATGGCGGTAGCACAATACTAAACTTACTGAAGAATTACTCTATACATAAAATGTAAACCTAGAAGATAAAATCCCTATTTTCATTATACAAAGGTATTGAAGTGTAAACATCTCGTACAAAATCCTCTAGGGAAGCCCTCAAATGGAAGTAGAATGGATTATTTTGTATCTCGTGGGATGCTGTGTTATGTGAACGCAGAGAAAAGGTGATCGGGTTAACTGTAGTATAAACAACAGAGCATTGAATACATTTAGTAGATACACTTAAAATATGCATTGTATACAGAGCTAGGAGGGCTTGAAGTCGTGTCTGGGATCGGTGAGGCAATTTCAAAAGCATGCTTACAAAATAGAAACCGATTTTCCCAAAGTGAGAAATCAGGATCGAAAAACCTGCATCTTTATACAAGAACCTTATATGGGTAATAATGCTTTTATCATCATTTCAACAATCGAGTTTTAAAATAACTTATTGATTCAGTTTGTTCATTATCTCGATTCATGTTCAGAATGAAATCCGAGAGGATTCGTATATTTTTATTGGGTAGCGGAAAATGGGTTCCGCAATCAATTTTATTTGTCTTTAAAGTATAAAAATAGTGAAGGAGGAGAGTGGAGTGGTGGGAGGGGGGTGTGTGGTGGTGTGTGATAGTGTGTGTAGTGGATATTGAATTATTTGTTGTGTTAGTGGAAAAAAGTAATTGAAATTGTTTTAAAGAATAACATATTTCGCAATCACTCTGATTACAACTATTTTGAACTTATATGACGGTGCCTATTTGAACTTCCTATCATTTTATCAACTAACTTCAAAACACAAAAAAAAAACAAGTTGAACACCCTACAGAAAATTTGTAGTATTATCTTTGTAAGTAGGTACAACCGTATATTTAATTTACTACCCTTCACCCTCTTCACAAAATTGATTCCCTCACCACGAAGCAACATCAATACGTCGTGTTTGTGAGCAATCGTTTACCTGCGTGAACTCGACCATTGAGCTAACAAACGTACGTCAGTCCCTCGAGACTGACCTTTTAGCAGTCGTGTGTAGTGAGAGACGATGAGGAAATAAAGCTCAGTAAGAGCTTTGTTCAAACTGCAGAACTAAATGGATTTATTTACCCAACAAAACGTGTTTCCGTTTTCAACCGAACATAACTCTTGTAATATGAATCCTGAAACTCTGTTGATAATAAGCTCATATTTCCCTAGAGAAAAATTACAATAAAAATCGTAGATACGATATCAAAAAATCATACCTTTTGACCGATCTTGCATTTTTTCATTTCAGTAGTTAAATTCACACTCCTTAAATATTTGCAGAAAACAGAGCGCTGTATAAGTAACGAAATCTTCTAGCTTCGAAGCGAAAGTTATAGTAGTAGTGTAAAATTACTATTATTTTGTGGTTATTTTTGCTTAATTTTATGTTCTTAGAATAAATAAATAGGTACAGACACCAGCACATCAAGCTACCCGAAACTGTAAAACTTTTCCATTCAACCTTGAACCTAATGCTTTAGCGATAAAGTTGAAAATCTATTAAAGAAATTTGACAGATTGTTGTAGCTTGATGTGCATGCTGTTGTAAGTAGGCGTTTATGAAATTGTGGGTTTTCCAGTTTGTTACCAGGAGCCGTGTTTATGGTTGTTGATGGTGGTGCAATTATTATGATGACGAACTCGAAAAAATCCGGCTTCTCTATTTCGTGCTGGTAAAATATTTCCTGTTTTGTTATTCAGAGATAGTTTATTTAAGTACTTTCTTCCACTGGGTTTCTGGGTATCTGAGCTATAGTTCAAACTTCTGTATCTGACTACATTCGTTTTCGCTCTTCTTTTGGTTATAAAGACCGTAATTTATCAGAATGAACTGTTCAGTTACTTGTTTTGTAGTTCTTCTGTACAATGTCTGGGGGAAGTAAATTAAGCTGTTGGTAGTTTCTTCGTAAAATAATAGCAAAAATCTTTTTGTTGTACTTTTCTTTGCAAAAGTTGGAAATAAAGTTTTGCTCGATCGGTTGGTCACTAAGACAAATCTCACGCAATTACCAGTCAGGTGGATTGCGATTATTTGGAGCAAATATTGCTTTAGAAGAGGAGCTCGTGGCTAAATTATAACAGCCGCTCGGGTCGATCTTTAGGTTAAGCCGTGCTTGCCTAGGTTGGTCTGTGGATGGGTGACCACCCATTACTTACCGAGTTTCCTCCCTGCCTCGGAAAACACGTTATGCCGTTGGTCCCGAGTGTCATTTGTAGATCTTTGACAGTCGTTAGGTAGTCAGTGGCCCAAAAAGTCTGACAACCAGTCTTACCACGGAGTATCGTTTTACCCAGTACTAACTGGGTTGTGGGGGTCAGACAGGCGCTCCATGTAAAATACTGGTATTCAGCTGCATCGACCGGTTGGACCAACAGGCTGCCTAGCCTTTTCCCAACACAGTTGGGAAAAGGCTAGGCAGATGATGATTGCTTTAGAAGACATAAACCAAGGTAACAATGAAAATCCGACAAACATTGCACAAATTCAGTACGCTCGTAATCAATCAAATATTCGAAAAAGTTAATTTAAGTACATGACGCTATGTACGTGTAATGATGTGCTTTTTCACTAAATAACAGCCAATTTTATGAAAATAATGTCGTTTTAGTAACAAAACATTGATATTTTATTGGTAACTGAATAGGATAAAAGCATCAAGAAAATAAACTGTTTGGTGCGGGAAAATACAAATTGTACACAACAGCGTACATTACACACACTAAATGAGCCTGTCACATACAAATACGAGGTAATACATAAACTGTGTGATGACGTCGCTGTTAAGTGGCGCACCCCACCCCCTCTTACATTTACATATTCACTCACATAGCAGATAATATGAACAAGGATGCGTGAAAATGTTAGATATGGCGAGACTTTACATACATAAGAGCTCTGCAGAAGATCGAGGTGACTTTACATTTCTCTCGACAAAGAAAATTACGTTGGGAGTTTATCCTTTGTCGCTTTAAAGTGTTATTGCATTCTCGGTCAAACGGTCGAAGTTCTGGAATTTAGCTGCGTGTGTAAAAACCGAAATATCGATAAAATTTTTGGATGGAAATTAAAAGCCCAACCAAAGATAATCTGTTCCATTGCAGCAAATTGTTACAAATTGAAATAATTTCTGTTTATTATTTCGTTCCCTTCATTCTTCATTAGGACACAGAATAAACCTTAATACATTTTTGAAGTAATTAATAAATGCATTAAGTTGTTCTTCCACAATTGTTATCTTTTGATATTTTGTTTTGATTCCGAGGTATCTTGGTCTTGGTCTTGAACCTTCGTTCAAGTAATAAGACACATAAATGTTTTTTTTTTGTGCTTTCCTATTTAAAAATCCTCAACCGATGTTGCCCTGACGTCATAATACAAAGGAAAGTTTGTTTGTTTTTCGGTGTCGACAAAAAATCTAATTAACTTATGGAAACTTCACCATCGGACAGCTAACTCGTGTCTAGATCCAAATGTCGAGATTGTCTAACAAATTTTCCAACAAAATATACGATGAGTCTATCTAGACAACACATACAATCTTGTGTTACTTTGTCAACTTCTCTCTAGTTTTATGTTATACATGATTCCAAGTTTTTACGCAGATTGTCATTCTGTTCACCGCGTATGAATTCGTCAGTCGTTGGCTGTATGTACGAGTATGTACAGGTATCATGTGTGTATGTATTCTGTATTTCGTTCCAGATATGTAAATAGTAGTAGATATATCTGCAAACATCATCCCAATGTTTACGTACGCGCGTGTACGTCATGCGTGAGATGAGACCTCACGAAGTAAAGCGGTACTTGCTTGTAGTGCGAAGTAGTTAAGCTTAAGAGCGCAATTCCCTTGTCTTATAAACACGCTGAGGTTTTGCTATCTCACAAACCTTCTGGCTATTTTTCCACCGTTTCCTTGCAAGTTTGATGCCAGCACCTTAATTGACCCGTCACCATTTTCCGCGGTTAAACGTTTATCTTTAAAACTCAGGTACAATTTGGATCCAAATTGGAATTATTCAAACTTGATTATTTGTTACATCTATAGTATTTTTGAGATATTCTAAAGTTTACATTAAGAAAATTATCATTTTGAGAATGAACGAGAAAATGCTGAATGCACCCGTTTCAAGATACGCTAAGAAGTAATAATATGCTCAAATTTCCCAGTGGCAAGTGGTGGGAAAAATACTTCTATCTCCTCTTCTATCCACCAATAAGATTTTCTGTTCCATTTACTTAAACAGTTTGAGTTTATTCGGGTAACGTCGCGGAGACAAATGTGCTCAAGTTACAGCATCAATGTACCACTGAATGCGTCTGTTTCTGAATGTTGATATAACACAAAAAAAAAACCTTAATAAGGAAAAGGTCCGCCACATAAACATTTCCTTCGAGATTTTAGGTGCCCTTTTGTTTCGTTTTCCTAAAGTTTCAATGTTTTGTGTTTTTTATCTTTTTCTTGTCGGTAGGTTCTCGATTTGGCCTTACCTCCGTAGAGTTTTTTCCGCAAAAAAATTTGTAAGTTCATGTCTGTTTTTGGTAGTTAGGCAACATTACAGGAAATGTTATAAAAGTGTAACGCAAACAAGATGTACACTATAATGTCTTTGAGAAACAAGATTCTGATCTAGACACGAAAAAGAAACGAAACTATGTTCATATGTCAGCCGTTCAAATACAAGGGCATGGGTAACACATAACAGACTGAATATCTTCATCTCTCAACGGTACGATTACAATTCCTGCAGCGTGATATCAGAACACGGTTCCGTAGATGCCAGTAACCGAGATCAAATTTTCAAGCCGTCATACAACTTGAAAATATGTCACGGTAACCACAGCACCGCGTGCCGGTATCAACGCAACGCTGAAATATATCACGGACGTGTTAAATGGACTGCGCACTTTTATTATATGTGTTTTGAACATTTATACTCTGTTCAAAATACAATTTCAGGATTAGAACGATGAAAAACACCGAAGTCAAATATTATTGTAATTTAAGAAGGCTTTGAAAGATAAGTTGAAAAATATAGAACATAAAAAAATCACAATCCAAGTGCCATTAAAACATTTAAATATTATTTTTATATTACCGAAACCCTTATACGAGTAAACAGCATAAGGCGCAATCTCTCAAAAATGAACAACTTACAGCACGAGCCTCTAACACAATATTTTCCAAGAAATAATAAAAGTTATGAAGTTACGTTTTCAGCGTGGTCACCCCCTGGACATCTGAACTATGTCACGTTGCCAAATTAATTTGATACGAAAGTTGTAATTTTGTTCGAGCTAACAATGTTTAAAAGATGAGCCTTTTATGAAATGAGGCGTTACTTTATGGAAATCCATGACAATCAATGTTATTTTAAACTTGTTCTAACTGTTAATTCATCGCGTGGATCCAAAGATCGGTAATAATAACTATCTATTGTTTGTATTGTTCCAGGCTGGTGATGCTCGGCATTGCTCTGCTTACCATCGCTGCAGAGCACGTGCACGCGCAGCAGCGCAACAGTGAGCACCAGGGACCACAAACTTGTGGCGGACACTTGAAGGCTTCCGTGGGCACGATAACGACACCAAACTTCCCCAATCCTTTCCCCGTCCCGATAAAGTGTAAATGGATAATAGAACACGACATAGTGAATGGGACTATATCGATATACTTTACTCAGCAGTACACTACCAGTGGGTTGACGTTCACTGAGTACATGTATTATGACGAGTCTTACAAGTTGGGCGAGAGGAGAGCGCTCACCGTCACCGACGAGAACATCACCAGGATCAAATGGCTTCAGGTATGTTACAGTTTAATATTAACTGTTGATGATACTTTAGCTTCCTAAGACAGTTTTGTGTTCGTTCATGTGTGTTATTTGCCTAATATTGACAGGATCTTAATACCTACCTTACTTGTCGGTTCCCAGAATAATCTTTGGGAGGAAGAAAATATTACGCTAAAGTTCACTTAGAACCAATACATATTTATGTAATGCTCTTTTTTGTGCTACAATTATACACAATTTTAATGGCGATTATAAATACTCGAAGAGTTATTCTGTCAACTAAATCCTAAAGCAATTTTTAAATTCTATCTGGAGAATTTTAAAATGACTAGGAGTTGTATATCTATAAAAAAAGTGTTAAGAGGAAGTACATGTACCTACTTGAGACAAATAGCCGTAGACTTTTAAATAATGACGCAGAAAACTGTGCACGTTATTGCCTCGAACAGCTCACTGTGTGAAGAAGGATAATAATGTGCCACATTACTGTAATTATTCAAGGTAACGAGGTTGTCGTCGAGTGTACCGCGGCTGCGATGAGAAAATAATGTTGTTGACTTTTATACGCGTGGAGCGAAAATGATGCTTGAAGTAGGGTTTATTTTTTCCTTGTGGGAGCTTATTATGTTGTGCCTTCCTTTTTACTGATAACCTTTTTTAAATACTCAACTATAAACTTGCATTTTAAAGGCTAATAGTAAACACGGTGACACATCTAGCTATACATTTTCAATATAACACGGCCTCGCTTTAAATAGATTTCCCGTACAATGAGAGATCTGCATAAAACTGGTTTTGTATAGCTTGATTGGTCGTAGTGCGTACTAGGGAAATATACAATCAAACATTAAATAACTTCTAAACTGAACTTAACACTTTTTGTTAGCATTAAAAATGATTAATTTTAAAAAACGTTTTATGAACATCGTAACATTTATTAAGTGTCGGTTGAATGTTTCTAAATAAAGAATGGTGTCTCGAGTTTGCGGACATCAAACAGCCGAGGTGGCTCGCTTCCACGAAGCCGGAACAAATATCTTAGCCTTGTTTTTCGCGTAAACTCTAAAGTTTACCTAAGTTTATACCTTTCTTTATTTATACAGTACTAAACATGGCATTCCTGGTATTTATTTATTTTTCTTTCGGAACTTATTGCTGGTATATCAAGAAAACTCATTTAAGGCGAAAACACTGATTACTAAATCATTTACCGAACAAGATTGTAGTATCCACTTGTAGCAGAGCTAATAGGTTGATAACACAATTTACTAACTACTTGTATATCACAGGCTCACTAACACCACCAAGGCTCCAGTCCAGGGTTCGCTTCACCTTCCAACTTCCCGCCATTCGTGGTGACTGACAGTTGTCATTAGTGACAGCTCCCTGACTACTTGTGGCTGTGTGATAGTGTTTCCATATCTATTAAATAGATACACTACAAAGATATTTTGGCATATAGTGCATTTGAAGTTATTTTGTTTAATTCTGGCGTTGATAAAGTGTGGATGTGATTTAAATTAAAGTTAGTTCCTGCATGCCAAATGAGCTGTGGGCCAAAATGGACACTTTCTGGAGCCCTGACACAGTCAGATGGCGTCGCGGCAGACCTGGTAGACCAGCGACAAGTGGTCCACATTGGCCCTGGATCGAAACAACTGAAAGTCATAGGGAGAGGCCTTTGCACAGCAGTGGGATGACGCAGGCTAACAGTATCAGTATCAGTAATTAACTAATGACTGTTTGTTGTTAGGCATGACACAATTCAATCTGCTCTTCAAACACACTCGTGAACCCACAAATTGAATTCTAATTCTGTTATGATTGCGAAACAGTTGAAATTTCTATTACCATTAATTAAACGATTGATTTTTACCATTAGAAATATATCTGTGGGCTTGATGAAATTTATGAGTGGTTTTATCACCTTTGTGTAATATTTCAACTATCTAATATTAGAAGGTTGGTTTGTTTTTCCAGTATACTTCAACTCACACGAATAAAATAAACGTGAGAATAGCGTCCGGTAATATCATGAGTTTCGTTCAACATAAAGGAAAACATGGCTGTTACATTATTATACAATAATGTGCACAGCGATAGTAAATTCCTGTTAAACAAGAGCAGACTGAGAAAAAGAACAGAGGAACGAATGTCGGATGCGAGCCCGCCAAAACGGACGACGATTTCAATTCATTTCCATACGTAAACCTGTTTCGGTTAGACAAAGGCAAATATTTCTCTTTGATAAATGATTTGATTTTAGACGTCAAAAATATTAAACAAATTCAGATAATTTATGCTATTTATATTCAACAGTGTCACAAAGCAATAGCAAGTTGAGAAAAAAAAAGAACTTTATGAACTGAAACTTTTTCTTTTTAGTTTTTGTTTATTAAAATAATTTTGTGCACAAAAAGTTTTTATTAATTTGGTTTCTGTTTGCACTCAGAAGTTAACGAATAATTCAAAATAAAATAAACGTGCAGGAAATGCTAAGCATGCTACATGCATGCAACCAAACATTCAACACCTTGGCTTAATTTATTTAAAAAAAAGCACCGAAAATTCAACGGTTTTTGGTTCAACATGACGCTGAAATCCGGACCATATCAAGTGCAGCTGAAATGAAATAGCCTGGGAGCTCACCGAGCGTTGGCGTAACACTATTGAAAAAAAAAACATCGACGCGAGACACGGCCAGGTTGAAATCAAATCAAAGTTTGACCGTGGGAATGTCCCGGTGTGTCGCACCCTTTATTTTACTAGGGTTCATTATTACGGATCCATTTTTAATGTACACACGTGTAACAACATAAATTGATAGGAACGGTTGACTTCTGTAGTGCCCTTGAAAAGCAATTTCAGTTAATTTATTGTGGAGTGTCACGTGTTGTTCTTAGACTCAACGGGTTTTATTGATAGATTGATTGCCTTTGGTGACGTCAATGACATAGAAATTGATGTTGCTTTAATGCAGTTCTCGCCACAAATTATCGACAAGAATTTTCACATAAATCATGGTGGCATAATGATTGTTGTTAGGAGGTTTCTCCTTTTAAGTATTACGCTTAGGATACTCAGTTTTATTATTTTTACCTAAAACGGGCATCGTGTCTCAGAGACGTGACAGGAATAGTATCCACCTCTCACAGACTCTCATAATTCATTGACACGAATAGCTCTTTGTATTGTGTTCTGTTTATTTGTTCTCTCTTGGCCACAAACATTGAGGGGATCTGACTTTTGTAATGTTAAACTTTTGACTTAGAATCCTCAAGAACACTAGCAGTACATCTTGTCACAATTTATTGAAATCAAAATCTGACCCTTTTTTTTCAACGGCCTTGTATGTCCCACTGCTGGGCAAAGGCCTCCCCGTATCCTTCCAGGTTCTTTTCTCCTGCGCCACCTCGAACTAGCCTTACTGAAAAAAAAAGATCAATAATTGCGTATAAAACATTCGTTCAAAAAAAAAGTAAGTTGCCAGTAACATTTTATTTCGGGTCAGCAAACGTTCACGTTATAAATATAAGTTTCTCGGTAGAAAATTTATTGTAACAACGTGCTACGAACAATGAGAAAGTTACAAATCATTTTCTTGTTTTTAAAAATCTGTTGAAGCCGGATTTTCTTTTGCTTTAGTATAGTGAATCCCGCCTTAGTGCGTAACAAAATAAATTTTCATGATGTTTCTATAAGTGCTGCCATTTATATTCTAATAGATAAACTTTCTTAGATCTAATTTGGTATTTTATCCCAAAAAAATAAATAGGTAAGGATCGACCTTACGATGCAATGAAATATCTACTATGTTTGGACAGAGCTCCTAAAAATCCATTTCTTAATTCACCCTTGTAGGTTTCAAGTGAAATGTACGTTTAGCGCTATAGCAGTTTGCGCCATAGATATACAGATCATCACAGATCAGATGTCCTCCAGATATGAAGCAAGTAAAAGTAATTGTGACTGTGTAATTTCCGAATGAAGCAATAAATATTTAAGTTCAATTCTGTTTGCCTTACCTTAACTTATCTAATATTATCGATACTGCGATACTGATATCGATATTTTTATTTTTCGTTGTTTAATTAGCAATTTAGGCGCATTATATAGTGCATGTATTGTTCTTCTTTAAGTAATGGGGCACTTAGACTTAAGTCAAAGTAAGTTTGTAATGTTTTACTGTATTATATGTGTATTCATTGTTGAAGAGCCAAAACAAATAAATAAAAATGTGGAGCTAAGTTTAAAAGTACCGAGTTCATATCGTATAGGCACGTAGGTACGCATGTAGGTAAGCATGTAGGTAGGCATGCAGGTACGCATGTAGGTAACAGCCACACGCCAACCACTTGACTAATTGCTTCCATACGAAACTTTTCTACCGTAAAGTTCACCTCCACGTTGCTTTATTTGTAACAAGCTAGCTGCTGAACTAGTTTGTGGGCTAGTTTTTTTTTGCTGTTGGAGGCTGTGGAAATGTGTTTCAAAACAATTTAGAACCTAACTATTTAGAAACTATTTTTTTTAAAGTCAATATGAAAAACTAAAGTCATCATCTGCCTAGCCTTTTCCCAACTATGTCGGGGTCGGCTTCCAGTTTAACCGGATGCAGCTGGGTACCAGTATTTTACATGGAGCGAATGCCTATCTGACCTCCACAACCCAGTTCGTACTGGTTTATACGAAACCCCTTGGTAAGCCTGGTTGTCAGACTTTTGGGCCACTGACTACCTGTAAGGACTATCAAAGATCTACAAATGACAGCCGGGACCAACGGCTTAACGTGCTTTCCGAGGCACGGAGGAAACTCGGTATGTAATGGGCGGTAACCCATGAAAAGCTAAAGTGAAACTTTTAATAAATACTTAGGTCCTTTTTTGCGCAAATCGTAGGCAGTTACACTTATTAAACCTGATTTAGGGGATTGGAAAAAGGGTTCAAGCGAAATCATGACATTTAGTGGTAACTAGATCAGACATAGTCGTTAAACTCGTGAAAACGGGTTAATTGATCACACGAGCATTTTTTTTTGCGTAAAAACGGCCATTGCCAACCTGACCTAGATATTAAGTACCATCTGTCTCATTGTCATCGTGTCGTACCATGCTGACATTCTATTAGCCAGCTAAATGGAACAAACTGAATACAGGTACCTAGAGAGTGATGTGAAAGCACACAAGTGTGTGGGGCCAACAACCCGATTGTCTAACGAGAGTCGTGCGAACACTTCTGATTTTAGGGAAAATGCTTTAGGTTAAATTGCAATAGTTAGAATACATGGTTGGCACACGAATATCTTCACATTAATTGATGACCTCAGCACGTAGGCAGTTCGCGAATGCGGGCCACTCACTACTTTCACTGAAACACTTCAGAATTAAAGTCGATGGTTATTAATAGCTGTGTTTGTGGAGAACTAAACACAAACTACTAACTTATTTATCCTTTGTCACTTACAAAGGATAAATCGTTTAATGACTAGTTTTTCTCGAGTAATTGTATCTCTTTGATTCATTTAGTTAGGCAACTAGGTTACTTAGATACAAATATAGTTTTAAAAGTTTTATTTTTGTACTATGTCACCAAAAAGTAGGTTCACAAACGTGTGCTTTTACGTGTCGAACTTTCGATCGTAAATGGATTGCGCTTATAGCTGTTAGTTCACGGCTTTGAATATCGGTTCATATTTACTCGCACTTGATCTTACCACTATTATTTGTGTTCATGATTTCACCTGAATATTTTATTTTATCACTAGCTTTTGCAGATTCCCGAGTATTTTCAGTACCGTGAAAGAATTAGGTTTACGGTTGTTAATTTTTCTTCGAAATTAAACAGAAAATATAGGCAAATTCCTGAAACCCAATTATTCTTACATACAATTTTCTTTTTGGCCTCAAACGAAGACCATTCAAGGACGCTACAATATCTTGCAAAATGAAATTAACCCTAAAATATACAAACGAATTTTTCTTCGAAATTGTTGTTTCCAAACGAGATGATTTCCATTGCTTAGCTCCGTATTACTTTTTACGGTTTCGTATCCGAATGGTAACCTACGGGTCCCTATTACTAAGCCTCCGCTTTCCGTCCGTCTGTCTATTAGCGGGCTATATCTCATGATCGGTAACAGGTTGACAATTTTCACAGAATGTGTATATCTGTTGCCGCTATTACAACAATAAAAAAAAAAGAATGATTGCTCGAGTCCGACTCGCACTTGGCCGGTTTTTTTGTTTCTGAAGTTGCGTGTGACAGGGTTCGAGCGCCCCAAACCTTCGTCAGTAACAGTTGACCTCGAATGATGCTGACACTAAGCAAATGAGTTAGCGGTACAAGTGGCCTTAAACTTAAAATGGTTGAAGTTTCGTGATGCGGAAATGTCAGCAAAATTGATCATATAACTTACTACTAGAAATATTTAAAGTTGTGTGAACTTGATGTTTTAAGTTAAGAGCGTTTATACAGAAAGTGGGCAAAGTCGTAAATTGCTTTCAAATATTTCGCTGATTTGATTAATTTGGCAATATTACTATATGGTAATAAGAAATATGGCTAACTAGTGAACTAAATTATTGATTATGAAATGCAATAATTAATATCGTAACGCCGAATATTTTGTATTAGATCTAAAAAAAAGTATTTGGATACTTTCCAAATGCCCTTTTTTACACCTAAAACGGTTACCTACAACATCAATTCAGTGTTTTAATTGCAAATCATTAATAATATTCAAGTTCACTAGTTAGCCATATTTATAATTTCCATAATGTAATATTGGTAAATTAATTAAAACAGGTAAATATTTGACAGCTATTTGCGACGTTGCCAACTTTTCAATGCAAACTATAGTAATAAGATCTTATTCATAAGTTATTTGAATTCGACCCACTTGCGAGTTATTAAAACAAACAATGCGCAGGTGTCCACTGAGTTGCTTGCATAATACTTTGTAATGCCACATGAATTTGATGCTTTCATAGTTTTAAGATCAATACGGGTATTCTGAAAGAAATCTGGTTATTGTAAGCAACTGGGCCTATCACTGCATCGTGCGACATGCGTAGACTGACCTTGTCGTACCCATACTTTTGTTTAACTTGCTCTAAGACATAAGGCACATTATCGCTCGCCCTATCTTGTTACTCCCGTCGATAAAAAGTAACAACGGTGAATAATGTTGCCATGTTTTGTGACCCTTTTCCGTTTAAAGTTTTTGGGGAAAAAAGATTGCCCGGTTAATCCGCGAGCGACCTTTGACTGCTCACAAGTAGAGCATTTTATTTTAAGCACAATGTTTGCTGGAAGGGAACGGTTTACGTAAATTGTATGTTTTTAGGAACCTTTCCCCTGTGAGGGTTTTATAAGATACATGCTAGTTAATGAAGAACGGGGTGTAAAGTTCTTCATCCCCCATAGAAAAGGGAGGATCCTCCGACCAGACGGGTGTTGTGTCTGGTGGGCAACTGCCCGACTGTTGTTGTCGGGTTTTTCTATACATAAAGGGTGTAACAAGACCCTTAACGAAGCCGAAAGGCAGTTGTTCACCCCGTCATTGCGATATCTTTTTTCTTCTAGCTAGATCATACCTGCGAAGGTTCCCAGGTAGGGTCTAGCTAGAAGGTAATTAGAAGGTTCTAATTACGGAAATATTTGGGGTCAAAGTTCCAACTTTTTCACAAGTTTTTTTTTAAAACAAGTTTAAATGTTATACCTTTACTTTAAATACCTCCATGATCCCCTGTACTGTTCAATGCATCCATCAGCACAATGTTTTGAGTGCGTTACATTGCAGTCCTATCGTAAAACTTGATTTTTTACCCCTAAAAAAAAGTAGTTTCCCAGCAATAATTTTTGCGTAAAGTTACTTAGTTTGATGTACAGAATGCTTGGTTGACGGCTTCGTGAAGGGTCCGTTTACATCCTGTATAGTTTTAAGTCGCGGATAACTTCAACTGCGTGATTTAGGATTTTGGTGGTAGTTCTTCATTTGTGTCATAGATGGCGTTGTAGTACTTTTTGTCCTATGTTGCTATAGTACTTTTAGTAGTGGCGCTACAGTAGCATTGAACTACTACTATGTTAGTAAACAAACTAACACAATGAATTACAAATGGTATAAGTTATTTAGCTCACTTTAAGTTCATTTTAATCTGAAGCGAACAGTATAAATCATCGCTTGTATTTATTCAATCGTTCCGTTTATCTGCGCCGAGCGTTAGAGGACGTAATAGACAATTTGTGCGCACATTTTACAGCCACACTCGTCGACAATTTTACTGCAATATTCCATGGTCACTGAATGGGAACGGGAGTTTTACTTCAATTGAAGAAGCACGTTCAGTGAAAATTCCACAAATTTCTCTGGTGTATGGAAAACTTTAACTTTATCATTAACACTAGAAACGGGATATTTACCATGTTTACTATTTGTTTTGAGTTCTCAATATATCGGGGCTGTTGCAAGCACCATGATCACGGATAAACTGAAGTTATTGCGGAGCAGTTTGTGCTGGACATGTTTATTCAATATCTGGTAGTCCGGGTCAATCGTTTGGCTAAAAGATCACTCAATCGTCATGTCAACCTATACGGGCGGAAAAGCTTGTCAATGTGGTAAGCCTTTTTGCTTTGGAAAAACAGGTTAAGTATGAAGTCTACCTAATATGAAGTCCAGTATAAAGATAAGATATAATAAAACAACTTGTACTGAAAATACTGCACATAAATTGAAAATCAATAAATATTTATTTTGGTAGAACATTCTCAGAATGAACGTGTATTTCAGTATAGACTGCCACCTGGTCCCCGGGCGCATCGCCGGGGGACGCGGATGACGAGGGTACTTCGATATAAATGTTTCTTATTGTTTGACATGTTGAAATAATCCATATTATGTTTTGTTGTATCAAACATGTCGGTAGGGAAATAACAAAACAAAAAACGTGGTTTTAAAAAAGTGCTAATAAACTATTTGGCCTTGGATTTCGAAAGATATTTCTTGAACGGAGTATTAGGAAGAGAGTTTAAGTAAAATAAAAAAAGTCTACGCAAAAAATGAAAGCAAATATTTATTCTGAGTGCAGATCGAGTGGACTTTAGCTTAGAGCTTAGGTAGGTACTGTTAGGTCGTATTATAATTAACCATTGTATAATAAGTAAATATTACCCAGTAAATGTATCAAGAAGCAATGCACTTGTGAATTTATTAGGTTTAAATGTTTTTAATGATTTATTAATTAAATCTGTCTTAATAATCATGTAATTCTAAATTACTAGTGATTTAATTTTGTAGATGTATTTAAACTGATTCATTCGTTATTTGTTGGTCACTTTTTGACGAACGGTTCCCCACTGCGAGTGGTGGGGCAAATTGCTATAAGAATCGCTTCGTCCGCCGTTACGCGCAGTCGGTGTAGAACGCTGAGGGGAGTGGCAGTTGTGAATTTGTGTTGTAGTGAAAACATTGTTCTGTGAATTGGTATTGTGAGTGGAATATTAAACTGTTATTTTGTGATTACGTTGTATTCCTGGCCAAAAGGTCAGAAGTGGGATATCCAAGAAAATTTTACGGATGAAATACCTATGCGGGCCACTAAGTGGCCCGGGGGCCGTATGTTGGACGGGACTGGTTTAAGTGGTCTTAGGCGCGGATACTGCGTGAGGTAACTTTGGTCTAACACCCAGGTTGGTAAATGGGCTCGTTCTGTTACATAGAGTTTGGGCATGGCTGGTGATATGTGGGTCTGCCATACGCTCGCACAATATAAGCTTCATGTTATGTGACGGTATGTGTGATTATAGTTAACACATGACAGATACTAAGCTTTATAAGATTTTAAACTTTCATGGTCACTAAAATTATTATAACTAGAAGACGGGATATTTACCATGTTTATTGTTGTTAGATACTAAGCTTATTTTAAAAGTTTCAGACCTCGCTGGGATGGATGGATATGAAGGAAATGCCCGAGGTAAAGGGCCTTATAAAAAGGGAACCCGAGGTAAAGGGTCTTATGAGGAAGACACCCGAGGTAAAGGGTCTTATGAGGAAGACACCCGAGGTAAAGGGTTTTATGAGGAAGACACCCGAGGTAAAGGGTCTTATGAGGAAGGCACCCGAGGTAAAGGGCTTAATAGAGAGGGAACCCGAGGTAAGGGCCCTGTCGGAAACCAAACCCGAGGTAAAGGGTTAGGGAATACTTGTAATGTGACCAGTCGAGGGGAAGGACTGGCACATGCACAGGAAGGAGCACCCCAGGTTAGGGGTCAAAATCAGATCATGGAGAATTTGAACTTGGAAAGGAGTGCACAACGCTCGAGGCAAGAGCATGAGCACACGAGTTCTGATGGAAACCAAAGCATTGTACTAGGGACTCAGGATCAGACTGAAAATGAGGAATGAAACAAAAGGATGGGAAGTCGTGGAAGGCAGTTTTCAAAACAATCATCACGGCGAAGGAGGAAGCTCTATTACTCCACGTCTTCGGAATCGGGAGGTGAGTCGCCATCACCGAAAAGAACAAGGAGGTCAAACGGAAAAGGAGCCGATAGTAAGTTAATGGATAAATTTTTAGCTATTTTAGAAAAATGTAAGGGTTCTGATAAACCTAAAATGTCTTTTAACACGAATGTAATACCGGAGTTCGACCCTTTGTCTAAAGAACAAACCATATTGACTTGGTTGACCAAAATTGAGGAATGTGCCGAAATTTATGGTTGGGAAGAAAAAGAAATCATTCATTACTCTCTGCCTAAGTTAACCGGTGTAGCAAAAACGTGGTATCAGGGTCTAACTTCGATATTACATACGTGGCCAGAATGGAAACAGAAACTGATCGAATCTTTCCCGTGTAGAGAAGATTACGCAGAGCTTTTAACGGAAATGTTATCAAAAAAAGCAAAATATGGTGAATCACTGGAGAATTATTATTATGCGAAGGTTAACCTATTGAATAGATGTAAAATAAGTGGTAGGCAAGCAGTAGATTGTCTGTTGTATGGAATAGACGACCGTGCGGTGAAGGTTGGCGCTCGGGCAGCTCAGTTCAAAGAACCAGAACAGGTACTGCAATATTTGAGGACAGTTAAAAGTGGTCCAAGTAGAGAGACGCAAGACTCTACGCGGAAAACAAATGATCGACGACTTGGAAACAACTCAAATCGACCGGGCCCATCTCAACCAGGTATGAATATTAATACTAATATAAAATGTTTTAACTGCAACGAGGTTGGTCACCCAAGCTTTAAATGTGAGAAAACCTGTAAAGTGCGCTAATTGTGACCGGTCTGGCCATCAGACCGCTAACTGTCTTAGAAATAAGAGTATAACAAACCAACCAGATAAACACAAAGGACCACCACCAGGTAATGACCAAACTCAAAAACACGTTTTAGAAGTTAGAGCAGAGGATACCTTTTTAAACAAGTACGTGTTGGAAATTAAGGTGAACGAAATAACAACCTTGTGCCACATTGATTTGGAGAGTCAATGTTCTCTTATTAAGGTAAGTGTTGCTAATTCTCTAAATCTTCAGATTATAAATCGCCCGAATTTGCCGGTACTCAGAGGAATAGGTGGTAACCAGATAATTCCGCTAGGAGTCGTTGTGACTTCAGTCGAAGTTCAAGGGCTGAAAGAAATGATAGATTTATACGTTGTAGAGGAGTATGTGCTGGTAAATCCCATTTTGTTAGGTCATTCCTTTACAGAAAGGCCTGACATTTTAATTATTAAAACTCCAGATGAAATCAAATTCCAAAGACTACCACCAAAAAAAATTGATATTATAGTGTTTACTGATACCGAAATCCCTGGCAATACGTTAAAAGCAATAAAAATCTGTACGCATGCTCAGTTGGATTGTGATATTTATATAAATGGTACTTTACGGGGTACTGAAGGTCAGGAGCATTATTTACTTCCCGGACAGTACGAGATCAAGAACGGAAGTGGAGCAGTCTTGATATATAATATGTCAGTGACTCCCATGCACATTAGTAAAGGTACTTTTTTAACTCGTTCTCTACAGAGAAACTCTGTTTCATCGAGTAATACACTAAACGCGTTCAGCGTAACGTTCGGTGATGCTGAAATGGGGACCAAGGTCAACTGTAATCCTCGTTTAGATGAAGTCCAGTCCCAGGATCTAAAAGGTTTGCTTGCAAAGTATAGTAGTTGTTTTTCTAGTGGACTACATGACTTGGGCTACACGCCAGTTACCGAGATGACCATCGAATTCAATGATGCTGATCCGGTAGTTTACCGCCCTTATCGCATGTCATTTACTGAAAGGTCAATGGTAAGGAATATGATACAGGAGATGCTGGACAGTGATATAATCAGAGAATCATCATCGCCTTACGCAAGCCCGATCGTCATGGTTCAGAAGAAAACAGGTGACAAGAGGTTGTGCGTCAATTACAGGGCACTCAATAGGAAAACCAAGAAGGATCACTACCCGCTACCCAGAGTAGAAGATCAACTGGATTTACTTGCAGGTAATGCCTTGTTCACTTCCTTAGATCTAGCTTCTGGGTATTACCAGATCCCCGTATCGAAAGAATCTCGTCCTAAAACTGCTTTTGTAACTCCTGATGGACAATATGAATATAATCGCATGCCATTTGGGCTAGTTAATGCACCATCGGTTTTTCAACGCACCATCAACAAAATATTAATGGAAGCCAAAATAAAATATGCTATTATATATATGGATGACATCCTCATTCCATCCAAGGACTTCAGAGAGGGACTTCAACGCCTGGAAGAGGTACTACAGTTACTTAAAAAAGGTGGGTTAACTTTGAAACTTAGTAAATGCCATTTCTTCCTTGACTCCATAGATTTTCTAGGTTTCGATGTAAGCGCTAGTGGTATCAGGCCGGGTAGCAGAAAGACGGATGCAGTCTCCAATTTCCCAACACCTAAAAATCAGCACGATGTACGGCAGTTTCTTGGACTTTCTGGGTTCTTCAGAAGATTTATCAAAGGATATGCTGTGATTACAGCACCCTTGACAGATCTCCTTAAAAAGAACACTGCGTGGACTTGGAGTAACAAACAAGAGGCAGCATTTACTAAGGTAAAAGAATTGCTTGTTAGTCGCCCGCTACTTGCTTTATATGACCCGAAAGCCGAAACAGAGTTGCACACAGACGCCTGTAAGGATGGCTTGGCCGGTATATTACTTCAACGAAACGCGGACGGCGTACTACAGCCAGTATCGTACTTCAGCCGTAAAACGAATGTTGACGAACGTAAGATGCATTCTTATGAGCTCGAAACATTGGCAGTGATCTCTTCGTCAAATCGTTTCAGAGTTTATTTGGTAGGCATACCGTTCAGAATCCTGACTGACTGCAATGCACTCAGGTCAACGTTAGTAAAGCGGGACCTCGTACCTCGAATCGCACGTTGGTGGGTTGTACTTCAAGAGTACGACTGCACTATAGAATATCGTCCGGGGACCCGAATGGCGCACGCAGATGCCCTCAGCAGAAATCCAGTGGACAACCCGGTAAGTGAATCACATATTTTGGACGTCTTACCAATTCAGCAATCTGACCAAAACTGGATCTCAACTGTGCAATCCGCTGATGATGAAGTTAAGAGAATTAGAGAGATTCTTTTGGATCCGTCTGCTGAGGAGGCCATTGACGTGCATAAAAATTATAAGTTAAAAAACGATAGGGTTTTTCGCATTGTTGGGGAGAACTTGAAATGGCTCGTACCTAGAGGCGTGCGCTGGCAAATCCTCAAAATGAATCATGATGATGTTGGTCATTGCGGGTTTGAGAAGACATTACATAGAATAAGAGAACATTATTTGTTCAGAAAAATGCGCCGATTTGTAAAAAAATATGTTTCTTCTTGTCTGGAGTGCGCTCACCACAAAGCCCCTGGTGGTAAACGGGAAGGTGAATTACACCCTATCGAGAAGGTCAGTACACCCTTTCATACCATCCACGCAGATCACCTAGGACCATTCGTAAAGAGCAAGGCAGGAAATTGTTATCTACTGGTAATTGTAGACGGGTTTACAAAATACGTTAGTATAAATCCAGTTAGAAATACCAAAGCTATAACTTCAGTGAGGGTGATGAGACAATTTGTAAGTTATTTTGGGGTTCCAGCACGTCTAATTACTGACAAAGGCTCTAGTTTTACTAGCAAACATTTTCAAGACTTTGTTACGTCCTATGGCATAAAGCACGTCCAAAATGCCGTTGCTACACCCAGGGCAAATGGACAAGTGGAGAGATTCAACAGAACCATATTGGATGCTTTATCAACCTCTAGTCACGGTGGAGATGATAAGTCATGGGATGATCACATTTCCGATATACAGGTGGGTATTAACACAACAAAACATAAAACAACTCGGAAGAGTCCATCGGAGCTGTTATTTGGATTTAATGTGACCAGCAGAACAGAAGGTAAGTTAAACGAAATTATCAAAGAAACTCTCAATAGGACTCCTGCGGAAGACTTAGATGCGCTGAGACAAAACGCTGGCGAAAAGATAAGAGAGCAACAGGTACGAGACGCTACTAATTATAATAAACACAGGAAAGCTCCAACTCGGTATAAAGAGGGCGACTTGGTAAGAGTGGAAAGACAGGTGCCGCATGATGGTAAGTCACAGAAACTTACTGTCAAGTATCAGGGTCCCTATCGCATAATAAAAATACTCCCTAATGATAGGTTCCTGGTTGAGGATACACCTTTGACACGTAAACATGGTAGAAAATATGAAAATATTGTAGCAATCGATAAAATTCAACCCTGGATGAATTTCACTAGAGACTTTGAATCCGATTCATCTGGGAATGATTGCGCTAGTGGTGACGAGCAGATGTGTGTCCAAAACAAGGAATAGGTAACCATAATATTGAACTATGAATTTATAATGATTTGTGATTTCGAATGTTTTAATACATAAGCTAATTAAAATATATATGTATAATAATAATGTAAAAGCCTGGGACTCGCTTGAAATAGGATGGCCGAGCTGTTAGGTCGTATTATAATTAACCATTGTATAATAAGTAAATATTACCCAGTAAATGTATCAAGAAGCAATGCACTTGTGAATTTATTAGGTTTAAATGTTTTTAATGATTTATTAATTAAATCTGTCTTAATAATCATGTAATTCTAAATTACTAGTGATTTAATTTTGTAGATGTATTTAAACTGATTCATTCGTTATTTGTTGGTCACTTTTTGACGAACGGTTCCCCACTGCGAGTGGTGGGGCAAATTGCGATAAGAATCGCTTCGTCCGCCGTTACGCGCAGTCGGTGTAGAAAGCTGAGGGGAGTGGCAGTTGTGAATTTTTGTTGTAGTGAAAACATTGTTCTGTGAATTGGTATTGTGAGTGGAATATTAAACTGTTATTTTGTGATTACGTTGCGTGTTTTATTCCTGGCCAAAAGTACACATTCATGGTGCAAAGGACTTAATTTCAAGATCATCATCGCCCTCACCACTAACAAAGAAAGGGCACGGAACACAGATTCAGAAGCTTACAATAACAAACCAAACTGTTGTTGACCCAAGTGTTGAGGCGGCTGACGAACAGATTGCAGCTCGTGATCTCCAATTGTAATATCAGAATCATCGAGTAACTAGACTAGATGACAACAGGGATCAAGCGGAAAACGATTATACACTGAAAATGAGTTTTTTTTTAAATGTATTGTTAAGGTCCATAGCACAGATAATATAATACTTACGTCTACGTAGTCCAGAGCTATCCAATGATATTATTAAAAAGAGGTAGCATTAGCACGCGCAAGTTGTTGCAGACTAATTCAGACAATTGTCGTTGTTAAGTACTTCAAAGCGCAATAGCTATCTCTTTCTGCATCATACGTTCCGTTTTATCTATCGCAGTCGTAACAACGTATCGATATTTGAACGCCACTCAGTATGAACGTAGCGTATCTTTCTTTATAATATCATTGGGGCTATCAACGTATATCGTACTGTATGGATCAGAATGCTGGGCTGTGAAGAAGATGGATGAAAACATCGACCCGAGTGGCTGCTATTATTTAGCCTCGAGCTTCTCTTCGTCATCTCTGTTATTATTTAGACGGTCGAAATCGATCCAAAAAAAGATCTCATTGCTTCGTCTTTCCCTAACAACAGTTCTTCTAAACATGATATTTTGGGAAATGGTTTTGAAGTTTCCCTATATTTTGTCAATTACTTTTAATGGTCTCAAGATTACACTTGTTCGTGCTGATGACTTTGCTTAAACATTCATTTGAATGTTCACTAAACTTTACTGGAAACGGCCATTAGACGGAAAACGAAAAAAAACAAATTAATTTTAGGTGTCGTTTGAAAGTTAAATCGGTTGTTTCGCGGAGTTTAGATCCAATTCATTTTAAGGGTTATTTGGACTTTCAGTAAATTCTACTGAACTGTTAACAATAAATTCATGTCGTTAAACCTAATCGGGTTGTTAGGTTGGATATTTGTAATCGATCTGCTATTATCAATTCTTCAAAAGTATAAATTCAATATGAATAAATCCCAAAGATTAAAGTAACAATACTTGGAATTATTTTGTAGAATAAGACCTGAATATCCCAAAATATTGCTTGAATTAACCTGATCGAAATAATAAAGTAGCAACCATCGTGGCAGTGAGTTTTACGATTTATTATTAGATCCTGTCATCATATCCAGGTCACTGTAACCATCTGACCGATCGGTTTAAAAAGTATCAGACTGCTAATGTAATGTAGTGTTTGGTAAGACTTGGCAATGGGATGCATCCGAAACATGTGTTGGTTGTAGACTAATGGCTCGTAAGTTAAATGTTAATTTGGACTCTGTTCAAGAAGCAAATAGAGTTCGAAGGCTCGTACGTTGCTTACGCATTACGGTGATGTTTGCTGAATGCTGCCAAATAGGTTTTTTTATTTGAACATTGACTTCGGCGAGAGCTTGTGCCTTATCCCCTGAATATTTATTCGGCACTCGGAATCGTAAATTGGCGGAAATATTTCGGGTGAATTCAAAACTTTGAAAAACAAGGGTTAGACGATTAAAGCAACAGCTTGGTTTACCTAGTTGCATAAGTTACAATTGAAAACTTTTTCACGATCAACTAGACCCGTTCAATAACTTTATGATTTTCTTTTGGGGATTTTATTTGTCAACCTGAACTGTCCCACTCCTGGGGAAAGGCCTCCCCCCATTCCTTCCACTTTTGTCGATGTTGCGCCTCTTCTCGCCAATTGACGAGAAAGCCATCCAAGGCGGCTCGCCATCTTCTCCTCGGTCCGCCGCGACCCCGTTTCAGGGCTCCAGTTTTGTGATACGCGGGCCCACAGCTTTGCGGCATCCGGCAGACATGGCCTGCCCAGTCCCATTTCAGTTTAGGGATATTCTTTAAATATGCATAGGCTTCGAGGTTCGCTGCATAAAATCAACAAATCATGTTGTGTTATCTCATGCATTTACCCTTTGGGTTATCAGATATCTACTTTCATTTCATGTAATATCTGTGTCGGTCCCATGACCTACAAACACAACCCATATAACTCACTCTGTTGGGACACATTCATTTTGAGGATTTGGGTACAACCGCAGATGCGTAACTTTGATACTTGGAGAAAGTTTCCTGCAAAGAAAGCTGTGGTGTTCTGAGGGAAACGAAATGTTTCTGAAAAACCTCAAAATCGTTCATATTATGTTTATATGTATTCTCTCTCAGGATTACTTCGATACGACTATATACCTACAACTAAATGGAGGAGTGCTAACAATGCGCATGTGAAAAATGGTATGCCGTTATACAATATTATGTGAAAGAAACCCTGTGAAAGGAAGAGGTACTTTTTTGACAAATTGGTTTTTGAAGAATTCATACGCTCAAAAGTATCAGCGAAATTTCCTGAACGGTGTAGATTTCTCATAATCATCATTTTATGGTAGAGAGGTGGAAAATATCCTGTGTAGTATAGTTTGGACCCCAAGTTATCGGAGACATAATTATTGCAAATTAGTATCAGTCATTTCAAGGAATGCACCCAATTACCAATCACCCTGTGTAAGCACTATGGCTATTGCGGATTAAAGTATTTTTTCAATTTATATGCTTAATATGCATTTTCATTGTTTCAGGTACGTGATGTCACAAACTAACTGAGGTAACAGATGCAAAGCAAATGCAATATAGCAAGAAACCAAGATACTAAAGATATTTTTATGTACAACGACGCTCTTTTGTAAACTGTTCCACGTGCTCTGCCCCCGTTATTTAGTCTGCGGTCTGTGCTCTGCGGTCTGTTACTGAGTTCATAGAAGCCATAACGTAATACGCTTGAATAATTGTTTACATAATATTTGTAATGAAATACGTGGGTTTGAGGTCTACAGGTTTCACTACAAGTACTCTTAAGTATTAACATGTCAGCACTTGTCTACCGTAGGCGTCACAACAATTAATCAAACGCGAGTTTCACTTTCATTGCCCTGAAGTGTCGGCATCGAGGACGCGTCCAGAATAAATGTGAAATTTATTCAAGAGGGAGCCACTGCCGCAACTAAGTTTAGCAATTTATTGCTCAAATACGTGCATGGTCCTGGTATTTGCGTACTTGTTATGAAATATACTGGCTTTGCTTGAGATTTCGTTTGAATTTTTTTAAAGACTGCATTTACACTGAATTCTGAAACAATTACTAATACTTATTCCTGCTTGCTACATAAATTATCTCAACGACTTTTCCCAATTCCACACCAAAAGTCGGGTACCGTCTTTAAAAATGGAACACAGCATAAATAAACATACTTAAAACATTTTATTACCAATAAAAAGGTCCCCGTTTATTGTTTCAGCTTTTATAAATTGTTTTTTGTTTCGTTTATTGTCATCTGACATCCATTTAGTGGACAATACGATGTCCTTCGGTGACCGCTGTAAGCACTTTTTATTTCCTGATACGAAAGTGAATCCAGGCAAAGTTATTTTTGTATTAGAAAACGAACTTCCAGGATTACGCTCATTCAATATTCAACCTTATTCCAATAGCTCTGAAAATGAAGATGTCTAAACGAAGGTAAATTGAGAGGTGAAGCATAAATTGGTAAAATAATCCAAATTGTATCTATCAGATGTATCGCCCCCTTTCGGTTAAATAGCAAACCCAGTCAAATGGTTTAAAAAGCTTTTATTTATTGCTAGTCGATCTTTATGTTATCTCTCTGTTGTGGATTGCTGGTTTACAATAATTGTATTGTGATAGAATACTCGGCTTGTGTTGTAAGTACCTATTCAAACTCAAAGGTATAATGGCCTTCACAGACGTAGCTATAATATATATTAATATGAATCATTTCGTTTCTCGAAAACTTACATAGAAAATATGTCGTAATATGCCTTGCTATGATTCATATCAATATATATTATAGCTACGTCTGTGACGGGCTGAGCTCAAAGGTCAGTTCAAAGAAAATCGAGCGATATCTAAAGGGAAGAGAGTGATTCAGTAAATATTTTCCTAAAGCGACATTCATTACTGCAAAGTCACCTATGTTATTTAATTACAATCTACCTCCACATACTAAGAGGATATTTAACTTGAATTAGAATGCTGATTTTGTTACTTCCTCGTTAACACAACTCATTTTTGTTCATCCCTATTAATTGACGCACAATTGTGTCTTGTTTATTTAAAATTACTTCAGGTACAAAAAAAAACATGCAACAACATAATACTTTCAATAAAAATAAAACTGACTTATTAAATGAGAGTTTTTTTTCGTATTCACAGCCAATAATTTTAAAAATTCGAGCCAAATAAAAAAAGGATTCCCGTATCGTGGAAAATTTAATATTTACCTACTGGATCTAATATCTTAGAAACATGCAAATTTGTGCGAAAACATCACGAGTTCTACTCAAAACGTGAAGACATCCAGTCGCGCTATCTACTCAGACACCGATCTAGGCTAAATATACCAAGTTCTCGACTAAAAATGCACTCAAAAAGTCCCTACGTAATGTCCATTAAAGTATATAATAAACTACCCGGATCAATAAAAACCGAAGAAAAAACTTACACATTTCTAAAAAAACTAAGAGATTTTTTGTTAAAGAAAAGCTACTACTCATTAAATGAATATTTAAGTGATATACATATAAAGTCATAATTTTAGTAGTCGAAATTAAATATTTATATTATATTTATTAATTATTACAAGATCTCCCAATAGATACCTATTTATATTCTATATTATAAATACCTACTATTAGTTTATCTTAGAAATTACCTACCTACTGTATAATAATTATAATTTACAAGTGCTTCCTCTCTCCTAACTCACTTATTTGCTGTGCCCGACAGGGTCCATATGATCTAATTTTAAGTTTTTACCACCTAAGTACTACATGTGGAATGCAATAAAGTATTGAGTATTGAGTATTGAGTATTGGATTACGCTTTGATAAAATTGGAGGCTTGTAAATATTTCAACGCAAAAATGTACCTTTGGCCCTGGACAGCGATACAGTCAACTTTTCATTTCGTGCACAGCTTACTAAAACACAAAGCTGAACTGATTTTCAGGACACAATATAAAATGCTCTAAAAAGTGTTCGTTATAGACCAACAAATAACAAAGCAACATCATAGCCGTCAGTGTCGGCGAGTAAGTTATGACATCGTAAATTAGTCGGATATCAGCGTTGGCCGAGCATATCGTCAACACAATCCTACCATTACAGTTGTTACGGTATCTACGCTTAGATGGAGGTAGAAGATTAGAAGCGAGAGCCTGATGAATTGCTAGCACTTGATAGTGAGGCTATTGAAGAGGTGGCGATGAGTCAGGATGATAAATACTTCTTAGGGATCGAAAGAAATATAAGTACACGCGAACAATGGATATATCATTATTCAACGTGTCTGTAGGTAGTCTACGTAGGTACACAAAAACACCATTTATTAATGTTATGTCTATTTACCATATTTTTCCTTATTTACCTTACAAACTTTGAAACCTTGTTCTCCATCTAACGTTCGAGGCAACACATACGCAACTACCTACTTGTTGAGACAATTAAATTTATATTTAATTGTTTCAACAAAAGGATTCAAAGATTTAAATGAGAGAGAGATTCAGAGATTTCAATGTTGTTTCTTTTGTATAATTATTATGAGCTGGTGATGTGTTTATTGTATTTTTAGTTATTTTGATAAAGTTACATAAGACTCTTGCACATTTCGTTTCATCATCATCATCATCATCATCATCATCATTTCTGCCGAAAGAAGTCCACTGCTGGACATAGGCCTCCCCCAAGTGTTGCCCATATTGACCGGTCCCGTGCGTCTTGCATCCAGCGGATCCCCGCAACCATTACCAGATCGGTCCACCTAGTGGGAGGCCTTCCAACGTAACGTCTTCCAGTTCGCGGTCGCCACTCCAGAACTCTTCGGCCCCATCGAGATTTCGTTTATATAGTTTTAATCACCGGCAAGCAAGAACAATTTAAACATAAAAAATATTTTTATTTTAAGTACATGAAAAATCCCACGTACAGCCAAGACGACCGTGTTTCATGAGTTTGTGAAACATTCTCTCCCTCGGAGCAAATGCTCAGCATTAAATAGCAATTACTGGCGGTCAGTGATGTGCAATAATGCCTCACGAGTCACTGGGTAGTGGTATCGTATCATCTTAGAATCTTGAAATGAAAGGGATATTGAAAATAAACTTTGACAGGTTTTAACATGAAGCAATTTTTCAAACTAAAGTAGGTATTTCATAAAATAAATGCTTGTATTACAGAACGACAGTAAACTAAATTGATATGGCCGGAACATTTTCACATAACGAAAATAGGCGATATAATGTGGCGAGCACAATGGCGGCCGGCAGTGAGCATCGGAAGTGAAGCTCCGGTGCAGCGTGTGCTGAATACAGATGAATATGCTCTGCATTTACCAGAAACGTGGTGTGATTCGTTTTGTAAATTAATTTATCATAAAACAATCTGGTATCCAAGTAGGTAGCATTCTTAATTGTAATGGTCTGCACATCAAAATGACAAGTCATGTACATTGATAAAGACACCAACATACAAAAAACAAAGATCATCAAACGTTAACAACAGCAGACAGTTCCTAACCAGTTCATCATCCACCACACTTATAATGTGGCAGACCACATCAAACCATACACAAACAAATAAATTGTTAAAGTTTCACCCCTCCCCTTCTCTTCGCCCACCCCCAATAATTTTCTCTTTATATAATCCCTAACCGTTCTTCTGTAACTGTTTGTAAAACGAAAAGCAAAATGTGAACTTAGCATTGTGTAATTAAATATCTCGGGAGGTTGCGACAGAAATGTTTATAAACTTCGACAGAATTAGTATTCAAGAGCATTTCAACGCGAATGGGTGGATTTTTTCAAGTCGATGGAGGATGAAATCAGAAACTGAAAATGTTTTGAAATGCTGATAGAATTTGTTCGTTTTAATTAACTTTTGTTGAGGCCTGACGGGTGAAAACTTTTGAAATATTAGAATCCTAGTAGGTACTATATAAATGAAAATAGTTTTATCGTAAAAAAAATCGTGTGGAAACTAAGATATCATTTTAATGTTATAATCTTGAGGGCTCAGCATCCACGTGTCGCGGGCCTGTGGACGGTGAGTAATGGGCTAGCTCGCCGTCCGGCCGTCATATGTTCCACGCGTGCCTCAAAGAGATGTCATGTAGTGGATGCCCATGAAGGGATCCGCAAGGGCAGATGCCTGCCGGGGCTGTGGGACTATTCGAAAGACATACCGCGGCCCTGGAACACAAAGGGCAAAGAAGGAACATAAATTAGTTTTAGTCAGTACAAGTCTGACACTCCCTTCCCCTCCGCCCACAGCGGGAGGGGTCATTTGATGATTAACCATCCTAAAAAAAAAAGCATCCACGTGTGTGTATAAGTATAATTGTTCATCCGGCTCGTTTGCCCGACCTTTTGTATAATGACCGGCGGATATTCCAGGTCACCTTCGCCCGGGGCGGCTGCTGGGTGTGTTGTTAATGTTAACAGGGCAGCTGCCGAAATGTATTATAATTTAATTAGGATTATTCTCTATGTTGTTTTAGAAACTTATTTATTCAGAATATAAAAGGTCCCATTCAAATAGATGGACAAATTTTAACACAGCGTTCCGTACTAAACAAAGATATCCAAGCAAAAAAAAAAACACTGAATAAAGTGATTTTATTTTGACCTAAAATCATTGGATAACCAACATTTTTAGTGTATTTTCGTTAGCTAATTTTTGTTCTTGTGTATCTAATGCGTTTTTCTTATTTTTTTTTACCATTGTCCAAATTTTCGTGGTCTGAATGATTTCTAAAAGTTTGTCCTTCTATTTTAATGAGACCTTATATTTTAGCTACAGGTTTTTAAATCATGCCAGTTATCTTACTTCTTATCTAACTGCACAACAATCTAAAGTTTTTTTTAATGAAAAATCACAAACTTGAAATTCGAAGTCTTCTTAAATTGAAGTAGTCGACGACGCTGATAATGCGGTTTAGCGTCGAGGTTCCTGTGCCAAGTGACAATGTACGACGTACAAGTTTTAGAGATCAGATTTATCGGGTAGTTCACTTAGACATAACCGATACTATTGCGAAGATTGAATTTATAGCATTCAGTTGGGTTTGGTCTACACGGAACCATTAAATAACGACCAGTTAAACCAAGAACTCAGTCATCTTCCATTCTGCTTTACGGGAGAGGTCTTGTTAGAATTTTAATGGGGGTTTTCCAATCGATGAACTATTGAAATCAGAAACTATTCAGTTGTTTCAATCTAAATTGGATCACCAAAATTCAGCAGTAAATGCTGTAAATCCTACGGAACTACAATTTCGATTTTATTGAATCGAAGTACAAGCAATACTTAACCAGTTTATGCGGAACTCTCATTGTACGGGAAATCTATACAAAGCGAGGCCATGTTATACTGGAAATGTATAGCTTGATATGTCCCCGTGTGTACACATAATTTACTTCCATTGCTATTTTGTCAACGATATTATGTGACACTTATTAATACTTACTGTCTTTTCACAGTTTATATTATTATCGCTATTAAGGTAGCCTCGTTGGTCTAGTGGTCGCAACCGCGACTGCTGAACATGAGGACCTGGGTTCGATAATCGGGTGCAGCAAAGTGTTTTTGGTTTCCATCAGGAATTTCTCATTAGCAGCCACGGAGTCTGAATTAGTGCCCAGTTACATGGGACCCCTGTTACATGGGACTTAAGAACACAACTGGTGAAATGTGGGTGTACTATTAGGCACACCTCTGCCTAACCCTTCGGGGATTTCAGGCGTGCTGTTATGTATTTGTGTTAAGTTGGCTAAGCAGAGATTTGAACGATTCTCCTGTGGAGTATATTTTTTAATAGTACTAGTATTAAATAAACGGTATAAAAGAACTATGTTACATTAGGTACTCTGACGGTTGTTCGATAACATTCATCAATAGCGCGGCAGTGTAAAGCCTACCCTTTCAATAGATGTCATCAAAGCTATCGATTGTTCAGCTGACCTAATAGACTTCACTCTCATCGTAAATTGAGCTTTATTTGTTACACTTAGAGCAGACATTTCATTGAGTCAACTACTGGCAAGATTTTCAGAGATCTTATCTACCACAATGACGACTTCGTTTTATGTAGGTACTTAGCATTTGACGCAACATTAGGCACATTTTCACTTCTTCGCGGCTCAGTCTAATCACTGGTAGCTTCCGACTGTTTATTTTGCCTTCAACACAACACAGAACTCCAACTTACGGCTATGAGTAGCCCAGAGCAGTTTTCTTAATAGTTTGCAACACAAGACTTAAAGAGAAAACTTTTTCGTGTAACAGCTAGCTGCTACCGCCTCTGACAACACCCTCGTATGTGCACACAGTGTAACAAGCTTTAGAATGTTTGAAACAAGACACCGCTGCACCGTAACGAAATGTACCGACAGAGTTTACTCACTAACTATGTATGTTTGAAAAATACAAGCATTTACTTAAATCACTCGTGCAATGCCAATCGGCTGGTTTTGCAAACATTATGCGCCAAATTTTTTCAAGCGCAGCTTCTCGAATTGGACAGGTATATTAAACTGAATCAGCTTAACCAACAGCTTTCTGGTATTATTAGCGTTGAAACTTATTTCAGAAAAACGTAATTTAGAAAGCCATGATTTTCAGTAGTGGTTCGCGAAAATGAATTTACTAATGATCATCTGATTACACGTGACTAAGTAGTGTTTTTGTTATTAAAGCACCTAGCCTTTATTCTAAAGGCCCTTATATATCCTATATCCTGAGGGATATATCCTGGTGAGCCAGGAGCCTGTAATGTAACAAATACAAGATTAGATTTTGAGCATTACTCGATTCGACACTACAATAATGTTGTATACATAACTGTTTTTAGTATATGCGAAACCTGAATATAGTTTGTTCAGAGTAAGTAATTGGATCGATTCCAATTATTTTTGAACTATGTTATATTTTGTCCCAATTATTTTTTTTAATTTTCAAGTTTAACACCGAGCTATATTAAGTACCTATCGCAATCATTTAGGTACCTACTGCCAAATAATTATTATCAATGAGCTCACGACGACGCTGGAGGGGCGCGCGCTGCGTGTTGACCACGCTTTTGTGCGGACAACCAGGTAACAGAACAAGCTTATAACTTTGTCATTTTTCATGATACAGTTTTGAAATTTTGTACATAGATTCTTTACATAAAAATACTAGACCCATGTTTCAGGTTTCGCATATACTAAAACTAATGTTGTAAATACCACTCATGTTATATCATCATTCATTTACATAATTTATGGAACCAGAACAGCCGCAATATCTACAGTTCAGTATTGCTGTGTCTTTTAAGTTTCAAAATAAACAAACAGAGGTATACGTGGTAAGATTTCGTATTTTTATTCATAGAGTTAATGGTCGAAGAATTTTAATGTTTTTTGTAGACTTGATTTAATGTTCATAACTTTTCAGGAACTCCGGCAAATAATTGAAACACCACTTTTAATCCTCTGATCGCTTTTCGTTAGCAATTTCAAATTTTTCAAAGTTTGCGGAAAAACATCTTTTCTTCATTGAATGTGGCGTCTGTCGTCGTTCAAATTCTCAATTAAAACTAGTTTGAAACTGAACACGTATTTTCACGAGTTGCGGAATTATATTTAGCGAAAGAATAATATTACGTTGAAATGAAGGTTCAGACCGACGTCGTCGCGTCGTTATCAATGCTTGCAGAGCGGCGGCGGCGCGCGGCGGCGCGCGGCGGCGGCGTGTTTCTGAAAATATAATTTACTAGCACTTCGCCCGCGACTTCGTCCGCAAAAATTATGATAGCTCGGCTAATTTGCATGATATAAATATAATTCATAAACAATATTACTTCCTGAGCTTTCTATCGGTGAAAAAAATGATTAAAATAGGTCCAGTTGTTTCGGAGCTTATTCGGTACAAACAAACAAATAAAAAAATCTTTTCTCTTTATTATATTACGAGTATAGTATAGATTGGTATAGATAAATTACCCATTAACTAATTTTATTTACTAGTGGGTCATTCTATTTGAATTTTTTGGTTGGTTAAAATTTTAATTCCAATTAATGGCTTAAAGTTAGAGTACACAAAATAAATATTACAAAACAATCTTTACTCTCAGCATGAGGCTTGTTTTTCATACAAGTCCCCTCTGTGCAAAGAGCTAACCTCCCAGCGCGTAATATGCGCAGCCCATGAACAGTTACTGTCTCGTTACTTATCACAAGTTACAACTTTATCAACAAGTTGGGACTCGGGAAAGTACTGACGCGGAATTTCAGCACTTTAGCAAAAATAAGAGTTGAGAGAAGTAGTTATTAAAAAAGATATTTTGTCCGTCTGCCCTAAGATGTAAATCGCATATCATGCGAATCGTTTCCAGGCAATAAGCCAAGAGTTATCAATATTTGTAGACAGTTGTGATTTATTATGTCTACAAGTTCTAATTGTGATTTCAGCAACATCTAGCAAAATCTATGTTATACTATGAATACTTGCTTCGCGCAAGAAATTCAATTAAGTGAACGTTCTCATTGAGTCCTCCAATATTCCGAATCTTCAAGGTTTGATTACGTAAGAGATACGAAATGAAAAGCTTATTTCTTTGCTAGCTTTTCCATAAGAAAGTTTATGTTTTCTCTGTACTTACTTTGACAAGCAAACTGTGGCAGCAAACTGTTTGTTCATTTCATATTTTTAGATTGGTACTCGTATGTTTTTCTGAATCATAACGTTGTAAATAAAAAGAACATTTTCTATTCAATGAAAATCTTACGCAGAATATTTCTACTTTGGAAATTGAATTATAGCATTCATTCATGGCGTCGTGTTCAAATTATCAGTCACCTGTTTATTCTATTAGTTCATTTGCTTTTTTAAAATCAGTCGCGAAACGTTTTAATGAATAATGTCTTTATTATTTGCCACCTCGACGTCTCCCCTCCTTACTTAGACGGTAACATATAATTTTGGTTCTTTGTCACGATGTCTCGCTTTTATACGACTAGGAAGAATTATGCCAGCTTTCAAGTTTATGTTTTACATAATTTGATATATTTAATATTTACTTGATATTAATAATTTTTTTTTTGTTTTGGTTGTTATGTCAGACAGACAAACATCAAGAGAAAGGAATATTTAATGAGATTGCGATTTTTTTTGTAAATTCAGCGAAACGTTGGTAAGCCGAAACTAACTTAAAGATCAAAAAGCGTTGTGTTCTAATGTAAACTTATCTTAGGCTACACGAGTGATGCGTTAATTAGAGAATGAAGAAGAAACGAAGTACGTTTACATAGCTGGAGTACGTTGGTATAACATTTTAACAAGCGAGGTTGTTACCGCCCCTCGCTGTTCTTTTCTGGGGTAGAACAGAGTATCAAGTCGTTTTCACTCAACTACGGGAAGTGAACCCTGGAAAGTATTATCTGTTTTGCATCGGTTCACGTTACCAAACCTTTCTTGCATTGCTTCAATAATACTTGCTAAAATAACAATAATTGTTGCAATTTTAGTATTTTGCAATATAGTGATATTGCTGCTGATACTGTGATATTGCAAAATCAAACTGATACTCAACCATCAAAGTACAACTAAGAGACCACTTCTTAAACAATAGGTCAATTATGGACACTCTCGACGTGCGATAAGCAATCTATCAGATATAAAATGCTAATGCATACAAATTGCTTACGATCAAAGGAAGGCAGTTCAGTTCTTCTTTTTTTTTTTTTTTTTTTTGGATGGGAAATCATCAAATGACCCCCTCCACTCTGGGCGGAGCGGAAGGGAGTGTCAGACTTGTACTGACTAAAACCCATCCATGTTCCTTCTTTGCCCTTTGTGTTCCAGGGCCACGGTGTCTCTTTCGAACAATCCCGCAGCTCTGGCAGGCATCGGCCCATGCGGACCCCTACTCGCTGCTGACATCTCTTTGAGGCGCGCGTGGAACACGAACGCGCCGTCGACACGGCCTGTCGTCATAAGACGGCCGGACGGCGAGCTAGCCCATAACTCGCCGTCCACAGGCCCGCGCCTACGGTGGCCGGGAGCCACCACGTGACCCCCGACGCCCAGGGCGTCTCCCGCGGCGGCTGGGACGTGACGTTCTTTCCCTCTCACGTCCCGCCACCTCCTTCACTAGCATGACTGCTTCACAGAAGGAGGTGACGGCTTCCCATTCCCTCTCGCTCCGGACCATGGCTTGAACCAGGGCCGGACGCGAGAGATCGCCGCCGCCAATCGCCGCTACAAGGACACGGCGGTGCTCCGCCCAAGCGGGGCAGACCTCTACGGTGTGCTCCACCGTGTCCTCCGGGCGATCCTCGCAGTGGAAACACCCGGGCGTTTCCTCCCGCCCGATTCGGTGCAAGAACCTCCCGAAACAACCGTGTCCGGTGAGGATCTGCGTCAGGCGGTAGGTGAGGGCGCCGTGGCGCCTCTCTAGCCACTCCTCAAAGAGGGGACTTATCGCCACTATGGTAGCGTGCCCTGCACGGGGTTGCAACAGTCGCTCTCTCCATGTCGCCATGATATCACGCCGGAGGTCTGTCCGCTGAGCGGCAATTTGCCGCGGCAGCGGAGTTTCCCCCCGACGTAGTGCCTCCGCGCGCCATTCATGCAGGCGCGCGAGGACTATCGCCTCCAGATCCCATGGCGGCAATCCGGCAAGGAGGCTAGCCGCCTCGCCGGAGATCGTGCGGTACCCCCGGATTAGCCTTATGGCTATCACCTTTTGGGGCGCGTTCAGGTAGTGGGCGGCTTGCCGCCTTAAAGAACGCGCCCACACCGGGGCCCCGTAAAGAGCCATGGACCGCACGACCCCCGCGTATAGCCTCCGGCAGGAGGCGTTTGGACCCCTCAGGTTGGGCAAGAGCCGCTTGAAGGCAGCCCCTGTCCGTTCCAGTTTGGGAGCCAAACGTCGGAAGTGCTCCACGAAGTTCCACCGGCTGTCGAGGACGAGTCCTAGGTACTTCAACGTCGACCCGACGCCGATGGAAACCCCTCCCGCCGTCAGTAGGGATCCCGACGGTGGCGCATTCCGAGGCCCATGAAAACACATGGCCTCGGACTTGTGCAATGCCACCTCGAGACCCAATTGCCGGATCCTATCCACGACTATCGCAACCCCGCGTGTCATGTTTTCGGCCGCCGCCTCGTGCGACCTCCCTTGTGCCAGTACCAGCGTGTCGTCAGCGTAGCAAACTACGCTGACGCCGGTAGGGAGGTCGGCGCGCAGCACCCAGTCGTAACCGATGTTCCACAGGGCCGGTCCTAGAACCGATCCCTGTGGAACACCGCACGACATCTCTCGCCGGTTCCATTCTCCGCTCTGACCAGGGTAGATCACGGCCCTATCCGTCAAGTAGTCCCCGACCACACGACGAAGGTAGGTTGGCACCCGGTGATACCGGAGTGCCTCCCCAATGCAGCTCCAGGGCATGGAGTTGAAGGCGTTGCCGATGTCAAGAGACACCGCCAAGACGACCCCGCCCCGGGACATCGCGTCCCCCGTCGTGAGGGCTCTCACGCGCATGATGGCGTCCACCGTGGAGCGCCCCTTGCGGAAACCAAACTGGTGTTCCGCAAGATCCGGCCCCATCCCCGCAAGGTGCCCGGCGAGGCGGTTGGCAATCACTCTTTCGAAGAGCTTGCCCACCTCGTCGAGCAACACGATGGGTCGGTATGCGGACGGAGAGTCCGCAGGGCGCCCTGGTTTCCGGATGAGGACCAGCTTCCCCGTCTTCCAACGAAGCGGAAACTGGCCTCTCTCCAAGCATGCGCTTAGGAGCCCTTCCAGTCGGGGCCCGAGAGCCTCAGAGGCCAGGACCCAGGCTTTGCCAGGCAAGCCATCGGGTCCCGGGGCGGTGTTTCTGGCTTTCAGCCTGCGTACCGCCACTCTCAGGTCTACCCCAGTCACCTCCGGAACGTCGTCATCGTCATCGGTGTGGTCCGCTTCCGGCACCGCACGCGGCGGCGGAGCCATAGGCGGGGGAGGATGCTCCCCTCGCGAAGGGAACAGAGCGCTCACCACGTCCTCCACGAGCTCAGGCCGGAGACTCTGCGTTAGCGGGGGGGCCCGGGTGCGGAGTTTGTCCCGCACCATCTTGTAAGGGCGCCCCCACGGATCTCCGTTCAGAGACTCCAGCATCTCCTCGCGGGCCAAATTCTTGGCCCGCCGGACAGCCTCTTGGAGGGCGGTCTTCGCCGCTCTGTACCCCTCGTACAGCTCCGCCTCAATGGCTGCCGCATCCGGAGGGCGGATGCGGAGCCTGCGATGCCTGGCGTACAGGCGCCGCGCGGCAACGCACGCCTTGCGCAGAGACGTCAGCTCTCGCGACCACCAGTACACCTGACGCCGGGCGCTTCCTGGCCGAACTCGGGGCATTGCCACGTCGCAAATCTCGGACATGGCCTCCTGGAACCAACCCGCCTCGTTGTTGATGTCAGCAGGCCTGACTGGTGATGACACCCAGGCCTGCACGATCGAGGCTTCCAGGAGGAGCTCCCGGTCCAGCTGCTTCAGCGCCCATCGCGGACCACTCGGGGCCTGTAGGACCGGCACGCTTGAGGACTGGGTGGAGACGTCGAACCGGATATACCGGTGGTCGGAATAGGTCTCCACCCCCTCCATGACGCGCCAGTCAACGACACGCGGCGACAGAGCGGGGCTGGCGAACGAGATGTCCACCACCGACTCGCCCCGCATCCGCACGCACGTGGGGACAGAACCCCGATTTAGGACGACCAGGCCTGTCTCCAGAGCCCAGTCCTCCACCATTCTACCCCGCACGTCCGTGTAACGAGAACCCCAAGCCAAGTTCTTGGCATTGAAGTCCCCGAGCACAAGCACGGGGAGGGAATGACTTCCGATGACGACACTCAACTCCGTGAGGGAGTTGTGGAATTCGGCGAGAGTTCGGCTCGGGGAGAAGTAGACTCCCACTACAACGATCTCCCCGAACCGTGCTGCTACGCACCCCTGACCCTTCCTGACACTCTCAAGGGTCGGGGTACCGGCGGCGACCGACGCAATTAAGGTCACTGAGCCGCTAAGGTCCTCCACCCAGTCATCCCTGGGCGGGACAAAGTACGGCTCAGCGACCACGGCGATGTTAATCGACCACTGCGCCATGCTCTGGAGCAACAGATCCTGAGCGCAGGCGCAGTGGTTGATGTTCGCTTGGAGAAGGCGTAATGAGGCCGTTACTGGCACTCCATTTCAGCCCCCTCCCGGGCCCCCTGCGAGGGCTCCGCTGCGGAAGTTGCAGCAGTAGCGGCAGCGGCGGCGACAGTGGCGGCGGCTGCGGTGGTGGCGACGGTGGGGGTTTTGGCGGTGGTGGCGGAGGGCCTTCCCTTGCCCCTGGCCTTGGCGGGAGTACCGCAGGACTTGCTCCCTGCCCGGTGATCAGCCGGCTTGCCAGCTGCCGCACATGCGGCGCAGCGCGGCGCGGCGGAGCAAGCCGCGGCCATGTGACCAGGCTGGCCGCAGCGGAAGCACAGGCCGCTGCGGTCCACCTCCGAGGTGCACCGGACCGACACGTGGTGCCCCACATGGCAGCGGAAGCACCTCAGAGGTCTGGGTTCCAGCAGCTTTACCTGCGCCGAAACCCAGCCCACCAAGAGCCTTCGGCCCTCCACAATGACTTTCGCCGCCGTCACAGGGCAGCTTACCGTTACGGTTCGCATGCCCGACAGGTCCGGACGTAAGGTGCCTGCCTTGACCTGCTCGGCAGGGCACCCACCGGTCCTGGTGACGGCGGCCACCACCTCCTCCTCGGTCACCGAGTCGTCCAGACCCAGGATGCGCAGGTCTGCGCATTTGACGGGCCTGGACACTCGGGCCTCGTCCGCATTTAGGGACGCTCTAAGCTTTTCAGCCAGAGCGTCAGCGGACGAGCCACGGGTTTCGCCGGGGATTTCCAGCACTCGAGCCCCTGTTGCGGTGACTCTAAGCCGGAGGCCCCCGGCGATCCCGAGCTCCCCGAGATCCACCATCGTCTTCGCCTTAGCGAGCACGTCGCGATAGGTCACGCCCCTCTTTTCCGCCTCCGGCTGTAGTGTTATCACTACAGCTGCGGTCTTCGGGGCGCTGAGCCTAGCAGCGCCATTCCGCTTCTTTTCTTGGCGCTTCCGCTCCCGCTTCCTGGCCTTTTTGGCCGCCCTTCGCTCCCTCGCTCTCTCTCCGGCCACCTGCCACCCGGTCTCGGCCACGGATGGCTTAGAGGGCGGGGGGGGCGGCAGTGGCGGCTGTCTCGCGGCTAGCGCTGGCACATTCGCCGCCTTGCCCTTCTTGTGGGCCGCCGCCTTGCCCTGCCTCAAGGCCGCCGCCCCCCCAACCGGGGCCGATTTAGCCGGAGCCAGCTTTCCAGGAGCCGACGTAACCCTGCCGGAGGGCTGGCTGGACGGCCCCGGTGCGGAAGCTGCAGCAGCCGCATATGTGGCCGCCCTCGGGCCCGACTGCGCCTTGTTTGCCGCCAAGGGGGGGCGCAGAACAATGCCTTCCAGGACGGAGAACCGAGCCTGAAAGGCAGCCAGCTCCTGCCGAACCAGGTTCAGGACCTGGTTCTCCACCGGCACGGCCTGGCGTGGTCGCTGCTGGCCATTTTGGGGCGCCTCGCGAGAGCCGGACTCACGCAGACTGGCCAAGTCTGCTCGGAGCCTCCTGTTCTCCTCTTGGAGAAGCTTCGTGGCGGCCGTCAGTCGAGCGACCTCCGCCCGCAGTTTGACCATGCCTTCTGGCGGGGGCGCCGCATATCTGGCTTCCGCTGCCGCCATGATAGAGGCGACCGCTGAGGGTATAGCCCTTTGCCTGGTGGAGGGCTTTTGCTTGTAGGAGACAGCCCTCAGCGCCGCCTCCACCTCCTTCGCAAGCCCGGCCTTACGCTCCGCTTCGGAGCCGCCGTCTGCACCCGCCTCGTTACCAGAAGAGCCCGAACGGGCCACTCCGTGACCAGCAGCCACCCCCGGGTGGCGCGCCTCCGCGGCAAGCCGTGCCGACCTCTCGGTGGCAGAGAGGCCTCTCCCCTTGCCGCGGATCCCGCCACGCTTGCTGGTGGGGATCTTGCGAGCCGAAGCCAGCTCCCCCTCTGACGACGACTCTCGGTCGCCTACCGGCCTGGACCGCTTGCGAAGGAACTCCCTGTTCCCCGCAGCTGCCCCGGGCCTTCCGCGCCGGGAGCTCTCTGAGCCTCCCGCAGTTCAGTTCTTCTTTAAAACATAATTTGGCTGAATGACTTGCGGAATAAAATACGCGCTTATTATTGCTTTATTAAAATAATCCATTATCTCTGGTTCCTCTCTCTGGAGCCCTGACCGCCGGTTTTTTAATATTATTTATTTTTGTAAGGAATATTTAAAAATGTAAATAATTACCCACGCACCCACAATACTCGAGAAATTCCTAGTGAGGGGCAAAGTTCCTTTTAAAAAAATGCACTGTTATAAATAAAAGAAATAATCCATAATCCACCCAAATATTTGTACTGTGGATCTTATAAGGCTCGTTTGCAATAACAGGTATCATTGATAGTATAAAGTTATTCCGATAAAGGCTTATTTCCATAGTTTTGAGGCCGATATTTTATGTATTAAGTATTACACATATTAAAGAATACTAATTGCGAGACGCACGGGACCGGTCAATGTGGCGACGCTTGGGGGAGGCCTATGTCCAGCAGTGGATGTCTTTCAGCACAAATGATGATGATGATGATGATGATGATGATGATGATGATGATGATGATATTAAAGAATACTAATTAATCGTTGTCGGAAGGCCTACCACTAGGTGGACCGATGACCTGGTGAAGGTTGCAGGGATCCGCTGGATGCGAGTCGCACGGGACCGGTCAATGTGGCGACACTTGGGGGAGGCCTATGTCCAGCAGTGGACGTCTTTTTACTGAAATGGTGATGATGATGATGAATTAATCGTCATTAAACCTGATTGAAATTATTCATTTGTTGTCAGACTAATAAATTATTATTCAGTTTTATTTGACAGCTTGTTGTTAATCTTAGCATTTAACGGTTTGTAAACCATTTTGATTATGGAGTAGGTCAGAATGTTACTATTTAGGAAAACTTATTATATATTATAATATTTATCAATATTGTTATAAACTTGTACATATAAAGCGACGTACTCCCCAAAAATAATCTGTTAACGAAACATCACACACACAAAAAAATGCTTTGTTCAAAGTAACAGGGAGCCTTGCGGTGCTACGACAACGTAGCTCACGTAGCAGTCGTGTGCTACGCCGTAGCAACAGTTCAAAATATAAACGTACAACATAAACATAATATACTCGTACAAACTATGATTTACGAAATAAACACTTAGGCAGCACGTGAACCTATTAACTCGTCTTTCAAATGTTCTTCCTTTAATTATGTACATAGTAATGTGTGTACTCTCCTGAGGGTCCTCTGTTATTAAACATTTATATTGTTTTAGCAGTACCTAAGTAGGTATGTTGTTATGTGAAAAATTATAATGTAAGATGTAACTTACCTGCTTTGCCTGACCAAGTTGAGAAAACCACAACGTAGGCCGAATACGTCTTGCCTCTTGCGCTTGCACTGATCTCAAGTCCTTACAGACCAACATTTATGTTTACTATACTTAAAGTGGCTGAAACTTAAAAACATGTAGTTATAAAAGATTTTCCGTGACGAGTGTCGTCTCTTTGATCACTTGCGTCACTGAGAAACGGCACAAACGACACCCAGAGGAGACGCTGGGGAGAACAAGCTTTAAGTAAAAGAAGGACGTCTTACTGACTTAATGTTCCATCAAAAAAACTGGGAAATGGTTCTGAAAGCCACCCCAAAATATTATAAAACCAAAACTGGAAAATTTACAAAATTCTAACATTTAGCCGCATCTCGTTACGCTGAATGCTAATTCTAACTTAGATGAGAAAAATGTTAAACAGTATTATGAGGCCACGACCTCGCTCCGTAATGAAGCATCAAGGTCAGCAACGGAATATTTTTTTCTAGGCACATTCATTCCCTAACTGGTCTTTGAAGAGTGTACATGAACGATAAATGACAAGCTAAGTTTCGAATGCCCGACGCATTCGAGACTTACTACGTAATGTTGAATTTACTGCTAAAGAATGAAGGCAGGTTCACTTTCAATATACCTACTGGTGTCATTATTATGTTGAAAAGTTCGCAATATTTGTGTTCTCAAAAAAAAAAATTAAAACATTGCTATAGGTAAACGATGGCGAGACTTGGCGCAGAATAAACCATTTTCAATCAATGCAATTCAGTCTAAATCTCAAATCTGCGAGTGTTAATATTATGTGTATATCCTAACATTTAAACCCGCTTAACATTATTTGTCAGCCGGCAAGGGTCGGTATTAGTAAATTAATACTCATTGATCGTCCGCCATTATACGCGGAGCTTCACTAATTAACAGATGGTGAGTACATAATTCAATAAGATTACCCGAAATGGTGACCCGACCTTTAACGTTATTAAACGCCATTAAAACACTTCACAACTTCTTTGTAATGTTAGGTACCTACGAGTATTTAATGGGATTTGAAAAGGAAATGTCAGAGTGTTGTGTTTGTTGAAATATAAAAAAAATGGACAGCAAAAGAAGGAGGGAAATTTGAGTTTGTAAGAACAAAACTCGGCGGACTTAAAGCCGGCCACACACGATAGGTTAGGCATGTGCAGTTTTGACTGTATAGTAAAACTGTACGGGCATGCGTGCAAGAGAAAACTGTAGTTATCCTTGGAATGGAACTCGGTTTTGCATGAAGGTTTTGCATGTGCATTTAAAACCGTCATGCATAACCTAGCGTGTATGGTATGGTTTGAGACTAAAATGGCGAACTGACGTATATCCACCTGGAGATGATACTTTCATCATCATCTACAGCCCGACTTCATCTCTTCATCCACATACACAGTATATGCTTTGCTTGTGCCAAGCATCACGCTATTGTGACAGCCTCATCCAGGCTAATCCCGCAATGGCAACTATCGTCGCTTGCCCATCTCGCCGCCGAACGACCAACATTCTTTCCATTCCTTGAACGCCACTCGTTCACAGCTTTACTCCACCTGGCGCAGTGGCTGTACGATTGACTGCTGCTCTGGGTGTCGCAGGTGCGGTCCCCACACGGAACAAATATTTGTATGTCATACTGGTAATTGTTCCGGGTCTGGCTGTTTGTGTATGTGAGTTTAAATGTTTGTAAAAGCACGATACAGGAACAATTCCTAGTGTGGACAAAGCTTGTTTTAAAAAAAACTAATTACTGAGCGCGGGCCATGCTGGTAAAAGTTATATTATAAAGACTGAACGTGCTCAAAGAGCTATTTCAAAAATTTCTTATGAATTGAGAATTCGATACCCGATTAATCTTTTATATCGAGAGAGTAGATCGCTTATAGATGTTTATTAGTGTTCGTCTCATGAATACTAATTCTACTATCATGTGAGAAGGAACTAGTACGATGTAAGATGTGCGCTCCTTTTATTTCTTAGCTGGCATAAAATGCCTTTACTGTTCAAAACCTTGTGAGAATATTTTGTGTTCAATCTTTTAATAATCTGTACTGGAAGTTTGCAGTGAGAAGTAGAATATTAAATTTTAATCGCACGACATATATTTTAGTCTTTTAGAGGTAGAAAGTGGTCTGCGGTTTTGTGGTTAGTTTGAAAGTTAGCCGCTCATCTATTTGGGCTATAAAGGAATAAAGTGTATGTACTACCAAGTTCACTGACGGTCGACCACTTTTCAACCGTATGCCCTGAGTAATAAGGGTGAAAAGTGGTCGACCGTCAGTTGGCGCGGTACTACCTACTTGTGCATTTACAACTGGTTTCACATGGCCATCATTTAACTTTAAATGTGTTTGTGCTTTTAGTTAGCGAAATAGTATTGTAGCCAATCATCAATATAATTATCCCTCCGTGTAATACTTGTTATTGAAGCCTTTTTTTGCTAGCTTGTGAGCAGTGAACGATACTAAAAGGTAAAAACCAATATGAGTTATGAAAAACTCGAGTGGGGTTACCGTGTTTGAGTAAATAAGCTTTTATTCCGCAGCGCATAACAATAGCGCTTAATAATTTCCCCAGACGCAGATATCGTTAAAGTAACAGATCAAAATTCACAGAAGAAGTATTCACGAGTGTTTCGTGAAGATTATTCGGAAGAAGTAGTTTTCAGTTCAGAAAGCACCGATTTCCCGAAGGAAACATTGCTACCGTATGTGTGTATGTAACCGCAAAATAAACTCAAAAGTTTGAAATAAATATTCCAATAATTATTCAATGTTGCCGATTTTTATATTAATTATCAGGTAATGGACGTAAAGCCTAATAATGTAAAACTGTCTTCACACCGATCAATAAATATAAAACACCAGTCCTGTGCGAACTCTTGTTACGGTAAAAAAATGGTTTGGTAACCCTAATAAGTACCTTCAAGGGTTGTTCAGAAAACATTACATTTTTATTACTATGAGCTTTATAAGGGTTTGTAACAGGGTTCGTAATTGTCAAGATAAATATTTTCTTTGATAATTATCACGATAACTGCTGGTTCACAACTTGATCTCTTTAATTTTTTTATAATTTATAAATTATAACTTGTTTACTAAAATATTATTCAAAGAAAGACATTTATAATAACTAATTGATTTTTTCTTTCTTTCAGTCACAATCTGGCCAATTTTGATTAAAAAATTGTGTATGGCCGTTAACTTAGTAAAAAAATAATAAATTAAAAAGAAAACCTAATGGCATTTCGACATTTTTGTGCAAGTGGCGAGTATTCATTTTCAATATAACCTAATAAAAAAGGTTGCGCTATATTATAATAGAAAATTGGAAATATGAAAGCTTCCGAAAAACAAATTAACTTCCAAAGATTTTAATGGAACCACAACGGCAAATTGATATATCAATTTGCCGTTGTGGTATCCATTAAAATCTTTGGAAGTTAATTATTCTCATGCTACCTGCTAATATGTATCGCCGATCTGAAAGGAATCAATCTGCGTTGCATCTGCATAGGAACCTATGGTATGTGTCTACAGGTTGCTGCTCATTGTCTCATTCTTGAGGACACGACTGTAACCCGTTTCCAAGCTTAAATGCAAATTCTGCATGAAGCGAGATCTTTAGACTTTCGCATAATAGAATGTTGGTCTCATAAAATTTCTCTTAAAAAACATAAACAGTTCACTTAAATTATAAGGTATACAAACAAATCATGCAGTTATAAGATAGTAATATTACTCCTTAGGGCTATTTAAAGAAAACAGATGTTTTTAAAGTTTTTAGATAATAAATTAAGTATAAAAATGGTTTAAGAACATGCAATGTCCTTGTTTAATTACATTATCAATTAATAATTAATTGTATCATCACACAAACTACACAAGATGGTATTTTTGAAGTAAACTAATGAGTTAATTACTTACGGACAAAAGTGTTAGGTCCTTATTTCGCCTCTTTTGTGCAAGCATAATCTCTTCAAATGACTACTTACCTATATTAAAACAATCTCAGGGACTTACGCTCTCTCTGATAATATTAAACAGGTTCATCACCGGCCAATTATGCCGGCCGTCCGTCCGCACACTTAAAGCCTCATAATTAAAGACAGTGTTAGCGCACACCACACAACTAGACTGAATATTGTATGCGCTGAGTGTTCAGTGAATTATTCTTCATTTACTAACCTCAGTGGAAGGTCTAGGTATTCCTTTCCGTTCCTTTCCTTTGAAAATTGGTAGTTTTACGCCAACAAGGGAACACAACTTGTTTTTACGTTCCTCCGTAATGAGTATTCAATCTTAATGTATAGGTACTGAAGTAAAAGAAGATTCTCTAGACTAAAGAAAACTTATCATTCTTAATCAAAGCTAGATGAACTCAGCGCCCAAGGAAAGTTCTGTGTAAAACTTATTAGTTGAATAAATAAATTATCTTAATTCTATCAGCTGGTCGGACGCGGATCGTGACTGTTGTGTACAATTGTAGCACGAATGCAGCTCTCCATAACTTCGTCTGACTTTACTGAAATATTTCTGAGTTAATTTCATAGTGTGCACACTGCTTTACATGAACGAGAAACGAGGCTGAATATCGACACGTATGAAAAAAACCTGGCCTGATAGAGCGCAACAAAGAATGCGCGTGTTCCATATTCAAAATGTTGAAATTATGTTTCTATTATTTTTGGTCCCAACAAAGCTGATTAAATGTTGTAATTGCTTTGATCTTATTAATTTATTAATTGCGGTTAGTGCTTTGTTTAGAGATATTATATAGAAAGACGAAAAACTTTTTTATGAATAGTAATTAAATAACAAAGGAGGGATTCAAAAGTGCTGCGGAAATTGCGTGCCCCTGAGAACTCGTAAATATTGCAACACACTCGTTTATAAAACCCATCCACCGCAATAAGTGAGTTTTATTACTCGCAAATAAAAAGCAAAAATAACAACACAACCTTTTGCAATTTTAATGTAAATCTCGCTCAAGGGAGTAATACGATGAAAGCAACTCGATGGAATTTTAAATGTGCTACATGCCCTAAGACACTTAAAAAGTTTCTCCCAAGTTAGTTGCCTTGTATTAGGAGGTTTCGTCATATTTTACCCTTATATTGCAACAAAACTTCCAGTTTACAAAAGAGAAAAATTAACTATTTCTTTGTCTGGAGACTTCCCAAATCCTACATCGTTTCACATAGTTCAAATTGTAATTTTAGTTCTTCGTATAGACGCCAGCGCGGGGGTTGGCTGATCTTCATAAATAATTCGACAGAGCGTCTCTTTGACGTATTACTCCTTTGTTGCTGTATTGAGAATGTGGCTGCCAATGAAACGGGAACCGTGACGCATCCCTCTATCCTAAAATATAATAGTATAGGTAGATGGATATATGAGTCAAATCATGATAGCTCTCTGTGTAAACACTGATATTGAAGATATAATATACATGTTGACGAATATCAGATACAAATGCTTTGTTACGTTAAAAAGTTGTATAATAATTGTTTGATACTAAAAATATTTTTTATGACCGAGAGGCAATTATAATTTTGTGGTCTTGAATCGTGATTTTGTATCCAGGTGCAGAGTCCAGTGCTGGTGGTGGAGCTAACCCTGAACAGACTAGAGGGCACACAGCTCAGGGCGCTGGGTCTGCTGTCCGTGTACGGGTTCAACGTGACGTATGAGGTGCGAGGCGCAACGCAGTCACCTGGACCCACTTCATGCAGCGCCATCGAGTGCAGGTTGCTGGGCCACTGCTACGCCACAAGGGATTATCAGTGAGTTGGACACGAATTTAACGATAAGTGCAAAGCTTAGATTCTCCAAAAAGGCTGAAACTTACATCCAGTGCCTTTGACAATTAAATGAGAAAGTTTAAAGTTGGATATTTTATTTTTAAAATAAAGCACAGACTCTGTAGAAAACTTCGTTAGCGGTGGCATTAAAGCTTAGAAGTTAAATGCAAGCGAAAACAAAATGGGTGCCAAAGTCACTTATAAAATAAAGTGAACGACATTCATTGTTAATATAGCCATAATAAATATTTGTAATAATTATTGCTTACTCCACAATATTTCGCAGGGAGTTCTACTGTTCGTGTTTCTCTGGTTACTCCGGAGCGGACTGTGGAGAGGGTCCGCTGTGCCCGAGGACCGCCAACATGTGTCAGAACGGCGGCACTTGCAGGTGAGTGAACGCGTTTGAATTCCTGCAATAATAGCATGTATTATTAATAATGTTTCTTGAATTAGAAAAACCGGAAAATGTAAAGGAAACACATTTTCTTTTTAACTTATCCATTAACTCCGCTTCCGAAAACTGACCCACATCTGTATAATATACTCGTAAGTAAGGCTCACATTCAGCGTTTGTAACAGTTCCACTTTTTGCATCGTTTATTCTCAATTTCGTCGATTTTTTTGTTCTCGAGAACAAAAAGGGGTTTATAATTTTGCCAGAGGGCAGAAGTTTCGTAAAACTGTAGTATCTTCTAGTGTTACATCAAATAATTTGATCAAAAATTAACATAAAAGTTGTTATTGTTCATTATGTGGGTACAAGTAGTATGTATCGACAGACAGATGGGCCCGGCCGCCGTCAGCTGTATCTGCGCGCCGGGCTACACGGGCGACCTGTGCGAGGCGCAGCTAGCACCACCAGGTGAGATAAGTTTTTATCGTTCAACATTTACAGCATTTACAAAACGGGAGGTTTTATCTGACTAAACAGGCTGAATTTTTCAAGTGGACGTCGATGGCCAAATCCGAAACGAAGAGAAATTTTGAAATCTGATCACTTCCCACAATTTTTAGACACTATCGAATGGTGTGTGTCATTTTGGAATATTGAGTTTCCAAAAATTCAATGATGCAGTATTAGTTTTTATAAAAATTGGTCTCGGTCCTTTGAGTATATTTCGCTATTCCTCATAGTTCCAGATTTGGCCATCCACGCCCACTTGAAAAATTTAACCTGTACAGGTACAAACTTTAAAAACTTTTATGTGTACAGTGAGTGTGCGCTACATCCAGAATCTTGACCTTTTCACAATACTGCCGGCGATTTCGCTAGCACAATTAAAACTACCTACTATACGTCAAGGTTTAGGTATCTCTGATCTTCAAATATCTCGCGATTCATCATCATTGCGAAGGCGCTCCCGAAATAACAAGAGCCGTTTTAAGGAAATTAATAAGGATTACAGGAACGAAATGCTTCTCTACGCCCGTACAGCACTTTATTAGAGAATATTAATTTGTCTACTGACTGATGATAACCGTATTAATATATAACGTGTAACAGAAAGGGTATAGTCATATGAAAGGATATGCTGCCGATCATCAAACTGAACAATTTCCTTCATGGGTCAAATTATCAGCTGTCCCATACATTTGGGTCGAGTAGGCATTGAAATTTTGTATGGGACAGCTGATATTTTTTTCGCATTTACGATATTGGTCCCATGGAGGAAGTTGTTCAGTTTTATGGTGTGAAGCATATCCTTTAATATGACTATACCCTTTCTGTTATACGTTGTATATTTCAGTTTTTAATAAATAAAAGATACATAATGACGAGAACCGAGACGGAGCTACTGTTTCATAATGGTTACTAAACTAAACCCTAATAGAACCTGTTGCCTTACAACATTCTTTCAGAGTGCGGTGTAGAAGAATGTGCAGAAGTTTGTAAGCAAGGAACAGTTTGTGACTGTAACCCGAAGGATACAGATTTCTGTGAGTAATGACTTTCAGCAATAATGTCAGAAAACAACGGTGAATTTTCGATTAGTAAGAGCCTGCTATGTAATCATATCTAAACGTTGTATGTTTATAGCATCAGCACGTTTTGACACAAAACTGGAAGTAGTGGATCAAGCAGACGTAAACATATCTCAAGAAATTGTTAAACAGGTATTTACTGCGACATGTAACCGCAACATAATTGTATTTCAATGGGAACAATTTATTAAAATAACTGTTACTTTTTACAGTTAACAAGCTATTTAAAGGCGTCAAACATAACGTTAGAAGATGAAGTAGAAATTTTAAATATAAGGTAAGTTTTCATTGAACACTGTTGTTTTGTAACTCGTGATGGTATGTATACTCATGTATTAGTGTGTGTGTGTGACAGTGCGGTGGGGACAGGGGGCGCGCGCGGGGTGTGGGTGCGCGTGTGGGGCGCGCGGCGCGAGGCGGGAGCACTGCGTGCGGCATTGGCGCGCATGCGCACACACCACGTGCGGCTGCGCGCCAACACGTTGCACTTCCACATGCAACCCGCGCTCAGTTTACAAGTGAGTATATTTTATGTCATGCCAAGTTCTACGAATGCCTTTTATTGAATTACTAGTTCATTCAAAACAATCATAAATCTTTGAACATCAAAACTAAACCCTGCTATTCACTTACCTAGAAACGTTCAACTAATACAAAACCACAAATCTTAGCGCAGCGTTATATACTGATCAGTAATCATGGGTGCTTCAGGGAAATTGCCAGTTAATTGAACGAATGGCTCGAGCTTGATTTAGTGCAAGTTTTGTTAACTATGCCCGTTTTAACTAACTCTCGGCATTTACTTTAATGCCTGCCTTAACCTTTAAAATAATTAAGCATTTAAAGTATCAGACTAGTCAATAGGCATTATTTAGTTTCTCTCTGAGTGTAGAACCCATAACGGCGGATTTTTTAGGTCAGTTCAGATATAATCTATTTGAAGAAAGAACACATTTCTTTTCCCTTAATCTGCGCATGAGAGGAACATGTGCGATGTAAGTGATCGTATCTCAGACATACATATTTGTCGGTATTCTTATAACAAAGCGAAAAAGTGGCACGCCAGAATATGGGGAGAAGTTTCGCACAAAGTACGAGTACCTACATAATATTAACATTCTTGGGATAGCGTGTTAATCTTAATTGGAAAAGTTTATCGAGATACTTACGAGTACATTTTCGTTAATTGAGCCGTTTTACAGCGTGTCCATAAACAATGTTTAGGTCATGTTTAACGCTATCGTTCAATAAGGGATACTTCTTCAGCATCTTCATGCCCTTGTCCCATGTTACTTGTGGTCTGCGCAACACGTTTTTTTCTTCCATTCTCCCCTGTCAACCTTCACGCAATCATTTACACTTTTTTCCTTCATATCATTCCTCACACAATCCATTCATCGTTTCCTTGGTCTTTCTCTTTCTCTCCTTCTATCAACATTTATATTCACCACTCTTTTAGTCACATGCGATTCGTCACTCCTCATAACATGTCCATATCAAGACAGTCGATTCCCTTTCAAACTTCCTCTAATATACTCATTCCTTATTTTATCCATTCTTGTCACACCACAAATCCACGTCAGGTATGGCCTCTTCCAGCAACAACTTCTTGAAAAATAAAGCTAACCACGTCCATCCATCCACCCGTAACAACTCTCAACTTCAGCTGGTACACCGTCAGGTCTCAATGCTATTGTACATGTTGTAATAGCTAAAACATTTTAAAACGACCAGTTTTACTTTCTGTTTCCCTTTCCTTTTGGCGTCGGTTCAGCACACCTGCTACCAGATAACACTCACTATTGTTGGGATGTCTTACATTGTTTGTAATAAATTACCGACACATTTATTGACATGAAAACTGTGCAACTTATCCATTAACTTAACATTGTACTTAAGTGAAACTTGTTAAAGTTACTATGGATTTATTTTAAAGGGATATTTAATTTAATTGAGATTGAATTATTTCCCAGTACATGAGAAAGGAAGATTAGTCGACAAAGAAATATTAAGATTCAGATACATTTTATTTATTTTTTTCAAACTCAAAACTATCTTTTCAACGTTGCTGTAATGCCATTCATTAAAGCAAAACTTTTTTCAAAGTGTTGGGCAGTTCTCACAGTCGTAACCTTCGAGCTTCCAAGAATCTACTTCTCCAAATTCCTTCACACCGCACTGGATTTATGTCAAATTCTTACGCTATCTCTACTATAAAGCTCTGGAACGCGCTACCTTTTGGCATTAAAAAAGCTGAAAGCAAATTCTGTTTTAAAAGAAAAGTGCGTAACCACTATTTAAGTCAGAATAAATAGCTCTCTCTCTATTAGAAGTCGAGTCATGGTAATTATTATTAGGTTTCTCGTTTTTAATTTTGGTATTTGTTAAAATATGTATTAGTTTATTTTATTTGTATATAAGTATTAGTATCATTATAAGTGCCTATATAAATTTTCGATAGCAAGAAGTTATTTTTATATATTTATTTTGTACCCTATCACAATGTTTTCTTATTTAACCCAAAGGTTGACTGGTAGAGAATGCCTTGTGGCATTAAGTCCGCCTATGTATCACTATTGTACATGAAGTTTAAATAAATAAATAAATAAACTTTTGCGGTAATTTTCAACTTGATACGAATCTTTTGCAGACTCTAGTTGTGAACCATCGTCCAGAAATATGGGAGGGGTCGCAGTTCATACTGACATGTATGGCATATGGATCTCCGAACATCACCTTCACGTGGTACAAAGACGGCATCAAGATAAACTTCAATGGAACTTTGAGGTAAGCGAATGGGACTTGGGAACATAGACACTGACAGCTATTGAACGCTTTGTTCAGATGTGCTGAATGTGATTTTTCGATAAACTGAGTTGTGCAGTCCTCACACATACTAATATGTGAGCACAGTTCAGTTTTTTCAAAAATTAAACACACATTTAAAAGCCTACCAGACAGGTCCGTCTTTAAATTCCGTTTAACGTTAAAGCAACAACACAATTAATATGTGCATGTGCGTGGTCGAGTCATACGTAGCATTAAAAAGCTAATTTGAAATTGCTCGCTCTGCGTGCGAATGGTGCGGTTCTTAGCCTATTTATTCTATGATGGACGCTAGCTCACAGTCTGTTATCCTAACCGACGAGTAGGCAAGCGAGACTGTGCAGTCCCGGCACCAAACGAGCGTCCATCCAATTTCCGGCGACTGTCATTAACCGCACCCAGGAATCGGTGTTCTTCCAACACGCTCCTTGGTGGTTACATTTAGTTAAGTCTTTATTATCAAAACATGTGTATTCAGCTGATGAGTAGGTTTTCGAACGTTATTTTAAACGAACTGAAATTTATCGCTATACTTACAAAAACAAGACGACGCGGAACTATAGCAGTCGGCAAAAAACTAGTATTGTCGTTAGAAAAGCGTCCATTTTCAGAGACATTTGGACGCGCACGGTGTCAGAAGACGCGCTCGGTCGTCGCATGTCAGTGCTAGGCATATCAGAAGCGAAGAGGCCTGACAGCGGCAAGTGGTCCTGTGCAGCAGACGATGCTGGCAGGAGACGATGTAGAGCGCTGAGGCTGACGGTGCTGAGACCGCCCGATATACGACTCGTGCCTTCCACAATCACTGTCAATAAGGTAAGACAGTCTAGAGCGACAGTAGGACTCAAATTTTTATCAAATCATTCAAATCAAATTGTTTATTTGTGATACTTGGGTTACATACAGGTGTTCATTACATAATTATATAATAATAATGTTCATACCATGATATAAAATAACAATAAACAATTTCAAATTGTAGTGATAAAATAGTTGTGTGTCAGGGCGACAATGTGAGTATAACATGTCTGGCGGGAGCGGGGCGCGTGCACGGCGCGCTCGGGTTCAGTTGGGCGAGGGAGAGGACGCTGCTGCCGATGGCGCCGGGCAGAGAGGTCTGGGAGGATCTGTTCCCCGCGGGGAGCGTGCTCAAACTTTATAACGTACAGGTGCGTTACATATTGTTTGCATGGACATATGTTTTTTAGTCTACCAGTAAAATGGGCAAAACATTCATAATTTTATTCGAGGTCGTCCTTTTGGTCTTTTAAACAGAAATCCAGCGAATTCCGGTGTCAAGTATCGTCGGTAGCTGGCACCAACGCACAAGCCGTGACTATGTGGGCTCTAGGAGCTGACGACGTAGCGTGTGAGAGCGACGTTTCTCATGGCTTGCGCTGGCCGAAGACTGCTCCCGGGGCGCACGCCACAGCCTCTTGTCCACCTGGATACAGCGGGGAGACTACCAGGCAAGTAGAAAATATTGAATAAATCAATATTTAGGAATATCGTCACATCCTTTCTCTTGCAGACGATATAACTTGTCATAACATTCATGAAGTGCCTTATGTAGGTAATTTATTTTCAGGTTTTGTGAACCGAAAACAGGACAACACGGCGTCAAATGGATGCTACCAGATTTCTCTGGTTGTGTTGCAGACTCACTTAGAGATATTTATGAACAGGTAAACAAAAACTAAACAAATTGTTTTGAAGATCCTGTCTACTCACAACTACTACCAAAATAAAACGTCACGATGTTATCAGTTTACTCTGACATCGCTGGGCTACTCTTGGCGTGCTGTGTCGCTCGTGTCGCGGCAGTACGGCGCAGTGCTGCGCTCGCTGCCGACACATCCGGGCGAGGGCGAGCCTTCCCTCACACATGCAACACACATGCTGCACTACCTTATGTCTGCTGCAGCTCAGCCAGCCGACAGATATCACAGCGCGGAGCATCTGCTGCACATATATGACCACTTGCTCACACATCCTGATGCTTTCCTGGATGAGGAGGTATTTAGCTACAGATTATTTAAGAAATTAGTTGGAGAAGCAAGGTTAAGTTCATTTAGTTTACAATGTTACATTGATACACAATGTTACTTCTTTTAGAAAATTTTCGATCTCCAAAACGCAGTGGTGGACACAGCGGGCATGAGAAGTAACTTCGACAAGCGCTTCCACGAGTTCACAGTCGCAACGAAATCAGTACACTTGGACAACGCGGCTCACTTCGAGCTTCAGCCAGCTCCAGTGGGGAGCGAGGAGTGGCTCGTGACGTCAGCAGGAGTGGAGTTGGCGGATAGAATTGACAATGCTTCCGTGGTCACCGTGCTGTATCATGACTTGGGAGCAAGGTTGCCGTCGTTGAGAAAATACGTCGAGCAAAAGTAAGGACTTTGGTGTTTATAAAATTGAGGTTACTAACGTTTTGTATTCTGAATTGAATCTTGATATTATTATTATTTTGAGTTTTTTTAACACTTATGTTTTGTTTGGTTTAATTATGTTTTTAATTATTTAAGTTACTTTTCTTTCCTTTTTACACGGTAGTTGTAGCGGTAACTCTTCCAGATCCGGCCGCACGACAGAGTACACAGTAGCATCACAACAGGTGCAAGTATCTGTCAGCGGCGCGGGAGTTGATCCCTCGCTCCCTCACACTGTCACACTGCTGTTCGCACACTCCAAGAATTACAGCGCTATTGGTGAGTAGATACTCGTACCTACATTGTTACACAGCTCCGTTGTCAACGATGTCAATAAGAACGTACTGAGCTCATGTAGTTGTTCTGGCCAGCATCTCAGCTTGCGTGTGGAGGTCGGTCGCGCTCGGCGCCTCGCGTATGGACCATGCAGGCATGTGAGTTGCGCATACCACAGCACACACACGTCGCGTGCCGCTGTCGGGGACCTGGCACCATCGCACTCTTCACTGTAGAGAGAGAGCCATTCGTGAGTACTTTAGGAGAAGTGATGTTAAGATAATACAATATTCGATAACATCTCAATCTTGTTTTCCTCAGACAGGTTCAGAGAATGACTTACGAGGCATCGTGAAGATTACTGTTAGCTTGGGAGGTGCGATGTGTCTAGTGGCGGCTCTACTGCAACTCCTTGGCCTGGTAGCTGGCAGTAAGATGAAGCTGCTAGTGCTACTGAAAGCTGCCACTGCGGGCTTTCACTCTGCAGCAATGTTGGCTCTACTTGAATGTGACACGAGCCAGGTAAGTTGAATTAGGTCTAGCCCTGAGCATAATGCGGTTCAGGTAATGTGTGAGTGAGGTGTTGCTATGTGCTGCAGGACGTGGCATGCGGTGGCAGCGTGGGCTGGGCGGCGGCGCTGTGCTGGATGGCGGGTTGTGCAGCGCTGTGTGCTGCGCCGCTGCTGCTGCACGCCGAGCTGGCTGCCACAGCCACGCGCGCGCCTTCTGTCGGATTACTGTGCGGTACGTGTAGGACAGACAGTGCAGACGGGCCGGTGTGCACGAGGGCTGAACGTGTCGCTATACTCACATGAACTGGTTGCAGGCGTGTGCACATTATGCTGGCTGACAGCTCGAATGTGGGGTGGCGCTCCACTGCAGCTAGGTGCGGCCGCCAACGCCGTGTGTGCTGCAGGCCAAGCGCTTCTAGCCGCGCTCGCACTCGCACTCGCGCTCGCGCTCAAAGGGCGAGCACGCGAGCACAAGCCGGCCAGACAAGAGCACGTACGCGAGCGAGCAAGAGTAGTGCGGCACACACTAGTGCTGCTGGCCACTACGGCAGCCACGCAAGCGGCCGGAGTGGCGTACGTGCAGCCCGCAGAGACCAGCGTGACGCGCGCCGCGGTACTGAGCGCCGCCGCGCTCGCTAATGTGAGTCTCTCTCTCTATTACATTGATTCCTAGCGTCATAATCATATGACTCACGTTACACCTTCCGTTACCTGTTCAGGGTATAGCAATGCTGGTGTGCTACGTGATCATGGACGAGGAGTGTCTGCAGGCAGCGCGGCGCCTGCTCACGCTCTCCTCACACAGCGAGTGGCAGGACCCGCCCGAGGGAGATGCCTCACATAGTCGTAAGTGACATTTTTTCTTTCTGTCGGGAATATTTTGCTAAGATTCAGACCAAACACGTAATATGAAATGGAATCTGTCCCAGCAAATGGCACTCATGCATCAGTCATCGTGAGTTTAACCCTATTTTAAATAGCTCAGCGGCCTGACAGCGGTCGGAGCATAAAAAAACCGACTTCTAAAATTTCACATATGTCACTTGACTTATGTTTTGGAAGTCAGTTTTTTTCGCAGAAATTCTTGTCATTAATTATTTTTTACATTGTAACTATACGTTATTCAGAAAGTCTGATTTGTATGATATTTACACTAACACGGTTTTTTGTAAAGGACTTAAAAAAAAAAAAATTGGGACACAACTTATACTGTTTGGTTTGCTTTTCGTGAATGTTAAGCGGTACGTTGTAAGCTATTGTCATCACATTGTTGTAGTGTACATAAAGCAAGCTCGCGAGGTGGAGTGCTCCTCGTCTCATGTGTCGCCCGCTAGCACCTACTGGCAAGCGCCGCCGGTAGAGAGCCCGAACACCATGTACAGGTGAGGTCTGAGGTACAATCTCACTATTACTCAGTTGCGATCTATAATAAAAGGGTATCGTCTACATCAGAGCTAACACGTTGGTATGTTGGTGCAGGCGTCAGTCGAGCGGCGCGCGTGTGGCGGACATAGTGCGGTGCGTGGAGTACAAGCACGAGCTGCAGTCACCGCGCACACACTCGCGCGCACTGTGCGACCTCATACCCACAGGTAGCACTACAAACTGTACAAGCCACTAGGCTACAGACTCCGCTGTCGCTTGGCAAATCTACTTATAATAAATTAAAATCCCATTTTCACCATCATTTAGATAATTTATTCCAGAAGGTTTTTGTGTTCGCATTAAACTTACTTATAATTAAGAAATCGTGATGGTTTTCAAGTCGTTTAAGCCTTGTGAAACTAAAGCGGGACATAATAGGTAAGGGCCTATTAGGTAAATTCTGAAATGGCCAAACGTTTTTTTCTGTTCTGTCGAAATCTCTTTTCGGTCGCCGCTTGTGTTTTGCTGTTATTGTACCTTACTAATGGCATTATCTTAGAAGGTGGTGGCGGCATGTCGCACGCGTGTGTGGAGCTGCGCGTGCTGCCACACGTAACCGACACGCGCGCGCGCACATACAGGGACAGCACCGACACACCCAAGGTAGTGCAAGTTCAATTACACATAACGGCACATAAAATGTCAACTCGTAATCTAATCGCAGCATCATTGTCCCAGGAGAGCTGTACGATCTGCAGTCAGTCGACGCCCGACGTGTCGGCTCGTCCGATAAAGAGCTGTCTCAAGAAGCGCTCGACGCAGATGTCGTGCAGCAGCTCGCTGCCGTCCATCCACCGCGAGTGCAGCGCTGAGCACAACCACTCACACACACAACTAGTCACCGCACACTCACCCGACACAACAACTACTCTAAGCACGTACACACACACTGACAAAGTGCTGCACAAGATATCACATGACCTGGACTTCCTACTCAACAGGACGCCGAGCCGAGCAGCCGACCACAGTTTGCAGCGCGTGCAAGAAGCGCCGCCTTAGTAGTGTGTAGTAAACTACAGTAACATGGAACCAAGGATGTGATATGACAAGCAGCTTAGGTTTAATAATGTACATAATATTCTAAAATATAATATAAATGTATTATAACTAAGAATAACATTTAGTTACGTATTTTCGTAAAAACAACGAACATGTTATGCAATTTTGGGTAAAAAAGAGTTGCGTTACATAAAAGTTATTATTATACGACGGATCTCATTGTAAGTTAGTTTGGTATTCAATTTGTATTAATTTAGATAATAATTTTAACGCAGCAAAAACGTAATGCAAATTATATTTTTGTACATGTATTTGGAGACTGTTGTTTCATTTTTTAATAAGCTCGTCGGATTACAGTGTGAAACAAACCATGACTTTTGTAGAAGAGTTATGAGCTAAGCATAAATATAATAATTTGCTTTAATGTGCCCTTCACTTGAGGAACAACAATATTTAAAGGAGGTAAGACAGATCTCACTTAATTAAATAAAACCTACATACAATAGTAATTTCACATCAGTGCAGCAGTGCGGAGAGTGCTCGTGAAGAGTTTCCTAGCCGTATTTGCTTTGCTGAAAGCTTATTTGGGGTTTCGTCTTATACAGCTACTAATGACATGACAACTGTTAATTAATGATTGATGTCTCCGTATCTTTGTGACTGATTATCCACGTAGGCGGCCAATTTAATCCGAGAGTCAAGAAATAAATAGACCGCAATAATTATAAACTGTAATTTTAAAACACGTTTTATGTATTACGCGGCGTCTGGTGTCCGCAATTATCGCACTTATGCGATGCTACCACATCATTTGCATCGAAAGCTATGAATTTTACAACAGATATTAATTGATTGTTGAAAAGTAATAGTGTTAGAGCCGAATATATTGAAGCCAGTCTCGGCTGCTATCGAGATTTGAATGGCTCTCTTCTGGGTTAAGTTATGTCCAATGGTCCATTGATGGTGAGGACACTACACTACCGCGGGCAGAGTTTCATAGAGGCTTGGAACTGAATGTAAGCTGACCTAAAAAGCCTTTTTCAGTTGTTAAATATAAACTTTGCTCGTTAAACTATCCATGGAATCCACCTGGTATCTTATAAATGACACTCAATTGAATAAAAGGAATGGGCCGTTTTATATTCTAAAATACATTCGTATTCACTTTGAGCGGTACTTGGTCACTTTAGATAGTATTTGAGTGCGGTTATCTTTGATGAACACTTGCGGAAACTTGTAACCGGGATGGATAGCCGGGTGAGTTTAGTGTGTGTCTACCAGGTATAAACCCATATAATAAATTATATAATGACGTTGCTTAAAAAGCTGCTAAGCTGAAGTGTGACGAGGCTGCGACTATGAGAGCCCTGACACACCCAGAAGACGATTGCAGACTCGTAGGAGGTGGCGGTATGAGCTGGATAAAACCAACGACCTGTGGTCAACATAAGTTCTGGTCGGAAAGAACTGGAACCCATGGGGAGAGGCCTTTGATTAGCTGTGAGTTGACGCATGATAACGGTAACAGCACATGTCTGTCTATCGGGTATGTTTGTTGATGGAGTTGGGACTAATGTTAATTCTACTAGTCTTGTTTTTGTAATTTGTGCTTTTTATTTGTGTCAAATATGAATAGACCTATACATATAGCCCGTATAGAAAACCGTTCCTTTAACTGCAACATTCAAGTGACGAACTTTGTTGAAGCACTTACTTCGTGACACAGTTGGACAGTTGAGGCTTAGCGCTCAATTAGGACGTGCTGGAGGCACTTCCAACTAATCCCTTAACTTTACTGTGCGTCAAGCCAGACGCTTTTCACATTAAAATTCATCCTTAATAATAGAAACGTAAAGACTACAATTCCATGTTAAATAATCACAATCCAAGCATTCATTCAACTCTTACTCTTCGTGATGTTCTTAAGAAATCTGATCTAAACCAAGATGATGCTTCTACTACTCGTATCTCAAAGTAAAACCTTGGAATGAGAGGAAGTTAATATTGTAATTAGAGCACCGAAACGTTGCAGGGTTTCAGACAAAAAGCTCGAGTGAGACCTAGATAATGATCTTAATTTTTACTCTGTACAGCCTGGGAGAATTTGTAGAAACGTACAAGGATTAATGCCTTTATGTTGAATTTTAAAGACATATTATAATTATAATCAAATGAAGTCAAAGTGGACAGTCGGCCCTAAAAATATTAGAAAGTTGTGTGTAGTATTTACAGCTACTTGCCATGCCACTAATATGAAGCGATTAGTTGTATTTTGATTTAGTTATTTACCTATCTTTGACATATGTCAACACGGCTTAAGTAATTGTCAGGTATACACCTTATGATAAACCGAAGTGTCCATTAGTGTCTATTGTGACTGTTCGTGATGAGCGTGTGAAGTGTGTGCACGTTATAAGTTATAGGTCTCGGGAGGGTATGTAATAATGTTGGACATTGCTTTACGTGACGACACTCGCTTTCACACCTCAATGAGCGAAGGTTAGTGAGTGGGTAATGTGGGTATGTGTTGTAACCAATAGAATCTGAATGTTTCTGACTGATACTGATACTGTTAGCCTACGTCATCCCACTGTTGGGCAAAAGCCTCTCCCCATGACTTCCAGTTGCTACGATCCAAGGCTAATGTGGGCCATTGGTCGTTTGTTTTGTCCAGCTCGTGCCGCCATCTTCTACGAGGTCTGCCGCGGCGCCTTTTGGCTTTGTCAGGGCTCCAGAAAGTGGTTATTTTGGCCCACAGCTCATTGGGCATGCGGCAGACGTTGCGAGTTTCTGACTAACCGATACGTTTATTCCGAGCTCAATTGATTAATTTTCGCTGATTAAAAAGTGTACGTTCTTAGATACCGTTCTTATTTACTCACGTAAATGACTAAAGTTAGAAATGAGGTACTTTCAGATATACTTATAACTTTTCTCATTTGTTTACACGAAGATCGTCTCAATATCCACATACTTCTCTATCATTAGTTAACTAATTATTTGGTGTTCGAAGTAGTTTTCATAAAATCCTTTTCCTTCCCTTGGAGCCGAGAGTGTACCAGTTTCCGTTTGCTCAGTTACCAGTTTGTTAGGTTTTCATTTTTGTTTTAATAGTTTTGCAAACATTGAGGCGACGACGACGGCGACGCGACGCGCCGCTGAAATTCAATTTTCATAATAATGTTTGTCGGAGAGTTTCGTTATTATTTTTGTACCCATTTCGAATAATTTACTGGAAAATGGTATACGAGCAATTAGTCAAACAGTTATTCGCATTATATAAATTATTATAAGCACAAGCACAAGAACCTACGGTTTGTCATCAACTCTAGTAACGTGTAAAAATGCCTTAGAGTGCTTTAGTTGCGCCAGCTAAGATGAGTTTTTACACTATACAGAGTGAATGAACGAACCAATATTTCAAGTGGGCGTGGATGGCTAAATCCGAAACAATGAGGACTAACGAAAAATACTACAACAGGAAATAAACTACACTTAGAAAACTAATCACACCACACAGACTGCGAGAATAATACTACTGATAGTGATAGCTGGTGTATTAATATTAGACACAGTCTTCGGATTATCCCGGTGTTTATAACGAAGAGTGGTGTAGTTAGAACATATTGGATTGGTAGTTTACAAAAGTTGAGAAAGTCTATGTTTAGTTTAGTTACGACATTCTAAAGACCGTTTGTGACTTACGGCATTTCATAAAAATTTTAAAGTCCTTTTTTTTTTCAAAATGACTGAATCGATTTTAATGAAACGTCATACGCATAAGCAGGATACATATGTCTAAAAAGTTATCAGAGGACATTCGTTAATTCGTCATTTCGAAAAAAAAAGGTTTTGAAAGTTTGTATGAAATGCCGTAAGTCGTAATTAAACACTCTTAACTTTAACTTATTTTTTTAGACAAAACCATTATAAATCTTGCAGATAATAGTTACGTCTAGAGCCACCAAAACATTATTACAACAGTACTAGAATCTACTTGGATACCTAAAATCATTTGACCTTGACACACGCAAAAGACGTTAGGACCCCTCCATTTTGTCGAGTCTCCACGAACTAATTTTCTTTGGACATTTTCTCAACATAAACGTTAACTACGGTCTAGACAGACTTACGGAGGGTGCAAATAAGTAAGGGTTGGAAATAATTTAGATGTTTTCTCTTAGAAAGTCCTTCATAGGACCACGACCATTTATTGCACTCGATCACGTTAGTGAAGTCTGAAGAAGTATTGGCACCCGACGTAAGATAGGAATTATAACCTATCGTTGTCAAAGAGTTGATCGAATTTACCTAATTGATCTTGATTGAATTGATCATTTCAGACCAAGTTGATTGAAATTAACGTGAAACTGTAAACGAAGTTACACCGTGACAGTAAATATCTGTTCCGAAACTTTGTACTTAGTGACTCAATCTCATTTCCTGTATTTTATAGTAGTGAGAATGGTTTCAGCTCTGTAGAGTTTATTCTGCTTAATTGTGCAGTAATGAAATAAAGTTAAATGGTCCATTGTTGCAACGTTAAAGGCAATTGCCCTGGAACCAATCGTGTTCTTTACTATACAGGTAAATGAACGAACCTTTGTAGAAAAAAAAATATACGTTTGTTATTATTAGGTATTTGTTCCATTAAATCGTTAATCTAGGAGCTCGTGGCTAAATAATAACAGCCGCTCGGGTCAATCTTCAGGTTAAGCCACGCTTGCCTAAGTTGGTCAGCGGGTGACCACCCATTATTTACCGAGTTTCCGCTGTGCCTCGGAAATCACGTTAACCGTTGGTCCCGGCTGTGATTTTGTAGATCCTGGACAGTCGTTAAGTAGTCAGTGACCTGAAAGTCTGACAACAAGTCTTACCAAGGTGTATCGTATTACCCAGTACTAACTGGGTTTTGGAGGTCAGATAGGCAGTCGTTCCATATAAAATAATGTTATTCAGCGGTTAGATTGGAAGCCGATCCCAACATAAAAGGAAAACGGCTAGGCAGATGATGTACCACAATGAGGAACTCTTTTGTAAAAAATAATGTTCAAATTATAATACAATGTCCTATTAAATCGTTAATGTACACGTGTAAAGTAATGACAGATTATAAATCATAATATCTACGTAACTAAGGCGATTCTCCCACTGCACCGCGCTTCGTCGCGTAGCGCAGAAAAGTGATTGTACACCGACGCGGAATATAAAGACTTTTCTGCGCTACGCGATGTAGCGCGGTGCAGTGGGAGAATCGCCTTATAGTCGTAAACCATTTATTTCATTTTACGAGTTGTTTACAAGGTTCTTCAGAGCATAAACCAGCGGTCAGTGCACTGAGTACATTGTTGCAGTACACGTGTAGCAGTGTTATTTATAAACGACACTAACGTCACCACTAGGTTCACCTTGTGTACTCAACACACGTGCTATTAGCTCATGTTTAAAAGGATAAATAGAGATTTTACGTACGAACTTCGGCAATCAACTTCTGGAAAACGCCTTTTACATACGAGAGATATTTTCCGATATTGCAGGCAATATACCAGATATGGTTCTAAAACATCAACCACAAAAGCGGAATCGAGCGAAGCGGAGAGGAGATGTGCGGAAACAGACCAATCACATTAATTGATTACATCGTGTCCCTCGTCTCTCCTGACATTGGTTGCACATCACCCCTGCGCTCCGCTCGTCGCTCAAAGGTTGAATCCGGGCCAAATCCCAGCTCCTTGCAGTATTGCCTTGACTTCGCAACTCGTGAACGGTTGTCAGAGTAGAACCAAACTACAATATTACTATCTTACGCTGTGATACGAAAAGTTTGTTGTCTGTAAGCTACGTGAGGGCTTTCCAGAGTATATCTGACGAAAGTACCACTCCAGACTTGTAACGTGTGCTGGTTTCGTACTCATAAAGCTAGGTTTAAAACTTTATGTGCTTGGAAGTAGGTTATATCATCTAAAAAGTTTAACTCTTGCTTATACGACCTAAACATATCAAGACATTTCCTAACGAACATTTTACGTCACATAACAGCGTAATGTTGTCGTTGGTGTAATTACCCTTTCATTAACACAAATCCTTGCTCATAGAGTTATTGAGTAGTTTCAGTTCATCGTACGGACGGTACCTATTGTACAAGCGGTATCTATTACCCGAATACGGGTCAAATCCTATTTATATCCCGATTGTGTTCCGATAACCACGATTTGGAGATTTGATTGTAGTTGGAACTTTGTACCCTACTGGAGAAATAGATGTACGTACACATGATTAAATCCATATGCGTACCATTATGTATCAGAGAAAAATCAGGATAATATCTACAGATCTTATGATAAAATGATGATGATGATGATTCCTTAGGATAATATTTAGGTTCGTACATAAGCTATAAAAAATCCGTCACATGCAGGGTATAAACGGACCCTTCACGAAGCCCTCAACCAAGCATTCTGTACAACAAACTATGTAACTTTACCCAAAAAATATTACTGAGAAACGACTTTTTTTTTAAATGAAAAATGACGTTTTACGGTAGGACTCAATGTAACGCACTCAAAACATTGTGCTGGTGAATGGATTGACTAGTACGGGAGTCGAGTAAAAATATTACATTAAAAACATGTTTTTAAAAAAAACTTGTGAAAACGTTTTAACTTTGACTCCCAATATCTCCGTAACTAGAAGGTTCCCAGGTATGGTCTAGAACAAAAAAAATTATCGCAATGACGGGGAGAACAAGTGCCTTTCGGCTTCGTTAAGGATCTTTTTACACCCTTTATTATAGGTAACGTTATGCCTAATACAAAATTAAATCTATTTTGTAGTGTGTACCGAACGTATGCCACAGGCGAAACAGCAATCTTAGTAGTAGTTAATTTAAGAAAACTACACCTTGTATGAATGTACACAACCCCTTTGGGACGAAAGTGTTCAGAATCTCTCCAACTTTGTACTGTATTGTACAGAAGTGACCTACAAAATAGGTAACTTAAAACAGTATCGTCATCTAAAATCTGTTGTTACTAGTTGAGATTAATGTTAAGTGTCGTTAGCTGGTTATTGTGCATTATGTGATAAGTTGTGTCATTAATTTGATGCATTACTCGAACTGTTTAGATAGTTTTGCAGGTTATTACAATCGAATTGGTATTATCTATCATTATGGCGCTATTATTAGAGATGGACCGAAATTTGTTTCGCATTCGGTAACACCGAAATTCGGGTGTTTTTACCAAATTTAGCCGTAGTTCGGTTCATGGATCGAATATATGGTTTACGTTTATAAGTACATCGTACAAGACGAGATTGTTGCGGAGGAGCTCGGATCGAAACCTTCAGGCGACGGAATATATTATGAATGGAGAGTCAAATGCTACTTCCCACGAGGAACTTGTGAAAGTTATTTAGGTCCTCGCAGTCTCCGTTGCACAAGGAAGACTGGTAATGGTTGTGTACTGAACTGGACCGCAGTACGCAATAATTAAAGGCAATTTGGTAAAAATATTCGAGAACATAACATAATATCACGCCTGTAATCCCCGAAAGGTTATGCAGAGTTATACCTAATATTACACCCACATTTCGCCAGTTATGTTTAAGTCCCATGTAATAGGGGGCGAGCCTATTGCCATCAACCGCAAATATTCCGTGACGAGACTCCGTGGCTGCTACTGAGAGATTCCTGATTGAAAAACCCAATAACACTACCCGACTTGGGAATCGAACCCAGGACCTCATGCTCAGCAGTCGCGCTTGCGACCACTAGACCAACGAGGCAGTCAATATTCGAGTACATTTAATTGATACAGCGACAAAACAGAACTATATTTTATTATTTTTCATGGAATAAAAAAGTATTAAGTTAACTTAGTATACAAAAAAGACAAAAAAAAGGAAACAAAAAATAAAGAAAAAAAAATTGCTAAATACATTTTTATAATCTTTTATTCACCTCAAAAATCTGAATCAATCAGAATCTGAAGGCAAACAGAGATGTTTTCTCTTCTGCAACATTGTTTATCTAACGTTCCAATCGCTTACCTCCACTAGAAAATAACTCGAAATATTAAAACAATATTTGTTTGTTTCTTCACGCAAACAACTTGTAATTCATTCTAAGTGAAAGCAGAAACAAGATATTATTTTTATATTCTAATCTGTACTTCACAGGATAATGTTTCAAGTATTTTTATATTCGTTAGAGCTTGTTTATTTGATACCATTTTAAGGTTTCAAGTGAAATTAAATACTTATCACAAAAGTGGCTCTCAAACAGGACGTTTCTAAAAGATATTTCATTCTTCAATTTTACCAATATCAATAATGTTCAAACACTGTTTTAAGCTTTCACGGTTTACAACTAAACTTATACTGTCACTTATGGTATATCATATCAATCAACCCGTGATCATGGCGCTTGCAACAGCGTCGAAATATCGGGAGCTCATAATAATGAACAATCACGAAAGATAATGACGGTATAAGTTTATCAATAACGTTATATTGTAGGTACTCAGGTCAAGTTGTAAAAATCTCAATTATTAGCACATCATGACGTTGACACAGCTCCTCATACTTCACCCGACACTGTTTGTAACACGCGACGGTCAACGGCTCGAGCACTTTGCTGCCCTTGCACCGGGTAATGCGTTATTCAGGGTTCGAAGTGATATTTATCATTGATATTGATAGTAATTATCATTTTAATATTTTTATACGCAAACCCTGCGTAGGGAACTATAGCTGTTTTGACATGGAAAGAAAAAATCTAGTGCGAGCAGGGTTTGAACCTGCGACCTTCCGATTCAGTTTGGTATGGCGACTTCTATACAACATTGATTTGGCTGCAATGTCAACGTGTTGGTTTAAGTTAGTTCGATACTTTCTTAAATAGATGGCGCTAACGTCACCGTAAGACGTTATTAATGGAACGAAAATTTCGAGAGCTGTGAGCAGGGTGCGATGGTCTAATTGGTTAAGACATCCGGTGTACTGAATCGGAAGGTCGCAGGTTCAAACCCTGCTCGCACTAGAATTTTTCTTTCCATGTCAAAACAGCAATAATTATCATTGATTATATTTGGATAGTAATCAAAAACATTAAGCAAAAATTAACAAAGTTCCCAGTATCCCCGAAAACGCGATTCGGCTAATCGCGTTTTCGCGGATACTTCCGGATACGGATACTTCGCGGATACTTCCGCGCGTCAAAAAATCGTGGTGAAAAAGGCGTGCTTTAGAGCGGCAACGACGAAGACCATTTCAAATCCTATTAACCTGAGATCCGACGCTGGAACAATAAGGTTCGGAAAAAAAAAATTATATTAATTTAAATGATATTAACTTTAAAGGCAAGAACAACGAAAACAACGATCAACAACGAAACAACGATCTTTATTGACAAAAAAACGCTTGTTTTTTTAGTTTTAGACTAATACTATGTGTCTAGACAGAGTCTTCGATCAAATCAGAAGGTGATAATAAATCCTGTCATTCGAAGGTTTTATTTGCGTTCGTCAAAGTTTCTTGAAAAGTTCGTATCTCTAAGTAAGATTATGTCTACATGACCACGAATCAAACAAATCGTAAAATCAATTCAAGTGAGTCCACAAAAAGTCTTGGTACAAATGAGCAATGTTATATCAGTGACATGACAGAAGTTCGGCTAACTTTCATAATATGTACTTCTGGGAAATCTGTGAGGATAAAGTTAGTTCAGTAAAGTATGCGTCGTGATATAATATAATTTCGTATTCATTAAACTTAGAATGAATTACGTAGTTCTACTGAACCTTAATCTCTCCAATCATAAGTAGGCAATTTTACGAATTTAATCCCAGACATTTGAATAGAAATTTCGCATTCAGAAATAAACTTAAGTATTAGGCATGAATGGGAGATTAATCGTTTGAACACCAGAGCATAAAAGCAGACGCGTATCCTTCACGCCAAGCCACAATTTCACCTACCATTTTGTCACATATTTGTGTCGTTTGGCGTACAGAGCACGCGCTTGCTAGTCACGTACATGTGACAGTGGAGGTCAAAAGGATAATAGTATATGGCTGGCTCGTAGAAATAAGATGAAATTTACCTTGTCGTGTTCATGTCGTACAATTTAACGTGAGTTTACTAAATAATTATTTTTTAAGACAAATTATTTAAGTAATAGATTGAGCTACTAGGTTTCGTTTTATGAATTGTTAATGAATAAAATACCTTTTAAAAAGTAGCGTAGAACCAATTCAAAGTGCCGTTCCGTGTATATAAGGAGACGACATTACACCCCGAGGCAGTGGAAAGTTCGGTAAAGTAGAGAAGTTTAATTAACTGCGTCCATTTGTTCATTAAAGTTGCATAATTTTTACAGAACTCCTGCGATTGTGTGTTTGTACGCAAGATGAGATGGCAAAAGAAAGGAACTTGACTCCCTCTTCACTTGTATAAATTAATATGAACGAAGTTAAGAAAAAAATTTCGACGAAAAAATTAAGCACTCTCGCAAAAGTATAATTAATAAAACAAAAATAATAATAATAATTAATTAATTATTAATTTTCTGATACTTTTATTTCGACATTATTATTTAATAGAAAAGTTATGCGTTCCCCCAGTTAAATTATAAAGTGAGAAGAGGATTGCGTAGGCAACAAACGAATTGTATTGGCTCAAGTTTAAAATTGATTTAATTTTAAATTATAATCAGATTTATTCGAAGTTAAATGTTCCTCCAAAAAGGTTTACAATTTTATTTGGTGAACAGTCTAAATGAAAAAACGACCTTGAGAGACCAAAATAATTTATTGATTTAATACTGATACATTAAATCGGAGCACTTTCATATTAATGGAAACCAATCCAGTGGTTTATTGAAACAAGAATGTACATTGAAGTTCATTACGTAGATTAATGATTTACACATTTATTTGCGGGTAACAAAACACTATGAGCCATTTAATCCATTAATACCGCAGAATATCTACAATTTATACAAGTTACAACAGTACTTGGTTTTGGATAGTAACATAGTATACCTAAAATCACCACAGAATATTGTGCTGAATGACGATAGTTTCGGATTTTCTCTCAAGAAACAAACTGATTTAAATACGAGGAGGTACTTGGAAAACGTCCACGTTCAAGTTACAGCGAATATTAAAGCTTGAGGTCACCGAAGGTTTCCAATTTCCATCCATTTCCCTCAACATGCGCGCCCCCGGAGTACTCTGTGCCGGATGTTCGAACTCAACTAACCGCTTTCATTTGCAGTCTCTCCACTTATGGTTACAGTTGACGTTTCATTTCGTTCTTGGACTTTTTGCATCTATTTTGACTTGATTGGTTTCCGATTAAAAGTGCCATTAGTAGGTGATTTGGTTTTATTTTGATCAACTAATTTACTTAAATCGGTGTTTTGAGGGTTGTAGTAGCGAAGAGTCAATTTTTGTAAGAGGTAAGCTGGAGTACATATCTTTAATGTGACTATATTATTTGTCTATAGAATACTGATTGTGCCATTTTTCAAAATGAACCCGGTTGGAATCGAGTTGTATGGAACCTTCGCTACTGGAGGGTTGTTACTTTAGTAAAGCTACTACAACACCTACACTCGTATCTATAAACAAGTCAAAGTGTTTCTTTGAGGACAAGTCATTATTTATGATATTTACGATTTTTATTATGTAGATTAGTAATTGCTTGAAGTTAGAACTGTCAAAAGTTAGAATTCTTAGTTGTGCTTTCTTTGACAGTTCTTACTTTGTTTAAAGTCTTGTTTATTGCATATAAATGTTTGCATGAGTAATTACTTAAACTCAAGTCATTACCTACTTTAGCTTGACTATAGATACAAGTGTGAATTTATATATTCATATATATGAGGATCCGTTAGCCACTCGTCTCTCGATTCAGAAGAAACCTAGTAATAGAAACGGGCAAAAAATGGATTCTGCCAAAGACAGGCACAAATCGTCATTTATTTCTAGCGAGGCTATCTTAAAAGAACTTCCAAAGTTCTTGTTATGATCCATCACGGTACTTGACGTGTCTACTACATAACAGACAAGAGACACTCTCGACTGCTCGACTGTCGACACTTATTATTTTCAAAGACTCGGATTTGAGTATTTTGACGTTTCTACAATAACAATAACTATGTTATTGTAATGGTTTAAGGCTGGGGATATCCTCTTTTTGTTAGTGATATTATTTATTTATGGTTACATAAGTCTGCAAAATTCTAATGTTATAACTAATAAAGACCAACCGCTTTAATGAGTCCTCGCGAAGGTATCAATTTAAATGGAATATTCTGAAGGTTGATCAAGTATTGGTTCAATTAGTATCGTAATACCTACGTGGATTATGGTTATTTTAAAGCAAACAACTTGTGCGATATTGTTAGGACTTTGCGGACGCTTAATGTGCGTTTGATGGGGTAAGACGAAGGACTCATTAAAGCGGTCGGTCTATAGTGACTTCCTTCACTCTCGATATCACAGACTCCAGATATTTATTTATTTATTGACACACCAACGACTTATTCACTAAATAATTACATTAAATATTTTCTAATTCAACAGCTTTGCGGTGAATTCGTCACTTATAGGTGTGCACAGCACTTGTATAATAAAATAAGAAATAAAAATTGAAATGAAAATATATGAAAATAACAAAATTAAAATTATAAAGTTTACATTGGATTTAAAACGTAAAGTAGTTTTTAAATTAAAAATTAAAATACAGTACAATTCCAAAATTTTAAAAAACAGCATTTAAATTAGAATAGAATAACAATTATTAATTAAAACTTTAAAAATAACAAATAAATTAGGGCGTAATTATTACATTATTTATAATAACATTTTAAAAGAATAGGATAGATTAAAATTTGAGTAAAAAATTAAATTAAATTAAATTGTACAATATTAAATACATTAAATGCAGTCACGCAAATACACAAATTAACATTTTGTAAAAGAAATAAACCAACAAATCGATCAAGAACTGAGGACGTATCTTCTGAAAGCATTTAGACTGTTCGAAAATATGTCCAAGTTGTTTGTACGCGTGCTCAGCTTATTGTAGCTAGACAAAAATCGGTATAGAGGAGCTGAACGACCAAGATTAGTTCTATTTTTAGGCATTTGAAAAGTTTCTGTTTTGAAATTGGATCTGTATGAGGTACGGCGGGACACATTAAGACCGATCTCCGAGACCAACTCCGGTACATTCGCCAAATTGTGAAGGGTCTTATAAAATAAAATTAAATCTGAGCAACTTCTTCGTTGCTCCAAAGAGCTCATCTTGAAATGACAGAGCCTTTGAGGATAATCAGCTTCGCGATCACAAGTCTGTGATCTGTAGCGGAGGTATCTCGTAAACTTTTTTTGGATGCACTCTATTCTGTCGATGTGGACACGATACGCGGGATTCCATACAGGAGATGCATATTCCAGTATACTCCTCACCAGAGAGCTATAGAGAACCTTAAGGGTGCCGGTTGACCGGAATTCCTTGCAAGTTCTTTTTACAAATCCCGACATTTTGCTTGCTTTGGCGACAATAGTGTCAATGTGATTTATAAAGGATAGTTGACTATCAAGTTGGACTCCCAAATCACGAATGGTATCGACTTTCTGAAGAGTTATGCCGTTTAGGTGATATGCTGAAGGCTGAATCAACTTTTTCCGTGTAAATGTTATATGATAACACTTTACGGCATTGAGAGTCATCATGTTACTATGACACCACTCATGAATTGCGTCCAAGTCCTTCTGAAGCAATGCAATGTCGGTGCTTGATTCAATTTCCTTGTATAGTTTTAGATCATCCGCAAACATAGAGCATTTTGAATTTTTAATGGAGTGTATGATGTCGTTCACAAATACCAGGAAAAGAATAGGACCAAGATGCGATCCCTGTGGCACCCCAGATGTTGAGTAATAAAGTGGCGACTGATAACCCTTTATAATAACTCTCTGTTGTCGTTCCGTGAGATATGACTCAAACCAGCGCAGCAAATGACCATGCATACCATAGATCGCAAGTTTTTGAAGTAGAAGCACATGATTTACTTTGTCGAACGCGCTACTGAAGTCAGTGTAGATTGAGTCCACTTGCACACCGGAGTCTACGGATCTGCTTATATCATTAATGTAGTGAACTAAGTTGGTGGTAGTGGATTTATTGGTACAGAAACCGTGCTGTTGCGTAGCCAATTGAGTTTTAATGAGCGAAGTTAATACAGGACAAACTAATGATTCGAACAGTTTCGAGAAAATTGAAAGAAGAGATATAGGCCGATAATTTTTAACATTATTAGGCTCCCCTTTTTTAAATATTGGAACAACTTGTGCGATTTTCCACTGCGTGGGAAACTTAGAAGACATAAGGGACTTATTAAAGATAAGTTTGAGCGGTAATGATAAATATTTGGCACATTGCTTTAAGAAATGCGGCGGTAGGCCGTCAGGCCCTGGACCTTTGCAGATATTTAGTTTTTTTAGTTCTTTGAGTACGTCTCGCTCTGTGAAATAATGACTTCCTAGCGCAAGCTGAGGATACTCTTTTGACTTTGTTTGTACCGCGACTGTACCAGCTGGAGATGCAAAAGTGGCAGAAAAGTGTGAGGCAAACAGTTTACCCAACCTGAGGGGTCCAAACCAACCTGAGGGGTCCAAACGCCTCCTGCCGGAGGCTATACGCGGGGGTCGTGCGGTCCATGGCTCTTTACGGGGCCCCGGTGTGGGCGCGTTCTTTAAGGCGGCAAGCCGCCCACTACCTGAACGCGCCCCAAAAGGTGATAGCCATAAGGCTAATCCGGGGGTACCGCACGATCTCCGGCGAGGCGGCTAGCCTCCTTGCCGGATTGCCGCCATGGGATCTGGAGGCGATAGTCCTCGCGCGCCTGCATGAATGGCGCGCGGAGGCACTACGTCGGGGGGAAACTCCGCTGCCGCGGCAAATTGCCGCTCAGCGGACAGACCTCCGGCGTGATATCATGGCGACATGGAGAGAGCGACTGTTGCAACCCCGTGCAGGGCACGCTACCATAGTGGCGATAAGTCCCCTCTTTGAGGAGTGGCTAGAGAGGCGCCACGGCGCCCTCACCTACCGCCTGACGCAGATCCTCACCGGACACGGTTGTTTCGGGAGGTTCTTGCACCGAATCGGGCGGGAGGAAACGCCCGGGTATTTCCACTGCGAGGATCGCCCGGAGGACACGGTGGAGCACACCGTAGAGGTCTGCCCCGCTTGGGCGGAGCACCGCCGTGTCCTTGTAGCGGCGATTGGCGGCGGCGATCTCTCGCGTCCGGCCCTGGTTCAAGCCATGGTCCGGAGCGAGAGGGAATGGGAAGCCGTCACCTCCTTCTGTGAAGCAGTCATGCTAGTGAAGGAGGTGGCGGGACGTGAGAGGGAAAGAACCTCACGTCCCAGCCGCCGCGGGAGACGCCCTGGGCGTCGGGGGTCACGTGGTGGCTCCCGGCCACCGTAGGCGCGGGCCTGTGGACGGCGAGTTATGGGCTAGCTCGCCGTCCGGCCGTCTTATGACGACAGGCCGTGTCGACGGCGCGTTCGTGTTCCACGCGCGCCTCAAAGAGATGTCAGCAACCGAGTAGGGGTCCGCATGGGCCGATGCCTGCCAGAGCTGCGGGATTGTTCGAAAGAGACACCGTGGCCCTGGAACACAAAGGGCAAAGAAGGAACATGGATGGGTTTTAGTCAGTACAAGTCTGACACTCCCTTCCGCTCCGCCCAGAGTGGGGGGGGTCATTTGATGATTTCCCATCCAAAAAAAAAAAAAAAAAAAGGCAAACAGTTTACTCACTTCTTCCCCAGAAGTTGCCACCTTCCCGCTAGAATACATCTCAGATGGAATGTCATTAGACTTGGCTTTTTTCACCTTTACGAATGACCAAAATGCCCTCGGATTCAGTCTGATGTTATCTTCAGTATTATTGATGTATGTGCTGTAGCACTTTTTGATCATGTTTTTAGAACGTTCCTCCAATATACGGTATTCATATTTGTCCCTGGGATTTTTGTATTTCTTAAAACGAATTCTCAATTTTTCCTTTTCGTTGAGGAGTCTGATCAAACATTTTGAAAACCAGATAGGAAATTTGTTATTGCATCTATTATGTCTAGGAACACATTCATCTACTATTCGATTCAGTTGTGCGTACAACGTGTCTACCATTAAGTCCACATCCGCCAGATCCGAAAACAAACTCGCCCAATCGATGCCCCTCAACCTCTCATTTACGAGTGCATAGTTGGCTTTCCAGAAGTTATATTTGAGAGAACTCTTACTTTTTAATATTGCGGGTGAAATATTCTTGATGGTGATGTCAAGAGGAGGGTGATGAACATCGACCAGCGACATTGGATTTTTACATTCACTGACAGATCCACCGTGGAAGTTACATAAAATAAGGTCTAAAGTTCTGTTGTAACAGTTCCTAACAGTGTTAATTTGCTTAATGCTATTTGACGACATAAAATCAACTAGTGAGTAGCCTAACCTGTTCGCAAAGTTCCTAGCAGTTGTACACGGTGAGCTGGAGAGAGTATTGTCCATGTTCCAGTCGATGAACCCGAGATTGAAGTCCCCAGCAATTATTACATCTCCTCCCGTTGATTCAATCGCTGCATCCACGTTGTCCAGGATCAAATTAAGTGGGCCATGTTGCACAGGTGGAGGCAAATAGGCCGCACAGATGTATAGGTTGCCCTTTCTGCTGTCGGTTTTGAGCTTGACCCACAGATCTTCAGCATCTGATTCCCATTTTGTTACGCGTGTTGAGTCCATAGCCCTAGAAACAGCGATCAGTACACCTCCGCCTTTTTTGCTGCCAAGAGAAGTAGAAGCTCTGTCTCTACGATAAATTATATATCGGGAGTCGAATAATTCGCCATCATTTACGCAGTCATCAAGCCATGTCTCTGTTCCAATTATTACATCATAGTTATTAAGTTGTGCGGCTAGCCCGAGATTAAGCAATTTGGTCTTAAGACCTCTGAAGTTCTGATAATAGATGGTGAATTCTGACAGCAAGATCACGGTCTTTGTGCGCCTTCGATCCCTTTATAGTAAAGAGACAGCCTCCAGGCTTTTAATTTGCTTGGCTTGTTGACCATCTTCCTTCCTTATCAATATTTTGCCATCACGAACCCAAACATATTTGTATACTTTTTCTCTCGCGACTTTTCTGGCAGCCGCATGAAATTTTTTTGTTTAGTGGTGACAGGTGTTCCGATACGAAGACAGGCTTAACTAAGTTGCCGTACCCAAGGTGTTGCGAGTTAAGTTTTTTGTCGGGGTGCGTTTTGTTATAATTCATCACTGAGGTTAGAATGGTATCCCTCAGCAGCATGCTACGCAGCTTGACAACTACAGCTCTGGGGTTATTACTTTCTGGATCCAGTTTCCTTACCCGTACTACAGACAGGATGTCATCTTCTTATATATTTTATGATATCCTATTCTTTTTACCATCAAAGATTTGCCTCAGAGATTATGATATAGTTGGTTAAAATCGACCCTATTCAAACAACTAACGTAACGGAAACTTTCAAAAGTCGTGAACTAAAAGTTTTTGACTTTTGTTCAGTCTTTTGAAGAGGTATCCTTTGTGTTTGGTTGAATGATATTTGGACAATAAGTCGTCATTGGACCTTTAAATAATTTTGTGAAGTATGAATGACTACACGGTTGCTACGGCGTAGCCGTCACCGCTACGACTGCTACGCCGTAGAAGCTTTGGTGACCACAGCGAGAGTTACATAGAGTAGTCTCTACTGCCAAAAACGCCTTTATCAACTATCAGAATTAAAACATAGTATTAAATTAATTTTAGATACTTAAGGTGTGTTTTAAAAATGTATCAATAATCGATAGAGGAATTCCGAGACCCAATTTACGAGTACGTGTTACTGGGCTGGAAGCTAGAATAGGCAGTACGTGTATAGCTTTTGTATATTTATGATTTATTTGATATTTCGTGTTCATTTGGTAACGTTTTCATGAGCTTTGTAGGAAGGTATCAAATACGAAACTCAATTTAATATGTATTGAAAGGACTTTTATTGACTTGGCAAGAGCTTGGCACAGAATGGTTGGATCAATACGAGCACAAAAAATACAAAACCAGTACCAATACACTCGTTATTCTGTTGAAATGTTATTATGTTTTTTTTTATTTCTTTTTTATTGCGGTTTCAAAAAAAATTCAAAAAATCGGAGGAAATTATGGATGTTCAGAAGAACATCCATAAATTTTCCTCCGTGTGTCTAATAGACTCATCCCACTTACTCGATGGGGACATAACCAATACACTTGAGAGCAATAAAATCGCACACCATGACATTTTTCAGTTAAGGTAATTTTTTTATATGCTGATTGAAACTTTTACATGCTTTCTCGAATGTTCTTACTATTGTTTTGTTAATACTAGTTATATTACGCTATTATAACACATGTCACGAAAACTTATTAGCACTTGGTTACAAAGTATGAAAAGTAAATAAATTCTGTACGTCGCATAAAAAAATATATTGGTTTTGGAAAATAAAAAAACTGTCATACTAAATAGACGCTGCTTTTACAAAAAAAAAAATAATAGGACCCGCTGAATAATTCAACAGACTCTTTGATTTCTACAATGGATTTTGTCGAAATTGGTATTTATTTTAGACAATACACAATCATAATTTGATTAAAAAAAGGCTTTTGTGGACTCACGTGGTCTATCCGAATGCTTTGAGTAATTAAATGCGACACACATACTCACTAACTTACACACACACACACACTCACTCTTACTCATGAAGATGAAACCTTCTTTTATTCCGACGAAGGAATGATTGAGTTGTCGACGCTGTGATTTAGATGAACAGTGAAATTAAAATGGACTGCACAGTCCTTCGAATTTATTTGCTATCTAAAAATGAGAGTCAGGCAATTCCGTATTTGACGTTCATTAACGGAGTGACAGGTTTTATTTCGGTTGAAATAAATTACGGTACCGAACTTTTTATATGTATTTCCATATTTTTTTTATTGGATTTTGAAAGGCACTGTTGACACTGTTAACGATACTTAACTTTATCATTAAAACTAGAAACGGGATATTTACCATGTTTACGGATAAACTGAAGTTATTGTGGGTGGGTGTTCCCGCAGTTAATGCGTTCAGTTTATCCGTGATTATGGTGCTTGCAATAGCGCCGAAATATCGGGAACTCAAAACAATCGGCAAACATGGTAAATATCCCGTTTCTAATGTTAATGATAAGGTTAGTGACAATGATAGTTTAATAACTGATACTGCGACTGCCTCGTTGGTCTAGTGGTCGCAAGCGCGACTGCTGAGCATGAGTTCCTGCGTTCGATTCCTAGGTCGGGCAAATTGTTATTGGGTTTTTCCATCAGGAATTTCTCAGTGTTGATGACACTAGGCTCGCTACCTATTACATAGGACTTAAACATAACTGGCGAAATGAGGGTGTACAATTAGGTGCACTTTTGTCTAACACATTTCTGAGTACAGGCATGATGTTATATTGTCTTATGACACTCAACTTTTATAAATTTATTGTGATTCGAGCAAAGTAGTGTTGCAAGTCTCCTGAGAAAAGTCTTTAAAAAACCATCAAACTAAATGCGGAACCCGAGCACGTATTCTCTACACCAAAAGTACATTAATATTTTACACATTCACAATTATACCTATGTTGTAACCGTAAATGCACACGGAAAAATAAATCCTGATACGTGACTAAACTCTTTAAAAGTCACAAAATATATTGGTCTCACAAATGTTGCCGCAATACGAGGAATGTATTTTTATGTGTAAGTCTAGGCATTGTTATGGATAAATAGTTTTTGATCAGATATCGAACAGGCACCCCTCGTGCGTGTGTGCTCACGGTCGACTGATCTAATATCTTTAGTGATATGGGTTGCGCTCGCTTTGTATCGTTAGTGACCCGTGAAAATCGTGTAAATGAAATTTCCACCAATACACACCATGTTCGGCTCGAATCATTAAGTGAACCACTAATTAATTGGGAGTGACTGGGCTCTCACTAACGCCTAATTGAATTCGTTAATACTACATTTTATATAACGCCTTTTTCCCATGGGGGTAGGCAGAAACCACAGAAAGAAAGAAAGAAAGAAAACATATTTATTTAGAAAGTGCCACACGTGCACACAAGAAAAAAAAAACTTAAATTTACACAATAAAAAGGTTAAAACTGAACAGAAAAAAAGATATAATATTGTGTGTCTCGCTGCGCCAAATAGGCCCAGTTCAGCAAACTACCGAGCAGCAAGTGCACTACGCTGGTTTTCAACTGGACCTGAGATGGTGATATGACGGACATAAAGCAGTCATAACGCCACCTGCTACGATCCTTACGTTTGTAAAAAACAGGTATGTAACAAAAGGAGTATTCCTTTTGCCTTGTCCACGCTTATATATCTGCTCATACGCGCACGCCGGTTGCGAATACTACGCACCTGACCTTTCTGAAGAACCTCACCAATAAGGTCAGTGTAAGTCCTTCTAGGGCGTCTCCTCCCGTTGCCACTCACATCTGCCTTGTAAATAACTTTTTTAAGTCGCTAGTTGTTTTTTCGTTTTATTTAACCTTCCTAGACCTGCGCGACCCTAAGGTACGGTAACACCTGACAAAACTAATATTTCTCTGTCACTTGCAGACCACTCAAGTTCCCGAGGACTATCAAACCGATTCTATTCTTCTTATTCAGTAACAGTTACTCATACATAATGTTCAGCAGTTGTAAATGGCTACGTGTGATAAACTGTCACGTACATGTATCAAGTGTGCTAGTTCCTACGTGCAGAAGATGCTTTACATGTTCATTAAAAAGAGATGAGAAGTTTTTAAGTTCTGGCAGCACTATGTATACACGGCGACACATCAAGTTATACATATCCAGTATAACCTGACCTCGCTTTGTGTGAGCTTCCCGTACAATGAGAGATCAGCTTAATTTGGTTTTTCATTGCTTGATTGGTCGTCGTGCGTACCAGCAAACGGTATGAACATTATATTTTATTTTATAAATATTAAATAAGTTGTACGTCATAGAATCAACAATATTGTAAAAGTGACTTTTACTGAACTTTTTACATTATAAGTTATTTCACGAGCTCCAAGGTGAGCACTTTTAGATCATAAACTTCCTTTTTAAATCCAGTTAATCATTTTAATGGTACAAGAAAGCGATTACTTTTAAAACGGGGATTCAATGAAATAAAATGATTGAATTTGAACAAAATCAGTTTATTAAATTGAAGAAACGGTTTTTAGAAGTACGTTTTTAACCGACATCTAAAAAGGAGGTGGTTATGTATTGGGCCACCATTTTTTGACTTGTTATCTAATTTTAATTTAGATTTAAAATCTTTGAAAGATCTGCAGGTTTGTAACGGGCATACATACATCCATACCAGGACTCTAGGACCGCCGTGTAAGCTTCTTATCGCAAGTTCGATCAAAATTGGCACAAACAGTGAATTCTGTGGTTGGGGATCGAACTTGTGATTAGACTTCGATGATCACGGCGGTCACGGTCCTAGAACCTTTAGACTATTTACTCCGTTGACAGTCTGTCAAAAATAGCCGGTCGCTTGCATGTCATGACTGAATCGTCAAACAGTTGAAGAATATGGACATAATGCATAAAGCTCCTCCCCCTGAGCAATTAGCGTCATAATATAAAGCTTAAGGTGGAAGCGCCAGGGTAGCCCGTGAAATTCAAATTTTCTAACGTTTTTTGCAATTTGAAGGTCAGTGTCAGGCTGTATGTTGATGAAAATATTAATCGCGCCATTAACACGTATTACAGAATTATAATCATTATAATCATCAATACCACTCTCATATCTCATTATTAATTTTAATTCCATTGAATGACTATTTCGTGAAAAAGTCACTCAATGGGGTTACATGAACTTAGAAGGTTGTATTGATGATTTTTTTTGCATTGACCTAAAAACGTAGCAGACAGAGACCGTTTCACATTTTTAATATTAAAGTATGAATAGTATGGATGATAGACACTAGAAATAAGACACTCTCTCAGGCTTTTTATTTTTTTTCGGATGGTAAATCAACAAGAGACCCCTCCAGCTCTGGGCGGAGCGGAAGGGAGTGTCAGACTTGTACTGACTAAAACCTATCCATATTCCTTCTTTGCCCTTTGTATTCCAGGGCCACGGTATCTCTTTCTAACAGTCCCACAGCCCCGGCAGGCATCAGCCCTTGCGGACCTTTCCTATTTGCTGACATCTCCGGCACAGTTCACATTGCGTTTTTAACACTAGAAGTAGATAATGGTCACTTAGAAATAGTCAACGCTCCTCCATCACAAGCTTAAGCACAGTGTGCCACTATCCTCAGAAATAAAAGCTACAGATGCACATCAGTATGTTTATAGCCGCAATACAAAATGTAGCACAATATAAGACGTGGGCACATAAAACGTACATTCACTAGCTTGTGCTAGATAAGGCAATCTCTGCTTACCCATATAAACGAGATGACTCTCATCAAGGCGCTGGCATAGGTATTCTGTATTTATAGCCTTCTGTCGATTTCTTTTGTTGAAAAATACTTGTAATATCTCTCTGCAAACCACGTGATAAATTGAGCATATTTGCGCTGAATTTGTTGGGCGCGTGCTACCATCTGATACAGTAATGTCGTGTTTTATTGTTGTTAATAAGACATTACTTTAAGAAATAATTTGTACTGATATGTTTAACACTGCTGGAAATATTGTGCGTGGGAGTCGTCGTTTATGTAACTGATTGCTGACTGATATAACGTCTGTATCCAAGTAAGGTTTAAACTTTACACCTTACCATATATCTCATCTTAAATATAGTAAGGATGACTAAGTAGAACGTTGAGAACAAAAACTATAATAATTATACTATGTTTCTTGAGCAGTACAAACCATTATTGTGAAGGATTTCAGGAAAAAAATCCCATCCCATCCAGGTTTTGTTGATTTACGAGTTCCAATAAATCTACGCCACTGTTAGTAACTTTAGAAAACGTTCAGCTCACTACAAAAAAATAGATTCGTAAATAATGAAGCGGAACAAGTGTAACAGTGATCGTGATATATCTACAAGCGCTTGTGCTCGTACTTTGGTATGGTGTAGTTCAAGGTTCAACAAATACAGCAATCAGTTTTAGCAAAAAGATTCGCTTTCTGTAACTTGTAACGTAAAGATGTATTTTCTACGTAAGCATTCATCATGATCATCATTTCAGCCGAAAGACGTCCACTGCTGGACATAGGCCTCCCCCAAGTGTCGCCACATTGAATTATCCCGTGCGACTCGCATCCAGCGGATCCGGTTTCGTAACCGTTGCTTCCTATAAAATTCTATAAAACAGCCACAACTACTTCATGATTTTCTTACAACGTTGCAAAGGCTAGTTTATGAGCTTTCCTTAGAGAGGAAAAGCGAGTACCCCTTACAAAGATTTTCTGTTATCTTCACTCTTCATTTGTTCAAATATTTTCTCCAACAAGGTTTTCATTTCATCAAAGTTTATAAATTAATAATAATCTTTTAACATTCATTTCAATGGCTATCATAATTCTGCGAAGTACGCTTGTCTGCTTTAATATATCTCTTGATTTTGTTTACCAGCAACTTACGAGAAGCAGGAGACAACAGTAACTAATGGGAGTGCGCCCGCAATACTCGTTAATAACTAAATGAAACCTTTAGTTTAAAATATCTGAGTAAACCCTGGCCTGTCTTTTTTTTTTTTTTTTTGGATGGGAAATCATCAAATGACCCCCCCCACTCTGGGCGGAGCGGAAGGGAGTGTCAGACTTGTACTGACTAAAACCCATCCATGTTCCTTCTTTGCCCTTTGTGTTCCAGGGCCACGGTGTCTCTTTCGAACAATCCCGCAGCTCTGGCAGGCATCGGCCCATGCGGACCCCTACTCGTTGCTGACATCTCTTTGAGGCGCGCGTGGAACACGAACGCGCCGTCGACACGGCCTGTCGTCATAAGACGGCCGGACGGCGAGCTAGCCCATAACTCGCCGTCCACAGGCCAACCCTGGCCTGTCTTGAGGATAACCCTGCGACCGACATACGAGCTATTATATCTGTTTTAATATAAGGGTCAGCTAGGAATTCGCTTTATGGTGGTCAAACTTTGACAAATTGTAAATTCCACAATGTTGCAGAACGCCAAGCATTTTATCTCCAACTTTACGATCGTATTTTTCTTTACCTAAGTATAGTTTTGCTTTAGAGTTAGATTTCGAGTAAACTTTTTTTTGCAGGAATGAAATACTGCATATTAATTCTCTCAAAGAAACCTACTGTAGGTTAGTTTAAACTTTAAAGCCAACAAACTTTAGATTTTGCTGTGTTTTTTAGTTCAAAGTCACAATCGCTATTTATTTATCATCTAGGTCCGTTACCATATTTTAAGTGATCTAAGAGCCTATTTTAATTATTTTTGTACTCTATTACAATGTTGTCCTATATAACTCAAAGGTTGTCAGGTACAGATTGCCTTGTAGTAGGTCCATGAAGTTTAAATATTTGTCGGATCCGGTCGTTAGTACGGACATAAAATGAATCGGAAAGAGCGCCTGTGTGCAGTGGTGACATCACGTGACCTACTTACCAGTCACAACACAGCGTCCTGTGTCCTGACAAAACCCTGATGTCCAGCTCGAGGCGAGGGCGACAGTCAATGTCTGATCGCGGCGGAGTTGACACGTCTTGGAACTGTTCCCGATTCATTGCGCCCCGTGTTATTGTGTTAAATTGTAATCGCAAGTAATTTGTTAGTTTGCTAGAAATAGTGTATCGCACCCAGTGTGCCCACATGATGTACGAGCCTAACGGAATAAATCCTGACATATCCGACATATACATAATAATACATATTCATGTGACTACAAAAAAAAAATGTTTTACTAAGATCAGTAAAAAAGAAATGTATCGAATAAAACAAGTACTTGTTGTAATGGCCTCGTTTGGATGATATACGATAAACTTGTGGGCGTTTCCAGCACATTACTGCGTTTCTGCTAGACTGGTTATAAAAGCACATTCATTTTTAGGTGATTCTGTCGTATTATCTACTGTTATGTGGTTCAGAATGTACGAGTGAGCAGAAATGGGGTACTTTGTTCTGTAATGGCTTCATTATTTTATCACATTTGTGTGCTACTTTACGTATAATTTAATATCGGCAAGCGGCAAGATTACTAGCTGTAACACTGTCTCAGTGCTATGTGAAAACATGTATAATTTGCGTACAGCAATCCCACACAAGCATTATCACACGTAGATGAAGGATAACCCTTCAGCGCGCCACGCTCGCGTAAGACGTCGTCGTCTTCGAGTGTTGCCAGTAATCACCTAACTGTACTGCTCTTTGTCATCGTGTTGAGTCAACAAAGAAACACTTTAATACTTTTCTACAGCAACTTTGAGAATTTATTTGAATAAGTTAAAAATAAGCTCAAAAGGCTACCCAACTCAAACGGGACTGGGCAAGTTTGCCGCATGCGTGCCTGCCTACCTATATCAGCAAAGTGAAAATTCGTAGCTTACGCTTATCACATTGACCTGTTGAGCTTACGTCGCTACTCTTGACTACTACGATATTGATCAACTCTTCACTTGATTACCGCAACTTGTGTATAATAAGTAGTTAGTGTGTTGTGTGGGAGGAGCTCGTGGCTAAATAATAACAGACACTCGGGTCGATCTTTAGGTTAAGCCGTGCTTCCCTAGGTTGGTCTGTGGATGGGTGACCACCCATTACATACCAAATTTCCTCCGTGCCTCGGAAAGCACGTTAAGCCGTTAGTCCCGGGTGTCATTTGTAGATCTTTGACAGTCGTTAGGTAGTCAGTGGCATAAAAAGTCTGACAATCAGTCTTACCAAGGGTCTCGTATTACCCAGTAACATTAACTGGGTTGTGGAGGTCAGATAGGCAGTCTCTCCGTGTAAAATACTAGTATTCAGCTGCATACTGTTAGAGTGGAAGCCGACTCCTACATAGTTGGGAAAAGGCTAGGAAGATGATGAGTGTGTTGTGTGGGTGGTACCATAATACATGTGACTGTTCCTAAATTACCCTGGGCTGATAAAATTTTTGTTTTTCTAAATCATATAAATATTAGTATTAAGGTCGGTTTCCTCCATAAATCATCATAGACAAGCTTATATAACACAAACACAAAAAGCAATCTAAGTTTGATATTATTTCAGTTCTGGCAATTTTTCATGTCGTGGTATCCATAAACCTATAGTGACGTATTTCAGCTCAGCGCTTGCCAACTAGAACGTGACCGCTAACTAGCTGTACGAGCTATACATTACTAAACACAAACATCGCTCAGAGCTCAAATTATTTTTTTTTTTAGTATTGTTCGTCGTGCCGTTGAGCTCCTTGAATTTTAAGTCGAGCTACGCGATAACTGACAAATGCTTGCACTGACTGGACAGGTCCACTCAAATCTATGTGGTTCTTTCTTAACAGACCATTTCAAACACTAATTTGCATAGTCCTCATATGAGTTGACCAAGATTATGTCTGGACCTGAAAAAAGACAGTGACCTCTAAGTTTGTTTCGGCGGCTTCTTCTCAGAGTAGTCAGGTACGAAGTACCGCTAGTTTAAAAAAAAAATGACGTGTTAGTGTTTGTAAAAACCTATTTGCAAAATAAACATAATTTATCATTTGTCAATTTCGAGAATGGTTCCGTAGTGAGTGCTCGTCACGGGAGATTTCCTGTCAAAGTACCAGAGGCTTGATAAACGTTCCTTCACTTTAAGATGTAACTCTTACTCTATAAGCCGTGAGGAAGACCGCAATTTGTTCAAGCGACGTGATTTCTGAATTTCTAAGAGATTTTCTTGGCTTTGGAAAGTTAACAGAGATGTTTATTTACTTCAGAAATGCTTAGATGAAGCTTCAAAGAATGTTTTACGAATTTACAGTCACCAAATTTATGTTCTTGTAGAATTTTCTATTATAGTAAATTATTATATTCATTCGGAAATTGTTTTCGCCGTTTATTCGTACAATGTGACCGCATTTCGTTACAGTTGTTCACAATTTACTATCGTAGTTGAATTTTATAGGTTTTCGATAATGCTGTATCAACAACACCCGGTGTTTATCTTTTGGAACTGTACTACTGCAATCAACTGTAAGCGTAAAATAAGTACGAGTATTTATAGTTAGAAACCAAATAATTTAACTAGCAGTTTTAGATAAGTACTACATAGATAGGTACTTGTTCGTCGTTAAAAATTATCTATCTAAACACCAATTTCGTTTTATCAGTGAGTTAATGTTTATTCGATAAACGAGCTCTAATATTCTTGGTGATTATGATTACAATACATTTAAATAAAACGAAAACATTTTACGAATGATTGTTTATGCATCTATATAATTATGTATCTGCTGTTATAAAATATTTCAATTATGATTGTGTAGTTTTATTCTCCTTTATTTATTTTTATACATATTAAATACATTTTTAAATATTCTAATATAAAACAATATAAAAAAACATTTAAAAATATAAAAAATAGTGCTCCGCCGGTATCGGGAGCAGGGTCCAAGCTACCGGTGGTTAGGGCTCCAGAGACAGGAACCTCCTCACAATGCGAGTCGTATCGAGGAGTACTGCCTTCTGAATCAGGCCCTTGATCCAACCTTGAGCCTCGAAAGATGGTCGTCGAGGCTCTTGGCTATAAGGCCATTGGCCGTCACGACGATCGGCACAATGATAGCCGAGTTCACATTCCACATGTCGACAACCTCGTGTGCTAAGTCGAGATATTTAATTTGTTTCTCTTTCTCGGCTTTCACGAGGTTCTCGTCATGCGGAATGGTAACATCGACTATCATTACACGGCGCGCTAATCGGTCTATCACTACTATGTCAGGTTTATTGGCAACAATAGTCCTGTCAGTAATGATAGACCGATCCCAGTACAACGTGACATGGTCTTTCTCGAGAACTGGGTCGGGCACATACTTGTAGTACGGTACCTCAGATTCCACAAGTTTATATTTCAAGGCAAGTTGTTGGTGAATAATCCTGGCTACTTGGTTGTGCCTGTGCAAGTACTCGCCGTTAGCCAGACGAGAACAACCAGAAATAATATGTCTGATGGACTCACCCGGACGGTGACATGCCCGACACACGTCAACCGTCCCGTCCTTCATAATATATTTCCGGTAGTTGTTCGTCAACATAACTTCGTCCATAATCACACAGACAAAACCTTCAGTTTCCCTAAAGAGGTCGCCGAAACGTAACCAGAACACGGACGCTAGAAAATCTACATCGGGCCCATGAAGAGCCCGGTAGAAGCGTCCATGAAGCTCCTTGCCTTGCCATACTTCCTTGCGGTCATCGGTAGTAAGTACTACAGGTTTGCGCCAGTTCTCTTTAGCCATGGACAGCGGGGTGAGTCCCTTGTCCACTGCGACCACATCTCGGTGCATACCCACCTCGGTTTTAAAAAAATATTCTCTGAGACTGCATATCTCGCGGTTGTGAAGGGTCTTCGCGTTTAAAAAACCTCGACTCCCGCACTTCCGCGGGATGTACAGCTTCATTACCGATGATCGTGGGTGATGCATCCGGTTTGCGGTTAACAGTGTACGAACTCTTCTATCCAGGGCATCGAGTTCGGTCTGAGTCCATTTGAGTACGCCGAAAGAGTACATTAAAACCGGCATGACCCAACCGTTGAAGGCGCGCACCTTGTTCCCGCCTGAAAGAAGGCTATTTATAGTGTAGTTTTTATTATTACCTAATTCTGACTCAATAAAAAATTAGATTTTAAGATTTTTCATCCAAATAGGTAGATTCGACGACGTTTATCTCCACAACATTACTTTAAAAACACGACACGATTACAGATAATGAGTGCCATACTAGCTTTCATTTGTTGAAGTCTTTTAAAAACCCCTTTAATCTCCTCCTCAAAGATTGCGTCTGAAAAACAGTTTTATCTTTGTTCGGATGTTTGTCTTTCACATAAATTCACTTTTTTGTTTAAAAGTATTATGTTTCCTCTTGGCCCCAATTAGTAGTAGGTGTTATTAGGGTATTATTAGGGTTCGGGACAAAAGTTTTTGTAATTGGGAGTTAAAGATACTTTTATTTTACGATACTTTTAGTTTTAGTTCCGCAACGTTTATACAAGTTGGGATTCCGCACGAATATCTGTTACTGAGTAAAACGGAACACTATTCTTATTGCCATAAACCTTTTGTGCATACGTCAGCACATAAAGCTACTACAATCTGTCAAATTTCTTTAATAGATTTTCAACTTTATCGCTAATTATTTTATTTATACCTAATGGTACAAGGTTGATTGGGAAAATTTAACAGTTTCGGGTAGCTTGATGTGCTGGCCTCTGTACAGCGTAAGTACACGTACACAATGTCATATTATAGGTGCAAAGGTGAACTTTGAGAGTTTGATTATATTTATCTAGTAGGTAATGTTTTAGATGAAAATTAAAATATTCAGTTTCAGTTAGTTTCGCACGTTTCATGACTTAAAATTGACTTAACTATTCGTTCAAAATAACTGTAATAAAACTAACTTCGTTGTCATTATGTATAATGACTACCTTGGTAAAGGATTAATGTTTATCGCTAGTTTATTTTATGAATATCTACAGTAATATCCGATAATATCTATATCTACACAAATAAATAAAATTGAAGTCTCTGTTTGGAATTTCAAAATAACAGCTTTTTTCTGAAAGTATACATAAAACAAAAAAACATTTTTTAAATTTTTTGTCTGTCTGTTTGTTCCGGTTAATCTCCGAAACGGCTAGTCCGATTTTGACAGGACTTTTACTGGTAGTTGATTTTATAAGGAGTATCTTAGGCTTTATTGTAAGAAGGATAAGGGTTCGTGCAAAAAATTAAAACCCTTGAAAGTGGTAACAAAATCCGATTCAAAAAGGGAAGTAATATTGTTTTATCATAATTTCACGCGAACGAAGGCCGTAGGCAACAGCTAGTAATAAATAAAACTCGATAAGTTCGTAGTTATGTATAGAGAACTAGAACCTTCCAACATTTCAGTAAAGTTTCGAAGACGCCTGCCGCGTTTCTGTTTAATTTCTGAAGAAGTATTTTAAATATAATTAAATGGACTCGGAGGCAATCCTTGGGATTTAATTAGACTAAGTGGAATAAAGTTTTAGTCTTATTTCCTTTGAGTTATCCCCGATACTTTTGAAAGACAACCAGTTGGGTCGCCCCTACCGGCCTCTTTTCATTGTATTATAATTGAGCTTAAGTTTAAGACTGCAAATACTGCAATACTGATACGATGCATAAACTAATTTCACAAAATGAGGTCAGGGCACGATAATAGTCAAAAGTTTGCAAACATAATATTTCCATGCGAACATTTTTAGGGTTCCGTAGCCGAATGAAAAAAAAACGGAACCCTTATACATTCGTCATGTCTGTCTGTCTGTCCGTCCGTATGTCACAGCCACTTTATTCCGAAACTATTAGGACAACACAGTTGAAATATGGTAGGTAGATGTATTCTGTGAACCGCTTTACGATTTTTATACAAAAATAAAAAAATGGAACTGAAACAAAAAAAAATAAATAATTGAAACTTCAAAGAAAATTGGTTTGAATAAGATTTGATGTTTAGTTTTTGAGTTATGGGACTTTTTCATCAAACTGCACTAATAACTTTGTTTTTCCTTAACATACTATGAAAAACAAATTTAGTTTTGCTGTTGAATGTAATACAATACGAAATTATGAGTTAGCCTTCAAAATATTTTTATTATATTATTAGTACGACTCGCACTTGGCCAGTTTTTTATATTAAACTAGCTGACCTAGCAGACGTTGTCCTGACCTTTTTAGATGTCGACAACAACGCCACCTATCGGATCTAATTGTGAACCTAAACCATTCAGGGACCACACTAGGCGAACAATCGTATAATCCCGAAGATTTTCGGAACTACCCCGAGGGATACTAGAACGTAATCTTTACAAATATGCTTAAAGTCCAGTAGTTCTGACCCAATGTTGGTAATAAAGTTATGAGGGGGAAAGGGGTCCTTTTCGGAAACTTTCCTTCAGGAATTGAGTTTGATCAAGAGCTAGCCTGATTTAAACTTGATGAAAACAGACCGCCTCGGTCTAGTGGTCACAAGCGGCTGAGCATGAGGTTTTGGGTTCGATTCCCAGGTCGTGCAAAGTGTTATTGGGTTTTTCTATCAAAAAATTCTCAGTAGCAGCCACGGAGTCTGCGTTTGTTTTTCCCAGTGGCCCGGTTGATGGCAATAGGCTCGCCCTCTATTATATAAGACTTAAAACATAACTAGCGAAATGTGGGTGTACTATTCCGCAAACCTCTGCCTAACCCGTCGGGGATTGGAAGCGTGATGTTATGTTAGAATTTTGGTAACCTAACACTAGATGAAATCATTCTGTAGATAGTTTATATTATACCACTTCTTCTCTGCTGAACGTTTTATGTACTATTCATATCACTAACTTAAAACGCAAAATATAAGCACATTGTAATTAACAATTAGCTTAGTAATTGAGAAACTTCATGCAGAAATGTTCGTGCTCACGAGTAAATTTTCCGCAAAAAGGAAGTCGTTTCTGAATACTTACACATTCTGCATGGTAAAGCTTTCAATCATTGCGTTAATGAAGCGGTTTTATTCGTGACCACAAATTAATGAGTTGAGAATGTATTTTTAAAGTATCGAAATAACTATATAAATACAATTTGGTTTATTTAAATAAATGCTGCATAAAACAAATCAAAATAAAACATGGCTGTGTATAAATAGTATACTAGCGGTGAAAAATATTTAAACTAACTACTACGACTAGTGTACACTCACGGGCACTATTCATAACAAAATTAAAGGCTATTTCTTCGTTCAATAACGGTTTCTACTTAATGAGCTAAGATCTAGTTCGTAATATTATACTCGTAGCATTCAAAATACTCGTGAAAACGTAGAACACATATATATATACAATAGAAATACAGTAGAAGAAAACATTTTTTAAAGTTGCTGCGTGTAAAAGATGTTAGTGCTCGTCACGTGTTGCACTAGTGTATGTTGTGTGTGTGTGACTGGTGTAGTGTGTGTGTAGTGTAGTTGTTGTTGTAGTGTGTGTTGTTGTTTTACTTAAGTTAAGTCAAGGTCAAGAAGTACAAGTCACAATATACATGTTTTGGCCATGAATCAAAACCGCCTTCAAAGTTGCAAAGTTTCTTATTACTTTAACAATATTCTACAAGATAAAGAGCAAAGGCAAGGTAACTGTTGACAACCATTCTCCCTTTTAGTTAGTGGACGGCAGAGAGAACAACCCGAATTTATTGTCAAATTATAAATTACCGCGAGCGAAGCCGCGGGCAAAAGCTAGTTACTGAATAAATTACGCATCGAACAAGAAGGAGGATTCATAAATAGTAAAGATAATTGAGTATTGAAAATATATTATAAAGAATGAAGAAGTAAATCCATCGGTTTATGAAGCCGATAAATGTACAGCACTTTTCCTAACAGCATTGTGACTGCAAAAATCCAATTGAAGCGAGCCATTAGCGTGGTATCAGTGTAATAACAGATCACAAATGTTTGCGACTTAATTCCATTCAGTTGCATAATCACCGGATCGGTGACGCTCGCTCGACTGTTGATGGTCATAGGAATGCGTTTACCAAAACAGTACATTGTATGTATTTCAATAAATCTTGGATAACTTCGAGTTGGAGCAGTAAAGATCACGAACTGTAGTGCAGGTGTGCAGGTCAAGTGGCCAAGTAGGGATGACAACATTGCTACGTTACTCAGTTAGGAACCTGACCTGCAACAGTTTGTAAGGCGAGAGGGAATTCAATAAGGTGGCACTATTCATATTGAACGATGTCTAAATACTTAATTATTACTTTGGTTAGTAAACAGAATATTATAGTTTGACGAATTATAAATGTTTGCCTTCATAATTATCAGATTTTGCTGTTAGTGAGCCTTTTTAAGCTTATTGGTGTCACTTTTCAAACAATAAACTTCGCCACTCGCATATACTATAATGCCTATAGTACGAACATATTGCATAACTTTCGATTTGGCATAAATTGCGGCTCATATCATGAACATAATTTTCTGCCATAGCTTTCTTTGTGACAAAATGGAAATTTATATTTCAAGTTTTTATTTTATTGTATACACACAACCATTTATAGCTTAGATGTCTAGTGCAACTCGCAAAGTATTCGCTAAAGCAGTTTGTGTGGCTATAAAGCACGATGCATTACTCGCTGGCTGCAGCGGAGTCTCTGAAGATGGATGGCGACTGATTGTGAAAAATGCAATCTAAATGAATGAAAAATATCAACTATCTTCTAAAACGGAAATGTATTATGAGACCCAATAAGTATGGAGCAGTAGGTATCTACTCCATAATTTTCCGGTCTGTTAACGCTACAGAATATCAAAGATTTTCCGGAAAGTAGTAACTCGAGCTTGGGGAATACACTTTTACAATTTCAAAATCCGACGACGCTTATTTCTGCTTGTTTTCTCTTCTAAACATGCGTTAAATACTTTTAGTTTGGTTTTTCCTATAATTTGATACAATCTTAGGAACTATTATCATTATTATTTTGTCTTCACATAACCAGAGGACCGGTTTTTTTTTGGCCAAAGAATCAGCATTGCCATCCGCCTTGGCAATGCTGCCATCGTTCTGGGCACTTTTCTTGTTGACTGCGGTGTGTACAAATTTTTTGACACCCTGTATTTTTTTCCTATTCCGATACACATACATGTCCGAATGTCAGGATTTATTCCGTTAGGCTCGTACATCATGTGGGCAGACGGTGGGTATCGTGCATGAAAACACACTGGGTACGATACACTGTTTCTAGCAAACTAACGAATTACTTGCAAATACAACTTAACACAATAACACGGGGTACAATGAATCGGGTACAGTTCCAAGACGTCTCAACTCCGCCACGATCCAACACTCAATGTCGGCCTTCCTCGAGCTGGACGTCAGGGCTCTGTACAAGCACTCAGTGTTATCTGTAGACTTGTAAGTAAGTCACTTGATGTCAGCACTGTACACTGTCGCGCTTTCCAATTCATTTTATGTCCGTACTATTGACCGGATCCGACATAAATATTTATAATGTTATTTTAGATCTATTTGTAGTTTGTAAATAATGTACATTATTAAAGTCAATTAATTTAACACAACTTACCCACACCAACACCTTAACTTCTGATTCAATGTAATAAGTCTCACAGCCGCGCGCCACGTTACATCGGCGCCACGTGCAGCGGATATTGCAATTCTCTACAGACATTATGCAACATCCTCACACACATCAATTGCAATACCCGTTGGACTTCCATGTTCAAAAACCTATAAGGGAAACCACCATTAACCTCAACCAAATTAATTCACGTCTTTACCATTAGAGCTTTCACATCTCGTTAGCAATATAGAATCGACAAACTTTTTGTTATTGTAGAAAGAACAAATTGACTGGCAACACAATGAGTGCGAAGAAGAGAGTCAGAAGCAAAGAGAATTAAGTATTGATGCGTGAATTGAAGCTCGAAGTGCCTATACTCTAGACGATTTGTGAGCGAAACTGCCAGTATAAAAGATTTACGAGGCTTCTTGATAAGAGCTGAATATTTAGCAGGGTTCCCAAACCTTTTTTGACTTGGAGCTTAATCTGAGTTTTAGAGTGACTTGTACATTGTGAGAATCAGATACACACCTTATATCCCTATAGGTGGATGCTCATTGTGGTACATCCTATCGAGTTATCCGCCACACACACTAACTCGAGCTATATTATGTCCATTTGAGTAACGTAAAACGATGGAATGTTGTATTATTTTCCTTTTTGAGCCCTGAAAAGATGCAAATAAATGGATCAACAGAAATTTTCCAGAAAACAGAGAAGAGCAATATCAGGACAACTACGTTACTGATATTTTTATTCTGAGAGGATTTTCACATGTCCAGGTATACGTACGGTGACAAAGGGAACCACTGTGGACGAGCTCAATCACGCAGACGCGATCCCAAAGCTGTTTCATTGGATGTCACAGCGGGCTTAGAGAAAATAGGATATGGAGGCTTATGTTTAGTAGCTCAACACAATGTTACAAAATGTAAACGTTTGTGTATCGTGTACTACTTCTTTATTCACATTCAAACGATTGTAGACGTTAGATATTGCTTATAAGAATATCTTATGAAATATATTTGAACCCAAAATCTAAAATCTTTATTTTAGTATGTAAATATTGTATGTAAAGCTATTGAAGTGTAAACATCTCGCGCTAAATCCTTTAAAGAAGCCCTCAGATGAAAACAGAATGGATCACTTTATATCTCAAGGAATGCTGCGTGATGTGAACACACCGAAACGATCGAATGATGCAAAGTATAGTATAAATTTGTACGTTTTATAAGTATAAAACGTAGTTTCAAAAGTGAAAACTTTATAGTTTTACTTTCGCCGAAACTTGAAGTTTCTGAAAAAGTTTTTAATTTTCTTTTTCAAATACTTTTGGTGAGTGTTGGAAATTGCAAGAAAACTTATAACAAAATGAATGTGTTTCGTCTGCTGAACTTCTGACAGTAAGTTGTTCTGAATTGATTGTTTTGAAAGACATCTTAGAGCTTTTATTGTGTCAAAACCATAATTAATACTGAAGTTAAGAAATCCTTTGTTCATAGCAACTACAAGTAAACAAAATGAACTATAGGTAAGTTCAATTTATTTACACAAAAAAAAACTAAAAATAACTTTAAATTATTATCAAAGAGAAAAGAACATAAAGTGTTTGACATGTTTGTTTTTAATGTCATAGAGACTACAGGACTAGGGAAAAAATGCTTTGTCAGTGTTTTGAGTTATTTGCTGTTAGTGTGAAAATATAATCGAAATTGTTTCATAGAAGTACACATTTTGCGATTACGGTGATTACAACGTCTTTGGAACTATATGTATTACCTACTTTTTTGATGGAATGTGACTTCTCTATCGGTTTTATCTAACTTTTCTAAGTTTCTCAAATTGAGTACTCAGTAGGTAGGTAAGGAGGTTGTGTTTCGAGTCGGAACAAACGTAGATGTATTGGTTAAAGGATTCACCTCCTAAAATACCTACTCCACATGTACGTATATTCAATTACCTAACTTTCATCCTCTCCACAGAATTGATACCCTCACCACGACCCACCAATACGGTTTGCTTGTGAACAATCGTTTACCTTCGTGAACTCAACCATTGAGCTAACAAACGTACGTCAGTCCCTCGAGACTGACCCTTTAGCAGTCCTGTGCAGTGTTAGACAAAGATTTTGGTAAAAATCTGCAGAACAAAATGGATTTATTTACGCAATAAAGTGGTTTAATTTGTTTTCTAAGATGTTTACCTTCTCCTTATTCTTATCCTCCTCTGATTTTTTTTTGAGCTGCAACAAGTTTTTTATTATTATTTATAACTAGACAAATGGGGATAAACGACAATAAGACCCCCAAACTATCAAAACTTTTCCTTATTTGAATCAATAATGGAAGATGTCCTGGCAAAACTTGCAGCCAGTGATAAACCTATAATTATTTGTGGTGATTTCAATATCAATATTTTAGAAGAAAATTCTAATAGCAGTCGATTATTAAATCTTTTCAAGTCATTTGACTTGACTAACATTTTTATTGAATCTACGAGAGTCACTTCATCTTCTGCTACTTGTATAGATAATGTTTTCTGCAATTGTGATTACTTAGATAAAACCATAGTAAATTGTTTGCCGTCTGACCATAGCGGACAAACTGTAACTTTTAGGTGTAACATACCATTGCAAAAAGTTCAGATTCAATTTAGACCTATAACTACTAATAATTGAAAGAGGTATAATATTTCCCTACAGAACAAGTTAAGTGTTATGAGCCATCATATGGACGATATTAATATAAATCAATTGTATGATAATTTCTTTTCAATAGTTCACACTGAATTTAACAAAACTTTTGAAAAGAAGACAAAATGTATTTGCCCTAAATTTATATTTAGTGATTGGGCAACTAGAGGTATCAGAAAAAGTAGGGAAAGACTATTTAAGCTTTATGGCCTTAAGCCTTATATAAACTCTGAAACTTTTAACAAGTATGTTGCTAAGTATTCAAAAATTTTTAGAAATACATGCAAGGTTGCCAAAGCAAAATTAAAACAGTTTGGAAAGTCATAAATAACGAGACTAACAGGAAGAAAATACGTAACACTAGCTACACATTAGATACAGCATGTGGTCCTAAAAGCTCTAATCAGGAAGTAGCTCATGAGTTTGTAAATTTCTTTACCGATATACCGTTAAAAACTACGGAGGCTCTTAATTCCTCTCCTGAAGTCTCAATTGGTTTATTAAAGGCGAATGTGTCTGACTGCCCGGCTGAATTTAAATTTAAACACATAAACCCTATGATAGTTATTAAAGCTTTCCGGCAAATAAAAGTCAAACTGACCGAAGATCTTTGGGGAATGTCTATCAAAGTTTGTACATCCATAGTTGAGACTATAGCACCATACTTAGTTTTAATTTTTAATTTGTGTGTAGATCAAGGAGTTTTCCCGGACTTAATGAAATACAGTAAAGTCATACCTCTGTTTAAATCTGGAGATAGTAAAGATACAAATAATTATAGACCTGTATCCGTGTTGCCAGTTTTTAGCAAAGTGTTTGAAAAGGTAATGCTAAATCAAATGCTCAATCATTTTAACACCAACAGAATCTTACACGATCAACAGTATGGTTTCACCAAGGGACGTTGTACAACTGACGCCGGTGTAATCTTATTAAAGCACATAATTTTTTGCGTGGGAAGAGTCCCAAGACGCCATTGGAATTTTTTGTGACCTCTCCAAAGCATTTGATTGCGTAAATCACGACACATTACTTTTGAAACTTGAGCATTACGGACTAGGGAAACTTGCACTTAGTTTGGTAAAATCTTATTTGAGTGATAGACAACAACATGTGCAAATAAATGGTGTTAATTCACAGGGTTTAAAAGTAAAAATGGGGGTACCGCAAGGCTCAATATTGGGTCCTTTCTTCTTTCTAGTATATATAAATGATCTCCCCTATTTATTGAAAAACCAACCTCAAAATATGGTGTTATTCGCTAATGACACTTCCCTAATTTTTAAGATAAATAGACGGGCCCAAAATCTAGATGACGTGAATAATGCCCTACTTCAGGTCCATAATTGGTTCACAGCAAACAATTTAGTGTTAAATGAAAAAAAAACGAAATGCGTAAGATTTGCTTTACCGAATGTTAAAAGTAGCGATTGTGATATAGTATTGAATAAAGAGAAACTTGAATTTGTAGATAAAACGGTTTTCCTGGGGATTACGCTTGATTCAAGGCTACAATGGGGTTCTCATTTAACATCTCTTGCGGGGCGGCTAAGTTCAGCAGCGTATGCTATAAGAAAAATCCGTCAATCTACTGATGTAGATACCGCTAGACTGGTCTATTTTAGTTACTTTCATAGTATTATGTCTTATGGCATTTTAATATGGGGACGGGCTGCAGATATTGAGTCTATATTTATTCTGCAAAAAAGAGCCATCAGAGCCATATATAATCTTCGTAGGCGCGATTCTCTAAGGGAATTGTTTAAGGAAATTAACATCATGACGCTACATTGTCAATACATCTACGAAAACATAATGTATGTAAGAAAAAATCTACATCTTTTTAATAAAAGGGGTGACAGACACAATTACAGTACTAGAAATAGAGACCAATTAGTTCAGCCAGGCTTCAGACTCGCTAAAGTAGACTCATCTTTCATGGGGTACTGTTTGAGATGCTATAATAAAATTCCACAAAGTATTCTTGAACTGAATGAAACGAAATTTAAAACATGCATTAAACGCACACTATGTAAGAAAGCATATTACAAGTTGGACGATTATATCACTGATAAAGCGCCTAAATTGATAGCATTAAATAGTATTGTTGGAGCTGCTGAAGATTGTATAACTATCTTTGCATTGTATAGATTCAATCTCTTTTGTATTATATAGCCGCCTAGCCCATATTGTGTGAGTACTATGTACTAGAAAGCTGTCATTCGCTGGAAACCTGCGTCTTTTCTTGACTTGAATGTGCCCTGGCGGTTAGAGGTATGTCATGCTCACTCAAATGTCTCGCTGATGGTGGAACGTGTGTCGGATCATTTAGTTCCCTTCAAAATGGTTGAGTTGAATGGTGCTGATACATGCGTCATGTTCGTGAACGGGCGCTGTCAGTTGTGACTGGTCATCTCTTATTTGCCACGGCTTATTTGAATTAATTATTTTATTTTTGAATTGTTTTTACTATGGACACTTTTAACGTACACATCTTGCTGCATCGTTCTCACATAATGTACCATCTCAAAATGAATGATGTAACCAAGGTTTTGTTAAAGTATTCTGATTTAAAAGAGTGTCCATGGAGTTTCTTGCCCGTTCTTCTCCATAGAGATCTACGTTAGGGAATGGGCAACTACAGTACTTTCACAGTTTTTGTGCCTTGTGACTGGGACTGTAGCTTTATTTTACTGTTGCCTTTGTTTCGACAATTCAAAAGTGCCTGTAACTGGCCTACTTGAAATAAATGCTTTGATTTTGATTTTGATTTTGATTTTGAAATAATTATTAAAAGTTTGCCGCAATTGGTGGGCCACCTATGTGACGCAAGACTATTTAATAGGATACATAGGTGAAATATTACAAAAACCAATGTAAAAATGAAAATATAACAATGTTGCCATAAATTCAGTAGGAAGGATCGGAATGTATCGTTTTAATAAACCACTTTCCGTCAGGAATTTCTCAGTAGCAGCCACGGAATCTGGATTTGTGCCCGGTTGACGGCAATAGGCTCATCCCCTTTACATGGGACTTAAAACATAACTGGCGAGATGTGGGTGTATCTACTATTACGCTCACCTCTGTCTAACCTTTCGGGGATGTTGTGTTACTAACCGAGCCTTTAAATTCATACTGTTGAATGCTGAGCCAGCCATTTAATGTCACCCTATAAATAATACACAACAGAATAGATAAAAGCATCGATTATCAATATTTTACTGCGAAAAGGCCGCTATGGATACGTTTTATTGCTTTAAACAGCCTTCGTTATACAACATTAGTTTTAGTATATGCGAAACCTGAAACATGTGTCTAGTATTTTTATGTAAAGAATACATGTACAAAATTTCAAAACTGTATCATGAAAAATCTCAAAAATCCACAGCTTGTTGTGTTACCTGGTTGTCCGCACAAAACCGTGGTACCCACGCGGTGCCACCGCGCGCGCGCCTCTAGCGTCGTCTTTAGTTCATTGATAATAATAATTTGGCAGTAGGTACCTAAATGATCGGGATAGGTACTTACTGTCACTCGGTGTCCAACTTGTAACCTTTTTAAAATATTTTTGAGACAAAATATAATGGTATAAAAATTATTAGAATCGATTCAGTTACTTATTCTACAAACTATATTCAGGTTTCGCATATACTAAAAATAATGTTGAATATTCAATTCACCACACAACGCATCAAATGATTCTGTCACATATCTAAACACAAATACCGCGGGATGGTGTAACCGTTAAGTGCCCTCTCCCTCCCCTGCCTTTCACATTTACTCACTTACAGGTGATATGACCCAGGACGCATGAAAGTGTTAGATATGGCGAGATGTGGTTTATTCACGTGAAAACTCTGCAGAATTTTATATTTCCTTCGACAGCGAAAATAACTACAGAATGCTTTGTCGCTTTGAAGTCTTACAGCATTCTCGTACAAAGGTTCGCACTTCTAAACGATCGAAGCTCTCGAAATTAATTCGGTGAATCTGCATCCAGTTTTCAGTTGTTATAAAAAAGTAAAATTGGAATTTCCACAGAAACGCTTTTTCTATGCTCCTTTTTTAATACCCCGAACAACATAATAGTCTCTTTCTGCATTGAAACGAAAAACAGGGTGTAAACAGACCCTTTACGAAGCCGTCAACATAAAACTAAACTTTACGCAAAAATTATCGCAAGGAAAATACATTTTTTTTTTGGGGTGAAAAATCATGTTTTACGGTACAACAAACAAAAAAATTATCGCAATGGCGGGGAGAACAAGGCCCTTTGGCTGGGGCTTTCGGCTTCGTTAAGGGTCTATTTACACTCTTTATAAATTCGAGTAACATCTTTTTATTACATTTTTTTCTTGATCCATTCATCCTCCGCTCACCTCATATTCAACAGAAATGATCGCGCGTCGCAACGGTGACGTACAAGTACCGCTGCGTGATGTCACACGCTGAACAGATCATTTTCCGCTACCCCGCGACGGGTATCTCGCGGTATTCACATTATCACGCCCTTTGTGTGTATGATATCTTCATGAATCAATAGATCTGTCATATTTACTAGATATGGTCAACAGAGGCTTATATCTTGTAAGAAATGATATGCTCAAAAATAATGTTTTTATTTACCTACATTAGAAAAGCAGGTCTTCTTGTAAAAGTACCGTACTATAGACTCCTTTCTATAAGAGAGTAGACATCAATTAAAAGACCGCGGAACAATGTGGTTCTCAAGATAGATTATAAGTTTATAACCTGGAAATCTAACAACAATCAACTGAAGTCCCGACCTTTGACTACGAAGTTCTTCAGTATCGAATATTGAAATATTTTGGAGGACTTATAGGAAGGCAACTTATCAAAATATTGACTCTGGCTGCGTTCATATTATCGAGTTATAAAAGGTCGCAGGCAGCCAAATACCTACCTATTGAAAACATTTAGAAATAATTTTCCTCATGCCAAAAAATCAAGAAAAGGAAGAATATGATGAGGGCACACCTACTTATTCATGCGGTGGAATTACCTTATATAAACTTGACAAAATTGATTTTAGGGACACGAACGTTTGACAATCGACAACATTTCTTTTATTACTCCAATTTCTGTTTTCTGCTATTTGATTACAAAATAACTATTAATATATACTACTGCACATTTCGCCCGGTAGTCCTAGCGGTCTGCCATAGAACGCCTCTGTTGATGACGCTTCTGTGTTTTCTTTTATAAGGACAGGAAAATGCTGATAACATTGCGAATTTTGATTCTATCCATCTGGTAATCTCATAATTTATTAAGTCAGCATATCTAGCGTGTCTACATTGAAATGTCCTTACTGAGCGGTTTTGCGCTTTCATTGACAGGTAAACTTTGTTTCCTTGTTGGAATTTAAAATTAGAACCCTTTAATATAAAATAGCTTACCCTGTGCACAAGTTCACCAATCGATACTGTACAGCGTCTTTTTTTTTTTTCTTTTTTTTTTCCGGATGGGATATCATCAAATGACCCCCCCCACTCTGGGCGGAGCGGAGGGGAGTGTCAGACTTGTACTGACTAAAACCCATCCATGTTCCTTCTTTGCCCGTTATGTTCCAGGGCCACGGTATCTCTTTCGAACAGTCCCGCAGCCCCCTGTACAGCGTCTCTCCCACAAAATGATAGTCTAGACAGTGTCACGTAACTTGTTATCACTTACTTTTCGTTCTTTTTATGCCGAACACAATTCTTGTTTCCAAGTATTTGTAGTTCCTCATAGATTACGCACTAAATCTTATTCTTTTTTTCGTTCAGACTGCGGTTCCATTCGTCTTGAGACGAACGCGATCAAAATTTCCGTAACCTAACATCGAAAAACAGCTTCGTAGATTCCAGGAACTGAAATCAAACTCTCAAGCCGTCACACTAGTTGAACATATTTCAAGTTCACCGCAGCACCGAAGTCAACGCAACGCTCCAATTTATCAAACAAGAATCAAAGACTGCACTTGTTTTACGAGTATATTAGCGTATTGTACGTAATATGGCAAAGAATAAGCGCTGTTACTAAGTATTATTAGAAGTAGAATTATATCTTTGTGTAAAAGAGCTAGTGAAAATTAAATAATCTCCTTATTGTTCATAGGGACATTACAGGTCTTAACACTATCGAGGTTAAAAAAAATAACCGGCCATACTATTTGGTAACTTGCAGAAGCTTTATAAAATAATATAAAGCTTGATCTCTCAAAAGGCAACCATTTTAAACGCGAATCATTAACATAATATTTTCCATGGAATAATAAAGTTATGAAGGTACGAAAAAGTTCTCATAAAACTTGTTCTGTTACGTTTTCAACAAATCTAATATCGCTCCGTGGCCCTCCGAACTTTGGCACGTTGCCAAATTAATTTGATAAGACACCTCTTTGTAATCGTACACTGAAACTCACAAAGATTATGTGTTAAAAAAATGAACCAAAATGAGCCTGTTAAACTTAACACCAAAGAGCAATGACGAGGGTCAATGATTAGCATTAAAGAATTTTAAAAAGACAAATGAGGCGGACATTTATCACGAAGTAGACAGTTAAAGTAACGCAAGGGACATCTAACAAATGACTTCATTTTTATCTCTATTCGTTTCTCATTACTTTTTCCACAAAGTAATGATTGCTTTTTATTGGAAACGTTTAGTAGCTTGTGATTTTTAATACACAAGAAGACCGTTTTAGTTTTCTATTGATTGCCATAGCCTGATAACGTCAAGATCATTTATCTTGTCCGAAAATTACCCAAAATACTCAAAAAACCATTCCAGTTCCAGGCTGTTGATGCAGTGCCGCGGCGCCTGCTCGGCATCAAACCTGCGGCGGACACTTGAAGGCTCCCGTGGGCACGATAACGACACCAAACTTCTCCAACCCTTTACCCGTCCCGATAAAGTGTAAATGGATAATAGAACACGACATAGTAAATGGGACTATATATATATATACTTTACTCAGCAGTACACTACCAGTGGGTTGACGTTCACTGAGTACATGTATAATGACGAGTCTTACAAGTTGGGCGAGGGGAGAGCGCTCACCGTCTCCGACGAGAACATCAAATGGCACCAGGCATGATACCTTACTTATGTAAAACTATTTATCAACCAGCACTAGGTCATCTTAAACTGATTTTAGTTGATACTCAAACTATTACAGCAACTATCATTTCTAATATTTAGGACACTTTAAAAGCAACTTAAAGTTAAGCTTTCAGTTTTGCAGTAAACAGTACTCTGAGTAAATAAATGGAAATGCAAGAAATATTTAACACAACTGTTAAGCGAGACAAACAAATTTTTGTGACGACAGAGAGAATAATTGTGCACGTTCCTGCCTTGAACGGCTTACTCTGCGAAGAAAGGTTAATAATGTGCCACATTACAGTTATTATTCAACGTAACGAGGTTGGCGTCGACTGTACCGCGGGCGCTATGAGAATATACTATGGTTGACTTTTTACACGGTTGGAACGAACATGATGCTTGAAGTCGGGTTTTTTTTCTTCGTTCTAGTACCAGCTAATTATTGTATGCCTCCTTTTTCTTTTCACTTCTAACTATTGTTTAATAAACACATGCATCTAGAAGCGAACACTATTTTATTCTTAGCATAAACAGGGAACCTTTAAACGTTTCATGAGCAGCGGCATGTTTAGTATTGTTTGGTAGAAGTTCCTAAGTAAAGAATAGTGTCTCGAGCTTGCGGACATCAAACAGCCGAGGTGGCTCGTTTCCACGAAGCCGCAACAAATACGTATTTATTTTGCCTACCGGTTAAACTTTTAACCTCGTTTCAATTTTAGTTACCTTTCTTTATGGATACAACAAGAAACACATTCTTGGCATTTTCGCAGTTTTTTTTTTCTTTTCTTAGTCTGTCATTTGAGCTACTGCTGGGCAAAGACTTTCGTCTTCCAAACCTCTTTATATTTTGCGATATCTGGCCATGTTCGCCCCGCAAACAATATCAGAAGGCTAATTCACGTAATTTTATGACGCGCCGATGAAGTTGTAGTGCAGTTGCAGTTAAGTTCAAGTTTGAGTGATAAACGGTATTCTTGTAATCTTAGAACTGCGCGTAAGCTGCGCGTGAACTGCACGTCAACTGGACGACAACCAAACGCTACCAAACTTACTTATGGTGTGGCCATATGAGAGAAAAAATATTACTCACTAAATAATCGAATAGAATCGACTACATTTCAATGAATATGACGTTATTATAATATCAAAATAATACCCCAGTACAGTTTTTAGTGCTTTTTCTTACTGGATAAACAAACAGTTATGCTTTGATTCACAATCAATCACATATTTTGCTAAAATTAGGCTGAATGATGGTTTATCGTTGCCCCATAAAATCAAACCTCAAAATAACAGGAGACCCGCCAATGGCGCGAAAGTTGAAAATCAAGACTCAGTGTAAATCACAGGTGCAAATAGAAAACTTAAAAAGATTAATACTTTGAAGGTAAGCATGTATTATATTATAATAATAAATGATTAAGAATAAAATGATATTTAAGGATGTAGTTAAAGAAACGATAAAGTAGCAGTTTAAATTCTTTTCATACAAGTTTCACCCTGATTCTTAAGTAGGTATGACTTCACGCAAACGTGTTTTTGCGGCAAATTGAACTGCTGGTGGAATATTTGGAGAGCCACAGGGACCTTGCCCGTGGCAGACTAAGGTCTAGAGAGGGGAGAGTGCCCTCACATCACGCCTTTGGTCAGAGTGCGCCAACATATTAAATGCCGAGACAGACAGGGATCACAGAACTCCCAAAGAGTGGAGCAAGTTCTGTTAGATTCTATCAATATTGTACCTATGTGTATCGGTATAACTAGATTTGTAATATTTTTAGTGGTATACCGACTATAAGTGCCGCTTACTCAACCGTGTAAAGCAGATTCGGCATAATCAAAGGGGTACAGGTGGAAGGCCAGGCGTACCCACTTCTTTTGCTTCGCTGCTCTGCTTGATGCAGGCACTAAAGCTGTGGGGAGGAGTGGCACACCCCAAAATGAATCCCTTGTATTAATATGTAAGTTTTAATTTATGTCAAGTATTAGTTAACATTCTAACTGTGCAATAACTATTACTAACCAGTTAATTTTCATAAATGTTTTTTATTTTTTCAGAAATGAAGATATTATTATTGATGTTACACCCACAGTAACACAACACATCACACATTTTACTGAAAGGTAATTATAGTAACTTGTCGTACCTATTTAGGAAATAAATAACAGTCCGATTTCCATAACATAATATTTTTATTTTGTTTCAGTGAGCAAGAGGCTACTAGACAGCGTCCCAGCAACAATCCACGTCGCCGTCGTAGACAATGTACATATTTTCACTTTCTTTACTTCTTCAGATGATGAATGAAACAAGCAGATTTTATATTACCTCTTACTTAGAATATTAACATAATTTTAAATACAAAAATAAATAATTAAGGTTCTTAAGTGGAATTCTGACTCCTTATTCCCTATGTAGCCTCAGGCGATTAATAAGAGCCTGTTGGACAGCCCGACCTTCCAATAAATTTCTGTTTGGCTGCCTATTGCTTTGAGCAAGAATACTCAGGCTCTCCATACGCACATCCTTTTTTGCAGCTCTACTTGTTCTCTCTTCTTGCTCACACTCTTGATGTGTCAGTTGTGGTACTGGTAATCGTGCCTTGTTTGCTATATTGTGCAATACCACAGAGGCATTCTAAAGCATGCATGCAGCTAATAAACACCTGAAACAAAAACATTTAGAAACTATAATAAATACCTATATACATTCACTTGGTTTGACTTCTTGAGGTAAAGATAATAAAAACAGTATGGTTTTGGTTTGGTTGGTTGTTTTGGTTTTCCCTAAGTTTCCTTTTCCGAAAAGGAAACTTAGGGAAAACTAGTTTTACTCAAATACATACCTGAATCGAGCTTTCAAGACACCAATGCATCTCTCTACTGTATCGCGGGCTGAGACCTGCAGCTTATAATAATGTACATCAAGAAAACCTGGTATTGCGTTCAACACTGGGGTCATCATTATCTTCCTCAATGCATAACCGCAGTCACCTGGAAGAACCATAAAGAACCATAAGTATTAAAATAATTATTCGTAATATTTAAAATAAACATAATTAAATAAATTAAACTTTTTCAGTATGTATTAATAAGCAAGGACATTCACCGAGCAAAAATATTTCCTCTTCATCATATTTTTGGTTAAGATAGGGCTGTAATGGGTGATCACGCCATACTGAAGAATCATGGGTTGCTCCAGGTTTACTGGGATCAATGCATAAAATGTTAAGATCCGCATCACATATCTAAAACAATAATTTTCAAATGTAGATACAGTTTTTTTATGACAGTAAAGCCTAAGTATTGATTGTTTTTTAAATAAAGTAGATTAAGATAGATTAAGTATAGGTAAATAGATTACATACAATCATCACATTGAGAGAATGATATCCTTTTCTATTAAAATATTGTTAAAGAACAATAATTGGGTGACTTTCAGGTTCAACATGAAGATGTTGAACCTGAAAGTCACCCAATTATTTAGACTACCTAGTGTCAAATATAATGTATTTTGCATTATTTAATGCCAATACTAGTTGTACCCTGCGGTTTCACCCAATTTTGATTTGACTGGTAGTTCTAGAGATTAGCGCGTTCAAACATACAAACTCTTCAGCTTTAATAAATTACTATAGATAAACAGGATTGACTAACCTTTGCCTGTACACTCAAACCATCTTTCCTTCTCTCCTTCTGAATACATGTTCATAATGTTGTTATCAATTGCCGAGTCATGTTTTTGCTCAGACGATAGGTTTTCTGGAATTCCCGTTCTGAAATACGGACTGGATCCACAGAAAATCTTTGTCTTCTTATGGCTTGACGACGTTCTCGGGCATCAACTTCGGCAGAATTCTCAAACCAAGTTGGAAACTCATATTCACTCAAAAGTTAAAAAAAACATTTAGAATTTCATTGAAAACGACTTGTAGTTAACTTGTCTTCATACAATAATCCATTTTAAACACTTACATTTACAAAAAATACAATTTGATGCCAACAAAAGTAAATAACGAAAAACTTAAATTGCGCATAACCGATACTGCACGTTGATCGAATTGAAACTTCTTAGCTGTCATTTTGAGACGTCAAACGAATAGTAGAATACCGATCATGTTGCGTTCCGAAGCATGCACCAAAGACGCTCAACAGTAGAATGCCGATAATGCGCTCGCGTGACGCGAACTTGACGCGGGCGTGTCTGACAGCGGTAGAGAATACGAAAAGCGTTGTTTTGATCGAAACTTAACTGCAACTGCACTGCAACAGCACTTCTTTAGTTACGTGAATAAGCCTACAGATCGTCACACCAACTTCGCCGCGGTCTACCTAGACCGCGATTTTCTCCGTCAGGCGTCCAGTGAGTGACGATCTTTGCCCACCACTACGGGGGCGTTCGCGCTAGAAAATTGAGATGGTATGAGGAAATGTAGCTTACATTTCCTCATACCATCTCAATTTTCTAGACCGGATAATAGGAATATATTACCCTGGCTTTGCTTATGTATTGTATTGTATAACGGGCTGGTGTCCGCAACTCCACGTCCAAGCGCGTATTTTGCTTGTGTAACGACAACATTATTTAAAGAGAAACCACTGACAAATATGGTTATAAATTATGTTATTCAAGCCAAATGCAATATTAAAAAAATATGCTGTGATTACCTTTTATCTTAATTTGACCGAGACCTATCTTTTGAGAGTATTTTTACGAGTTATGCGAGCTCTAAATGTGGTCCCCAGATTGCCTGGTGAGCTGCCTTTCTTCTTTATTTATCAAGAAAAACAGTTGTGTGCGTTTTTACTTTGTTTATTTCTAAATTATCAATATAGAAACACAATAGTTTAAATTAGCGTAGATGAGATTTAAATAACAGTTATTGTTATGATTGTGTGGCAAGTCATTCTGCTCTTCAAACACATCCATGAAACCACAAACTGAATTCAAGCTCGCTAATAATTACGATGCATTAACAATGCAATGATAGCTGATATTAGTGTGTAATTGGACTTTGTAGTGAAGAAAATAGTAATAATTGCTTTTAAATGTAATTAAACCATGGATATTTATTATTTGGAGTACTTATTATGTGCGCGTGATTATTTTGTAAACATTATTTCTTGTAAGTGTGATTGTACTAGTGCAGTTTTGTTTTAATTATTATCTGTTATAATATAAAAGAAGTTCCTTTCAAGACTTAGAAAAATAGAGCTCTTTCAAAACACAATAAAGTGATGCACGGAACAATAGTAATTTCCTGAGGGAGCTGAGGACAGAAGGAACATAGGAAAAGTTGGATGTGAGCTCGCGGCCACGGAAGACGATTCTAATTTGATTTTCCATACGATGTCTGATTTCGTTGGACAAAGACAAAACTTTGAACTTTTAATACCAGTAACAAAGAGCATAAAGAATCTGTTTTTGTAAAATTAATATTCAACAGCAAAAAATAAAATAATTAGTTTTCAACAGAAATCCGGTCTTTGTAGTAAGCTTCATTACGACTGGGTAATGAAACGTTAATAAAAAGACTGGATTTCTGTTGAAAACTTATTATTTTTGCTTAAGTTATTACTATGATTTCTGATAATTATTTTATCTTTTAAATACATTATTTGATAACAAAAGCTTACCTAAAAAAAAATAATCAGCTCCAGAATTTCACACTGGACTAAAATTAAAACGTACGTGCAAAACTTTTCCATTAATTGCCAGGTCAACACTACAAGTACTAACAGATTTCATACAACAAAATATTCATTTATTTCTCCAGCCTTCGGGCTTTTACACACAAATCCACACCGTATAAAGTGTAGCTGAAATAGGCTGGGAGCTCACCGAGCCATTACGTAACGCTATTGAAAAAAACCGGCCAAGCGCGAGTCGGACTCACTCATGAAGAGTTCCGTACCATAGTAGTAGGGGAGCCCGCTTTAATTTTTAATTAATTATAGTATTTGTTGTTATAGCGTCAACAGAAATACACATATAAGATAGTGGAGTACATCATGTTGTTCAAAGACTGGACAGTATTACATTGGTAGATTGATTACCATTGATGACGTCAATAGAATATAAATCGAAACTACGTTACGCCATTATTCTCGCCCCAATTCAACGACAACAATTTTCATTATAAAATCAGGTTTGTATCGAAGTTGTTCGAACATTTTCCTTTCAAGTATAAAGTTTTCCATAAACATAGTAGGTTTTTTTTTATTTTTTACCTAGAACGGGTCTCGCGTCCTAGAGACGTGACAGGAATAGTAATCACCTTTCACAGATTCTCATAATTCATTGATACGAACAACGTTGCGTTATGTGTTGTGCTTATTTGCTCACACTTAGCCATCTTTTGATGGTAATTTCTTTATTTAGTAAGACATTGAAATATCTTTATTCCATTTCCCTGTAACATCCGACACAAAATGTTCAATGGTTCATGTATTAAGTTCAGTTCTAAAAAAAATATAAGTTGGCAGAAACACTTTATTTCGGACCAAACGTTCACGTAATAAATATAAGTTCCTCAGTTATATTTATTGTAACAACGTGATACGAACAATGAGAGTGTTACAAATCGTTCTCTTCTTATAAGCCTGTTCGAGTCGGATTTACTTTTTGAAATTCAGAAAAACGATAAAAATATCACGTAAACCCCTTACGTGATATTTTTATCGTTTTCACCTAGGTATATAATGGTATATATACATTTAAAAAATTACCTAATTACGTGTGCAAAAATAAAGTGAAAATCACATAATCTGACCCTTGTTCGTGTAAAATGTACACACTAAACCTGATTTAGGGGAGTCGAAAAAAGGCCTAAAGGAAATCAGGATTTTCAGCATTACCTACCTAGAATCAGACCATGTCATTAACCCAATGCAACGAGAAAACAGGTCACTTGGTAACACACACGCAATCTCTTTGCCTATAAACCTAGGCAATTCGCTGATAGGTACAATGTTATCACTCTCGAAAACATCTAATTGACTACCTCGTTAGTCTAGTGATCGCAAGAGCAACTGAGCATGACGTCTTGGGTTCGATTCCCGGGCCTGGCAAAGTGTTTTTGGGTACTTCTTGGTAGCAGCCACGGAGTCTGGATTTGTTTACGGTTGATGGCAATAGGCTCGCCCCTATTGCATGGGACTTAAACATAACTGACGAAATGTGGGTGTACACCTTTTTTTTACAGGTACACCTTTGCCTAACCCTTCGGGGATTACAGGCATGATGTTATGGTATGTTAAACATCTCATTTGGAAATGTTTCTGCTGCTGCTCACAATACGGTTACATAACTTACGGCTAGATCGTACGCCCGACGTGTGATCGCGTGTTTAGAGCTGGCCATCCAATTTGCCGGCTTGCTTGCTGTAATCGGCTTTGCATGCTGCGTGTGTTATTTGGTGGTACAAGCTTTACGGTCAACTACTAGTATGTTTGTACACTTTTCTGTTTCAGTGATAGTGTAACTTCTGTAAAATAAGTAATTATAAGTATTGCGGGTTATTACTAAAATAGCTTCATGGTATGTACATACAGGGTGTAAGGGACAGCCCTCCGCAAACTGACAGGATGCATTCAGCTCCTTATTTTGAATCATATTCTCCTGGAATTTTTCTTGGCAAAATTTTCATTTTTTAAATCGTTTTTTCAGTTACTATTCCTTTATTTCAATGTAAAATTACATTCTCTGTACGCAGCACTCCATTTAAGTAAACAATACGGCTAAAATAAAAACGAACAACGAATGTTGAAATACTCTTTCGAACGACGCGTGATATCAGCTGTTCACTTCCTGCCTAGTTACAGAGTTCATTGAAGTCGTCGTCGCTCTTGCCGTTCGCTATGTGCGTTTTACCGTAACGATACATTGCGTATGAGGAAATAAAAACAAATCAAATTTATTGAATTCCCATAACGTTCCTGAAATAATTTCATGTGCCGGTCATCTTAGGCCGCTTATACTGAATTCACCCCATGAGTCGGCTGTTCCTAACACCCTGTATATAGTAACACAGGTGACGTTCACGCACAGTTCGCAAATGCGGGCACTCACAACTTTCGCTGCGCAACTCCACAAAACAAAGAAAAGAAAAAGAAAAGTTTCGATTGGCGTTATTAGCTTTGTTTGTGGACAAATAATAAAACAAACATTACTTATTTATCCTTTATGAGTATGATTCAATAGCTACTTTTGTTCTAATTTGGGTTAATATCTTGGCACAATAGCTCTGACGTCCTGATCGTTTTGCAGAATTGAGAGCTCTAACACTGTCGGGTAAAGTATCTATATAGAAATTCGTGCGGGCGGGTTATTAATACCTCTTTGCTTTATCAACACAAAAAGTGTTTGGAAAAAAACCCAGTAAATATAGACCCGAGAGAGTCAAGTACAGACGCCAGCACATCAAGCTACTACAATCGCTAAAACATTAGGTTTAAGGTTGATTGGGAAAATCGCAGCCAATCGAATGCGTCAACGTCCTGCCGGACGCGATCGGCTGTCGCCGCATCGTCGTTCGTATCCTTTCCGAACCGATGCGATGCGAGCCGATTGGTGGAAATCATGCTTTTCGAGGATTTCAAACGTGACTTTATGCATGTAATTTCTTAACGTTCAAATATGCCTTTAAAAAAAGTGAAATTCATGTAATTTATGCGAATTCCTTTACCCGAAGCGATTTCTATCTTTTGTCTTAAACAAGGACCGTTTAGAACAGACTGCCACTATGTCTTACAAATTAAATTGCCCCCGAAATACAAGTGCATCTCTTTGGAAAAAGAATCAGGAGGTAACTCCGAGATGATATTTTGTTACTAAGTTATCCGTTTCTGATTTTTTTTATTGCGGTTTGCGTGTGACAGGTGTCGACGAGACCTTCGTCAGTTGACTGGTGAGGTACCGACCGTGAAGGAACCGTGGCGGACAAATGTGGGGTCAAACTTAAAATGGTTGATATTTCATTTATAGGTCTATCGAGGAAATGCCAGCGAGATTAGTCTTATAACTGCCAGAACTTACAAAAGTGACATGACGTGTTGATATCATAAAGTTCCAACGTTCACTACAAAACTATGGAGAAGATCGTTATTTATAGAAGAATAAAATAATTCTGAAAGTAAACTGGTATTAAAAGACAAGAAATGGTCTTTATAGAGGTAGCTTACACTTATTCAATCGTACCCGTAGTTCTTTATAACTTTTTTCAAGACATAAACGACGGGATTGTTCGAAAGAGATACCGTGGCCCTGGAACAGAAAAGGCAAAAAAGGAACATGGATGGGTTTTAGTCAGTAGAAGTCTGACACTCCCTTCCACTCCGCCCAGAGTTGGGGGGGGGGGGTCATTTGATGATTTCCCATCCGAAAAAAAATAAAAAATAAATTTATCGCTGACTCGCTCTTATTACTGATGTCGATAAAATGTAACAATGTTAAATAATATTGCCATGTTGTTGTGTAACACATTTTGTGATCTTTTTCGATTAAAGTTTCTGGTAAAAGGATTGTCCGGTTAATCCGAGAGGGACCTCTGACCGCTCACCCGCAGCAAGTTTTATTTTAAGCATAATGTTTTCTGAAATGAAAAGTTTTCATGTAATAAAAAAGGAGACTTAATGTTTTTTAGCCTTTTTGCCCGTGGGCTTTATGAATCATGAAATTTCTTCATAAAATGGTGCTACTAAGATTTTAATATATTTAATTTTGGCTTCGGTGAATTTATTATAGCTATCTTGTGTTGTTCTCTTAACCATCACGATATTTAAAATATTCTTAAATTTAGTTTTTTTCAATTTCTGTTTATTTCCGATTTCCTTGCTTTCCTTGGTTTAAAATCATACTAAAACATTCAATTACACGAGGGGGAAACTACTTCTTAGTCGAAAGTTCATTTTTCTAAAACCAACAGTTTTAATCATCGCTTCTATTTATACAATCGTTCCATTGCTCTGTGCCGAGGTTTAGAGGACGTAATGGACAATTTGTGCGAACACAACATTTTACAGCCGCACTCGTTGACAATTTTACTATAATATTCTATGTGCGTTGAGTATAAGGATTTTTATTTCAATTTAAATCGTAGGTCTCGTTTAACTCGTTAAAAATCTCTTTGGTGTGGAAAACAACATTTTATCCACCACCTGCCAAACGTGGATTGTTTCTCAAAAATAAAATGTGTAATTTAGAATTTTGTTAAGCTATGTGTGCATTAGATATATTGAAACAGACAACATTAAACGATGACAATAAACATATTTATCCTGTAGTTCTACTTAACATCATATCAGAGTAGGCTAACCCGAACTCCTGCCAGTACCTTTGACTAACAGTTGAATATCCCTTATAACACGTCATTCACGTTACAACCCGTTACAACTTGAGGTAAATGCAAAAAAAATAAAGTCTTTATTGATTTAAAAGAATACTTGAAAAATACCAGTACCTCCTACCTGAACATCAGTCATTTATCATCCAACACACTAATTTCAGAAAAAAAACTGAACCCAATTTACTTTAAAATTCAAACTCTGAACCGTCATATTTCTACTTAAAATGGGTTCCACTCATTATATTATTATTTCTGTTATCGTGAAAACAATTTAAATGAACTTATCGGTTGGAAAGACCACACCGATCCATAATAAAGCAGCTGGACAGACGTAAATCTGCGTAATCCTTATTATTTATGCCTACGATCATGAAATGATTAAAATTAGAGATTTTCAGGTTCAGTCGGATAACTTGGCGATCGTGTGATAATGTTATCAATCGACATTGAAATTATTGCTGTAATACGATTTGTCATAGATCCCTTACTACAGTCCAGCCATAATTATATGATTCACTGACTTGACCATATATCAAATGTGTGGATTAATATTAACAGCTATCCCACCGCTGGCTCATAGCTCATTATTACTTTAATGTACTTCGTCTTTTGATGGATATTGGGAATAAATTATTTAAACCATAAGTGTAAGTTATGTAGATACAACTAGTATAGAGGCAGCAATCTTTTATTACAGGAACATACTAGTTTCCATTAGCATCCAAATCGTATTTCCGTTTACCTCATTCAAATTTGTCTCCACATCATCGTTGTCATCAGCTTTGTAACTTTCTCAACAAGTAGCTACATTTTTATTATGATGACTTTTGTATACGTACTACCACGCTAACTCCCGGTCGTCCACTTTCCAGCCTTATGCTTTGAGTAATAAGGTTGAAAAGTGGTCGACCGCCAGTGAGCGCGGTAGTACGTAACTTTATAAATCAACCTGTCTTGTATAATTTCAGTGTTATACGAAATGTGTGTTTAACATAATAATAGTACTTACGTGTTTCGCAAATTCAGGTTCTCTGTAACAATAATACGGAGATCCTTAAAATTAAGTGTTCGTTTTTGTTGATGTAGCAAATTAGGTGCTGCCAGAGGCACATTTGGTTAATATCAGATTGTTCCATTATAATATTTTAGCGTGTTGGTGACGGTAATAATTAAAAGATCATTATCATCATTTCAGCCGAAAGACGTCCACTGCTGGACATAGGCCTCCCCCAAGTGTCGCCACATTGACCGGTTCCGTACGGCTCGCATCCAGCTGAAAAAATGAAAGATGGAAAAATTAAATTCCTTTTGACTAATTCATGAATGGCGCATGAATTCAGGTGAATTTATTTAGAAGGGGAGACGACCCCAACATTGTTGGCAAAAAAAAAGCAGGAGATAACAAGGAATATGAATTTAATCAAAACAAAATGATTGGATTGATAGATTAATTATATACCTACTAAACAAATAAAACTACCATTATCATTAACACTGAAAACGGGATATTTACCATGTTTATTAAATAAAACTAAACAAATAAAACCAAACTAATGCTCACTTGTGATCCCAAAAACAGCCACCAGGCACCAGTCCCCTATGTAATAAGATAAAGAACTTACATAATTATGCATTCCTACTATCTACACACGGTGCCCTCAGCGAGAGAGGAAATTTAGAAACTTTATTCCACGTTCTCCCGAAATCTTTTAATTAAATGTAATGTAGGCGCGAGGTGCTCAAACGTTCTCTGTTTGTACCGGCTCTTATTGGTTGTCGATGTATTAGCTTTGAGCATTTTTTATAAGTAAGGGCAAACAGGCTTGGAAAAGCAGATTAACTTAATACATTTTTTTTACACTTTTGTACTAAAAATATTTGAGGTACAGTACTAAAATCTCGGGATTCTTCGGTAGTAAGAACGCAAAAACCTATATTACATACAACGTTGCGGTCACTGAAAAGGTGCGGGAAAGCCTGTCAATATGCTAAACCTTTTTCCCCCGGAATAGCAGGTAAAGTTCCGTACGTCAGAATAATCTATACATTATTAAGCATTAAGTCTGCCTCTGTACTTTGTGCTTGAAGTGTTAAATAAATAAATAAATATTATAAATCTGTAGACGTTACGTTTCTGTACATTGAAAATATTATAAAAATATAGTACTACCATTTTTAGTGTAATAATAAAAAAAATGTACCTACTTCGCTACAGTACTTTCACAAGTTATTATGCCTTGTGACTGTTCCTGAACTTGAGCTTTCTTTGTTTTTTCTGACATTCAAAAGTGCCTGTAATGGGTTCCCTACTGATACTGTTAGCCTGCGTCATCCCACTGCTGGGCAAACGCCTCTCCCCATGACTTCCAGTTGTTTCGATCTAGGGCTAACATAGGCCACTGGTCGTTGGTTTTTCCAGCTCGTCCCGCCATCTTCTACGAGGTCTGCCTCGACGCGTAACCTACGTAAGATGGCCCTACTAGTCTAATTGAAATAAAGGCAAGAAAAAACAAAAAAACTTTCTACAAAAATAGCATTGATAATATAATCAAACAATCAACTTTGGAAGGAAATTCTAGTACGTACTTTTAGTGATATTCTATTTATTGTGAATGGTAATCGTTCTGGCTGGTCCCAAGACTATCGCAACATTTGTCAAATCGCCGCTGAGGGACGCGGCAGACGAGGGTACTTCGATATAAATGTATCTTTTTATTTTACAAGTTGAAATAAAACTTATACGTGTATTGTTGTATCTAACACGTGTTGGTATTGAAATAACTCAACACAACACGTGTGTTTGGGAGAGTATCTAATTGTAATAACCATGCTTTCCCGCTTTAGAATCTGATTTACGTCTGAAAGGATAGTAAATACATACATAACATATGTGTACATAAACTCACGCCTTCTCGTGGGTAGGCAGAAACCACAGAATGCCACCTGCTACGATTCTTCCTTCTGCCTCGTCCACGTTCATACATATGGTCATACACGCACGCCGGTTGCGAGTACTACGCACCTGACCTTTCCAAAGAACCTCACCAATAAGGTCAGAGTACTCAGAGTATGTCCTTCTTATACGTCTCGTCCCGGCGTTGCCACTCACATCTGCCTTGTAAATATATTTTTTTAGTCGCCTTACACTCATCTTCACAAGACCGAACCATCTAAGCATATTCTTTTCAATTTTCGTCACCACATCTTCAGTTAAACCGCAACGTAATTTTTTTTTCTATAATTGACTTATGAGCACAGTAGGTCACCACATTCGATTACGCATTTCTGCACAAAGTTCCACGATCAACCCATACAAGTCGAATTCAGCATTATCGAAGCAAAGTTTAATCCCATAAGTCAGTAACTTAGTAGAGAAGTAAGTACATTAAACACGTTTCATGTAGAACATATGCTGAGTGAAAGTAATTCAAGTACAGTTCACGAATGTCGTTTGACGTTCAAACGTTTAATACATTATAACCCAGAACTACTATAATGTGAAAACTTACGGACGGATTGCTTGTTTAGTAGATTAACTAAACTTTACAAAAAACCATTAACCAACCACATAGTAATCATTCTTAATAATACATTACAAGGCGGTATCAATATTCAACTAACTATTTAGTTCGTTTTTAAGGAAAAAGGTTTTAAGATCTTTTTTTTTTTTTCCGGATGGGAAATCATCAAATGACCCCCCCCACTCTGGGCGGAGCGGAAGGGAGTGTCAGACTTGTACTGACTAAAACCCATCCATGTTCCTTCTTTGCCCTTTGTATTCCAGGGCCACGGTATCTCTTTCGAACAGTCCCGCAAGGTTTTAAGATCTTACTTAACAAAATTTGCATAGCAGACCGGGGTCAGTAAGTCCAGAGGTGGCTAAATAGAAAAATTTATTATTGTTTGAATTTCATGCGAAATCCAAGTCATATTGCACATAAATTCACATATTATCAACCTCAACTGCGGAACCAATATAGAATTCCTCACACCGTCGCTCCTGGCTGAACTGATATTAAATAAAATATTAAGAGTTGTTGTTAGATTGCGCTGCTCATTCCTTTTATTGAAATATTTTGAAAGTATTTCAAAAAGATTAACAACTAATATGTAACCTTATATATACGTTCCTTATTGCGCAACCACCACGAGCTGTTACGATCATGATCCCGTGGCGGCACATCCCGATGTCGCTGCACGTTGTGATCAGACTAGTATTGAGCTACGTCAAACAGTTGCAGTCGGTGTGTCAGTTATATGACGCGGCTCATAGACGTTGCCGACATAAGTCTATCCTACAAAACGTACCCATCATCATCATCATCTGCCTAGCCTTTTCCCAATTATGTTGCGGTCCGCTTCCAGTCTCACCTACAAAGAGTACTATTTATTACAATTAATAGGAGGTGGGTATCATGACTTCTCCTGACGAAAGGGATCAGACGAAGCTTAAACAGTTAATAGGATTGTTGTGGTCGAATGGTTTTGAAGTTTGCTAGCAAGCTTATATCCCTATTTATGTACTAACTTTTGAATATTGGGACGTTGAAGTGAGTTATTTACTTTTTGCCTAAATTTATTCGTCTTACCTGAACTGCAAGTTCAGACAGTGTTATAAAAAATACTGGTATATGTACAAAATATTACATGTATTTATTTATTAAACACTTCAAACACAAAGTACAGAGGCGGACTTAATATCGTGAGATAGTATCTGTCGTACATTGTCTTAGTATTATTCGCATTCAAACCTATTCTTGCATGCTTTATGTATATCCATCTGTCTAATCCAAATGGAACCCAATACAGCATTGATCATAGCTAACTAGACGTTCTGATTGAATGGAGGCATACATCACGTAGAAAATGATTGCCGTGCTTCTTCCGTGCCTCGGAAAGCACGTTAAATTTTTGGTCCTGGCAGTCAATTGTAGCCTAGATATTTGACAGTCGTTACAGGTGGTCAACTCAGTGGCCCGAAAGTCTGACAACCAGACTTACCAAGGCGTATCGTATTACCTAGTACTAATTTGGTTGTGGAGGTCAGATAGGCATTCGCGACATGTAAAATACTGGAATTCAGCTGCATCCGATTAAATTGGAATCCCTCCCTAACATAGTTGGGAAAAGAATATCTAATTGATGATTCGGTTGCATCATATCCCCGAAGATATGACTGCCAAACGATTTCTATTGTCAGCTGCTCGGCTCTGTATGGTGATAGTTATTTTACACAGGATCACATTACGTACTCACATACCTTTACTAGAGGGCTTAAAAAATGAGCTCCTGTCATTATAGAAGTTAATTGACCTCCATACTTTATCCAAATTATGATCCTCACCTTTTCTAAATCTTAATTGTACCTACAGATTCAGTTTTCAAAACCAAAATACGCTTGAGATAAAACTGTGAAGGTTTAGAGAGACGGACGACACACGACATCCATCGACAGAGTGTGACCGTTCGATCAGTCAGCTAGACAGACTGCAGTTGATTGGAAATACAAGCATCCCGGACATATTTCGTGTTGAAATATGATTGTCACACTCGTCATATATGAGTGATATTCGAAATGTAATCGGGGTAAATATTCACATGAATAATGTTGAATTCAATTCGAATCCGTAGTCGAGTGAAATGTATTGATTTTGTACTAATTGTAGCGGTAAAGTTTAATATTCAGCGCACGTTCCGTTTACATTATTAAGGGCTCAGTCACACTTATGCGTCGTTATTAGATAGTCATGCAAATATTGCCTTGTGACTATGACTACTCTACTAAAACAATACAACTCACGAGTTAAATTATATCTTTAACCCAAAAATCTCAAAATAATTATTTTATCAAAACAGCACAAAATAAATCTAAAGCGACATGGACCGTAATTAACAAGAATAAAGCCTACTTTCCTAAAGAACCTATAACTGAAATAAAAACTGACACAAAGATCGTCACGAATCCTACTGAAATAGCAAACTCCTTCAACGAATATTTCATAAACCAAGTATCTAATTCCAATCATAGCATAACGCAAGAAATCCCCATTCATTCAAACACTTTGAACTCTTTATTTATGGAACCAACTTTGCCGCATGACATCATGAATCATATTAGGTCTCTTAGAAATACAAACAGTGTAGGCAGTGATGGAATATGCACAAAAGTCATAAAAACAGTCTCTCAATATATAGCCCCACACCTAAGTTATATAATTAATTTAAGTATTGAGAATGGTATCTTCCCGGAGAATCTCAAAACCTCCATAGTTACTCCACTATATAAAAAGCAAGACAAATGTCTAATGAAAAATTACAGACCTATTGCTTTGATACCCATGTTTGCAAAAATATTTGAAAAAGTCATATATAAAGCACTTTATAATTACTTAGAGAAATCAAACATTCTACTCGATGAACAGAAAGGATTTCGCAAGAATAGGACAATTAACATGGCTATCCATGATCTGATACGCCCTATCTTATCAAATGTAGACGAAAGAAATGCCGTATGTGCTATATATATGGACCTTACAAAGGCTTTTGACTACGTAGATTATAAAATACTATTAAATAAATTAGAGAAATATGGTATAAGAGGCAACATTCTGAATCTTATTGAATCTTACTTACACAACAGAAAGCAGATTTTGGAAATAAAACGTATATGCCCATGCACTGGTTTCGAAAGAAGGTACAGATCTAGTAGTAGGATTATTAAGTACGGAGTCCCACAAGGTAGTGTGTTGGGACCTCCACTATTCTTAACTTATATAAATGATCTGCCTAGAGAAATAAAGCATCCGATGGTATTATTTGCTGACGACAGCACGGTAGTAGTAAAATGTGACGATCCTAATACATACGAAGCAGAGATAAATTTGACATTGAATAAAATAATTACTTGGCTAAATAATAATAATCTTGTCATAAATCTAGAAAAAACTAAAATAATGCACTTTTATCAAAGGATTCCTAATATAAACCTTGACATTAACTACCTGGGCACTAAAATAGAGTCGGTAACTATGACTAGATTTCTTGGTGTTGTTTTAGATAATAACTTGACCTGGAAACCTCAAACGGAAGACATCTGTAAAAAAGTCAATAAATTTGCATATGCCCTCTATAAACTGGCTAAAATTGTTAGCCTAGAATCTCTTTTAATGGCTTACCATGGCTATGTGGCATCCACACTAAGATTTGGCATAATATATTGGGGCAATTCAGTAAATAAGGACTATGTCTTCAAAGCCCAAAAAAGATGCATCAGAGCTATGTGTGGTTTACAAAGTACCGACAGCTGTCAACCTCTATTTAAAAGTCTCAATATCTTAACCTTGCCTTCTCTGTATATTTATGAGGTAAATGTATTTGTGAAAACAAACATGCACCTATATGAAATAGCTTTTAAAAGTCAATATAGGAAACTACGGGACAGAAATAAGTTAGAGCTTAAAGTACCAAATGCAGGTACGACTTTAATGAGGAAAAGCTTTTTTTGTATGGCCCAAAGGATATTTAATAGGTTACCTTGCTCAATGAAAAATCTAAATTTAGTCAATTTCAAGCGTAAATTGTGTACTATTTTAATACAGAAATGTTACTACTCTCTCAGCGACTACTTTGATGACATCTCTTTGACATAAAATATTTGTATGCTCGTAACATGACTGTAAAAGCATGACAACTCTCACATTTCTGTGGACAATATCAATTTTAGATTTTTTTCTTAGCAGTAACTTATTGACATCATAACCATTTAATATTGACATTATCTTATTTAATTAAAGATTGACATTACCTGACATTACCTAATGCATTATATTAAAATTGATATTGATATTATGAATCAAACTTTTACCTCTTTATAATACTAGTACCACCTATAGATTAATTTACCTAACTGGCAAAAGCCTCCTTTAAATGTATATTTGTACGCCAAATGGCAAAACATAGAGAAACTATATAATGTATAACAATTATTGTAACATCTTGCACACTTATAACCTATGTTTACAAATAAAGACTATTGATTGATTGATTGATTGATTGATTGAGTGTAAAGAAGTACAATAACAAGGGATACAGACAGAAAAAACGACGTAAAGCAAGGTTTGTATTTTTAAATAAGGTAAGGCAGGGAAAGGAAGGAGGAGGGGTAGGAAGGGAGGGGGTAAGGGGGGGCAGGTGGGGTTAAGCTATTGGGAAGACAAGTGAGATTATCACGAGACAGTAGCTGAGTCAAACACCCGATTGTAACGTTATCATTTCTGCTCTAATAATATACCCAAGTTGTTCATAGAAAACTCGTATCACAAAAGTCGTATTCATTCAGAAAATCTTCAAGTTAGTTTGCACAGAGCCTTAAACAAACATGATGCAAAGCTATTACTCAGCGCATACTGCAGGGCGTCGACGCCCGGCAGGTGTTAAATCTCGAACAGTAACAGTTACTTACAACGTATCATGTTTGGTAACATAAGAAGCTTCGGAAATTGATTGCGGAACTCTAGAGTACATCAACATAACATAACATCATTTATTTCAGGCTACAATAGCCCATAGAGGTATCATATCGCCCGTAGCTATAATACCGTTGTGTTAATAAATAAGACTTAGGACTATGTTGCTCTTCATCTGTGAACATGTCACTTTTGGAATTTTTTCGCGGAAGCGACGGAACACCACGTCCTGTGGTCAAATGCTTCTCTGACTTACAAAAATATGTAGCATGCGCATCAGCCGAAATGGGTGTGATGGCTTCCTACTACCCTGGGGAGACCGTTAAGGGTCTTACGAAATACGTTAAGATGAGGTTCACAATAGTTCTGTGCGGACAGCGGTAAAGATATGTGCAGCGTACGTACCTTAGACTGCGACCTGCACTCGTTGACCTTCCAGCTGTCGTACCTGATGATGATAATGATAACGATGGTGTTGGATGACTATGAATCTAATGGCTTAAACAAAGTTCACTCGAGGTGCGCGTTGGTCGGAGGTAGGGCACGAAGTCAAAGACTGTTTTTTCTGTTCCGTGCTTCTCTTTAATACTAAAATCTCAACACAGCCCTTTTTAACACGGCTCTCGAAATGTTCGATAACTTTTCTAAATATTTTGCTCAATTAAAATCTACTTTATATCCTTTTTCCTTAGTATTATCGAAAGAGTTTAGACTAAGAGTCGATTTTTCATTTCATTTGTTTTCAGATTGTATTCAAGCTCATAGTGTTATTGTTTCTTCATCACATTAAATTATTGTTATAACAGGATCGAGTGCTAACTGAAGGCAAATATCTGCTTAGCATAGTTACTCATTCATGCAACAAAGCACTTAATTACTATCAAGAATTTAATTGAAAAATTATTGAACTACACTCTGCATCACACTTAGCGAACATCAATGTAACATATTCAAAACTCCCAATCACAAACTAAACAGTTGTTGAATCAAGTGTTGCGGCGACAGACAAACAGAACGCGGCTCAAGATCTCTAATCTGAATGTCAGATCAGTATCATCGAGTACACTAGACTAAATGAAAACAGAGAACGAGTCACAAACGATTATTTACTGAATACGAGAGTAGATTTTAATTAAAGCTTCAAGCGGTCGCACGGTGTCGAATCGACCGCACTTGGTGCTTTTTTGTTTGTGATTTCGATTATTACAAGTAGTCTCTCCTACGTTCATCACAATCAAAAACTAATTGTATATACCTGGGATTACAGACGTGATGTTATGTTATGTTATTTAAAAATGCAAATTTTACTTAATTAGAGTTTTAAATCCTCATAATCTCCAATACGTCTTTTACGTCACTCGCGACTGTTTTTGTTACAAATGACCATGCGCCCGTTTGAAGGGTTAATAGAGAGCAAAAGAAAAGAGCGTAGTAATTGGGCTATTAATCAGTGAGAGGCGGTACTATGCGGTAGTGTTGTGTATGGGAAAAGATAACAAGCAATGGGGAGGCCTTTCGATTAACACTTGGTACACACGGCGGCACATAAAGCTGTACATTTCCAGTACAACTTGGCCTCGCTTTGTATAGATTTCCTAAACATTGAGAGATCCACATAAACGCTTGATTGGCCGTCGTGGGTACAACCAAACTATAACCGCGTAAAAGCCATTTTCTTACATCGTTCCGGCCGTTCAGGATTTATTTTTATGTTAGGTTTCTCATTTTAAATTCATGAAGTTAAGCTTATATTTTCTGAAAGGATATTAAGGATCTTTGAGGTAGTTTACTTGTGTAGGTACTAATTATGCTAGCATTAACAGACCAGGGTTTTCGTTGCCCCTAATAAATTAGAATATTAACTCTAATAAATTAGGTTGTAGGCCCAAAACATTTCTGAAATTGCTAGCTTATTGCGAAATGGAATTTCATCAAAGTACCTACGTAAACTAGGTTACGAAAATATTCTTTACGAGCCCACAGAATGTTTCCAGAACACTGGAGACAGTGTGGGCAGATCTAAGCCCGAGTAAACACAATCATAGTTACTTGAAAACCTGTTGTTTTAGTATCAACATCGTCCCGACCTATACTCATTAACTATTTTCTAGAAATTGATAACTGACTTACCAGGTGTCTTAAAGGTTTGTTATAAACAAGGAACTGCAGTAAACTTTGATTGCGCGATTGCATTATCCAAGTATTGCATACAAGTGGAGATGTTCAACAATTGAGTAGGAAACGTCACTCGTTCGCAATACGAAAAGCACAACTAACGTTTGTGCTTTCAATTTGCACGTCACTTGAATAAAAAATGTACAAGTTCAAACTGCGTCATACAAGTTGTAGCTTGTATGGAAGCTTGTTCAAGTTTTATGCAATTTGCAACTTGCATACAAGTAACTTGCCTAATGGAATCGCGCCTTAAAGGCCACTTTTTACAACAATAAGTAATAATAATCTAATAGCGAGAGTAACCTGCATTTTTAGAAATGGAATCCAACCGAATCTAGTTTTACCCGCCAATTTAAAAAAAGTATCTGCTAATGTAATGCGGTGTTGGAGAGACTTGGCAATGAGATGCATCGGAAATATGTGAGGTTTGTAGAATTTTGAAGTTGAAAGTTAATTTGAACTCTTTTAGCGATGCAAATAAAGTTCGATATTGCATGTGGTAAGTCGTGTGTCGCATACGGTGATGTTTACTGAACGCTGCCAAATAGAGTTGTATTCAAACATTGACTGCGGCGAGAGCTTGTGCCTTATCCCCTGTATATTTATCCGGCACTCGGAATCGTAAAATGGCCGAAATGTTTCGGGCGAATTTAAAGCTATCAAAAACTAGTGTGTTTTAATTGGAGCTTTAGTTAGAAGTTTAAAAAACCGGCCAAGTGGAGTCGGACTCGCACACAAAGGGTTCCGGAGCACTAGACAATATTATAAAAACATTTTAACACTCATTAAATAGGTCCCATATCTCAAAAGCTAAACATCAAATCTTCATCTTTATCATTCAAACCAATTTTCGTTGAAAGTTCTTTTTACGTTATTTTTCAAAGATTTCCTCCTCTTACTTTAAAAATTATAAGCGGTTACACAATTTTTACGACTTTAAACGCAAATAATCTATTTAACCAACCATTGGTTAAAGAAAAAAAGTATTTTAGGCATCTCGATATCATTTATAAGAGTTATAAAACGTCTAAATCATCATCATCATCATTTTTTATTCGTCCTGCAAATCTTGTAATATACTAGGTACCCACTACGTCACATACTCCCATTGGGGCGTTTATTGCCCGTGGTTGGACCGCGTGGTTCTACTAGTAGGACCAAGGGTATTTTTATTTTCGGTGGTACCATCAATCGGAGCATGGACAAATTAAGTTCTATCAATAGTACTAAGGGCAACTTTGTTTACCCGTGTCTATTAAAACTAAAGTGAGTATTTAACCTCTTTGCATGTAAACCTGAATAAAGGAAATTGTTTTAGATGAACGCGTGAACAGAAAAGGCAAAAAAATCTATACGTGACAAGCTTTTGTGAAAACTTCTTTTTCGTTTTTATTTATGGGGCTTACGAAACCCGGTTTCGGTCCCTTAGAAAAACCCGTTTTACTATGGGACAAAACCGGTTCCGCATGCCCTAACTCACATGTCAGTCTGTATTGTTGTAAACTATTTCATGTACTCCGCTACCGTTATTTAGTCTGCGGTCTGTTGTTGTATTCATAGGAGCCTAAACTTAATACGCGTAATTTATTGCTTAAATTTTCGTAATTAAATGCGTGGGTTTGAAGTCTAGAGGTACCAAATACGCAGAATAGCAATTTCAATAAAGAGTTTATAATATCTCGAAGTCTTAGCTTAGCACCAATAGCATCTGGTAACTATTCCACTGTATTCATAGACGTCAAACATATAAAAATATGTGCTTATTTTTTTTATCTAAAACAGACACTGTTAAGCTATCATTGTTCTAATCATACGAATGAATGGTAACTGTAACTTTTCTATTTTTTTTCTTTCCCACTGCTGGGCACAGGCATCCCCCATTCCTTTCCAACTCTCCCGGTGTTTTACCTTCTCTGGCCAATCAGTCAGAAAAGAGTCCAAACCGTCACGTCAGCGTTTCTTGGGTCTACCTAGATGGTGACGACCGTCTTCAGGCACCCGCTGTGTGACGATTATGACCCATATGTCCTGACCCATTCTGGAAATGTAACTTTTCTATTTTTATTTTTTCTAGCCTATATTGTGCCCGCACCACTCTGTTTTGTGTACTTTTCTTTGTAACTTTTCTGTTAAAAAAAGGAAAAATATTATAGTTATACCAAACCCTCAAATAAAGAGCACTTAAGTAATGAATTCTCCTAATCTCCTTTACTATACATAACCCGTTCACCATTGTTCCTCTATTACCCACTTTCGTGCGACGGTATGTGTACCGCGCGACAAGACGTGTACCCTCGTCATGGAAACCACAACCGCGCTTTATTTATGGTATAATTGACCGGACAGCAGCCATTGTGTTATTAACAGATTGAATAGGGAAAATAGTTAACCTTATTGTTATCGCTATAAAGGTGATGAAACGTACTCGTACCTACATAAAGCGTGAGGAACATAATTTGTTGAAATAATACAAATTGTATCTATCAGGACCATCGCATTGATTACAAACCTTGGCTAGATACTTAAACAGCTTTTTATTAAGTATGAATCTTCACCTGTTCACACCAATAATAAAAAATATTACGAGAATACACGTGGCTTGTTACACCTAAACCGTATTTTCACAATTATTAATTAATTATTCTCAAACTCAAAGTTATTAAAATGATGATGAAAATGGCACCTGTTAATAAAATAAAATAAAAATAGTTTATTTTTACCTTCAAGTAAAAAATATGGTTTACAATAAACACAGGCCTTAAGGTGAGTAAAGAAAACTTGTTGCCCTTTGACCGTGAGTCTTTTTCAGAAAAAATCATCATTATATTGTCACCGTCTCATCATCTGCCTAGCATTTTCCCAACTATATTGGGGTCGGCTTCCAGTCTAACCGGATGCAGCTGAATACCAGTATTTTACTTGGAGCGACTGCCTATCTGACCTCCACAACCCAGTTAGTACTGGGTAATACGATACTCCTTGGTAAGACTGGTTGTCAGACTTTTTGGGCCACTGACTGCCTAACGACTGTCAAAGATCTACAAATGACAGCCGGGACCAACGGCTTAACGTGCTTTCCGAGGCACGGAGGAAACTCGGTATGTTATGGGCGGTCACTCATCCACAGACCAACGTAGGTAAGCACGGCTTAACCAAAAGATCGACCCGAGCGGCTGTTATTATTTAGCCACGAGCTCCTCACATTGTCACCGTCTATTACAAACCAATTCATAAACTTTATTTTCCCTGAATCACAAAGTGCCTCTTCAAAATATTCAATTTGAATATTTCCACGTTCACACCGCTCATACATTCCCTCGTATGTATGTGAAATTTTCTTGTGTTTATTCAAAATGACTTAATTATATTTTACGCACCTTGAAATTAACAAAATTCCCCAATTAAAATTGACGTAAATTTTCCGTAATTATTTACAGCGTAGATACCTAATTAGGGCACTTTACAAGATATTAAATAAAATAGGTAAAAGCAACATATTGACAATGAAGGGATGGGGATAGTGTTTTTGTTTTTTATTGTAAGGTAGGTTATAGTTTTTCGTATTTACAGCCAATCTTTAGTCTTTACTGTTATAGCTGTGCTAACACTTTGAACCCAAAAAAACGATTACTAATATCGTGGAACATTATGAATTTATTGGACTTAGGTATTGAAACACAAAGCTGAGCCCAATTCCGGTACTCACATAACACAATAGAGTTTCAAAACAAAATATAAAAACAAACTTATACTGTCACTTACGGGATATCTTCCGTGTGTTCCATGTCTTCCGTGTCACGGAAGATATCCCATAAGTGACAGTATTAGTTTAGTTGTGAACCGTGAAAGCTTAAAACGGTATTTAATTTATAAAATGTTCGTTAAAAACCTACAAATAACAAAACAACAACAAAGCCGTACTGTCAGCGAGTAAACTAGGACATTGAAACTAGTCGGATGTGTGTACCTAATAGTACACCCACATTTCATAAGTTATGTTTAAGTCCCATGTAATAGGGAGCGTGCCTATTGCCATCAACCGGGCACAAATCCAGACTCCGTGGCTGCTACTGAAAAATCCAATATCAATTTCCCCGAGCCAGGAATCGAACCCAGGCCCTCATGTTCAACAGACGCGATTGCGACCACTAGATCTACGAGGTAGCCCAACAAACCTATACATATTAGTGGATAAGTGACGTGCAATTATGTTTAATGGGTCACTGGGTGTTCTACCATCTTATCTTAGAGTGGAGTGACAAGGATTTTTCTTAATGAAATTTTTACAGGTATTGTTGAAGCGAAAATGTCCTAACACAAAACGATATTAAACTAGATATGGTCGGAACATTTTCACGTAGCGAAAATCGTGAAAGGACGTCGAGCAATATGCGATGTATTATAGTGTGGGGAGCACAATGGCGGCCGGCAGTGAGTACCGGAACTGCAACTCCAGAGCAGTAGTGCAGCGAGTGTGAGAATTAATACAGATGAATATAATCTGCATTTAACACAAATGTGTCTTGATTCCATTATAAGTTACTTCCATAAACCAGTGAGATTTACAAGAGTAGAAATTGCATTTTATTTGACCTAAGGCAATTAATAATATGAAAAGTATGTTAAGAGTAGTTATTAGTTATTATTGGAACATGGGTCGTAGGAATGTGAGAAGACAACCGACTAGGTGGATAGACGACCTCATTAAAGTAGCCCGAAGAAACTGGATAGCCATGACACAAAACCGCCAAAAGTGGAGAGATTTGGAAGAGACTTACGACGACGCATTGGGTGACCAAAAGTTGAAGAAGAAGGTTTAAACATGTTAAACATCAGAATGTCAAGTCGATACACACCAAATTGTTTTGTTTGACCCACGCAAAACAGTTTCAAATTAAATACAAAACGTAAGAAAGATAGCAGTCACTTCTTGCTCCTGTTGAACTTCCCCCAACCTACTGCTAATGAGCGAGACCACACGGAAACGCACACAAACTAATAAATTGTTAAAGTTTCACCACTTACACTTCTTACCCTTCAGCTATATCGAACTCAAATGAATTTCTATTTATTTTTTCCGCGTCTGTTCTTCTGTAACTGTTTGTAAAACGAAAAGCAAAATGAGAATACCTCGATTTACTGTTGTGTAATTAAATATCTCGGGAGTTCGAAACAGAAATGTTGATTATAAAGTGCGACAGAATTTGTATTCAAGACCATTTCAGCGCAAATTGGTGGATTGTTTTAAATCAATATACTCATCCTTGTTCTTCTGTTGTTATCTTTCCGTCTTTTACCGAAGAACAAGAACTAACATTGTGTTGATACACAAAATAATTGAATTTTATTATATTTCACAACACTGTGCAGTTGCATTTATTAATAAAAAAAAAACAATAAACTGGCCTCACATATATTATTTACTTACAGCACCATTAACAACAAAATTACTGTTGATAAAAGTAGTAAAATTAAAAAAAAAAACAAACATAATCAATTCTTAATTTCAGCATAAAACACAAAGAAAAAACTTCCAACATTCGTATGAACTTAACTACAACTAATGAATAAGTGAACAAACAGAAACTTTCGATATTATTTAAATATAATGGAGTATTATGGAGGATGTATTTCAATCATTACTTGATGTGTGTTGGCGCAGACCATTCCATTTGGGCTGTGTTAATCCTAAAATGCATAAATCCGTGAACGTTCCATACAATCAGACAGATGTCACAGTCAACAGTCGAGACCTTTGTCACGCGCGCGCTTTCAATCATTCTCGTCGAATTGAATGTCCAGCGTCCAGCCCGTTTTCAATGAAAAATTGAGAGAGATGACAATTTATTGAGATAGATGTTTTAATGGAGGAGCTCGTGGCCAAATAATAACAGCCGCTCGGAACAGTCTTCAGGATAAGCTCCGATTGCCTAGGTAGGTCTGCGGATGGGTGACCACCCATTACATACCGAGTTTCCTCCGTGACTCGGAAAGCACGTTAAGCCGCTGGTCCCGGCTGTCATTTGTAGACCTTTGCTAGTCGTTACAGGGATAGCCCGAAAGTCTGACAACCAGTCTTGCCAAGGTGTACCGTACTACCGAGTACTAACTGGGTTGTGGAGGTCAGATAGGCAGTCGCTCCATGTAAAATACTGGTATTTAGTTGCATCTGCTTAGACTGGAAGCCGACTCAAACATAGTTGGGAAAAGGCTAGGCAGATGATGATTTTTTAATGGATAGAATAGTCCATAAATAGTTCGCATTTGAACAATCGTGAATGCAAGGAACTGCCAGTTTTACAATAAATTGTGACGGTCGGTACTGATTTCTCGAGGAGTTCCATTATAACTTGACTAAGTAAGTAGATAATAAGTTAGAAGCTTTAATGGCCAAGTTCCTAGTAGCAATATTCTCCAATGCTTTATTTTATGGTAAGTGCTTCAAGCAGATGCATCATGAGACTTATATTATGTTGACGACATTTTTATGTCAAAGTTTGCGTCTTCGTGAAGTCATAGTTTGTCATAGTAATGTATTTTCTACTTCGTACGCTGAAAGGGGTATCTTTATATTTTGGACTTTTAATTTTACGATGGTAGTGAACTTTTTGAAAAAAGGTTGTTATAAAATTAATTTCTTTTTCTTCCTATTTTTTTGCCGTTTTATGAAAAGGATTGTACAGACGCCAGCACATCAAGCTAAACGAAACTGTTAAATTTTCCCAATCAACCTTGAACCTAATGCTTTAGCCATAAAGTTAAAAATCAGTTAAAGAAATTTGACAGATTCGAGTGGCTTGATGTGTTGGCGTCTGTACAAAGACAAACAAACGTTTTTACTCGCTGACGACGTTATTTTTGCTCGGATCAAAAAGACAAGTACCGGGTTTTGCTCACATTTACATGTAATAAGGAGGATGTTACATTGCGTTATGGGCAATGGCAATATAAGGCTTTAATATTGTGATTCAGCTTATAAATAAGAAAAGACGAAGAAGTAGCCCTTATCATTTTTATTAAAAAAAAACGTCCAATACTTTAAAACGAAAAGCTTCCGAGTTTAACTTTAAGTTGTGTTGATTCAACGCAAAAAGTATAACATCAAATAAGTGAGCATCGACAAAGCAAACCGAAACATTATGTTTTACAATATTTTCCTGTTTTTCCTTCCTTGCATTCGTGTTTTATTGAGACCATAAATTTTATTTAATGTGAGCTAGCTATAAACATATTACTCGCAAAATATGAGTAATAAAATAGTCTTCTCCCTCGAATGCGATTAGTACGCCAAGTTACATATTAATTTACACGAACTTCAACCGTAAACTCATTAACGTCAATCAAGTTAAACCATTCATGAGCTAAATAACCAATTGGGACTAAATTGCCGCAGCTGCAGCTGACTACGTTCATATGGGTTACTAGCTGTGCCCCGCAAAGTTTTCATTTTTATTGCACGGAACCCTAATCATTTTTCTAAAAGAAAGGAGGCTAAGTTACTTATTATAACATCAGCCCCGTCAAAATCGTTCCAGTCGTTTCAGATATTAGATGGAACAAACAGAGATACAAAAATTAAGAAAAATGATTTTTTTGTTATAAGTACCGGATACACTTAGATTACATATGCATTTAAAAATGTTGTTTTGAAATTAAAAACAGACACTTCAATTTTATTTATTTGTATGTTCAGATAATGGGTTATTACCCTGTGAATATTATAATGTATAAAGATTGCTGGAAATGCCTTTATGGGATTTTTAAGGGGGTCAAATGTTAATTATTTTGTATTCTGGTTTAAGTATGACATGATATGCTGACGTAACCATAGCTAATTAGGCATATTTCAGACGGCAGTTCTTCAAGAAAACTATCATTATAGATCCTGCAAAGGCAAGCTTAGCTTAACAATTATGCGTTCAGCTGAACTTAAAGTTACTTAGTTAACAAACTCTGTACCTACGTGAAACTAATAAACAGTGGCTTCCTTGTAAACTGTTATTAAAGTCAATATTAGAAGTATCCAGCTATATAGTCAACATATCGGTCGCAAGGTACGACTAACTTGTACGCTTTCGGGCAATTATTAGTTTCGACGTACTAGTGGCTAGGTAAGCTAACTTCGCTGAAAGCAATTAATGAAACTCATTTATGATATTAGAAGTTGGTGTAGACTTATAGAACGAAGTTACAAACAATATGTAGGGCCTTAGTAATGTTAGTAATATTTGTGTGTTTATGAGCAACAAATCGCTCTACACTCTTTCTTGTTCGTTTTTTGCACTTATTACCGCTACCACTGTCACTCACAACTCGATTCTGTTCCCGACACACGAAACTCACTGTGTCTGCTCGCGAACTTTTTTCGGTTTTTCCGATTTGTCTGCTAATAAACACCCACCCGCAATAACTTCAGTTTATCCGTGATCATGGTGCTTGCAACAGTGCCGAAATATCGGGAACTCAAAGAAAACAATAAACATGGTAAATATCCCGTCTTCTAGTTATAATTACTTCTAGTAGATTGTAGGAAAAGTAAGGTTTCTAGAAAAACTTATGACATGACAACTTAGGCTGTTCGCAAAACTCGCGCGGGTGCAGTGAAAATATCCTTAGAAAATCCTTCACGCGCACCCGCGTGTTTTGGCGCCGCTCAAACTATTTCTTAATAAAGACGCGCGAGCGTGCACACGCGCCCGCACCCGCGCGTGTTTTAGCGGACGCCCTAAACATAAATAAAAAAGATAAAGGTCTAAAGGTCCGTTTCCTTTCCACTTAGAAGCAATAACGCAGAGCCTGTTTCAGGAATCTTGGGTTAGTAGGAGATTCTGCAGCACAAACATTTTAATCCCATAATAAGGTACGCAACACCGTAGCTCGTAACGTAGCGTGTGGTTGTTCATTAATGTGTCTTCAATATGATGCTCATTGTGTTCGCATGCTGCGGCACTGAGCGCAGTTTCTCATACCTACACGATAACATGTTGCCGCTTGGCTCACATAGTGTGGGCATTGCCATTGTATTCGAGGAAGAACAGCGTCAGGCGAGCTGTCCAGAGAAATAAATGTCAAGTAGACGTGAGTCAGGTCAACAATCAAGTCTAGCAGAAAAAATGGTCACCAATAAGCCATTAATTTGAGCAGACATCTAACCTAACAAAATTCTCTTGTTTCTGTTGCCTAATTTTATTACAAAGGACTATGCGAAATTCTTTTTTTTCAAAGCATTTTTGCCTTTTGTTCTGTTTAAAAATACAAGGGCTATAATCACGATAACCAGACAAAGAAAATTACTGATTCATTTTCCGTATATAACAGAACATTTTTCCTGTTCAGTAGAATTCTAAATCGTTTATTTGGTAAAGGCAAAAGCTTTTCAGGGACAAATTATTAGGAGAATTTGTACAATAATTTGTGTGTAATGTGGGAGTTTGTTGACTTGATATATTACATTAGAATAATTATCTTACTGGTATATTTGTAGGTCATTAAGTTCCAACTTTCCGTCAACTGTCATCTATAATACCAACTTGAATCTCATCAACGTTCTCGCCATCAAAGCTGGGAAGTTTTGCAATCAGTTTAGGTCTGAACTGGATTGAACAGTAAATTTTGACACGAAAATCGACTAACCGCGATAAACCGAACACATATTATGCGAAATTGTTGCACGGAGTTGTCACAGAGGGACAGATTTATGGAGAGAGTACCCCTACTGTAAACTATAAATTATAGGGACGTGATAGTATCTACTTATTTCTATTCTACGCTTTCAGCATTAAATCAAAATTTTATATTATAAGATCCCAAAATATGAAACGATAATAATACGATTTTGTTTATATTCTTTGCAAGAGAGGAACGCGCTTGCAATAAACTGCTTACCTCGGTTGTGAATAAAGAAATCCTTTTGTTCCGTGTCGCGATCTTATTCGGACACACCACAGGAATCCTTTTTAAGCCTATTTCCTCTCTCTCAGGCAATTTTCACCAGCGAACAGCGCAACAGAATTGTTTTCTAAATTTAATTTTATGAGGAATTTGTAGCCAAATACATCTGCCAATGGAATTGGTTTCTGTGTGTTTTACTTCAAATAAACTTAAGAATATAAATCATTAGAAGTATCTTATTATCAGCGATATATATTCAGTGTAGTGCAGCAGGCACGGGTTAAAAATCGACTATTTTACCTACCTACAATAAAACCATTAGAAAATGTTCGGTGTTCAAATCTTTTTACTAATCTGACACTGTTTAACTTTTGTACAAAGATTAATATACTTTTTTTGCAACATAAAGAGACGCTGGACGTTGAACATTATCACATACAATCCTTTTCGTAGTAGAAACAGCTTTTATAGTCGGACAGCGGACAAAGGAGCCATTGACAAAGGTCTCTCGATATCCTTCCGTCGTTACGGACATGTTTCCGGAAGGCCTCTCTGTCCGGAATAGGCAATTAACATAAACCATTCCAAATGTTGCGGTTAAGAGAGAGGCAGTCGACCGTTCATGTGACACGTACAAGTGAATTAGTTGACGCATAATGTTCAAGATTGATAGAGGTCTGTGGTGAGAACACCTATGGCACATATTGTGGTAATCATGTGATACTGAGTTAGGTACTACACAACTTTCCCTTGGGAAAACAAATAACATATGCTTTTGGTTTCCTTTGTCTCACACCCATACTAGTCCAATTTGCTCACACACATGTATACAAACACACACATTCATTCATACAAATACGCACCCACTCACACACACACAATTATTTTTTTCTCTTGTCTATGTTTTTGTTTTTTATTACTTTGTTTTTAATTATTAACAGGCTTTGTAAAATGTTTGCACATAAATATAGAAGAGGGAGGTCTTCTGTTACAGGTATTTCCATACTTAAAAGAAGGCCTCTACCTACAATGTATCTATTAAAACTTGTTGATTACGAAATAAACTTTTTATTTATTTATTATTTATTTTATTAACATTTTTAGACTTAAAAAACAACTTTAGATTTCCAATTGGTTTGGAAAATTTTATCAGCGAAGCCCCAAGCAATAAATAAGATATCATCGTTCTCAGAAATCTATTAAAACAGTTCAAACAATAAAACTATTATTCTAGAATCGTTCAGCATAACGTCGTCGCGACAGATATTGAAATATTCGAGTTCAAAATTGGATCGCAACCTCTTTTGTTTTGCATGCGTTCTGCATAATATACTGGTTAGTTTGGGTAAAAAAATATAAGATGCCTTAAAAATTATACTTTTTAATTTATTTTTCTTCTGTCAAGAAAATGGCTCCAAGTGACAATGTTAGATATCCAAGTTTCTGAGATAAAATTTATCTGCGAGATCACTTGGACATAACTGATTCATAGCTACACTTGAATTCATAGAATTAACCATATTATCTGTGGCCGAGCATATTAGAAAACCAAGCTACAATTATTGGCTACTGTCTGTCCGTTCAAAGACCTTATCCACCACAATGAAGACTTTTAGTTTCAAGTATTTGTGAGTTTTCGGTTCGTGTGTTTTCTTTTTTTCTAAGAAGCGTAGAGCACTTTTCTTTTAAGATGTCAGAGATTCATGAGGAGTAAACTTTATCATTAAACAGTGTAACAACTAGCTGGTACCGCCACCGACTGACAACACCCTCGTATGTACACAAGCTTCGGAATGTTTGAAGCGAGACCCTATTACCCAAAGCACCGACTGAGTTTTCTAACTAACGTTGTTTGTATATTTATATAATTTCCGCAGTACAAGCATTTGTCTTAATTACTAGTGCAATGCTAATTTGCTGGTTTAGCAGACATTATGCTCGTCGCAATTAGTGCCGCGCTGCGTAGCTGTAGTTAATCATGGTAATCGTCGAAGTTAAAACGTATGAATATTATTGATTTTTTATTATTGTTTTGGTTTGTTTTTTTATTTATTGTTTTTTTTTTTCAAACTTGAACATCAAGGTTCATTTTAGTTTTCAAAGTTGCAAGTTTGTATTGTTTACAAGAAGGTGGGACTCAATTTACTACGACTATTCTGTTTAACAGGTTGTGAAGGTCAGATAAGCAGCCGCTTCATGTAAAATACAAGTATTCTCGCTGGATCCGGTTAGACTGGAAGCCGACCCCAGTATAGTTGGGAAAAGCCTAGGCAGATGATGATATTCTTTTTAACAATCGTCGCCGACAAGCGAGGGAGGCCTAGAAAACGCTGGCTTGACGACTTAGACGCCTTTGAGAGTGATTGGCCGGATAAAACGGCGCAGAGAGAAGAGTGGAAGAATAGAGAGGAGGCCTTTGCCCAGCAGTGAGATAATGTAGAATGAAAAAAAATCTGTTTATCAAAATCAAGTAGGCCAGTTACAGGTACTTTGGCGGGCGTTTATCAAGATGTGCTTGGTGATGATGACAGTTTAATAATACACGGTCTTGCAACATGTAATATTAATACGGACCTACGTAAGCAATCTATGTATCCCTTCTATACTCTAACTCCATTCGGCTTTGAGACATAAAATTTGAATTCTCATTTTTAACAGAAATATACCAAACTTTTATAATCAAAACATAGAATTCCAAATGTTCAAACTTGTCGGAAGTAAAAACAGGGAATAAAATATTACATTCCGGAAAAGATCGTAAAAGAAAAATGGTAACCAAGTTATGTCATTCATTTACATAATATGAAACCACAGCAGCCGCATATGTATAATATCGACGGATTAGAATATTTCGTCTGTACTGAGCAAGATTTGAATTAAATATTTTTATTATTTTAGTTTAAGCCCGGAGTATTTGTTTTTTTTTTTTTATCATTGCATTGTAGTACCTATATGGCGGAGTACCTATATGGCGGAATTCTTCACAGTGGATCATCCGTTTGTAAAGTACTCCACCAAATGTTTATTGTGACGTGCTTAGTTGAATGAACCCTTTTAGGCTGAGGCCAAACGCGTAATTTTTTGAGCTGTGAGTAGCGTAAAATGAGTCGCGGAATTTACGTTGCATTCGGTTTCATACTACAGTCCTGTTTGTACCACACGGCGACGCATTCTACATCTGCGTGCTGTCTGCGTTTGGTTATAGGTACAACTCATTTTGCGTCGCCGTGTGGTACAAACAGGACTTAAGTATGAAACCGAATGCAGCGTAAACACAGCTCAAAAAATTACGCTCGCATGGCCTCAGCCTTAATGCTCTTAAAAATTTCTTTCATAGCTTACTTAGACATAAATATCTCATTCCGGGAAATATATCTCAATGAAAACGGCATTTTTTAATCACGTATTTTCTTGAGTTGCGTTATGTTACGTTGAAATGAAAGCGCAGGTCGACGTCGTTATCAATGCCTTTAGGCAGCGGCGTGCTTCTGAAAATTATAGTTCATAAATATGCATATTCTAGGCCATAAGCCAACAGTTCAATATCAATATTTGTAGACAATAACAGCCCAATAGATCTACGTATTATTAGTAGATATGTCTTCAACTGTCTTCAACAGTGTCTAAGTTATCTTGTAAGTTATCTTAGGTATCTTGTAGTTAGTACGACTCACGCGGAAAACATCTTGTTGAGTGTAACAGTATCGAGAATCATCAAGATTGTACTACGTAATAGGTACGAGAAAAATAGATTATTTTTCTTCTAGCGTTTCCATAAAAGTAAAGAAAATCCTTCGTTATTATTTTCTCGATCACTGACTTTCTACTAGTAAAATGCTCATTAAACGTTTTAATTCTATATACGTTGCTTTATTTTCTTGGATCATACCGTTGTAAATTTTGTTATAACAGAACATTTTAATCCAATAGCAATCTGACGCTAAAGAAAATCAATTAAACTATTATTGGCTTCGAGTTCAAATTACCAGTTACATGTCAGTTATGCATGTCTTGAGATTCTGAAAGTTGTATCCGGATTTTCAGTGAAGCAACGCCCTCGGAAAGCGATGCAGGACTCCCGCAGACGACAGAATTGAAACATCTTTTTATATCAATTTGGAAATTGCATTTTAACAACCAACAAGTCCTATGAAAAAAAAATTGTTTTTACTTTTGTGCAATATCAAGTCCTCCTTGGCTACGACAACTTGTGCTACGCAGCGTAGCTCAAGTAGCGGTCGTTTGCCAAGACGTAGCGGTGGTTTAAAACATAAATCTAGGTAGATACTGATTTAAACTATAATATACAACATTAACAGTAACACTAAGGCAACAAATGAGCCTATGAACTCGTCAGTCCAACCCGTCAGCTAGTTACTTAATGTTTCAAATGTTCTCCCTTTAATAATGTACACAGTACTGCACACTCCCCTGAGGGTGCCCCTGTTGTTAAACATTTCCACTGTTTTAGTAATATGTTGTTATGTGATACATTATTTAAGATGTTAAGAGCATTGGCCGCTCCGAAATTTACCTGCCTGAATGTGTCCAGAAGAAGACTACATATATCTTCCCTTTGCACTGATCTGGAGTGCTTGTAAACTAGCAGTTATGTTCACCATACTTGAGCAGCTCAAAGTTAAAGCATGTACTCTAAAGTAATTCCGTGGCGAGTGTCGTCTCTTTGATCTCAGGTTGCCTGGAGCGACTCAGAGACGCTCACACTCGGTTCACTAAGACGAGCACAAACGACACCTGCTGGTTTGCAAGCTGCAAAAAAAACACGTATCCTAACCTAAATTACTTCTTTAAAAAATTGCCTCATTGAAAAATTGCCGCAACTGCTGAGCGTGAGATCCTAGGTTCGATTCCCAAGTCGGGCAAATTGTTATTGTGTTTTTCCATCATTAATTTTTCAGTAGCAGCCACGGAGTCTGGATTTGTGCCCGGTCGATGGCAATAGGCTGGCCCCCTCATGGGACTTAAACATAACTGGCAAAATGTGGGCGTACTATTAGGTACACCTCTGCCTAGGCGTGATCTACTTCTTTAAAAACTTTGAAATCTTCAAGGCTATAAATCTCTTGGGAAACATAATTTAATACCACCAATGAAAACTTTGCAAGATTATAACTTTTAGCCGCATCTCGTTTGTTAAATGCTAATTCTAATTTTAATAAGAAAACCTTGAGCAGTACAATCAGGTCACACCCTCGCTCCTCGCTCGTCAAACTGACCTGACCTGACTTAATGAGAGTTCCACTGGAATTACTGTTTCTTTAGGCACGTTTATTTCATAATTTGGTCTTTAGAGAACAGTTAAGTTTTACTTGCGCGACTCATTTTTCATCAACATACAATCAGACACTGACCTGCAAATTGTAAAAAACGTAAGAAAATTTGAATTTCGCGGGCTATCCCGGCGCTTCCACCTTAAGCAAACATAAACTCATTCATAACGAATACAGCATATATTTTGACTTTTATAACCGAAAATAATACCGGAAATATACTAAGAAAGTGTATCGTGAAAATGTATTCTGACAGTTTACTTATAAGCTTCGCGCACAATTCTTTTCCGTATGCCACGCTATTTATTGAAATTGTTATTTTCACATACATCACGCCTGAGGTTAGGCGGAGATATACCTAATAATACACCCACATTTCGCCTGTTATGTTTAAGTCCCATGTAATATGGAGCAGGCCATCCGCAGGGCTCAACTCCAGACTGCGTGACTGCTACTCAGAAATCCCACATAGAAAAAGTCACTAACACTTTTCCCGACCTTGCGGTCGGGAAAAGTGTCGAGCTTGCGACCACTAGTCACACACCACAGTCACTTATACAGTATTTTAGTTTAAGTCCAACCATATTGCGTTGAAAGAAATAAATATTGTATTCTAAGTAACACTGTGAACGTTGAGAATAAACTTTCTGCAACAAACTCATCTAGAATATTATATTCAAGGTTGTGGATAAGTCAAATACAAAGTTTGAAATTTAAAACGCTCAAATCCCTAAAGTTTTGAATAAAACAATCGCAGTGTCCATGTTGTGTGATGCTTCCGAAACGGAAGTCTATCCAGCGTCCGAACGTCTCTGAGAGCAACATGCATTATTCACCGTGACCCGCACCAGCTCCCATCTCCTGTAGCCTCTTATAGCTCATCTGAATTCGCTCGAGCCTCGCCTACAAAGGAACTAGCAAACCATTACATCTCTTATTCCACTGCCTTGCACTCTATTTACATGTGCAGTTCCGTTTGAATGATTTACTGGAAAAAAAAAAAATCGAGGTTACGAGAACTTGAAAATGTGTAAACCATGCCAGAGTGACAAATACAAATACAAATACTTTTATTTGTTGAACATAGGTAGGTACAGATGTTATAATTATTAATGAACGCTATGTCTAGCCGTAATCGGCGTACAAATATTATTTTACACACATGCTGATTAAAATAAATTATCAAACAGAACATTTAAAAAAAAAAAAAAAATACTAATATTATTATCACACATTATTAAATAATTCTAATTCAAATTGTCAAAAAAAAAAACTAATATTACTATCAAACATTATTAAATAATTCTAATACAAATTGTCAAAACAAAAAAAAAACTAATATTATTATCACACATTAAATAATTTTAATTCAAATTGTCAGAAACAAAACTATTATTATTATCACACATTATTATATAATTCTAATTGAAATTTTCAACACACTAAAAAACAAAAAGACAAAAAACCCTCCAAAAAAATAAAAAATAATAATTTTAGTAAAATTTGTAAACAAACAAAAAAAAATTAAATAAAAAGGTAGTCAGAATGTGTTAGTTAGGTATTCGTTCACCGTATAATATGTTTTTTCATGTAATATGTTCAGGAAAGCCTTTTTAAAATCGTGTATGTTTTTAATTTCTGAAAGTGAGGGTAGTTAGTTTTTCCATCAGGGATTTCTCAGTAGCAGACACGGAGTCTGCAGTTGTCCCTATTACATGGGAATTAAATTTGTAGTTTTAGTATGGTTTTAGTAAAAAAAAATAAAAATAAGTGGAAGTGAAAAAAAAGCTATGCGACATTGTTTACGATGTTACAGAAGTACAAAAGGTATTTACATAATAATCAATTGAACAAGATTTCAGATCGCGATTGTCGCACATGGTTTCTTCTGGTTACCTGCGGTTTTAGTCACTACATGCTCGATCAAACGTCCTGCAGTTTTAGTCACTACATGCTCGATCAAACGTCCTGCGGTTTTAGTCACTACATGCTCGATCAAACGTCCTGCGGTTTTAGTCACTATATGCTCGATCAAACGTCCTGCGGTTTTAGTCACTACATGCTCGATCAAACGTTTTTGTTGATAGTTTTGGATCACGAAATGTGTAAATTAACGGGACATTTATAATTAAAACTTTAATTTAGGAAAAGCACTAAGAAAGTAGAATAACATAATATTTTCTTGCCCATATGAGTTTAGGTAATTTCTAGGATTCTTGGCCAGAAAACAAATGTAATTTGCAGTTATGGCAGCTACAGCGACCGTCCAGCCGACTTACCATTCTTATTAATTTTCCCAAAACCTAGTTTTACTCTGCCTCGAACTAAAAAAACGAACAATATCTCGTTGCAGTTTACTTGAACCTTCTGTTTCGATCTGTAGCGGCACTACAAAATGTACTACAGCGCCATCTATGACACGAATGAAGAACTAATATCAAAATTCAAAATCGCGTAGTTAAAGTTATCCGCGACTTAAAACTATAATTATAGAAAACCCCGACAACAATTGTCGGGCAGTTAAGTAACCCACCAGTCACTACACCCGTCTGGTCGGAGGATCCTCCCTTTTTTATGGGGGATGAAGAATTGTACACCCTGTTCTTCATACCCCGAAATATCCTCAACATAAGACAAGGCGTTCAACTAGTCACACAAATAATTTATTTACACTAGCTTATACTAACGGCTTCGCCCGCGTGGTGTTCGCTAATGTCCCACGGGATCATACTACCGGGATAAAAAGTATCCTATGTGTTAATCCAGATTATAAATTATCTGTGTGCCAAATTTCATCCAAACCCGGGCAGTAGTTTTTGCGTGAAAGACTAACAAACATCCATCCATCCTCTCAAACTTTTGCATTTATAATATTAGTAGGATAGTACGATTCCAGCACTGCAGACTGGCTTCTATTAAAATAGCCTTCGAAGTCTATACGGGTCGGCATTGGTAAATTATTACTTATTGATCGTACTCATGCTCCGGTAATTAACAGATGGCGAGTTAATAGAAATTCTCTTCACGAACCTCTGAATTAATTCAATAAGATTTGGGTAACTTAACTAAATTAAATATCAGTAACCTTAAAACACTTCGCCTTTCGTGTTGCGTTTTGTTATGGAAATAGAAAAAGTTGTACAGCAAAAGAGAATAAATATCTAATGCCAAGTTTGGTTTTATAGGAGGAGAACTCGGCGAACTTACAAGTATGAATGAACTTGGTTTGAGGATATTATGACACAGTGACGTACAGTCGCCAGCGCATTAAGTTAGCACAAAATAAAATTTTCTCATTCGATTTTCAACTTAACCATCAACATTTTAAGGTTTATAATCATTTGGAAAAATTTGACAGTTTGTGGTGACTTGATGTGCTGGCGACTGTACAGCCACCTGGGTATGAGATTTTTAATCGTGTTACTGTATTTCAGTTGTAGCCGTTTTCTATGTTTACTTATGTGTTTTCCCTTAACTTGTTCGTCTACCTTTTTTTTAAAAAAAATATAAATTAAGGTCTAAATGTTATTGTTCTACAACAAACCGCCCGCACGATGTCGTGCGCACTCAGCACTACTAGGCTTATCTGTAATTACTACTGAGATGTCATTAGGAGCTCGCTGTTCGCAGGACTATTATACAGCCGACGTTCCACGTTGTTAGCCATTTACCTGTTTCAAAACACGTTTTTTCTCTGTAACAAAAATGTCATCTGACCTATAAATTAAAAATCTACACAGCTAATTTCTAAAACTTCAATTACGGAAAAATAATTCGAATATTTAAAAAAAAAATCCAATAAACTTGTTAGGTAATTATATTGAAGCCATTTTGGGGTGACGAGTGAATATATTTGTCTTAAAATTATAAAAAAAAATTATTTGAGATGTTCACAATGAACCCTCTTTCATTTGATATGTAACATGATATTTTTGATATGTAACATGGTTTGCAAACTTTGAGTTAAAATTTGGTGCACATAAATGTAAATTAATTTTAATTAATGAATTTTAAACATGGGGGCCACTTTTGGGATGTAAAAAAAAAGTTTACAAACCTATATCATGTTACATATCAAATGAAAGAGGGTTCATTGTGAACATCTCAAATATATTTGTTGGATTTGACAGGATTTATTTCGTTGGCCGTTGCCTTCCGTAGGCATAACAGCCAATACTATTATATAAACTCGAGTGGCAATTACTTATTTCACAATGTATATGAGTAAATAAGCTGTTATTCCAAAACGCTGAACAACAGAACTCCCCAGACACAGATGTGCTCAAAATAACATGTTGGAAATTCACGCGAGAAGTTTCATGAAACAGTTTAGAAGAAGCAATTTTCAGGTAGTATTGCATCGTGTGTCCCTGAGGTTGTTTATATATACTTTACTTAAATCTGTTCTGAGTGATGTTGTGGCGTTATGGCTCGATAGCAATTTTGTCAGTAACAAAGAACCTCAACACATGGTTATTACCACTTACATAAAAAAAAAAACGACAGTCTACCGTCAGGTTGATTCAAACCAAAATTTATTAAAATACATAATTCTTTCAATGAAAATATAAACAAAGTAAAACTCATCACACCGGTTAGTAAATACGAAGCTCTTGTCAGCTATATCTGTGGGAAACGTCGCAACGTTAGAAGATTTCGCCGGTTTTATACCTCATAAAATGCCTTCAAGGTTTCTTCAGAAACCGTCGCATTTTTAGGTGGCAGTAGGGCCCTTTGCAACATGTGTGTAATCGTCACTGTACCCTACTCAAAAAACGGTGCATTGCGTTTTATGTATTGTGATTGTGACACATAAACTAAACCAACATAGTCATACTTGATTCAATTTCAGAGGTAGTTTCTTCCTAAATTTATTTCGGAGATTCACAATTTCTCCTTTGGAAAAAATCGCATTGATTTATTTGCACGTAACAATATTTCCTGCATCGTAGGGAATTCTACAGGTCATATTTCTTTGGTTACTCCGGAGCGGACTGCGGAGAGGGTCCGCAGTGCCCGAGGACCTTCAACATGTGTAAGAACGTGGTCATCTGCAGTGTGAACTTATGACTGACTGTGAGTGAACTTATAACCATTTTGAATAGCTCCACCTCATTCCGATGATTGTCATTCAGTTAATTTTGTTCATGTAACCATGTTTAAATACCTATAGTTTTACTGTTCCGAGCAAATTATTATTTTCAATAAATTAAAGTAGTACCGAAAAGCAGAAAAATGTGTGAAAAACGAATTGCCTTTTCTTTAGTTGGTTTTTTATATCCAGAGACGAAGTCACATCTGTATGTAAGGGTCACATTTAGTGTTTGAAACAATTCCGCTTTTTGTTTCGTGTATTATCCTCAATGCCGTCGGTATTTTGTTCTGGCACAAAAAGGGGTTAGAAATAAAGTAGTATTAACTTTAGTTACGTTAGTTGCAGAGTTTCGAGTACATTCTTTTAACTATAGACAGAGAAGTTTAGTATATGAGTATTTTGTGCTAGAGGAGTTACATCAAATTTTAAAACCTTCAGTGCCGGGAACCCACCTGGTGGGTTCACTCAAGTCGCACTTGCGATGCCGGGAACCCACCTGGTGGGTTCACTCAAGTCGCACTTGCGATGCCGGGAATCCACCTGGAGAGTCCACTTGCAATGCACTTGCAATATGTGTGGTTGAAAGGCACATGTGCTCTATGAAACGGGGTGGACACGAATGCGTATACCGACTGATTAAAATATTCTAGAAAATCTACCTCATCTAGATAGCTATTGTGCAAGTTGTATGACATGTATCGAGAGACAGGTGTCGGCCCAGCCGCCGTCAGCTGTATCTGTGCGGCAGGCTACACGGGCGACCTGTGCGAGGCGCAGCTAGCACCACCCGGTGAGAAATACTTTTTTTCAAGCTTAAGTTATCAAATAACAGCCTTCCCTGTAAGTCGGTTACTTCTAGTATCACTATGACAACAAAACAAGAAAGTGCAGAAATTCCTAAGCAGGGAACACCTTGTGTATGTAAGCCGAAGGATACAGACCTCAGTGAGTATTTACAAACATAAATGATAACACCAGGAAACGGTGGTGAATTCAACTACTTATCTAGTACCTACTTGCTTTGTAATCAAGCCTAACGTTGTATGTTTATAGCATCAGCACGATTTGAAACACGACAAAGTAGTGGATCACGCAAGTGTAAACGTACCGTAACCTAGCGGAGACTCACTGCGCGCGGCATAGGTGCGCGCGCGCACACATGCGTTTGCGCGCCGACACGCTGCATCTCTACGTGCAACCCACGCTTTGCCTACACGTGTGTAAGCTTATGACATGACTTGGTCTCCGTGAAGCAGTCATCCCCCGGATGGTTCCAGAAGAATCTGAAGCTCACTCAAAACATTACTGTTATGTTACTCAAGAATAACTTTGACGAATTGTTATACAGCTGAACTACATATTACATATTTTATTTTAAAACTAAATCCTTCAACCTACTTACCTACGTACCCTCAACTAATACGACAACATCAATCTCAACGCAGCGTAATCTACTAAACAGCAATCATGACCGCTTCGGGGAATTAGGGAGATTTCAGCTTGATTAATATCTAAGTATCCATCCGCAGTTGATGAGAGAGTTGCTCTAGCTTGATTCTTGAAAGACATGCTAAGTAAGTGCCAGTGGCGAAGATTCCATACAACTGGATTCCTACCGGATTCCTTTTGAAAAATAGCACAGTCAGTATTCTATGGACAAATAATATAATCACATTAAAGATATGTACTCCGGCTTACCTCTTACAAAAATTGACTTTTCCCTACTTGTAAGTGCCATAAGCAAACAGACTCAGACTTGTGTATATACTCAACACTCAAATTTTTATTGCATTCCATAAGTATTGCATAGATGGTGTAACAAGGTAAAAGATACCTACGTAGTTTTGTTTTTAATTATAATCTGCATCGTCGGTTTTGAAGTCAGCGTTTATTTAGACTAGTTTTAGAAACATTCCTATCTCTAATTTGCTTTTATGATGAATAAGTTAAATGCTAGAGATCGCAGTTTTGACTCAAATATTTGTTGGTATTTTTATTTCAAAAAGTGGAAAAGTAAGTTGCACGCCAAGGCATGAGGAGAAGTTTCTCGAGTACGTACATATATTAACATTCTTACGACAGCGTGGTAATCTTAATTTTCGTTAAATTGTGCCTCTATACGTCGATTTTATTTACCATATAGTTTTTCTAAGTACTGTGGTAGGTGAATTAGTCCCATTGCTTCTTTAAGTTCACAGCTTGACACAGAATAATGATCAACCCATTGCTAGTTGTCACAACTGACAATTTCACTGACACTTTGCAGAAATTTTTGGTGTAACTAGGACGAAAATAATTATAATGAAACAACCCCTTAGCCTTGCAACTGTGTATTGAGATTATTTTTGTATTACAAAAGATTGGTGGAGAATCTTAACATTGTGATTCAGAATTCGTCGCTCATCTCACAACGACATCTACCAGCTCAAAAGTGAATAATTGGCCAAAACACCAAGTATTCGAATTTTCAAAAGTTAAAACACAGAGTTCTAAACGACGCGACGTAACACCAAGACATCCCGCGTTTAATTACTTCAAATAAGCGTTTACTGCTAACTACTAACTATAGCGACATTTGGCGTCGGTCCAGCACACCTGCTACCAGATAACACTCGTTAACCTGGCTCAGCCCTTTCTTTGTTATGCTATTTGTTGAGAACACCCTGACATCGTTTTAAACGGCTCAGTAAAATTACTAGGATAATCGAGTAAAACTATCTAAACTTCATAATGTGAGCTCTTTTAAAAAGGAATTGGAATGAATTACTCAGAGCCCTTGGGAAGATACACGAACCAGATTGTTAACACATTTTATTTCAAACTAAAGTAGTTATCTGTATTTATCATCGTTGCTGTAATTCCATTTACAAGAACTTTGAACTGCATAAGGTTTAAATTGAGTCAGGCCAGTCATCGTCCAGAAATATGAGAGGGGTCGGAGTTCATACTGACATGACGTATAGCGTATGGATCTCCAAACATCAACTTCACGTGGTACAAAGATGGTGTCAAGATAAACTTTAATGGAAATATGAGGCAAGCCAATGGGAACTCTACGATAGCCCATGAACCAATGAAATCTTCGAAAACCAAATTATTCTGAAACTGGTCATATCTTTGGAAATGAAACGCCGCAAAGTTCGTTTTATGAAGTTTTCAACTTTGCTTGTTTATCGGGGCAGTTTTCTCAAAATAAATGTATGCCACTTAACGTACAAATTACTGTTACGTAATGTAAGCAGGATCAGTTCTTAGAATTCATTGCTTTTTAATTCATAATTGTTGCAAATTAGCTCTTATACCAGTAATTTCAAGAAATGCACCCATTTGCCAATCACTCTGTAAACATACATATTTACGTAGACTACTCAAATCATAACCTCTCCCTTTTCGCTCTGCTGTAGTCGGTTAAAAATTACGCGGCTGTTGGTCTACAACCGCGTTGTGGAGATTAAAAATCATCATCAAAAGAGCGATGCTTTTTGTACCAACTATCACATCTAAATCATACGAGCTATAACTTTCAGGCTTTTACAACAGATATTTGATCTTCAAACTCAAAAAATTCAGAGTTCCGTTAGAATTATTTCATAAAATAGATCTTTCTAGAATGGAAGTAGTTTCACCAGGTGTGGTGAATATGAAAAGCCACGCGTACCACTTCAACGCGTTCCATAAAATTTTTATAGCGGTACTCTTCGAAGTCAGTCTCGGTTTAAAACGATATTTGAATGCCTGTTTACTGGGTCAAGTAATTTCTATTGATTGTGAGGACAGGAACACCGCCACGAGACCTAGTTTCTTAGAGATCAGCGACTGTACGTAAGCTGACCTAAAAAGCATTTTGCAGTTGAGAGAACAGATTCTAAAATGTTGAATCTGTCCGTTTTATAAGTGTGCGTTACGTTTTACGAGCCCCAATCTTACTATGGCGATCAATTGAAAGGAGCGAGTGGGTCGTATATTCTAAAAGACATTCCTGTTCACTTGGAGCGATATGTGGTCACTTTAGATTTGAGTGTGGTTCGCTTATCTTGAGGGTGATAGATGGACTGCCAAGTGGAGCGAGACTAGGGTTATTGGGCTATTGGGGAATCAAACTTAAGGTAAGTTATAGTCATATTATGTTAAAAGACAAACTACCTAGTATTCTGAAACTTCGCAAAGTAAATGATAGCTTTTTTTTTTTTTTCCCGGATGGGAAATCATCAAATGACCCCCCCCACTCTGGGCGGAGCGGAGGGGAGTGTCAGACTTGTACTGACTAAAACCCATCCATGTTTCTTCTTTGCCCTTTATGTTCCAGGGCCACGGTATCTCTTTCGAACAGTCCCGCAGCCCTGGCAGGCATCGGCCCATGCGGACCCCTACTTGATTGCTGACATCTCTTTGAGGCACGCGTGGAACACGAACGCGCCGTCGACACGGCCCGTCGTCATAAGACGGCCGGACGGCGAGCTAGCCCATAACTCGCCGTCCACAGGCCAGCGCCTACGGTGGTCGGAAGCCACCACGTGACCCCCGACGCCCAGGGCGTCTCCCGCGGCGGCTGGGACGTGAGGTTCTTTCCCTCTCACGTCCTGCCACCTCCTTCACTAGCATGACTGCTTCGCAGAAGGAGGTGACGGCTTCCCATTCCCTCTCGCTCCGGACCATGGCTTGAACCAAGGCCGGACGCGAGAGATCGCCGCCGCCAATCGCCGCTATGAGGACACGGCGGTGCTCCGCCCAAGCGGGGCAGACCTCCACGGTGTGTTCCACCGTGTCCTCCGGACGATCCTCGCAGTGGAAACACCCGGGCGTTTCCTCCCGCCAGATTCGGTGCAGGAACCTCCCGAAACAACCGTGTCCGGTGAGGACCTGCGTCAGGCGGTAGGTGAGGGCGCCGTGGCGCCTCTCTAGCCACTCCTCAAAGAGGGGACTTATCGCCACTATGGTGGCGTGCCCTGCACGGGATTGCGACAGTCGCTCTCTCCATGTCGCCATGAGATCACGCCGGAGGTCTGTCCGCTGAGCGGCAATTTGTCGCGGCAGCGGAGTTTCCCCCCGACATAGTGCTTCCGCGCGCCATTCATGCAGGCGCGCGAGGACTATCGCCTCCAGATCCCATGGTGGCAATCCGGCAAGGAGGCTAGCCGCCTCGCCGGAGATCGTGCGGTACCCCCGGATTAGCCTTATGGCTATCACCTTTTGGAGCGAGTTCAGGTAGTGGGCGGCTTGCCGCCTCAAAGAATGCGCCCACACCGGGGCCCCGTAAAGGGCCATGGACCGCACGACCACCGCGTAAAGCTTCCGGCAGGAGGCGTTTGGACCCCTCAGGTTGGGCAAGAGCCGCTTGAAGGCAGCCCCTGTTCGTTCCAGTTTGGGAGCCAAACGTCGGAAGTGCTCCACGAAGTTCCACCGGCTGTCGAGGACGAGTCCTAGGTACTTCAACGTCGACCCGACGCCGATGGAAACCCCTCCTGCCATCAGTAGGGATCCCGACGGTGGCGCATTCCGAGGCCCATGAAAACACATGGCCTCGGACTTGTGCAATGCCACCTCGAGACCCAATTGACGGATCCTCTCCACAACTATCGCAACCATGCGTGTCATGTTTTCGGCCGCCGCCTCGTGCGACCTCCCTTGTGCCAGTACCAGCGTGTCGTCAGCGTAGCAAACTACACTGACGCCGGTAGGGAGGTCGGCGCGCAGCACCCAGTCGTAACCGATGTTCTACAAGGCCGGCCCCAGAACCGATCCCTGTGGAACACCGCACGACATCTCTCGCCGGTTCCATTCTCCGCTCTGACTGGGGTAGATGACGGCCCTGTCCGTCAGGTAGTCCCCGACCACACGACGAAGGTAGGTCGGCACCCCGTGATACCGGAGTGCCTCGGCAATGCAGCTCCAGGGCGCGGAGTTGAAGGCGTTGGCGATGTCAAGAGACACCGCCAAGACAACCCCGCCCCGGGACACCGCGTCCCCCGTCGTGAGGGCTCTCACGCGCATGATGGCGTCCACCGTCGAGCTCCCCTTGCGGAAACCAAACTGGTGTTCCGCAAGATCCGGCCCCATCCCTGCAAGGTGCCCGGCGAGGCGGTTGGCAATGACTCTTTCAAAAAGCTTGCCCACCTCGTCGAGCAACACAATGGGCCGGTACGCGGACGGAGAGTCCGCAGGGCGCCCTAGCTTCCGGATGAGGACCAGCTTCCCCGTCTTCCAACGAAGCGGAAACTGGCCTCTCTTCAAGCATGCGCTTAGGAGCCCTTCCAGTCGGGGCTCGAGAGCCTCAGAGGCCAGGACCCAGGCTTTGCCAGGCAAGCCATCGGGTTCCGGGGGGCGGTATTTCTGGCTTTCAGCCTACGTACCGCCTCTCTCAGGTCTACCCCAGTCACCTCCGGAACGTCATCGTCGTCATCGGTGTGGTCCGCTTCCGGCACCGCACGCGGTGACGGAGCCATAGGCGGGGGAGGATGCTCATCTCGCGAAGGGAACAGAGCGCTCACCACGTCCTCCACGAGCTCAGGCCGGAGACTCTGCGTTAGCGGGGGGGCCCGGGTGCGGAGTTTGTCCCGCACCATCTTGTAAGGGCGCCCCCACGGATCTCCGTTCAGAGACTCCAGCATCTCCTCGCGGGCCAAATGCTTGGCCCGCCGGACAGCCTCTTGGAGGGCGGTCTTTGCCGCTCTGTACCCCTCGTACAGCTCCGCCTCAATGGCTGCCGCATCCGGAGGGCGGATGCGGAGTCTGCGATGCCTGGCGTACAGGTGCCGCGCGGCAACGCACGCCTTGCGCAGAGACGTCAGCTCTTGCGACCACCAGTACACCTGACGCCGGGCGCTTCCTGGCCGAACTCGGGGCATTGCCACGTCGCAAATCTCGGACATGGCCTCCTGGAACCAACCCACCTCGTTGTTGATGTCGGCAGGCCTGACCGGTGATGACACCCAGACCTGCACGATTGAGGCTTCCAGGAGGAGCTCCCGGTCCAGTTGCTTCAGCGCCCATCGCGGACCACTCGGGGCCTGTAGGACCGGTGCGCTTGAGGTCTGATTGGAGACGTCGAACCGGATGTACCGGTGGTCGGAATAGGTCTCCACCCCCTCCATGACGCGCCAGTCGACGACATGCGGTGACAGAGCGGGGCTAGCGAACGAGATGTCCACCACCCACTCGCCCCGCATCCGCACGCACGTGGGGACAGAACCCCGATTTAAGACGACTAGACCTGTCTCCAGAGCCCAGTCCTCCACCGTCCTACCCCGCACGTCCGTGTAACGAGAACCCGAAGCCAAGTTCTTGGCATTGAAGTCCCCGAGTACAAGCACGGGGAGGGAATGGCTTCCGATGACGACACTCAACTCTGTGAGGGAGTTGTGGAACTCGGCGAGAGTTCGGCTCGGGGAGAAGTAGACTTCCACTACAACGATCTCCCCGAACCGTGCTGCTACGCACCCCTGACCCTTCCTGACACTCTCAAGGGTCGGGGTACCGGCGGCGGCCGACGCAATTATGGTCACTGAACCGCTATGGTCCTCCACCCAGTCATCTCTGGGCGGGACAAAGTACGGCTCAGCGACCACGGCGATGTTAATCGACCACTGCTCCATGCTCTGGAGCAACAGATCCTGAGCACAGGCGCAGTGGTTGATGTTCGCCTGGAGAAGGCGCAATGGGGCCGTTACTGGCACTCCATTTCAGTCCCCTCCCGGGCCCTCTGCAAGGGCCCCGCTGCAGAAACTGCAGCAGTAACGGCAGCGGCGGCAACAGTGGCGGCGGCTGCGGTTGTGGCGACGGTGGGGGTTTTGACGGTGGTGGCGGAGGGCCTTCCCTTGCTGCTGGCCTTGGCGGGTGTACCGCAGGCCTTGCTCCCTGCCCGGTGATCGGCTGGCTTGCCAGCTGCCGCACATGCGGCGCAGTGCGGTGCGGCAAAGCAGGCCGCGGCCATGTGACCGGGGGTTGCCGCAGTGGAAGCACAGGCTACTGCGGTCCACCTCCGAGGTGCACCGGACCGACACGTGGTGCCCTACATGACAGCGGAAGCACCTCAGAGGTCTGGGCTCCAGCAGCTTCACCTGCGCTGACACCCAACCCACCAAGAGCCTTCGGCCCTCTACAATGGCTTTCGCCGCCGTCACAGGGCAGCTTACCGTTACGGTTCGCATGCCCGACAGATCCGGACGTAAGGTGCCTGCCTTGACCTGCTCGGCAGGACACCCACCGGTCCTGGTGACCGGCGGCCACCACCTCCTCCTCGGTCACCGAGTCGTCCAGACCCAGGATGCGCAGGTCTGCGCATTTGACAGGCCTGGACACTCGGGCCTCGTCCGCATTTAGGGACGCTCTGAGCTTTTCGGCCAGAGCGTCAGCGGACGAGCCACGGGTTTCGCCGGGGATCTCTAGCACTCGAGCCCCTGTTGCGGTCACTCTAAGCCGGAGGCCCCCGGCGATCCCGAGCTCTCTGAGATCCACCATCGCCTTCGCTGTAGCGAGCTCGTCGCGGTAGGTGATGCCCCTCTTTTCCGCATCCGGCTGTAGCGTTATCTACATGTCAGCTGCGGTTTTCGGGGCACTGAGCCCAGCCGCGACGCTCCGCTCCTTTTGTCGGCGCTTCCGCTCCCGCTTCCTGGCCTTTTTTGCCGCCCTTCGCTCCCTCACTCTTTCTCCGGCCACCTGCCACCCGGACTCGGCCACAGAAGGCTTAGTGGGCGGGGGAGGCGGCGGTGGCGGCTGTCTCGCGGCTGGCACCAGTACATACGCCGCCTTGCCCTTTTTTTGGGCCACCGACTTGCTCTGCCTCAGGGCCGCCGCCCTCCCGACTGGAGCCGGTTTCGCCAGAGCCGGCTTTTCGGGGGGCGACGTAACCCTGGCGGAGGGCTGGCTGGACGGCCCCGGTGCGGAGGCCGCAGCAGCCGCATATGTGACCGCCTTGTTTGCCGCCAGGGGGGGGCGCAGGACAATGCCCTCCAGAACGGAGAACCGCGCCTGGAAGGCAGTTAGCTCCTGTTGAACCAGATTCAGAACCTGGTTCTCCACCGGCACGGGCTGACTTGGTCGCTGCTGGCCCCCATTTTGGGGTGCCTTGCGAGAGCCGGACTCGCGCAGACCGGCCAGGTCTGCTCGGAGCTTCTTGTTCTCCTCTTGGAGAAGCTCCGTAGCAGCCGTCAGGCGAGCGACCTCCGCCCGCAGTTTGGCAACTTCGTCTGGTGGAGGCCCCGCATATCTGGCCTTCGCTGCCGCTATGATGGAGGCGGCTGCTGCAGGTATGGCCCTTTGGCTAGTAGAGGGCTTCTGCTTGTAGGACACAGCCCTCAGCGCCACCTCCACCTCCTTCGCAAACTCGGCCTTACGCTCCGCATCTGAGCCGCCGTCTGCGACCGCCTCGTCACCAGAGGAGCCCGAACGATCCACCCCGTGACCGGCCACCCCCGGGTGGCGCCCCTCCTCGGCAAGCCGCGCCGAATTCTCGGTGACAGAGAGGCCTCTCCCCTTGCCGCGGATCCCGCCACGCTTGCTGGTGGGGATCTTGCGAGCCGAAGCCAGCTCCCCCTCTGAAGACGACTCTCGGTCGCCTACCGGCCTGGATCGCTTGCGTAGGAACTCCCTGTTCCCCGCAGCAGCCCCGGACCTCCCGCGCCGGGAGCTCTCTGAGCCTCCCGCGCTCACGTCGCTGGATACGGTGCCGGACTCCGACCCCGCATCCCTCTCCTTCCTTCCTTCGCCGTTATCGGCCGTATTTTTATTTTGGGTAATGTGATTTTCCATACTGTTCCCACGAGTATGGGGGAAATAAAAAGTCCATCTGGGCAGTGCCCCCTGTGCCCAGATAAGCCATAGCCAGGCCCGGCAGTGGTTCGCACTAGCGACTGATTTTCCATAGGAACCCGTCAGCCATACATCTCCTCGCGGTGCGCCGCCGCTTGAGATTCGGGGTAACTTTTTATAGAGGTTTTCTACCTCGTGATCCGGGCGGTTAAGCCAAGACCCTCGGTCCTAATCGAAGCCGCGAGACGTGTTCCACGACACTTCGACGGAGGGATTACGATATCGACGGTGTCCTTCACTGTCTGCTCGGAGGCAGGGTAAGTGCACACCGAGCCCGCCCTTGCTCCGCCGCTGTGCCCTCTGCTTTTCATAGGGTCACGCGTAACAACGCCCCCTAGGCCCACAATGGGCCTTTCCCATGTCAGAACATTAGCCATGAACAGTAACATTCCCCGAAGAATAAGAATCTCTTCCCATTCCTCGGGGAAGGATACTGCCCACGCCCAGGGTGCACCGGCCCAGCAGCTGCTATTCCCTCCAGACGTATCGAGAGGGACCGGCAGCCATCAGGCACACGAGGAGGAATTCTGACTACACCTCCCATGATAGCTTAACTTATAATTTATTTTACCTATTTAAGCTATTCCATTAAGCACCGTATTTTTTTGTTGATAAAAGATGACACGATGATGATGATGATACTCGTATCATTGTACTATTGGGAATGGTAAGCTTATGTTCAAAATAACAAACATTTATTTTGTAGTTATCTTATAAAACCGTTCATTTAACTACACTATCAAAGTGACCAACTTTATGGAAGCACTTACATCGTGTGGCAGTCACACAGTTGAGACTTAGCGCTCAATTAGGACGCGCTGGAGACGCTTCCAACTATATCCTTTAACTGTTCACTAAGCGAGACGTTTTTCACCCTTAAAAATATTCACGTAACGACTACAATTCTGTACTTACATTCAGTTTGCGTACAACTCATGAAGCTAATTAAACAGTTCGTATAAAGCATGGATTTCCCAAGTCGTTTCGAAATAATTCTTCTATAAATCTTCAGAATCTTCAGAATTTAAGCAAAAACTTAAGTTTTTCCTTCAGAAATCTGATCTAAGAAGATTTTTCGTAATTCTTTTCCTAGAGAAAAAAAACTAAATTATTATCTCGTAAAGTGCGCGTAATATATTCAGGTTCTCATAGATGTAGCAATAACGGTCAACATTGACCGTAATAAAATTATATTTTCACATTCAAACAAGTATTTTTGTTCCAAAACCGTAGGTTGGGTATAAAGTCCGACTGAACAAAATTCAGTTTTTTGTACAGCTCATTTCGTTGTGATATGATCAATTGTATTTTGTGAGCGTAATCAAATTACAACAAAAATATTTAGTGATTATTTATCATTTTTTACCCGACCAAATTATGTTCGCATGACGTATTTTTTTTGTTGAAAAACTTGTGTGGTGATGAAAATGAGATGAATGATAGCTTGATTGGGGATGAAGGGTGAAATTGAAAGACGTTTATGATCTGAATGATAATGTTAATGGTATATCGGTTGACAAACATAAAATTGGTTAATAGAATAATGATAGGTTCCATACAAATCTTTTTCACAGCAATGTTTTCTATTCTAAGTCAGAAATAATTAAAGTACCCTGTAGCCTGCGCTCCAAGCCAAGACTAGGCTTCTTATACTCGTGTCTCAAACTTAAGCCTTCGAAAGAGAGAAACAGTGCAGTAGGCGTAAATATTGTAGTTAGGTAGCGTGCCAGGGTTTCAGGTAAAAAGCTTGAGTAAGGCCTAGATAATGTTCTTAATGTTTACTCTGTACCGTCTGAGAGAATTTGTAAATGGGTTAAGTACATAAGTATGATGCTTTCATGTTCAGTTTAAAAGATAATTATACTATTTATCAGATAAAGGCAGAGACGGCTCTACACAGTATTAGAACTCTTTGAGTAGTATTCGCAGGAGCTTAACTACTTGCCACACCAGTACTGTTAAGTTATATTATATTGCCTATAAAAAGGAAGGAGGAGGAGAGAGGGGGGAGGGGATTTTGTATTGTATGTTGTGTGTTGTTGTATTGTATTGTATTTTACTGTTTTTTGTTTTATTATTCTATATTTCGATTCAGTCATTTGGTTACCTTCGACCCATGTCAGCATGGCACTTATTGGGCACGTTATGATAATCCTGAAGAAGTGACACTAAAGTGTCGCATTAGTGTCTGATGTAATTGTCGTGTATGTGTGAGGCTCGTGTGAAGTGTGTACACGTTATATGTTGTAGGTCTCTGGAGGGTAGGTAATAGTGTTGAGCATTGCTTCACGTGCTCTTGTCCCCGAGCGTAGACGTGATCGGTTTACGTGACGACACTCGCTTTCACGCTGGTATGCCTACCATAACGAGCGGAGGTTGGTGAGTGGGTATGAGTTGAAGGTAAACTTATCTTAGTAACTGATACGTTTTTTGACTTGCCATCGATTCTAATTAATATTTCTTATGTCTTGCAGCTTTTTAGATGAGTTGGCTTAGATGTGTGTTTACCTAAACTACGAACTTGGTCTTAGAGTGGAGTGCTTATCATTACGAGATCATTTCTCGTTATATTGTAAGTGTGAAGAGCGCTTTATGTTAAAAGAACAATGATCGCTTCAAGTGACAGCGCGTTAAGTTTTAAGCGCTAAGTGTCGGTACCCATGGTGGAGAGAAAGCTTACCCTGATTTTCACTTTACAGCATCAAAGCTCCAGTACCCCGGCGTCTGCCGTAGTGAGTGGGCGTGTGCTCTGTGTCCATTGTTGTTGTGATCGCAAGACAATGTGACAAACACGATGTGGAGTGTCATGCGTAAATATAAGTGTAAACAGTGTAGAAGTGTAGTGTGTTGGTTACACTGGAATGCTTTTTCTTCATCAGGAATAAACATCAGTGGGGATTAAAATGGGAGTAAAATCAACTTACTGCTAACAGGTAGTTCGAAATCATAAATATATATTTTCAAATTACTTTTGTTTCTTTATGAATGGAAACGTCACTTAGCAGGTACATTACAGGTCGTCTGCTTAACTGGACTATCCTGTGGATGCCTTGAGTATAAAGCCATCAAGCCAGGGCAAAAAAGTTACAACTAATAGTTTCATATCCGGTGTTTGATTAGCGGCTTAACCATCAGATCGCTCGGGTCGATCTTAAGGTTAAGCCGCGCTTGCCTAGGTTGGTCCGTGGATGGGTGACCGCCCATTAGATACAGAGTTTCCTCCGTGCCTCGGAAAGCATGTTAAGCCGTTGGGCCCAGCTGTCATTTGTAGATCTTTGGCAGTTGTTATAGGTAGTGGCCCGAAAGTCTGACAACCAGTCTTACCAAGGGGTATCGTATTACCCAGTACTAACTGTACTTTCGAGGTCCGATAGGCAATCGCTCCATTTAAAATACTGGTACTCAGCTGCATCCGGTTGGACTGTAAGCCGACCACTACATAGTTGGGAAAACGCTGGGCAAAAAATAGGTATTCTAATGTAATTAAATAAAACGTATATTAATATATTATTTGCTTTAATATTTGTTCTAGTTTTATTTTTCAGGGAGAAAACAGACGAATACGTGGATAAGCACTGCTAGACTTACTTCTGTTTTTTTTATTAATTTGTACTTGTTATGCTAAAACGATATTTGTATTGTAATGGTAAAGATGTGCATTTGTTTTTGTTTTTAGCTACGCTTACTGGCAGATAACATTGTTCTAAAAATATAAATGTTTTCTCTGTACGTGAATTTGTAATTCTTTTGAGAAATAAATATCTTTAACCGTTAGACTTTAACGCGGAGGCAAGTTATGCCAAACTTTTTTTCTGATTATTCTGTGGTTCTACTGATTGTCGCTTTGCGTTTAGTGACAATCTAACTTCGGTACGGTTTTGAATTTGTTTTCTTTTCCGATGCAGGTTCTCTCAAGGGCATGGTTATACGAGCATAAAGCTAATTTCCGTCGAAATACACTCGTTGATTGCATTGGATATTATGTTCTTAGAAACGTGATAGATTGATCTGGGAAACCTGTTACCTAGATTAGAGCACTACAAATAGGGACGTCTGCAATGGACTTTGTTCACAATAATTTATAATGGACACTAAATAATAATAGTCTGCGAACCTTGACCATGTATCAGCAGCTCTGGACACAATACATATCCCGAGTTGGCACGCGAACATCGTACAATGCTTGTTTCGTTAGCTAGTTGATTTTACTGTTCCCAACAGAGCAAGCTGTACGACTGCCCATGCTGTCATCGAACTAATCTTGGGTACTATTTACGTATAACAGCTGATTGAAGTTGATATTACATATACACATATACAGTTGTAAGAAGAAGAAAAGTTGGTGGTTGTTTCTTATTCTTGTTGTGGAAAGGCATTGTCGTGAGCTAGGTAGGTAGGCAGGTGGTAGGCACGTGGTAGGCAGGTGGTAGGCAGGTGGTAGGCAGGTGGTAGGTAGGTGGTAGGTAGGTGGTAGGCAGGTGGTAGGCAGGTGGTAGGTAGGTGGTAGGCAGGTGGTAGGTAGGTGGTAGGCAGGTGGTAGGCAGGTGGTAGGCAGGTGGTAGGTAGGTGGTCGGCAGGTGGTATGTAGGTGGTAGGCAGGTGGTAGGCAGGTGGTAGGTAGGTGGTAGGCAGGTGGTAGGTAGGTGGTAGGCAGGTGGTAGGCAGGTGGTAGGTAGGTGGTAGGCAGGTGGTAGGCAGGTGGTAGGTAGGTGGTAGGCAGGTGGTAGGTAGGTGGTAGGCAGGTGGTAGGCAGGTGGTAGATAGGAGGTAGGTAGGTGGTAGGTAGTCGGTAGGTAGGGAGTAGGCAGGTGGTAGGCAGCTGGTAGGCTGATCTTAGGTAGGTGATAGGTAGTAAAAAATACAAGGAGTCAGTTTGTAAAATGCTAGGCATTTTAAGAATTGGGCATTATTCGACTAAGCCGGAAAAAGTACAAAAGTAGTCAAAGTAACAAACAAGGAACTGAATAATACATAGACTAGACACGAGATAGCCTTGCTCGATGTATTTACAGTACCTACACAATCAGTCGATCAAGGCCTTTACATACATAAGCCGTATTGATTATTCATTCAAGATTTTGAGAAGGGTGTTCTTGTTCATTGTTCCGATACAGATCTGCTTCAATAACTTGCTTCAAGCTCAGGTTCAAGCATTGACGGATATGTAACACAAGTAGAGAGCGCATGATTGATGTTAAATACGAATATCAGTTCAGATACATATCACACATTTATCGCATACTAGCATATTATACACAATATGGAGAGGTAAGAAGCTTCACTCCATGCAATTATTACGACGTCTCTGAAAGTGTATCGCCGCTTTGTATCCTTTTAGATAGTCTTCGTAGGTGTTTCTTTCATAGCTTGCCAGCGTCAGTTAACAGTCCAATGTGTTAAGGTTATAAATGCACCTTTTTATTACTTGTGAAATTCCTCATGAATGTCCTCCGCCGTGGGTTGGGCGGAGGGGTCTGTCATGCTCTTACTGAATAAACCACACGGTGTTCATCATCGTCAGTTTACTTCTGGCTGGAGTATGGAAGACATTTGCAATTTTCACAATCTTCCAAGCAGAATTGTTTATGCATCTTGCTTGACCGCTTAGGTAAAACGCTTCGATGAACCCAAGTTTCAGCATGTTTTGGAAAATCGCAGTAAGACATTAAATGTATGTACGAGGTAGGTATGCATTTTGTCACATGTTAAAAATGGCCCTACTGCACCTTTTTGTTTGATGCACTGCTGCTACGTTGCATAATACAAAAGTCATTAATGATAGAAATCACCCACGTGTAAATTATGTGTTTTGTAATTAAATACGCGACTATTGGCTTACTTTTTTATTGTAACCTATACACTGCACGATATCAACTTGACTTTGGATATAAATAAATATGATTTGGATAAACAAAGGCATGTGTAAAAATAGATATTCCCCTGAAAATCGCATCGGATGTTATCCCTCCATGGAGTTTCTCTTTTGCGATAAGGAAAGTGAGGCCACACGACGAACGGAGCCCACTGTTTTTGTTTTATGGAAAAGAACAGTTTTAATGCCATTATCTTTATACTTTTTCAAAAGTTAAAAGTTGGGGAAGTATTTTGGTCTTCGTGTTTGCCTAAATAGACGGAACTGTAAATTAGAAGGCAGTTTTGTTGCAATCAGTTTGTGCTACGTGTTGCTGTTAAGATACTAATCAGTGCCGTTCAGTTTAACATTGACAGCTTTAATGACGTACTTACTACACATGCCACTGATCCTTTGTGACTGCCATGGTTTCAATTCAATTCTTACCCTCGTGAACGAGTTACATATTAAGTCAAGTAAAATCGTAAGAAAATAATCTTTTAATTTGATTGAAGTTATACCTAGTAAAAAAGGAGTTCTTCTTAAAATAGCAAGATAGCTCTCCATTAGTTAGCAGCTCGTATTATTCAGCTCTGATTCATTCACAGGATTTAGGCTTGTATAAATATTAGATAGTTGAGCCGTTTTTGTTGAGGTTGGCTTTGTACAAAACCCTGTCTGAAAAATTCATGACTTCTAAATAATTGTATATTATTTTTTGCTTTTTTTATATTAATATTATACTTTCAAGATCAATGTTTTGTATTATGGCTCTTTAGTCAACTAGATGGGACCCGCGGGATGAGTTTAACAATTCATTATTTTTCTTTTGTCAATTGAATCCGCTTTCAAAGTTGAAAAAAAAATATCGTTGAATTTCAAATTTCAGTACAAGCGTGTGGTGTAACTAATTGTTGCCCAGCTGAAACATGTAGCATGTTATTTCACAATCACATCGAGTGACTATTTCTTCAGCATTATAATACAACAGTAATGACTACACTATAACTATCTTAGCTTTCGAACGTACATACGTTCATGCCATCAACAAATTTTCCATATTACGGGGAAACTACAATGCAAAAATCGCAATTATGTTTGATCCGAACCAGGATTTCTGTTTGTTTATTGAACTAATTTGTGATCATTGTTCTCACATCCTGTTGATTTTGGTCAGTCCGCTAAAATATTAAAAGGAACGTTTACAAATACCAACGATAAGCTTTGAAAGTGGTAATTGTGAGCTTTCGGAGAGTAACAATGCGACACAAAATCATGAATGCAAGGAAGTGTGCAGTCTGTGAACTGACAAGTCAATGACATATAGGAAAATTTTCAAATACTTCGAGGAAATCAACGCGGTCCACGAAGTCTGTTTCTTCTGAGGAACTGACCTTTTTTGCTTTTAGATATTTAGACATATTGTTTGGATTATTACGGCGTTATTACTCTAGATGTGGTGTAGTTGGAACACCATAGTAGTTCGAGAAAGCCGGCAATTTCTTCTTACTAGAATTTCCTCTTCCCGTGCTGATTAATCAACATACAACAGTTTCCTTGAAGCCATTTAACCTCTACCTACCTACCTACATAAAATATATTAGGACGGCTCCGTTTTCTCGAGAACTAATTTCTTTGACATTTTCTCACGACCACCCGAAGGTTAACTACGGTCTAGACCGACTTACGTGGGATGTCAATATTTAGCGAGGTCAGACTTATTAAAGAGATCTTAGAGAAGATCTTATCAGCGACTTTATTTGGGAAAATATTCTAAAGTTATTTTTGTGTTTTTCTTCATCATCATCATAATTATTTCAGCCGAAAGACGTCCACTGCTGGACTTAGGCCTCCCCCAAGTATATCGGACATTGACCGATCCCGTGCGACTCGCATCGTGTTTTTCTTGGACAAACCAAATGACCGTATTCACCATTCCCCACGCATTGTTGGAAATAACGTGAAAATATAAACAAACTGATCCCATTACAGTATCGTTTTCGAAAAACTTTAGTTTCGGTAGTCATCTCATTTATAATAAAGGATATTCGCTTCAATTTTTAATGTTATGGCACTGAGAATGGTTCCGCTCCGAAAGTCTAATCTAAAACACAACCTAATATCACAAAGTCTTCTGTTCTGATGGCACTGCCTTAATCCACAACTCATCAACGTTTGTACAAAGTAGAACACTTGTAATATGTATTCTGTGGTAGAACCAAACTACAACAATTACATTATCTTCAACACGCTGTCTCCACATTACGCTGTGTCAAGGTGCTACGTAAAGTTTGTTGCCTACGTTAATGCTTCCTCTCAGAGCATTACCGACAACCGTGACATTCCAGACTCTTCCTTCAATGACTGTATGTAATTTGTTCTTATTTTAAACTAAAAAAGTTCAGAATTTAAATTAAATGTGCCAGGAAAACTTTAGCGCTTGCTCCGACGCACTAAAATCCGTGATTTCTCATAAAAAATGTATTGCTTCAGAAGTCAGTGTAATGATGAAATTCGCTTTGTTGATACAAACCTGTACCTTAAAGGGATTCTCTTATATGAAGTACGTTATTGAGTACCTTTGGTTTTTGGGTGTGGACGGAATATTGTACCTGCGGTTACTATCCTGATCGTTATCCGATAACCACAATCTAGAGACGATTGGTTTGGACCCTGCAACGTACACACACACATTACTTCGATCCTGTGAGTAGGTACATAACGTACCGACCCTTAAAATAATTATATGAGAACATTGTTACTAAGGGTAATATATAGGTTCGTAAATAAACTCCGCATATTTATCTAGGCTGTTCATCTAGGTAGAAAAGTATGTGTTTAATATTTAGATATCCATTCTGCCGTGAATATATAATAATGTATTAGTGAACAGTGGGAAGCGAAAATAAATGTTTTTCCATTATTATAATGAGATAAGTTGGCGTAAACACGATGACCGTTATAACAGTGTGTTTATGACGAGGTGTTTCATAAATACTCGTAAATTCTAACAATTTTCATCGCCACCTGCCAGATTGAATCTAACCTTCTTTTTAACAGTAGTGCCTATTTAAGGACTTCCAGGTCAGCCATGGCAACTCATGTCCAGGTGGGAGATTTTCAGCAGGTCGAACGAATGGGTTAGGTAATGATGCACTACCTAGCCACAGCTTTAGTCATTCCGTAGACCGCTCGCCTGTGAGTGGTGTGACACACTTCAGAAAGCTGTTTCGGCTTTTCAGCCATTGCGACACGAGGGTTTTTAGATGTAAAGGATCCTGTACATGGATGAAGGAATGAGTGGTAGAATATTCTTTGTAGACAGTGACCCTTCACATCATTGGGGCCACCGGTCTGCGAATAACTCGTAACATCATGCATAATGTGTATCAAAGTGTTGATGGTACCTAATGTATGCCACAATCGAAACACCATCAGTCGTAGGAGTAATTTGAGAAAACTACACATTGTATAATTGACCCAATCCCTTTGGCGCGGCAGTGCAGTGGTTACAATTACTTCAATTTTGTACTGTATTGGACAATGTACATAACAAACGAGTAATAACCACAACTTCCTTAACTTTAGTTCACCAGAACAGTGTATTTCTGAACAGTATTGTCATCTGAAATCTGAGGCACTAGCACGAGGGCGCGGTGTAAACTTAACGCAAATACGTACATCGATTTTAAAATTAAAAATACTCGTTTCACATGGAATATTTTCATATTTTTAAGAATTTATTAATATCCATGGATGATACTGTTTGTGCTTGTTGCAAATAATTTAACAAAAATGCTATAGGATATGGTATTTTCGATTAAAAAATTGTTTTTTTACGTAACGTTAACACAGGGCTCTCGTGCTAGGGCCTCAGTTATTAGGTACTATCTTAATGATGTTATTAGGTTAAAAAAATAATAGGAAATTAATGTTTATCATCGCACAATATTCAGCATTGTGTGTTAATGTGATAAGTTGCGTCGTTAATTTGTCGCATTGCTTGTACTGTTTAGACGGTAACCGTGAATTATGCAGATTATAATTATATAGTTGTAATTACGAGTATCTGTAATTATGATGCTCTTATAGCATTGCGTTACTCTAAATCAGAACGTATTGCCAACAACAAGGACTGTTTACATATTATTTAACTTTAGATATCATGCATACGAAAAGGCGCGATAAATCTCCTCGACCACACGTAGTTATGTAATGTAAGTAGATCGTACAAGGCGAGATTGTTGCGGAGGAGCTCGGACCGAAGCCTTCAGGGGACGGAATATATTATGCATGGAGTGTTAAGTGCTGCTCCTCGTGAAGGATCTACAAGGATAATTGGTAATTATCATGTATTGGATCTTACTACACAATTATTATTACCCAACTAGCTAGCTGCCTAAATTATGATAAATGTATTCGAGAGCATGAAACAGGAAGAGAACGATGTATGGTAATCTTATTTCCGTGTAAAAGTAGAACGGTTTTACTTTTGATCAAGTTAATAAAATCTCTCTCGTTATTTTTTTGTTGAGTTAAAATACAAAAGACATCCTTTTATCTTTCTTTCACAGTATTTTCCATATTTCAATCGCTTTTTTTTTTTTTTTTTTTTCCGGATGGGAAATCATCAAATGACCCCCCCCACTCTGGGCGGAGCGGAGTGGAGTGTCAGACTTGTACTGACTAAAACCCATCCATGTTCCTTCTTTGCCCGTTATGTTCCAGGGCCACGGTATCTCTTTCGAACAGTCCCGCAGCCCCGGCAGGCGTCGGCCCATGCGGACCCCTACTTGATTGCTGACATCTCTTTGAGGCGCGCGTGGAACACGAACGCGCCGTCGACACGGCCCGTCGTCATAAGACGGCCGGACGGCGAGCTAGCCCATAACTCGCCGTCCACAGGCCAGCGCCTACGGTGGTCGGAAGCCACCACGTGACCCCCGACGCCCAGGGCGTCTCCCGCGGCGGCTGGGACGTGAGGTTCTTTCCCTCTCACGTCCTGCCACCTCCTTCACTAGCATGACTGCTTCGCAGAAGGAGGTGACGGCTTCCCATTCCCTCTCGCTCCGGACCATGGCTTGAACCAAGGCCGGACGCGAGAGATCGCCGCCACCAATCGCCGCTGTGAGGACACGGCGGTGCTCCGCCCAAGAGGGGCAGACCTCCACGGTGTGTTCCACCGTGTCCTCCGGACGATCCTCGCAGTGGAAACACCCGGGCGTTTCCTCCCGCCCGATTCGGTGCAAGAACCTCCCGAAACAACCGTGTCCGGTGAGGATCTGCGTCAGGCGGTAGGTGAGGGCGCCGCGTTCAGGTAGTGGGCGGCTTGCCGCCTCAAAGAACGCGCCCACACCGGGGCCCCGTAAAGGGCCATGGACCGCACGACCCCCGCGTAAAGCTTCCGGCAGGAGGCGTTTGGACCCCTCAGGTTGGGCAAGAGCCGCTTGAAGGCAGCCCCTGTCCGTTCCAGTTTGGGAGCCAAACGTCGGAAGTGCTCCACGAAGTTCCACCGGCTGTCGAGGACGAGTCCTAGGTACTTCAACGTCGACCCGACGCCGATGGAAACCCCTCCTGCCATCAGTAGGGATCCCGACGGTGGCGCATTCCGAGGCCCATGAAAACACATGGCCTCGGACTTGTGCAATGCCACCTCGAGACCCAATTGCCGGATCCTCTCCACAACTATCGCAACCCCGCGTGTCATGTTTTCGGCCGCCGCCTCGTGCGACCTCCCTTGTGCCAGTACCAGCGTATCGTCAGCGTAGCAAACTACACTGACGCCGGTAGGGAGGTCGGCGCGCAGCACCCAGTCGTAACCGATGTTTCACAAGTCCGGCCCCAGAACCGAACCCTGTGGAACACCGCACGACATCTCTCGCCGGTTCCATTTTCCGCTCCGACTGGGGTAGATGACGGCCCTATCCGTCAGGTAGTCCCCGACCACACGACGAAGGTAGGTCGGCACCCCGTGATACCGGTGTGCCTCCCCAATGCAGCTCCAGGGCATCGAGTTGAAGGCGTTGGCGATGTCAAGAGACACCGCCACGACAACCCCGCCCCGGGACACCGCGTCCCCTGTCGTGAGGGCTCTCACGCGCATGATGGCGTCCACCGTCGAGCGCCCCTTGCGGAAACCAAACTGGTGTTCCGCAAGATCCGGCCCCATCCCTGCAAGGTGCCCGGCGAGGCGGTTGGCAATGACTCTTTCAAAGAGCTTGCCCACCTCGTCGAGCAACACAATGGGCCGGTATGCGGACGGAGAGTCCGCAGGGCGCCCTGGCTTCCGGATGAGGACCAGCTTCCCCGTCTTCCAACGAAGCGGGAACTGGCCTCTCTCCAAGCATGCGCTTAGGAGCCCTTCCAGTCGGGGCCCGAGAGCCTCAGAGGCCAGGACCCAGGCTTTGCCAGGCAAGCCATCGGGTCCCGGGGCGGTATTTCTGGCTTTCAGCCTGCGTACCGCCACTCTCAGGTCTACCCCAGTCACCTCCGGAACGTCATCGTCGTCATCGGTGTGGTCCGCTTCCGGCACCGCATGCGGTGACGGAGCCATAGGCGGGGGAGGATGCTCCCCTCGCGAAGGGAACAGAACGCTCACCACGTCCTCCACGAGCTCAGGCCGTAGACTCTGCGTTAGCGGGGGGGCCCGGGTGCGGAGTTTGTCCCGCACCATCTTGTAAGGGCGCCCCCACGGATCTCCGTTCAGAGACTCCAGCATCTCCTCGCGGGCCAAATGCTTGGCCCGCCGGACAGCCTCTTGGAGGGCGGTCTTTGCCGCTCTGTACCCCTCGTACAGCTCCGCCTCAATGGCTGCCGCATCCGGAGGGCGGATGCGGAGCCTGCGATGCCTGGCGTACAGGTGCCGCGCGGCAACGCACGCCTTGCGCAGAGACGTCAGCTCTTGCGACCACCAATACACCTGACGCCGGGCGCTTCCTGGCTGAACTCGGGGCATTGCCACGTCGCAAATCTCGGACATGGCCTCCTGGAACCAACCCGCCTCGTTGTTGATGTCGGCAGGCCTGACCGGTGATGACACCCAGGCCTGCACGATTGAGGCTTCCAGGAGGAGCTCCCGGTCCAGCTGCTTCAGCGCCCATCGCGGACCACTCGGGGCCTGTAGGACCGGTGCGCTTGAGGTCTGAGTGGAGACGTCGAACCGGATGTACCGGTGGTCGGAATAGGTCTCCACCCCCTCCATGACGCGCCAGTCAACGACACGCGGTGACAGAGCGGGGCTAGCGAACGAGATGTCCACCACCGACTCGCCCCGCATCCGCACGCACGTGGGGACAGAACCCCGATTTAGGACGACTAGACCTGTCTCCAGAGCCCAGTCCTCCACCATCCTACCCCGCACGTCCGTGTAACGAGAACCCCAAGCCAAGTTCTTGGCATTGAAGTCCCCGAGTACAAGCACGGGGAGGGAATGGCTTCCGATGACGACACTCAACTCCGTGAGGGAGTTGTGGAACTCGGCGAGAGTTCGGCTCGGGGAGAAGTAGACTCCCACTACAACGATCTCCCCGAACCGTGCTGCTACGCACCCCTGACCCTTCCTGACACTCTCAAGGGTCGGGGTACCGGCGGCGGCCGACGCAATTATGGTCACCGAACCGCTATGGTCCTCACCCAGTCATCCCTGGGCGGGACAAAGTACGGCTCAGCGACCACGGCGATGTTAATCGACCACTGCGCCATGCTCTGGAGCAACAGATCCTGAGCACAGGATTGATGTTCGCCTGGAGAAGGCGCAATGGGGCCGTTACTGGCACTCCATTTCAGTCCCCTCCCGGGCCCTCTGCAAGGGCCCCGCTGCGGAAATTGCAGCAGTAACGGCAGCGGCGGTAACAGTGGCGGCGGTTGCGGTGGTGGCGACGGTGGGGGTTTTGGCGGTGGTGGCGGAGGGCCTTCCCTTGCTGCTGGCCTTGGCGGGTGTACCGCAGGCCTTGCTCCCTGCCCGGTGATCGGCTGGCTTGCCAGCTGCCGCACATGCGGCGCAGTGCGGTGCGGCAGAGCAGGCCGCGGCCATGTGACCGGGCTGGCCGCAGCGGAAGCACAGGCCACTGCGGTCCACCTCCGAGGTGCACCGGACCGACACGTGGTGCCCTACATGACAGCGGAAGCACCTCAGAGGTCTGGGCTCCAGCAGCTTCACCTGCGCTGACACCCAGCCCACCAAGAGCCTTCGGCCCTCCACTATGGCTTTCGCCGCCGTCACAGGGCAGCTTACCGTTACGGTTCGCATGCCCGACAGATCCGGACGTAAGTGCCTGCCTTGACCTGCTCGGCAGGACACCCACCGGTCCTGGTGACGGCGGCCACCACCTCCTCCTCGGTCACCGAGTCGTCTAGACCCAGGATGCGCAGGTCTGCGCATTTGACGGGCCTGGACACTCGGTCCTCGTCCGCATTTAGGGACGCTCTGAGCTTTTCGGCCAGAGCGTCAGCGGACGAGCCACGGGTTTCGCCAGGGATCTCTAGCACTCGAGCCCTTGTTGCGGTCACTCTAAGCCGGAGGCCCCCGGCAATCCCGAGCTCTCTGAGATCCACCGTCGCCTTCGCTTTAGCGAGCACGTCGCGGTAGGTGACGCCCCTCTTTTCCGCATCCGGCTGTAGCGTTATCACTACAGCTGCGGTTTTCGGGGCGCTGAGCCCAGCCGCGACGCTCCGCTCCTTTTGCCGGCGCTTCCGCTCCCGCTTCCTGGCCTTTTTTGCCGCCCTTCGCTCCATCGCTCTTTCTCCGGCCACCTGCCACCCGGGCTCGGCCACAGAAGGCTTAGTGGGCGGGGGAGGCGGCGATGGCGGCTGTCTCGCGGCTGGCGCCGGTACATACGCCGCCTTGCCCTTTTTTTGGACCACCGCCTTGCTCTGCCTCAGGGCCGCCGCCCTCCCGACTGGAGCTGGTTTCGCCAGAGCCGGCTTTTCGGGGGCCGACGTAACCCTGCCGGATCGCTGGCTGGACGGCCCCGGTGCGGAGGCCGCAGCAGCCGCATCTGTGGCCGCCTTGTTTGCCGCCAGGGGGGGGCGCAGGACAATGCCCTCCAGAACGGAGAACCGCGCCTGAAAGGCAGCCAGCTCCTGCCGAACCAGGTTCAGAACCTGGTTCTCCACCGGCACGGGCTGACTTGGTCGCTGCTGGCCCACATTTTGGGGCGCCTTGCGAGAGCCGGACTCGCGCAGACCGGCCAGGTCTGCTCGGAGCTTCTTGTTCTCCTCTTGGAGAAGCTCCGTAGCAGCCGTCAGGCGAGCGACCTCCGCCCGCAGTTTGGCAACTTCGTCTGGTGGAGCCCCCGCATATCTGGCCTTCGCTGCCGCTATGATGGAGGCGGCCGCTGCAGGTATGGCCCTTTGTCTAGTAGAGGGCTTCTGCTTGTAAGACAGAGCCCTCAGCGCCACCTCCACCTCCTTCGCAAACTCGGCCTTACGCTCCGATATTTCAATCGCTCAGCTTAAAAATACGTTTCTAATAACTCCCGTTTATTATTACAATGTTTCTTTGTTTTATTTCAAGCAGTAAATCTTTCGTACTTAATTAAAATCGGAGAAAGTGTTTCAAGAGAATCAAACATGTACATTTTCAACATAAGTAGACGAATCCTTAACATCTGACAGCTCCTCATACTTCACGTGACCCCTTTTTTTCGGATGGGAAATCATAAAATGACCTCTCCCGCTCTGGGCGGAGCGGAAGGGAGTGTCAGACTTGTACTTACTAAAAACCCATCCATGATCCTTATTTGCCCTTTGTGTTCTAGGGCCGTGGTGTCTCTTACGAACAGTCCTGCAGCCTTGGCACAGTCCCGCAGCCCCGGCTTCACGTGACGCTTTGGTTTACGACGACGATCGACGGTTCGAGCACCCTGCTGCCCTCTCACTGGGTAATGTAATGTAATGCCCTCTCACTCGGTAATGCTTCATGTATTCACTTTAACCTGAAAAGCTTAACCTGTGTTCCTTCATAGTCTTAATTAAGGAAGGATTAAACTGGGAAGTACCGTGTAAGTACGGTACTTTTGAAGCTTGCGCGTTAAGTCGATAGTTTCAAGTGGATATACCAAAAAATACAGGGTGAAACTTCGACGCACAAACGAGTACCACGTATTCAGTACATCATTGGTGTTTTTTTTAAACAGCTGTTTCCTACAAAAGTGCAATGCCTACACAAAATGTATGGAACAGCAGATTTTTTTAAACCGTTTGTGTTGATTTCCCTTCCACCCCGTATCAATGTGCTGGCGTCGGTACCTATCTAAGGTACCGACGCCAGCACATCAAGCTACCCGAAACTGTTAAATTTTCCCAACTAACCTTGAACCTAATGCTTTAGCGATAAAGTCGAAAATCTATTAAAATAATTTGACAGATTGTAGTACCTTGATGTGCTGGCGTCTGTACAATCATTATATTCATATTATGATAAGAACCCAGCCGAGTTGTCCTATATCGTTTATGTTTTTGCTAAGTACCTACTTTGTGAAGGGAAATTAAGCTTGTTTCGCAAAACAAAATGTATTTTTTCAGCGCGTTTTCCTGCTTTCACTAAAAAGCAAAATCCGGTGTTTCTCAGACACGTGATGTCGCCAGATTATTCCAAAAATTATTAATCCAAAGACTTCTGCAGAATAAAGCGTAAAAATAACTTTCATTCCTTATTAGTAAGAAAGTAGTTACAGCTAAAACGCTTTTGTTTAGCACTAGGTACACCTTAATGTCTCCTCAGCGTTTTCTTAATGAACGACAAACTTCAACAACGGCTGCATTGTACTGGTTCACTAATTGTACAACTCTTGCAAAGGACTTGTTTCTCTATGATGTGCTGTGAGAACAACACTACTAAACGTTGTTTCTGGAGTGTATTAGGCAGCACTACTTTCGGGGAAACCTACTTTGTTGTTCTTGTTTTTATTTCTCTCCGTCGAGAACTTTATACAAATCTACGCCGAGGTGGCGGCCTTTAATATTTGCGAAGTTTTTGTACAGCGAAACTTTTAATGATTTATACTCAGAAATATTTTGTGCCTGCAGTTTTGATAATGAGCACCTAATAATAGTGACGCCGTTGAAGTGGCAGAGTTCTGATTGAAGCTTATTTAAATGAATATTCGACAATACGAAGAAGGAAAATATAGTGGAAATGTTTGTAGTAATTGCAGTTTCTACCAGTTACAGAGTTATTCTTGTGAAGAGTAACATATTTTTATTGCAATTTAATGTATTTTGACTTAACTAGGTGTGATTGGGGACAAGCGTTACCTATAATATTATGAAAAGTTACCTATCTCGTCGGGGATACAACCACGGTGTCGTCACGTCGCAGGTTGGACGGACGCCAAGCGCGCAATATTTATAGCGAGTTAGCGACACTACAAAGACAAGTTTTTGATCGTGTATGATTAACTATCGTAAACAAAGAATTAGAGATGCAATGCAAATCAGATCACGCTTATTATATTGCTTTTCTTATAGAAACAGTGCGGTACTTCGCCGTCGCCTACAAAAGCTCCACACAACAAAGCTATCTACAGTGACAGATGACACACGGCCCCAGTGCACGGTATCAATAGTAGCTCGCTTGCGCGACCATTAAGATGGTCGCCGAACGCTGGTTCAGCAGAATGTGCGCTGTTTATAACATGTTGTAACAACATGTTACTGGAGCTCGATGGCTATAAAAGGGACGCGTCCAGCATCAACAGCGTTTTTTTCTCGTCCACGTGTAAGCTTTACGGCACTTGTGATTTGCTGATTTTTTTTCGTATTAAATTACAAGGTATAACTTTTATAATACAAGACAGCTTTTACATAAACATCAAATTCTTCAAAAATGGCCAAAACAGTACATTATGTCGAGACTAATATGTGTGTATGTGTGAGTATTAACTTCATTAAATCATAGTTTATCGAGGAAAACTTAATCATCAAGAAGGCCGTCAGAAAAAAGTCTAATTATTAGACTCGAACAGGTGATCCCAAGTTTATAAGCTCGTTCGTAGATATTAGAAAGTTAATCGACGTTTTAGAACATTTGTGCTGAACTCACATTGGAAACAGTTAAGTGATGTGAATGACTAGGTCCTGATATTACCACACACTGATGGCTGCAAGTGTGGGTAACTTCAGCTGAGCTTCGACAAAGCTTTGTTGCGCTAAAGGATATTCAAAGTGAGTTATATTGTGAAATTGCATTTTTGTTATGTTATAACGTCTTTTTTTTTTTTTTTTCCGGATGGGAAATCATCACGCCCCCACTCTGGGCGGAGCGGAAGAGAGTGTCAGACTGACTAAAACCCATTCATGTTCCTTCTTTGCCCTTTGTGTTCCAGGGCCACGGTATCTCTTTCGAACAGTCCCGCAGCCCTGGCAGGATGTTATAACGTCTGACGGCATTTCATACAAACTTTCAAGTGATTTTTTTTTTAGAAATGACTGAACCGATTTTAATGAAACTTCCTACGCATAAGCTGGATACATAAGTCTAAAGATTTGTCAGAGCACTTTTCGAAAAATGGTGTTACAGCTAAATTAGACCGATTTTAGATTTTCCATAGAAACAGAAAATCTTTTTTTTAAAAAGACATTTCGAAAAGTTTCATTAAAATCGGTTCTGTCATTTCGAAACTAAATCATTTGAAAGTTTGTATGAAATTCCGTAAGACGTTAACGCTCTTAAAAGACGATAATTTAGATAAAACACTAGGCGTTAACTTATTAAAGTTCGATCCAGTCTCATTATGTGAAGATATGTTATTCAAGAAATTCGTTGAATTTGACCTCTTGGCTTCACTATTTAATTTAACTTCAGTTCCCACTAGATTACTCAAGGTGTTCAGAGTTTATTTGTTCTGTTCAACTGGACTACAGCATTCAGTTTGGTGCACCTCGAGATAAGTTTAGATCACCTAGTACAGTTTGTTAAGACCTCGTTGGTGCAATACATTGTTACTGTTGCACTTTGTGCATGTTTACATTTACAGTTACACAAACTTACAGGAAAGCAAAAGCAGTGTTAAACATTTTTTTTAGCCTTTCTCTATATGTCAAAAGCAAAACCATTGGATTGCGACACAATCGAGCGTAGCTACCTGCAGTGGGATCAATCAAGTCGATTAGGACCTGTCTATCAGATGAAGTAAATGGATTTGTGTAGAAAAATCCAATCGCCTTTGAAATCTCCGTTTGGAACTAACTCTCATCTGAGTCTTGCTAGATTAGAGACTGTTCAGCTTTCGAGTCTCTTCGACGTTTTTATAGGATAAAAATAAAGCCAGAAAAGCTTAACAAACTGTGGCTTTTCGTGAAAATACAAAATACCTATCCGAATATTAAAACGTAAACTCAATTATTTTTATTTTATTTCGTACCACAGACCAAAACATTCATAATCAAGACCTTGCACGGTCTTTACTCCGAGATATCTAATTTTCTCGAAACAAAATTATGTCTGTAACCTACACGCGCCTCGGCGTGACGTGCGACCTCGTCAAACCACACCGTTCGGGAGAAGAAAATCATCTCGTACTAATGAATAGATGAAATTAATCTCGTCGTGTTCATGTCATACTATTTAACGTGGTTTTACTAATTAGTGGATTTTCATGACAAATTGTTAGAGTAATTGCTTCGGTATTTTAGCGGTGGAACTGAATTATTTATAGTGTGGAAGTTTCTGTTAAATTTTGCTGCTTTTATGACATAACCTGAGGCTATAGTATTATTTATTTATTTAAACTTCATGTACAATAGTGGTACATACATAGGCGGACTTGTGCAACTATGTAAGTAATTTTCTTTCAAACCAAATTGATTGTGAACTTCTTGAAACCTGAATATAATAGATTTAACGTGCAATTCTATCTAACTAGACGATTTTCTTCCCAAAGGCAACCGAACGTTTCATAAAGTTGCATACTTTAACCACTGCGCCCACATAATCATTTAAATTGATTATAAACATTTTAGATTATTTCAACTTTTTAGAGAACGTAAACAAAAGCTTGCCTTTACAGTTGTATAAATTGAAATTGCCAAAAAAAGGAACTTGGCAGCTTCACTTGCATAAAATAAAATGAATGGGTTAAAAAATCCTATTTTAAGGAAAAATTAAGCCTTCTCGCAAAAGTAATATTTTTGATACTTTTCCTTGCAATAATTTTCAATAGAAGGATTATGCGTTCTCCGAGTTAAATTGTAGAGAATAAATGGATCACGTTGGAAAGAATTTATGTCAAAGTTTAAAATTGAGTTTATTTAAATTTATTTCAAGTCCTCTCTTATCTTTTTTCGGGATAGTTGTACGTCTATTAGTAATTGTTGAGAGGTTTTTTGTGTTTTTTTTTTCCAGCTTCACTTTGCATTGTTTATAAGATATTATAGAAATCAGAATATAAAACTATGAAACTTTTAGTCAATAGTCTCCAATTGTGTAATTAGTGATTTTTGTCTTGCCCTTTATTTATTATTATTTTTTATGTATAAAGCAGTTTTATATTTAATTAATCATAAGATAAGTTAAGAAATTTACATTTTTGATTCTTATTATCTTCCTGTCGTTATTTTATTATTCTTTTTTTGTCTTCTTATTTACGTTATTCTGATTTAAAATACTGTGTACACTGTATATTTAACCTAACCTTAGTAATATGTGGAAACGGCGTGGATTGTACATAAGCCTACCTCTACGTTTAATATTTACTGTAACATACTCGTATATTGTACAATTGTTTGTGATCCCTAAATAAATAAAGACGACCAACAAATATAAAATTAATTTAAAGCAATTGTTTGATTAATTTCTACTAATATTAAATAAGTACTAACAAACCGATCTAGTGGTTCACTGTGAAACAAGAATTTACACTGAATTTCATAACGTTTACAAATGAACGTGTATTAGCGGTAACAAAATCACTTAAATGCGTTTAATCTGTGGGGACACACACCCACACACAGATAAACACGCATACGCACACACCAAACAGACAAATGTATAAACGTAAGTTATTGAGAAATATAAACTAGTTGGCATTTGACTCTCGAGCCTTTCATTACTATTCCGGTAGGCAACCCTATATCGGACCTAACAGTCTAACAAATCCATTGATCCCACAGAGGATATACAATTTACAACTGCATTTGGTAAAGGATTTTCCCTTTAATCATCTGTTATAATACCACCGCAGAATGTGGGCATTAACGTCATAAATAGTATTGTATTAAACTGAAACACTTCGTGATGTATGTGAGGATTAACAAGGGCGTGACGTTGGACTACAATGTTATTTAGTGTCCGACTAATCCCACTGTATTTCAAAAGTTTTGCGAGCATAATGGATGCAAATTCTCTTCTAGATTCATAAATATTTACAAGGTTCAAATTAAGCTTTGGTCATTAACGAATGTGATAACGTTTTATGCTGTTATGTGGAAAATAATGATGGGTTTACTTTCCAAGAGTTTTTTTTTAAATAATTACGTGATGTGTCGTCATGTTTCATTTCATATGTTGTAATGATTTAGCGCTTTCTAATTTAAAAAATGTATGTCTTCTTGTTGAAGAACCGTAGCGCCCCAAAAAAAACTAATTTTACATGAGTACCTACTCTGAAAATGTTAACATTCAATAAACAGCGAAAATTAAAGCTCTGAGTCAGCACAGGTTTCCAACTTACCTCAGCAAGGCGGCTCCGGAGCTAAGAATTCTAAACGAGAACCGCGTATACATTTGCATTCCTTTTACTTATAGTCGCAGTTGACGTTTCATTTGGTTCTTCGAGTTTTGCATCAGTTTAAAGCGCATATAACAGTGTATTCGGCTTCTGGGATAGTTCGAATATCTTAATCGTCAAATTGGGATTCTAAGAAGCGTTACTTGAACCTAAGAGTTTTATGTTCCAGGCCTTATCTTAGCCCGCTATTTGTTGTAGAGGCTTTACCTCACTTGGTAAAGTCTCTACAACTGCATCCGTTAGTCAGTCGCCTGAGTTAAAATTCATAAAATGAAAACCCCTAGTAGGTACCGCAAGAAATTCTAACTTAAAATGTGGCAATGTTTCTCCGTCATCTGTTTTCAGGATACCCAAAGAAATATTGTTAAGCCCGTAAAACTCTAAAGCAAAAACGAATGACTCGTAACTCTTACATCCTATTACTGGGGACTTTGAAAAAGGACCTTTTCAACATGGGTTTTTGTACTGCAGTACTTGGGACAAATCCGTGTGAAATCTGAATCGATGGCCACCCTGTGTGAGAACGGTCGCTGTTTTTCCGTATCAAAAAAAAAACCTCTTTTGCGTCGCTCGAGTTACCAGTGAAAACTATTTCAGTTAACTGTTTCGGGCGGCTTGGTAAAGGAACTGTTAGTGTTCGGTTACCGTTTTAAAGATTTTCACATTTTTTGTGACCTACATTCGTATAGCACAATTCTATTTACTACAGCTTTATACAGTATATTTCTTGTTTTGCGAAAAAAATATTGAATAACATGACCAAGCTAGAAAATATTGTGGTCTACAGGCAGTAGGCGTAAGTAAATGCCTTTACAACATCGAAATAAATATGAACACAAAAATAAAAGAACGCTTATTTTTTTTAATTTATTGACCTCTTTAGGTTAAGCCGTGTTTGCCTAGGTTGGTCTGTGGATGGGTGACCACCCATTACATAACGAGTTTCCTCCGTGCCTCGGAAAGCACGTTAAGCCGTTGGTCCCGGCTGTCATCTATAGATCTTTGTCAGTCGTAACAGGTAGTCAGTGGCCCTAAAATTCTGACAACCAGTCTTACCAAGGGGTATCGTATTACCCAGTACTAACTGGGTTGTGGAGGTCAGATAGGCAGTCGACCCATGTAAAATACTCGTATTCAGCTGCATCCGGTTAGACTAGAAACCAACCCCATCATAGTTGGGAAAAGGCTAAGCAGATGATGATGATGAAAAAAGGCAGATGATATTAACCTTAGTTATGTATTTTGCTCAAGTGTTATCTTAAACAAAGTAGTTCTTTAGTATCTACTGATTACCCCAGGTCACGAGCTAACGAGTTTCAAAGGCTTTTGTGAAGTTTTTTAAAGCCACCGAAAGTATGCACGCAGGTGAAACTAGACTTTGGAGATCTCAAAGGCTCGGGGAGTCGCGGAAAACAGTTTCTAACTAACTCAAGTGCTGCTTTTATTAGAGTAATTTAGAACATCGTGAAGTTGTGGATCAACGTATGTTATTTTAGACAAATATAATGAGTGCTTACCTGCAAACTTAATTTTATGATAATTTCTATAATAAAGCTCTTGTAACACAACAGATTAAGTCACTTAAATTCGAAACAAGCAGAGTTTCTAGTTTATTTTAAGAATCATAGTGTGGTGTTTAAAGGTCAAGGAGGCTATGACGAGGAGATTCAGGTATTGTGCCCTTTTCTTTTCTTGCGTACTGTTAATTCAAGTGTCCCAAAAGTGCGCGCGTCCTCTTCTTGCAACGGCCAATTTTCAACTATAAATCGCACTATTTGCTTAATCCGCGTAAACAATTTAAGTACTTGCTTCAAACAGTTCATACTGATTTATTCATTCATTTAAAAACATAATAGTAAATCATTATAGCTATGTGGAAAAAACATTTATTCAGCCGCAAAAATTTGACACAACTAAAATGTGTCACTTTTTTCGAATGCCATCGAAGCCAACCCTCTGAAACGGGCGACAAGTCGAGTCCTGCCAGCGACGGGTACAAATCGTCATTCGTTTTAGCGAGGCAATATTAAAGAAGGCATTTACAATGTTCTTTTTATGATCCATAACCATTCGGGACGTCTCTGTTCCATTAATAACAGACAAGAGACAGACTCTCGACTGCTCGACTGACTGAAGATTTAGATGCCATTTCATTTCTTCAATAAATTTGGAAATTCTGTACGCTGTGTGTGTAGACCGCCCCTGTACTTGTAGACAAAAAAATCTGTTCTCCATTCTGACTTTTAGCTGTGTTTACGTTATTTTATTTACTTAGTAAACATCTAATCGTGTAATAATTGTATGTGCCCTTACTCTCTGTCGATTTCGCAAACTTCAGATATCTTTTTTGAGACCTTTATTTTATACGGGATAGAAGGGACACCGACGCGAAAACGACGGTAGAAGGGATACAACGTATTTAGTACATACGTCATTCCTAGCCTACATACAAATTTTTCATCGGTTATTATATTATTTTTATGTCAAAATGATGTACTGAATACGTGCTATGTATTTTTTATAAGACGTAATGCCAAATGAACGTGATGGCCCAGACGTTAAGTCCTCACCTCTCATGCACAAGGTACTAGGTTCAAATCCGGGCAGGTACCAATGTGACTTTTTCAATTCATATGGAGCCAGCGTGATGGTCAATGGCATGGCATTGACCACCACGCTGGCTTCTCTTTTTGAGAAGAGGTCTTTCTTTTTTTAGAGACACACATAAACAAACTCCACGATGGTCTTTTGTTTTCAACATTCTATTATTTAAATTAGTTTGATCACTCATCGCAAACCGCAATCAATCTTTTTAAGATGCTAAAGATTATTTTGCCTCCCCGAAAACCTTTCAGATGATTAGTTTTATAGAAGCCGCAGTAAAAATTGTAACGGTGCTCTTAGAGACCGGTTTCCGTCTTTGGCAAGTGTCCAAAGTCGTGGAGGCATTAAAAGGTCAGTAACAATGGGATGTAGGTTATCAAAAGCAATTGTCTTAAGAAGCTTTCTTAGCAGATTATAGATTATTTCCGATAAAATAAATGAGCTAAATAAATAAAAACAATTATTGTAAATTGATTTATCAGAATTATGATATCGCCTGCCGCCATCTAGCTCATACGAACTCAATCATGGCGGTGAGTTTGTTGAGCAAACTTTGCTTGTCAAGTCACTCACGAATGTAAAGAAATGTCAAATTTTGCCTAGATTTCACGATTGTTTTTCTCAGTAAATAATGTAACTTATTTCCTAAAAGGCCGGTCGCGCCTACATTTTGTTGTAGAAAAGTGATAAAATGATTCGTTTTAAACAAAAAGTGTCCACGTTTCGAGTGTAACTCCAACGAAAAATGTATGAAAAGACCATCACGTGACCGTTGACGCTTCAACCTTAAAGGGTTTGGCGCTTAGTAATAACTATGCATTTGTAAAGGCGACACCTAAAAAACGCTGGCACCTACGACAGTGCTCCGCGGCACAATGGTGTACCGTGGTCATTAGTTGGTGTGCCTCGGAAACATAAGGTTATATTTCAAAGTTAAATAAACAACCTGAAGAAAAATACCTACTTAACTTAATTGTTGATTAATATTATGTAAAAATTAGTTTTTCGTTTATGTACCTCCAAAGTTTTCCGATTTCCTAAATGTACCTTGAACACAAAAACTTTGTGGAACACTGACCATAAGATACGTTTTATGTTGTCCACTAATGAAAGCATACCAGTCAAATTCAGTACGCGTAGTTCGTTTAAATAACTTATAAAAATAAACTGCAAAGTTTTCAGTGTGTTTTCCGAAACTAAAGCTGAGCTTTCCCAAAAACTTTTTCACAGCCCTCGTAATATTGTGAAATAACGTCCTATACAACATTAGTTTTAGTATATACGAAACCTGAAACACGTTTATGTAAAGAATCTAAGTACAAAATTTCAAAACTGTATCATGAAAAATCACAAAGTTATAAGCTTGTTCTGTTACCTGGTTGTCCGCACAAAAACGTGGTCACCAAGCGGCGCGCCCGCGTGCGCGCCTCCAGCGTCGTCTTGAGCTTATTGATAATAATATTTTGGCAGTATTTACCTAAATTATTGCGATAGGTAGTTAGTGTCGCTCGGTGTCCAACTTGTAGCCTTTTTTAAAGATTTTTGGAAAAATATAACATGGTTTAAAAATTATTGCAATCGATTCAGTTACTTATTCTGAACAAACTATATTCAGATTTCGCATATACTAAAAATAATTTTGTATAACGTTAATATTGAAGAAAAATTGTTATGACTTTGTAACATAGTATGAAAGTAAATAAGGTACGTCGCATAAAAATTAGGTATATTGTTTTTGGAAAATGAAAATAATTTCATATTAAATAAACGATGCTTCTACATAACAGAGAATAATTAACAGGACCTACCGAGAATTTAACAGATTGTTTGATTTCAACAATGGATTCCGTTGAGTTTGGTTTTTTTGGACAATACACGATCATTATTTGATTAAAAAAGGGATTTTGTGGAATCACGTCGTCCACCGGAAGGCTCCGGGCGATGAAATGCGAAATTTGAGATGTAACCTTTTTTATTTTGTTTGAGTGATTGAATATTGTGGACGCTCTGATTTAGATGAAAAGGAAATTAAAATGAACTGTACAGTAGACGCTCAAAAGTGCACTAGCATGCTAAAGATTACATTGCTATGAACTGTGCGATCGCGATACAGCAGTGTGTGTGCGTGTGCGTGTATGAGTGATGTCTCAACATTCCACACATAACACACACTAGCAGAAAGTTGTTAGGTATTTATGTTTATTTATAATGTAGGCATGCTTATTATTTATTTTTTATAAGAAGTTAAATATTAGAGATTTATTGTATTATTATTAACCTCATTAATTGATTTTTATTTTATCTTTTCGGTGTTGGAAGGTGGAAATAAAAAAATCGTGCTGAAGGATAACAAAAATGTTTATTCGTTTTATTTATTTATAAAATTAACAAACTTTTAAAAGAATTGTGACGTCACATTCCCAAAGAAGTTCTCTTATCACCATTCATAAGATTTTTTGTTGTATACCCACTTAGTCAATTCATAATAAGAATAACATAACACGGAAAGAATATTCTAATAACACAAATATAATTGTTGATACCCACTTATTATAGGTATCGGTATTCAGCATAGTTCATTGAAAACTAATATATGAGTTAGACTTTATGAACGTGTTTTTTTTTATGTAACGCCACATTGAATGTATTGAGGTTATAGCTTAAGTGTTCATTTTCTTGACGAAAAGAAGATTGAAACTGAACCCCAATTTAAGATCATTAAATTTAAAATTTCATTACGGAAATGTTAATATTACTAAATATTTAGTTACCCGGTCTACTTATTAATTTTTCGCCATAAATCAAGTCTTCCTTTTGGCAAGACTTGAAAGTCTTCTCGTCAGAAAATACAGTCACCTCCCTGTTAAAATCTAAATAATCTCGAGCAAAACGTAGTCTTTCCTCCCTGTGTTTTTGTGTCATGAATCATCAAAAAATGGTTTTTTAGCTGGCTTCTGATGATGTAAACCTTCAGCGTGGAGTGCATGGCGAACAGTTTGCATTGTAGTATCAAATTGATCTGCAAACATTATAGTTCGAATGAAACCATTTGTTTCATAATCTTCCACCATGAAACGTCACTGAGTCGGGTTAATAAGCGGCGGCCTTTCACTTGTTAGACGACTCTTCAGAATACCTTCTTCCTCAAACCTCTTTACCCAACGCTAATAGTATTTCTAAAACAAAAAAAATATGATTACACACTTGCAACTAGCAATTTATTTAATAATAAGAAAATCACACACCACAACTATCATCATAATAATTATAATTTTTAAAAATAACTTACACATTATTAGCCAGTTTCAGTTCAGAAATATTAAGCCCATTTTTACGTAAAGCGACAATATTTGCCCTGGTATCAATACTAATATTAGCTTGCATCTTGAATAAAGACAATCAAACAATACGCTAATCGTAATAATAACACAAACGCTCGTAACAAAGTTCACCAACTAACAACGTCATAACTAACTACTTTGTTCAATCCAGAAGTTTATTTTGTTTCACATTCACCCTGATCTTTTTTGTTAATAATAAGTTCCAACTAATATTTAGAAAAACATATCTCATCGGGTCTAACGTATCATAATTAAAACACAAAAAGTGTAATGTCACTTGGGTTCGAACGCAGGCTACATTGTGCGAGACTTTTTATCTATAGCGTTAACCGCCAAGCCAGATAGACACATATTTATAAGTTTGAAATTAAATACCACTAACTTAATAGTCCGTTGTGACATGACAGGCTTGTCACTAAGGCAAATGATCATTATATCGCACTCTTTCTGACTAGATAAATATGAAAGAGTGCGATATACAAGATCGTGTATGTGTGCAAAATGTTTGTTATGGAAAAAGGTCGTAAGTGCGACTTGTTTTGATGCGATCGTTTTGTGAAACTGCTAATGAACTTATGGTCCCTACTGTACCTACGAATTTATTAAAAAATGGCAAATACTAGGATTCATTTTATGTGTTATTTTGGTTGAAATAAATTACGACACCCAATTTATGTAATTTACATAATTTAATCATAGATTTTTACTCTGTTGAACTGTTAATTTATGGTATACGTGTCAGACTTGGTGAATTGATTCTGATACGAGGAGAAAAGCGAACATGTACAAGCTAACAGACGTAAATCTTAGCTATTAATAGACAGCACAGTTAAAAGGAACACATTTATAAGGAAAGATAAAAAATATTGAATAACATATTTAAAATAACAAGAAAAAAAGACAACATCACAATACATAATACCTATGCTGTGGCCGTAAATGCACCCGGAGAAAAAAACCTACTACGTGACTTAATTCTTAAAAAAGTCTTATAAAAATATCAATTTATTAGTCTCACATGTTGCCGTATGGAACGTGACGCGAAAAATTGATACTCGATAATTAGTTCATGCATGTAATTTTAACCTTATAACACACATAATGATAATTTCTGTATTTATGACAAATACATTATCCATAAACCATTATAGTAACCATACAGGTTAGCTCGTGGCTAAACAGCCGCGCGGGCCGACCTTAAGGTTAAGCGGCGCTTGCCTAGGTTGTTATACCGAGTTTCCTCCGTGCCTCGGAAAGCACGTTAAGCCGTTGGTCCCGGCTGTCATTTGTAGATCTTTGACAGTCATTACTGGTAAAAAGTCTGACAATCAGTCTTACCAAGGGGTATTGTATTACCCAGTACTAACTGGGTTGTGGAGGTCAGATAGGCAGTCGCTCCATGTAAAATACAGGCAATCAGCTGCATCCGGTTAGACTGGAAGCCGACCCCAACATATGTAGTTGGGAAAAGGCTAGACAGATGATGACGCGTTAGTAACACCATCATTATAGAAAATGTTACTTCACAAAATATTCATGTGATAGTCTATCAGGAGGCACTTTAATGAGCTGATAATTTTATTGTGATCAGATATCGAACAGATCTCCATCGGGCAGCCCTAGTGTGTGTGTGCTCACGGTCGACTGATCTAAAATCTTTAGTGATATGGTTTGCGCTCGCTTTTCAACGCTAGCGGCCCGTGAAAATCGCCTAAATGGAATTTCCACCGAAACACGCCACGTTCCGGCTCGAATCATTAACTGAATGACTAACTAATTGGTTAATAACTGAGCTCTCAGTAACGCCTACCAATTGAATGCGTTAATATGAATATGGAGGACTGGCTTAGTATTTACTGATTCTGTTCGGCTTTCTCCGTAAAATGAAACCGAAGATACGGCAGCACCTTACAAAACTTATTAATATTTCTCTGTCATTAAATGTCCATTAAAAAGTTTTCGAATGCCATTAAACTCACAGATTCTCTTCATTTTATTTAATAACAGTTGCACAGAAATAATCTGCAGCAGTTGTAAAAGACTGCGTGTGATAAACTGTCCCGTACATGACTGTGTCAAGTATATCAGTAATTCTTAATTATAACAGTTGGTTATCGTGTTTACATGAAGGAGATATTGTGTAGCAAGGTGTTCATGTAAAGAAAGTAGATAGGAATAGTAGCTGATGCTAATTAAGTATTAAGTACTTTATACTGTCCGAGATATTTATGCGTGAAAATTGTGTTGATAACATCGTCTATCTTGGTATTTTATTAAATAGTCTCAATATTTTTAACCTCTATGATGAACTTTTTTGCAATCTATTGCGATCTCTGAGGTAGGCGCTACTTCTTAGATTATAGTCGTCCTTTTGAAATTAAATTAATGGAACAAGAAAGTGACTTTGGAAATGGCAGCCCAATGAAATAAAATGATTGTGTTTGAACTGAATCATTAAAAGTAAATTAAATAAAATTTCAGATTTGGTACACAGACCTCGTTAAAGGTTTAAATGAGTTTTATAATGGATGTAAAAGTACCCTTAATTAAACCTAAAGGCACTTATTCTCTCCGTCATTGCTATTTTTGATATGTTTTAAGATAGAAGGTATTATAGTCACCTTCTAGTTACGGAGATATTGGGGGTCAAAGTTCCAACTTTTTCTCAACTTTTTTTAAACAAATAATTAATGTTATACCTTTACGACCCTCGTACTATTCAATGCATCCACCTGGAGTTCGTTTCATTGAGTCCCATCGTAAAACGTGACCCCAAAACAGAAGCCTTCTCCCGACAATAATATTTGCGTAGAATTACTTAGTTTGATGTCCAGAATGGACTGGTTGTCTTGGTTGAATTGGTGCCGGCTTCGTGAAGGGTCGATTTTTATAATTCATTGAAACTATGCGGTACTAGCTCATACGTGCGGCTTTGCACGCGTGGAGTTCTTTAATTATCCCACGGGATCGTACTACCGGGATAAAAATTATTCAAGGTGTTAATCTAGGTCATAACCTATCAATGTGCACATCCAAATCCGTTTAGTAGTTATTGCGTGAAAGAGTAACTAACATCAGAAACTTTCTTTCTTTTTTTAGTAAACATGATTTATTATAAGTATACAAGATATACTCAATATCGTAATATTTACACAAATTGAGTTAAGAATCAAGAAAAATAAAAATTCTAGTAAATTTGAATTAATTCATACACTAACACGTGACGGATTATTTTCAATGAAATGGACCTTCATTACAAGCTTTAATTCTTATAATTTTTTTTTTTAATACTAAATGGGCTTACTCTTGACCTCAATCTGGTCCTGAAGACGGAGATGACGTCGACGATGGAACGAGCTAACCCAAAAGAAGCCTATTAACTCGTGACTTAAATAGATTAGGGTCATATGAACTTGAGAACACTGACGCAGTCAGGGAATTCCACTCCTTGGCTGTGCGCATAATAAATGATGTAGCAAAGCGCTTCGTGCGATGGTGTGGAACACCGACAAGGTATGGGTGATAACCTGCAGTACGTCTGGTCTCCCGATGGAAAAAGGGAGATGGTGGAATGAGCTTGTGAAGCTCTTGGGCACACTCACCGAAGTACAATCTGTAAAAGACCGACAAACATGCAACCTTGCGCCGGTGGGCCAGGCTATGAAGCCAACCAGCTTATCGTCACCAATGAGCCTCTTGACTCTGCGCTCAACAGAGTCGAGTGTGGCTAATTGGCTGAGCCATCCCAAAGGTGACAGCAATACTCCATGCCGGACCGAACTTGAGCTTTATATAAGACTAAAAGCTGCCCAGGCTTGAAGTAACGCTTAACCTTATTACCTTAAGGATACCCAGCTTTTTTGCAGCAGCTTGAGCTTTCGACTCAATGTAGGCACCGAAGTTCAGTGCCTAAGTGTTTTCATAGCAATTAATTTGATGGTTTTTTGTAAATGGGTCAACATTTTTTTTTGCGAACGTCTCCTCTCCTGGGTTGGTCAACACGGCTTATTGCTCTGATTATGGTAATTTTGTATTTTGCAGCTTAACGGTTCGCATTATTCTTAGAGAAAATGAACCTACAAGACAAGAAATTAATGTTACTGATATATTTATCTTTCATTCCGCCAAGCGGCTAAGTACAGTGTGGACGTGTTGTGGCTATCTGGAAGTCGTATTTTTGTGATTGGCTGTTGGACGAAAAAACCATTTCTCGCTTGCTCTTCAAGTGTTTTAAGGGATTGTTCCCGCCTAGTGGGCCGTCTTAGAGCGAGATATATAGTTTCGGACGCTCCAGTTTCGTCGAGGTCCCGCCTGGTCTTGATCTTGCGACGCTTGGATTTGCAGTCGGCCGCCCCGCCACCGCGCCATCAAGGTTTGTTCCTGCAAGTCAAAATTAGCGACCGCGCTACGCGCCCCACTCCTACGCTGGTGCGTCATTCCTCTGCCACTGCGCCGCCAGACGTGGCGCCTACACATAACTTAAGAGCAATATTACCGCAGCGCCTACGCTTTTGCACATAGCTGTTTTTGTCTTGCTACAACACAATGTTCAGTACGACGCAAACGCCAAAAAAACCATTGATACGATCGGAGCAATCGACTTCGGAGCCTGACCTAGCGAAACATCTACAAGTGGAGAGTGAGGAGAATATCACAACTCGCAAACGAAAGCAACCGGAGTGTGAACATGCTGCACAAATCGCTAGTATGCACGCGGACTTGAAAAATACTCTCGATGAATGGAAGACTAGTCTTGATGCCAACTTTGTGACTATCAATGACAACATAAAAACTATAAGGAGTGACTTAGAGTCATACATGAAAGAGTCTAAAAAAGAAATAGACTATCTTCGTTCTGAAAACATTTCAATTAAAAAAAATATAACTGAAATGTCCGTTAAGATCGAGGAAACTAAGGCCTCAGCGCAATTCATTTCGAATAAATATGATGATTATTTAAAACAACTTATCAGCGTCGAGGAGAGAAGTTCTAACCCGAGTGCACTAAAGGCACTAGAAGCTAAAATCGACCATCTAGAACAACAAGCTAGGCAATGTAACCTGGAAATATCTAACGTTCCTGAGTGGCGTGACGAGAATTTATTTACATTGTTAGAGAATCTGGGGAAAAAAATCGACATTACAATACCACGTGAAGAGATAACTACAGTTCATCGCGTACCACACGCTGCAGCTAACGACAGGCCTAAAAACATAATTGCCAAGTTCAAAACCCGCAGCCTTAGAGACAACATCCTCAGCGCATACCGACTGAAAAAAAATAGTCTTGGATCCACTGAACTAGGCATTTCAGGTGCGTCTCGGACCGTTTATGTGAACGAACATCTAACTCTCCAGAAAAAGCAACTACTACGTGAAACTCGGGAGCTGGCAAAAAAGTACGAGTGCAAGTTCGTATGGGTCAAACATGCCACCATTCTTGCAAAATTTAGTGAAACCTCTCCTACTATAGCCATAAAATCCTCAAATGATTTATGCAAAATTAGATCACACAACATTAATAACAAAATGTAATTCTTTTTCTTTTCTTTTTTTTTTAATTTTTGTAGTTAATACTCTGTCTTAAATAGTTACAATGGCTACTAATTTAAATAATCTAAGTATATACTACCAAAATAGTAGAGGCATACGTACAAAACTAAACACCATATACATGAATATTTTATCTAATTGTTTTGATGTAATAATTTTAACGGAAACTTGGTTGATTCCAGCTGTAAATAATTGTGAATTTATTGATAGCCGTTATGTTGTGTTTCGTTGTGACCGTAATAGAACAGCAACTAATAAGTCTGATGGGGGCGGAGTGTTAATAGCTATCTTGCGGGAATACAACCCTGTCTGTATACCACTTCAGTTGCAAACTTTACTTGAGAAACATCTCGAACAAGTTGTAGTTGCAATTCCTAACAGTAATAACAATACTCATACCATTATTAGCGCTGTGTACTTACCTAATAACTCGTCACTAGAAGTTTATAACCTGCACTTTGATAACCTGGACACTTTAATTAATGCAATGAACGTCGAACACTTGTTGCTATTTGGCGATTATAATATACCAACAGCAAAATGGTTAAAGTCTGATCCTTCATCTGACTTTCTGATATGTATGGGCACTTCTGCTATCTGTACCCGGTTAAAAAACTTTATGACTGTTCATGATGTCAAACAATATAACCATGTAACTAATTCTAATGGGCGCATCCTTGATCTCTTATTATCCAATATTAGTTGCAGCGTTTTAAGACCAAATCAGGATTTATTGCAAGCTGATAACCACCATCCTCCATTCTACACTTTGCTAGCGCTAAACATAAATTTAGATTTCATACGCCCTTTACGCACTCCTAGATTTAATTTTCGTAAGGCAGACTATAATCTCATAAATGAAGATATAAATGAAATTGACTGGGATACTGTACTGGATAATAATTCTGCGGGCGAATGCACAGAAGTCTTTTATAATCATATATATGGTATTACTAAAAACAGAGTACCTATGTCTAAACCGAAAAACGCGAATTTTCCTGTATGGTTTTCAAAAGCTTTGATACGCATATTTAAATATAAAAGGAAGGCCTGGTGTAAGTGGAAAACGTACAATAACTTATCCGATTACGAAGTGTTCTCGTTGTATAGAGCTCGTTTTAAAACAGAATGCGCAAAATGTTACAGCGTATACATGAAAAGTGTAGAGGATAGTATTCCTGAAAATGTCAAACACTTCTGGACATATGTTGGTAACCGCAAAGGCAAGGCTGGCATCCCTACGCGCATGTGCATTAAAAATGAAACATCAAACGAACCTCTCAGAATATGTAACCTCTTTGCTTCTTTCTTTCAATCTGTCTATGAACCCTCTAGTCTTACACCATATTGGAGCCCAGTACCTGAACAATCTAATGACCATAATTTGTCGCTCCAGAGCATATACTTCAGCCTTCCTATGGTCCGTAAGCAATTAAAGATGCTAGATGTCGCTAAAGGGTCGGGACCCGATGGGATTCCCCCCAGCTTTTTAAAATACACAGCAAATACAATATGTAAGCCATTACATATCATATTTAATAAGTGCATCTGTACTGGTTCTTTCCCCTCCATCTGGAAAACGGCTAACATAGTACCTGTGCACAAATGCGGTTCCAAGCATAGAGAATTATCGACCTATTTCGCTCCTTTGTGTTATTGCTAAGATATTTGAAAGGCTCGTCCATCACGAGATTTATACATATTTTCAACACAGTATTATTCCAGAGCAACACGGTTTCGTTAGACAAAAATCAACCGTTACTAACTTAATGATATTTACCAACTACTTATTTAAGAATATGGACATAAGAGCACAAACTGACGCTGTTTACACAGACTTTAAAAAGGCCTTTGATAGAGTCGATCATGAGATACTGCTGAACAAAATTGCATTTAATGGCATCAGAGGCAATTTACTTCGTTGGTTTCAATCGTATATCAGCAATCGTAATCAGACTGTTGTATGTAACGGATACCAGTCTGGTCCATTTTTGGCTACATCTGGAGTCCCACAAGGATCGATACTGGGACCTTTGTTGTTTATTCTTTATATAAATGATATTGGCAAATGCTTTCATAACTGCAAATTTTTGTTGTACGCTGATGATCTAAAAATATTCAAGAAAATCTCTACACTTGACGATTGTTATCTGCTTCAAGACGACTTAAATAGACTTTCTGATTACTGTAGCAATAATAAACTTAAATTAAGCTTACCTAAATGTAAATTTGTTAACTTTTCCAAAAATAAAAATATTATTAGCTACGATTACTCCCTCTGCAATGAACTCCTTCTTAGAGAGGTAGAGATGCGTGATCTAGGAGTACTCTTGGACTCCAAATTACACCTAGATTTACACATCAAAAAGATAACAGCGACAGCTTTCCAAATGTATAACTTCGTTATGAGATCAGCTACCGACTTTAAACGCCCGGCCACATTCCTATATCTTTTTAACAATTTGATACGGCCACAAGTTGAGTATGCCTGCATGATATGGGACCCTCATTATGCCAAATATAACTACGCTATAGAAAGAGTTCAGCGCAAGTTTCTCCGTACGTTGCAGTACAAATGTCATTTGGACCATCTTTCTTACGAGGGGTCTTTGCATAGATTCGGCTTAATATCCCTACAATCCAGGCGGCGGCTACTCCAAGCTATGATGCTTCATGGACTGGTTCACAATAAGTTTGACTGCTCTGATCTAGTCAATGACTTATCGTATGTCGTGCCAAGAACGATAATAAGGCGAGAGGTGCGTGATTACCCGACTTTTGCCACGACTATGAGTCGTACAAATGCGGGTGAGCGGGCGCCCCTCCATAGACTAATTAAAAATTATAATGTTCACTTCGATAAAGTTGATATATTTGCCTTAAAACACAATGAATTCAAAAAAAGCATTGTTAAAATACTAAAATAACACCATTATGTCACTTATGTATTTGATAAGATTAGATAAGACTAGTATTAGCCTCAACACTCTCTCTGCATGTACCAACTAAATCTTTCTTAGTAATATGTGGAAATGTCGTGAATTGTACGTTAGCCTATTTTTATATTAGTAATTAGTTGTAAGACACAATGTACAATTGTTTGTTTCCCTAATAAAATAAAATAAAATAAAATAAAATCTTTCAGGGGGAAAATGAGTTAATTTTTGTCTTTTGTTAAGACTTTTCAGATTAAATTACATTCACGGAGTACATGTAATGTGCTGTTGAGCGCCTCGATCTGTAGTCTTGAGGTTGGTGACCATTGTAATGTGAATGAGTATGCTTCACGCATTGGTCATCCAACGCCAACTGTAGCAGTAACAGTATACTCATTGGTCACTGGTGTCAGCAGTCGATGTAGAATGGAATATGGCTCTTATGGGTATGTGAGGTGAAATCATATTTTGACCGCTGATGTCCTTAAAGATGAATGGGTTTTAAAACAAATAGAGGGGCGCTGTCGGTGAGAGTTAATATTAGCAAAAACTCTTACGAGACTCTTATGAGTGGCCGTTTATTAAAAACCTCATAATTTAAATATCTATCGGCTAAAACATAATCCTTTAATTTCATACTTTTAATTTAGCGTGGACATAACGAGTTTTGATATTTAACTACACATGTAGTACATGTGATCATATAAAACGCACATACACCTGCTTATGCTGCATAAGGTAATATTTATGCTTGCTTACCCATATAGCCGAGATGGCTCTCACTGAGGCGCTGTACAGGAAGCGAGTCACATCTGCATAGATATTATTATTCTCTATTCACAGCTATTCCGTCGATTTGTGAGAAATACGTGCAATATCTGCTAAGCGCGAGATAAATTGAACGTGCTCATAAAAATGCGCATGTGCTGCCACCTGTCACAGTAATACCGTGTTTTATGGTCGTAAAGACATTACGTGGGGAATTATTACGGATACTTAACACGATTAGAATGAATGCGTCGACAGCGTGACCCCGAGCTTAGTATCGACTGCAAAAAGACAAGTACTTAGGTAGTCTTGAGAATTTTCTAGTTAGCAAGAGATCGAATTCTTCTAAATAATATTTACGGCAGTTTCTAACGCGAGCTTATTCTATTTACTCGGGGATCCGCTGGATGCGAGACGCACGAGACCGGTTAATGTGGCGACACTTGGAGGCCTATGTCCAGCAGTGGACGTCTTTCGACTGAAACGATGGTGATGATGAGGCTTCATATAATAAAATTTCACGCGTCTCTAGTATCGAAAATTCCTAAATCATTTACTTTTCGAATTTCGTGTTTGCTGTAAAACTATTTATGGTCTCGCATGAAGCGTAGTCCAAATATTTACAGTCGTTAATAAGTTTGTTATTTTGCGGTTAATTTTTAATTAATTTGATAGTTTAGTTCCCCAAACAAACCACAATTTGGGTTACAAGCGTACACTTGGTTAGTTAATGGATAAACTTTCATCTGGTATGAGCAACTTTAAAGCATAATTGTTCGAAAATCGTTAGTTTACTACGAAACATAGATGTAACATGACAAACATTTTACTACCACAAAGAGCTTTGAGTAACTTCGTGATACATAAAACCTGAATTCGTATGTCCGAAACTGACAACCACAATAAAAACACTTTTATCAAGTAACTTTTACTTTACGAGTTAACATCGACCGTTTACACTAGTTCACAGCATGCCTCCTTAGATAACGCGTTACTGACAAGTAGTGCAGGTACACATGAACACACTGAGATGGAACAATTTCAAACATGGCGTCGTATTTGTGTTTTGTACGCGATTTGATTTTTTTTTAACTTTCTACTTTTATTTTTAGGTTATCCTTTCGTAATATCTACTACTATGTGCTATGTGAGCATTAATGGGATGTTCAGTAATGGTTGTATTCACAGTTGTGTGCTACTTTACGTATAATTTAAAACAGGCATTGTTGAAAATATTGTTTAGTTTTAAGCCAATAGATGGCGTTGTTAAGTGAGCGGCGTTTTCTGAATCGCGGTGTCAAGATTCTCCGCGAGCTAGCTAGGCTCGCGATGATTGTAATTTCAAAAGTACCAATAGGCAATAATACAAACGTACAGTTAATCTATAACATACGTGTGATTGTTAGGCATGGGTTATTGACGGTTTTTGTTAATGTAACATAACTGTTAATCATTGATAGTCAACGGGTTAAAAAAGCTGTAAAATAAATCACAGGTTTTAAAACTTCAATCGTTAGCGGTAATCGTCAATTTAATATGTCAAGTCAACGTTTTTGATCACAGAAAATTTTGTTGCAGATTAAGTTAAAGATTATTGATTTGATAAGAAAGAATTTAGATTACTTTATTTTTTTGAACTGGAATGACCTTTCCTTCGTACTTTTTCCATGCTTTACCCAGCCAGTTAGGACTGGCGAAAGATCCAGGCGTACTTAACGAATATTTCCGAAGGAGACTAAATTCTCAGAAATTAATAAAATAATAATGAAATAATGCATTGAGTGCGTTGGCGTTAATTGACAGTTAATATTTTCAAACTGTTTTTTCATTAATGAATAACAGTTAACACGTTGACAAATGACAAGTCGTTAAAAAAAACCGTTTATTGATTCCACACCTACCTCTAGTCGTTGTTATACTGTTACACATTATATCACCATTGTTACGATCGCGAGTGCAGCAGGAGTAGTGTGGGATAACTGGGATAGTGAACGGTTGTTCATGTTCAGGCATGGATTATTTATAATTAGGTAGGGAAAAGTGCTCAAGGCTCGGGGAAAGTTCTATATCAAAACACAGTTTTGCGTATAGCAATCTTACACCAACATTATCACACATAGATGAAGGATCACCCTTCGACGAGGTTAAAGCACATTATTTATAGTTAATTGGATTTTCTCTCGTTAGCGCGTCACACAAGCGTGTGACGTCATTGTCGAGGGTTGCCGGTAATTAACTGCACAGCGATATATGATATCGTGCTGTGTAAACAGACTGAGTTCTAATATAGACCTTACCATAGGTCTTACTTTTAACAATTAATTATCATCATCATCTGCCTAGCCTTTTCCTAGCGGAGGGGAGTGTCAGACTTATACTGACTAAAACCCATCCATGTTCCTTCTTTGCCCTTTGTGTTCCAGGGCCACGGTGTCTCTTTCGAACAGTGCCGCAGCCTTGGAACTGCCTTACATAATTATGAAATTGTAATTTCACGCCAAATACAATCGAATTACCAAGATCTGATAAAATTCAATGAATCGAGAACCTTTAAACATAAAGGCTGCAGTAACAGCAGGACGTGGGTACCGCTCGTACGTTAATTGTGAACTTGGTGGAAAGTTTCAGGTGTAGTCTCGTGGGTACCGGAACTGTTGATCAATAAATTACTTAAGTTTAGCCCAAGTTTTCAACTTGGACCACTGTAATGTACACTATTTATTTAAAAACTAATTAAGGTTTATATAAAAATAGGTAATTACAATATTACCGGAACGAAAATAAACAAAGAATATAAAATAATAAAACGAAAATAAACAAAGAATATAAATATTGAGAGAGCAACCGCAAATGATAACACATGAACGATATGTATGATTTTTAGATTTTCTTCTCTTGACTGACGTAATGTTTGCTTTTGTTTCAGATATGTATTCAAATTGGAGTTAGAACGGTTATCCCGATGCTTTTAAATGGCATTAATATTCCGGAACTAATTACGTTAATTAAGAACTAATTAAATGTCGGTGCTAAGTATTGTTCCTTTGCAAGTTAAGCATTGAGAACTTTATCAACTGCGACCCGGAGCCGCTTGTGTTAAATTAACCTTGTGTTTGAGTTTGTGACTGACGAGTGACTGACGGAGCATAACAACACACAGATCTACATCTTAGATATTCACTGTGAAATTAATTTGATAGAAAGTTTTAGATTGCTGCTTTACTAGAAACATGAGTACTGACCCTGTTGTTCACTTTGTGTTCGTACCTAAGTGGTATTCTCTACTTACAATTTTAAACATACCTATTAGATAATTTCCTGGCCGTAGTTAAAAACAAATAGATAGAAAAGGATTCCTGAGTCAGTGTTTTAATTAAAATCTCTCATTGTAATTAATTCTTCCATCGCAGCATTCCATGGATTAATGAGATTCTAAATCAAATTAAAAGAAAGTTTTATTACGATGTCTTGGTAAAAAACAGGTTGCGTAGGTAGCTTCTTTTTTTAATTATATAAAGGAAAAGCTCGCCAAAAGAATTCCTCAATGAACAACAAGTAACACCAAATCGACCTAAAGGATAAAACGTACACACATAATTTTTTATACGTACCTATTGAATTTAGGGAAGATTAAGGCTTAGATTTAGTAACAAATCATCACTTAGAATATAAGTTCTAAATATTTAACTGATTGGCAGATTCAGTGTCTTGATATCGGCACACGTGAAAATATATCACTCTGTATGTGTGCAAATAGGAAATTTCTCAGTAGATCCAACATCGTGGTATCTACAGGAATATCTTATGTACAAGCCTCGGTCGTTATTTTTTTTTGTCCTACATCTCACAAGTTTTATTGTTGGTTCATATTCGCAAAGCAGGCAAGATATCACTGTAAAGGAAACGTAAAGAAAAACGAAACGAACGTAAAGATAAACGAGTAGCTTTTGCCCGAGGCTTCACTCGCGTTAATTTAGAATTTGACAATCAATTCGGGTTGTAGGTACTCTGTTTGTAATAATATAATTTAATGAAAAGACACGTAGCGCCATCTATTATCATAAGACAGTTATTGTTGTTTTCCTCGGAAACAGTACTTTTTTTCGGCATGAAAGGTATCCTATGTACGTTTCTGTACACCTGATAACGTATATGCAAAATTTCAGGATAATCGGTTCAGTGGTTTAGGCGTGAAAAGGTACCAAACAAGCATACGAGTAAGTATCACACTAACACTTGCAACCACTCTTACCCTTCTCACATGCACTCACACACCCACACCTACAACACTACACTCACTACACCTACCGCACTACACTTCCCACACTACATTCACTACACCACACTCTATCCAAACTACAGAAATTTTGTCAAACCTAGTTATAGTTTAGTTACCTAAAACTATTGTCTTTGTAACTGTACCATCTGAATATGGATTGAAAGAGACTGGACCCCACAACACAGGGAATCCTAGTGTGGGGTTCAGGGCTTCATCTACGTTTGTAAACATAAAGAGACAATAAATTATTTTTATTTATTTATTTATATACTTTCGCATTTATAGGACTGTAAATGCCTCTGCTCTATTAAAAAACTCACTATTACAAAACCAGTCTAGGATTTAAAGGATGATCAGCAGGCGCACGGGTAGCTTCGTGCATAGCAACAGTTGATAGAAATGTTTCAATGGATTGACTCCTCGCTCGAATATTTGTTTTGTTTAAATAACTAGCTTATAAGAGACTTTTGTTCTTTCCATCACTGGAATAACTAAGCGTCGTTGTTTATGTAGTAAAACGTTCTACGAAATATTGTTACATCAAAGCTACTCCAGAATTGGCTGTAATTTAATTTTAGTTTGCTACAGTCCCGTACTGATTAAATTCGCTCTGTGTCAGCCACTAGTTTGGCTCCGATAATCGAAATGGTGATATTCATTATTGAAGGCGTTAACAGGTGTCACTGCAAGGTTTCCTACTTATTTCTTCTTTTGTGAAAACGAAGTGTTGCAGAATGCGTTAAGAGAAATAAAAGAGAGTTTTATTACATTATTCAAAGTATTGTGAATACTTAATCAGCAAAAAGTGAGTCCTTGATATCTACTGAATATAATCATTAATATACTGATGCACAGCACTCCGTGTCGTCATAGTTAATTGAATCCCGTTTCTTCGTCGTTCATACGTTTTCCCCAATTACCCGGAACGCTGCTGAGCGAACTGCACGTCCGTGTCTCAGTCGCTGAGCTAATCAAATCCTCGCTGACGGAGTATAGTCAGAGAGACTATCAAGATAACTCGGAGTGCGATGAAAACATTACGCGGTTTCAAGGACATTCATTACATCAATGGGAGGGAGAGATGCAATGGAAGCCTAACCTAATGTACTAAGTTACTGTGTATGCGTGGAAGCAGTAATTGATTAGACTTTTATAGATACATAGCTCTCTAGTTTCTAGGAGACGGTTTGTTCTTGTTTCGCTTTGTTTTCGCAGAGAACTAAATTTTTCCACGAATATATTTTGTGGTATAATCAATTGTAAATATTTGAGTTGTTAAGTATTAATTATCAGCGGAGATCACTGAAATTATTCTAGTTAAATTCACATGGGTTAAGCGATTGAAGCGTAAAGTTGAACTGGCCGCAACTGCTACATATATGTATATGCAAGTACTAAAATTTTTTTCTCCACCGTAATTTACAGCCTGTCTTCTTTCAAATGGCTGTCTTCACTGAACAAATCGTCACTAAAGACGCACTCCCAACATTATGCTACATTTCAAACGCGGTAGCACATCTCTTCTTCAGATCAAATATTTTCTTCTTTTATTAAAGTACTTATATTGAGTAGGAATTTCTTTTGTAAGAAAATTTTGTCTTTCATTAGAATTAATTGAATTGAATTAGAAGATGAAAAGATTTAGTGAATTGAATTCTGGTGCGTTGATTATATGAAACGCTCATAGAACATGGCTATACAACAACAACAATACATTTATTTTCAGGTGACAAAGACCCATAGATAAATACCCTAACCTAAATGTTCTTTTCGAGCCATAAAAAGATGGAAATGAAAAAGGGACTTACAGTTACAGTTTTCCTGGAACAGGAAAACAGCAAGAAAACTGCAGCCTTTTAAATATATATCGAGGGGTTTTTCGTGTATCCAAGTGTTAGCTACACAGGCGACAATTTATTGTGAACAGGTTGAATCACACGGACGCGATCCGAAAGCCGTTTTATTGAAATTCTTTGCCGTTTTGATTCAGAGAATAAAAGGGATGTCTCAAAGTAAAGAGGTAGCACTATTATATTGGTATTTATAGTTTATTGTTTATTTTTTGTAATTTTGTATGATGCACGTCATGTCCCTGCGACAAATAAATATTTTTCTTTCTTTCTTTCACTATGCGAAATTAAAATGTTTGTGTACGGTGAAATAAACTTTCTGAATAGTTTGACTTAAGATAATATAGTATAGCCTTGAATCTAAAATCTCTATTTTCATTTATGCAAAGGTATTAGAGTGTAAACATCTCGTACAAAACCCTCTAGAGATGCCCTCAGGTGGAAGTAGAATGGATCGATTTATATCTCAAAGGATGCTGCGCGAAGTGAGCTCTGAGAAAAAGTGATCCAGCGTATATGAACAACAGAGCACGCAATAAATATAGTAGGAAAATAAAATATGCACTGTTTAAAGAGCTAAGATGGCTTGCAGCTATGTCTGGGATCGGTGGGGTGAGGCAAATAACGTCGATAAATTAATGTTCTCCATAAACGACAGCCACTTTGTTATATTCAGCTGTTACTGATACTTTCTGTATGCGCCTACACATAAAGAAATTTATGAAGAAAAATAATAAAAAAACAGTAAAAACGGTACAGGTTTTTCATTAAAAGTAATAAATAAAATAAAAATAAATAAAAATAAAAAAAGTTTTTAATTCTACCATAAATACATAGAACATAATATGTTCATAGTATAATAGTTTAAATTATAAACTTGATTCATAGTAAATGTAACAAATCATATTAACATTACATTAACATTATCTAGGTAATAACTGTAAGTAAAGCTTTTATCATAATTGCAACAATCGAGTTCTGAAATAACTATTGATTCAATTTGTTCATCATCTCGATTTATGTTCAGAAAGGAATCCGAGGGGAATCGTATATTTTTATTGGTTGAGGAAAAATGTTTTCCGCAGTCAATTGTGGTAGTCTGTGAAGTAGACGATATTCAGCTATTTGCTGTGTTAATGTAACAAAGTAATCGAAATTGTTTTATAGAATAACACATTTCAACTACAATCAACCAATCAATTTGCAATCATTATGATTACAACTAATTTGCACGTGTCTAACTTAGTAAAAATAAAAAATAAAATCACATGCACCGTCAGTGCACATAATTTTATTTTTTATTTTTTACTAGCTGTGACCCGCGACATTCGTCCGCGTGAAATTATTAAAAATGTTACTTCCCAATTTAATCGAAACAATTTCAAGAATTTTTTTCACGGAGTCCTAATCCTTTTTCTAAAATAAAAGTAACTTAAGTTACTCCTTATAACATGAGCTATCTAATAGTTTTAAAAATTCACTTTCTAATTCATTTCATTCGAAAATAAATCAAATAGATATTATTTATAAATGTGTTAATGTGCTACCTGAATATAAATAATAACTAGTTTTAAGTACAAAATTTAAGAATGAGCGTATAGATATTCACCGACCCCACAGTCACACCATTACTACGGTTTTGTGGAGCTTAGTATAAGTACCGTATAAACATATTTTCATATGCATTCAGTAAAAAGCTTTTATTTTTAAATTACAAACGAACACTTCAATTTTATTTATTTGTATAGATTAGCCTGTTCTGTCTCTGCTTGTCAAACATATTATAATCATGAATATTTTATCATTTTCAGTAATCTTTCAACTGGATTTCGAATCAGAACAACATAAGCCTCACCACGAAGCACCATACGTCGTGTTTGTGAACAATGGTTTACCTTCGTGAACGCGACCATTGAGTTAACAAACGTACGTCAGTCCCTCGAGACTGACCTTTTAGCAGCCATGTGTAGTGAGAGACGATGAGGTAACAAAGCTCTGTAAGAGTTTTGTTCAAACTGCAGAACTAAATGGATTTATTCACGCAACAAAACGGAACCTTTTACCAAATACAAATCTCAAATTCGGGTTGTAACTAAGAGTAATAACGTAGGTACGATATCAAAAATTCTCAACCGAAATTGCCCTGATGGCATAACACATAAGAAAGTTTGTTTGTTTTTCGGTATCGACACAAAATCAAATTAACTTATGGAAACTTTACCATCGGAGAGCTAACTCGTGTCTAGATCCAAATGTCGAGATTGTTTAACAAATTCTTAAACAAAATATACGATGATTTTATCTCGACAACACATACAATGTTGTAACGGTGTCAACTTCTCTCTATTCTTATGTTATACATGATTCAGAGTTTCTACACAGATTCCATTCTGCTCACCGCGCGTATGAATTCTTCAGTCGTTAGCTGTATGTCGTATGTTCTGTAGTTTGTTCCAGACATATTGAAGTAGATATATTTGTAGACATCATCCCAGTGTTTATGTACGCACGTGTACGTGACATGCGTAAGATGAGCTTTCGCAAAGTAATGCGGTGCTTCTTTGTAGTCTAAACTAGTTAAGCTTAAGAGCGTGAATATTATTGTCTCACAAACGTTCCGGATTTTTCCTCCATTTCCCTGTAAGTTTCATGCTGACACCTTAATTATATATTGCGACCCGTCACGTTTTTCCGTGGTAATACGTTTATCTGCAGAACTCAGGTTCAATTTGGATCCAAATTGAAATTATTCACACCGTTGTTCCTAAAGCATTTTTGTTTTTCTTTGAGATCCTGTTTCTAAAGTTTACTCTAAGTAAATTATCATTTCAAGTATGAACATCATAATGTTAAACGCACCCGTTTTAAAATACGCTTACGTATTATACCTATAGGAGGATTTGGTAATTGACTTGTCCCTTTAGTATTAAGAGCCCCAGATATAGCATTCCCATGCTCAAATTTCACAGTGGCAGGTGGTGTGAAAAATACGATGTATCCGCTAAACAGGTTCTCTATTTCATTTATTGGAACAGTCCTAGTTTATTCCGGTAACGTCACTCAGACAAATGTGCTAAAGCTAAAAGCATCGGTTTGCTTCTGAATACTTTTATTTCTGAATGTTGATGAAGTACAAAAACTGAAAAGGTCCGCCACATACACTTCCTTCGTGATTTTAGGTGTCCTTTTATTTCTTTTTCGTAAAGCTACTACTGATTTGGCCTTATCTCCATAGGGTATTTTAGTGTTTTTTTGTTTTTTTTTAGAAGCGTTTTCTTTGTGTCAAACACAATGTTACACTTTACAAAATTAAATTGGCCCTTTTTATTTATATATTTTACTTTTCTTCGAATTGTTATTTTCAAACGAGATGACCTTTATTACTTACGGTTTAATGTTTATTTTACTAATATTGCGAATGACAAGGGTCAAGCGGCCGAGACCTTCGTCAGTTGGCCGGGCACTACTGAGCAAGGAGCCGACTGTGAGCGAACCACTTAGCAGTACAAGTGGGGTAAATCTTAAAATGGTTAAAGTTTCTTGATGCGGAGATTTCAAAGAAACTAGATAGGTAACTCATCATCTGCCTAGTCGTTTCCTAACTATTATGGGGTTGACCTCCAGTCTAACCGGCTGCAGCTGAATATCAGTATTCAACATGGAGCGACTGCCTATCTGTCCTCCACAACCCAGTTAGTACTGGGTAATATGATACCCCTTGGGAAGACTGGCTGTCAGACTGTTTGGACCACTGCTACTACCTAACGACTGTCAAAGATCTACAAATGACAGCCGCGACCAAAGGCGTAACGTGCTTTCCGGGGCACAGAGGAAACTGAGTATGTAATTTTCGACCACCCATCCACAGAGCAATCTAGTCAAGCACGGCTTAACCTAAAGGTCGACCCGAGTGGCTGTTATTATTTAGCCACGAGCTCCTCCCAATAATATAGGTAACTACCAGTAACATATAAACGTTGTTACATTATGTAGACTTGCTATCCTTGATAAGTTAACACAATACAATGCAAAACTGTATAATCAAACCTTATTCACATAATTATTTATATTCGAATCACTTGAAGTAAATAAAACAAACAATGCGCAAGTGTCCAGTGAGTTGCATGCACAATAATTTGTAATGCCACATGAATTTGATGTTTTCGTTAATTTCTGGTCAATAAGACAATTCTGAAAGAAACCTAGTATTGTAAGCAATGGGCCCATGGCTGTATCGTACTATATACGTAGCTGATCTTATCGTAAACTTATACTGTCACTTACGGGATTTCTTCCGTGATTGTTCATTATTTTGAGCTCACGATATTTCGACGCTGTTGCAAGCGCCATGATCACGGGTTGACTGGAGAATGCGGGTGGATGGAAAATAAATTGTTAAGAGCAGACAAATCTATCTACTCTCTTTCTTTCTTCTATCGGGAGCTCAAAATAATGAACAATCACGGAAGGTATCTCGTAACTGACAGTATAAGAATAGTTGTAAACCGTGAAAGCGCATTATTGCTCGCCCTCTCTTGTTGCTTTCGTCGATAAAAACTAACAACGTTAAATAATGTTGCCCTGCTGTTGTGTAACACATTTTGTGACCCCTTTTCGGTTAAAGTTTTTGGGAAAAAAGATTGGCCGGTTAATCCGAGAGCGACCTTTGACTGTTCACACGTAGTGCGTTTTATTAAACACAAAGTTTGTGTTTTTGTTCAGACAACCTTTTTTTCTGCGTGGGCTTTATTTAAAACATGCTTTTTTATTTTGTTTTAAATTGTATCATTTAATACCTACCATTAAAATAATTATATCTGGGTTTGATCGATCCTACTATCCTACTAATATTATAAATGCGAAAGTTAGTGAGGATGGATGAATGGATGGATATTTATTACTCTTTCACGCAAAAAACTACTGAACGGATTTGAATGAAATTTAGCACATAGATAGTTTATAGTCTGGATTAACACATAGGATACTTTTTTATCCTGGCAGTATGCTCCCGTGGGACAATTATCGCACTCCAAACGGGCAAAGCCGCGGGTAGAAGCTAGTATTATAATATGTTGTGTAGCTTTCTTAACCATGAAGATTCCATGACCTTGTTCACAATCGAACAAAAACTTTCTTTTCTTGGTGACACATTTCTCTCATAAAAGATTTTTATCCGATTTTGTTACGATAGTGTACAAACAAATACATTGAATTACAAAAGGAATAGGTTGCTCAAAGTCCATTTAAACTAAAGCTAACGGAATATGTATTCCGTTATCTCACTTGTATTTATTCAATCGTTCCAATTCGCTGTGCCGTAAGGCGTAGAGGATGAAATGGACAATTTAGTGCGCACATAACATTTTACAGTCACACTCGTCGACAATTTTCCTAGAATATTCTATGTGCGCTGAATGGGTTCCGGATTTTTATTTCAATTGAAGAAGCACATTTTGTGTAAATTCCAAAAAATCCTGTGTGTGTGGAAAACTAAAAATTGTATTCGTATTTATGGATTGTTTATCGAAAATATCATCCAGGATTTGGTAAGTTTCCAAATGAAAATGACTTAATATTGAATCTGGTAAAATCTTACAAATGTTAATTTTACTAAGAACATAATTATCTGTATATCGACACAGTATGTTTGTTATTTAATTCTCTTTAACATCATCTCAGTGGCTGACAGTAGCACATCCCACATAGCACGTCACTCATATATGTTAACACCGTACCATTATAAACCATGACGTGAAAGATAAATTATTTCGAACAAACTAAAGCCTTCTTTCATGAAATAGACTACTGTAAAAATTATATTACTCGCAGTCTATTTTCACGAAAATATAATCCTGCTGTCGGTCAATGGAACTGACAATTGAATACCCATTGAAATATGTGACAGGCTCACAGCCACGCTTCAGCTGCGTTGTGTTCTGTTTTAAAATTAATACCAGTACCATTCGGTAGCATAAAATCAATTAATTTACAAAAAAATGTTGCTGCTGATGCCGTCACAACAGACCACATTATTAACTCGGCTCACAAAAATATACGTTATGTATTGAAAAAACGCGAAATCATTGTCATGAACATATGTGGTAGACATAACTCGATACAATATGGTAATAAGAGATAATATGAGTTATCAACCATTTGTTTGTTGTCCATTTGTTTTTTATTTAATTTTTTTTTTCGTTTTTTGTTTTTTTTTAATTCGTTTAATATCCCTTTTCTAGTGTTAATGATAATGTTAATGACCATGACAGTTTAAAAACTTATATCATTTAATTTTATATAATTTAACCATAAAATTGTAAAGTTCCCGGTATTTAATAAAACCTCGTTTTATTTACTCGGGTATTTTTAGAAGTGTCTTACTTAAGCAAGTAAAGAAGAACGTGCTTCCTACACACGTTGAGCACTTAAGACAAAAAGCGTCTAAGACGAAACATACGAAGCTGATTGTTTGGAGCCGTACGCTAAATATACCAATTATAATTAACATTTTACCATCAAAGAGACTAATTTTAGAATTTAATCCTAATTTTCTCTTATATTTGTGCCCAGACCTTCCATATTTCTATTTAAAAAAGGGTTCCACTCATCAGCTTATCATTTTCTGCTACCGTGAAATCCTTTTAAATGACCTCATCGCTTACAAAGTCCGCAGCGGTCCATAATAAAGCAGCTGGACAGAGATAAGTCTGCGTAATCCTTATCACCCCTGTGTGCTGGTCATTTTTATTGGATATCAGAGATGCTCCGGTTCACTCGTGAAACTTGAGGATCATGTGATATTAATTTAGTCTTCTGCTTTATCGCGGTGGCACATTTTTTCGTCGGTGCCTACCAACAGTTCTGAAGCCGTCATTATTTCACTGACAGACGTGACTACAATATGAATTGTATATTAATAGTAACAGCCATTCCACCGCTAACTTATCGCTCATTATCATCAACATTATATTAAAATTCGTTTTTTGATAAAGAATGGTAGTAAATAAATTGAAGCACGAGTAAAACTAATGTAAACTCATACTGTCACTTATAGGATATCTACCGTGATTATTAATTATTTTGAGCTCCCGATATTTCTACGCTGTTGCAAGCGCCATGATCGCAAGATGTCTGGCGCGTAGCAAAAGACATAGAAATAAGGTAGACAGATTTGTCTGCTCCTAACAATTTATTTTTCATCCACCCGTATTCTCCAGTCATCCCGCGATCATGGTGCTTGCAACAGCGCCGAAATATCGGGAGCTCAAAATAATTAATAATCACGGAAAATATCCTGAAAGTGACGCTGCTTTTTATGTCCCCTATGTTAGAAAAAGAACATGCAGATGCTGACTTTATATATGAATCTACTGTAAATATTTATGAAAACTACACACTTGGTCAACACATATAAGGGTAAAGCCAACTTAACATAGAACTTGAAAGCTATTTAAACCAAACGATTATTTTAGAATTTCTAACTCCTGCCACCAGCGGTTTCCTCCCATCTAATAAGATAAAAAAGTAACACGATTCTCTCTACACACGGTGCTTTCACGAGAGAGGCAATTCAGAAGCTACATGCTAAATTTCCTGCGAAATGTTTTGATTAAAATATAATGCGCGAGGTTTTCGGATGTTCTCTGTCTGTACCGTATACTCTTATCGACGATATGTTGGCTATAGGTAAGTCAGTGTTCTACCTGTACCTGTAACTGGCCTACTTGAAATAAATGCTTTGATTGACCTGACCTATTTACTTTATGCACAAGTGCTAGATGTTTTTAAACCAGATTAACTTAAGAGCAGTCCAGTAACATTAACAGCCCGTCGAAATATTCGCTTACAATGTTTTTTTGACTAAAGTTATGAATGAATTGCAATTATTTTTGTGCACCATAATTTTGGTTATATGTTTAATAACCACGTATTTTTTAAAGTTCATAAAACTCGCTCTAGTTGCGTAAATAACGTTGAAAAGAGGTCTCTTGCGCCCAACGCGAGTCCGAGATATGTTTGCGCACTCCTTCCGACGCAACAGAGGCTAAATCGCTATCGCCTTAAGACATTTCAATATGTCATTTTGTGCGAAAAATATTTGGGGTAGATCAAAATTCGACCTTCTATACTATGAAGTGGGCAAGAACTTATATCAAATACAAAATTCATAAATTCGATCTCTGAAAGGGTGCGGAAAAGCCTGTCAATATCGTAAACATGTTTGCTTCGGAAAAAACAGGTTAAAAATGAACGTATGATGTCAACTATAAATGATGATTTGTCAACTTGCGTAGAAAATACTGCACATAAATTCAATAATAATGGTGTTTAATGGTACAAAATTCTCAGCATAAAAGTAAATTTCAGTATAGACTGCCACTGGTCCCTGGGCGCATTGCCAAGGGATGCGGATGATGAGGGTAGTTCGATATAAATGTTTCTTATTGTTTGACATGTGGAAATAATCCATATGTATTGTTGTATCAAACATGTCGTTATGGAAATAACGAAATACAACGCGTGTTTTTGAAAAAGTGCCAATAACTATGCTTTTGGATTTGGAATTTAATTTACGGCAAACACGATCATTATTATTTTCGAAAAGTCTTTCTTGAACACAGTAGGTAACCACTTCTCATGACGCAATTGCACAAGGTTCTAGTACAAACTAATACAACTCGAAGTCCTATCAACGTTATCGGAGCAAAGTTTCTACCCATAAGTTTGTAATTCTGTAGAGAAGTACATTTAACATGTAGAACGTATGTTGACTGAAACTCATTCAAGTTCACAAAACTACTAAAACGTTAAACTTACGCACTGAAACAAATTCCAAGACGGATTGCTAATCTAATAAGCTTTGCAAATAACCTTTAGCTAGCTAGAAATATTTCGTAATACTAAACACTACAAGGCGATATTAGTACTTTTTCAAGTACCTACAGCACTGTTATTTATTCCTAGACATAAGAAGGATGCCCCACAAAAACGTTTTCACGGTTTGTCTGTCACTTACACTAGTTTTTATAGGAAACAGTCTCTTATGTAGATAAACCGATAGAAGATCACGATAAGTAAAATAAAATGAGAGATGATTTAAAAAGCAGAGACAAGCACAATATAATTACAAATAGGCAATGATTTTTTCTTGTTGTTCCAGTAATATATTTAAATAGAACTTATGAGCTTTATATTTAACCCGCATATTGGACAGTGTGTGAAATTCATGTGAAAACCAAATATATGACGTTTACTTGATTTCCCATGAATGCATTTGCATTCAAATACAAATTCATGTGTTGCCAACAACACCAGCGGAACCAATATAGGATTGCGTTGCTCTAACAATCGGTCCTGAATCGTAATATTAAATATTATACGGGCTTCTACGAGCATTTGACCTTATTTTTTTACCAAGTCGTGAATTGTGCCCGATTAAATCCCATTCCGTTCACTGAAATAATTTTAAAGTATCTATTAAAAAAGATTAAACTTGCTTCCTTATAAACGGCACTTAACGGCGGTTTGGCTTCTTTCTGAAGTGAAATGTTACTAACTATAGACCGACCGGTTTAATGAGTCCTCCACCTTGCCCCATCAAAGGTACATTAAGCGTCAACAAAGTCCTAACAATATCGAACAGGTTATTTGCTTTAAAATAACCATAATCCACGTAGGTATTACGATACTAATTGAACCAATACGTGATCAACCTTCAGAATATATTGGTATAATTATGCTAAATAAATTGAGCGAGGACTCATTAAAACGGTCGGTCTAAAACACAAATGGTATTTTATCATATTTATGGTAGTCTGTAAGATATATGTATATCAATGGGGCAAAGTTGCCTGACAATAAATTAATGTTATGTTATAAAAACTCAGTTCTCTTTAAATTTCAGCAGTATATAAACAAACAAACGAAGGAACTCGTATGCTTGCTGATACCTTCCATACAGCACAACTACCACGAACTTACGTGATTGACACATGACTGTTCGTCACGTTGTGGGCGCTCGCGATCACACACTGAGCTACGTAACACCGTCGTATATCAGGTGTATGTGACAGCGCTAAACGCGGCTGACATGGGTAATTTCATGTTTTGTTTCGTAACCTTTAGCGGAGTATGATTGCGTAAATAACGCGCTTTGGATGTTGGGAAACGCGTTTTAACAGATACTATCCCTTCCTCTTGGCATGAACCACAATTATCGTACAAACATATCCTTTGACATAACTAAACACTATTGTGATCTGAAATTGTACTATTAATTATAACCGCAGGTATAACTTTGTCTAACGGAAAAGATCTGACCATCTGACGGTTGTCTAATCATGACTTTGGATGGTTTTCGAATCAATTAGTGGTTTCAGGTGAATCCTAGAATTAAATGGTCAAAATTTCCTTCCCGTAGGGCTCAAAACGGATCTCTAGAGATAAAGAACGATCCATGAGTGACACTTTCCACCTTTTTCTGGAGAGACCATTTCTTCCGAAATGGGGTTGGTTTCAACATTTCCCTGGGGATGAATGAATGACTGCAAAATGGATTTATGTTTTCGTCTGTAGAGCCTTGTAAGGTAGGTATTGTTTCACATGAATACATTATAGGTTTATGAATATATGAATATGTATAGTGTATTTGTAAAAAGGTCAGGAATTCTAATGTGTATAAGCACATCAGAATTCCTGACCTTTCTAAATCTTACTTGTATTAATATTCTGACACACTTATCAAAACCCAGCATCCATTGATGGAGTGTGTCGTTAATTGATCAGCTAGACAACAGCAGTTAATTGGAAATACAAACGTTACAGACATAATTTCGAGTTGACATAAATGTCACACTCACCCACATTAATAATATTGAATTCAGTTTAATCCTCTAACAGAATAATGTTCACCGATTTAATATAAAAGCTTTCGGTAAAGCCTGTTCAGCGCACGTTGCGGTAAATAAGGGATCAGTCACACATGTGCGATTGTGCGTGTCTATATTTGTCATACAAAAACATAATAGAGACAGCGGTGTAGCCTCATCGCTATCTTCTTTCGTAAAACAATACACTGAGGTAGTGAAATTAGTACAGTGACAGTTTATAGTGGCTGAGATTGACATGATAAGTAACGTGGACTGTGAAAGTGGTGATAGAGCGCGTAGTGGGAGATTCTAAGGCGATTCTCCCACTACGCGCTCTGTCTCGTAGCGCGGGGCCTTAGATTTTAACATTGTAAAAAAGTATATGAATTTGTATAGAAGACACGCCTAGGACAACACACTGACAACACGTCGCCGTACAGTGTTAAAAGATTAAAATAATCATCGAACTTCAAATAAAGTGCCATATACAGATCAGAACACAGACTCAATAGCTCACTAACCAGCACAAACCAAACAGTTGATGTGTCAAGTGTCGGTGCCTCAGATGAACAGATTGAGGGTCACGATCTCTAATCTAAATGTGAAAACAGAACCATCGAGTGCACTAGACTAGATGGAAACAAGGACTGAGTCACAAACGATTATCTACTGAATACGAGAGTGGAATTTTAAATCGGTAGCAAAAGCAAAGCGCACAGTATTGGACTGTTAATTCAGTGAAGGACGGTATTATGCGGTAAAGAAATAGATAATAGAGATGGTATAGAAAGAGATAATAAGCTATAAGGAGGTTTTGTTGTGCGTGAGTGCCTTTCGATTAGCATTGGTATAGCCAAACTATTTCGGCGTAAAAACCTTTTTACTCACGATTTATTTTTTCGGTTGGCTTTCAAATTTAAAATTCATAAAACTGCAGCGGAAACTTTAATTAACTGTTTTCTAAAAAGTTTAATGTTTTTAAATCTTTGAGTTTATTTATTTTGTATAGGAACTAATTATGCTTGCATTAACACACCAAGGCGTTCGTTGCTCACCTCGTTAGAATTAAGTTAACTGACAGTAGGCACAAAACATTTCTGGAATTACCAACTTACCTGAAAAACAAATAGATTGTAATACTTTTAAGATTAGATAAATATTCCTTCGTAGACCGCAGATCGCTTCCAGGCTACTATATACTCTCAGAATGTTTTTGCTAATAATACTATCTCAAACTACTTATGATTTCCAGTAGAACTTCCATGTAATACTGTTTTTTTAGAACACTAATACAAAAAACGGAATCAGAAAAGAATCATAAACAATGTTAAACTCATACAAAGTAAGTACTACAGCTAGCCATAAGATTAAAATCTAAGATAAGTCAAACTAACACCACTCAGTGTGTGCCACGTGACGTTGTTTGTGAGCTCAAAGAACAATGGACACAACGGATATTGATAAATGATTTGATTGTTTTTCATGAATTCATGTACCGAATTCTGAACCCAAACCTCTTTACTCTCACAGTAGACTTTCAGCACAAAATATAAATAAAATGCTCTCAGGGCTGATTCACGGAGACGCGGTGCGTCGCGCGTTGAAACCAAAGCTTACACGCAACAAGATTCACCGCGGGCGTAGTGGCGGGCACCGCTGCTCGTCACGCACCACACCACGCGCCGTATCACGCCCCGCGTCTCCGTAAACAACATCGTACACTGCCATTACATGTTTGTGTTTGCGCGTGTGATAAGGCGGCCGCTGCACGCGCCGCCTCAACGTATACGGAAAAAGCCGCACAACGCACCGCGCCATCCTAAATAGGCCCTTAGTGTTCCATAAAAACAAATGACAAAATAGCGAGTAATTTATGACACCTTAAATTGGTCGAATGTCAGCGTTGTAAACTATTATTACGATACCCACAATTTAGACGGAGGTCGGAGATTAGATGCGAGAGTTTGATGAATATCTAGCACTTGATTGTGAAACTATTGATGAGATGACGATGAGTCAGGATAATAAATACTAGAAAAAAAACAAAGGATACATCATTATTCAACACAGCTGTAGGTACACACAAACACCATTAATTCATTTCATGTCTATTTATCATATTTTGCATTATTTACTTTACAAACTCTGAAACCTTGTTCAAGTTCAATTTATTTAATGCTTGACGCAACACAAACATAACCTACTTGTATACGGAAATATACCAGAGATCTGAATGTTGTTTCTGTTGATAAGAGTCATGCATAATTATTATGACCTGTTGCTGTGTTTGAATAATAAATATTATTTTTTTTATTTTCATAAAATTTAATTACACGAAACTCTTATTCATTTCTTTTATAGAAAGTTTAAATCTCCGAAAGGCAATCAAAAATTATACATATCAAAGATTTATTTGAAATTCATAAACAATCCTTTGTACAGTCAAGACGTGTTTCATGAATTTGTGAAACATTCTCGCACCGGGCAACGTTCCCTCGGAGCAAATACTCAGCATAGCAGGCATTATTGCACATCACTGGCGGTCAGTGATGTGCAATAATGCCTCACGGGTGGTCACTGGGTCACTACCCAGAGACCCGATTAAGATGTACCCGAGTAAGAGGATACGATAGCATCATCATCATTTTAGAATCTTGAAAAGGAATGTCTTAGTAAACTTTTAAGGTTTTTAACATTACGGAAGCTATTATTTTGAACTAAAGTATTTCACACAAAATCGGTTCTTGAACGACAAAAAAACATATCATAATATCACACTTTTAATCCCCGAAGGGTTTTGCAGAGGTGTCTCTAATAGTACACCCACATTTCACCATTTATATTTAAGTCCCATGTAATATTGCCATCAACTGGGCAAAAATCCAGACTCCGTGGCTGCTACTGAGAAATTCCTGTTGGAAAAACCCAATAACAATTTGCGGTCGGGTGACCCCCAATAATTTTCTATTTATATATAGGGAATATACAACATTAGTTTTAGTATATGCGAAACCTGTAACACCTGTCGAGTATTTTTATATAAATAATCTATGTACAAAATTTCAAAACTGTATCATGAAAAATTACAAAGTTATAAGCTTATTCTGTTACCTGGTTGTCCGCACAAAAGCGTGGTCACTTCGCAACGCACCTGCGCGCGGGACTCCAGTGTCGTCTTGAGCTCATTGATAAACATAATTTGGCAGTAGGTACCTAAATTATTGCAATAGATACCAACGGTCGCAACGGGCGCTCGGTGTCCAACTTGTAACATTTATAAAAATATTTTTGGGACAAAACATAACATGGTTTAAAAATTATTGGAATCGACGATAGAAATGTTTATTAAGTTCGACAGGTAATCCTGTCATGTCTGTCCATTAGTATTCAAGAGCATTTCAACGCGAATGGATGGATTTTTTCAAGTCAATGGAGGATGAAATCAGAAACTGAAGGCCGATGAAATTGGTTAGTTTTAATTAACTTGTGTTAAACCTGAATTATGTAAACTTTTGAAATATTAAATCAGTCCTTATTAAAACGAAAATGGTTTTCTCGTGATAAACTTTGTGTTGAAATTATCTACTTTAATCTTCTTTATCGTGTGGTTATTGCCTAGCCTGGTGACAGAGTTTTTATGCCGCTCATGAGTCTCTGACTTGGCTTTACATGCCGTCGAGAAATATCTCTCAGGCATGCTGGTTTCCTCACGATGTTTTCCTTCACCGAAGCAGGTGATAATTACACAAATACAATACAATACAACGCAAACACATATAATAATCAGCCTATAATGTTCCCACTGCTCGGACACAGGCTTCCTCTCTATGAGAGGGAATGGGTATAATCCACCACGCGGGCCCATTGGTTGGTAGATGTCACATGTCTTCGAATTTTTGGTTCTACGACAAGCCGGTTTCCTCACGATGTTTTCCTCCACCGTTTTGAGAGCAGTGGTGATGAAATAATTTACACAAAGTAATGCGCTTGCCTGGGTTCCAACCCACGACTTACTGTTCGTAAGTCGGGTCCGCCCCCACTGGGCCACCGCTAACACACAACAATACAATTTATTTTAATGTAAATAATCTTTAAGGCTCAGCAACCACGTGTGTGTTTATGTTCATCCGGCCCGCTTTTGCCCGATGTTTCGTATAATGACCGGCTAATCACCGGCGGAAATTCCGGTTCACCTTCGCCCGGGGCGGCTGCTGGGTAATTAACGTTAACAGGGCAGCTGCAGTATTATACCTTTTTTAATTAGGACTATTCTCCTGTTATTTTAGTAGTTTATTTATTCAGAATATTAAGGCTACTAGGTTTTTAAATGATGTCAGGTACTTATTTAGTACCCACGGAAGCTAACATTTACGATTATTTTGCAAAAAGTAAACACAAATTCTTAATTTTCCCTTTCTTATACGTAGCAGTGCCTGAACAAGTCTGCATTATATCCTCGTTTTCAAAGAAAAACGTCAAAACATCATGTCAATAAAGTAATCAAGTTCATATTCTACAATTTACTTATTTTATTACTCAAGATTACTTTAGTAGAACATTAAACATGTACCTACATTGAAAATAAAATAGAAATATCTCGACGAGATTTTACATGTGAAGGGCTTCACGTAGTGAACTACGAAATGTAAATTATAAGCATAAAATTGTGCAAAATGTTAGCTCGGGACAAAGATATTATGTTTGTGGTTGTTTCCTTTTAGCAACAAACAAGTTTTCACTGTCATATGTTCACATTTGAGACAAGACAAACTTATTACATGTCCACTGCCTCAACAAATAGGGATAAAAGAATACCTTGTAATAAACGAAAAGCGTAACATTATTTACGAAAAGAAACGCGCGCTTAACTGGAACGTTTCAGTGGACGCTACAGGCGTGACGTCTTATGAAGTATGACGTCATACAGATGTCGGCTCCACACATAGACATAGGCCTCTCCCAAGTGCCGCCAAATTGACCGGTCCCGTGTGAGTCGTATCCAGCGGGTCTCCGCAACCTTCACCAGGTCATCGGTCCAACTAGTGGGCTAAACTTGAGTGGCAGTGTGCCCACAGCCACTTAAATTAGGCAATTCATCACACTGCTCGCAGGGCACATTGGGCATATGATTACTATTATTTTATTTTTATCTGGACTAGCCGGTTCCACTCGTTCCGCGAGTATTCATTTGTTCATTTGTAATTATGTTTTACTGCAAATAGTGTTTTACGATGCGATTCATTTGAATTGTAATTATTTTTTCAAGAATTTTTTAACAATTAAGAACGAATCTTAATTGTGGTACAGATTGAACATATATTCACAACAATAAATCCTCTCGCTAATCTGGTGATGAAAGAGATTGTGGAAACGTGTGAACTGATTGTGTGAACTCAAATCTGTTAAAGAGAAAACGAAAAATCACGTTTTGGTTAATCAAGTTTCCTAGCTAAACTACCTTAATAATACTTATAAAACAAAAAGCTAGATCTACAACAAAATGAACTTTTATAGATTCAGCTCATTTCACCTTGAGCTAGCTCTAATCCTAAAATGCATAAATCTGTGAACGTTCCACACAATCACAGATGTCACGTCAACAGTCGAGGCCTTTGTCACGCGCGCGCTTTCAATCATTCTCGTCGAATTGAATGTCCAGCGTTCAGATTTCAGTGAAAAATTGTCGTTATGAACGATACAACCAGTAAAGGATATGACAATTTATTGAGACTAACGTTGAAATAAATAAAATGGTGTTGTGGCTGTAGTGATTTGTCGAGGTGTTCATTACTTATTTTTGGTTGAATGGCTAAGTTTTTAGAAGCGCTCTCACTCTTAAAAAAAAATACTATAACGTAACTTGTAATAATAATGTCACTTTGTCGTTTCAGCCAATTGCTTAATTGCCAAGAACCTCGACCAATAACTGAGGAGGCTCTCGCTAGGCAGCTGGATCAAGGGCTTGATTCAGAAAGCGGTATTCCTGGACACGGCTCGTATTGTTAGAAGGTTCCTCTCTCTGGAGCCCGACCGCCGGTATCTTGGACCCTGATCCCGATACCGGTGAGCTACATTTTTTTTTTATTTTAAAATGTTTTTTATATTGTTTTTTGTAAGGAATATTTAAAAATGTAAATGATTTGTAAAAATATAAATAAAGGAAATAATAATAGTACTAAGTTAAATCGTAATTTTTTACTTTATGTTTTTCTGCAGGCGCATAAGACTTTTTTTTTTTTTTTTTTTTTTTCCGGATGGGAAATCATCAAATGACCCCCCCCACTCTGGGCGGAGCGGAAGGGAGTGTCAGACTTGTACTGACTAAAACCCATCCATGTTCCTTCTTTGCCCTTGTGTTCCAGGGCCACGGTATCTCTTTCGAACAGTCCCGCAGCCCTGGCAGGCATCGGCCCTTGCGGACCCCTACATATTTGCTGACATCTCTTTGAGGCGCACGTGGAACACGAACGCGCCGTCGACACGGCCTGTCGTCATAAGACGGACGGCGAGCTAGCCCATAACTCGCCGTCCACAGGCCCGAGCCTACGGTGGCCGGGAGCCACCACGTGACCCCCAACGCCCAGGGCGTCTCCCGCGGCGACTGGGACGTGAGGTTCTTTCCCTCTCACGTCCCGCCACCTCCTTCACTAGCATGACTGCTTCGCAGAAGGAGGTGACGGCTTCCCATTCCCTCTCGCTCCGGACCATGGCTTGAACCAAGGCCGGACGAGAGAGATCGCCGCCGCCAATCGCCGCTACGAGGACACGGCGGTGCTCCGCCCAAGCGGGGCAGACCTCCACGGTGTGCTCCACCGTGTCCTCCGGACGATCCTCGCAGTGGAAACACCCGGGCGTTTCCTCCCGCCCGATTCGGTGCAGGAACCTCCCGAAACAAAGGCGCATAAGACTTACTTAGGTACCTAATATTGTACCGATATTTTATGGAGATAAAAGCAGATGATGGTGATACTGGTAGAGACTTCTTATTCCTGTTCCAAAGGCTATTTACATTGCTCAATGATACTTTTATGTTCAGCTTATAAGAAGAACAGAGAAGACAAAGTAGTATCTTAGTAAAAAAAAATACTATAACGTAACCTGTAATAATAATGTCACTTTAACCTGTGTTTTACATACTTTACAAGCGAAAAACTTGTGGGCACAGTCATAAAAAGTAAAAAGTTAACACAAACAGTGTGTTTTACAAGATTTTCCTGTTTGTCCTTGCATGCAATCGTGTTTTATTTCTCAATAAATCTAAATTAATGTTATAACTTAAAGGGGAGCAAGCAATAAGCATATTTGTTGTGAAATAGTGGAAATTAACTCCCTCGGTTATAATTACTGCGTCAAGATTCGTTTGAGGTTTACTCTAATTTCAGCTACAATCAACCAAAAGCATCCAATGGTAAAGCAGTCAATCAAATCCTAATAACCGCAGCAGTCAGTGACTTAGTTTATGTAGGTTACAGGCCCGAAGGCACCTAAGAAGCCGATTCCTGCCGGCTTCCCTTCGGGAACAAGGCACTCTACGTGTCTAGGTGCCTAGTAGGTTATAATGGTAAATGATGACTTACAAATGAAAGCATAATAATCTTGTATGCATTTTGACGTAAAAGATAGTATTAATTTTCATTCTGGTTTCAGTCAAATATATTTCTAAGGTCACGTGGTCCTAACATATAAGGCGAGTCTCAGATTATACATCTTCAGGGAAACTACCGTTACTATGGGTATATACTGTATGGTGTGCTCAGCTTGTCAGTGATATTGTGTTTAGTCAAGCTTAAACTTCGTGTACACAAATTCTGTACGCGAAACTAATAAGCAGTGGCTTCCTTGTACACTGGTAATTAAAGCCAATATGGGAGTAGGTATAGTTAGTTTATCGGCCGCAAGAGTGTGGGCACGACTAACTTACATAAAGCAACTATTAGTATCGCAGTAATGGCTTGGTGAGCTAACTCAGCGGAAAGTTAGGTAACAAGCTCTGTTAATTGTAGTTAGTTTTGGAAGTTTTAGAAGATGGTCTAAAATAATAATTCCACTGTAAAATAATAATAATAATAATAATATAATATATCATTTATTTCAGGTAACAAAGACCCATAACATATATACCTTATAGACTATCATACATATTTTATAAAAATAAGAAAATATAAACTATTGTACACGAAGCGACGACGTCGTGTTGCGCTGCGTGGTGTCGCGTAGCCTTCCGCGGAAACGCCGATATATGACACCCTTCGGCCAAAACTCTTCCTTGAGGAAGGTCTCAATATGATGAGTCGGAACTCGCACCACAAACGACTTGAAATTCGTGTTGTGGCGCGACTCTAACTTCTCAACCCTCAAGATCCAGTTGGTCTTCGCTCGGACATACTCCACGACCTCCTCAACCTTCGTGGTGTGATGTAGCCGGGACACATAAAACTGCGTCGTTGGTATCGCCGGACGCAGCACATTGGGTCCTGCCAGCGCGGTCCCGCACTGGTTACGACTAGAGGGCTTCTTCCTCTTCTTCCTCTCCACCTTCACGAAGCCATCCTTGTCACACATGCCCGTAGCTGGGCCTTGCTCTTTCGAATCCCTGTTGCCAGGTTCACAGCAGCTCTTCTTAATCCCCTTCTGGGTCCGCGACACAGATTTGTGCGTGCCGACGATAGCGGCGTAGGCACGTTTAGGGGTCGACGTACCTACACGAGTCATTATCTCGACCGGCATCGAGTTAGCGACAGCGGCGGCGCAAGTTGCAACGCGTGCAGTATCAGCAGCGAGTGACGTAGTGGAGCTCGCCGACTCAAAACTGCCGTTGCTAGCGATTCTCGCTCCGCGACGTGTGCTCACGTTGGAAGCATCAGGTGACCTATTTACCGTTACAGCGTTGCGCAACAACTCTACTTCGGCACGTAGCTCACCAATGGTGTTATTCGACACCTCCAACTTGGACTGTACCTCGGCCAGGCCTGCCTTAAGAGTTGTGATATCCTTCAGCAACCTGGTGACATCGATAATAAAATAAATATTTTTTTTTTCTTAAATAAATATTTAAAAATGCAATGAATTTATATAAAGATGAATAAAGGAATTCAATTGTTACAAAAACATGAAACATATTTCTGTTCGTACCTACTCTCGATTGCGTCGAAACAAGTAAACGAATTCAAAAATAAATATTGAATTCCAACCGACCACGACCTGCCGCCTTCACCCCGCAGTTTTCGCCTGCAGCGATCACCGTGTGCCGTTCGTTACAGTAACAAAAGAACGGAGCTGTTTTATGTGACCCACACTACACTCTATCGCATCGCAGCTTACACCGGCGACTATTCACATCATTTTTTCTTAACGAAAATATACTGAATTTTTACTTTTTTCTTATTGACTTTTTAGTAGTCTTACAAAGGTCACACTCAATGTATCCGACATAAAATATCTCTAGGCTCGATTTTTTTTTACCATTAATTAAGACAGGTACAAAGAAAAATAAATAATACATTAGAAGTATGGAGTATCCTGTTAACAATGTTTGCGTGTCAAACGGTAGAACAAACCTACAAAGCGCACGAGTCGAGTAGATCATCGCTCGCAACAGGGTGTTTCAACTACGTCCTGCGTCATAAAAATGAACAATATTTTTGTTTTACATAATTCAAATCTCATAAATACCTATTTTTTTTATGAATGTATTGTAGTCATTGGATACATGAAATGGGCTGCCGTTGTCAGACAACTAAAAAGTCACGGTGTACAGCAACAAATTAAGATATTTTTTGAAACCATCCACATATTACTGTAATAACAGCGTAATGGCTCTGGGCTCATATTTATTCAGCTTGAATATTTTCATTGAGTTATTTACAAAAATTATGTAAAGGTAAAACTGTCCGCAAAATAAAAGCCAAGGAGGCTTGGGTTGAATAAACAAAACAAAAACATTTGTAAAAAGCTTCGTGTGTTGTTTCGTTTCCTTTCATTCTATCACGATAACAAAGAAAAGAAAAACATAACAAAATTACTGATTCATTTTCCTTGCATTACATAACAACTTTCCTGTAAGTGGAATACAAATTCGTTTATTAATTTGGTCGACAGAAACGCTTTTCAGGGATACAAAGTGACTTGTAAATCGTTTCCTCTGGAGGATAATGGAGGAAATAGGGTCATTTCAGTGTAATGTAGTCAGGCTTTTTGTTTTCAATCTTTTAAAGACAAAGTATCATTTTTTTTTTTAAATCGGCTCTTCTAGCACTTTATTTTAAAACCCAAATTAACAATGACACAAATAATATAGAATTTACTTTTGGTACACAGCTTTATAAAAAAGAAATAAGTACCACTAATAAAAATTAAAAAGGAGTTCAGCGACGCTTAAGTTCCTTAGGTTTAATCAAAACTATATCACTAAAGTCCCAAGTAATAAAAACGATAAATTGTTGAAGTTCTACCATAATCTATTTCAACAGTTCAAACAATAAAACATAACCGGCAATTATTACAAAGTGGCTCATTTATTTTCATGGCAGCACCTTATGACGTCATGGCAGAGAACATATTAATTAAAATATTCAAGCTCGAAATAAAATCGTAATCTCTGTGGTTTTATATATAGCCTTATATACCTAGCTAGTTTGGATAAAAAAATTAAGATGCCTTATAATTATATTTTTTTATTTTATTTTTCTATCGATAAGAAAGTAAAGTAATTTCCATAATATATTTTACAAAATACTGTCCAGTACTTTTTATTTTTAAGTGCTAACTAAAAATTCAAAGTCTTCATAAATTGAAGTAGTCGACGACGCTCATAAAAACTTTTAACATCGAGGTTTCTGTGCCAAGTGACAATGTAAGACGTACAAGTTTCAGAGATAAGATTTATCGGGGAGCTCACTTAGGCATAACCGATACTATTGCGGCGATTGAATTTATAGCATTCAGTTGAGTTTGGTCTACACTGAGTCATTATATAACAGCCAGTTTAACCGAGAACTCTGTTATCTTCCATCCCGCTTTACGGGAGGGGTCTTGTTAGAATTTAATGGAGGTTTACCAAACGATGAACTATTGAAATCGGCAGCAATTCAGTTGTTTCAAACTTAATTGGATGACCAAAATGCGGCAGTATAATGTTGTATAACCCATGGATTTAGTATTTCAATTTTATTCAATCGAATTACATTTTATTTAGAACGCATGAAGCGTTCTACCTTGATTCACCATATAAAATAGCAAATATGAATCCTCCTTAGTAATTTTTTTTTTTGCGTTTCCCTTGTAATAACAAACATTGAACTCCGAATTTTCAAACTTTCCGGAAGCAAAAACGGAATAAAATCATAAAAGAAAGATCGTAAAAGGAAAGTGCTAACTAAGTTATATCATTCATTTACATAATTATGGAACCGAATCAGCCGCATGTGTTTGAGTGTGTCGTTAATATCTACGGTTTAGCATTGTTGCGTCTTTTTAATAAGCAATAATTTAATTAATGCTAGAAATTAAAACGAACAGAGGTGCCTTGAAAGATTTCATATATTAATTTTCGGAGTATATAGTTTAATTTTCGTAGGATTTTTAATGTTTTTTATCGACTTAATGTAAAGTTCATCACTTTTAAAAAACTGTAACAAATTGATATGATTAGTTGAACTCCACTTTTAATCCTAGGTATGAAAGCCATTTCATACTTTAAAAGTGACATCCCCGGAAATACATAATTATTTTCTTAATTGAAAATATCGTCTGTCGTCGTTCAACTTCACAATTAAAACTAGTTGGAAACTGAAAACGCATTTTCTCGAGTTTCGAAATAATTAATATTACGTTGAAATTAAAGTTCAGACCTACGACGTCGCCTCGTCGTCGTGTCGTTACTAATGCCCGCAGGGCTGCTCATGTTTTTGAAAATTAAATTTTATATTTATAAATACTTTTTTTTATTATTATTATTTGGTAATTATATTTGTTGGTAGTTACAGTTTCGATTCTTATTAAAGGCTTTAAGTAAAAATACATTAATCAAATAGTAAAATGAATATTACAAAATAATCTTTGTTGTCAGCATTAGACTTGAATTTCATACCACTCCCTTCTGTGCAAAGAGCAAACCTCCCGGCGCGTAATATGCGCAGCCCATGAACAGTTACTGTCTCGTTACTTGTCACAAGTTACAACTTTATCAGCAAGCTGAGACTATAGAAAGTACTGACGCGGAATTTCAGCACAAAGGTAACGAAAATACGAGTTGAAAGAAGTAGTTATTAAATAAATTATTTCGTCTGTTTGCCTATAAAATATGCAAATCGTTTCTAGGCAATTAGCTAAGGAGTTATTTATATTTATAGACCGTTGTGGTTTATTATGTCTCCATGTTCTTACTGTGGTTTCAACTGCATTTAGTAGGTGTAATCTATGTTACGCTATGAGCCTTCTGAGCGTGTTCGTGGGCCGCTGGGACTCGCCGATGTGGCGGCACGCGCGTTCAGGGTTTGGCATAAACTGGCGCTACTGTGCGGTGCCACTTTTTTCTGTGGGTTTATTTTTGTATGTACTAACAATAGCGTTATAAGGTTTCTTGTGTTACTAACAGTATATGGACTACGCATGAAATAAATGTCTTCTATTCTATTCTATGAAAACTTGCTACGCTCAAGAAGTTTAATTAAGTTAAACTTCTTATTGAGTCTACCAGAACGGTGAACGTTCCAGATTTAATCACGTAATAGATACGAGATAAAAAGCTCATATGTCTGCTACATTTTCCTTAAGAAAGCTTATGATGTTTTCTCGATCAGTTACCTACTTCTCGTAACAAGCAAACTGCGGTAAACGCGTTGTTTCATTTCGTATTTTTAGATTGCTTTGTTTACCTGAATCAAAATGTTGTAAATTGTGATAAAGAAGGATATTTTTATCAAAAGAAAATCTTAGGCAAAATATTTCTACTCTGGAGATTGAATCATATTAATAATTTACGCTTCGTGTTCAAATTACCAGTCACTTGTTTGTTCTATTATTTCATTTGCTTTTTAACAAATCCATCGCGAGAAGTTTAAATTTATTTTTTATTTCATAAAACGTTGCCTCACACTAGGAATTTCTCCTGTATCGTGCCTGCTTTTACAAACATTTAAACTCACATACACAAACAGCCAGACCCGGAACAACTACCTGTAGATAATACAAATATTTGTTCCGTGCGGGGATCGAACCCGCGACACGCAGCGCAGCAGTCAATCGCTCAGCCACTGCGCCAACCGTGCCATCAAAAAATTAATAATGTAATTATGCCACCTAGACGTCTCCTATCGTTAAATTGACTGTAACAGTTTATTTAATTTCTTTATCACGATGTCACGCTTTATTTGACTTGGCAAAATTATGCCAGCTTTCGAGTTTGTTTTCCATAGTTTGATATTAAATATTTGCTTGGCATTTCTTCAGCTTTACGGTTTGATTGTTGAATTATGTCAGACACATAGAAATCAAATAAAAGGAATGTTCAGTGAGATAACAAATTCTTTATTACAATTTCTAGCCAATGTTAAAATCACAAAGCGATATGTTGTAATGGAAACTTATCTTAGGCTACTCGCGTGGATTTGACAATACTACAGATTAAAAAAAAAGAGATACGTTTACATAGTTTTTGTACGTTGGTATCACATGTTAACAAGCGAGGTTGTTCCCGCCCCTCGCTCCTTTTCTCTGGGGAGTACAGATGTTATTTTTTTTAACAAAAAACATAAATGTAGGATGTCGAAGTTTTGAAACAATATAATGTATAACATTTGACATTCGGTTCTCCCGCAGTTTGGTACATAAGCATGAAAATTTATACACCGATGAATCTTTTGTCACAACAAGTCGTTTTAACCCAACTACGGGAAGCATTTCGAGACCAATAATTACTTACACACAGTATGTTACTCCGCCAAACATCAAAAAGCCAATCACTTCACAAACATAACATATCACTCAGAGACACTCTCGAGGCGCAATAAGCAATCAATCAAGTATAATATGCTCATACATACAAATAGCTTACGATCAAACGAACACGCTTCGACAAATGTGACAATTGCCTTTTATTTGGAATGTAGTACTCGGCTGATCCATTCTCTTGTGGAATAAAACTCGCGCATTTACGTGTATTACTATATCAAAAACTAGCGGCACAATGACAGCCGCGGCCAACGGCTTAAAGTGCTTTCCGAGGCGCGGAGGAAACTCGATAAGTAATCGGTGGTGGTCACCCATTCACAGACCAACCTAAGCATGCATGGCTTAACCTAAAGATCGATCCGAGCGGCTGTTATTATTTAGCCACAAGATACACGAAGTACCGATCTATAATACCTTTTCCAGCTTCTTAATGCAACTGTTATGGTAAGAGATTATTGAGTAGTTTTATATCTGTAACAACTCACTAAGAATTATTCGGCCCATTCATAAGTACATATATAATCAACCAACGTACTCTCCAAGATGCCTTTGTTAACATAATACCACTTACATAAAGCAATAATGCTTTGTTAACCGGAAGATATTCGCGAATGAATAGATTGTTTTGCAGAAATAAACTTGTTGTTGCATAATGCATGTCTTGAGACTCTGAGAGTTTTATCCGGATTTTTAAACGAATAGTGCTCTGGGTATTATCAAACGACTGGGCGACGAGTAGAGGGAAATATTCGTGAACTTTTAAAACATTCGTTTTTGTGAAGTGTTTTTCGATTGTTTTGTAAATGAAATATTGAGTTACCCTTGGCTACGACAGCGTAGCTCACGAAGCGGTCATGTGCTACGCCGTAGCAACGGCTCTTTTTAGATGAATGTAAGTACTCGTGCGAACTATAATTTACTACATTAACATAAGCACTAAGGCGGCACGTGAGTCTATTACCTCGTCAGTACAACCCGTCGGCTCGTTACTTAATGTTTCAATTGTTCTCCCTTTAATTATCTACATAGTAATGTGTGTACTCTCCTGAGGGTCCTCTGTTATTGAACATAAATACCGTTTTAGAAGTAAGTTTGTTGTTAAGTGAAAAATTATAAATATTTTCAAAACGTTAAGAGCAATCATTGGACGCTTTGCAACTGACCTACCTTACCTAACTATGTTGAAAAGACAACGTAGGCCGAATACGTTTCGCCTCAAACACTTATTATTTCTCCCTTGCACTGACCTGATGTGCTTATAAACAAACATTTATGTTGACTATCCTTAAGTGGCTGAAAGTTAAAAACATGTAGTTATAAACTTATACTGTCACTTACGGGATATCTTCCGTGATTTCGAGATCTCGATATAAATAATGAACAATCACGGAAGATATACCGTAAGTGAGAGTATAAGTTTAGTTGTAAACCGTGAAAGCTTAAAACAATGTAGTTATAAAAGCTATTCCATGGTGAGTGCCGCCGTCTCTTTGATCTCCGGCCGCCTCGAGCGACTCAGAGCCGCTCACACTCGCGTCACTGAAGCACAGCATAAACCACATCTGAAAGAGACAGTTGATAGAACAAGCTTTAGTCAAAATAAGTAACTCATCCTGACAATTTTTTATATCAGCTTATTCTAACCCACTGCTGGCCAAAAACCTCCCCATACTGACTATAATGCTTCTAAAAAACTTTGAAATCAGACTGAAAGCCACCTGAAATAAAATAAAATCAAAACTGAAATCTTTAGGTACAATATTCTAACATTTAAGATCATTCTGTTAAGCTAAATGCTAATTCTAACTAAGATAAGAAAACTCCATAAAATGCTCCATCATCATCGCTTAGTATTGCAGTATCTAGGTCAGTTCTCTGACCTAATCAAAGTTCCTCCGGAATATTTTTACTAGGCACATTCATTCCCTAACAGATTTTTGAAGAGTGTACCTACATGAACGATAAATTATTTAAAAGCAAAGTCACAAAAACAACTACTGCATTAAATCAGAACTTAATTTTAGTCATTTTTGTGATATTTGAAATGTCAACCTCAAATTCAGTACCATACATATTATTATAAACTGTTCTGGAAACGCAGTCATCAACAAGTCGATCTCTCCTAGTTTTCGTCTTGTGAATTTATGAATAGGTTACAAATAATGAAATAGAGGAGACTATCATCGACCTCTAAACTGGAAGGAGTAATGTTAAAACCACACAACTTTGTACCTATTTCTAGAAAGAAAGTGACTGATTATTTACAACTTAGGTTCAGTTTCGTCTGAATATATTCAGCTTACCTGTTAAATAATAATTATACAAAATCTTTATTTGTTCGTTAAACGTTACGTGACTATAAAGGTAAAATAGCGTATTTCAATTATCTCCTCACTGCTCTGAAAGAAGACAAAAATTAAGTGAGCTATGCTAAGCGAACGACCACGAATCATTCAAAATTGTATTATGATTTGAACATTATTTTTGTACAAAAGAGTTCCTCGAGAATTACTCATTGTGGTACAGTTACTACTTAATTATTCTGTCAGAACACGATTTATTACAAGCAACCATTACTATACGGGGTGGAAGGGACACCTACTCAAAAACGGTTACCACCTATTCAGTACATCATTCTGAGCCCCCCCCCCTCCCCACATAGAAATTTTACATCGGTTATTAAAAAACATCTGCTGCTTCCTACAAAATTGCAATACATACACACGGTCAAAATGTATGGAACAACTGATTTCCTTTTTTATATCCGGTGAAAAATTTCTATGTACCCGGCTCAGAATGATGTATTGAATGCGTGGTAAACGTTTTAGCGTCGGTGTCCCTCCTACCCCGTATACTACAAGACAATCACGAAATAGAGTATAATCAACGAGATTGTTCACAAAAGTACGAACATAATGTGCGAGAACAGTACAGCTCGTACTGTTCGTGTAATGTGTGGTGTGACAGTTTAGCTTTTTGTCTCGTTTTTGCTCGTAAAACAGCCTGATTATGAACTCGCGTATTATCTATGCGACAGTAAATAAAAGATAATATATATCTGGCTGATTTACAAAATACCTACTTTTGTTTACTCCCACATAGCTTCGGCTTTTATATGTATTCTACAAAATGTTAAGACTATAATAATTCTCTGACATATTTTATGAACTCAGCGATGCAACGCATCACGACACGAATCGTTGTACTAAGGCCGGTATACACTTCAGAGTTTACGACATTATTCTCTGGTTTGTATGATCCGACCAACATCAATAACGTATTTGTTGGAACACTTAGTATACGCCCGCTGCTACTTACATCCATCAAACCACTGGCGAATACTAAATTAAGGAAAGGCAATGATAGGAGAAACAAAGTGACATAGAATCACATTTACTGCGTGTCCAAGTTTTATTTGTCAAAGTTGTAGTTGAAAACTGACGTAGCTACAGGGAGGCAAAACTTATAAAAACTTGGTCGACTGGACGTTCAAGTCAACCAACATAGGTTTTTCCCCAATTTCCTGCTTTTACCCATCCGAACTTAAACGGCTTCGATGACGTTGCAAAAAAAAAACTAAATTTTATAGGAGTTTACTGGAACTTTCTGGTTCAGTCCTCGATATAAAGCGATGTGTTTGGCGCGCGTCCAACTGACGACACACATAACTTGCATACCACTATTGGTTTTCCTTGGCGTTAATATAATTTACCAGGACAGTCACAGTAAGTAATACCATCAAAAACATAAATGTGAAAATGGGAGCCAAGTTCAATATTAAGAATATGCGTGCAACGACAGTTCTTTCTTGGCTTGATACGGTGACGCGTGTCTAGATTCATACGGTATCGCCCGCAGCGTGGGTTTAAATTAGAAACGCTCTTTACGCCGAAATAGTTAGAAGCAAACGATGGGAGTGGCGTAAGTAATGTCGTTCATTAGAGGGAATGTGGAAATGTTTACCTTCATGTTGTACATACTGGAAGCATAGTTATATTGAAAAGTTAACGATATTTAAGCCTAAGAGTCAACAGTGAACTAGAAAAAATTTCACAGCCGCACTTCCTATTACACTTTTTAAGAGGATGTAACCAGGAAGATGTGGGTCCTTGAATTCTATGGAACTTCCTTACTTAATTACGTAGAACTAAATGAAATATTTTTTACTGTTAAACGACTGCGAGACTTGGCACTCTAAATCTCCAATTTTTAAGTGTTCTTATAATATGTGTCGGATCCGGTTGTTAGTATGGACATAAAATGAATATAATAAAGTGACATCACGTGACCTACTCAAGTCTACCCATACCACAGTGTGCTTCTACAGAGCTGATGTTCAGCTGGAGGCGAGGGCGGCAGTCAATGTCTGATCGCGGCGGAGTAATTCGTTAGTTTTGCTAGACACAGTGTATCACACCCAGTTTGTTTTCATAGCACGAAACCCATAGTCTGCTCACATGATTTACGAGTCTAAAATTACCCAAAAAGTGACGAAATTACCCGACCAGTAACGCTGTTAAATACCTTTAAAATACTTAATGCAATTTTAAAAGGAAATTACAGAGTTTTGTGTTTTGTTGCGGAAAAAAAAACATTAAACAGCAAAACGGAGGAGGTATTTAGTGGAAAGTTTGAGTTTGTAGGAGGAAAACTCGGCGAAATTAAAAGTGGAATGAGACGACGACGAGACTAAAATGTCGAACTGACTATATCCACCTGGAGATGATACTTTACTTATGTATGTTTTTTTTTCTGTTTTAGCCGTATGGTATATTTTTTGATGTCTTACCAAGGGGTATCGTAATACCCAGTACTAACTGGGTTGTGGAGGTCAGATATACAGTCACTCCATGTAAAATACTGGTATTCAACTGCATCCTGTTAGACTGGAAGCCGACCCCAACATAGTTGGGAAAAGGCTAGGCAGATGATGATGATAGTAGGTTTTTTTTTATTTGTGTTTAGCTTATACCTTGCTCGTCTTCTTTATCCAACTAACAAATTGCGATACAAATTAAATGTTATTGCTCTACAATCAGCCGCCCTCATGATGTCGTTAGCAGTGCTAAGCTTATCTGGAATCACTAATGAGAGGCTGTCTCAGTTGCTAGGCAATCTTTTGCCCCATCTCACTAAAGAATATAATTAGAGGTACTTGGATAGCTAGGAGCGGATTCAAACGATATCGACTCGATAGCACAGCGTATATTCGCAGACTTGGGCGTCGTGACAATGATCGAACAATATAATTATTTACACTCCTACCCACTATTAACAAATTATTAACACATTACATTACACTCACCTTTTTTTTTTTTTTTTCGGATAGGAAATCATCAAATGACCCCCCCACTCTGGGCGGAGCGGAGGGGAGTGTCAGACTTGTACTGACTAAAACCCATCCATGTTCCTTCTTTGCCCTTTGTGTTCCAGGGCCACGATATCTCTTTCGAACAGTCCCGCAGCCCTGGCAGGCATCGGCCCATGCGGACCCCTACTTGATTGCTGACATCTCTTTGAGGCGCACGTGGAACACGAACGCGCCGTCGACACGGCCTGTCGTCATAAGACGGCCGGACGGCGAGCTAGCCCATAACTCGCCGTCCACAGGCCAGCGCCTACGGTGGTCGGAAGCCACCACGTGACCCCCGACGCCCAGGGCGTCTCCCGCAGCGGCTGGGACGTGAGGTTCTTTTCCTTTCACGTCCCGCCACCTCCTTCACTAGCATGACTGCTTCGCAGAAGGAGGTGACGGCTTCCCATTCCCTCTCGCTCCGGACCATGGCTTGAACCAAAGCCGGACGCGAGAGATCGCCGCCGGCAATCGCCGCTATGAGGACACGGCGGTGCTCCGCCCAAGCGGGGCAGACCTCCACGGTGTGCTCCACCGTGTCCTCCGGACGATCCTCGCAGTGGAAACACCCAGGCGTTTCCTCCCGCCCGATTCGGTGCAGGGACCTCCCGAAACAACCGTGTCCGGTGAGGACCTGCGTCAGGCGGTAGGTGAGGGCGCCGTGGCGCCTCTCTAGCCACTCCTCAAAGAGAGGACTTATCGCCACTATGGTGGCGTGCCCTGCACGGGGTTGCGACAGTCGCTCTCTCCATGTCGCCATGAGATCACGCCGGAGGTCTGTCCGCTGAGCGGCAATTTGTCGCGGCAGCGGAGCTTCCCCCCGACATTGTGCTTCCGCGCGCCATTCGTGCAGGCGTGCGAGGACTATCGCCTCCAGATCCCATGGCGGCAATCCGGCAAGGAGGCCGCCTCGCCGGAGATCGTGCGGTACCCCCGGATTAGCCTTATGGCTATCACCTTTGGGGCGCGTTCAGGTAGTGGGCGGCTTGCCGCCTCAAAGAACGCGCCCACACCGGGGCCCCGTAAAGGGCCATGGACCGCACGACCCCCACGTAAAGCCTCCGGCAAAAAAAAAAAAAAAAAGAAGCCTCCGGTAGGAGGCGTTTGGTCCCCTCAGGTTGGGCAAGAGCCACTAGAAGGCAGCCCCTGTCCGTTCCAGTTTAACATTACACTCACCTTAAATGTTAATATAATTAAGATAGTAAACGTTTCTCTTAGCTGACTGACTCATAAACTGCTTGCATGCTTCATGACTTTCGCAAGAACGGTCGTGTTTTTTTCTTTGGAGTTAAAACTGTATAAATAGAAAGTTACAAAAAGGTTATAGTCAAATGTTTCAAATAACACTCTGGTTATTTTTGATGAAAAAAATGTGTATTGCCATTAAATTGCGAACGAACAAATAAATGAAGATAAAAACCTAATGGCATTTCAAACTTTTTTTTAAAGCAAGTGGCGAGTATTCGTTTTCAATATACAACCAATTTTTTTATTTTTTCACACGATGTGATGTAACAAAAATATAGCTGAGTGGCTAGAAACTAGTAAACCTTGGTAGTAAAAACCAAGGAATCTCTAAAGAAACTAGTTTTTTTTTCACATGCAGGAAAATCCGAAGAAATTATCTTGAAAAAGAGCAGCAGAAATGCCCGAAAAAAAAAAAAGCCCGGCACACAAATCCCGCTCAAGCTATGTGCGGTCACCGTGACGTACTTGCGGCGCGTGCCGGTGTGCCCCGGGCCACAATACACCCGCAGACTTATACCAGGGCTTAGAGGCATTCCGCTTCAACTGCATCAAAGTCTGGATAAATAGGTTTATTGTCTTGACCATACCACAGTATATTGGATCAATATTGTGTTTTAATGTAAAGTTAATCTGTTAAACGTAACATAACATCACGCTTATAATTCCCGAAGGGTTAAGCAGAGGTAACACCAGTGCTAGTTTAGGGTTTCCATAACCTACAGGCAAAAATGTTTAGTCATTACGTCGCCACTTTTATGCACATTAATCTTTTCAAATAAGTACTTACTTGTATTAAAATAATCTCAGGGACTTATGCTCTCCATAATAACTACTAAACGGGTTCACCACTTGCTAATTATGCCGGCCGACCCCCGGACACACAAAGCCTCATAATTAAAGACTGTGTTAGCGCACACCACACAACTCGACTGAATATTATATGCGCTGAGTGTTCAGTGAATTATTCCTCATTTACTAACTTCAGCGGAAAGTCTAGGTATTGCTTTCCGTTATTTTCTTTGGTAAAGTGTTAGTTTCACGTCAACAATGGAACCCAACTTGAATTTTTTACGTTCCTCCGTAATAAATCCATTCTTATTGATAACTTGATGAACTCAGCGCACAAGGAAAGCTAATCAAGTTATGTGTAAAACTTAGTCGTTGAATAAATTATCTTAATTCTATCTGCTGTTCGGACGAGGATCGTGACTGTTGTGTACAATTGTAGAACGAATGCAGCTCTCAATAACTTCGTCAGAGTTTATAAAAATACTGCCAAGTTAATTCGCAACTGTGTATGTAGGTTTACATGAACGAGAAAATGAGGCTAAATAAAAAGAACTGGCCTGATAGAGTGTTATGATGAATGAGCGCGTTCCATATTCAAAATCTTGAAATTATGTTTCATTTATTTGTGGTCCCAACATAGCTTATGTTGTGCCTTGTTCTTGTTAATTGAGCATTGCTATTACGTGTTTGATCAACTTTATATCTACAATGAATTTATTTGCATTTATTGTTTCAGACATCAGTAAAGTTTTTTCACGCGGTCATTGTCTGTGTATTGGGAGATTTAAAATGTATAAATAACATTATTAAAATATAAAAAATAAAAATAAAAAATACAAATACGCACGAATTAAGTAAGCGACAACGGAAGTATTTAAAAATAACTTTATTCCGACAGAGTTACAGCGAAACAGTAATTAATTAAATCTAACAAAATATTGATCTTATATACTAACTTAATTGCTAACGTAGTACATGCACAGCGTGATCAGATTGACGCATGTTCTAGATAATTATAAATGCTGATCGCGCAGTCGGGAAATTGGGAAATAATAATCTAGTAAATACTTATTGTCTGACAAAGCTAATATTGGTAGGTTGGGGTTCCTTAACTCCTCCCTCCCTAAGAGAGGAATTATCCGAAGGTGTCGCAGACGGTTTCGGAGAATTTCGACAAAAGTTTATGAACTGAAATTTATACATTATAAAGATAACTATTGCTATTACAATAACCACATACTCTAAGATGGTCCATATACTAATTTCTATTGTCACTGTTTGTGTCGTATCGTCTATTTCACTAAATTTTGCACTTTGTAACACTTCTTTCACATCACTGAAGTCCACATTTCTTAAATCCACTTTCTTTGATCTTCTCTGAATGTCCTGTTGTAGGTCTGGCATCTGGATCAATGGCAGCTGGAAACTGGAAACTGTAGTGTTTGTGGTGGTGGCAACGATGACTTCGCCTATTTGTGTCTCGCATTGTTGGCCAGGTGTCACGATGTAGGTCCCAAGAATAGTGTACTTCAGGATTTCTGTATTGCAATTCTCGGTGATGATGAGATTTTCCTCTGAGTAAACCAACCATTGGTTGTCGGTTATTTTCTGTATCTTAGTTTTTTCTATTTCAATATGGTTCTGTATGCAGTTTTTGTAGTTGTTCTTCATCAGCATTATTTGTTCAATGCAGGTCTCGGTTGGAAACTGGGCTAAATTAGTTTCAGCGCAAAGAAATTTTCCATTTTCAATCTCAGTACATGGGCTTACCACGGGCATGTATTTCAATCTATTCACCATCAGGTAAGGATATTTGGGTATTATTGTAAAGGTATTTGGAGAATGGAATATAGGGATGGGTATAACCTTGTAATAATTATATGTTTCGTTATTTGTTAGGGGAACTTCTAAAACAAAAACTAACTTGTTGTTATTTATATATGATTTAAGTATGATATTACGTTCTAATTTTATTAAATTATGTTTGCTTACTGGGTATATTGTTCTAGCATGTTTAGCAATGACTTCTAACGTATTATATAGTTCTGTACTATTTATAATGGATTGGTGCAATGTATTCAGTTTGCTAAAGGCTATTGCCGTTTCAATCTCTTGTATGTTTTCGTAACAGGTCCGAAAGTTATTTAAAATTTGATACATAGTATTTAATATTTGGAAAAGTTTGTTAAACCTGAACTCATGTTCAACTAATTTTTCCATTTCATTGGTATGTAAACCCAAGTTTTTAATATTTGAATTTATTATTTCAGAGTCATTTACTAATTTATCAAAAGCTTTTTGCATTGATGATACTTTACGTTCGACCACATGCTCTTTGTTCTGTATCATTTGGATTTCTCTATCATATTTAATTGCATCGTCTTCATCTAAATTTCCTGTGATAGCTTTTACAAGTGAGCCTAATGGATTAAACAAAGCTCTTTTATTTCTATAATGGAAAGGTAAGATTTGAAAAAATCTATCCTTAGTTAGTTTAATAAGATATTCTATTTGGCTTTCTATTCCTATAGTTTCGTTACTAAGACTATTTTCCTTAATTCTAATTTTCAAGTTAATAAAATCCCGAATATTATTATCTATTTGTAAGTGTAATGATTCTAAATCTACACTTTTGTATATTGTCCAATAACTATTCCTCTTCACTGCTACTCCCCGCTTTATCGCTGCTATCTCCGGATTCTGACCGAGGTTTTGGAGGTCCAGCGTGAGTGTTGGCACCACTAGTACCAGAAGTACCAGGCACGATCTGTGGAGGACGTTTTACATTTTTTAAGGCTACTCTAGTTTTCCTTTTCTTTACTTCTACTGGGACTATATTTCTTTCAACTTCACCTATTACTTTCGCTTTTTCATATCGAGGTTTTTCTTTAGCTTTTCTAGTCCTAGTGTCTTTCATGTAAATATTATCGTCTGGTTCGAGTACCGGTGTCGTTTCGCCACCTTTTTTATTAATTATTTTAATTTTATCGGATTCTAATTTTTCTGTTATGAATTCATAGAGTATTTTAAGGCGTTTTCTATGATCTAACAATAATTTCTGAGTTAAGTTCTTCTCTCTATCCACGTTAAATACATTATCGGAATAAGTGTGACCAAATACTAGTTCAAAAGGCGTAAAATCTGTTGCTGAATGTATGGTGTTGTTATAAGCCATGATGGCATAAGTCATAACTGATGCTGCATCTAAATCGCTTTTATCGTATTTTGCTATACGATAAATCTCAATAATGGTAGAATGAAACCTTTCTACTATTGCCATTGAACTGGGATTATTTGGCGTCCCAATATGAAGTTCAATTTTGTAAAAGCTTAACATTTCTTTAATCAAAGTATTGTTGAATTCTGTACCGGAATCGCAACTAATTTTCCTAGGCAGACCATACATGCTGAAATATTTAATCAATGCCCTAACTATCTCTGGTGTACTCCTATTCGGTACCTCTATGGCTTGTGCTATTTTACTAAATGCATCCACTATAGTTAAATAATATTTCCCTTCAATATATAATAAATCCATAAAAGCTTCCTGAAAAGGGGCATCCTGGGTTTGTGTTAACTGAATGTGGGGTTTAATCGGCTTTCTATCATATTTCATGCGTTTACATGTTTCGCAAGCATTTATGATTGCCGTGACTGTCTCTTTCATGTTTGCCCACCAATAATGTCTTTTAAGTTTGGTTAAAGTTTCTTTAATACCTCTATGACATGTTTTCCCGTCGTGGTATTTTAAAATAACTTCTTTTTGATCTTCTTCAGATCCTGTCAAATTTATAACTCTTTCTGTACACTCGGTTAACTTAACTGAATCCTTTTTAAATAACTTAATTACCATGTTTGAAAAAGTTTTTCTAAAAGATGTGTGTTCGAAGTATATAAAGTACTTATGTTTTGGATCAATATACTCTTTCAAAAAGTCTTTAACTAATATATCGTTATTTGTCGGTAAGTGAACTTCGAGAATTTTTTGTTTATTATTTGAAATATCTTTTACGTCTAATTTATTTTTAAACCATGAATGAATTAAAATCTGTTTTGGTTTAGTATCGACAGCTTCGTTTAAACTAGGAATGCCTTCGTGTTCTCTATTTGAAACTGAGTTGGCAGTGACCCCATCATCAGAATCCGAAAGTTCTATCGTTTCTATTGGAGTTTCAGGGTCTTGCAATTCGTTTTCTATAATTTTTTGTATACGTTCCTGCCTATCTCCTATATTTACGAATATTGAATCTAAATCGTCGTCAATTGCATTAATCTTAATCCTAGATAAAGCATCTGCATTCGTGTTTTGAGGGCCTTTCTTATATTTTATTTCGAAATCGTACTCTTCTAACCTTAACCGCCATCGCGTGAGTTTACTATTGGGCTCTTTCAATGAATACAGCCAAGCTAATGGTCTATGGTCTGTAAATATGGTAAACTTATTACCATACAAATACGGTCGAAAGTGCTTAACTGCCCATATTATGGCTAAAAGTTCCTTCTCGATAGTGCTATATTTTACTTCTGTGTCGCTTAAGGTTCTACTAGCATAGGCTACAGGCTTATCTGAGCCTATCGTTCCTTGTGACAATACAGCCCCGATCGCAAAATTGGATGCATCCGTGGTTAAAATAAAAGTTTTACTAAAGTCAGGAAATTGTAACAAAGGTGCATTTGTTAAAAGCTTTTTACATGTCTCAAAACATTCTTTATATTCCCCATTAATTACAATTTTGCGACCTTTCTTTAAACAAGCTGTTAATGGTCTAGTTATTTTGGCAAAATCTTTGATAAATTTCCTATAATAACCGATTAGTCCTAAAAAGCTTTTAATCTGTGTAACCGTTTCCGGTATAGGATACCTAAGAATAGCGTCTATTTTATCATTATTTGGTTTCAAACCTTCACTTGTAATAGTATGCCCTAGGTAGAGTACTTCCTTTCTAAGAAAATGAGACTTATCTAATTGAACTTTTAAATTTGTTTGACGGAAGCGGTCAAAAACTGCTCTAAGTTTTTCTACATGTTCAGGCAAGCTTTTAGAAAAAATAATGACGTCATCGAGATATATTAAGCAATGTAAGCCTTGAAGGCCTCGTAAGACGTTATCCATCGCTCGCTGAAAAGTTGCGGGTGCGGTCTTTAACCCAAACGGCATTCTGTTAAATTCATAATGACCTGAAGGTGTGCTAAACGCAGTTTTAGCTCTATCTTTCTCCTGAACCTCTAATTGATGGTACCCGCTAGCTAAGTCGAGAGTTGTAAAGTATGTACTATTACCTAGCATGTCAAATAAATCGTTAATGTTGGGCAAAGGGTATTTATCATCAATTGTGATTTCATTGAGCCGTCTATAGTCGACTACCATCCTCCATTTTTGTTGGCCTGACGCGTCTAATTTTTTCGGCACTAAATGTACGGGAGCACTCCAGGGAGAATGAGATTCCTGGATAATGTTATCCCTTAACATTTTCTCGACTTGACTACTGATCTCTTTTGTTTGAATAGGTGGCAATCTATGTGCCTTAATGTTTATTGGGTCTTCATTTTTTGTTCTTATTCTATGTTTAACCTGATTTGTGAAGGTTAACGGAATATTTTCACAATAAAATATATCTTTGTATTCTTTACAAAGTCCCTCAATAACCGTTCGTTCTTCTGAATTCATATGATCTAACTGTAATTTGTCTAAATTCTTTGTTAGCAAGCTGTCCACTTCTATATTATTATCTATGAAATTAACACTAACAGATGGGTCCTGTATGTATGGTTCCACTTGAAAAGGTCCCGTAACTACTAATTTTCTATTTTCATGGCTACAATTCTGAATAACCGTTGTTGCATAGCCTTCAATACACGTAACTAATGCGGCGGGCATTCGAATCCCTTCCGTAAATTGCTTAAAATCTAACACAGCTTCCCCGTTCAGTACGTTGACTGGGAGTCTTACTCTAAGTTCACTACGAGATGGTAGGTTATATATCTCTCTCATAGGCGGTGAATATATGATAGGAATATCAGTATTTTTTAAATGTAGTATCTGATTTTCCATATTAATCTTTGCCTGTAATTGCTTCAGCAAATTGCTACCTATTAACCCATCATACCTATCGTCGACACTATAGACATAAAACTTATGGAACTCTTGACTTCCAAAGGTAACCGGTAATGGAATAATAGCCGTTTCACTATGAACACTCGATGCGTGAGTGCTAACAACTTCGAAGGGTTCATACTGTAAATAATTTTTTAAATATTTATTCGCTATATACGGGCTTATAAACGATCTAACACTCCCCGTATCTATCATAAAAACTGCCTTTAATTCTGGTATAACTATATGTGGTAAATTTAAGCGTTTATTACAATTTATTTTTATTCGTTCTCTAGGGTAGAGGCCGTTATGCAAAAATTTCCCGCCCCGGGTTCTTCAGGAGAAAATTCTTGGCACTCATTGTACGAATAACTTGAACTCTGTTCATTATTATTAGAATTATTTATGTAATTAACACGTCGTGAACTTGCAGTACGCATGGTGACATCAGTATTCGCACCCGACGTAGATGCTTGCGCTGCAAAAGACGGCGTGCTCGGTGCATGTGCCGCGAACTGTTGGTTCGGTTGTGCAATCGGAACAAATGACCTACTTGACTGCGGTGACGCATTATTGTTGTTTGTACGATTAAAATTGTCTTGATTTCTTTGAATATTATTATGTTGTTTATAATGTCTGGGCTGATGCGAATTGTTCGGTGTAAATGTGCTGTTTGTAGCACTATTCGGTACATGTGTACTTGATATGCTATGTGAATCTTTCTTTTGATTATTAGATTCAATTGCATTTTGGTTATTTGGCAAATTGGGTCTGTTATTTCTGCTAAAATTACGTCTGTCGTTTGTTTTCGACTCATAGACTGCCTGGAAGTTTTGTTCTTCTAAAACTATTTTTAATGCATCCTCTAACGTTGTGACGTCGCGCAAACGAACTAATCTAACTAAAAATGGCGGTAAATTAAACAAGAAAGCATTCATTGCTCTGTTACTATAAATGATTTGCTTTGCCTTACGTAGAGATTCATCAATGATAGTTTCTGATATTTTAGCAAATAAAACACTTCTCATCCGCTGTATTCTATGGCAAAAATCTAAATAACTTTCACCCTTATTTATTCTACACGATTCTAACTCCATTGCTAAACAATCCTCTGTGCGTGGATCACCGAAGTGTTGGTTTAACAACTTCTTCAGCTCGTCCCACGTACCTATAGCTTCTCTTTCGCCTACCAAACTGGCTGCTTCGCCTGATAACCTACTTGTTACTACATGAAATAAATATTCATTTTGGGCTGCGGTTCCTAAGAACGTAGACAAAATGTATTCACATTTTTTTATAAATAAAGGCAACATTCTAGTGTCGCCGCTGAATATTGGTATGATGTTAACCAATTCCTGTGGGACACGGGTTACGTTTTCCATTGTGAAAAGTTATGAAAGAAACCAATGCGGAGAAAAAAAATCACACTAATGTGCTACTAAACTATCACTACTCTAAAATATTAGTACAATTAAAATCTATGCAAATATTATTACGGCGTTGTCCAATCCCTAATAATACACAAACACATAGACTATTACAAGGTTGGGATATAGATGGAAGAGCTGAGAGGAAGGTGAAAAAGATTTACTCACAATTCCGCAGCTAGCTCCATGCTCCCTGAATTACTGCTGTGGCTGGTCCTCTTCCGTAACTCGAAGTGGCTTCTTAATGAATTTATTTGTTCGGCGATCTCTGCTAAACCGTAGACACGGACGTCGGCTACTCCACGTAGAATTGTATACACGGCAAACTGACTACAGAGATCCTACCGGCTGCGCCAATTAAGTAAGCGACAACGGAAGTATTTAAAAATAACTTTATTCCGACAGAGTTACAGCGAAACAGTAATTAATTAAATCTAACAAAATATTGATCTTATATACTAACTTAATTGCTAACGTAGTACATGCACAGCGTGATCAGATTGACGCATGTTCTAGATAATTATAAATGCTGATCGCGCAGTCGGGAAATTGGGAAATAATAATCTAGTAAATACTTATTGTCTGACAAAGCTAATATTGGTAGGTTGGGGTTCCTTAACTCACGCAAAATACGCGCTTTGACGTGGAGTTGCGGACACCAGCCCGTTATACAATACAATACAATACTGTAGTTTGTCGATAATTTTTTGAAAGCTTTTAGGTTTAACGTTGCAGAAGAAATATATTAAAAAAAATAATAGTCGCAACAATTTTTATGTAGCAGACGCTTATTTAAAAGTGCTGTGGAAATTGCTCGCCCGTGAGAACTCGTAAATATTGCAACACACTCATTTATAAAACCCATCCACTGCAAAAAGTGAGTTTTATTACTCGCAAATAAAAAGCAAAAATAAAAACACAACCTTTACATTTTTATATGTAAATTGTACTCCTGAGAGTTATACGATGAAATGGACTTGACAGAATATCATATTTTTCTATGTTAATCGTGCCGTATTAGGTAGTTCCGTCACATTTTTTTTGCTTATATTACAACAAAATTACCAATTTCCAAAAAGAAAAAATGAACTATTTCGTTGTCTGAAAATTTGCCAAATCCTAAATCGTTTCGCTTAGTTCAAAATTCCCGTCCTTGTAGACGCCAGCGCGGGGGTGGCTGACGAATTTATCTTCATAAATAATTCGACATGGCGTTTCTTTGACGAATGTCTCCTTTGTTGTTGTACAGTAGACCTCAAAAGTGCAGCACCATGCTAAAGATTACATTGCTATGAACTGTGCGAGCGCGATACAGCAGTGTGTGTGCGTGTGCGTGTATGAGTGATGTCTCAACATTCTACACATAACACACACTAATGAACTGTCGTCACACTACGCGAAATAGCATTATATTTCTGTTGCATTTAGAATACACATCATAGTGATGACCTGTTCTTACCATTGCATTGTTAAAATTCGCGTAGTATTAACATGAGTTGGTAGCTGTTTGGGCTGAGCATGGGTTCACGATCAATGAAGTCCAAGTTCGAATCCATGTTATTACAATGTGTGGCTGTTTTTTGTTTCTTTGAAACCTTAATTACATTTGTATTTTAAGCAGAAAGTCGTTAGGTATTTATGTTTATTTATGATATAGTTATGCTTATTATTTATTTTTTATAAGAAGTTAAATATTAGATAGTTATTGTATTATTATTTAACCTCATTAGTTGATTTTTATTTTGTTTTCGGTGTTGGAAGGTGGAAATAAAAAAATCATGCTGAGTGATAACAAAAATGTTTATTCGTTTTATTTATTTATAAAATTAACAAACTTTTATGAGAATGTGACGTCACATTCCTATCTAGGCAAAAAAAAGTTCTCTTATCACCGTTCATAAGATTTTTTGTTGTATACCCACTTAGTCAATTCATAATAAGAATAACATAACACGGAAAGGATATTCTAATAACACAAATATAATTGTTGATACCCGCTTATTATAGGTATCAGTATTCAGCAGAGTTAATTGAATACTATGAGTATGAGTATAATATATGAGTTAGACTTTATGAACGTGTTTTTTTAATGTAACGTCACATTGAATGTATTGAGGTTATAGCTTAAGTGTTCATTTTCTTGACGAAAAGAATATTGAAACTAAACCCCAATTTAAGATCATTAAATTTAAAATTTATTTCTTAATTTTTTATTTTTTTATTTACGGTTATGTTAATATTACTAAATATTTAGTTACCCGGTCTACTTATTAAGTATTATTATTTTTTCGCCATAAATTACTTTTGGCAAGACTTGAAAGTTTTTTCGTCAGAAAATACAGTCACCTCCCAGTTAAAATGTAAATAATCTCGAGCAAAACGTAGTCTTTCCTCCCTGTGTTTTTGTGTCAAAAATGGTTTTTAGCTGGCTTCCGATGATGTAAACCTTCAGCATGGAATGCATGGCGAACAGTCTGTAATGTAGTATCCAATTGCTCTGCAAACATTATAGTTGGAATGAAACCATTTGTTTCATATTCTTCCACCATAAAACGTCGCTGAGTCGAGTTAATAAGCGGCGGCCTTTCACTTCTTAGACGATTCTTCAGACTACCTTCTTCCTCAAACCTCTTTACCCAACGGCTAACAGAATTTCTAAAAAAAAACAAAATATGATTACACACTTGCAACTAGCAATTTATTTAATAATAAGAAAATCACACACCACAACTATCATCATAATAATTATAATTTTTAAAAATAACTTACACATTTTAAGCCAGTTTCAGTTGAAATTTGAGAAATATTAAGCCCATTTTTACGCAAAGTGACAATATTTGCCCTGTCATCAATACTAATATTAGCTTGCATCTTGAATAAAGGGGCATCATTGAGGGGCTAAACAATGACTATGAGGAGCCCTGACACAGTCAGACGGCGGCAGACCCCGTAGGAGGTGGCAGTACGACCTGGACAAAACCAACGACCAGTGGTCCACATAAGCCCTGGTCGGAAAGAGCTGGCAGTCATGGGGAGAGAGGCCTTTGTCCATCTGTCGGGTATTTAAGTAGATCTGTACAAATAATACATGAAAGCCTTTCCTCTGTATCGATATAAAGCTGTCAGATATACACACAGGCACTGATGTTGTTGTATTGCATTTGGTAAGGAAGGAGTACAGAGGAATTCAATGGACCATGTGTTGATCGAACAACAATGTATGTTGTTAACGTATTGCTCACGTCTCAGAAGGCCTTAGGTACTAACTGGAGCCCTGCAGCTGGAGGCAAACATAAGCATTGAAACACAATAGATACCACCAATATGGCCGTTTAAGGCCGAAAAAGTTTCAGTTAGGAAACACTATGAAAACAAAGTAGAGAATGTAATCCAAACACGACAAAAATTTGACGACGTTAGGGAGAGGTGTACCTGATAGAACAAGTAATGTTTTAAGTCCCATGTAATAGCCATAGCTATTGCCATCAATCGGGCACAAATCCGTGGTTGCTACTGAGAAATTCCTGATGGAAAAATCCAATAACAATTTTCCCGACCCAGGAATCGAACCCAGGACCTCAAGCTCAGTAGTCGCGCTCGCGGCACAATACATTTGCTCATATTATAGGCTAACGAAAGTAACAAAGAAACACAGGTGAATGTCTTTCCAACATAATGTTTGTTTTACGATTGTGTTCCAGTAATGAGGCAAGTTCGGTAGTTATCGGTGATCCAAGTTTGTTAATGTTATGTGTCTTTGCTAAGATATCGAAAGAATATGATGCTGGCAGTTTTCGGCTATTTTATTCTCCTTTAGGTAAGTCAAATAAAATTGTAAGAGGCGCCACCATCTAGTTTGACTAAACTCGTCCACAAACACTGACAATCCAATTTAATTTAGAAGATTTCATAAATATTATCCTATAATCACATTAGTCTGAACAAGCTTTCACAGTTAGAGTCAGTGTGAACACGAGTGTCACATGATGATAAATTGTTTTGAGGATTTGTGATTATATTTGCTTGTGTCCGCGTCCCAGATGTACTAAACGAAAAGTGACTAAATGCTGCTATCGTAATTATCAGCCAAATTGTTTCAGAAGGTATGTATAATTTGACATACGATATACAGAGTGCATAAAAAAGAGGGATCATATTTATAGGCGTAATTATTTTTTATTAAATTCGAGTTCTTCTTAGAAAAATAATTTATGATAGCACTCTATTAGTTAGTAGGTAGCTCCGTGTTCCACAGATACAATTTAATGCTGAGCATTATTCAGCTGTGATTCGTTCGCAGGGTTTAGGATTGCATAAATATTAGATAGCTAAGCCGTTTTTGTTGAGGTTGTTTTTTTAGAAGATTCCTTAATGAAGTTCTCCTTCCATTCAACAAACTACGGATTTTATATCGAAAGTTATTCACCATCAAATGAAAACCAGAATCACTATTTGTATGTTTCCATTTGGTATTGAATCTAATGTGTGTTTTCACGTTCAGTAGATTTCGGTCGGTCAGCTAAATTAATTGGTTACGATAGCAAATACGAGTGCAATTGCGAAAATCGAATTCTAAGCTTTCGAAGAGTTTCGAAACCACAAATAGTAGAATACGTGGATTGCAATTCTCTTCTGTTTATTTGCAAACGTAGCAAATAAGAGAACGAGTGTTTCTTTCGCTTGCAACTTAGAATTAGTGCTCGATTATGGCTAAATAAACGGACTGGAGTTGGACTCAAAATGCTGCAAAGTAAGAATAGTGAAAACTTACACAATAAAATATCACAGAAAGTACTAGGGTATTTGAATTAATTGAGAACTGTAATCAACTGTGATCTAAAACGACAACATGACTCAATGATTAAATTAACAAAGCTTTGGAGCAATTCAAGTTCGTTACTATATGTCCCATTAAATCGTTAATTACTTACACGTGTAAGACATGACTGTACTGGTTGGATATTAATAAAATCATGACACCATCATTCATAGTATCTTTACGATTCGTAAATCATATTATATTTCATTTTACGAGATGTTTACAGAGTTCTTCATAACATAAAGCAGCGGTCAGTGCACTGAGTACATTGTTGCAGGACGTGTAGCAGTGTTATTTATAAACAATACTAACGTCACCACCTTCTACTAGCTTCACCTTAATTGAGGTGTACGCTCATGCCTAAAAGAGTAGTTTACATGAAATAGAGATTTTAAAACACCTTTTACACACGAGAGATATTTTTAAATGTAATCGCAAGCAATAAGCCAGATGTTTCTGAATCATCTTTACACCGATCATATTGCCCAGCTCCTTACGGTATTGTCTTGACTTCGCAACTCGTCAATGTTAGTACAAAGTAGGACCAAACTACAATAATTGCGCTATCTCCTCATCACGCTGTGTCGCGGTGATACGAAAAGTTTGATGCCTGGGAGCTACGTGAGGGCTTTCGTCTAGAGTATAATTGGGAAAAGTACCATTCCAGACTTTCACTGTCTGTAATTTGTGCTGGTTACATACTCATAAAACTAGGTTTAAAACTGTATGTGCTTGGACGTATTATCATCGCAAAAGTTTAACTCTTGCACATAGACGAACAAGCGTCATTAAGACACACCCTTGAGTAGTTCTTATTGCGCAGTTTCAGTTTATCAGTACGGACAGTGGTTATTGTACGTGCGGTATCTAGTAACCGAATACGGGTCTAATCCTATTTCGTTTCCGATTTTCTTCCTAAGACCGCAATCTAGATATAGTTTGATTGGATTGTGGTTGTAACGTGGACCATGTTATGAGATTATGAGAACATAGATGTCCATACACTTTATGTACATTCATTTGAGTGCTTTTTTACCCATTAAATAACAGATAAAAATAATATAAATATGTGAAATAATAATTGATAACATATTAGGAGAATATTCATAAATAGAACATAACTCGATTTATTAATACAATATTTGTTTGTAATATAAGTTGAAGTAAACAACGCGAACTAAATTGGAATCTATGTTAAATAACAAACAATATATTTTCAATTCTAAAGTGCACTTACTTCGAATGATTGAAGTATTTTGTATTAGTTTGTCATATCTTTTTTGTTTATTTGATACGCTTTTAGTTTTTTAAGTCAAATTAAATGCTTTAAACAAAATAGGCTCTCAGACAGGGCAAACTCTCAGTCTCACCTCTAAAGTATTTTTCGTTAATCAGTTTTACCAATATCGGAAACATATTCATTTAATTCGGTCGAGTCCTCCACATCTCACCTATTTAGCACATTCATGACGTTGACACAGCTCCTCTTCACGTGACCCTCTGTTACATGACGACGGTCGACGGCTCGAGCACACTGCTGGTCTCGCATCGGGTAACGCTTCACCTGTGTTCTTACATAATCCTTGTTACGGTAGGTTTAAATTAGTAGGTAAACACCGTGTCCAGCGTTTGTGAAGCGTGCTTGCGTAAAAGAGAAGTACAAACAATAGGCAAGGATTAAATTAACCAAAAGATCCTAATAGATACAACTGATTCTTTCTGTTTCCAAATATCCAGCCGTCAGCGCATTTTCAGTTATTATTCCGTAAAGCAACTCAGACTATTTCAGATGCGTCATGTCGTTACACTATTTCACAAGTTATTTCGGTTATTTAGTCTGAACGGCCCAAATCGAATGGCCCACGGGCCATTCGACCGTAATGAAAAATTGTCTACGTTCCAAAGGACCGGTGATAAAATGATGTCAAAATAAATTTAAAGGGACAGTCGTACATACATTGTGGTAGTCGCATAGTTTATGATTTTTTGCGGGTCGCTTGTTTTGTTGAATACTTTCAATATAGATGAAAGCGTCAGTATAGAATAGTTCTCGTGCCTATAAAGTACCAGGCTGTCATATATAAGTAGGAGCTTACCTCATCTGATATCTAAAATTAATTTTAAATACCCGTTATTTCAAAAGACTTGCATATAATAAAGCTCTCTCTTCATTATTTTATAAGTTTAGTTTCTCAAGAAAGTTGTAATAGTGTCAGCGAACATTTAAAACGCTTTTGTTTAGCGCAACAGCGTAATGTCTCCTCAGCGTTTTCCAAAATGCAACAACGGCTGCATTGTGCTCGTTCACTTAAACTGTTACAAAGGACTTGTTTCTCTATGCCGACGATGTGAGAACAACACTGATACACGTAGTTACTGGAGCTTGTCAGTACACTTAGTGTATTAGGCAGCGCGGCGCTACGGTAGGAAATAATTACAGCATTATTGCATCTCTTTTATTTGTTCCGTCGAAACCAAACACGACGTTCCTTCGAACCTTACAAATCTACGCCGAGGTCCAGGCTATTTCAAAATACGATAGTACAAAATATGCTCGACGAAGTTCTTGTATTGTGAAACTTTTAATTGTTGGGATTCGAAAGTGATTTGTGCTAGTTTCGATAACTGGGCTTTCAGAACACGTTAAATAGTGGGATTGTTTACCAAAGTTAAAGTTGACCGTTTAATATAAATTATGCTCTACAGTTTATTGCAGTTATTCGAAAGTTTGAACTTAATCGAAAGCCTTAACTGGAATAGAAAACAAAGTACATTAATACGTCATCACAGCCGAACCACGTTTCCTGTAAACTAGTTTCGCCATACGATACAGGCTGGTCGTCATCACAGCGGTGTATCGCATCCACGTCATAATTTTGTGACACAACCACGGCGACGTCACATCATAAATATTTTTATTGGTATTTATCTTAACGCTATTGGACGCTAAGGCAATTTCGCCCATTTTCCTTTGGTTTATTATTTTTCGTAGAATTGTTATTTGAAAAAGTTCATGTTTGTTTGTTAAATACAACTGTTTTGTCGGTTAATTTTGTATAAATTTTTCGGTAATTCATTTTAACCAAGCTTAGTATTACAGTCAACCACAGATCGTAGGAAGTTAATTTGTTTTTCGGAAGCTTTATTATTTCCCAATATTTATAGTGGTGTAGAAAGACACGTGGTCGAAACCACGTGTTTAATTTATGATTGTCGACAAAGAATTAGAGAAACAAACAGAAAGGGAAATTATTAGCAGTCTCATACAAAATTTCAATACCTACTCGACCCAAATGTATGGGACAGCTGATATTTTTTTGCATTTTCGATATTGGACTCTTGGAGAAAGTTGTTCAGTTTGATGGTCTGCAGCATATCCTTTCACATGACTATACCCTTTCTGTTACACCCTGTACAGCTTGCTTGTTAAATGATTAATCTTATAGAACTATCACATAGGTCTGTTCATTTAAAGTAATGTCTGTTTTTCTCCGTCATGAGCTAAAGCTCGCGGCATTCACACAACAAAGCTATCTGCGGTGACAGATGACACACGGCCCCATTACACAGTATCAATAAAATTCAAATGTGCTGGTTTTGTAACGATATGCAAATTGTAGCTCGTTCACGCTACCATTACGCCGGTAACTGAGTGCTGGGTCGGCAGAATGAGCACTGTTTATAAATGTTACTGGAGCACAATGGCCATAAACGGGACGCGCTGCTGCGTAACTAGTATTTTTCTTTTGTATATCCACGTTTAAGGTTTACGGCCCGTTTCATGTTTTGAAATATGTGAGTGAAATACAAGTTGCTTTAAATTTTCTAAGTGCAATATACAGGGTGTAAACAGACCCTTCGCGAAGCCGTCAACCAAGCATTCTGTAAATCAAACTAAGTAACTTTACGCAAAAATTATTGCTGGGAAACGACTTTTTTTTTGGGTTAAAAATCTCGTTTTACGGTAGGACACGATGGAACGCACTCAAAACATTGTGGTGTATTGATGGATGAATATAATTCAAATTCAAATTCAAATTATTTATTGTAATCCATAATGTACATATACAGGTGGTAAAAAACAATTAAGAAGAAACAATTATGGACCCTGTCGGGCACAGCAAAATTAAATTAATTAGGAAGGAGAGAGAAAGAGCGCTTTTATCAACTTACCATTTTTTATTTTAATTATATCATTTATTTATTAAGAAATGAATTATTATATTTGATTATATCATTCGTTTTTTTATTCTATATTATGATATTACAGTTATATTTTATGTAATGGGTGCATTTTTATTATTTAAACAGTTTAATTCCGTAAGACTAAAGGAAATTGGAAAATAAGTAGATTATTTTATAATATTTATATCATTGCTTTTATTGAAATTAATTATTTATTATTTTTATTATAATAATTATATTTGGTTTTAACACTCATTTATTTATTTTATGTATTTATAATTTGTAATATTATTGTATTTCAGTTTTATTGGATGCATATTTGTTGTTTTAAAATGTCATATATTTATTATATAATTTATTGTTTATTTAATATACAATAATAGTGAAAAGGCAAAACCCAGAAATAGTTTGGTATTCCTACAGTAAAATTAGTCAAATTATTAGTCAAGAAATAGTTAAATTTTATCATTTAAAAATTCGTCCAATGAGTGAATAGTACGGGGGTCGTGGATGAAAAGTTAATCTTACATTAAAAACATGTATTTGTAAAATGGATCGCAAGACCGCTGGTGGTGACGTCACGCGACCTACTTACAAGTCTACCCCCACCACAGCGTGGCTTCTACAGAGCCCTGATGTTACAGCTCGAGGCGAGGAGGACATGGAATGTCTGATCGCAGTGGAGTGGAGACGTCTTGGAACTATACCCGATTCATTGTGCCCCGTGTTATTGTGTTAAATTGTAATTTCAAGTAATTTGTTAGTTTATTATAAACAGTGTATCGCACCCAGTGTATTTTCATTGCACGAAACCTATGGTCTAGCCAACGGAATAAATCCTGACAAATCAAACATATTAATAAAAAACTTGTGAAAAAGTTGGAACTTTGACCCCCAATATATCCGTAACTTGAAGGTTACCAGGTATGGTCTAGAACAAAAAAATGAATCCCAAAGACGGGGAGAACAAGTACCTTTCTGCTTCGTTAAGGGTCTACTTACACCCCTTATGTATGTATATTATAGTACCTACTTACTAATAACTGTTTAATTACTGAAATGAAGAGGACACTTAATTAAACTCCAGCGAATCACAGAATTACTAAAATTTCCGAGAGATGTTTCAGTTAATGATGACGAGCTAACACGGCGGTGATCGACCACATGAGTTTGAACTCCAGATCCAACGTTGAAGAATTCTGAAAAATATGTTCAAAAACAATAGATTATTTATATGTATATGTTAACAGAACGTCAGACATACAGGATGAGGTAAACCTTGCTTAATGACTCCAGTAACAATACCTACTCCAGTATCAATAAGCGGTTGATCACCAACCTGCTCATTGATGTATCTGTTACGGCTTATAGCCGAAGTGCGGCTACACCTAGTTTTAGCCGGGTACAACTAGGCGCAGCCGGTTAAACTCAGATGTATCCTACTTATCTTCGGGTAGAACATGCAACCAATTTGGAAGTAGCGCTCGCTCGGCTCGCGCGCTTTTGGTCACTGTTCTAACCTGACCTAATCCATTTGGTCGGTGTGTCCTAGCAATAAAAAGGATACACAACTGTTACCGCCCGCACCTAGGTATAGCCACCTAGAACTAAGTGTAATCTTACTTCTGCTTTTAGCCGTAACATATCTATCAAAGGTATATTCGTATAAAGACAAAATTCTGGCATATTCATCATGTAAAGTTTTCTTTTCACGCTTAAAGAGAATTTAATATCACATCATTTGTCAAAGCGGTTGGAAGAGTACGAGAAAATGGCAAATTACCTTTTAAAGATATTACTTACACGTAATTTATTAGATCGGGTTAGTTGTAATTTGTAACGATGACATCTGGGTCAAAGTAATATCAATTTTTTTTAACGTGGTTATGTTAATGAAGGCAAAGGCGAAATTCAGTTGAAACTGTTAGTTGTGGGTGATAAGTTTAAAAGAAAAGCGAAGACAGCTAACTCGTACTTTAATAACACGATCAGTAATGATACATTGATACAACAACTACTCATACTACGATTCAATAATCGACCATCTATAACACACATCATCATCTGCCTAGCCTTTTCCCAACTATGAGTCGGCTGAAGGTCTAACCAGACGCAGCTGAGTACCAGTATTTTATATGGAGCGACTGGCTATCTGACCTTCACAATTCTGTTAGTACTGGGTAATACGATGTCCCTTGGTAAGACTGGATGTCAGACTTTCGGGCCACTGACTACCTGTAACGACTGTCAAAGATCTACAAATGACATCCGGGACCAACGTTTTAACGTGCTTTCCGAGGCACGGGGGAAACTCGGTATGTGATGGGTGGTGACCCATCCACGGACCAACCTAGGCAAGCGCGGCTTAACCTTAAGACAGACCCGAGCGGCTGTTATTATTTAGCCAAGAGCTATAACAAAAATACAAACACTTTTCAAAAAGATCTATTTATTGTCCTCGAAGATTTTTGTAATATAAATGGATACAGTTGAATAAAAGAGGCTTTGTTCAAACCTCTCACGTTATGGAAACTTTCGAAACTTGTGACTTCTGAACTATGACAGTTTGACTTTCGGCTTCTGGGTTTTGTTGACAACCTTTGTGCTAGGATACATTGATTGTATTTCATGACACAGTGAGCGGAAAGTAAATGCCCTTTTATAAAAAAATAATGAAAAGGCTGTTGTTATTGTACAAAGAAATAGTTCTGAGAAGTATGAAGCGCAGGTCACACCGCCACCTGGCGGGCGGGCCAGCGACTCGAACTTCATAGTTCGTTCGGCTCTTTCGATAGTTCGTGGTGTGAACCAAAGTATGAAAAAAGGTGAAATGTCTACCCAGTTGCTACGGCGTAGCCTATATCATCACGTCACCGCTACGACCGTTACGCCACGCTGTTGAAGCTTTGGTGAAATGTATTTTGATTATAGCATGAGTTACAGCGGGTAGTCTCTACAGTCGCATTACTACCTATTAAATTTTCTTAATTAAAGCAGTAAAAAAACTAAGTTAAAAACAAAACCTTACAACCACGAAAATAAATCAGAAGTGTATCGAAAAAATCCCAATCTTGTTTGTTTCTGGACTTAGCTGTACGTGAATGTAACTCGTGTATTTATTATTTCGTATTACAGAGTATCAAATACGAAATACAATTTAATATGTATTGAAGGGACTTTTATTGACTTGGCAAGAACTCAACAAAGATTGGCTGTCAACACAAATAAAAAAACGCAACCCGGCCAATATTATATTCGTTATTCTATTGAAATTGTATCATGTTTAGTTATAGACACAATAAAAGGGAACTGCCCTTAAAGCTTATTGTTATTGGACCTGTATAACTTATTTTCTTCTGAATGTGTGTCTAATAGGATCGGGTCTCATGATGAAAACACAATAAATATTTTAGGAGTAACATTTACTTATAGGCATAGTAACAAATATTTTTTCTTGAGATATTGCTGGGGTCTTTGTTGTAGAAAAATTAAACAAAAGTGTTATAAAAGCTTATGTAGGTTTTCATTTTTTTTTATGTAGGTTTCTTTTTTTGTTTTCTTTGTTTCAGATAAGAGAACAAGTACATATACTATTCAAATAGCCTCGTCAATCAAATGTCAGAAAAGTTCTGGGGGCCTAAAATGGCCGCTTAGCAGAATCTTTACTGATTAATTTCACAGGTTGTTTGATTCTGACAATGGATTTCGTCGAATTTGGTATTTATTTTAGACAATGCAGGATCATTATTTGAATAAAAAAGGCTTTTGTGGAGTCACGTCGTCCACCCGAACGCTTCGGGCGATAAAATACTAAATAAGGAATGACACTTTTTTATACGGACATTTTTATGGCGGGGAAAGCTCTGATTTTGACAAAAAGGAAATTATGATGGCAGGTTTTGTTTCGGTTGAAATAAATTACAACCATTGATATATCAATGATTACGACGCACAATTTTATAAATAAACCTTTAACTATACTTATTTATTTAGGTTATTATGTACATTATACACAGCCTTTAAATTGAACTAAAAAAATGATAACCAAACATAATAACCATAACCATTTACATAATTTATTTACTGGAAATTATTTAATCACTGTTTACGTGATTCATTCAATTAGTACTTAATAATTGCCGACAGTACAAACTTGTTACCAAGTAACAAGTATTGAGGGTCATTGTTATAGACTTTACCTAATAAATATTGGTCAGAACTGGAACAGACCTCCATCGGGCAACCCTAGTGTGTGTGTGCTCATGGTTGACCGATCTAAAATCTTTAGTGATATGGATTGCGCTCGCTTTTCAACGCTAGCGATCCGTGAAAATCGTCTAAATGGATTTTCTCCGATGCACGCCATGTACCGGCTCGATTTATTAAGTGAACGACTAACTAATTGGTATATGACTGGGCTCTCGCTAACGAGTAATTGAATTCGCTAATAAGTTTTATACGACAATACACAGTTAAGTTTAGTGCTTTTTCGTTTTATTTAACCTTCCAAGATCTGCGCGACCCTAAGGTACGGTAACACTTATAGAACTAATAAACTGTCACGTACATGTATCAAGTGTGTCAGTTCTTACGTAGAGAGGGTATTTTTAGTGCTCCTTTATGGAAGATATTGTGTAGCGAAGCAGTGAAGTGCTTACGTAAGTAGACAGACAGTACTTTCTATAGACCGCGTAGCTCGGACTATAAATTGCAACACGTGGAGAAATGTGCGTCATCAGCATAATATCTTGAGATATAACAAATAAATTAAAATCCCTTAAATAAACTTAACTAATGACTTAAATAAACTCAACTTAGATACTGGTCTAACAGAATTTGAGTTCATCGTCTCGTAAATAAGAAGAACTTAAGTTTTTGTATTACACGTTTTCACGAGCCCTAAGGCAGGCGCTTCTTCAAAGATTATAAACCTCTTCTCCAAATCCAATCAATCATTTAAATAGAAAATGAAAACGATTACTTCGATTACGGGGATTCAATGAAAAAAAGATTGTGTTTGAACAGTATCACTAATTTAAATTGAAAACGGCTTCGAGAAGCACTTTCAGACTGGAAATATAGATAGATCTTTTTAGGGTTCGCTTGCCAAATGGCGAAAACGGAACCCTTATACATTCGTCCTGACCGTCTATCTGTTCGTATGTCACAGCTATTTTACTGCGAGACTGTTGGCACCACACGGTTGAAAGTTAAATTTATTTTATTTTTAGAGCAGCTGTCTTCTATGAACCGCTTCACAAAAATGACGTGAAATGACGAATTTAAAGAAAAATAAGGTGACATGTATGGAGGGGTCCACACATGTAAGTGAAGGTGGAAAAAAATAAGTCTACGGATCAATTTACATTTTCAGACCAAAATGCGTTAATACCTCATAAGTAAAAATCGATTTATTTCTGCGATGGATGGACTACTCGTAATATGGTAATGTCGCTCTTTAACCGACGCAACGCGAATTTTTTGCTACATAATGCTTTTTAACCGAGATTTACGCAATTTCTCTGCGCTCGGAGAATCGAGTCTGCGAACGTCAGATGTAGATATGACGTAGGCACATTTAATATTATTAAGTTTGTGAAAAATAAGACGATCATACAAACGTATTATGTATTAACCCCAATTATTTTGGGGTCAGCTTCCAGTCTAACCGGATGCAGCTGAATACCAGTATTTTACATGGAGCGACTGCCTATCTGACCTCCACAACCCAGTTAGTACTGGGCTATACGATACTTCTTGGTAAGACTGGGTGTCAGACTTTTGTGCCACCTTTAACGACTGTCAAAGGTCTACAAATGACATCCGGGACCAACGTTTTAACATGCTTTCCGAGGCACGGATGAAACTCGGTATGTGATGGGTGGTTATCCATCCACGGACCAACCTAGGCAGGCGCGGCTGAACCTGAAGATCGACTCGAGCGGCTTTTAATATTTAGCCACGAGCTCTAAACGAGTTATGAACCGAAAAGTGATTCCTTAATAATTCATATTCATTCAGACGCCAAAACGAGCCGTATTATTCTCATAATAAAACATTTTATCAACTTAATAGCTTGTAAAGAACCTTGAATGTCTTCACAGCAATTAATTTTATGGTTTTAAGGAAGTGGTGATCAAACATCTTTTTTACGACGACCTCCTCCCCTAAGCTTGTCAACACGGCTTATTGCTCTGCTTAGGGTAATTTTTGAGATTTTAACCTAAACGGTTCGCAGTATTCTTTTAATTTCCTTATTTATTTATTTTTTTAGTAACAAAAACGTTGCCCCACGCTATACCAAGAATTTCACCTGTATCGTGGGTGCGTTTACTAACATTTAAACTCACATACACAAACAGCCAGATCCAGGTCAACAACCTGTAGGCCATACAAATATTTGTTCCGTGCGGGAATCGAACCCGCGACACGCAGCGCAGCAGTCGATCGGTCAGCCACTGCGCCAACCGTGCTGTCTAATGAACTTTTCTAAAGAACCCGAAGTGCTTATGTAAACCAATCAACAAATAAGGCAAGAAATTAATGATAATGAAATTAAAATTGCAGCTAAATTATTTTAATAAGGATAACGTTCCGAGAATATTTTTTTGAAGAATATTGTAACCACAATCCACAAACCAAAAAAAATACAGCCATGAATTCTTTTTAAGTTTCCTAAATCTGTTCAGTCACGCAATAACAATGTCTTTATCTCGCTGTTAAAATTATAAGTAACTGTTATAACTCGACGATTCAATTACATTTTGATTGAGTCGTCGAGTTTTATGTTTAGGTGCAAATTACGAATGTTTAATATTAACATAATAAGCACTTAATCTGAAAAGTTTTCATGACTTATATTTATTTTTGTCTTTACAGCCTTTTCATCGATTTATGAGAAATACTTGCAATATCTGCTAAGCGCGTGATAAATTAATTGAATCTCTCAAAGTAATTCTGTGTTTTATTGTTTTAAAGATAATACGACGGGAACGTTAGAGAGTGGGAGACGTTTGCTAAAGTTGGGTATAACGCCTGTATCCAAGTGACATTTAATCTACTATAATTATGTATACATTACACCTATCAAAAAAAGGATGAATAGGATGTAGCCCCAGAGGGTTTTTGAAAAAATGAAAAACACTACTTTTGAGTACTGCTACAACATCTCTCTCTGTACAGCAATTATTATGTTTTGTGAGCCATTAAAACCATTATGGCGAAGGATGTTAGGAAAAGGTAAAAGGCTTTTTTTCCCTTTTTGATTTACAAGTCGCAATATATCCTAGCCTCTGTAGCTCTCCAACTCTTCAGGAGATGTTCATCTCAATGCAAAAAAAAGGAAACTCGTAAATAATGAATCGGAATAAGTGTAGCAGAAATCGTGATATATTTTGTGTTGTTACTTTGGTAGGGCGTAGTTCAAGGATTCAAAATATAACAATCAATCAGGACTAGCACGCCCATTTGCTTCAGCAAAAAGATTCGTTTTCTATGTAACTTGTAATGTAACGAAGAACGACCTTCGTTAGCTTTGTTATCTACTTAATAATTACACAAAAAAACCATGATTTATTTCAACCGACAATATTCAGTAAGTCATCTTCGTACTTTTCTGACAACGTTAATGCAAAGGCTATTTTATGAGCTTTCCTTGGAGAGGAACAGCGATTACCCCTTACTAAGATTTCCTATTATCGTCACTCTTCATATTTTGTGTAAATATATAAGGTTGTCATATCAACAAAATGTATAAGCTTCGTTATCTTTCAAAATTCATTTCATAGGCTATCATAATTCTGCAAAATACTCGCTCGTCTGCTATAATTAATCTCTTGATTTTGTTTATCAGGAACTTACATGATGAAAGAGAAACAGTAAGAAATGGGAGTGCGCTCGCAATACTCGCAAATACATTCAAATAAATAAAAAGTGTCTATTTGTAATTTCAAAATAACGGTATTTTAATGAAAGTATACATATACGATGCTTATAACAAACAAACGATTTTTTAAATATTTGTTTGTCTGTGTCTGTTTGTTCCGGCTAATCCCCGAAACGGCGGAACTGATTTTGACGAGACTTCTTCTGGTAGATAGCTGATTTTATAAGGAGTAAATTAAGCTATTTTTATGTATATATCTCTTATGTTAAACGACCAATTTTTGGGCGTGTTCCGAATTTTACTACGTTTCTGCTAAACTGGTAATAAAAGCATATTATTTTTTAGGAGGATCGCCTATCTACTGCTGTTGTTCAGAATATACGAGTGAGCAGTAATGGGGTACTTTGTTCATGAACGGCTTCATTATTTCTTCGCATTTGTACGCTGCTTTTTATACGTATAATTTTATACAAGCTGTAATCAAAACTCGTAAAATTTTGTCGTAAACATCCATTGCGATAGTTGCAGTTTGGTTGCTAGGGAGAAAATATGTAAATTTTGGAAAATATTTTTATCACACCCCTACCACCCCCTTTATACCCCCGCTATGTTATTATATTGCTTTTTTGGACGAGCGATAAACTTTGATAATAAACGGTCGCTTCTGCTGCGATATTTTGTTACAAATTGCCTCATGAAATGACCTGAATGAAAAGTTTGTACATAACAGCTAAGTGAAAAGTTGTGAACTTATCACATTGACCCGTTTACGTCGCTACACTCGACTACTGTAATATTAGATCATCACTTCACTTGATTACAACAAATTGTGTATATTAATAAGGGTATCAGGACACTAGCGCGAAAGACATTTGCGCGAAGGACACTTGCGCGAATCCACATGCACGAAAAGACATATGCGCGCATGGACTTTTGGGCGATTAGACTTTTGCGCGAATGGACCTTTGGGCGCATAGACAGTTGCGCGCATAGACACTTGAGCGAATGGACTTATTCGCGAACGGACATTTACGCACAAAGACACATGCGCGAAAGGACTTATGCGCGAATGGTTAGGTTAGGTTAGCTGTAGAGTAAACATAACACTGAGGTTCTTCTAAATCGGAATCGATTGATTAATCTTTTTTGTACAAAGTAACAAGAACGTTCTATACATCAATATACATTTGTCATAATAGACATTAAAACAACTGAATGACCTTAAAAATCGACATTAATGAAACCCAAAAGCTTGAACAGAGAGTAAAATTATTTTGTTCAAAATCGATATTGTAAATCGATTAAACAATAATTATATCTGGCAACACTATTCATGGTAGATACGAAAAAATAATTTGACATGTCTCTCGGGCAGTGTTGCCACTTCCCTCGCTCTATCTCATTGAAAATAAGAAATAATATGATGATATGTTTACTCTACAGATTAACCGTAGCCAGTCGCGAGTAAATCTAGTCGCGGAAGTGTCCTTTTGCGCAAAAGTTCATTCGCGCAAGTGTCCATTCGCGCAAGTCTATGCGCGTAAGTGTCTATGGGCGCAAAAGTTCATTCGCGCAAAAGTCTAATCGCCCAAAAGTCCATGCGCGCATATGTCTTTTCGCGCAAGTGGGTTCGCGGAAGTGTCCTTCGCGCATATGTCTTTCGCGCAAATGTCCCAGATCCATTAATAAGTAGTTATTGTGTTGTGTGGGTGGTACCATAACATAAATCTACATAAATATGTAGATAAGCTCATACATATAATAGCAACCCAAAAAGCAATCTAAGTTTGGTATTATTTCAGTTTTGGAAATTTTGCGTGTTGTGGTATCCATAAACCTATAGTGACATATTTCAGCTCAGCGCTTGCCAACTAGAACGTGACCGCTAACTAGCTGTACGAGCTATACATTACTAAACACAAAGCAGCTGGAATTTCGAGAACGTTCCATAAAACAGTGTCTGGCGACACACGGGTCATTTCCTCTCAAGTGACAAGAGGCTTGATAAAAATTCCTTCACTTAAAATGTAACGGGTAAAAGGCAAAAGGGTGGGCCTCTCTGTAGTGAGGAAGTATTTTACACACAGGCGACCACAATTTGAAGCGAGCTATGCTCAGCATAATCCTAGTAGTCTGGGTGCGTAATACCGAAATCCGTCGTCGGACGAAAGTCTACGAAATCTTGCACGCGTATCATGACCACCGTAGAAAAGGCTTTTGTCGACAGAAGAATCAACAAAATGATAGACCAACAAAAGAAATCTGTGATTTTGTCGATTCTTCCGTCGACAAAACCCGTTTCTTCGGTGGTCATGCCACGCGTGCTGGACAGAGCGATACGCCTAACTGACTGATAAAGTACAATCTTTTTCACGACAAAATTTTAGTTTTTAATGTTGTTAAAACTTTGTTTTGTCTAAATCTTTAACATTTTTTTTTAATTCCAGAGAAATAAAACGTTCACTCGTAAGTAAAATTATAAATTGCGACAAAATATCAATTTACTAGATCTTATTCGAGTTTTAGACTTTGCATCAATAATCTGGACATCGATTTCTGTGGTTAACACGTGTTACATAAGCGGTTAGAGTATTGTATCCCAAAAGTGTTCACCAGTAGAATAACAACTAGCAACAGTTGCAGTATTTTTAATAAAAATATTCAGCTTCAGTTAGTTTTGCACGTCCCGTGACTAAACTTTCTGAAATTATTCGTTCACAATAATTGAAACAAAACTAGCTTTTACAAGTAGAGTTAAATGACTGGCTACAATTTATATTTTTATCTAAGCCCAAACTATGTATGCCTAATTTCATCATCATCTGCCTAGCTTTTTCCCAACTATGTTAGGGTCGGCTTCCAGTATGGAGCGAGCCTATCTGACCGCCTCAACCCATTAGTACTGGGTAATACGATACCCCTTGGTAAGACTGGTTGCAAGACTTTCGGGCCAATGACTACCTGTACCGACTGTCAAAGATCTAAATGACAGACGGGACCACCGGCTTAACGTGTTTTCCGAGGCACGGAGGAAACTCGGTATGTAATGGGCGGTCACCCATTTACGGACCAAACTAGGCAAGCGCGGCTTAACCTTAAGATCGACCCGAGGCTGTTATTATTTAGCCCACGAGCACCCCTCCACGAGCACGAGCACGAGCTCCTCTTTTGTATGCCTAATTTATATTGCGAAATAACATCGACAGAATTAATTTTCCTATTCAAAAGCAAATGAAGGAAAGTTTAGAACCAGCATAAAACTGTGGCAAGACTTGAATCTATTTGTTTCTCTTTCGCTGCTTTAAGCTATAGTTATTTGTGTTTGAGTTTGTTTGTATGAGAGTCGATTATAAACTGCTACTGTGAAGCTCGTTATACAAGGGGTGCGTTGTCAGAATTCCTCCTCGTGTGCCTGATGGCTGCCGGTCCCTCTCGATACGTCTGGAGGGAATAGCAGCTGCTGGGCCGGTGCACCCTGGGCGTGGGCAGTATCCTTCCCCGAGGAATGGGAAGAGATTCTTATTCCTCGGGAAATGTTACTGCCCATGGCTAATATTCTGACATGGGGGGTCCCTCATGGACCAAGGGGGCGTTGCTCCGCGTGACCCTCTGAAAAGCAGAGGGCACAGCGGAGGAGCAAGGACGGGCTCGGTGTGCACTTACCCTGCCTCCGAGCAGACAGTGAAGGACGTGCGTCCTTCACTGTCTCCGTCGATATCGTAATCCCACCGTCGAAGTGTCGTGGAACACGTCTCGCGGCTTCGATTGGGACCGAGGGTCTTGGCTTAACCGCCCGGACCACGAGGTAGAAAACCTCTATAAAAAGTTACCCCGAATCTCAAGCGGCGGCGCACCGCGAGGAGATGTATGGCTGACGGGTTCCTTGGGAAAATCAGTCTCTAGTGCGAACCACTGCCGGGCCTGGCTATGGCTTATCTGGGTACAGGGGGCACTGCCCAGATGGACTATTTATTTCCCCCATACTCGTGGGAACAAAATGAAAAATATTTTAACCCAAAAAACGGCCGATAACGGCGAAGGAAGGGAGGAGAGGGATGCGGGGTCGGAGTCCGGTGCCGCATCCAGCGAGGTGAGCGCTGGCTCAGTGTGCTCCCAGCGCGGGAGGCCCGGGGCTGCTGCGGGGAACAGGGAGTTCCTACGCAAGCGGTCCAGGCCGGTAGGCGACCGAGAGTCGTCGTCAGATGGGGAGCTGGCTTCGGCTCGCAAGATCCCCACCAGCAAGCGCGGCGGGATCCGCGGCAAGGGGAGAGGCCTCTCTGCCACCGAGAGGTCGGCGCGGCTTGCCGAGGAGGGGCGCCACCCGGGGGTGGCCGCCGGTCACGAGGTGGCCCGTTCGGGCTATTCTGGCGACGAGGCGGGCGCAGATGGCGGCTCTGATGCGGAGCGTAAGGCCGGACTCGCGAAGGAGGTGGAGGCAGCGCTGAGGGCTGTCTCCTTCAAACAAAAGCCCTCCACCAGGCAAAGGGCTATACCTGCTGCGGTCGCCTCCATTATGGCGGCAGCGGAGGCTAGATTTGCGGGGCCGCCGCCAGACGGCGTGGCCAAACTGAGGGCAGAGGTCGCTCGACTGACAGCCGCCACGGAGCTTCTCAAAGAGGAGAATAGGAAGCTCCGAGCAGACCTGGCCAGTCTGCGCGAGTCCGGCTCTAGCGAGGCGCCCCAAAATGGGGGCCAGAAGCGTCCAAGCCAGCACGTGCCGGTGGAGAACCAGGTCCTGAATCTGGTTCGGCAGGAGCTGGCTGCCTTCCAGGCGCGGTTCTCCGTCCTGGAGGGCATTGTCTTACGCCCCCCCCTGGCGGCAAACAAGGCGCCCCCGGGCCTGAGGGCGGCCTCATATGCGTCTGCTGCGGCCTCCGCACCGGGGCCGCCCAGCCAGCCCCCCGGCAGGGTTATGTCGGCCCCGACGAAATCGGCTCCGATTAAGAAGGCGGCGGCCCTGAAACAGGGCAAGGCGGCGGCCCAAAAGAAGGGCAAGGTGACGAATACGCCAGCGCCAGCCGCGAGACAGCCGCTATCGCCGCCCCCTCCGCCTCCTAAGACTTCCGTGGCCGAGACCGGGTGGCAGGTAGCTGGAGAAAACGCGAGGGAGCGAAGGGCGGCCAAAAAGGCCAGGAGGCAGGAGCAGAAACGCCGGCAAAAGGAGCGGGGCGTCGCGGTTAGGCTCAGCGCCCCGAAGACCGCAGCTGTAGTGATTACACTACAGCCGGACGCGGAAAAGAGGGGCGTGACCTACCGCGACGTGCTCGCTAAGGCGAAAGCGACGGTGGATCTCGGAGAGCTCGGGATCACCGGGGGCCTCCGGCTTAGAGTCACCGCAACAGGGGCTCGAGTGCTGGAGATCCCTGGCGAAACCCGTGGCTCGTCCGCTGACGCTCTGGCTGAAAAGCTTAGAGCGTCCCTAAATGCGGACGAGGCCAGAGTGTCCAGGCCCGTCAAATGCGCAGACCTGCGCATACTGGGTCTGGACGACTCGGTGACCGAGAAGGAGGTGGTGGCCGCCGTCACCAGGACCGGTGGGTGCCCTGCCGAGCAAGTCAAGGCAGGCACCTTACGTCCGGACCTGTCGGGCATGCGAACCATAACGGTAAGCTGCCCTGTGACGGCGGCGAAAGTCATTGTGGAGGGCCGAAGGCTCTTGGTGGGCTGGGTTTCGGCGCAGGTGAAGCTGCTGGAACCCAGACCTCTGAGGTGCTTCCGCTGCCATGTGGGGCACCACGTGTCGGTCCGGTGCACTTCGGAGGTGGACCGCAGCGGCCTGTGCTTCCGCTGCGGCCAGCCTGGTCACATGGCCGCGGCTTGCTCCGCCGCGCCGCGCTGCGCTGCATGTGCGGCAGCTGGCAAGCCGGCCGATCACCGGGCAGGGAGCAAGTCCTGCGGTACTCCCGCCAAGGCCAGGGGCAAGGGAAGGCCCTCCGCCACCACCGCCAAAACCCCCACCGTCGCCACCACCGCAGCTGCCGCCACTGTCGCCGCCGCTGCCGCTACTGCTGCAACTTCCGCAGCGGGGCCCTCGCAGGGGGCCCGGGAGGGGGCTGAAATGGAGTGCCAGTAACGGCCCCATTACGCCTTCTCCAGGCGAACATCAACCACTGCGCCTGCGCTCAGGATCTGTTGCTCCAGAGCGTGGCGCAGTGGTCGATTAACATCGCCGTGGTCGCTGAGCCGTACTTTGTCCCGCCCAGGGATGACTGGGTGGAGGACCTTAGCGGCTCAGTGACCATAATTGCGTCGGTCGCCGCCGGTACCCCGACCCTTGAGAGTGTCAGGAAGGGTCAGGGGTGCGTAGCAGCACGGTTCGGGGAGATCGTTGTAGTGGGAGTCTACTTCTCCCCGAGCCGAACTCTCGCCGAGTTCCACAACTCCCTCACGGAGTTGAGTGTCGTCATCGGAAGCCATTCCCTCCCCGTGCTTGTGCTCGGGGACTTCAATGCCAAGAACTTGGCTTGGGGTTCTCGTTACACGGACGTGCGGGGTAGAATGGTGGAGGACTGGGCTCTGGAGACAGGCCTGGTCGTCCTAAATCGGGGTTCTGTCCCCACGTGCGTGCGGATGCGGGGCGAGTCGGTGGTGGACATCTCGTTCGCCAGCCCCGCTCTGTCGCCGCGTGTCGTTGACTGGCGCGTCATGGAGGGGGTGGAGACCTATTCTGACCACCGGTACATCCGGTTTGACGTCTCCACCCAGTCCTCAAGCGTGCCGGTCCTACAGGCCCCGAGTGGTCCGCGATGGGCGCTGAAGCAGCTGGACCGGGAGCTCCTCCTGGAAGCCTCGATCGTGCAGGCCTGGGTGTCATCACCAGTCAGGCCTGCCGACATCAACAACGAGGCGGGTTGGTTCCAGGAGGCCATGTCCGACATTTGCGACGTGGCAATGCCCCGAGTTCGGCCAGGAAGCGCCCGGCGTCAGGTGTACTGGTGGTCGCGAGAGCTGACGTCTCTGCGCAAGGCGTGCGTTGCCACGCGGCGCCTGTACGCCAGGCATCGCAGGATCCGCATCCGCCCTCCGGATGCGGCAGCCATTGAGGCGGAGCTGTACGAGGGGTACAGAGCGGCGAAGACCACCCTCCAAGAGGCTGTCCGGCGGGCCAAGAACTTGGCCCGCGAGGAGATGCTGGAGTCTCTGAACGGAGATCCGTGGGGGCGCCCTTACAAGATGGTGCGGGACAAACTCCGCACCCGGGCCCCCCCGTTGACGCAGAGTCTCCGGCCTGAGCTCGTGGAGGACGTGGTGAGCGCTTTGTTCCCTTCGCGAGGGGAGCATCCTCCCCCGCCTATGGCTCCGCCGCCGCGTGCGGTGCCGGAAGCGGACCACACCGATGACGATGACGACGTTCCGGAGGTGACTGGGGTAGACCTGAGAGTGGCGGTACGCAGGCTGAAAACCAGAAATACCGCCCCGGGACCCGATGGCTTGCCTGGCAAAGCCTGGGTCCTGGCCTCTGAGGCTCTCGGGCCCCGACTGGAAGGGCTCCTAAGCGCATGCTTGGAGAGAGGCCAGTTTCCGCTTCGTTGGAAGACGGGGAAGCTGGTCCTCATCCGGAAACCAGGGCGCCCTGCGGACTCTCCGTCCGCATACCGGCCCATCGTGCTGCTCGACGAGGTGGGCAAGCTCTTTGAAAGAGTCATTGCCAACCGCCTCGCCGGGCACATTGCGGGGATGGGGCCGGATCTTGCGGAACACCAGTTTGGTTTCCGCAAGGGGCGCTCGACGGTGGACGCCATCATGCGCGTGAGAGCCCTCACGACGGGGGACGCGGTGTCCCGGGGCGGGGTCGTCTTGGCGGTGTCTCTTGACATCGCCAACGCCTTCAACTCCATGCCCTGGAGCTGCATTAGGGAGGCACTCCGGTATCACCGGGTGCCGACCTACCTTCGTCGTGTGGTCGGGGACTACCTGACGGATAGAGCCGTCATCTACCCTGGTCGAAGCGGAGAATGGAACCGGCGAGAGATGTCGTGCGGTGTTCCACAGGGATCGGTTCTGGGACCGGCCCTGTGGAACATCGGTTACGACTGGGTGCTGCGCGCCGACCTCCCTACCGGCGTCAGCGTAGTTTGCTACGCTGACGACACGCTGGTACTGGCACAAGGGAGGTCGCACGAGGCGGCGGCCGAAAACATGACACGCGGGGTTGCGATAGTCGTGGAGAGGATCCGGCAATTGGGTCTCGAGGTGGCACTGCACAAGTCCGAGGCCATGTGTTTTCATGGGCCTCGGAATGCGCCACCGTCGGGATCCCTACTGACGGCAGGAGGGGTTTCCATCGGCGTCGGGTCGACGTTGAAGTACCTAGGACTCGTCCTCGACAGCCGGTGGAACTTCGTGGAGCACTTCCGACGTTTGGCTCCCAAACTGGAACGGACAGGGGCTGCCTTCAAGCGGCTCTTGCCCAACCTGAGGGGTCCAAACGCCTCCTGCCGGAGGCTATACGCGGGGGTCGTGCGGTCCATGGCCCTTTACGGGGCCCCGGTGTGGGCGCGTTCTTTGAGGCGGCAAGCCGCCCACTACCTGAACGCGCCCCAAAAAGTAATAGCCATAAGGCTAATCCGGGGGTACCGCACGATCTCCGGCGAAGCGGCTAGCCTCCTTGCCGGATTGCCGCCATGGGATCTGGAGGCGATAGTCCTCGCACGCCTGCACGAATGGCGCGCGGAGGCACTACGTCGGGAGGAAACTCCGCTGCCGCGGCAAATTGCTGCTCAGCGGACAGACCTCCGGCGTGATCTCATGGCGACATGGAGAGAGCGACTGTCGCAACCCCGTGCAGGGCACGCCACCATAGTGGCGATAAGTCCCCTCTTTGAGGAGTGGCTAGAGAGGCGCCACGGCGCCCTCACCTACCGCCTGACGCAGGTCCTCACCGGACACGGTTGTTTCGGGAGGTTCCTGCACCGAATCGGGCGGGAGGAAACGCCCGGGTGTTTCCACTGCGAGGATCGTCCGGAGGACACGGTGGAGCACACCGTGGAAGTCTGCCCCGCTTGGGCGGAGCACCGCCGTGTCCTCGTAGCGGCGATTGGCGGCGGCGATCTCTCGCGTCAGGCCTTGGTTCAAGCCATGGTCCGGAGCGAGAGGGAATGGGAAGCCGTCACCTCCTTCTGCGAAGCAGTCATGCTAGTGAAGGAGGTGGCGGGACGTGAGAGGGAAAGAACCTCACGTCCCAGTCGCCGCGGGAGACGCCCTGGGCGTCGGGGGTCACGTGGTGGCTCCCGGCCACCGTAGGCGCGGGCCTGTGGATGGCGAGTTATGGGCCAGCTCGCTGTCCGGCCGTCTTATGACGACAGGCCGTGTCGACGGCGCGTTCGTGTTGCACGTGCGCCTCAAAGAGATGTCAGCAAATAAGTAGGGGTCCGCAAGGACCGATGCCTGCCAGGGCTGCGGGACTGTTCGAAAGAGATACCGTGGCCCTGGAACACAAAGGGCAAAGAAGGAACATGGATGGGTTTTAGTCAGTACAAGTCTGACACTCCCTTCCGCTCCGCCCAGAGTGGGGGGGGTCATTTGATGATTTCCCATCCGAAAAAAAAAAAAAAAAAAAAAAAGCTCGTTATACAAAATTATTTTTAGTATATGCGAAACCTGAATATAGTTGGTTCAGAATAAGTAACTGAATCGATTCCAATAATTTTTAAACCGTGATATTTTTTCCGAAAAATATTTAAAAAAGTTAAAAGTTGGACACCGAGCAACTTTAAGTACCTATCGCAATAATTTAGGTACCTACTGCTAAACTATTATTATTAATGAGCTCAAGACGACTCTAGAGGCGCGCGCTGCGTGATGACCATGTTTTTGCGCGGACAACTAGGTAACAGAACAAGCTTATAATTTTGTGATTTTTCGTGACACAGTTTTGAAATTTTGTACATAGATTCTTTACGTAAAAATAGACACTTGTTTCAGGTTTCGCATGTACTAAAACTAATGTTGTATATTTAGATCAGTTCGCTGCTCACCCCCTGCCGAGCTCGCTGAGTTGGTAAGTTCACTCAACTGATAATATTGTGTGTCTACAGATTAACCTGTTGTTTGACTTAGTGATTAATTACGATAGTTTGTAATTGAAACCTTGATGACTTACGTAACTGATAGTCACTGATGTAATTTCTTAAATAGCTTTCCAGTAGGTAAATAAGTTAAATAGATTACAACAACTTGCTTCTGTAAGCAATAGCTTTGAATTCAGCACATCAAGCTTGAGTGGCTGAAGTTAAAAGATCGCAACTTTTGTTATTGAGACTCACTTATTCTAATTGAAGAACTCGACATTGAATGGGATCAATGAATTGAAGATCTCTACAAAGGATACATTAATACGTACTTTGAAGAGGCACCAAAACGGCATTTCTATTTAATTTGAAAAGAGGCATTTTAAACAGAAAATGGAACACAGAGATCCTTGGGAACTATTTAAAGAATAGAGAATTAAGTTATACGTTTGAGCTTCTCAAACCTATACTGCCTGATATACTTTGAAAAGAGTAGAACTTGCGTCGCCGTCACTGGTCCTCATCTCATTTATTTGTATCAATTTAGTTAAAGTTTGCACTTTTGCAGCATATTTCATAGTTAAATGGACCAAAGATAACGATGCATAAATTAATTTTGCACATAATGAGATCAAACACGACACTAATTTCATGTTTCATCTCGACACATATTCACATCATAACATAAAACTCTGCAAAAGAAACACAAGTATCCTCCAAACAAGTACTTGAACCTTGATTACCATGACACCATGCTGAACACACCATCAAACTACCAGCAGTCATGTCGTTAAGAGAACTGTCTCACACGTAACACAACGATGATTGCAACCATTCTCTCTAGCTGCTATTGTCCTACATACTCATGAAAAACAATAGAGCGTGCTAGTTGATAGCAACCAGTTATTTCCTGTATGTGGTCTTAATTTTACTGTGCTACCATGTGTGAACGTGTTACATGTACTCTTTCTGTTCTTATGGAAGGGTGGTAATTTTTTCTACATCGATGGAAAGGATGAACCAAAAACAACAGCGCAATATTGGTTTACGTACCTCCAACTTTGTACTATTGTCAAGAAGAACATTTTCAACATCAAAAGCATGGGAATAATGTGCTTTCTAATTGCCAATTTCAATAAGCCCGTTAGAATTTTTCTGAAAAAGCCAAAAGAATGTATTTGCTGAATCAAATAAATTTGACTGTGTTGTGCTCAGAGCAAATGACAGAAGCTCTCTAACGTGTTAATGTTACAACCAGTTAATGTTTATTATATTTTTAATTGCCTCAACTCAATGTATTTAAATTTGTAAAATTCACACTCCCGAGCCACAAGATACAAGCGATGCTTAGTTTGTGGCTCACCAATTATTTATGACACAACTGTTTATATTTCTTTTGATTAATAAACTGATTTTGATTATTTAGATTTTGAATAAAAAACTGGCTGTTAAAAATAAATAGACGTCAAAATTTGTTCCAAGGTTTTGCAGTAAATCAGAACCGTCTGAAACTCACAAAGTTTCTACAGTCACAATATTTTACAAGATAAAGAACAAAGTCAAGGTGACTGTTGACGGCTGACGGGTTCCTTTGGAAAATCAGTCTCTAGTGCGAACCACTGCCGGGCCTGGCTATGGCTTATCTGGGTACAGGGGGCACTGCCCAGATGGACTATTTATTTCCCCCATACTCGTGGGAACAGTATGGAAGATTACAAAACCCAAAAAACGGCCGATAACGGCGAAGGAAGGGAGGAGAGGGATGCGGGGTCGGAGACCGGCGCTGCATCCAGCGAGGTGAGCGCTGGCTCAGTGTGCTCCCAGCGCGGGAGGCCCGTGGCTGCTGCGGGGAACAGGGAGTTCCTACGCAAGCGGTCCAGGCCGGTAGGCGACCGAGAGTCGTCGTCAGATGGGGAGCTGGCTTCGGCTCGCAAGATCCCCACCAGCAAGCGCGGCGGGATCCGCGGCAAGGGGAGAGGCCTCTCTGCCACCGAGAGGTCGGCGCGGCTTGCCGAGGAGGGGCGCCACCCGGGGGTGGCCGCCGGTCACGAGGTGGCCCGTTCGGGTTATTCTGGCGACGAGGCGGGCGCAGATGGCGGCTCTGATGCGGAGCGTAAGGCCGGGCTCGCGAAGGAGGTGGAGGCAGCGCTGAGGGCTGTCTCCTTCAAACAAAAGCCCTCCACCAGGCAAAGGGCTATACCTGCTGCGGTCGCCTCCATTATGGCGGCAGCGGAGGCTAGATTTGCGGGGCCGCCGCCAGACGGCGTGGCCAAACTGAGGGCAGAGGTCGCTCGACTGACAGCCGCCACGGAGCTTCTCAAAGAGGAGAATAGGAAGCTCCGAGCAGACCTGGCCAGTCTGCGCGAGTCCGGCTCTCGCGAGGCGCCCCAAAATGGGGGCCAGAAGCGTCCAAGCCAGCACGTGCCGGTGGAGAACCAGGTCCTGAATCTGGTTCGGCAGGAGCTGGCTGCCTTCCAGGCGCGGTTCTCCGTCCTGGAGGGCATTGTCTTACGCCCCCCCCTGGCGGCAAACAAGGCGCCCCCGGGCCTGAGGGCGGCCTCATATGCGTCTGCTGCGGCCTCCGCACCGGGGCCGTCCAGCCAGCCCCCCGGCAGGGTTATGTCGAAACCGGCTCCGGTTAAGAAGGCGGCGGCCCTGAAACAGGGCAAGGCGGCGGCCCAAAAGAAGGGCAAGGTGGCGAATATGCCAGCGCCAGCCGCGAGACAGCCGCTATCGCCGCCCCCCCCGCCCCCTAAGCCTTCCGTGGCCGAGACCGGGTGGCAGGTGGCTGGAGAAAACGCGAGGGAGCGAAGGGCGGCCAAAAAGGCCAGGAGGCAGGAGCAGAAACGCCGGCAAAAGGAGCGGGGCGTCGCGGTTAGGCTCAGCGCCCCGAAGACCGCAGCTGTAGTGATTACACTACAGCCGGACGCGGAAAAGAGGGGCGTGACCTACCGCGACGTGCTCGCTAAGGCGAAAGCGACGGTGGATCTCGGAGAGCTCGGGATCACCGGGGGCCTCCGGCTTAGAGTCACCGCAACAGGGGCTCGAGTGCTGGAGATCCCTGGCGAAACCCGTGGCTCGTCCGCTGACGCTCTGGCTGAAAAGCTTCGAGCGTCCCTAAATGCGGACGAAGCCAGAGTGTCCAGGCCCGTCAAATGCGCAGACCTGCGCATACTGGGTCTGGACGACTCGGTGACCGAGAAGGAGGTGGTGGCCGCCGTCACCAGGACCGGTGGGTGCCCTGCCGAGCAAGTCAAGGCAGGCACCTTACGTCCGGACCTGTCGGGCATGCGAACCATAACGGTAAGCTGCCCTGTGACAGCGGCGAAAGTCATTGTGGGGGGCCGAAGGCTCTTGGTGGGCTGGGTTTCGGCGCAGGTGAAGCTGCTGGAACCCAGACCTCTGAGGTGCTTCCGCTGCCATGTGGGGCACCACGTGTCGGTCCGGTGCACTTCGGAGGTGGACCGCAGCGGCCTGTGCTTCCGCTGCGGCCAGCCTGGTCACATGGCCGCGGCTTGCTCCGCCGCGCCGCGCTGCGCCGCATGTGCGGCAGCTGGCAAACCGGCCGATCACCGGGCAGGGAGCAAGTCCTGCGGTACTCCCGCCAAGGCCAGGGGCAAGGGAAAGCCCTCCGTCACCACCGCCAAAACCCCCACCGTCGCCACCACCGCAGCTGCTGCCACTGTCGCCGCCGCTGCCGCTACTGCTGCAACTTCCGCAGCGGGGCCCTCGCAGGGGGCCCGGGAGGGGGCTGAAATGGAGTGCCAGTAACGGCCCCATTACGCCTTCTCCAGGCGAACATCAACCACTGCGCCTGCGCTCAGGATCTGTTGCTTCAGAGCGTGGCGCAGTGGTCGATTAACATCGCCGTGGTCGCTGAACCGTACTTTGTCCCGCCCAGGGATGACTGGGTGGAGGACCTTAGCGGCTCAGTGACCATAATTACGTCGGTTGCCGCCGGTACCCCGACCCTTGAGAGTGTCAGGAAGGGTCAGGGGTGCGTAGCAGCACGGTTCGGGGAGATCGTTGTAGTGGGAGTCTACTTCTCCCCGAGCCGAACTCTCGCCGAGTTCCACAACTCCCTCACGGAGTTGAGTGTCGTCATCGGAAGCCATTCCCTCCCCGTGCTTGTGCTCGGGGACTTCAATGCCAAGAACTTGGCTTGGGGTTCTCGTTACACGGACGTGCGGGGTAGAATGGTGGAGGACTGGGCTCTGGAGACAGGCCTGGTCGTCCTAAATCGAGGTTCTGTCCCCACGTGCGTGCGGATGCGGGGCGAGTCGGTGGTGGACATCTCGTTCGCCAGCCCCGCTCTGTCACCGCGTGTCGTTGACTGGCGCGTCATGGAGGGGGTGGAGACCTATTCCGACCACCGGTACATCCGGTTCGACGTCTCCACCCAGTCCTCAAGCGTGCCGGTCCTACAGGCCCCGAGTGGTCCGCGATGGGCGCTGAAGCAGCTGGACCGGGAGCTCCTCCTGGAAGCCTCGATCGTGCAGGCCTGGGTGTCATCACCAGTCAGGCCTGCCGACATCAACAACGAGGCGGGTTGGTTCCAGGAGGCCATGTCCGACATTTGCGACGTGGCAATGCCCCGAGTTCGGCCAGGAAGCGCCCGGCGTCAGGTGTACTGGTGGTCGCGAGAGCTGACGTCTCTGCGCAAGGCGTGCATTGCCACGCGGCGCCTGTACGCCAGGCATCGCAGGCTCCGCATCCGCCCTCCGGATGCGGCAGCCATTGAGGCGGAGCTGTACGAGGGGTACAGAGCGGCGAAGACCGCCCTCCAAGAGGCTGTCCGGCGGGCCAAGAACTTGGCCCGCGAGGAGATGCTGGAGTCTCTGGACGGAGATCCGTGGGGGCGCCCTTACAAGATGGTGCGGGACAAACTCCGCACCCGGGCCCCCCCGTTGACGCAGAGTCTCCGGCCTGAGCTCGTGGAGGACGTGGTGAGCGTTTTGTTCCCTTCGCGAGGGGAGCATCCTCCCCCGCCTATGGCTCCGCCGCCGCGTGCGGTGCCGGAAGCGGACCACACCGATGACGATGACGACGTTCCGGAGGTGACTGGGGTAGACCTGAGAGTGGCGGTACGCAGGCTGAAAACCAGAAACACCGCCCCGGGACCCGATGGCTTGCCTGGCAAAGCCTGGGTCCTGGCCTCTGAGGCTCTCGGGCCCCGACTGGAAGGGCTCCTAAGCGCATGCTTGGAGAGAGGCCAGTTTCCGCTTCGTTGGAAGACGGGGAAGCTGGTCCTCATCCGGAAACCAGGGCGCCCTGCGGACTCTCCGTCCGCATACCGGCCCATCGTGCTGCTCGACGAGGTGGGCAAGCTCTTTGAAAGAGTCATTGCCAACCGCCTCGCCGGGCACCTTGCGGGGATGGGGCCGGATCTTGCGGAACACCAATTTGGTTTCCGCAAGGGGCGCTCGACGGTGGACGCCATCATGCGCGTGAGAGCCCTCACGACGGGGGACGCGGTGTCCCGGGGCGGGGTCGTCTTGGCGGTGTCTCTTGACATCGCCAACGCCTTCAACTCCATGCCCTGGAGCTGCATTAGGGAGGCACTCCGGTATCACCGGGTGCCGACCTACCTTCGTCGTGTGGTCGGGGACTACCTGACGGATAGAGCCGTCATCTACCCTGGTCGAAGCGGAGAATGGAACCGGCGAGAGATGTCGTGCGGTGTTCCACAGGGATCGGTTCTGGGACCGGCCCTGTGGAACATCGGTTACGACTGGGTGCTGCGCGCCGACCTCCCTACCGGCGTCAGCGTAGTTTGCTACGCTGACGACACGCTGGTACTGGCACAAGGGAGGTCGCACGAGGCGGCGGCCGAAAACATGACACGCGGAGTTGCGATAGTCGTGGAGAGGATCCGGCAATTGGGTCTCGAGGTGGCACTGCACAAGTCCGAGGCCATGTGTTTTCATGGGCCTCGGAATGCGCCACCGTCGGGATCCCTACTGACGGCAGGAGGGGTTTCCATCGGCGTCGGGTCGACGTTGAAGTACCTAGGACTCGTCCTCGACAGCCGGTGGAACTTCGTGGAGCACTTCCGACGTTTGGCTCCCAAACTGGAACGGACAGGGGCTGCCTTCAAGCGGCTCTTGCCCAACCTGAGGGGTCCAAACGCCTCCTGCCGGAGGCTATACGCGGGGGTCGTGCGGTCCATGGCCCTTTACGGGGCCCCGGTGTGGGCGCGTTCTTTGAGGCGGCAAGCCGCCCACTACCTGAACGCGCCCCAAAAAGTAATAGCCATAAGGCTAATCCGGGGGTACCGCACGATCTCCGGCGAAGCGGCTAGCCTCCTTGCCGGATTGCCGCCATGGGATCTGGAGGCGATAGTCCTCGCACGCCTGCACGAATGGCGCGCGGAGGCACTACGTCGGGAGGAAACTCCGCTGCCGCGGCAAATTGCTGCTCAGCGGACAGACCTCCGGCGTGATCTCATGGCGACATGGAGAGAGCGACTGTCGCAACCCCGTGCAGGGCACGCCACCATAGTGGCGATAAGTCCCCTCTTTGAGGAGTGGCTAGAGAGGCGCCACGGCGCCCTCACCTACCGCCTGACGCAGGTCCTCACCGGACACGGTTGTTTCGGGAGGTTCCTGCACCGAATCGGGCGGGAGGAAACGCCCGGGTGTTTCCACTGCGAGGATCGTCCGGAGGACACGGTGGAGCACACCGTGGAGGTCTGCCCCGCTTGGGCGGAGCACCGCCGTGTCCTCGTAGCGGCGATTGGCGGCGGCGATCTCTCGCGTCAGGCCTTGGTTCAAGCCATGGTCCGGAGCGAGAGGGAATGGGAAGCCGTCACCTCCTTCTGCGAAGCAGTCATGCTAGTGAAGGAGGTGGCGGGACGTGAGAGAGAAAGAACCTCACGTCCCAGTCGCCGCGGGAGACGCCCTGGGCGTTGGGGGTCACGTGGTGGCTCCCGGCCACCGTAGGCGCGGGCCTGTGGACGGCGAGTTATGGGCCAGCTCGCCGTCCGGCCGTCTTATGACGACAGGCCGTGTCGACGGCGCGTTCGTGTTCCACGCGCGCCTCAAAGAGATGTCAGCAAATAAGTAGGGGTCCGCAAGGGCCGATGCCTGCCAGGGCTGCGGGACTGTTCGAAAGAGATACCGTGGCCCTGGAACACAAAGGGCAAAGAAGGAACATGGATGGGTTTTAGTCAGTACAAGTCTGACACTCCCTTCCGCTCCGCCCAGAGTGGGGGGGGTCATTTGATGATTTCCCATCCGGAAAAAAAAAAAAAAAAAAAAAAAAAAAAGGTGACTGTTGACAGCCATTCTCCCTGAGGTGGCTTAATTAAAGCCCTCCCGAAGTTTACCGACATCCGACCCTGATTTATTCATGGAATTAATTTGCCGTATAACGATTTCCGTTTATAATTTACTTAATGCTGTAGTGTTTGGCAAACATAACCTCCATTATATTATTATAATTCTGAATTTAAATTCAATTAATTAAATCGATTCGTCAACCTATAATATAGTAATTCTATTAGTGACGGAGAACCAATTTTAGTAGTGATTGTCTAATCATCATCATCCGCCTAGCCTTTTCCCTACTATGTAGGGGTCGGCTTCCAGTCTAACCGGATGCAGCTGAATACTAGTATTTTACATGAAGCTGGGTACTGGGTAATACGATACCTCTTGGTAAGACTGGTTGTCAGACTTTCGGGCCACTGACTATCTGTAACGACTGCCAAAGACCTACAAATGACAACCGGGACCAACGGCTTAACGTGCTTTCCGCGGCACGGAGGAAGCTCGGTATGTAATTGGCGGTCATCCATCCACGGACCAACCTACGCAAGAGCAACCAAACACCGGATATGAAACTATTAGTAGTAACTTTTTTGCCTTGGCTGGAGGCTTTACACTCAAGGCACCCACAGGATAGTCTGGTTAAGCAGACGACAACCTTCTACACAAAAAAAGTGTTTACGAGCCACTTGTCCATTTAATTGTTATCAAAAGTTATCTTTTCGCCCCTTGCAGGCTGCGGTTGACCACGTTGACCACTAAACCCCTGAAAAAAAGTATTCTACAAATAATACTGACACGCTGTAATGTTTGTTGTTCCTGTTTATTAAATAGAAAGTCACATTAGCTTTTTTGAAATGAAAGAGTTTCTATTTTAATGATTAAATGCACACTCGTTGGCTCTGTTTGCAGTGACGCTATTAATGTTCACTCATTAATAGGTTCAATTAGAATATACTGCCTGAATTACTTAGTGTGTTGGTATGTTAAGACCACCCTGTATCAACTTTTTAAAATAACTTGAATGTCCTTAATGTGTGTAAATATTTAGATCTGTTGCTAACCACTTTAATTTTCTCTATATTTACACGTTCTAATAGGGTAGGATCTACCCTTATTTGAATAATTTCCATTAGCTCACGGTATCATCTAGGGTCTCTGTCTGTAATCCACATGCAGTTTTGTGTGTTTAGGACTGGGCGGTGACGGCATAAACCAGCACGTGAAATATTTTGGCCCCCATATGATAAAGGACCAACGGGAAGGTATAATCTTCTTCTTTATCGTGCGGTTAGTTCCTAACCTGGCGTCAGAGTTTTTATGCCGCCCATGGGCTTCTGACTTGGCTTAACATGCCAATAACTAAATTCAACAATTTCGTTGTGATCCCTACTCGCCATTGGAACCTTGTTCAACTATACAGGAAGATTGTTGCATTCAAAAGTATGAATACGTTTAAGCCTAACCTTTGTATATAACGCCTAACGTTTAAGCCTATCTTTGTAATATTGAAAGTCTGGCCAATTGCGCTCTCAAAAATGCTGAAAAGCCATTAATTTTTTTTTCCCAAAGGGCGATGCATATTTTGTCAAAAAATGGCCAGGATAATCTGGCAAATTTTTGATAAAATAAATATAATAAGTAAGTAAGTAATAAGTTAAAGTGTAAGTGTGTGTGTGTATGTGTATAATTAATTAAAACCTTAATAATTTAAGGTTTTAAATTACCTTAAAATTAAAACCATTAGTTCAATGCAACGAATTAAAAAGAGAACACTCAATTTGAAGTTTCCACTGCTTTCAATGTTTATTAAGCATGAGTACCTATTGTATAACGAACCCATTCAATGCAACCGCAATCACAACGTTTACACAATCATTTCTCTGATTTATCGTAAATTGTTGGGATGAAAGCTGAATGCAAATAAATTAAACTGATAATAAACATGGTGGTAGCGTAGGGCTGTCACGGCATTGCAAAGAAGAATGATTTCCACCAAACGGCTCGCATCGCATCGGATCGAAACGGATTATACATGCTTTAAACAATATTAAATCGTGTACACAGTGTTTAAAGTCTATATTACCAAGCGGCGCACAGCAACATGAGCGTGGGCGTCTTCCGCGATACGCGATCGTAGCTGAAAGTAAGCTGCGACGTGCGATCGGTGTGCAGGTCACGTGGCCACGTAGGGATGACAACATTGCTACGTTACTCAGTTAGAAACCTGACCTGCAACAGTTTATAAGATACGAGGGAATCCAATGAGGAGGGACATTTAAAATTGAATTGGTACTGATGTCCAAAATACAGGTTTTCAAATTATCATTTTGGCTGCATAACATTTCCCAAAGTTGCTGCAATATAATATGTTATAGCTTGATGAATTAAAGATCTGCATCTATAAACATAAATTAAAAAAATAAATCATAAATGAATATAATGAACAGATTTTGCAACTAGTTAGCATTTTCAAACTCATTGATTGCTCTTTTCAAACTACATACTTCACGTCTCGTATAGTTATAAAACAAAAATTACGCAGAACTTCGTATCTAGCACAAACTGTGGCTCATAACACAAACATATTTTGAGGAGCTAATGGCGTGATAAAAACAGCCGCTCGGGTCGATCTTTAGATTAAGCCATGCTTGCCTAAGTTGGTCCGTTGATGGGTGACTACCCATTACATACTGAGTTTCCTCCGTGCCTCGGAAAGCACGATAAGCCGTTGGTCCCGGGTGCCATGTATAGATCTTTGGCAGTCGTTACAGGTAGTCAGAGACCTAAAAGTCTGACAACCAGTCTTGTCAAAAGGTGTGGTACTACCCAGTACTAACTGGGTTGTGGAGGTCAGATAGGCAGTCGCTCCTTGTAAAATACTGGTATTCAGCTGCATCCGGTTCGATTGAAAGCCTTCCTAAACATAGTTGGGAAAAGGTTAGGCAGATGATGAACACAAACATAATTTACTGACATTACTCTCCCTCTCCGAGAGTTAAATACAAATAAGATTTATTTGTTTATTTACTTAGTTGCTGAATTTTAGGACATTTATAACCATTAAGTACGACCTAACATGTCTGGTGCAACTGGCAAAGTATTCGCTAAAGCAGTTAGAACAGCTATAAAGCATTACTCGCTGCCTTCAGCGTATGGATGGCGCCTGATTGTTAAAAATGCAATCTAAAAACCGGCCAAAAGCGAGTCGTACTCACAAGCACACAGGGTTCCGTAGCATCAAACAATATAATAAAAATATTTTGAAGGTTCATTCATATGTTGTATGTTGCATTCAACAGCAAAACTAAATTTGTTTTTCAAACGATTGACTTCGAGAAAAAATGGTATTAGAAATTTTCATATTTTTTTAAGACCTATCTATAGACACACCGCACGTATAGGTTTGATGATTTTTTTTTAGTTTCAGGTCCATGTATGTCACTTAATCTTTTTTTTGTATACAAATCTTAAAGCGGTTCATAGAATACATCTCACTACCAAGTTTCAACTGTATAGTCTTAATAGTTTCGGAATAAAGTTGCTGTCACAGAGAGACAGACATGACGAAACTATAAGGGTTCCGTTTTTTGCCATTTGGCTACGGAACCCTAAAAACGCAAAGTTACACAATCTATAAAATGAAAAATGGTAGTGGACAGAAATGATCGTAGTCGTTGGTATTAATATTTAAATATTTATATTTGTAAAAGTATATTTTCAAACCTCGCGCGGTATACTCTGCTCCGTTTAAACTAGAACTACTTACAGGAAAATCTTCAGTATCCCGCAGCGTTCAACAGACCGGAAAATTAGGAACCCACTGTTCCATACTTATTTGGGCCTCATAACTCCGCTCCTTTGTGCGGTCTGAATATCCAATTACTTACCATAACCAATTTGTCTGTTATTAGTTAAGTTTAGTGCGCACGCGAGTCACGATAGTTATATGACACATCTGTCACACCAGGCACTCATTTTATCTTTACGTGATTTACGATATCATCAACCATATTCCGTTGTATTTTGAACGTTATTAGTTAATAATAAGGACGTCCTTGATAATGTTGAAATTCTGATTAATTATAACTAAGGGATGTAATTTACTATTCATATACACCATAGATATACTTTTCATCCAGCTGATGTATACTTTCTCGAAACAAAATGAGTTGATTTACATTCTACACAAAATTGTCACATATTTTCTTCTTTGTTACGCCATATTTTTCAGCTGGATTTCCGTTTGGATTTTTAAAAGCATTTTCAATAAAAGTTCTCCGACAAAGTGAATATTTAGGAACTTAACGGTATGGTAGCATAATGTCTTTTAGTGCTTTTGCATTGTGCACATTACTGTCTAGTAATTTAACTATACTACGGCATCTAGTTTTCTACTTTTGGCATGTACTTAATTGTTTGGATAGGTATACATAACTAGAACTTCATTACGTATGTACGCAAATTCTTCAGCTAAATAATGCTTTAAAACTTGAAAAACTTCATTTGAATCTTAACTTGTATTTGTATTTTCATCTATTTTTATTTTTTATATGGGTCTCGGACCTGAAATAAATGGAATTTATTTATTTATTATTTAACTTTCCTCAGCAGGTTGAACTAAGGCTTGCTAAACTTCCACGCAGAGCTAAAGCTCGATGACGACGACGGCGATGGCTATAAAAAACCTGTTTTAAGCTTTCACGGTTAAATATCGGGACCTCAGAATAATTGATAATCACGGAAGATATCCCGTAAGTAGGTGATTTCCCATCCGGAAAAAAAAAAAAAAGTGTATATATATCGTGTAAGTTTTATAAAATCCTACTTATGCGAAAAAGCGAAAAAAAAAACGTAAGTCTATAAAGTTAAAATGCGTTTGTTCAATACTGTATCAACCACACTGTTTACTAACAATTACGGTTCATTTTGCAGTAACACTTAATTGCTTGATCAAGATATAATTAATTGGATAACTTTGAACGAGTTGCCGATATTACAACACAATTGAATGTAGCATCAAAACGACTGTTACGTTATCAACGTCAAAGGGTATCACACTCACAACTTCGTTTATATTTCAATTGACGCAAATTGAGTGTGGTAATACTCTAGACGTTAGCGTTTTTCAGCACGTCACGTTACTCTTGCTAGACACTACATTTACCTGAAGTACTATCTCATGCAGAACGCCTACAAATTCAATTTATAACTGAACCGAACTGCTCAGCGTCCTCTTGTACAATATATTCGGAGCCCGTCGAGATACCCGAGATACCACTAAGAGGCAGCACGCAAGGTTAGCTCCCACCACAATGTTAATAATTCTACAATTCTTGTTATCCAGAATTACCAAGATCATGAGAAATACTGTTTATGTGGATGAATGTAAAAATAAGGGCACAATATTAGAAACTTTCTTGTCCAGTTTGTAGTTAGAGTTTTTGCTAAGTAGGTATACAAACTGTAGTTCATTATAGTAACGTTACTTAAACTATTTAGTACATATTTAAAGGAAGCTCTACTCATGAGCTTTTTGTGAGCGAGTTTCGCGCAGTAACATTTAGGATGCTTGAGCCGAAATGAATATTCGGCAGGTTGCCTTTTCTTAAAATCGGATCTGAATCCGAAGATATTTCAGCTTCAAGTTTTATAAGCGACTTACACACGTAAACTTGAGTTTGGACTTTACCCAAACGTCTTGCTACTATATTATAGTCTGGGTCAATGCTTTTATTTACAGGTAAGCATAAAGAAATCCGTAGAAATTCTAAAAACAGGCTGAATGTTATTTTCTACAAAGTTTATTTTTTTGGTTGCGTTTATCAAACCCCAGCGCAGTCTGTAACCTAACCTAACAAATGGATCGGACAGTCTACGTATATTTTAGAATTTGTGAGTGTTACAAGAATGTTAAAAAAGCGGATTCTTTATCTTATTGTTGAGGTTTTAGAAACAGAAAATAAAAATAGGAAAAGTATTTTACCCAAAGCTGATAAGTAGTAGAAATATAATGGCCCTTATAAATGATTCCGAGGGCATTTCCACATGTCCAGGTGCACAAAGGCGACCATTGTGGACGAGTTAAATTACGTGGTCGTGATTCGAAAGCTGTTTTATTGGAATTAACAGCGGGTTCAGAGAAAAGAGGATATGGAGGCTTTACTTTAGTAGCTCAACACAACATTATAAAATGTAAACGTTTGTGTAGTTTTTGTATACTGTTATTACGATTATACAGGGTGTAACAAGACCCTTAACAAAGCCGTCAACCAAGCATTCTGTACATCAAACTAAGTAACTTTACGCAAAAACTATTGCTGGGCAACGACTTTTTTTTTTAGAGTGAAAAATCACGTTTTACGGTAGGACTCAATATATCGCACTCAAAACATTGTGATGATGGATGGATTGAATAGTACGGGGGTCGTAGAGGTGTTTAAAGTAAAAATCTTACATTAAAACCATGTATTTAAAAAAAAACTGGCGAAAAAGTTGGAATATTGACCGCCAATATTTCCGTAACTAGAAGGCATGGTCTATTTTATAATGTAGTTCATCCTAAAAGTTGGCAATGTCGCAAATAGCTGTCAAATATTTATACATCTGAAACTTAACATTCGGTGTTACGATATTAATTATTGCATTTCATAATCAATATTTTAGTTCACTAGTTAGCCATGTTTCTTATTTCCATACAGAAATATGGCCAAATTAATTAAAACAGGTAAATATTTGACAGCTATTTGCGACATTGCCAACTTTTTGAATGAACGCTTTTAAAAGTAGCTTTAAATTATTAATGAGGGGAAAACGCTAAGCAAACGGCAATATATCGTGTTGTTAATGTCATAAAGTTAATTAAAGCTTATAACATCGAGTCGACAATCGAGCCACAGCATAACTTATGGATATATCGAGACACTACGTTCATAAGACCTTGTTACTTGACGTATGGGCTTATCAAATACCAATCCATTGTGTATCGAATACGGAAATGCAAGTCTTTCTTTGACAATATATCGTGTTGTTAATGTCATAAAGTTAACTAACGCTTATAACATCCAGTCGAAAATCGAGCCACAGCATAACTTATTGATTCAATTTGCTCAATTCTGCTTGCAAAAAGGAATCCTACGGGAATCGTATATTTTATTGGTTAAGGAAAAATGGGTTCCGCAATCAATTTTGTTTGTCTGTAAGGAAGATGATAATGAGTTATTTGTTGTGTAACCGTTTCAAAACATTTGTAAGGGCACATTCATTTTATTTACGATCATTGTGATTATAACGAAGATTATAAATATTGTATGGAAGTGGAATTCAACCAAGCTTCAATAAACTTTTAACCTGCGGATGGTGCTCCCAAAAATACGTTCTATCCTCCAAACAGATTTTCTGTGCCATTTACTTGATAGTCCGAGTTTACTGGGGTAACGTCGCTAAGACAAATGTGAGTTAGACAGACAAAGTTCCAGCATCAAACAGCCACTGAATGCGTCTGTACAGTCATGGTCACCAGTACGTATCGACTAAGCAACTGTGACATAGTATCTCGGTACCCATATTTTTATGAAATTGGTGTTATCTCAACGTTCCAATGGTCATAAAACGAGAGAATCGCATTTTAATTTAGGTAAGTGTAAATGTTGATGCTCGTGACTGTTTATCTCAGAGAATGTTGATAGAGTACAAAAATCTCTAATCCATAAACCTGTCCTTCGAGATGTTAGGTGTTCATTTGTGTTGCATTCTTTATGTTTTTTAGTCTTATTTCTCTTTTTCTTTTAGGTATGTACTTGATTTGAGCTTATCTCTTTATCTCTGGAGGGTATTTTACACAAAGCATTGGTAAGTTCCTGTTTATTTTGTTTGTATATAGGGGACACGAATAAATAAAAGAACGAAAGAAAAACAACAACTTCTGTTCTGGTAAAAACATGCTGATTTAGAAAGCAAAAAGATATGAAACCATGCCAGCTTTCAATACACACACATAACAGGCTGAATATTCTAAGTCTTGTGACGGAAACGACCAAAATTCAAACAACATAACATCGAAACATCGCTCCGTAGATTCCAGGTACTCAAATCAAATTCTCAAGCCGTCAGTAGTAGTTGAGAATGTTTCACGCTGGAGTCTCCGCAACGCTGCAATATATCACGGACGTGTTTCGAAGATTGCACATTTTTATATCGCTTTTGCACATTTGTTTACTTGCTTTGTTCAAATTATACGTATTGTATATAAATGGAGCAAAGGAAAGGAGCTGTCATCATCACCATCATCATTTCAGCCGAAAGACATCCACAAAAAAAAGAATAAGAGTTCCGTAATTCAGTTGTAGGTAATTAAATAAATATTTTTTTTATCTATGTGCTTTACTAAAAAAGTAGTGATAATTTTATGGTCCACATTTTTAGTGTGTATTGTTTAAATTATAGGTCGAAACAGCTTGAAAAAAACCACGACAGTATTATTAGGATTTTTTGTAGAATTTGATAACTTACGGTACCCGTATACGAGTATTGTGGTTTTTACCACAACAGGTAAGAGTGATCTCTCAATAGGCAACCACTTTTAACATGAATCACAAATACAATATGGTACATGGAATAATAAACCTATGACCGTAAGTAAAAACTCTCGTAAAATGTGTATGTATTTATTGAGTTATTTTTTCACAATCACACAAGTGAGATAATCACAGAAGTGAAGTTAAAGATTTAGAAAAATAAGAGCTATTTCGGAATACACTAGAGAGATGCAACGGAAGGCCGGAAGGCGATTTGAATTTGATTTCCCATCCGTATGATGTCTGCTTTCGTTGGATAGAGAACGACAAACAATTGCGATTGTTAATGCAAGCAAACAGCATAAAAAAAAAAAAAAATATTATTTATTTATTTTAGTACATGGAGGACTTACAGCTAATAAAAACAAACAAACAAGGAAACCATAGTCACCAGAAAGCCAATTACAAATCCTCACGTATAGACTTTGAATTAAAAAAAAAATTGATGGTGTGAGCACAAAAACAGCTTTAATCAAAGTAAGAAGAATATAAATACTTGGCTTGCAATTATACGACTAAAATAATAGAGAAAAAAGACACACCACATCACACACATCAACAACATGTTTAACATCTATTAACTGCTTTTATACAATAAATAACCGAACGAAACCGAACCGAAAATATATGTCCACAGTTTTTTATTCCTATCCACACATGAAGCTGAAATCTACTGAAATAGGCCGGGAGCTCACGCTATTGAAAATCACCGACGCGTGACACGCGCGGGGTGAATGAAGCCAAATCAAATATTGACCGTGGGAAAGCCCCTATGTGCCACAAGCATGCTGGATGGTCAAAAAATCTAAACTAAAACCTTTTATTAAACAGCTTTTGAATCGGATTGTCTAACGAGAGTTGTACGAACACTCTTGATTTATTTTTGGAGGAAGTATTTCAGATTAAATAACGATAACTTGAAACCAAAACAAATAATAAACATGGTAAATATCCCGATTTAAGTAGATAAACCAGTATGTGTATGTGTGATAGTGCAGTTTAACATAACATGACGCCTGTAATCCTCGAAAGGTTAGGCAGAGGTGTACCTAATATTATTCCCAGTCGTACACCCACATTTAAGTTTTAAGTCCCATGTTATAGGGTAATATACCCTATTGCCATCGACCGGGCAAAAATCCTCATCCTCCGTGGCTCCTATTGAAAAATGCCTGATGGAAAAGCCAATAACACTTTGCACTAAAGTACAGGTTAGTTACCTAAAATAGTAAAAAAAAAAATTCTGACCAAAAAATCAGGAAGTACACAGGTGTGTTATTGCTCATAAAGGTTTCAATCGTATTTTCGTCTCGATTGTATTTGCAGTAAAAGGCCCTCGTCGGATAAAAGCTTAACCCTACAAATGCACACTGGCGGGTTATAAAGCCTCTTGCTTTACCAACACCAAAAGTGTTTGCAAACCAAAACTAAATAAAGCCTGATGACAATAGAGTCGAGTACAACACGGTAACGGAACACAATGGTCCAGGTTTAGCTGCTTTTTGTTCTGTTAGTTCACAGCTTTGAATATCGGCTTCAGTTTGCTCGCACTTGATCTTACCGGTATTGTTTATGCAGGCACCAGCTGAGTGTTTTATTTATTTATTTATTAAAGCTTTATGCACAAGTAAAAACTGTACAAAGGCGGACTTAATGCCATAGGCATTTTCTACCAGTCTACCTTAGGGTGATGCAGAGACAATATACAGTAACTGCAATAACAGAAAAAAAAGACTAGAAAATATTTATAACACATAACATACACATATTTATTTTTTTATTTCATGCTGGCTTTTGTTAGATTTTCTGGTATTTAAGGTAATACAAATAATAAGGTTAAGTTTGTATATTGCTTTGGTCTTAAAATTAAACAAAGAAACCTCAACACAATGATTGCACTCACATGAAACAATTCCTACTGGTACACCTTTACTTAACCATTCGGGGATTACAGGCGTGATATTATGTATCATAACATAACATCCTCGAAGGGTTAGGTGGAGGTGTATATAATAGTACACCCACATTTCGCCAGTCATGTTTAAGTCCCATTTAATAAGGGGTGAGCCTATTGCCATCAACCGGGCGCAATTCCAGACTCCGAGGCTGCTACTGTCAAATTCCTGATGGAAAATCCCAATATCACTTTGTCCGACTCGGGAATAGAACCCAAGACCTCATAGGGGCCCAGCAGTCGCGCTTGATTGACTAGATCAACAAGGCAGTATACTAGTATGTATCATTTATTCCTTTAAAAAAATAGTTTATGTAATACAGGCGAATTCCTGAAACCAAATTATACTTTCTCCGAAAAGATTGATTTCTTTTGTCTTAATCGCGAACCCTTTAGGACAGACTTCTACAATCTTTTACAAATTAAATTGTCCCTGAAATACTAGAACGATCCTCGAGCTTATTTTCCCAAACGAGATGATTTTAAACTTAGTTATGGGTTTCTATTATTTTTCTATTGTTGCGGGGGTGTGACGGAATAAATCATCACTTGTATTCATTCAATCGTTCCATTTAGCTGTGCCAAGCGTTAGAGGACGTAATATACAGTTTGTGCCCACATAACATTTTACAGCCGCACTCGTCGACAATTTTACTGGAATATTCTAAGTGCGCAAAAAGTACATACCGTAAAAATCGCTTTTTTGGTGCATGGAAAATTAGACATGTTTGGCAGTTTGGTATATAATGTTACTGACATTATGTACCAAACTGCCAAACATGAATTGTATATCGGAAATATCGTAATTCAGGAATTTGATACCTATGTAGGCTGTCCCGCACTCATGCCAGTCTTTTTGACTGACAGTTGAATATCCCTCATAAAAAGTCATTCACACACGTTACCACCCGTCACAACATGAAACGCAAAAAATTAAGCCTTTACATAGAATACTGAAAAAAAAAATCAACTTGCAGTTTGTTTCGCGAAAATTTTAATCCCCACGCTGTCGGTCGGTGGAACTGACAATTGAATACCCAATGAAACGCGTGGCAGGTTCACAGCTACGCTTCAGCAGCGATGTGTTCGCTAGCTTATAAATTAATAATAATTTTAGTGACTGAAGCAGATTTATCTTTTGAATAAATAGCCAATTTATGCGTTCGTGACCACTTTTTAAAATGATGTGGGGAAAGCACTTCACATTGAATCTTAAGAATCTTAAGTTAATATAATAATAATAATAATAACTTTATTTCACAAAAAATAATACAGATTTCACAAAGTAAAATAAGACAATTTAAAAGAGCTATGGTAGTAACACAATACACTACAATCTAGAAACTAAAATCTGTACACAATAAGGGAAACCCTGCCTCTCAAACTAGGTAACCTGTATCTTGAGAGACAGTGATTCAGCTTAAAATTGAAGCTATATTATTTATTGTAGACTGTGTCGATCTACCCGAGCGTTCTAAGGACATAATTATTATTTAGGAAAATATATTACATTCACTTGTCATGTATGTTTGTGTGTGAGCGTGTATGTATTAGTGAAACTTGTGTTTTGTTTGCGGATGATATATCTATTGTTGCCTCATGTGAAACTAATCTCAACCTAAATGATAAATTAAATTCAATACTTGACGCTACAACTTATTGGATGATGGAACATAACCTAGAAATAAACTACAATAAGACAAAAATAATGACGTTCCACCCACGACAAAAAAAACCTATAAATATAAACTTCAGTTTTAATAATTACAAATTAGAAACAGTTAATAAATTCACCCTATTAGGAATAGACATAGACACACACATAAATTGGAAGTCTCATATTCAAAAATTACAAGCAAAATTATCAAAATTCTCATACGCCCTTCGGGAAATTAAAAAAACTACAGATATAAAAACTGCCTTGGTAACATATTACGCATACGCCTATGCATGGCTTAAATACGGCGTCATATTATGGGGAAATAGTACAGACTCGCCAACACTATTCACCCTACAAAAAAAACTTATTAGGATTCTAGTAAATATTGAACAAACGGATAGCTGCAAGCCTCATTTCCAAGAACAAAAAATTTTAACCCTACCGTGCCTTTACATCTTTGAGATCTGTAAATTTGTGCGTAAATATCCAAATTTCTACACAAAAAGAGAAGACATACAAACTGAAATTGCTTTAAGACATAAGAATAGATTAAACATACCTACATCCCGATTAAAAATTCATTCATCGAGTACTTATGTTATGTCGATTAAAATATATAATAAGTTACCGAAAGAAATAAGAAATTTAAATAAATACAACATCTTTATTAATAAATTAAAATTATTCCTAATTAACAAAAGCTATTATAATGTGAACGAATACTTGAATGAAAGATGATAAGTAAATATAAACATATTTATCAAGAAGATTATTTAGTTTAACGTAATAAGAAATAGCTAGCTGCTTACCAAATAATAAGAATTATATGTTTTAGTTGTTTGTTAATTTTATGTTATTATTGTGTTTTGTGGATTATATGCAATTATTAAGTTTTCATGTATAATTTTATTTTAATTTTTAGCTTTGTACGACTGACATTTTAACTTTTAAGTATATTGTCTTTTTTGATTGAATTTTGATTGATTATTATTATTATATATATTTTTTTTTTTTTTCATCGCGAATGTGATTGTTTGGTTTCAAGTATATTTTAATTTTAAGTTTAAGATTGTACAAATTACACAAAATTTTGCTGTGCCCCGACGGGGTCTACAACGGCTCTTAGCTTTAAGCCTTTTGTAAAACACCATGTTTTTACCTTGTAGAACGCAAATAAATAAATAAATAAATAAATAAATATGTGTGTGAGCGCGGGTGTGTGTATGTTTGTGTGTGCGCGGGTGTGTGTGTGTGTATATATGTGTGTGTGTGGGTATGTAATTAGAAATATGTACATAGGTAGTTAGACGACATACTTGAGTAAATACTCTGTTTTCAGGTAGTCCTGTTTCAGTAGCCATTCCGTTAATTTTGATTTTATTTCATGTTTATTTAGATCGACGATGTTTAATTTTTTGTGAATTTGTTTGTAGATGTATGTACTTAATGTGTAGTATTGGTGTTGAGCGAAGGCGGTTCTGTGGGGGGTGCTAATGGGTAATTTCTTCCTTTTTTTAGGGTCAGTAGGGGGAACACTACCGTGTTTTCTTAAAATAGACCGCAATAGAAATAGCTGGCGAACAGAAAGCACTTGTGAGTCAGCGTATAGTTTCACAGTGGTTTGCGAAACATTACCTTCAGCACGGCTCTCTGCGCTCTTTCAATCTTCAGGAAACAGGTTTTGTTTGCACCACCCCATGCTGTGATGCAATATCCAATGACAGATTGACATAATGCATAATACACCATCTTCAGGGTTTGAGGAGCTGCCGAGTCTCTGAGGGATTTAAAAGTATGCAACAGTTTTACAGACCTAGCAGTAATAGCGTCAACCTGTTTGTCCCATCGTAGTCCTCCGTCTATTTGGACACCCAGATATTTCACACTATCTGTTCTTGTGAGTTTCGGACATAAACAGTGTGGGGATCGTGTGGAGCAGGTGTGAGCTGTTATGGAGAAAGACTTTTCAGGTAAGTTGTTTCGTCGAATAGAGAATGGAATGTACGAGGTTTTATCGCAATTCAGGGTAAGTAAGTTTAGGTTAAGCCATGTCATGACAGTTGCTATTGCCACTTCAGCGTGCCATTTAACGCTATCCCAACTTGGTCCACTAACTATGACTGCGGTGTCGTCCGCATACGCAATGATTTTAGAGTTGGGGATGGTCAGATTACACAACTCATTGACGTATATTTGGAAGAGGGTGGGGCCTAGAATGCTTCCCTGAGGCACACCGTAAGTGTTTATTATTATTTCATCACTTACATGTTCTCCTATTTTTACACGTTGGATCCGGTTGCTGAGATAATCTTTGAAAATTTCGAGGGAATTTCCTCGTACCCCTAGGAGTTCCAATTTAGATATAAGTTTAGGAACAGATGCTGTGTCAAAAGCTTTAGAGAGGTCCAAAAATATCCCTAGACTTTTTACGCCACTGTCAAGGTTCCTCGCAACCAACTGTGTTAGATCCAGAACTGCATCCTCAGTTGAAATTCCTGAGCGAAAACCATGCTGATTATCTGCTATGAGCCGATGTTTGTTGAGGAATTTTTTTAGAGCATTATTCAAGATCCTTTCCAATATCTTAGAGAGCGCTGATAGGACTGATATGGGTCTATAATTGTTGACACAGTTTCTGTTCCCTCCCTTATGAATTGGATGAATAACAGCTTTTTTAAGCGCATCAGGAAAGATGCCTTTTTGAAGGCAGCAGTTAAAAATATATGTCAATGGTGGAGTCAAGATCTGGCGGCAACTCTTTAACACTAGGGGAGATATGCCATCCCAACCTATTGCGCAATCATTTCGCAGTTGCAGAATAAGTGACTCCACTTCCGATTCATCAACCTCAAGTATTACAAGAGAGTTGGCGGGGTTGGGTGATGTATTGTGACTTAAACTCCTAGGTAGGTTTGTAGGTTGATGAGACTAGGATAAGATTTTTTCTGCCAAGTTCGTTCCTATATTGCTGAAAAATCTACACACTTCGTTTGCGGATGATATAGCGTTGTCACAGATATCCAACAGTTCGACCGGGCTAGTTTTCTTTTTGGTGGTGTTTGTGATTTGTTTTATCGTTTTCCAAAGTGCTTTAGGGTTATTCCGAGATTTCTCAAGTTCGCTTTTCTCATAGGCAATTTTTAGTTTTCGGAGCAAGTCATTACAAAAATTCCGGTACCGAGAATAGGTAATTTTCAGGATAAGATTATTGGGATCTTTCCTTAATCCATTATGCAGTCGGTCACGGTTTTGTATACACTTTAAAATGCCTGTGGTTATCCATGGTTTTATTATTCTTTTTTTTCTAGGGATTTTAATATGTTTTGTGTGCTTGTCAATGACTGAGGAGATGATTTTTATGAAGGCATTCATGGATAAATTGGGGTCAGTAATTTTGTACAAGGGCGAAAAATCAGAGTTTTCTAAATCTAACTTGACTGCTTCGTAATCTATGCGGGTAGCTATGTGAAGTGGTATAGTGTCAGGGTTTGTGTTAGCAATATTAAATAACACTGGTTTGTGATCTGTGATGTGTGAATCTAGTACAAGGGTAGTAACAGGCAGGGTACTTTTAACAAGTACATGATCCAGACAGCTATCCAGTCGGGTGTTGAATCGGTGGGTTGGAAGTAGGCTAGAATAGACATTATTTAAACTATCCAGAAATTTTTCGGTACTCTCTTTGGAACTGTATGACGGGGATCGGTACACTGCCACGATAGCGATATTTTGGTTAGCCAATTTGCATACCAAGCAATTCCCACTCACAAATTCTGGTTCCCATTCTGAGGTCCGGAGAGTTTGTTTTTTAAAGATAACAATCCCATCATTTTGATTATTGTTTATAGTGGTACAATAGGAATCATATCCAGCTAAAACAGGCATATTACTAACTTTACTAAGCCAACATTCTGTAAGAACTACCACGTCTAAATCAAGTTTCAGTGAGTGTAGTAATAACTGGGCTTGGTCAAAGTTTTTATTTAAGCTACGAATGTTTAAGTGTAGTATTTTTATGTTGCTGTTAGTGTTATTAACATAGTCAATACAATCTTCTGGGGTACAGCTAAATGAGTCACCTACTGTTAGCGAGTCAAGCTCGCTGCTTATATTGATTATGCTATCCATTGGGAGAGTGTAGAGAGAGCAAGAGGTGACTCAAAACAAAGTCTAGTATAGTTAGGACTTGCCTAATAAGCAGTATGTCGTTTGTTATTTGTTTTGTGTAAGGTTGAATGTTATAGGAAGTGTCTTTGTATGAGTGAGTTGTGAGTGTATTCTTGTATAGGATATGTATGCCATTTTGAGATTTTATTTGTGTGGTTAAGTCAATGTTACATAATTTGTGTATGTTTTTAAATTTAGGAGCAAGTACAATTTCTAAAATTAATAATACTATACAGACGGATGCTAATATAATAAAGTTTTTGACAACATGGATTACTAGTCAATTGCCATTGAAACCTATATCTTGTAGACATTTTTCAGAACTGATTAACAATTGTTTGTCACCTTCTTGTTTGCGTAAAAATATGTTACCGTTAGAGACCCAACAGAACTTAAAATTGTGGTTTTTCGCGAACTCTCTTGATTGATAATACAGTTTTTTTATGTTACCCGGAAGCTGTTCCGTGACGTAAACTGGATGACAAGTTCCGGAAATGCCAATGAGACTAGTATTCAGTTTATCTTGCTTTTCCCTGTTTTTGTTGAAAGTTCGAACCGCAGATATGAATGTGTCCTTTGTCATAACAGAAGAAAATTCTGCTATAATCGGTCGTGATATGGTCGATGGGTTCGATGACTTCCCCGGCAGGCGATAGGCGATCGACGGGTTGGTTTGGGATAGCTTTCCGTCCAGTATTACTTGAGCTCTGCCAATACAATCCAACCTATGTGGTCACAGGTTGTCTCATTTATTCCGGCGTCAGGGAATTTTTAATAACTTAGCAGTTAGTGAGCAGAATTCGGTCAATACGTCACCGTAGATGTTTGTATACGGTTGTGGTAAGGAAGATTTAAATTAAATATATAATTCAAACTTTCAAAAAGAGACGCAGGTTGCGGGGCTCGAACTCGGAACTTCTCACGTCAGCGTAAGGTGTGTAGCGGCTTACGCCTCGAGACTACCAGAGCTATGATGAAATGTGCAAATTTGGTGTTCTCCTCCAAGTATTTTGTGGGACGCAGACAATTGTCATTGACAAGTGTCGTTTAAAGGTCAGAGCACTTCGACACAGAGACAATTTTAACGTTCACTTTTAAAACTTCTAGTAATGTTTTTGTTTGTAACTCTGTTGATAGTTTGTTCACAGTTCTAGTTTTTTCACAGCTTGTTGCGGGTTTTATTTAACACGAATTAGTGTAACTTTGGAGTAGGTTACTGCACTTTTTACTGGGTTGATGAATTAAAATGTTCGCGAGCAAAACGAGCACGTCCACATGACAATGAAAGTAACGGCCGAATCTACATTATAATTTTCCTACATGGGACGCTCAATTGCCGACAAACCGAGCATATACTATTACTTCATCATAATGTACATTGGATAATTGATCTACACACGATGATTTCTGAATGTCTTCCAAAATCTTTTAATTAAATGTTATGTTTCACGAGGTACGCACAACGGCAAATCAAACTATAAAAAACCAGTTTATGTGGATCTCTTATTGTGTAGGAAATCTATGCAAAGCGTGGCCAAGTTATACTGGAAATATACAGCTTCATGCACCGCCCTCTGTACTCCGATGTTCTCTGTATGTACTGCAAACACTTGTTGTCGATGTATTTGTTTAAAAATTCTGTTATATTTCCATTTTATTTAAGAGAAAAATGTGTCAACCGTGTAGATTGACTAAATACATTATTTCTGCATCCTTGTATTCGCAAATAAATTGGCAGACTTGTACCTCGTAAAATATTGGGACTCCAGACCCCTGATTCAAATACAACACCGATAAATTTGGTCTCTGAAAATATGCCAATATGCGGAAAAGCCTGTCAATGTTTTAAACCTTTTTTCCTCGGAAAAGCGGGTTAAATGGCGTACGCATGAAGTCAAATAAAGATTTTTTACAATAAATCAGATGAGAATCGACGGAAAAGTAGCACATAAATAGGAAAACCCTTTAGAAATAAATTCTGAATATAAAAGTGTATTTTATTTATACAAATAGTAATAGTTCTGACTGTTCCCAAGGTTACGCTACAAGTGTCAGCTCACCGCCGAGGGACGCGGGAGATGAGGTTACTACGACACAAATATGTTGCTTATTGTTTGATATGTTATAATAAAACTTTGTACCATGTTTGGTATACAAATAACTGAACATAGCAAGTTTTTTGGCGTGAAAAGTCTTAAAATGTCACCGGCACATACGGGTAGAAACGTGAAGTGTAATGAAAATATAAGTCGAGTACAAAATTATAAGTCTTAGAGACATAAAAAACTGACGCACACACAGTTTCACATAGGCATACAACTACAGTTACACAAAGAGCTGCTAATTAGTTTACAAGTCATTAATTAACTGTTTATTTTCTTCTTAATTTTATTATTTGGTCACCTTTTGTAATAATTTGTGAAATAGTCTCAATATTGTTAATAACTAAGGGAAAGAGCGAGATATCCCCAACACAAGTATTATCAATTACTTACTGGGGATGTCTCATTTATAATCTATGTAACTACTTTTGGGACAAATAAACATTTTTACTTTTTTTTTTAACAAAAATGTAGTATCATTCTTTAGCACATATATTACTTTTTTTATTTTATGTTTTTTATTAAGCGGTGAAAAATGCGTAACGCATACCGCACCGTCCGGGGAGACGGTTATATGGGGCTTGCACCCACTAAAAAACACCACCGTGAGCCTGTCTGCCTTGATGGATGAGCCGCGAGGACCGCTACGCATGACGTTCGCGGCCCATCCAGCGCAACCCGCCACCGGGCACCAAACTCCTTTGGCGATGTCCGGGCTCACCTGATACATCGCCACCACTCGTGAGGGTCGTTCAATGCGACGACGTTAGACTTCCCGGTCTATCGCCCGCTGGCACCTCCTAGGGCGGCATCAGGTCGCCATGGCGCCTCCTCCGCCGCTCTGTCCTCCTGCGAAGAATCGTCAGAGAGGAGTCTGACGCGCTCCGCCGCCTCCTTCTGCAAGATGGCGTCCTTGCAGAAGGACGCCACGGCCTCCTATGCGTCCCCGCTGTCGACCATGGCCTTGGCCACGGCCGGTAAAGAGAGGTCTGCCCCGATTGCTGCTGCGAGAGCACGGCACTGCACCGCCCAAGCAGGACAATGCTCGAGGGTATCAAGCGCCCTGTCCTCGCTACAGCCGCACTGGTGACACACGGGAGTCAACTCCCGTCTGGCCACTTTGTGCAGGTATTTGCCAAAGCAGCCATGCCCTGACAATACCTGCACCAGACGGAAGGACAATGTCCCGTGTCGCCTCCGTAGCTCATATATTACCTAACCTAACCTAACCAATAGCGACGCTACTTTCAAATCTGAGAAGATCAACAGATTTGAGACAAGTATCATTCGAAGCGCGTGGGAAGTTATGATTTTGTATACATATGGTCAGGTCGCTGTTACAACCTTGAGTTTGCGTCGGCGCGGGGCGGCGGGTAAGCCCCCGTCAACGAAACGGGTACCGCACAGATTGACCGAAACCAACACTTTTGTTCCATGCTGTTCTGTATAGCTCACGCCTTAGATGTAGCGCTATGATTCGTGCGTATGTGTAAAGAATTTATCGAAACTAATTGATTTAAGCAAAACATAATGTAATTTGGAAAGGTAGTCCATGAAAAAGTATCGAAATACGGTCTGTAAGCCGGAGATTTTGGGCCACGCATAGGTACCACAATGTCCAGTGCCAAGCGAGCGAGGCGGTTTTGGGAGCGTCGCAAAGCTGTCACGGCACGTTTATTGAAAAAAGCACAAATGTTTAACAAAATCGTTGTACAATATTTTAGTGTAAAGCTCACTCATGAATAACCAAACGACAAAGTAATACAACTCGAAGTCCTATTAACATTTATTATCGAAGCAAAGTTTGTACCCATAAATTCTTAGCTCGGTAAAGAAGAAACATTAAACATAAGTAACATTTCATGTAGAACGTATGATTCAAACTCATTCAAGTTCAGTTCACAAAACGTCGTTCGATCTTACACTCAGACCTTCATTACATTCAGACCCTGAACTAGTATAATGTGAAAACTTAGGCACTGAAACACACTCCAAGACGGATTGCTAATCTATTAAACTTTACGAAGAACCATTAATTAGTAATTATTCTAAACAATGCAATACCGGGCCATTTCAATATTTAAGTACCTATTCACTCAATTTTCAAGGAAACCGTCTTTGATATTTGATCTCATTAACGAAACACAACACGGATAGTAGACTAGAATCAGTCATTAAGGATTATTAAAGGATTAGAGAACAGCTTAATATAATCTATGAGCTTTATGTGGGTATATTACTTTCACAATCACATATTATAGTGTGTATTTCATGTGAGATCCAAGTCGTATTGCATTTGCAATCAGATATAAATTCACATATTATAATCTACCTCAGCTGCGAGACCAATATAGGATTCCTCACACCGTCGTCGCCCCTGGCTGAACTAATATTTAATATTATAGACTACTAGTGTATATCTGCGTTTGAGATCATATAAATAGCAACATAAAAGAACAACTTGCAATATTGAAATATTTTGCAAGTTGGTCGTTTGCGTTGCTCTTTTGCTTTATTGAAAAGATGTAAAAAAAAAAAAATAATTTATTAAATTAATTTTAAATTTGTAATTTTAATTGTACCTATTCATTATGTTCATTGTAATGTTGATGGATGGAGAGGCAGAGGAAGAAAGCAAACGACAGATGGATTGTGTGAGGAATGATATGAAAGAAAAAGGAGTAAATGATAGAGCGACGGTTGACAGGGGAAAATGGTAGAAAAAAATTGTTGCGCCGACCCTAAGTAACATGGCATGGGGCAGGAAGATAATGATGTTTATTTGTATCTTTAATATACCTTCCTTGTTGCACAGCCACCAGGTTGTTACAATCATGATCCACATGCTGTGCGGCACGTTGTCGCTACACGTTGTGATCACACTATTGACACTACGTAACTCCGTCGTGTGTCAGTTGTATGTGGCGGCAGACAAACAGCTGACATGGGTCTATCCTCTTCATTTATTAACTCAGCGTAATTTTTATTAGTAAATCCCGCTAACTGGGCTTTTCCTACAAATACGTGTGAATACCGGTTGATGCCTGGCGTTAAGTCCGCCTATGTACCACTATTGTACATGAAGTTTAAATAAATAAATAAATAATATTTCCTTCATTTAGTAAACGTAATGTCTCTTTGTTTTTATCTGTGACCACAAAGCAACAACAAATCATCATGATTATCAGCCTACAACAGTCCACTGCTGGACATAGGCCTCTTCAATGGCACGCCAATTAACGCAATCCTCGGCAACTCTCACCCAGTTGCTACCACTACCCAGCGAAGATCGTCGCTTCACCGAGCCTAACGTCGCCCCACCTTATGCTTTCCGATTCGCGGTTTCCTCTTAAGAACACTTCCACCCCAACGGTCATCAGTTCTACGGCTAATATGGCCGGCCCTAAACGCACTGTTTAACATAATTAGTAGATCGCACGTATCAAACTTCTCCTGACGGAAGGGGTCAGACGAAGTTTAAACAGTTAAAAAGATTGTTGTGGTCGAATGGTTCTGAAGCTTGCTATTATTACGAAGACAAAACTTTTGTTTGGTAAGGATTCACTGTAAATCGGCTTATCTGTGTTCGTGGTCCCAGCAATTTCAATATTGGGATTACATCCTAATGACTCACTTATTTACTTTTGAGAGTAAATATCCATCCCTATTACCGGAGCTGCAAGCCCAATCATTGTAATAGACATTAGATTTACAAGTTATTTTGCTACTGCCGCGTTCGTGATCGCAAGCACGTCTCCTGAGCATGAGATCCTGGGTTCGATTCCCGGTCAGGCTAAGTTTTAATGGGTTTTCCACCAGGAATTTCTCAGTAGCAGCCATTCTGGATTTTTGCCCGGTTGCTAACAAAATGCTCGCCCCCTATTACAAGGTCAGGTTACCATATTCAATGTATGAAGATCAAAATAGTTACGAAACGGCACTCTTATGGTGGTATCTTGTTTAGTTGGCGAAACGGGAAAGTTACCAAACGAGACGTACCCCATTGATAGATTAAGACGATCTGGTTGATCAGTTGCATCCTAGTAATTAAACTCGACAAACTCAAAGTAAGGTTTTTTGTCTATATCAGGTTATTGCAGTGTACTATAACGATAGATTGAATCATGTCAGCAATCCCTCCCATTAAAGCAATTCGTTTACAATGCATAGAAGCTCATTGTAATCGATTTGTATGCAATCGGATACAACGTGCTCTGCCGCATCTTGCTACGAGGAGCTACGAACCGCTACGCCGTGTCTTGCTACGAAGTGCTTGTAACTACTACGTCGATACTAAATTCCTGTGCTAGTTAAACTGGTGGTAAGCTTGTTAATTTCATTTACATTGGCCAACTTAGCAAAGAATTCGTAAATAAGTCAATAATAAATATAACTTTGTTGCTCACAGGTCCAACAAAACTTTCACAATCAAAAGCGTTTCAATAACCTTTCCAAATACATATTCTCAACGTTTCTCATCGAAAATTTATTTTTCGTTGTCCGGTGTGATTTGTATTTGTCAATGTCTTTTGTATTAAGATTTGTTAGTCAGATTAAATATATGATTAGCTTTCACTTCATATTCAAGACTTAATATTATTGTTTCTTCAGCAGATTAAACTATATTTAATCGAGCGAAAAATACAAGCTATAGTACAATCGAGAGAAGCCGCTTAGGCACTAATAACTGTCTAGTAACAGAGTTCTAGAGAGTAAGTTCCTAGTAGTAAGTGCTTAAATTGAATAAGATTTCTAACTCCACGTTACACTCATTGATCATCATTACATCAGTGATTCAAGAGCAATAACTAACTAAACAATTGTTGACTCAAGTGTAGATGCGACAGACATACAGACTGCGGCTCGCGATGTCCAATCTGAATGTCAAACTCATCGAGTACACTAGACTAGATGAAAACAGGGATCGAGTCACAAACGATTATGTACTGAATACGAGAGTGGAATTTAAAATCGAGAGCAAAAGAAAAGAGCGCAGTAATTGGGCTATTCATTCAGTGAGGGGCGGTATTATGCGGTAGTGTTGTGTAGATGTAGGGATAAAGTCTATAGGCAAGCTTTGTTGTACGTGAGAGCCTTTCGATTAAAACTTGTTTTTTTCTTTTACGGCGTAAAAAAATCTATTTTCTTGCATCGTTCCGGCCGCTGTAGCTGTACTTTTTTGTTTGTTGAGTTTCTTATTTAGAATTCATGAACTTGAAACACTGCTTTAAGCTTTCACGGTTTACAAATAAACTTATACTTTCACTTACGGGATCTCTAAATGGACACCCACGGAAGATATCTCGTAAGTAGCAGTATAAGTTTCATGAACTTAATGTTGAAACTTAGAAAATGAAAAATGAATGTGAGGTAATTTATATGTGTAAGTACTAATTATGCTAGTATTAATAGACTAAGTGCCTGCAATAAACTAGAATTTAACTTTCAATCATTAGAATGTAGGCCCAAAAAATTCTAGAATTACAAATTTCAGAAATGAAATACGTATTTCGAAAAGGAAATTCATAAAAGTAGCTACGTCTACAATATTACAACAATATTCCTCAGAAGACCACTCAAGACTGTGTGGGTGGATCAATGATGAGTAAACACTATCAACATCGCCCCGACCTATTTTTAGGAAATCATTCTATGTTCTCGATGTTTATTTAGTAAGTAACATTTACATTCATTAAACAAAAAAGAACAATTCAGTAGTCTTAGACCAACCGTCATTTCAAAGATTTTAAACACAGCTCAATCGCAAAACCAAATCCATTTAAATAGGTCAAACGAATATCAAACGTGTATCGATCCGTGTTCAATGTCCGTATCAAGTGACGTAGTTTTGAGCTCAATAGAACAACATTCATGCGGTACAATGGTTGCGATGGCATTGATACATGATTTGATTTGTACTGCATACAATCGCACAGGTTCACATTATATTTCTTCTATCTGTTTATGACGTTGACGGCACGGTTGGGGCAGTGGCTAAGCGATTGACTGCTGCGCTTCGTGTCGCGGGTTCTAGTCCCACACGGAACAAATATTTGTATAGCCTACAGGTAGTTGTTCCGGGTCTGGCTGTTTGTGTATGTGAGGAGAAATTCCTAGTGTCAAGCAACATTTAAAAAAAAAAAACAAAACAAACAAACGTTTGGTTTGTAGTCTCAGCAAATAATATTTTGCGATTGAAAAAAAATTGAGTCTGCCTGCAGCACAAAAGTATATCTACAACCACATTATTTGACTCGACTGAAGCTGGAAGCTGATGTTGCAGCAACACGGAACTCCAATCTCTTCGTAGACTTGGTTCGTTACTTCGATGAAATAACATTTCATTTCTGGCAAGCTAAAGATATGTACTTTATGTAAACACACAACGATTTTAAGAAATTGCTAGCTTTTATTCAGACATTCGAAAACTTTCACATTTCCAATATTTCGGCTTTCCAAAATAACAGATTTTCTTAACGTGATATTTTGAAAAATGGTTCAAAGTTTTGCCATGTTTTTCAATTACTCGTAATGGTCGGCCATCTCAAGATTCAACTTGTTCGTGCTGATGGTTTTGCTTAAACATTTTAAAGATTGCCTACTCAACTTTACGAACTGTCAACAGCCATTAGAAATATAAATTGAATTATGGGTGATGTTTAAAAGTTAAAGCGGTTATTACTCGGAGTTTAGATCCATTTAATTTATTAAGACATAAATAATAATAATTCTGTTTAACTGCTTAACTTAATTGCAGTGTTAGTTTGGATCACCGCACTAATTAGACTGAGGCCCGAATGATTTAAAGTATCAAGACTGAGATGAACTTTGTCCTGGTTCCACAAATTATGTTTGGTGCTAATGGTTCGGTAATAATATACACTTATGATCAAATCTTGTCATCATATTCAAGTCTCTCTTACCATCTAACATAATATAACATAACATCACGCTTGTAACTCCCAAACGGGTAGGCAGAGATATACCTAATAGTACACCCACATTTCGCCAGTTATGTTTTAAGTCGCATGTAATAGGGGGCGAGCCTATTGCCATCAACCGGGCACAAAGCCAGACCCCGATACAGACCATCTAATCGCTCAATATGTCTAGCAGCTCAAATAACCAGCATTTTCTACAATTGGCAGCTAGAATATGTAATATGGTGTTTGGTCAGACTTGGCAATGAGATGTATCCGAAACATGTGTGGTTTGTAGAATGATGGCTCGTTAGTTTTATATTAGTTTCAACTGTATTTCTAAAGTTATAGAGTTTAATATTGCTTGATTAAAAGCTCATGTGTATAATACGGTGATGTTAAATATGAACGCTGCCAAATAGCGCTTTATTCAAACATTGACTGCGGCGAGAGCTTGTGCCGTATCCCCTGAATATGTATTTGGCACTCGGAATCGTAAATTGGTGAAAATGTTTGGAGCGATTTTAAGCTTTCAACTTTTCGAATATACTTTTACTTGAAATAAACACTTTAATTCGATATTTAATTTTCATTAGTACTTCTTTTTTTCGTTTCTTGGGTTAATCGCCTCTCCTGCACCCGTATCTATAAGCAAGTCAAAGTGATTACTTGAGTAAAAGTAATATCTTAAGATTCGATTTTTATTCTGTAGTTTAGTAATTGCTTGAAGTTAGAATTTAGAATTCTTAGCATGATTTCTTTGACGGTTCTTACTTCGTTCAAATTCTTGTCTATTGCATAAAAATGGTTGCATAAGTAAGTACTTAATCTCAAGTAATTAGTTTAACTTGACTATAGATACGGGTGTAAGTCTCTACAGCAATCAAAGCATGTTTGTGTCTTCTTTTATTTTATAAAACATCTGTGTCGGTCCTACGACCTGCAAACGTAATACATGTACCACACTCTGTTGGGACACATTCGTTTTGAGGATTTGGGTAGAACCGCAAACGGGTAACTTTGATACTTTTAAAAGTTTTATTATAGCACGACTGATCCCTTGAGAGAAATAAATTGTTTTGTTCGTTTTGATAAACCACAAAAATTTACGCAAATCTTAAAGGTATTTATGTATTTTATGTATTTTTCTCATAAATCACGAAAACTAATATTATAACATTTCAACGGAAATAATGTGATTAAATGCAGTAGACCCAAGTCAACTAAAAGTGATGAACATTTGGGTGTGTAGGTAGTGTGAGTTAACTTACGGGTCCCGAGAAATCAAAGTCCTTTTTGTTGGGTAGCCACACTTTAATGTTCGCACACGTACACTACACGACACAACAATGTTTATCCTTTGAAGGCGCAGAACAAGCGAAGCGCAGTACAAGAAAGCAAGCGTTACAAAGTTTTATGCAATGAAGCGATACAGCGGTTTAGCGCGGGTATGCGGAAACGTAAATCGCATAAGCGAGCGTGCGTTCGGCGTCATAGATAGGTCGTGACTGGTGAGCACCGCGGGGAAGGCGCGCGCGCATACGTCACAGCGATCGTATGATGCGCTACGTCACACGCCTTAAACAAAGGACTCAGCAGGCGATGCGCATGTCCAGTGTATTTGTGTAACTGACGGACGGGCCGTACGGTACGTGTTTGTCTCTGTGTGTAAAATATGTCCTAAATATATTTTGTATTTGAATGAATGTTGAATGTATGTATGTCGTATGCATGTTGTATGTATGTTGTATGTATGTTGTATGTATGTTGTATGTATGTTGCATGCATGTTGTATGTATGTTGTTTGCATGTATGTAGTGAATCACCTACATCACTCCCCTCCAGAGACCGTGCTACGGGCGATAGTAGTCCGGAAATTGGACTCTTCTACCGGAACGAGTGGTTTTGACTGGTGGGATGGATGGCGGTGGTTCGAGTACTGGTTTATTTGGGGTAGGGGTGTCATGGGTGTCGTTCAGTAGGTAGGCTGGTTTTAGGCGGTCTACGGATACTGTGGCGGATTTCCCTTTTACCTTTATTTTAAAAACTTTGGCACCTCTTTCTATCACTTCATAAGGGCCAGTGTATGCTGGCTGGAGTGCACCCCTCAACGCATCGTCCCGAAGAAAAACATGGGAACAAGACGATAAATCTTTGTGAATGAAGATTTTTTCTTTTGAGTGGTGCGACGTGGGAACTGGCTGTAAGTTGTTGGCAAATGATCTGATTCGGGCTGTGAAGTCCGTTATATCAGTCGTACATTTGTCAACTTTATGGCCGAAGAATTCTCCCGGCAGCCTTAAGGGTTCACCGTATACTAACTCGGCAGAAGACGATTGAAGGTCTTCTTTGAAGGAACTTCTTATGCCGAGCAGTACAAGTGGTAGGGATTCGGTCCAGCGGCTGTCTGCATGGCACTTGATTGCTGCTTTCAGCTGCCGGTGGAATCGTTCGACTAGGCCGTTGCACTGAGGATGGTATGCGGTAGTCTTGCGATGCCTAAACCCTATGGCCTTTGCGAGATGTTGGAAGATGCCAGACTCGAATTGTCTCCCGCGATCGGTGACAATATCGGTTGGGCAACCAAATCGTGCTACCCACCCTGACAGGAACGCTTTGGCCACAGTTTCCGCTGTAATGTCGGTAATAGGGACGACTTCAACCCATCGCGTGAAGCGATCGACGAGTGTCAAGCAATACCGATATTCGTTGGATGGGGGTAATGGACCGACGAGGTCTAGATGGACATATTTGAATCGCGCTGAAGGGAGATCGAGGGTACCCAAAGGGGTGGAAACATGTCGATTCACCTTCGTGCGCTGGCATGCCAAACATGCCTTAGACCAATCGCGACAGTCTTTCCGCATCTGTGGCCAAACGTAACGCTGTGCTACAAGTTTTGCACTTGCGTTTGCGCCGGGGTGGCTCAGCGAGTGCAATGAGTCGAAGATTTGTTTGCGCAATGGTTTAGGAACGATGGGTCTAGGAGTCGCTGTGCTGACATCGCAGTACAATTCTATACGACTTCCTGGAACAATTATTTTCTTAATGCGCAGGGAAGAATCTCCTGTAAGTAACTGTGCTAGTTCTAAGTCTGTGTCTTGTGCTTTGGCTAGTACATCTAAATCTACAGGGGTTTGCAATTCTTCGACACGGGAAAGTGTATCGGCTACGACATTATCTTTCCCGGCGATGTGTTGAATATCGGTCGAGAATTGCGAAATATAGTCTAAATGTCTATACGTACGTGGCGTGCAGTTACTTTTCCGCTGCTGGAAAGCGTAACACAGCGGCTTGTGGTCCGTATAGATGGTGAAAGTGGTAGCGGCTAACCAGTGTTGGAAGTATTTTATACTTTCGTATATGGCAAGTAGTTCTCTGTCGTATGGTGAGTACTTTTGCTGTGGTGGGCTCAGCTTGCGGGTGAAAAAGGCTAATGGCTGCCAATTACCGTCCTTAAATTGTTGCAGGACTCCACCAATGGCGAAATCAGATGCATCCGTGACCAGGCCCAGTTTGGCATTTGTGTCAGGATGTGCCAACAATGCTGCACTACACAGGCTGTCCTTGCATTCTTCGAAAGCCTGCAACGAGGGTCCGCTTATGTCGACCGGCTGAGAGGCTTTCACGTTCCCGGTCAGCAAAGCGTGTAAAGGCGCTTGGTTCTGGGCAGCCCGAGGTAGAAACCTCCGGTAAAAATTAATCATGCCCAGAAACCTTCTTAGTTGCCTAGCAGTTTTCGGTACTGGGAACTCCCTGATTGCCTGCACCTTGCTTTCCAAAGGCTTCGTTCCGTGTTGCGAGATGTGGTAGCCTAGGAATGTGACCTCTGGTGCACCAAATACGCATTTGGCAGTGTTAATGAGCATGCCATATTCCTTCATCCTCGAGAACAGTTGGCGAAGGTGGTCTTCATGCTCGGCTTCATGCCTAGAGTACACCAAAAAGTCATCCAAATATGGGAAGCAGAAGTCTAGGCCCCGAGTCATTTCGTCAACGAACCTTTGGAAAGTCTGCCCGGCGTTCCTCAGACCGAACGTCATAAACGGAAACTCGTACAGACCGAAGGGTGTAGTGATGGCGGTTTTTGGGATGTCCTGCTCAAATACTGGTAACTGGTTGTAAGCTTTAACAAGATCTATAGTGGAAAAAATCTTACAACCAGATAAGCTGTGGGCAAAGTCATGGATGTGCCTGATTGGGTACTTATCTGGGATTGTCCTTGCGTTGAGCAGCCTGTAATCACCGCAAGGACGCCAGCCGTTGTCTTTCTTCGGGGCGAGGTGGAGAGGCGACGCCCAAGGGCTCTCAGATGGTCGAGCTGTACCGTTTGCCAACATTGCCTCGAACTCGGCCTTGGCAATTTTCATTTTATCCGGGGCTAGTCTACGTGGGGAACAAGATACTGGGGGGCCTGATGTGGTGCGAATGTGGTGTACTGTGTTGTGTTTTAGTGTGAATGGTGCGCCTGCTGGCCGTGTTATTTCCTGAAACTCTGATAGGAGATTACGGTATTTGCATTCACCAGTCACGACCTTTACACTTGAAATTAAGCTATCTGGATGTGCGATAGAAGCAATAGCTGACAGGTTAGTAATGCCATCGATGAGGCGTTTGTTGCGAATGTCTACAATTAAATTAAAATACGATAGAAAATCGACGCCTACGATGGCTTTAGTGACGTCTGCTACAAAAAAGCGCCACGGAAAATCCCTACGTAGGCCTAAATTTAAAACAACCTGGAGGTAACCGTAGGTGTTGATTGTTGTCCCGTTGGCTGCACACAACTGGTATTCCGTCTTCTCCCGTCGTTGCTGTGGTAGCGCAGATCGTGGGTAGACGCATAAGTCGCTTCCCGTGTCCACTAAAAATTGGACTTTCGACCTGCGATCTGTCACGAACAGGCGACCAGTGGTGGATGGGCAATCTTCAGCCGCCATTATTGACTGCCCGCAGCGTTTCCCGACTTGTCACACGGGCGGACGCATTTCTTCGCCTGTTTACCGAATTTAAAGTGGTACCAACAAGTCGGGAACTTCCTGTAGTTGGACTGCGACCGTTGTGATGGACTGCGACTTCGGCTGGATGTCCTCCTGGTGCGTGGGCGGGAGCGATCATACCTCTCAGTAGTCAGCGCGTCGACCTTCTTCGTCAGCTCCATGATGAGCTTCATCATGTCCGTTTGTGGATCGACTCGTGATGAGGCTGCTGCGACTTGAGGTGTAGGAGGCGCGATGTCGTGGACGCTATCAGCAAGGTCTGCGAGCTCACTGAGGGTCATGGTCAAGCGTGACGCGATGACCGTCTGTAGGTTCCCTGGCAAGCGGCTCGTCCAGATCGTGCGAAGAAAATCCTCTGGGATCGTTGGTCCTGCCAAGTGTTGGAGGTGCCGCAAGAACTGGGACGGTTTTCGGTCACCTAGTTCCTCCGACTGCAGGAGCTGCTTCACTTTCCTCTCTTTGGAGACGGACAGGCGCTTGATGAGCTCAGTCTTCAGTTTATTGTAGGCTCCAGTAGCGGGTGGATCGGTGATAATATCTTCCACCTCGATGGAGTACTGCCGGTCCAGGTGGCCAAGGACGTAGTGAAATTTCGTGTAGTCGTCCGTAATTCTGGCGAGTTTGAATTGGCCTTCTATTTGGCAGAACCATATGTTTGGTTTTTCTGGCCAAAATGGTGGTATGCGGACGCCTACTCGAAAAAGTTCCGGTGTCGATTGTTCCGGATCAGGGTCAGTGGACACGCGCGCACATTTACTCGGCCGGCGTTGCGGCGCGGGGCGCTGCGATGTTTCGGTGTCACTACCGTCGCTGCTCATGCTTGCTTATTATAATAGTCTCTGCACTCACTGTTTTTCAAAATGTTCGAAACGGGGTCACCAGTTTGGGTGTGTAGGTAGTGTGAGTTAACTTACGGGTCCCGAGAAATCAAAGTCCTTTTTGTTGGGTAGCCACACTTTAATGTTCGCACACGTACACTACACGACACAACAATGTTTATCCTTTGAAGGCGCAGAACAAGCGAAGCGCAGTACAAGAAAGCAAGCGTTACAAAGTTTTATGCAATGAAGCGATACAGCGGTTTAGCGCGGGTATGCGGAAACGTAAATCGCATAAGCGAGCGTGCGTTCGGCGTCATAGATAGGTCGTGACTGGTGAGCACCGCGGGGAAGGCGCGCGCGCATACGTCACAGCGATCGTATGATGCGCTACGTCACACGCCTTAAACAAAGGACTCAGCAGGCGATGCGCATGTCCAGTGTATTTGTGTAACTGACGGACGGGCCGTACGGTACGTGTTTGTCTCTGTGTGTAAAATATGTCCTAAATATATTTTGTATTTGAATGAATGTTGAATGTATGTATGTCGTATGCATGTTGTATGTATGTTGTATGTATGTTGTATGTATGTTGTATGTATGTTGCATGCATGTTGTATGTATGTTGTTTGCATGTATGTAGTGAATCACCTACAAACATAAACGTATCCTTAATTTATTGAAAGAGTAAGCTTCCAGATTAAATGCGTGGGTTTGTAATTTAGACGTTTTCGTTAATGAATTTCAAGTATGGAAAAGTTAAAAGGTTTTACCTTCCCGTTACAAAAAGCATTTATTTAATAGGTAATACCAAAGACACTCAAATGCAGATCACTTAGGAAATGAATTCTCCTAATCTCCTTTACTAAAGTTAACCCGTTCACCATTGTTCCTCTATTACCCAATTTCGTGCGACAGTGTGTGTAACGCGCGACATGACATGTACCCTCGTCATGGACGCCATAACCGCGCTTTATTTATAGTATAATTGACCAGACAGCAGCCATTGTGTGATTAACAGCTTGAATAGTGGAAATAGAAGACGTTTCTCTTACGTGATAAATGTGATTAGATTACTGGATAGAATGGCAAGTACGAGTATTCTTTGAATGTCTGAAAGGGTAAATTGATAAATTAGCTAACTAAGGTCCTTAAATTAATGAAAACTTGTTTTTTGTATATTTATATAATTTTTTTCTTAATTTTACAAAATAGGAAAGTTAACCTTCAACCCTCGTTTTGCTCTAATTACGTAATACTATTCCGTGGACTAAGCAAAATCTAGATCTCAGACCCAACAATGAATACTACACCCAACACAGCAAAAAAAGCGGTCCCTTTTATTTCTCTAAAATCCTTTTATTTCAGTAATACTTAGGTATAAAAGTCCTCTATTTCTGAGCTTTATGGCTTTAATAATTGCAGATAGAATAGGCTTGTCTAATGATATTAATTTATAAATTAGGCAAAGCCGGCAAGGTTCTATATAGCCTTTGAAATGTAACTCAAAATCCTATTCATATCAATTAAGTAATTCGCTGATGTTTCTCTTTTATTAATTGTTGAGAAGTTAATTTGAAAATAGGTTGATTGATTAATGGGGACGATTCAAGCTTTGACACGCTGATGATATCTTTATATTCAAGAGAGAACAAAGTTAATTTCTAATGAACTGTTTCGATGACAAACCTTACTTTATGACATTACTAATTCTGTAATGAAGACGCATGTGTCATCATAGAACAAATCGTGACCTAAAGAAGTAGTAGCAGTTAGTAAGAAAGAAAAAAGAAAATTATGTGTATAGCACAAATATACCTGAGTTACATTAAAGCTGCTACAATAAAATACACCTACAGTACTAAAATAATGTTATCATGATGTAAGTGTATTCAGTTGATTGCTTTAATTTATTCAGGCGGGCTGGATAATATTCTCAGCCCGTTTACGATCACAAGACAACATGTTACGAGGGTTTTATGATATTAAAACTGCGATTGATACCCAGAGACGCTTTATTACCGCTTTATTAATTTATACAGAACACACGATAGATCAAATAAGTAGAGCAACATAAAAATTACAATTAGGAGATTAGGTTGACGTTATACTTTGTAACAAATAGGTAGGGTTGGTACATTTTTTTCATATTTAGAGGCAATCTTTCGTTATCATCGAGACTGTGATAAAATTTTGAACCCAAAACAAAATCCGAATAATCGTATCGTGGAAAATTTTATATTTATTGGCCTACTACGCTTGATAAAAATGGAGATTTGTATGCCTATTTTTGTGTACAACAGTACAGTCAAGTTTTCTTCCCGTGTACAGCTAACTTGCTGATACGCACGCAATTATAGACTTTCAACACACAACATAAATAAAACAGTACAATTTTTTTTTCTTAAAAACCGAGAAATTACAAAACAACATCACAGCCGCAGTGTCGGCGAGTAAATTATGACATCGTAAATTAGTCGAATGTCAGCGTTGTTCGAGCATACCGTCAGTATAATCCTACCATTGCAGGCTATTGTGGTATCTACGATTAGACGGAGGTTGGGAATTAGAAGCGAGAGCTTGATGAATTGCTAGCAATTGATTGTGAAACAATTGATGAGATGATGATGATTCAGGATGTCCTTTTTTAATGAATCGAAGAAAACATGCGTGAACAAAGATGACTATTGTTCGCGGTTTTCTTATCAATTTCAAATAAACATTAGTTCCTCGATTTTTTCATAATGTAACTTGTCTGGCTGCACACAATTTCCACAAAATAATGTTATTTCTTTTCCTGCGTATCGTACTCTACAAACTCTGAAATTTCATAGTACCATGTAATGCTTGAGGCAACAGAAATAAACCAACATCTGCGAAGGCTGCTTTTATAATAAATAGAACAGCTCTGTCAGAAGCAGAATCTTGAAAAAAATACGTTCTATATCTATGGACTGTAGCGTTTAAGATAATAATATGAATATTCATTCATATTTGAATGATTTTTCTTAGAAAATATATTATCTGCTAAGAAAACTCAAGTAAATAAAGCAATCCAGTAGAGCACCCCACAACTTACATACGTTATTACCATTACAATTGTGAAAGTACCTACTACTTTAAAGTATTACTTCGTGAATAAATAGTAATACAGAATCCTCACGACATTCTAGACGCCACGGACTGTCGTAACAGAGTACAAAACATAATATAGTCGTATCACAAACAAACTTGTGAAAATCATAGCTCGTAATATTTTATTTATCTTTGTCTGCTTCTAGATAAATATAACATTTCACTGACACACGGGTTTTAAACGAAAATGTTCACATTTGAGAACACAAAACTTAACAAGTTTCTTTCAGAATAAAAAAGAATAATAAATGGAAAGTGTAGCATTTTATTGTGAGAATAAAAATATATAACTGGAGCGTTTCAGTGTACGTTACAGGCGTGACGTCACATGATGACGTTATACAGATGTCAGCTCCACGCTATGAGTGGTTTCGACAAAATGTTTGATAATTAGTTTTATTGAAAAAGTTCATTAACTTTAGTAAATTATGATCAACTGCAGACACAACCAAAGGAAATGAAAATGTAGTGAGAAAATGTATTTTTTTTCTACAGGCATACAACTTTATTAGACGACGACGAATCAGACTTTGACGCTGCAAGAGAGTGACCGTATTTCGATCTTTTTAACAAATGAAGTCTGAGTGAATGAAGTATGAGTATATTGTTGGACAAAGCACGTATTTTCGATTCGCAATACGTTCGTTCATTACAACGACAAAAGCGGGAGATAGTGTCTTCAATGTGATGTACATTGTGTGCGCGTACTGCGGAACGGAGCGCTGTTTCACGTTCTTACATGATAACGTGTTGCCGCTGGGCTCACATAGTGTGGGTATTGTCTTTGTATTTGAGGAAGAAGAGCTTGAGGCTGTTCACCGAAATAAATGTCAAGTCGACGTGGGTTGGGCAAACAATCAAGTCTAAAGGAGTTTCACCACTACACCGTACCGTACGATGACCGAATCAGGCACAGAAAGAAACATAACACGGACCGCTATGCACACTAGAACGTCTCAACAGCTTGTTATACCCGTTTATAAAGTATTTAGAACGGTCATCATAGGTGTTAAATCCAATAATCTTTGTATTGGAAAGTATGAGAGTATGCCCACTAAACCATTCGGTGACCGTCGCGTGCCATGCACGGAGCGTCTACAACTATTGTCGCCAAGAATATTTTACCAATGCCGACGTGCACTTCACGTGACGGTGTTGGTCGCTGACGGAATGGTTTGTCTTGTAGACTCTGTGCAAGTTTGAGCGAGATAGATACAGTTTTCATAAGCAATTTACGTCAAAAAATAAGGCAGAGACCAAGGGCTCCAAATTAGAGCCCGACACAAACGCGAAAACTTTGACGTGTCTCCAGACTGGAGTTTTCAACAATTCACAGGGTATTAAAAATACAAATGATATAAACACGATAACGATAGCAGACAAATAAAATGACTAATTCATTTCCGTGTTTTTCAGAACATTTTTCCTGTACACTGCGATATAATTACGTTTATTTGGTTTAGTGAAACGCTTTTTAGGGAAATATTTGGAGTATTGCTTCCTTTTGAGGATTGATCAAATTTTTTTAATTGTCTGCCTAGCCTTTCCCAAACTGTGTTAGGTGTTGCGTGTTGGGACAAAAATCTACAAATGATTTGCCGGGATCAACGGCTTAATCTCCAGTCTCGCTCGCGCGCGCATACTGGTACGACGCGTCATGTTTGTTCTTTGTTTCACCGTTTACGCTTATGTTACGAGTGAATATGGCAGTTACTTTAAAATGTAGTAGTTGTAATATAGTTATCGACGAATTATTGGCTTATGTTCAAAATAAGATATCGATCATCGACGAAGAAAGCCTGGTCAGAATTTGTGTGTCGGCGTTTCGTGGAGAGGAAATTGAAAAGTCGAAATCACTATTATTTGAATCGTTACCGGCTGATAAACGAAAACCTGTTCGTAAAGGACAAGGAAAAGAAAATCGTGCTCTCAGTGACATTATCAGTGCCTTCAAAGCTTCGGATCCTGACCTGATGCCTGTATTCGTGGTTCGTAGCCTGGAGAAGCTCCCGCCGATTACATTCGATCACTTGGATGTGTCTGACCTTCTTAAAAAGATTACTCTGCTGCGAGAGGAAGTTAACCAGATTAAAACCTCATATGTATCACTTGACCAGTTAGAAATACTAAAGAAGGAGGAGCAGTTTACGAAGAACATTAATGTTAACACGAGAAGAGGTGCGAATAGACGGGATAGAAATGTAGATATGACGCTGTTAGTAGATTCGGATAGATCCATTTCTTCCGATATAGACTGCTGTTCTTTACCTAAGGCTGATGAAGAAGAAAATTTGCAAAGTCATGACAACAACCTGCAAAGTGAGGGTATTTTTGTACAGTCTCAACTACCGAGTGCGATCGGAGTTGCGCCACAGTCAAATAGTACCGTTACTCAAGCGCTCACGTCATTACGAGCGGAGAACGGAACTGCGTCAATGAGTGCGGCGAGCGCGCAGCCAATCTGTGCGACGGATGAATGTAAACAAACCGCTGCGTCGGTATTGAAGAACGGTTTAGCCAAAGAGCGGGCTGAACATGGGCAGTGGACTACAGTTACCTATCGTAAATCAAGTACGAAAAATCGTAGGAGAGGTAAAATAGGTTTAGCAATTGATTCTGCAGGCAATTTCAAAGCAGCAGAGAGAAAAGTACCTATTTTTATTTCGAACGTACACATCAATACGAGTGTGAAAGACATAGCAGATTATATTGTCTCTAAAACACAGATGTCTGTAAAGTTAGATAGAATATTATCGAATAAACAGAATTTGTATAAATCTTACAAGTTTTATGTGCCTGAGTCTAAAATACAAGTATTTTTGGATGACAACTTGTGGCCGAAGGGCATAATATTTAGACGTTTCTTGTATTATAAGAATACGTATGCGACTGGAAATAATATAAGTTCTAGTTTCGGCCCTACACCAAAGAAAAACGGATAAACAGATATATAAGCTGGTGACTTATAACTGTAAAAGTGTTAAACGGTCTATTGATGGCATACGGGAGCTGTGTTCCAATAACGATATCATCGCACTTCAAGAAACATGGTTGTTACCAGAGGAACTTTCGTACCTACATTGTATCAGCGATGAGTTCGGCTGCACCGGTACGTCGGCGGTGGATACGACGGCGGGCATTCTTCGGGGGCGACCGTACGGTGGCCTAGCCCTCCTTTGGAGAAAAAGTGCGTTCAACAATGTGTCGGTAGTTGAGTGCAGTAACCCGCGAGTGTGCGCTATTAAAATAGTGATAAACAAAAGGTCAATATTAGTGTTTAATGTGTACATGCCCACGGACGTGGCTAGTAACTTAGTGGAATTCACGGATTGCCTCAGTTTGGTGAGTGCCATTATTGATAGTTCAAGTATTGAAAACTGTTATATTCTTGGTGATTTCAATGCACACCCAACAGAACGATTTTTTACAGAACTGATAGGCTTCTGTCAGGAATTTGAGTGGAACTGTGTTGATACGGAGATATTGGGGTTAGACTCAGATATCTACACTTTTGTGAGTGACGCACACGGTTCGCGGAGGTGGCTTGATCACTGTGTGGTTACCAAAGCGGCCCGTGAGTCTGTAGTTAATGCGAGTGTTGTATACGATACATTATGATCGGACCATTACCCGCTTGTTCTAGAATGTCTATTCGATAATGTTTGTGAAAAGCAATGGAATTCTAATTATATGGAAAATGTTATTGTTTGGGGAGACAGAAGTCTTGAACAGTCTCAGTCTTACACAAAGGCATGTCATGAAAGACTTAGACTTATTGATTTTCCTGAAGACTTCAGAATCTGTAGTGACAAAAGTTGCAATCAAGTATGTCATCGCGCTGTTATAGACAATATGTATAAAGATATAGTTAGTGCTTTATCCGAGTCAGCTGCGGTGGGTCGGGGTCACAATAAGCGTAGAAAAAAAAAAGTAGTGGTAGGGTGGAATGCGCATGTAGGTGAGGCTTACAGGGAGGCCAGGCAGAAGTTTCGACTTTGGGAAGACCTTGGGAAGCCTTCTGCTGGTCCCACATTTTGTGATATGCGTGAAGCAAAGAGAATGTTTAAGTCTCGCTTGAAATGGTGCCAAAATAATGAAGACCAAATAAAAATGGATATTTTGGCTTCAAAACATTCAAGCAATGATTTTCGATCGTTTTGGAAACACACAAATAAGCTGAGCAGTAAGCCAGGCCTCCCTGTGTCTCTCTATGGGGAGAGCGATCCCGTAGGCATTGCTGATCTCTTTAAGGAACATTTTAGAATAAAGTCTCCACTGGGTCCCTGCGTTTCCGAGCCTGATGTTGTTGACCTTGGTGACCTTGGAACGAGATTCACTGCTAGGGACGTTAAACGTGTTATTAACAGTATGTCAAGAGGCAAGTCTCCAGGTCATGATGGTCTCAGCATTGAGCACCTCAAGTTCGCGGGCCCTCATTTACCAAGAGTGTTAGCAATGTTTTATAACTTTTGTGTGAGTCATGCGTATTTACCTTGCCATATGACTAAAACTATCGTAGTGCCCATTATTAAAAATAAAACGGGTGATATTGCTGATATAAAGAACTATAGGCCCATTTCTCTGGCAACAGTGATCGCGAAAGTGCTTGACAGCCTGCTTAACAGACAACTTAATAACTTTGTTCAGCTGCACGACAATCAGTTCGGATTTTGATCCGGACTATCTACTGAAAGTGCTATCTTGTGTCTAAAGTGGGCTGTGAGGTACTACTCGGATAGGAAAACTCCTACGTATGCTTGCTTCCTCGACCTCTCCAAAGCTTTTGATCTGGTCTCCTACAATATCCTCTGGAGGAAGTTAGAAGAATCTGGTGTTCCTCCAGAGTTGATTAACACTTTTATATGCTGGTATAGAGGCCAGATCAATCAGGTACGCTGGGCCAGGGCTTTTTCAGAACCGTATAGGTTGGAGTATGGGGTAAGGCAGGGGGGGTTGACTTCCCCCACGCTCTTCAACCTCTATGTCAATGGGCTGATCGAGGTGCTCAGCAGAGAGCGTGCCGGCTGTTACATTGATGGAGTATGTGTAAACAACATTAGTTACGCCGATGATATGGCGCTGCTGAGCGCCTCGGTTTGTGGTCTTAGGAGATTGGTGACCATCTGTGAAGAATATGCTTTACTTCATGGATTGGTCTACAACGTCACTAAAAGTGAAGTCATGGTCTTTGGTGCCGGTGGTCGATGTCCTGATGATATCCCTCCGGTCAAGTTGAACGGAATATCGCTTGTGAGGGTATATAAAATGAAATACTTGGGACATCTCTTGACCGCTGACCTCAGAGACGATGATGATATTGAGAGAGAAAGAAGGGCGCTGTCGGTAAGAGCTAATATGATCGCTCGCAGGTTTGCACGTTGTTCTGTCGTTGTAAAAAGAACCTTATTTCGTGCATATTGCACCTCATTTTACACGTGCAGCCTGTGGGTAGATTACACTCAAAAATCGTACAGCGCCCTTCGCGTTCAATATAATAACGCGTTCCGGGTATTGATGGGGCTGTTCCGCTTCTGTAGCGCATCAGGGATGTTTGCTGATGCGCGTGTCGATTGTTTCTACACCACGATGCGTAAAAGATGCGCTTCCCTGGTGCGCCGGGTGCGGGCCAGCCCCAACATTATACTGCAGTGTGTGGCGAGCAGACTGGACTGTTTGTGTGTGAATCGTTGCTGCAAGCTTTCTACTTCGGTGTTAAGCTTGTAGCAGGGATTCGCATAAATCTATAATGTGAGACAGTGTTAGGTTAAGTGTGTAGGTTAAGTTTACTAACATAGTTGTAAGGAAATATTGTTACTAACTTTGCGAGTCCTGTTACTTGAATTAAATATAATAATAATAATAATAATAATGTCCTTTCCGCGACTCGGAGGAACTCGGTATGTAATGACCCATCCACGGACCGACCTAGGCGACCTGCTTGACCTTGGAGATCAACCCGTGTGGCTGTAATTATTTAACCACGGGCTCCTCGTCGCTCGCTCTTCTTTTTACGGATTATGGGGAAAATATCATCAATTGAACATCAAGTCGAAGTTGATTTATATGTTTGTAAGTCAATTCCGTTAATTGATTTTTTTTTTCTAATTTTAATCGCACCAACGTCCTCGACATCAAAGCTGAGAAGTTGTACAGTCAGTGTAGATTTGAACTGGATTAAACAGTAAACTTCGCCACGAGAATCGACTAACCGCGGTTAACCAAACTCAACTTATGCGAAATAATTGTCGAACAGAGTTGTCACCAAGAGACAGATTTATAGAGTGGGTACTACACACTATGAATTACAGATGTATGATAGTATCTTCTTATTTATATTCTACTTTTTAAGTTCTGCAGTAAACATTTAATATTCTAAGATCCTAAAGCATAAAATGCCCAGAATTCGATTTCATTTCTATTATTTTCAGGTCTGTATTGCAGTGAAAGGCTTACCCCAGTTTTGGAAAAGGAAATCCCTCTCCTTCCCATACCGTAAGAAGGCTTTTGTAGCCTATCTTATTTTCCGAAAATTTATTTTAAAATATTTGCAAGCGATACCAAGTTACGTACTACACTGCTTTCGCATAAGGACACAAATAACACTCAATCAAAAATCAAAATCAAAATCAAAGCATTTATTTCAAGTAGGCCAGTTACAGGCACTTTTGAATTGTCGAAACAAAGGCAACAGTAAAATAAAGCTACAGTCCCAGTCACAAGGCACAAAAACTGTGAAAGTACTGTAGTTGCCCATTCCCTAACGTAGATCTCTATGGAGAAGAACGGGCAAGAAACTCCATGGACACTCTTTTAAATCAGAATACTTTAACAAAACCTTGGTTACATCATTCATTTTGAGATGGTACATTATGTGAGAACGATGCAGCAAGATGTGTACGTTAAAAGTGTCCAAAGTAAAAACAATTCAAAAATAAAATAATTAATTCAAATAAGCCGTGGCAAATAAGAGATGACCAGTCACAACTGACAGCGCCCGTTCACGAACATGACGCATGTATCAGCACCATTCAACTCAACCATTTTGAAGGGAACTAAATGATCCGACACACGTGCCACCATCAGCGAGACATTTGAGTGAGCATGACATACTCCTAACCGCCAGGGCACATTCAAGTCAAGAAAAGACGCAGGTTTCCAGCGAATTACAGCTTTCTAGTACATAGTACTCACTCAATATGGGCTAGGCGCCTATATAATACAAAAGAGATTGAATCTATACAATGCAAAGATAGTTATACAATCTTCAGCAGCTCCAACAATACTATTTAATGCTATCAATTTAGGCGCCCCTGTTCTTGTGGAGCAGGACTGGCATTGAGCCAAGCATTTTTATCAGTGATATAATCGTCCAACTTGTAATATGCTTTCTTACATAGTGTGCGTTTAATGCATGTTTTAAATTTCGTTTCATTCAGTTCAAGAATACTTTGTGGAATTTTATTATAGCATCTCAAACAGTACCCCATGAAAGATGAGTCTACTTTAGCGAGTCTGAAGCCTGGCTGAACTAATTGGTCACTCAGATACTAATACCATTATACTGTCCTTTGCTTTGAAACTATGTCACCGAATTCTCGAGAAATAAATACGACATTGCCGTTACGTGAATTAAGCCATCGTCATCAGAAATAAAAACAGTAGTAAAAACACTATTAAAACACTTCAAATAACAAAACCCAACTGTCGATTATTCCAGAATGTCCCAGATATTCTCATCACAGCACAAACTTTTCATCGTCATGACAGATATTAAAGTAGTCGACGACGCTGTTAAAGAGGTTTAGCGTCGAGGTTTCTGCGCCAAGTGGCAACGTAAGCCGTTCGAGTTTCAGGACAATTATCTTGGACATAACCGATTCTATTTCGACGCTTGAAATGATAGCATTCACTTGGGTATTAACTAAACCATTAAATAACAAGCAGTTTAACGAGGAACTTGGTCATACTCAGTTCTGCTTCACGGGTGAGATCTTATTAGAATTTTAATAGAGATTATCAAATCGACGAACCATTGAAACGAGACTTCATTCAGTTGTCTTAATCTAAGTTAGATCGCCATCATTCAGCAGTAGGTGAGCAGTAGGTAGGCAAACTTTTGGAGGTTATCTACGATTCTTTGTCTCTTCTAAATTCAAACTTATTTGAAAACACGCAAAGACGAAGAGAGAACACAATATTCCAGGATATAAAACTAAATGAAAACGTCTTATTTCATAAAACTATAATTTATGTAGACCGACGTCATTATCAATGCCTGGAGCGCTGCAACTGGTGTCTGATTTTTTTTTGTCTATTGTTAGTTATTGTTTTAATTCTTATGGATGGTTTAAAGTGAGCCTTTAAGTTGTAAGACAAATAAATATAACAAAAAACTTTTCTACATTTCAGCTGATTCTTGGATTTAAAAAAATTGTTATAAAGAGCAAAGATTATTCTTGTTGGCGCATAATATGGGCAAGTACGTTACTCCAATACTTATCAGAAGTTGAAAACTTTTTCAACAAACAGGGACTCAGGAAAGTTGCAAAAATACGATTTGAGTGCAGTAGTTTTCAAATAAGCTATTTCATATATTGCACTAAGATATAAAATACCTGAATAGTTTCTAAACAATAATAATAAACCCAAGACTTATAAATATTTGCAGACAGTTAAGGTTCTTCATATCCAAGTATGTCTTGAAACTGTATCAAGAATATCTTTCCTATCGGTACTGCGAGTACGTACCAGCTACGCTGGAGTAGTTTGTTTAGTTAATTATGAGTCTACCAGACTATCTTTACTTCCTTTCCTTACTAATATTATAAATGTGAAAGTAAGTTTGTTTGTTACCTTTTCACGCCTAAACCACTAAACCGATCATGCTGAAATTTTGCATATACGTTGTCAGATGTACAGAAACGGATATAGGGTACCTTTCATTCCGAAAAAAGTACTGTTCCCCAGGAAAACAACAATAACGTTCTTATGATAATAGATGGCGCCACGTGTCTTTCGAATCGTGATTGAATTATATTGTTACAAGCAGTGTACAACCCGAATTGACAGTAAAGCTAGTTTAATATAAGAAAACTATCCATTTTAGATTTATTCGATCAATTACTTCTTTCTGCAAACTGCGGGAGTAAATATGTTTTATTATTTCGTATTTTTAGATTTCGTCATTTTCCTGGATCACTGCTGCAAATAGCGTTATTAAAGTATAATTTAATATAATGAAATTCTTGCGCAGAATCCCATCCAATCTCCTGAAACTGAATCAAATCAACGTGGTTTCGTGTTCAAATTACCAGTTACCTGTTCTTTATATTATTTCATTTGCTTCTAAAAAATATTCTTCGCGGCATGTTTAAAGGAATAATGTTTTTATTAGCCACCTCGCCTCCTCAGACGACGTGGCAAAAAATAATAACGAAATCAAAACATGTTATTCGTATCTTTGCTTTCCTTTTCCTTGTCAGAATTATGCCAGCTTTCAAGTTCATATTATGCATAATTTGTTATTAAATATTTGATTTTACCGGCTTTGTGAAAATTTGTTTTTGTGTGACGTCAAATAAGACTACACTATGCTGTAAAAATAATATGTAAATATGGAAACATCTGATTAAATTTTGAATCCTATTATAAAACCATAAAAATATGAGACCATAATGTATCCATTCGTTTTAAAAACCAAGTATTATCGTGTACTGTACATATAATAGAGCAGTCAAATTTGATGATCTCTGATCTATTGAGATCACAGATGTTGATTTTTTAAACTAGCTGGTCTCGACACTTTCAAGTCTAGTTTCCTACGAAGTCGGCAAAATATATAAATTATATTGACGTGAAGTTGCGCTCTGTAACATGCTCCGTAAGACTCGATTAAACAAGTTTTAAGAAGCCCTGCCCAAAGTTTAAAATGATTTTAGTTAGGTTTGAAGTGTGGTATTTAACAGAATACCATACTTAATGCGGTTAATTCTTGTTTTAAGTAAGTTGGCTTCCATTGGACACCATTCCAAAAATAACTAAACAAGTAACGCTTGGAAATGGTTATAGTTTACACCTGCTGCCTTACTTATATATTGAAACAATGCTGGTGTAGCATCAATCAATAATTCCATACCTCTTACAACTGCAGTTAGGTTCTCAAGGACCCTTCGTAATATGCCTTAATTAAAACATAGCCCATTCGTCCTACTTACCATAAAACAAACATAAAAATACATAATTTCGTCACATCTTTAACACCTCGCTATGAATAATTCCGCTCCCTTCAGGTACATAAATTGTTTTCCGGAAGACATAACTTACAGCAGTACTCCCCGGCTCCTCGCCTGTAACATTCACTTTATCACGAAGTTACTCTGTTTTTCAGTTTATTTATATTCGCAGTACATTTTATGGAGGGTTGGAAGGATGGCGCATAATGCAAATCGTCTAAATGAAAAGCTGTTATAGTAAATCGTGATCGTATGTTATAGTTAGATGCTATAGTTACTGCAACAGCCGCTGGAGCGTCCTTACACTCATCTACAAATGTATGTATGTTTGACCCAAAACGAACGCTAAATGAAAATATGATAAACGATAAATTAAGGAGAGCTCAGTTTTAAAATCATTGTTTAAAATTCGCGTATATTTATACGCGAATTTTAATTGCAGTACTTCCACCGATGAAATATTCTGAATAAAACAGGTTTTAAAAGTAAAAGGTTCTCTGCGGTTGAATTTAGTTATGTCCAAATGAATTTATGAACTTTTGTGTGTACCTTTTTTTTAGTTTTTATTTTATCAATTTGTTTTACAGAGTATAAAAGTCTTTTTCATTGTTCTTATATGAAAGATGTTTTTAAAACTACGTGATTATTATTATTACAATAACATAAGCTATGTGTAAATAATAAAAAAAACGTTCTAAAATGCCATCGCAAAAGCCGAACATTATCTGACTGACAACTCTTTATACCAAGAACCAGGAAGGTTTTAGCGAATGAAGAGCAAAAGGATGAAAGATTTTGTGACAAAAACTTGTTGTTGCATTATGCATGTCTTGAGACGCTGAGAGCTTTATCCGGATTTTCAAACAAAGAGTGCTCTGGGAATTATCGAACAATCCGCACTCGACCGGGCGACAATAAAATGAAAAATGTTCGCAAAATATTAAAAAGCTGGATGTTGTAAGATACGTCTTCGACTCTTTTTAATATCGTTTCGGATATTGCATTTTTTATAATAAAAAGCTAAAAAGTTCAATGTAAACTTTTTGTCGAATATCGAGTCACCTTTGGCTACGACAGTGTAGCTCACGTAGCGGTCGCATTCTACACCACCCGTAAAAAGTATAAGTACTTTTAAAAACTGTAATTTAACACTTAAGCAGCACGTCAGCCTATTAGCTCGTCAGTGCAACCGTCGACTACCTTAGTTATGTACATAGTACTGTATGTACTACTTGGGCTGACTAACGGCTCAAACACTCTTAATCTTCCTCTTGCAATGACCTAAAGTGCTTATAAACTAGAATTTATTTTACAAAGCTTAAATAAGTAGCTCAAAGTTAAAACCATGGACTTAGCTATATATGCTATTCCGTCGCGAGTGCCGTGTCTTTGATCTGTGGCCATCTCCAGCGATCCAGAGACGTTCACACTCTTGCCACTACCGCAGAGACGCGTCACGGACTTTTTTTTATGTCCGTGGCGCGTCTCTGCAATTTTATTTATTTAAATGGATAGGAAACAATAAAATAGAAGGACGGAAGTAAGATCATTATTTATTTATTTATTTATTTAAACTTCATGCACAATAGTGATACATAGGCGGACTTAATGCCACAAGGCATTCTCTACCAGTCATCATTCACCGTTAAACTAAAAAGAGGCTTGAATAGACACTGAATTAGACCTAACGAGTGAGTTATAAGTTATTGTTATTTATGGTATATTTTGATAGGGATAGCTTTCAAGTGATCTATTTAGTTATTGTGTTATTTACCTAGGTAAATTTGGTTTCTTCTGAATCTATCTATTTTTATTTAGTATCCTTTTTTGTTCACGTGACGTATGTATAATAATGTATATGTAAAGGTAAAATGGCGTATTTCAACTCAAAAAAAAGCTCCATTGTCTCCTGATTGCCCTGAAATCAGATAAAAAATAAGTGCTTCGGTTTAGCCAAAGATCGTGAATCATAGCTTACATAGTGAAAAAATAACTAGTTTATTATTACTTGAACATTATTTTTGCACAAAAAGGCCTCTCGAGTGGTCCGCACTGCGGTATACTTGCTACTTAATTATTCTGTCAGAACACGATTTATTGCGAGTAACTATTACAATACATTAAGGATTACCACAAAATAAAGTAGAAATTGTTCGCAATAGTTTGAACATAATGTATGGAAACAGTACGTATTGTGTAGTATGTCGTGTCATCATCAGCCTAGTCTTTTTCCAACTATGTTGGGGTCGGCTTCCAGTCTAACCGGATGTAGCTGAATACCTAACTCACATCTCATGCACGCAACACTTCAACATATCACGACATTAAGAAACATAACTAATTCATAAAACAGCACGGGCTTTGACTTTTATGTCTGACTATAAATTCGAAAATATACCAAGGATGTAATGCTTATTGGCAGTTTCCTGATAAACTCCACACCTAGGGGGTTACTACAACGTCTTAAAACAGGAGTAATTCCAGTGTGGGAAAGAGACAGCTATACAGGTCGTCTAGCGCCATCGCTTTCCCACACTGGGATTTCTCCTGCTTTTAGACGTCATGGTAGGCCACCTGGTTCGATCCTTATTGAAGACACCTTCAACTAATCACACACATTTACGTAATAACACTACTGCACATTGGGTTCTTTTTAAAATAGCCTTGAAAGTCGATACGGGTCTCTATTGGTAAATTATTACTCATTGATCGTCCTCCATTGTACGGGTTCTCTTCGGTAATCAACAGATGGCGGGTTAATGGAAATTCCTATCACGAGCAGACCCTGAATTGTATTGTATTGTATAACGGGCTGGTGTCCGCAACTCCACGTCAAAGCGCGTATTTTGCGTGCGGTAGACCCTGAATTAATTCGATAAGATTTGGGTCACCTATCTTAATTAAATATCCTTCTTTGTAATCATGTTCCTTGCAATAATGCGTTTTAAAAAGACAACGTCAGGATATTTTTTTTTTTGTTACTTTTTATGGGAATAGAAGAGGTTGTACAATAAAATGGAAAGTTTGACTTTGTAGGTGGAAAACTGGGTGAACTCAAAAGTAGAATGAACTTGGTTTGAGACTAATAATATGTCACAGTGACGTCACGAGTACCAATATGTAAACACTAAACAACTTTATAAAGTGTTTTTCTCCTACTGTTCTGATTAAAAATTTCATATTGTCACGAACATAGTATTTTGGAATTCGTATTTTTATGAAAAAGATCCTGTCTCCAAGTTACAATCGTTATTTCTCGCGAAATTGCTTTTAAATTCAGGAAAGTATACACATATTGATGCTCATGACTGTACTTCCACTCGGGTATAAGACTCATTATCACGGTACTGTATTTCAGTTGTAGCCGTTTGGCATGTTTTCATATTTGCTTTGCCTTAACTTGCTTGTCTACCCTTCTAAGAAATAAACTACGATATTATAAATTAAGGCTTAAAATGATATTGTCCTACAACAAACCGCCCGCATGAAGTCGTGTGTACTCAGCACTAGTCAGCTCATCTGTAATTACTACTGAGATGTCTCTGTTGCTAGGTAATCTTGTGTCCCATCTCAGGTCATTAGGAGCTCGCTGTTCGCAGGTTTGTTAGACAGCCAACGTCGCACGCTGTTAGCCGTTTACCTGTAATAAACATCAAATCACTTTTACGTTTCTGTAGATACTATGTAACAAAAATGTCATCTGACCCATACCTTATAAAATACATAACGTTGAACAACTACAAGAAAAGTCTTACGAGAATGTGGGTATATGGCATCCTAACCAACAAGTTCTATTTTACGAGTACAACAAGGAAAGATCTGGTTCATTAGAAAAAAGGGGTTGTAAACTGTGATACTAAAATCCTAGCGCTTTTGATAAGGAATGTATTAGTGATCGTCTCATGAATACTAATTCTAGGATCGTGTAGGTAAGAACCTGTACAATGTAGGCCGGTAAGTGTAAGCAGCATCTTGGTAAAGACAAAATTGACATTTATTTCCACCAGCAATAGGATCCCTTTCTGTTGACAACTTGTTTTATTGCAAATTATATCCTTTCAATAAGTCAAGTTCAATAGACGGCATGGCACGACTGAAGTTGTTGCGGATGGAATAACTTCACTTTATCCGTGACAATAGTGCTTGCAACAGCGCCCAAATATCGGGAACTCAAAACAAATAGTAAACATGGTAAATATCCCATTTTCAGTACTGTTTTACTCTAGTAGCCAAATACAATCATCAAACTTCATCATTGCGTACCTCCTACGTAAGCCGTATCCAAAACTGATAGAAAAGGTCAATAAAATCCGAAGCTTAAGTCAACAGTTCCTGTTCAAACTCTTGTAACGTTTGAAGAGTTCTCTGGTTACCACATAAAGTACCGTCAAGGGTTATTCAGAAAACCTCACATTTTTATTACTATAGCCTTTTTAAGGGTTTCGGGTTAACCATCGTCACTGTACCCTACTCATGCGACGGGGAATGGCATTATCAAACATTCTGACTCTGACCCATAAACTAAGAGTATACTCGATCGCACTTAATCGTTTTCAGGGTTAGTTTCTTTCTAAACTTGCGTCGGAAATTTATATCGCTAAAATTAAAATCTTATAAAAGGTTGTAATCATACTGGTCGATTTTGATTAAAAAAAATGGGCATTGCCATTAAAGTGAGTAAAGATAAAAAAAACCTAATGGCATTCGAGATTTTTTAAATGTGGCTAGTATTACTTTCTTAATTTACCTAAATCTAAAAAGATTGTACCATATTTTGATTAGAATAATAAAGTGATTGAATGTTCGCCAAGTCTCAAGTAGACTGTTTCTACACCACTATGCGAAAACGGTGCACATCCCTAGTCCGCAGGCCTCGGGCCAACTCCAGCGACATTCTGAGGGCATTCGTGCAGAGGTTTCATAACCAGTGCCTCAAACATTGCTGTGTTGTTAATTTGCTGAGCAATCGAATATTTAGTGTTAGGTAAGAACTTGTAGTTTAAGATGTGTTATTTTATGTTGAATTTTATGATCCTTTGTAGATTTAAATAAATTATTCTTTTATATTATTGTATTGGTTCTTTTGGCATGTAGCCATTGTCAGAACTTCCTTTCCATTCTATTACCAGAGTCAATTTCACAACATATTAGATCGGATGTGATCTTTGGAATAGAAAAAATCTAAATTATTATTATGCGGCTGATATTCAACAAAAGTTGTATAGCACCCCGTAGCCTTTGAAGCCAGTCTCGATTTAAAACGAGATTTGAATGCCTGTTTACTGGGTCAAGTAATTTTTATTGACGGTGGGAACAGGGACACCGCCACTAGGCCTAGTTTCTTAGAGATTTTTCGATGTACAAAAGCTGACCTAAAAAGCATTTTTCCGTGGGCAAATAGAACCTTTGCACTATGCATGAAAGAGAACAAATTCTAAATTGTTGAATCTGTCTGTTTTATAAGTGTAATGGAGACATTTAAATGGGAGAATAATAAGTCTGAATCAGAACAAAAGCTAAAAAGTTGTCCATTAAATAAGAAAAAAAACATTAAAGATTCTAAGTTCGCTTCATTTTGTGTCCGAGCATTTGATAAAGACATGAGTGAGTTGCTGTTTAATTTTGCCACGTTACGTTTACGAGCAAAAATATTACAATGGTGCTCAATTGAAAGGATTGAGTGGGTCGTTTTATATTCTAAAAGGCATTTCAGTTTACTTTGAGCGATAAGTGGTCACTTTAGATTTATGTGTGGTTTGTTTACCTTTGATGTACACAGAGAAAACTTGGTAGTGATTGATGGATTGCCAAGTGGAGTGAGGCTAGGATGTGTCTATTGGGTATTCATCCTTAAGAAAAGTTAGAGACATATTATGACGTTAAAAGAACAACTGCCTAATATCCTTACTTTGTAAAGTAAATGATAATATAACTTATTGTTTATTTGACACAGTTGAGATATTCCATTACATTTAATTTTTTGCTGATTAAAGGTGAAATTTTATCATTTTACATTTTAAATTATACATTTAACTTTTTTGGGAGAGGTAGGCTTATGTTCAAAATCATAAATATTTCTTATAATGTACTATCCTGTGTATAATACCTTTCAATTAACTGCACTATCAAAGTGACCAACTTTGTGGAAGCACTTATATCGTGTCGCAGTCGGACAGTTGAGTCTTACAGCTCAATTAGGACGCGCTGGAGGTGCTTCCAACTTAATTTTTCACCTGTTCACTAAGCCAGACGTTTATAAGACTGTTATTTTTAAAATAATACTACTAGCTTCACTTTGACCGAGATATAAGTAGTATTAGCATAATTATGCTTAAAAGGAAGATTTTACGTATGAGCTTCGGCAATGAACTTCTGGAAAAACGCCTTTTAGATACGAGAGAATTTTTCAAACATCTTTACACCAATCATATTGCCCAGCACCTTCCGGTATAGCCTTGAGTTTTCAACACTTTAACTTTTGTATAAAGTAGAACCAAACTACAATAACATTATCTTCATTGCGCTGTCTCCTCATCACGCTGCGTCGTGATGATACGAAAAGTTTGTTGCCTGTGAGCAACGTGAGGGCTTTTTCCCAGAGTATAACTGACAAAAGTACCATTTCAGACTTTTCACTGTCTGTAATGTATGTGCTGGTTTCGCCCTCGTTAGCTAGGTTTAAACGTTTATGCTTGGAAATAATATCATCGCACAAATTTAACGCTAACAAATATTTTACTTCACAAAAGCATTAAGTTGTCCTTAGAGAAATAACCTTAGATTAAAACAAATCCATTCTCATAGATTTATTGAGTATTCTCAGTACGGACGGTACCAATTGTATATGCGGTATCTATTACCCGGATACGGGTCTAATCCTATTTCTATCCCGAATGTGTTCTGATAAACATAATATATAGAAGATTTGATTTGATTGTGGTAGAGGACCTGGACCCTGCTGGAGAACAAAAGAGAGTGAACGTACTTACTTACACATTATTTAAATCCATATGACCATTACATAAAAGGTACAATAAATATAAAGAATAATAAGGATAAATTCAAAATTGAAAACATTTTATCTAAGGACAATAATTTTATTCACAATTGTGTAGATCTCTTAATCTTGACTGAAATTACTACGTTTTTGCCGCAGTTATTTAGTTTATTGTTATTTAGTTTTAGTTTTTATTAGAAACAATGAGAAGTGAAAATGTGAATTCCCATTATTCAACGAGAAATTATTACAATACCAGATTGCAGTTACTTTTACACCTTATCTTCCACATAAACAGTTATCTCTAACCATGTCTAGTTACTCGTTGCCTGTTGTTATTATTCCAGAATCTTATCCCATATGTGGATTCAGGAATTAGTTGTTCAGTTTATATATGTACGAATATAGCTATCGATAACAATTGACAAATATTTTCGTAAACAGTAAGCGTTAACATCAGCGTTAGCTATGGACATATTTTTTATATAAAACCAACATTCAATTGGAATTTTAACACCATTGTCCCTGGGGTTTGTATATTCATTAAATAATACGAAACAAATAAATCCTTACAAACGCAGGATAAGCCAGTAATTTGCTATAAATTCAACGTAATTTCCTGAAAAGAGGCTTTGAACAATGCGTCACATATGTGCGTTACGTTGTACCTACATGATTATAACTCTTTTTTTATTTATTTTTTTATTGTTTACATTATATCTTTTTTTGTACCTGTCGTGTGTTTCGCCTGTGGCACTCGTATTAGTAATTAATTTGAGAAAACTACACATCAAAGCCTTTGGGATGGCAGTGTTCAGAAATTCTACAACTTTGTTGTGTATGAAGTTTGTAAAATATCCTTGCTTTGTATAGATTCCATGTTAGTATTATATAATTGCATATCACATGTGAGAGTGCTATGTATTGTAAGGCTACTTCTTAAATTTTGTTATCTTTCATTGACTGAAATGTGCCTTGGTGGCCGAGAGAATGTCATGCGCACTCAAATGTCTCGCTGATGGTGGCGGGTGTGTCGGGTCATATAGCTCCCTTCAATATGGTTGAGTTGAATGGCACTGATTCATGCGTCATGTTCGTGAACGGGCGCTGTCAGTTGGGACTGGTCACCTCTTAGCTGCCACGGTTTATTTTATTTACTTTATTTTTTTTTTCATTGTGGATTTAATCTTTTATTCTGGATGCTCTTAATGTGCAAGTCTTTCTACAACGTTCTCACTTATATGTATAATCTCAACATGAATGATGTAACCAAGATTTTGTTAAAATATTTTGATTTAAAAGTCAAACTACATGGACACTTCCGTGGAGTTTCTTGCCCATTCTTCTCCATAGAGATCTACGCTTTGGAATGTGCAACTACAGTACTTTCTCAAGTTATCATGTCTTGTGACTGTGACTGTTCGCTTCTTTTTGTTTTTTTTGTCATTCAAAAGTGCCTGTGATGGTCTAATTGAAATAAATGCTTTCGACTTTAACTATGACTTTGTATTGTATGTATGTACAGCAGCGGACTACAACAGTATTGTCATCTGAAATCTGCTGTTACTAGTTGAGATTAATGTTAACTGCCGTTAGCTGGTTATTGTGTATTAATGTGATAAGTTGTATCTATAATCTGGTGTAATGATCGCCGGATTTAGATATATATGCAGGTTATTACAATCGCGAATTGGTATTTATCTTACATTATGACGTTATTATGGCTTTGCATTAATGCATATCATAATGAACTTATTCCTAAAACCAAAGTTTAGTTGCACTCCAAATTGTTATTGTATTGTTGTAGATTTCACGCATGCATTAAGCAGCGATACGTCTGATCGGGCACTAAGAGTTATGTAATGTTAGTAGATCGCACAAGATGAGTTTGGTGCAGAGGAGCTCGGACCGAAGCCTTCAGGCGACGGAAAACATTATGCATGGAGTGTTAAGTGCTGCTGCTCACGAGGAACTTGAGAACGTTATTTAGGTCACTGTAGTCTACATTACACACAGATGAGTGGTTTTCGTGTACAGGACGTACTCAATAATTACCGAACATAATTTTGATAAAATATTCGACAACATGTGATGCAATACTATAGTAATACAGCAAAAAAACTAGGTAGTGTTTCTTATTTTCCATGGTAAATGAAAGTGTTTAAGTAAGTAGTAAGTAAATCCAATTAAATTCAAAATCTTTAATTCATTTCAAAAATTTAAACCAATTAGAATCTGAATGCAAACAGAGGTGTTTATATTTCTGGAACGTTGTTTATCCAACGTTTCAATCGCTTAGCTCTACTAGAAAATATCTCGTTTTATTAAAACAATATTTGTTTGTTTTCCTTCTAGTTAAAATAAAGCAAAAGCAAAAACAGACACAAGATATTTTATATTCTTAACTGTAGGCACTTCGTACGATAATATTTTAAGTATTTCAATATTAGTTAAAGTTTGTTTATTTGATATTTTTAAGGTAAAATTAAATTCTTAACACAAGAATGGCTCTCAGACAGGTCAATACTAAAGTATTTGTAATTCTTCTGTTGAACCAATTTCAATAAGGTTATCTTGTAATTAGGTCAAGTCCTTAACATCTCACCTACTAGCACATCATGACGTTGACACCGCTACTCATACGTCACGTGATCCACGGCGTGACCCTCGACGGTTTATGATGACGGTCGACGGCTCCAACAGCCTGCTCCGTACACCGAGTAATGCTTCGTGTATTTACGTTAACCTGAAACTATTAATCTGAGTTACTTCATAATACTAATTAAGGTAGGCTTAAATTAGTAGGGAAACACCGTGTAAAGTTCGTGAAGCATGCGTGCGTAAGTAGCGAAGTACAAACAATAGGCAAGTAGGGATGTTAGACCAAAATATTGCAGTAGATACAACTGATTGTTTCTGGCTCGCTTACGTTCTTATTAAATTGTATGCCATTTATTCAATTGCAAATGCCACGTATTTTCCAGCTTTTAAATAGACTTGTAACGGAACAGAGTCCCAATTAATAAAACCACCTTGTTTCGTAAGTGTTGACAGCAATGTACTCGTAACTGAAATGATATAATTGTGTTCTCATTTCAACATTTTGTTTGAAAATAATTGGAAGGTTTTGCATGGCACCTAATTAATTTTAGCAATGTGTATTTATATCATTGGTCTGCTGCCAGGTTGTTCAATGTTTTATACTAATTATTTACTGATAATAAATTAAAGGGATACTTATAGCAACGATTATCCTCATCACCGAGGTAGCAGAATAACAACGTTCAGATGAGATATAAAGTTCATATAGCACTGCCACTATCATCTAATATTTAGGCAATCGATCCCACAAAAACTTGCACCAAAGTTTTTGTGTGTTTGCTTACATAAACAGTACCAATTTGCGCACAACTTAAAGGAGAATGGGCCTTGAAGTATAGGCATCTGCTCCAAGGTCCAATAACCATAAGATATACATAATTGAAAAGAGCTGTTCGCCATACTAAGAAATGTTCCTCTTAAAAATATCCTACCCTTTGGTATGTATCTTAAAGCTGTTGGAGATTGGGGCAATTCCTCCCATTCTCATTTGTCACTTTTTAGGGCAACACGCTGAAACTTGTAAAAAAGTCAAATCCTACCAACGACGACGGTTGCAAATCGTCATTCGTTTCAGCGAAGCAACCCTAATAAGGCATTTACATTGTTCTTTTTATTATCCATAACGATCTGGGACGTTATGGATAATAAAAAGAAGTCTATTAATTAATATTTTTACGAAATATTGGTGGGGTCTTTGTTGTAAATACGTAGATGAAATAAGTATTCCAAAAGTTTATGTTGGTATTAATATAGGTTTATATATATTTTTTTGTTTCATGTAAGAGAACACGGTGCAAAATAAATATGTGGAGAGTACTTTTAAAATAGCCTCGTAATTAAATTAAAGAAAAGTTCGAATCGTCTCCAACCAGTGGCATGTGCTCAACGCGCCCATAACACTTAAACTCTACTCACCCCGCGCGAGAAACGACGTGCACATTTCAATTACGCTGCACTGTATATTACTCTCACCATCAAACAGTTTTTGCATCGTTCCGACAGTGTTATGAAGAGCGGAACATTTAGGCTTTGGCAGCGGACGGGAGTCTCCTGGACCCACTCCAACAATCGTTAACTTTATGTGTTCTGCGAGGGAACTGTCTAACCCACTTAAACAGGAACTAATAATATAGATTTAATACCTATACACAATGCGTTACAGACGTTTTTTCGGAGATCATGGGTTTCAAGCACACAATTGCTGTAGTTTTCCAAAACCCCTACCAATTTTATCGGTTTTTTTTATTAAATATTAAATGGGCTTACTCTTGACCTCAATTTGGTCCTGAAGACAGAGATGAGGTCGACGATGGAACGAGCTGACCCAAAAGAAGTCTAGCGCCTCGCGCCTTAAATATATTGGGGTCATATGAACTTAGGAATACTGACTCAGGCAGGGAATTCCACTCCTTGACTGTGCGCAATAAATGACGTAGCAAAACGCTTCGTGCGAATGTGTGGAACATCGACAAGGTGTCAATGCAGGGTTTTTTTTCATGATTTCTTTACTATATTGATTGATTTTAATTAGCTCACTCACTCATTCCACATAGTGCAATCACTAATCAGAATTTATAAGATGCTTAAGATTATTTCGTCCCTCTATGAATATTTGAGGCGATTAGTTTTATAGGAGACGTAGTAAAAATTGTAACGGCCTCTTAGAGGGCCGATTCCGTCTTTGGCAATTCTCTAAAGTGGTGTGTGAATAAATGAACACTGACAGTGGGACTTAGGTGGTCGCGTAATGATTATTAGTTAACAATGGATAAAATAGTAGTTTTAAACGAAATTAAAATTTTGTGACTTTTCACACCACAGAAAGAATATTTAGGTGCTACTGAATAATTTATAAGATTGTTTGATTCTGACAATAGATTTCGTCGAGTTCGGTATTTATTTTAGACAATACATGATCATTATTTGAATAATGGCTTTTGTGTAGTCACGTCGTCCACTTGAACGCTTCGTCCGATGAAAATAATGCGAAATTAGAGATGGAACTTTTTTCACTCCGACATTTTAATGATTGAATTGTGAACGTTCTGATTAAATGAAAAGGAACTAAAATGAACTGTGATTATAAATTCATTTGCTATTGAAAATGACAGTCAGGCAATTCCGTATTTGACGTTCATTGTATTCGGTTACAATATTTCGTCACTGTTTTCGATGTTGGAAGTTAACGATAGAAAACTTATACTTACTGATTCTGATAGGAGCGTAGGGTACAGCGTTGTAGGGAAGAGACTTAGAACGAATGGAAGTCTATAAAATTACATTAATCTAAATGTACAACCCGAGTACAAATTCTGTACACCTAAAGCCCATTGGTATTTCAAACATTCACAATTATGTATATGTTGTAACCGTAAATGCACCCGAAGAAAAAAAATCTGATACGTGACTGAATTCTTAAAAAAAGACATAAAATATATTAGTCTCACACATGTTGCACCAGCACGAGACGGCACCGCTATCACGGAATGTGTATTCACTATTTCTGTATTTATGAAGAGTCAGTAACATTATACATTACAATTAAGATGTTCTGCTCAAATTCTCTCAGAAGAACATAACGGGTTAATAGTTTCGGATCTGATATCGAACAGGCAGCCCTAGTGTGTGTGCTCACAGTCGACTGATCTAAAATCTTTATTCGTGTGGATTGCGTTCGCTTTCCGTCGCTAACGATCTGTGACAATCGTCTAAATGCAATTTCCACCAATACACGCCATGTTCAGGCTCGATTCAATAAATGCACGACTAACTAATTGGTAATGACTGTGCTCTCTCTAACTACTGCTAATTGTGTACGCTAATAATTATGTATGCATGAATGGTAAGCTTTAGTTCCGCCAAGTAAACGAGACTATAGTTAAACCTGCCAAACTCAATATTTCTCTGTCACTAGCAGACCAAAGAAAAAGGCCTCGAGTGCCATGAAACTGATTCTCTCCTCTTATTCAATAACAGTTGCTCATAAATAATGTTCAGCAGTTGTAAATGGCTGCGTGTGATAAACTGTCACGTACATGTATCAAGTGTGTCCGTTCTTACGTAGAGAGAATACTTTACGAGGCCATAAAGAGGAGATATTGTGTAGCGAAGTGTTTTTGTAGGTACAGTAGGTACTTCGTACTGATGTCCACGTCGTATAAGGTATCAACTTAAATGTATGTATGGACAAATTCAGCAGATTACAGCATTATTTAGTGTATAATAGTTATGTGATTATTTAACTTGATTGCATTTTTTTAAACGAGTCTGTAACTATACAACTGTACCTAACGAGGTTGTAGTGTTATCCGAAATTGAGCCTTTGTGGGTCAGGGTAGGCGCTACTGCTTATACCTGCTTCCAAAATCCAATTAATCAAATTAATGGACTAAGAAACGGATTACTTTGAAAACGGTGATTCAATGAAATAAATTGATTGTATTTTAGCCGAAGTACTAAATTGAATTGAAGAAACAGCTTCGAGCAGTACATTTATTTACGTTTCAATGCTGACTCAGACTTAATTATACAGGTTTCGACTAAAAGGTACTCTTAGTAAATAATAATTTAGAAAACGAAGAACCTACGTATAGACTTATATAGTAAGCAAAGCAAAGTCATTAGACTGCTAAAGGGCGAGATAAAGATATTTTTACTATCGAGTGCCGGTTTTTTTTGTTGAATTTCAGATTTTTACTTTTAGAAAAAGTGTAAGTATTTTGTTCTGTGGGTAAAAATAATATTTACAAAAAAAAAATATGTCAACCTCACCGAGGAAAAAGCGCTTCTCGTGAGACATTACACAAAGTTCATGAAAATGTTTTTGCATCTCTTCGATCTTCAACGTATCGTAAACTGCGTACGGATAAGCGAACACTTTAGGGTCTTCCCACAATGTCTCCCCGAGGTGTCATAGAATTTCTCGTAAGATCTACAAAGTGTTGCTGTTTATCAAATATTAAATAAATATAAAAATAGTAACGCTTTTTATATTTTATCACCACAAATTACATTCTTTGTTTGTGTTCGTTCACAGGAATTTGACAAAAAAATAATAGTATCGGGATTGTTTAACTTCAACTCTACTTGTCATTGACTACGTTTGACCATTATATCCTTCGTTAAAGAAAAAAAAAAACTAAAATTAAGTTCCGTTAGTTTGACAACTGACTCTTCTCTGATTCTGAAAAAAAACTAATTTCCTTCATTAGCGAAATTCCAATTAAATTCTAAAACCTACATTCTGCAAAAAATCTCCCATTTTTGTTTTGACTTTTAGCAACTCAGAATTTTATAATTAACGCTAGTCAGGAACAGAAAAGAAACGATTATAACATTAAGACATCGTTTGGTCGCCCTTACTCAATGTTTTAATGTCCTCAAAACTAAATGATCGCATGAAGAACGTGTCTACGTTCTATGCAGCAGTTCTAGCTTATACTTCTTTTTATTATAGTGAGTTCTATTACTTACAGGCTAAAACATAACACAGTGACCTACTTCTTCCAGAAGATGAAGTGACGGGTACTGATGCACTTCATAAAGTTTATAACTGTAATACTAACACATGTGGCACATAATACGAGACGTTAGTACATAAAACGCATATTTACTGGCTTGCATTAGAGGCTATCTCTGCTTACTCATATAAACCAGTCTCTCATCGAGGTGCTGTAAAGGAAGCGAGTCACATCTGCATACATATTCTTTGTTTGTGTTTGTTTGTGTCATTTTGTGAGAAATACACGTGATAAATGGAACGTTTTTATGCTGAATGAAGTTGAGCATGCGCTGCCATCTGTCACAGTAATGCTGTGTTTTATTGTTGTAAAGAAACATCATCATTCTTCTGCCCATATCAAAATTTCCATACTTCTCTATTTTAGCTGTCATCTCATCAGTAACCTCCTTTCTAGCCCTATTATCCGTCATACAATCCATCCATCGTTTCTTTGGTCTTCCTCTATTCTTATAGCCATTCATATTCAAAAGTTTCGTCACGACATTTTCCTCATTCCTCCGCATATTGTTGTAAAGAAACGTGAGCGATTATTCGTATATATTCAATACCGGTGGTGGCAGCTGGAAGTTTAGTGAGTGGGAGGCATATTAGATTATGTAATTGATTGTTAACGTTAACAGACACAATGTCTACGTGTGTCTACGTTAAATATAAAATATTGTGCCCATTTATATTATATCACAGCTGAAACATAATCAGGATGAATAGAAGGAACGTTGAGACTTGGCCTTAAAAGGTTATCACATTTTGAGAAAGTTGCTACAGGAACAACATCATCATTTTCATCATTTCAGCCAAAACACGTCCACTGCTGGACATAGGCCTCGCCCAAGTGCCACCACATTGACTGGCCCTTTGTGACTTGCATCTAGCGTATACCTGAAACCTTCACCAGGTTATCGGTCCACCTAGTGGGAGGAATTCCAACGCAACGTCTTCCGGTTCGCGGTCGCCAATCCAGAACTTTTTAGACCCCATCGGCCATCCGTTCTGCGAGCAATATGCCCTTTTTTTTCCGGATGGGAAATCATCAAATGACCCCCCCTCCCCCACTCTGGGTGGAGCGGAGGGGAGTGTCAGACTTGTACTGACTAAAACCCATCCATGTTCCTTCTTTGCCCTTTGTGTTCCAGGGCCACGGTATCTCTTTCGAACAGTCCCGCAGCCCTGGCAGGCATCGGCCCATGCGGACCCCTACTTGATTACTGACTTCTCTTTGAGGCGCGCGTGGAACACGAACGCGCCGTCGACACGGCCTGTCGTCATAAGACGGCCGGCGGACGGTGAGCTAGCCCATAACTCGCCGTCCACAGGCCAGCGAGCAATATGCCCTGCCACTTAAGTTTGGTGATTTTTCGGGCTACGTCGGTAAATTTAGTTCACTTGAGGATGTCCTCATTGCTGATTTGATCACACATGGAAACTCAGAGCATAGCCCTTTTCATTGCCCTTGGGTGACTACCTCAATCAGAAGACTTAACCTTCTGACGAGGTCTATTGTGAGCGACCACGTTTCGGTCCCGTATGTAACCACTGGTAATACACACTGGTCATAGACTTTCGTCTTGAGTAAGTTGAACGAGAAAATACCACGCAACTTCCCGAACGCTGCCCAGCCGAGTCGGATTCGACGATTGACCTCTTTCTCGAACTTAGACCTTCCTAGCTGGACCATTTCTCCAAGGTACACATAATCATCTATAACTTCGAGTGTAGAGTCTCCGATCTTGATAGGAACAACAACCGCAATAATATTATGTTTTGTAAACTATACAAACCATTATTGTGAAGGATTTCAGGAAAAAATAAAGTAGTGTTTTGCTCTTGTTGATTTACGAGTCACAATAAATCCGCGCCCTTGTTAGTACCTTCAGAACATGTTCAGCTCACTACAAAAAATAGTAGATTCGTAAATAATGAATCGGAACAAGGGTAGCAGGGATCGTAATATATCTTCGAGCGCTTGTATTCGTACTTTGATAGAGGGATACAAAGCAATCAATCGGGAGAAGCATTATGTATTTGTTCTTGGAAGACTGCGTAAACTTGCTTACTTGTAACCAAAAGAAATTAACAAAAAGACAGCTCAGACAGTAGAAGTTATATCCAACGATAACTTTAAAAGTACAGCAAGATTATTAGCATTCCTTGGAGAGGAAAAGCGAATACCTCTTACTAACACTTCCTGTTATCTTCGCTCTTCATTTGTTTAAATATATCTCCAACAAGGTTTTCATTTCAACGGAGCCTTAAAAATTTCGTTATCTTACTAATCATTACGTATTTCAATTGCCATCATAATTCTACGAAGCAGAAGCTTGTCTCCTTTAATAATTTCTATATTTTGTTTACCAGCAGCTAACGAGACCTCCCCTCGCCCCCCTATTTGGAGGGCGCTCGCAATACTATGAGTATTGCGAGCGCGCGCAATAACTGAATAAAACTTATAGTTGAAAATTCGTGAATACTTTAGGAGTTGATGTTTTGCCATGGGCCATATAGACTTTATCTTTGCACTTTGATCTCAGCTCATTCTCTTCAATGGCTTCCAACACAAAGGTCCTTTTACAATATTTGATGTTCGATGCTTATCGTCTCTTGAATGACGCTTTTAAACTGACCCTTATTTTGTTAATAGTAATAAGGACAACATTCTAAACAAAACCTTTGGAAAACTGTGCATGAATACAAATATTCTAAACAGTTTTATTTTATATCTGGATTAATTTCAGGTCCTTTGCATGTTTTATAGTCAAGATTAGCGCAGTGAATAAAGTTACATTTTAAGTGAAGGGATTGTTATCAAGCCTCTTGTCACTTGGGGGGAAATGTGCCGTGTGATGACGACTCACTGTTTTACGGAACATTCTCGAAATTGAAGCTGCAAGCAATGTTTATGTTTAAGAATGTTCGTACATGTCGTACAGCTAGTTGGTGTTCACGTTCTAGTTGGCAAGCGTTACATTAAAAATGTCACCCAAGAGTGACATTTACATCACAACAGGTTTTTAATTATGCAGTTACCACAACATGAAAAAGTGCCAAACCAAAACTAATACTAAACTTAGTTTTTTGGTTACGTTTAGATAAGAAACATCACCAAGCAAGATAATGAAGTACAAAGTCTAATTCATCATCATCATCATCATTTGCCTAGCCTTTTCCCAACAGTGTTGGGGTCGGCTTCCAGTCTAACCGGATGCAGCTGAATACCAGTATAAAGTTTAATTTTCATCCACTAATTGAGATGTAGCCGTTGCGATAATCCAGTGAAGAAATTATTATCAATATCGTAGTAGTTATGTTTAGCGATATAACCTTGTATCTCGTCTAATCCATGTTCACCAGCAGATTAAATCCAACCACAGTTTCAGTATTTAGAATTAAAATATTCAGCTTCAGTTAGTTTTGAACGTGACTAAACTTTCTGAAATTATTCGTTCACAATAATTGAAACAAAACTAACTTCACTGTTGCTACAGGAGAGCTATATGAGTTGAAAATTTATATTGTTATCTAACCTTTAACAATTTGTATCTCATTTGTGTTGAGAAATTAAATCGACGATGACTTATTTTTTTTATTCAAAAGCAAATTAAGGAATAAACCAGATAATATAAACCATATAAAATATAAACCATATCAAACTGTAGCAAGACCTAAATCTATTTATTGCTCAATCGCTTCTATAAATGATAGTAATTTAAATTTGTTTGTACGAGAGTCGATTATTAAGTACTACTGAGAAGCTTGATACATATATTTAAATCAGTTTACTCACCCCGAAGGAGCTTGTGGCTAAATAATAACAGCCGCTCGGATCGATCTTTAGGTTAAGCCGTGCTTGCGGATGGGTGATCACATACCGAGTTTCCTCCGTGCCTCGGAAAGCACGTTAAGCCGTTGGGCCCGACCCAAAAGATCTGACAACCAGTCTTACAAAGCGGTATCGTATTACCCAGTACTGGGTTGTGGGGGTCAGATAGGCAGTAGCTCCATGTAAAATACTAGTATTCAGCTACATCCGGTTAGACTGGAAGCCGACCCAAACATAGTTGGGAAAAGGCTAGGCAGATGATGACAGCTCACCCCCTGCCGAGCTCGCTGAGTTGGTAAGTTCACTCAACTGATAAGATTCTGTATGTCTACAGATTAACCTGTTGTTTGATTTAGTGATTCATTATGATTGTTTGTAATTGAACTTTTGGTAAATGACGAAAACAATAGTGATTGTTAAAAAATCTCTTGCTTTTCAGTAAATAAGTTAGCTAGAATACAACACATCAACCAATCTAAATTAGCTGAAAAAAATTGGTTAGCAATTAAGTACGGGTAACTAAAGCTCTCAACTTTTATTATTAAAACTAATGAGCTTTCAATGAATTGAAAATCTTAACAAACATAACAATAAACCGTTCTTCCAAGAGGCACCGTGACGCCTAACTTGCTTCTAATTAATTTGTAAAGAGACATTGTTAATAGCAAATGGACCTGGGATCTAATAACAAAATGCAGAATTAAGTTTCTCGAAGCTTTATTTGTATTGAAATTGCTATAAAATTCGGGTCGACGGTCCTCTTGTCATTCAATTGTACCAATTTGTAAAAGTTTGAATTTGCAGTACATTTAACTGGAAATGTATTTAGTAGATGCAAATATACCTAATTGATTCACAATGTATTCATTTACAAATTAATTATGATTCAAATAGTTGTAGAAGAACCTTTGTATGATACTTGTATAGATAGTAAAATTTACTGGAAACAGTGAGAGTAAATATAAACTTCATACAAATTGATAGAGACAAAATAGAAAGACATCACGCGACCTGTTTACCAGTCTACCCACCCCACAGCGTGCTTCTACAGAGCCCTGATGTTTACCGCTCGAGGCAAGGACGACAGTCAATGTCTGTTCGCGGCGCAGTTGAGATGTCTTGGAACTGTACCCGATTCATTGTGCCCCGTGTTAAGTTGTAATCTCAAGTAATTTGTTACTTTGCTAGAAACAGTGTATCGCACCCAGTATGTTTTCTTAGAACGAAACCCATCGTCTGTCCAAGTGATGTACGAGCCTAACGGAGTAAATCCTGACATGTCCGACATACTTTTAACTCGATAATCCTAAAGCCATACACCGCCCATTGTGTCACCTTATGTGAAATGTTTTCTTTTATCGATGTTATTTGTATGATGTACATAATAAAGAATATTCTATTCTATTCTAATGATTCGCGTAAAAGAGGTATTTTATTTGCAAAAAATAAATATTAACAGTCAATAGAACGTAGCTTAGTATTTCGTCTTATTAAAATCGAATGAAATATAATTCGGTCCAATAATGAAGTTTGAAAACAAACATCAGCAAAACCTTTGACCGGGCATCATTTCTGGGGTAAATAAATATGCGAACACACGCATCTGTAATCCCTACGATTGCCGGAACTGCCCCGAGGGATGCAGACGAGGCCGTAATCTTTACAAAAATATGCTTAAAGTCCAGTATTTGTTGGTAATAATGTTAACGAAGGGTAAAGGGAATTCGGAAAACTTCGTCAGGAATTGAGTTTACGCAAGTGCTACCCCAATTTTGAACCTTATAAACTTTAATGTTCCTAACTTCAAGCTTATCTTTACTCAAGTCAAGTCAATTCTTAAACTCAGTCTGGTGTCGTCCGAAATTAAGCTGTACACTATGATAACACACACTGTAATAACTTTCCTATCTAAACTCACACTCGATTAGTTAATGTTCAGCTAGTTTGTAGTAGGAGTCGTCAACTTGCCTGACCGACTTCCCGAACTTACCAGATATGTACGAGAAGTTGACCCGAGTCCAAGTTAACGCGAGATATATCATACTTACTGAGTGCAAAAACGAACAAGAAAGAGGGTAGACCGATTTGTCTGCTCATAAACACCCACCCGCAATAACTTCAGTTTATCCGTGATCATGGTGCTTGCAACAGCGCCGAAATATCGGGAACTCGAAGAAAACAATAAACATGGTAAATATCCCGTCTTCTAGTTATAATAATGGTAGATTTACGTCATAGAGTTAATTAATGAAGCGGTTTTATTCGTGAGCACACATTCATGTAATGAATATGGCATTAACACATTGTTAATAACATATTGATAGCCACCATTCAATGTAAATTTGTTTATTTAAATGATGCATTAAATACATTACCTATATCAAAATAAAACGGCTACATCCCGTTTGGTAACTTTCCCGATTCGCCAACTAAACAAAAGACGTGCAAGACAAGCTTAATTAAAACCCGAAGTTCACCGACATCCGACTCTGATTTATTGGTTCGCTACATGATTTATTCAGCGGAGTAATTTACCATACAACGATTTCCTTTTATGATGTAGTTGTAAACCTCGAGACTGTCTTTGACTACTTCTTAAAATCAGTAGCAGTTCCTGAACATGAGTGAATTGGTATCTGTTGCCATTCGTGTTCATTTTCCAGATATTTGCATGTCCTGATAGATCTACGGTTTTTTGAATAATTTCCATTAGCTCACGGTATAATTGAAAGTCTCTGAAATCCACATAAAGTTCTGTTTTTTTTCTTTTGCCTGATATCCCACTGCCGGGCAAAGACCTCCCCCATAACCTTCCACTCTTCCCTCCGTGTGTATACGACGTGAAATATTTCAGCAAGTAGTCCTTGTCCCTATGATAAAGGAAGAACGGGAAGGTTTAGTATTGTACGACATACTTGTGTTGCATGTTAAGTACTAAAGCTTTTTATTAACTTCTATTAAACACTACACAATTGCGTTGTTTTGTTTATTAGTATAAGCAGAGTAAACTTATTAATACTCGTAAGTATCCTCACAAAAAATAGCTCAGACATCATAATTCATAACACAAGTTGCATGCTTAAGTTGAAGCCCACTAAATACTTGTGTGATATGAGATTTCACATTTTTTTAATGTTACATTCACAGACATTAAATTACCTACAGCTGTTAATAATTAAATTCAACAACTTCAAAGGACAAAGCTAACTCAAGTGTTAATATTCACGTTAATGTTCTTGGATTAGCAACAATCAGACGTGAATCTCATTATAATCGTGTTTATTATTGCTGCTATTGTGTATTGTGATAAGCAACATTGATTACGTAGACATTATAATTATCTACATAAGCAAACTAGTATATCTGTTTTCGTAAGCAAACAGGGCAAGTGTACCCAGTTAGTTTGAACTAGTGAGAACCTCTTGAGAACTTAACTCCAGCTTAAATAGTTCTGTAGATAGAGTTGATAGAGAGACTTAATAAAAACTGGGTGTGTAATGTTAAACAATACTGGGCACTAGCAACTTATAACAAAAAACAAAAGGAAATAACTCAGTTGATGAAACATTTAAGTTAGATTCAAAGTTCATAAAAAAGGAGTCCGCTAACAATCGTTATGACCCTGACAACATAGCAACAGTGTAAATAATAAGGTCAGAGTCGTCCCTAAACGTTCAGCCCCTCACTGAACGTTTCTGAAAGATCTGGTTCATTCAAGATTCATGACTTGGCATGTTTATCTACATTCCGTATTAATGAACAGACTTTTTCAGGCTAATTGTGTAGTACAAGTTGCAGGCAGACGTAAAACTAATTAATACAATACAAGCCACTGTAATTCTAGAAACCAAAATTAATTAAATTACCAGGATCCGATAAACTTAAATCAATCGAGAACCCTTTAACATTACGCTATAGTACCTTAATTCCAAACTTAGTTAATCAAATGTAGTATCGTGGGTACCGCAACTGTACATCAATAAATTACTGTAGTTTTTCTAAGTTTTGACCTGAGACTGCGGCATGAAAATGGTAATGCAACTGAAAAAGAATAATACAAAATGACGATGTCGTTAGTGATTATGCCCACGCGCCATTAAAACTGTGTTCCACAATAAGGCAACAATTCTTCATTAAAAAGTAATGAATCCGTTTTAGCCCAACCTTTGTTCATATTATATTCACAGAGAGTTCAATGAACAAGAGGCTTAAGTATTGTATAGCGAACTAATTGAATCCAACCACAATCACACTGTTTACACAATGATTTCTCCGTTGAATCGTAAATTGTTTGAATTAAAGCTGAATGCGAATAAATTAAACTGATAATAAACATATTCGTAGCGTAGGGCTGTGACGACGGTACCAGATTATATATACATTCATAAATAATCGTTGGTTGTCACACTGGAGCATTACACCGCACCGAGGGTTTGCGTAAAAATTACTTGTCGTATACCTAAGAAGAAAAAGAAGAAGTCATACTCGTTTTGATTGGGTGGGTCACGGCATCCGTATGCCAGTTGACCAGTGCGCAAGTCACAAACAAAATGGGTGCCAAGAGATGGCCAGCGCTGCCGAGGTCGGCTTAAAAAACGGTGGCGAGATGACCTAGATGCGTATTGTGGGAGCTGCTGGTTCTAAGTAACGCGAGAAAAGAGTTCGTAGAAGGAATTGAGGAAAGCCTTTGCCCAGCAGAGGGACAGTATATTATACTTAATTAAAAATGTCTCTAAATTTGAAATAAATAACAATTGTAACAGAGATGCTTATATACACAAATAACATGTTGTGACGTTAAAACATTTTATTAAAGGTTCCAAGAAAATCATATTAAAGCTAACTAGAAAACTATTATTTTCTGACTGCCATTCTGTCCAACTCATGACGTGTCCTGCACCGTGGTTTTATGGCATGCAGGTCACAAACGTCCAAGGAGTGTTAACCAATGAGCACGTTACACAATTTAATATACTAGGTTCTTAATTTTATTTTTTCATGAAAACTCAACAAGCGAAAAGCTGCCGCATTGAAACATTATTACGTTATTTTAATTAGAACTTTTCAAAACCAATTATAATATAATTTAGTATCTATCTTAGTACCTCTAAAACACGAATAAAATACCTGAATAGTCGCCAAAGCATTAAATTGTAAGAGGCTTAATGAGAATTTAATAATTATTGTTTTATAATTATTAAAGATAGATAACCTCAGTTTATTAGGCCTTCCAACAGTAACCGCACCTAACTGAATACCTATTAATTCGATCAGAGTGCACAGTGAATTACGACTTATGTAACCAATTTCTATTGTTATTACCTATTATTCAACGTTATTATTGGTATGAACTACAACAAAAAGCATAGTCCCGATTACTTTGAAACTAAGCGTTCCTAAAGGGATATCATCGTCGAGCAAGATTAGCATATCAAAAGCCGCATTGCTCGGTCTCGGGACAAAACAAAAGAGTGCGGGAAACGGTGACGCAGATCTGTGACGTCATAGACTGTGGCTCAAGTATAGCTTTGAAGGAAGAGAAGTTGCGCGACTACCACTGTGGATACAACGCTGTGAGATTTCAATCTTTTAACACGATTATATTCAAGCGATTTTCCGTTTTGCTGAGATCTATTGTTTCAGTTTATACCATTGCGAGTTGGTTGTGTGCTGTTGGCATCGCCAGCTGGAGATTTTCACGTCTTTTTTTTAACTCGTAAAGGATCAAAGTGTTCCCTTTACTACCATACAGAATTTAATATTGCAACCTTTTACAATTTTTATTTGTCTGTTCAAGATTTAATTAAATCCTAAACAAAAATAAACACGGCTTTTGTGTTCTCCAATTTTCATGTTTTTTTTTTTAATTTTTATTCCCGACCACGGACCTCGTGATTAAATAATAACATCCGCTCGGGTCGATCTTTAGGTTAAGCCGTGCTTGCCTAGGTTGGTCTGTGGATGGGTGACCGCCCATTACATTCCGAGTTTCCTCCTTGCCTCGGAAAACCCGTTAAGCAGTTGGTCGCGGCTGTTATTTGTATATCTTTGACAGTCGTTACATGTAGTCAGTGGCCCAAAAAGTCTGATTGTGTTAATAATAGATTATGTCATTTCTTTGAAGAAAATGTTTCGTTGTTTATTTTTTCCAAATTATAAAGATTCATTCACAATTCAAAGAAATGAAAAGCAAAAAACAACTAACAAATCCTGTTGGCGCAAAGATAAAACTAAATAAAAGCTTTTAAAACTAAAATCCCGCTTTCCCGCTTTACATCAGACTGAGATAATCCTGGAACATTCTTTTAGAACTGTATTTGCAAATTGTCAACACGATTGGGTTTATGTTCCTTCCGCTTTTAAAGTACAAACAAAAGAATAACCGTTTTCCTAAACGTGCAGTAAAAACTGTTTCGAATTCGTGAAGATTGTTGCAAGTTACAATATTTATAAAACTGCTCTTTGTTAAACAAATAGCTTTGTTGCAACGTTTTGTTACGGTGGTTTTTTTCCACTTTTGTGGACACTTTTGTGCGTCATCCACATATAGTCATGTGGATGACGCACAAAAGTGGAAAATATGTTATGCACGAGCTCAGGCCGAGTCTTAGTCGTTATTTTATTTTCTCTGTTCCACAAGGGATTTTTTTTCTGCCTTGTTCATATTCACAAAGCCAGCAATTTATCTCTGTAAAACATAGGTAGCTCCTGGCTTTCAGGTGATCATACGCCTCTGAACTTTCTTGATTAAACTGTACTCGCAGCAGATTTGAAACTGGCTGGCGCGAGCGTAGTTCTGTGCATAGCAAAACAGTTGAAAGCTTTCAATTGATTGACTCCTCTAATATTTATAATAACGGGGTTCAAAAGGCTAGCAGTTTTATTAAGGTTATTTCGTCTACAAAATAAAATGTATCGTGACAAAACGACGCCCGAAATTTCCTCACACCAAAGCCACAGAATAGGCTATGATTCGATATTGATTAGCTATAGTCTTGCACTTAATTAAATTAGCTGACGACGAGGGCCAAGAACTGGCTTCGAATCTTAATCGAAATGGTCATATAATTAATAATTCATAGCAGTTATAGGCGACAATGCAAGGTTTTCTACTCATTTCTGCCTTTGTAAAAAACAGTCGTGCTGCAGAATGCTTTGCAGTGAAACATTATTCCAAAACGTTGCCTTTCATTTTTTCTATTCATTGAGAATTCTTTTCTACTTTGTCTTGTCGTGTTATGTTATTATGTGCATAGTCCAACAGAGACTGTATAGATAAATTGAATATTTCGAAGTTTTCTGTGGCGTACATAATATATGAATCGAGTTCTTTGACAGCTATTAAATATTTACGCCTGTCTTCACTGACAGACACTCCGTGTCCTCATAATGACTTGGGTCCTATTTCATTATTGTGCAAACATTTTTCTCAATTTGCCGGAGCTGCTGACTGAACTGCACGTCCGTGTTTTAATAACATCACTGAGCTAATCAAATCTTCGCTACCGGAGTGTAATCAGAAAGCCTATCAAGATAACTCGGCGTCTTATGCAAACATTACGCGGTATTAAGGACGTTCATTATATCCACGTGAAGGAGTGACGATATGGAAGCCTAACCCAATATAGCACGTCACTTTATATGCGTGCGGTAATTGATTAGATTTATAGAATCAAATGGCTACCCAGGTTCTTGGAGACCTGCCGTCTCCGTTCTGTTCTAACACGTAGTGTTCTAGGAATATATTTTATGGTCTGACAAATGTGAATAAGTAGTTAATAACAGGGTAAAAAACTGTTTGAATACTGTTGAAGCCTGATGTAGTCACATGAGGAAAACAATTGAAACATAATATTTTGACAGAATCTACTTGAAATCTGGCCGTTGTTAAAACAAAAAGCAACGTGTCTCTGAGAAATGTTAATATTACACAAGACATGATGGTGCTCCCACAAAATTCAGTACGTTGCATCTATTATGTACGTCAAGTGCAGTAACATCTAGGCACATAATTGCTTCCTCTACCATTACGTGTAGCGTATACTTCTAAAAAATGAATTTCTTCACTGAACTGCACAAAGCATCTCTCTCTCACAAAAGACGCACTACCTGACACTATGTGAACACTTTAAACACTGACAAAGTAGCTTTTGAGTAGGTATTTTCTCTTGTTTGAGTAAAGTATTTTTAATATAAAAGAAACATTCTGTAAAATTGAGCCTTCTATTCAACCTACAGACTAATAGTTTGTTTTTAAGTTTATTAAGATGTTAATTAATTAGAGGATAGAATAAATAACTTAAATTGGAGTTGTACTGAGCGAATTTAAGTTAGTTGCTTTATTTTATATTGAGCGAAATAACTGGCTTCATTTAGCAGTTTAAAAACTAATTTCATAAAGTAAGTCCTTAGAATAGACCAAAATTTTCTCGATTTCATTAAATCTTTATTTATAAATTATTTGGGAGATAATTCTGTATTTTCGTGATAATAAAGTAGGTAGCAACGTTATAATCATATTGAAACCCAGATCAGCCCAGATGTAACTTATACTAAACCAGCTCATCTTGTAGCTTTTTCCTTGCCCACACAAAATTCAAAATACGTTTCAGATAAGTTTAGTAATTCCATACGACTTGGAGAAGATTGTTTACTTTATTCTGTGCATACCAGCTTGCCTGGCAGCGCCCGCATGTTACTGCACAAACAAGATTTATCGTCTCGACTTCGACATTTATTCGCTTCACGACGCGCGTGCTCGTTATAGAAAATGTCACTAACCGTAACTTTAGTATTGTATTTCATTTTATGCAGCCATAAGAAAAGATAGCAGTTGCTGGCACAATACAGAATAACTGGATTGAAGAGTAATAGCTATCTGTACTCATAATACACACAACACACATACTACACACACACACGCAACACACACACACACACACACTAACACTAAAAAAAATTACAGATTTTGCTGCTAGTTAACCTTTTCAGGCTTATTAGAGTAACTTTACAAATTAAAAACTTCACGCCTCGCATAGATATGAAAATTAAGCAGAACTTCAGATCTGACACAGATTGTAGCATGAACATAATTTACTGAAATTTCTCTCTTTAGGGAAAATGTAATGTGTGATACGAATAATAATACTAATTCGTTGATTTGAGTTGTTGAATTTTAGGTAATTTAAAATCAATACGAAATAACATGTCTGGTGCAATAATATTCACAAATATTCGCTAAAGCAGTTAGTGCGGCTATAGCGCGATGCATTACTCACTGGCTTCAGCGGAATCTCTGAAGATGGATGGCGACTGAATGTGAACAATGCAATCTAAATGAACGAAAAGTGTAAATATCTTCTAAAACCGAAGTGCTAGTGGACAGTAAAGCAGCAATAAGCGACGTCGGCATTATAAATATTAATTTTGTCGCATTGAATATTATTACTGCCTCGTTGGTGTAGTGGTCGCAACGGCGACTGCTGAGCAAGACATCCTGGGTTCGATTCCCGGGTCGGGCAAAACGTTATTGAGTTTTTCCATCCGGAATATTTCAATAGCAGCTAGAGAGTCTGGATTTGTGCTCGGTTAATGGCAATAGGTTCGCCCCTGTTACATGGAATTTAAACATACGTAACCGGACTTACCAAGGGGTATAGTATTAAATAGTACTAACTGGGTTGTGGAGGTCACATAGGCAGTCGCCCCATGTAAAATAAGGGTTTGATCTGCATCCGGTTAGACTGGAAGCCGACCCGAACATAGTTGAGAAAAGGCTAGGCAGATGATGATTGTTATTAAATGTATTCCGAGGGGATTTCCACATGTGTAGGTGAACAAAGGCGACCATTATGAACAAGTACGAACAATTAAGAACAAGATCGATGTTTCTTTGGAAATCACAGCAGGTTCAGATGAAAGAGGCTAAGAAGGCTTAAAGTAGCACAACACAACTTTATAAAATGTAAACGTTTGTCGAATATTAAACGACTGATTTGTGTTTACTCAAAAAATTAGCAAAAAAAAATAATACAAATGTTATTGAGACCATTTTACTAGACAAAGCAAGCAAGCATTCTAGTGTGTTGAAGTACAAATCTCTGTAGCAGCCCTGAATCCGAAATCTGTAAGTATGTAAATATCATATGAAAAGCTATTGAAGTGTAAACATCTTGCGCTAAACCCTCAAGAGAGCTCCTCAGATGGAAGTAGAATGGATCACTTTATATCTCGAGGGATATTGTGCGATGTGAACAACAGAGATATGGAGATCGGGATGACAGACTCTTATGTGTACAACAGAACTCTGAAAAAACGATGCAGAATCTGGATAATATAGATTTTTTCAAAGGTTAGAACTATAATATTATTTTCGCTGAGCCTCGGAGCAGAAGTCGACGCCGACTTCAAACTTTAGCCGAACAATTTCATCACGCCTACCAACAATAAAAATAATATTTACTATTGGGAATCATAAGACAAATTTCAAACAAAACAAAATGTATTAGCCGAGTGCAATTAGACAAAAAATACCCAAAAGGTGGAACGAAGTATATAGTCTTCGGAATTTCATGGAACTTTTTTTATTCAGTTCCTGGAGAAGTGGAAAAGAAAGTTAAGAAAAAAAAATTCGCCGCCCGCGACATTTTTTTTTTTTTTGATTGCCTTATGTATATTTTTTTTTGTTTATGAAGAACTTCAAATTCGATGGATTCCTATTATGGCGTAATAGTATGACCTGCGTGCATCCATTAAACGCCAATTTTGTCTGTTTCTTTATTCATTATTGTAGATGTAATGCATATTTCAAGTATTAAATTCATAGATGATTTTCTGACATTTGCGAATGAATTTTAAGTCACTACACTCATGAAAGTGGTTTTCGTAAATATTTTCTGGTCCAGTTATCTGTAAATAAGCATCAGTTACCAATTTCAAAAGAAATCTCAGTCATAAAATTCGATATTTTAAAAATAATTGCAGAAAATATGAAATTTTCCAAAAAATACTTGAAATATGCATAACATGGATAAAGAACAAACACAAATCAGACCAAATTGGCATTAAATGGATGCACGCAGGTCACACTATTACGCCATAATATGAATCCATCGAATTGGAAGTTAGTCATAAAATTATTATTATCTTTTATTTATTTTTATACAAATCTTCTACATTTTAAAATATTTCATAAACTAAAAACAATATAAAAAACATTTAAAAATATAAAAAATTGTAGCCCACCGGTATCGGGAACAGGGTCCAAGCTACCGGCGGTCAGGGCTCCAGAGAGAGGAACCTCCTAACAATACGAGCCGTGTCCAGGAGCACCGCTTTCTGAATCAAACCCTTGATCCAGCAGCCTAACGAGAGCCTCCTCAGGTATTGGTCGAGGCTCTTGGCAATTAAGCCATGGGCTGATACGACTATCGGCACAATTATCGCTGAGTCCACATCCCACATGTCGACAACCTCGCGAGCCAAGTCAAGATACTTGATTTGCTTATCTTTCTCGGCTTTCACGAGGTTCTCATCATGCGGGACCGTTATGTCTACAATCATTGCGCGCCGCTCTGACCGATCCACCACCACTATATCAGGTTTATTGGCTACAATAGTCCTGTCAGTGATGATGGATCGATCCCAGTACAATGTGATACTGCCATTTTCGAGAACTGGGTCGGGCACATACTTATAGTACGGTACTTCCGATTCCACAAGGTTGTATTTTAGAGCAAGTTGCTGATGGATAATCCTGGCTACAAGGTTGTGTCTATGCAAGTACTCTCCGTTAGCTAGACGAGAACACCCGGAGATAATGTGACGGATTGATTCGCCTGGACGGTGGCATGCCCGACATATGTCAACCGTACCGTCCTTCACAATAAATCTCCGGTAGTTATTCGTCATCATAACTTCATCCATAATTGCACAGACAAAACCTTCGGTTTCTCCGAAGAGGTCCCCGGAACGTAGCCAGGCTACGGACGCTGATTGGTCTACATCGGGCCCATGCAGGGCCCGGAAAAAGCGTCCGTGAAGCTCCTTACTCTGCCATACCTCCATGCGGTCGTTAGTGTCAAGAACTACAGGTTTGCGCCAGTTCTCTTTAGCCAAGGAGAGCGGGGTGAGCCCCTTGTCCACCGCGACCACATCTCGATGCATCCCCACGTCGGTTTCAAGGAAATATTCCCTGAGACTGCATATCTCGCGATTGTGGAGAGTCTTAGCGTTTAAAAAGCCTCGACCCCCACACCTCCGCGGGATATACAGTCTCATAACAGAAGAACGCGGGTGATGCATTCGATATGCCGTCAACAATGTACGGACCCTCGTATCCAGGACGTCTAGTTCTGTCTGAGTCCATTTGAGTATGCCGAAAGAATACATCGAAACCGGCATGACCCAACCGTTGAAGGCACGCACCTTATTGCCGCCTGATAAAAGACTATTAAATACTTTTTTCAGACGGCCAAAGAAGCGCTCCTTCAACGATTGCTTCATGTCAGCAACATTGATGCCCAGCGCTTCCGACATACCCAAATACTTATAGGTTTCAGTTGCTGAGAGGGATCTAAGATTTATAGAATCCGAGAGCTGGGTTCCCACAGATTCCACAATCTCCCCTCGCTTTACATGCATGACCGCACATTTGTCCACACCAAATTCCATCCTGATGGCGCTACTGAAAGTTTCAGTTACTTTCAGTAGCTCCATCAGTTGCAAATCGTTGGGGGCAAAGAGTTTCAGGTCATCCATGTAAAGGAGGTGAGATATAACTTGACCACCTCTTCTCAACCGATAGCCTAGACCTGAATCCTCCAGCAGCGTGCTAAGAGGATTCAAGGCTAAGCAGAACCAAAGCGGACTCAAACTATCGCCTTGAAATATACCTCGCTCTATCCTTATCGGCTCGCTATTCCTCTGGATTTGCCGACATCCTGGATAGCGAAGGACCATCCTCCATTGCCCCATACATGACATCAGGAAGGTGCGCAGAGTTGCATCAATTTTATACAACTCTAGCACCCTCATGAGCCATGTATGTGGCACCGAGTCATAGGCCTTCTTATAGTCTATCCAACATGTCGACAGATCCTTTCGGGAACGGCGAACCTGTTGACTAATGGCCATATCAATGAGGAGTAGCTCCTTATACCCCGTGACCCGTTCCTACACCCATTTTGAGAAGCGGACATTACAGAATTGTCATCAATGTGTTTGTTAATTTTAGCACTCAAAATAGATGTAAGAACTTTATAGACCGTCGGAAGACAGGTAATCGGTCTATAATTTTTGGGTTCCGCAGTACTACCCGATTTATGGAGCAGGTGGGTTATACCTGTTGTCAGGAACTCTAGCAGCGACCCTGACTCTAAGGCTGACTGGAACAGAATCGCCAGGCGAGCGTGCGATCTTGTAAACCATTTAATCCAGAAGTTGTGCAGCCCATCCGGCCCTGGAGATTTCCAGTTAGGCAACGGACGGACTGCACGAACTACGTCTTGGGGGCTGATATTGATTGCCCCCATTTCTGGTACTAGATCGCACGCTCGCTCGACCCTCCGAGTCCATTCACCCTCGGTATGGCTAACAGGCACCGACCAGATGCTGCGCCAGAATGAACACATGGCATCATCATCCGGTAGGCGCGTATCAGCCACACCTTGGTCCGGTTGCTCCCAAGCCCTAAAAACCCACCTTTCATCTCTTTGAAATGTGCGATTCTGAGTGTATCGGTCCACCCGCCGCTTATACCTACGAATACGGTTTGCCCATGCATAGACTTTCTGCTTCAGGAAGTCGATGCGCTCTGTGACACGGGACATGTAGTCTCGAGGACTAATATCAGTCCCCGAGAATGCCCGCCTCACAAAACGCATCACTCTAGGGCGAGTATTGCCCTCCCTGAAGCAGATCAGTTTGCCGATGAGTGCTCTGGCCCCATCAATACGTCGTTCAATCCTGTACTGCCATGCCGGTACGGCTGGTTTAGGTCGTGTACCTCTGTCATCAGAAAATTTGACATGAGGTACATGACATGCCGTTACAGCCGCACAATACAGAATTGAGTGAGCATCGGTGAGGTCTTCGCAGTTGTCAAAATAGTTTGACAACTGCGAATCCAGAACAGCCACCAGCGCCCTATTTTTGTTATGCATGGGCAAACGAGATATGCGTGGTCTAAGGTCGGGTTGCATGAACCGATACTCTCGAATCGCACCTTCCAAAGCACTCCTCATTTCCTCATTGCACTGGGTACTTACATTACTAACCATGTCATTATTCACGTTATTAGCGTGATTAGATATTGTACTAGACTGTGGTAGAACCACAGCCTGCACCGACGGGGTAATGACATGGCTACTCTGCATTTCAGTTCGTAGGCGATCAAGTACAGTGTCATCCAACATACGATTACGTTGGATGACTCGCACCTGATCCGATAGTCGTTGCGCCGACACGTTGACAGCTGGCTCAAGCACCTGAAACAGAGAGAGCATCCGAACACGGTACGCGGTCAGGTTGTTACCCCCCTCTGTAGCCCCATAGTATGCGCGCATGACATTTGCATTAATGGATTGCGTCCATCGCATGCGCGGCACACTCCCGCCGGGAGCTGGGACCCTATCAGAGGCCGGTGGGCCTCGAAGTCCTAAACCGTCTGGCGGCCGCCGTCCTCCTCGAATACTCGTCGCTCGAGCTCGACGCAACTGCCACGGCCGGTGTCACAGCACTCACGACGGGGCTGGATTCCGGCGGCGGCGAGGCCGAGCTGAGCGACGGGTCCGGAGGCGATAGGCGTGCGCGTCGTGCCGCTGATCTCGTCAACATTTCTTCATATCTTTAATCTTTACTAAATTTTTTTGATAGATATTGACAGACATTCTGTCAAATCAATGGTGGTGGTGTGGTTTTTTCTTATTCTATTTACTTTTTGCATTTTCATATTTTTTCTTCACTGATTATTGTAATAAAAATTGATATTATGAAATGTGGTATGATTTAAATCTTCCGGTATACTGTAAGTTTTTAATTTTAAAAATATTTTGTAGATCTTATATGAAGACGTAATTGTTGACGTAAGTGTCGCCAGCTTATAAAAAAAAAATATTATTATTATTAACGAAAAAAAAAATACCAAAGGAAATTTAAAAAAAAAAAAAAATATCGCGGGCGGCGAAATATTTTTTTTTTAACTTTCTTCTTCACTCCTCCAGGAACTCAATAAAAAAGCCCCATGAAAATCGGACTACTATAAACTTCGTTCCACCTTATTGTATAATTGCACTCGACTATATTGTGTCTGTTAAACTTCTGACAGAAAGCCGTTCTGAACTGATTGCTTTGAAAGATTCTATTGTACAGACGCTAGCACATCAACCTACTACAATCTGTCAAATTTCTTTAATTGAGTTTCAACTTAATCGCTAAAGCATTAGGTTAAAGATTGATTGGGATTTGACAGTTTCGGGTAGCTTGATGTGCTGGCGTCTGTACCTACACTGTTAATTGAAGGTTAGAATACCTTTGTATACAATTAATTCTGTTTAAACAGAGAAACGGTTTAGGATAGGCCTAAAAATAATTTGATGCTGACAAAAAGATCGTAGAACGCAAAGTACATAAAGAAGAGTATATTATTGCTGTAATCAAATCGAGCTTCAGCATCACTTATCGATTCAATTTGCTCATCATCTCAATTTATATTCCGAAAGGAATCCGAACGTAACTGTATATTTTTATTAGTTAACGAAAATTGCGTTCCTCGGAGAAGTAGACAATATTGTACTATTGTATTTCTTTTATTAGCACAACAAAATAATCAATATTGTTTTTGCTATAACAGATTTCGTGATCACTACTATTAAAAGGAAATTTATATCCATAAAATCCATAATATTATGAACTTATTTGTTGGTATGTAAATGATCTAACATTTTCACAAGACGTGTTTCGAATGCGTATTATATGTATTGCATGCAATCCACAGAATTGAGACACTCACTACGAAATACTATCAATACGATGTGTGTTTGTGAACGTTTACCTTCGTGAACTTGACCATTGAGCTAACAAACGTTCGGCAGTCCCTGGAGACTGAACTTTTAGCAGCCATATGTAGTGTCGATGGGGAAATCATACTTTTTAATAAACCTCCAAAACCAAACAAATATATCGCACAGCAATTGCTTTATACTTTTTCTGCTCTGCAAGATACCAAACAGCGCGCCAGACCAAATAACATTAAAGAAATCTTTGCAAATTCTCAAAGGTGTTGTTTATAAAACTGCTTTTGACGCCAACTTGTTACCAATGAGCAGACTTGCTAAATCTGTGTTTATCACAGCAGGCTGGTTTACATAATAATGAGCTCTGAAAAAAATACGACGTCCTTGTTCTTTATTCGTAACGCATTTCCTTTTTCTTTCATTTAAGTTTGTACTTACTTTTCTATTTTGTTGGTATCTGAGCTAAGTTTCTTAAACTCCTGTACCCGACTACATCCAAAAATGCAGCTTTAACCAAGATAAGCCAATGCACTCTAAATCCGACAATGTAGCCACAAACTCTGTACTCTCATTAGTTGCGGTTTCAATACCACAAAACGCTATAAACACGTTGTTGCGTAGAGAAGCACAATATAACAGCTAGCGTTATATCTATTACAGGTCATTCTAGGAACAGGAAATAACAATGCGAACGGTATTATTAGACCAGGTTATGTTTCATTGCGGGAAATGGCCGATTATAACATTGTATTTTACCTTAATGTTCTAAGCACCCTACATGATCCACACACTAAATGATCCTGTCACTTATAAATACGAGGTAGCAGAAGGCTGCTAAACTTATTTTAAAGGTGGCCCAAAATTTTGATTTCGTTCAACCAGCGGGCCATCTTGTACCTAAATAAAACTTGCTATAGTAACGGTAGATATTGATACCCGCCTACTCAGCTGTAACATTAAGTTTCAGTTAGCAACATTTTTAGTTACCTTATTTTGATTTTTTTTCGATCTTGAAATCTGTTTTCAAAAGACTATCGTTAGCTGATCATTCTTGGCGGGCCAAATCTAATGCGTTGGCGGGCCACGCTGTCTGCGGCCTGGGGTTGAGCAACTTTGAGGTACAACATAAACCGCGTCATGGCGTCACAGTAATTAAGTGGCACCCCCCCACTCCTCCACATATTCATCTGCGTTCTGCAAGGACGCGTGAAAGTTTAAGATATGGTGACACATGAGTCACTCATGTGAGAGCTCTGTCGAAGGTCGGGGGTATTTTACATTTCCTTCTGCAAAGAAAATAACGTCAGGACTTTATTCTTTGTCGCTTTGAAGTCTTGTAGCATTATCGATAAAAGGTTCGTACTTTAAAAGCATCGAAGCTCTGGAAATGAATTTGGCGTGTCTGAAACGGCTTCCTTAGTTTCTAACAAAAAAGTAAATCGGAATGTTGATAATATTCTCCTTTGTTATTTTTTTTAAATCAAACTTCTGTGATCCATGGAAACAAAGTAAAGGGTGGCGATTTAGACACCAGCATCCATCAAGAGGGTGTTAAACAAGTCGGGTAGACTCACCTCCTTAAATGTTGCAGAGACATTCAAATAATTTCTGTTTATTACTTTTCTCATTCCACTTACTCTCCGTTCACCTTATATTTAACCGGTAAGTGACACGCCGCGGCGGAGACGAATAAATACCGCTGTGTGACGCGCTGAACGCATCACTTTACTCTATCCCGCGTAGGATAGCTCGCGGTATTTACGTTTATTAAAACCTTTGTGTAGACATACACTCGTGAATCGATAGATCTGTCACATTTGCCAGATACGGTCAACAGAGTTTTATGTCTTCATGAGATATAATAGGTTCACAAATAATTTTATTTTGTTTTAAAAAAAATCGTTGTCCCACACCAGGAATTTCTCCTGTATCGTGGGTGCGTTTACAAACAATAAAACTCACATACAAAAACAGCCAGCGAAACAACTAGGTACCTCTAGGTCATACAAATATTTGTTCCGTGCGGGGATCGAACCCGCGACACGCAGCGCAGCAGCCAATCGCTCAGCCACTGCGCCAACCGTGCCGTCATTGGGTTTTTCCATCCGGAATTTCTCAGTACGCCACGGAGTCTGGATTTGTGCCCGGTTGATGGTGATAGGCTATTACATATGGGAACCTTGGAAAAATAGGTCTTCCTGTGAAACTACCCTCCTACTCCTTTCTTAATGAAGAGTGAACATTGATTTGAAAGACTGCAGTACAACATTGTTTTCAATATAGAATATAACTTGAGTAACCTTGACAAATTACAACAAATAACCGAAGCTATAACTTTTGACTTCAACTTTCTCTAATAACAAAATCTTTTGAAATAAATTAAATCGTGACCTTTTCGAAAAGATTTTAGCTTTTCGAAAAGGTCACGATTTAAATCATCTTATCATAATATTTATTTTGGCTTCGTTAATATTATTGATTTATCAAAGGAAGTAGGCGGCGTAACGCGTTTTGAAATTCTTTGGAACATTTGCCTCGTGCCGACAAATCAAGAAGAGGGACAAATAATTTAGGCACACGTACTTATTCAAGCGGCGCAATTTCCTTTTATCAACTTGGCAAAGACAATTTGTCGATACAAATAGTTGGCAATCGATCTTTAGGTTGAATATTAACTATTTCTATTATTTATGTGCTATTTGATTACAAAAAATTGGGTCCGATATAACTAGTTTCGTTTATGTTCGTGGAGTATCGTCAAACTTTATTGACTTAGGGTCTAGTCACAAGTGGCATTTTTTCAGCGCTTTAGTTGCAGGCAGTAAACCCAAACACGCGTAAAAAAAAATCAATGGCGCCGTAAACGCACTCGCCGCATCTGCGCGTACACGGTATGTCATATTATTATACGCGCAGATGTGGCGATGCAGCCGTGATGTGAACGCGCTTCTTACGCACGTTTGTATCGTTTCGTACGCGCATTTGAGTCGATACAAGTAAAACAGTCACCTATGTATGCGTAGATGAATATGTGACGTCACATTAAATTGCCACAGCTATCCTCCTATCCTCTGAATAGTTTTGGTCATTTTATGTTGAAACCAGATCTATAAAGAAACTCAGTCACCCTGCCATACCTGATCCTGCTCAAATACGACCAATCAGCATAACTAAGAAAGGGCTGAGCCAGGTTAATGAGTGTTATCTGGTTGCAGGTTTGCTGGACCGACGCCAAATGTCGCTATAGTCAGTAGTTAGCAGTGAACGCTTATTTGAAGTAATTAAACGTGGAATGTGCCTTCGTGTTACATCGCTAGGACTTTGTGTTTTAAGTTTTGAAAATGATGATACTGGGTTGCTTCAAGTTGTGAACTAAGAAATTTAAAGAAGCCGTAGGTTTTAGTTCTCCCAACCACAGCATTTAGGTATTAGAAAACTCTTTATAGGAACCCTTATAGATTCGTTATGTCCGTCTGTATGTCACAGCCACTTTATTCCAAAACTATTAGAATTACATTTCAAACATTGGAAACTTGACCGCCGTATTTATTTAGACGCTTTTAGGCAGACATTTGTTTCATACGAGTCGCCTAGAGCCAGCGACAACTGCACCTACTTAGAACGACTTTCAGGAATCAAGCCAATCTCATCTACTGCGGATGGATACTTAAATATTAATCAAGCTGAAATCTCCTCAATTCTCCGAAGCGCTCATTATTGCTGTTTTGTAGATTACGCTGCGTTAAGATTGATGTTGTCGTATTAGTTAAGGGTACGCAGGTAAGTGGATTGCAGGATTTAGTTTGAAGTTAAAATATTAGTAATATGAAGTTCAGCTGTGTAACAATTCATTTCATAGATACGTCTAAAGTTATTATTGAGTAACATAACAGTAATGTTCTGATTGAGCTTGAGATTCTTATAAAACCTTCCGGGGGACGTTTACTTCACGGAGACCAAGTCATGACATATACTCACGTCTAGGCTAAGGGCGGGTCGCATGTGGAAGTGCAGCATGCAGTCGCCCAGACGCATTGAACCCTACTCCCCAATGCCCCGCGTGCGCTCCCGTCCCCCGCTGCACTGTCACACACATCACATACAATAGGTACATAAAACATCACGAGATAGTTACACGGCAACAGTATTTTATTAAGGGCAACTTACCTTATGTTTAGAACTAGCTTTTGCCCGCGGCATCGCTCGCGTTAATTTAGAATTTGACAACCAATTCGGGTTTTGCTCTGCTTGTAATAATATAATTCAATCATGATTCGAAAGACACGTGGCGCCATCTATTATCATAAGAACGCTATTGTTGTTTTCCTCGGAAAGAGTACTTTTTCTAGGAATGAAAGGTATCCTATGTCCGTGTCTGTACACTGACAACGTATATGCCAAATTTCAGGATGATCGGTTCAGTGGTTTAGGCGTGAAAAGGTAAAAAACAAACTTACTTTCGCATTTATAATTTATATATTAGTATGGAAGTATAGATTTATATTTAATCTTCCATCTGTACATGAGAACGATGTTCTAAAATATTTTAGATAGAATCGATATTAAAATATGTACCTCCTCTAGCACAGAATACTCAGTTACAATACTTCTCTGTTTTCAGTAACAAAATGTGCTCAAAATTGTACAACAAACGTAACTTAAGTTAATGCTACTTTATTTCTAACCCCTTTTTGTTCCGGAACAAAATACCGACGGCATTAAGGTTAAATGACACAAAAAACGGAACTGTTTCAAACACTAAATGTGACCCTTACATAAAGATGTGACTTCGGCTCTGGAAATTAAAAACCGGCTAAAGAAAAGGTAACTTTTTTCACATTTGTCTGGTTTTCTGTATTACAATTTAATTTATAAAAAAAAGTTTGTTTGGTATATTGAAACTTTATAAGTATCTACATCCACATGTGTGAATAAACTTAACTGAATGGCAGTCATCGAAACGTGGTGAAACTATATGAATTTTTTTTATAAGTTAGCCGTTTTTACACATGTTAGAGTTCCTTGGACAACGAGGATCCTCTCCTCAGTCCGCTACTGAGTAACCAGATAAACCGGAACAGTTGAACTCCTTGTGATACGGAAAATATTGTGACTCGCAAATGAATACAATCGCAATAAATTGAATGTTTAATTAAGTGTTTGTATTGTGTGTAACTCACAGATCAGTTCTAGCTTAGCAGCCCAGCAGCCTGCACTCGATGGCGCTCCATGAAGTGGGTCCCGGTGACTGCGCTGCTCCTCGCACCTCATACATCATGTTGAACCCGTACACGGACAGCAGACCCAGCACTCTGAGCTGTGTGCCCTGTAGTCAGTTCGGGGTTAGGTCTAACACTAGTACTGGACTCTGCACCTGGATACACAATCACTATTTAAACTAGTAACATAATTATAATTGGCACTCTGTCATAAATATCTATTCCCACAAAATTCATATGGTATCAGATATTTTCATCATTGCAAATGTCAAAACATTTCATAAAATAAATTCGTGTATGAACGTTATATGAAACTACGTCAACTAAAACATTTCCGTGTTTACATAAAGCGCTTTTACGATTTTATATTCACCGATGTGGGAAAACTTTAAGATTAAAAAATGTTCCAAAACATTTTAAGGCTTAGGGTCAGCGTTACAGTTCTCGCTTATTTGGCAGCCTCATTCACAATTCTAAGGGAACATACATACGTCAAAGAAACACCCTGTCGAATTGTTTATAAAGATATTCGTCAGCCACCCCCGCGCTGGCGTCTATACGAAGAATGGGAATTACGAACTAAGTGTAACGATGTGGGATTTGGCAAATCTCCAGACAAATAAATTGTTTATTCTCTATTGAAAAATGGAAGCTTGTTAATAATCAGAGACTGTCTTTTACAACACGATTATTTAGGAAGAAACAATCTAGGCACGTAACACGTAAAATCTATCGAGTTATAAATTGTATCGTATTTCTCCGATAAGCGAGATTTACATTTAAATTGCAAAGGTTGTGTTGATATTTCTGCCTTTTATTTGGAAGCAATAAAAGTTACTTATTGCGCTGGATGAGTTTTGTAAACGAGTGTGTTGCAAAATTTACGAGTTCACACAGGCGAGTAATTTTCACAGCACTTTTCAATCTACGAGCATTTTGAACAGAAGCTTTCGGTCTATGTGAGTTTGTATAAAGCATTTGTGAATATTGGGTATAATTTAATCTCTCTTCTGTAATGGGCAAGTTGACAACATCCAGTATCCAGTACATAAAGTAGATATTATCGGAATTTAGTATATATGTTAAAAATAACTGTGAAATATCTTCAAATAATAATCGCTACTGTAATCTCCACAGGAAATCTCTGTAAGTACAATTCATCGGCTTGATAAACTAGTAAATAAAGAAGTCTCGCACAACTTTTACACATAGTTTCACATCAAATAGCGAGCTGATTGTATTAACCGTTAGCTAGCTGCCGAGCGAACGCACTGTCATCCAAAAAGTGGCAAAATTTCAGAAACACTTCATTAATATTAGTCCTCATTAATCGTCATTATACAATACATAAATGCGTGAAAAACATCGAAAGTCACAGATTTTTTAGCTAAGTTGTACTAATTCGTAGTCAGTAGAATTAATCAAAGACGTAATAGAATATAATAATAATGTTTAGCATAGGTTCCTGATGGCCACACCCCTCTTTCCTAGTTACTTTTCTTAAATAACTTTTATGGCGTCATTTTGAAATTATATCAATAAACATACTCATTACACTAACAGAAACCAATAGGATAACAATAACAATGCAATAACAGAAGTAAGTTTTGCTGTGATCACAAAAGAAATGAAAGATGATTTAAACTTTTGAAAATCGAACTCGCGTTTTCTACATTGTATTCTGTCAAGCCTGTTTTTTTTTTATGAGTGTCGATATTTAACCTCATTTCTCGATCGTGTGTAGCCTAGTACATACTTTCGAATACGAATTTTGTTTGCCCGCTATGTGTAACAATATTTCATTATCAAACAATGGTTACTAAACAAAATAATTAAAACTTCCTTTATATTCAGTAGGTATTATTAGGTTGGATTCTTCATATTGAGAAACGAAAAAACTCGAATTCTATTTAACCTAGAGATTATCCTGGTATAAGTTAGAGGGTAAATTGGCGGGAAAGCGCCACAACGACAACCATTACAATCTCTTCAAACTAGTTTCTTAACAAAAAAAAAAAAGATATAATTTCTGTTAGTACCTAGCCATTTTTAGCTGTGTATTCTTTGTTACACATGAATTAAGGACATAAGGTCGCCATAAAAAAAAGGTAGAGGAATTAGTTTGGAAATACCAAGCTCACAGCTCTGAATAAGTTTTGATTACTAGATACCGTGTGGGGTTTTTGTACGCAGTATACTTGCCTTCACTTATTTCATTTGCGGTTAGTTTTGGAAGAATAGATAACCCCAAGGAAGTTAAATCTTTCATGTGTGTATACTGGTCTGAGATTACTTTATTTCTACCCCTGAAAGTGCTAGCTTCCAAGAATGGTATGATTTATTACAATCGAAAATAAGTAGTTTACAATATTTAAAATAAACTAAAATGCAATCTAAAATTACGACACCAACGATTATTTAAATTAAAAAAAAAAAAAAGTTGTGCAATCTTTTTAGATTTTGGTAAGTTAATAAATTGATACTCGCCACTTCTCTCAAAACCATGTTGAAATGCCATTAAGCTTTTTTTCTTTTTTCACCTGGGTTTATGGCAACTCACCATGTTTTCTTCAAACAATGGCCAGGAAGATTTTTAAAATATTTGATTGTAACTTTTTTAAGATTTTAATTTATTAGACTTTTCCATTGATGACAACTCGCTCTAAAACTACTCCTGTAAGTGAATAAAGTAAGCATGATGATTGGGTTTAATTTATGAGTTACTCACAAACACAATAAAGCAAGCACCGTTTTTGAGTAGGGTTCAGAAATGATACTAAATACCAAGGGATCTACTCTTATTCTACGAAGAACCAAGTTTCGGCCGAAACTTTGAACGCTTCTTACCATGCTTCCATTCGCTTCGAAATTTCAAACAGCCGAAGTTTATTTGATATTGAGATCTTTTAAATGTACTCTAATTCACGTAAGTGCGGACGAAAATTCGAGTTTGCATTGGTCGGATTTTTAACCTAAAATTTACGAAACCAAAGTGCTGTTTGATTTTCGTATTCATGAGCGAATTTTGTTAACACGTTGACCACAATATCATAAATGTAGCTGCTTTACCTTTGGAGAAAAGATTTAGGTAAAGAAAAAAGTGAAGCTACAATGTTGCCTCAGGGACACACTATGCAATACTACCTGAAAATTACTTCTTCTAAACTGTTTCATGAAACTTCTCGCGTGAATATCCAACATGTTATTTTGAGCACATCTGTGTCTGGGGAGTTCTGTTGTTCAGCGTTTTAAATTAACAGCTTATTTACTCAAATATGTTGCGAAGTAAGTAGTAGCTTGAGTTTATAAAATAGTATTGGTTGTTATCTTATCTGTAAGTTTGATTCACTACTCACACGAAAACGGCTTCAATAAAAATAACAAGTTTATTAGAACTATTTATGAAAACCTTCCAAAATATGTTGACGTAAGTATAATTTTACTTGTATTTGGCTTTGGCTGGAACTTTCATTACAGTTGGCTTGAGAAAAAGTTCAAGAATTTAAACATCGTGATGTACCTACCTGATGCTGGTATGAAAGCCTTTTTCCTTCACGACTCGAATAGATGAGCGGCTCACTTTCAAACGAACCGCATAACCGCTGACCGCTTTCTACCGTTAAAAGGCTACAAATATGTTGCTCGAATAAAATTTTACATTCCACTTGCTATTAAACAGCCAGTACTTATTCAAAAGCTTGCAAAAAAAATAACTTAAGGTTTTCGACTGAACGGGCATTTTATTTCAGCTATGAAAGAAACGAGAGTATTATCTGAAGCGAGATACTGCTTACACTTACAGGCGTACTTCGCACTGGCTGCACGATAGTAGAATAACTGTTAATGAGACGAGCACTAATAAATGCTCAAAAGCGTTAAGATTTTAGGTGTTATGTTGGACGTCCTCGTTTTGAAAAAAGAATTAGATTATTATGTCCTTGTTGACAGAAAGAATTTGTTTTTTAGGACGCCATATAAACTGATCTGAAGGTATTTTGTTCAAGGTTGTGTAGATTTTGATTTATAGGTCAGATGACATTTCGGTTAGTTTGTTACAGGTTATTGATGTAATAGCAAGCTCTTAATGACCTAAAATGGGCCACTAGATTACCTAGCAACGGAGTCCGCTAAGTAGGAATTACAGATAAGCTTAGTGCTGTTTAGTGCAGACGGCTTTACCAGAGCGGTTTGTGGTAGAACAAGTACAAATTAAGCATTTGATTTCGTATTTTATTACTTCGAAAGGTAGACGAACACGACCCAGGTGGATGTACGTCACTGTTAAATTTTATTCTTAAACCATTGATTCGTTCATTCTATTTTTAAATGCGCGGAGTTTTTTTCCTAAAAAGTCTAACTCTTAGTTTTTTATTTGAAAAGTGACTCGTTGCTTTTTAAAATCGTATTACAAAGAAGCAATTACAGGGCAGTATTTTAAGGATATTTCATTAAGTTAGGTGACCCAAATCTTATTGAATTAATTAGGAGGTTGCTCGGGGAAGGAATTTCCATTTACTCGCCATCAGTTGATTACCGAAGCTTCGCGTATAATGGAAGACGATCAATGAGTATAAATTTGCCGATGGCGTGGAGGTTTTCTAAGAACAATATAGATTTGAAATATCGATTGAATTACGTTTATAAAAACTAGTCCTTGCACAAGAATTGGGCTATCAAATGCTTTAATAAGTTTTTTTTTTCAAATCCCGTTGGTAGACATTAGCGCGTTTAAACAACAATATCTTCAGCTATTATAATAATACACGTTTCCGAAAAAAAAAAAGTATAGCGTATCCCGGGGCTCAAAATGTCTCGTGGAAAACAAAGTACTTAATGACAACATCCAACCATCTTGTTGGCATCGAAATAGAAGTCGCTTTGGTTTCGTCACATGCAAGTATTTCTCTTTACAATTATTTCATTATTTTACAATTGTCATAATATTTTTGGATCGGCCTTTAATCAAAGCTGAGATGGACCGTGAAAGCTTTGAATAATTTTGTTTTAATGTTGAGTTTGTTATAAAATTCTTAACTTTTTAAATGCAAATACTTGTCGAATTTCGGGCAAGATCATTACAACATAAGATAGTTATTTTTAATGAAATTGTGGTTTTAGGATTAAATGAAAGAACAAAAAAAAAAGGAAGGAACCTCCTTCCTTTTTTCTTCTAGTAGGTGCGAGTAGCTTGGGTGACCCTCAAATTCATATCAGTATCACTTAACACATTTTCATTCGTCCTGTACTGTAGATACTATTCCTACAACTCCGTCCACCAATAAAAAAAACAATAAATTCAAATCCGATTCCATTGGGCAGTCCGACGGAACATGTCAAGTAGATAGCGAGCAAGGAGATGGAATAAGAAATGATACGCCTTCCAACTTTGTAGCGAGGCTCGAGCGGGTTCCGATGAGCTGTTAGAGGCTACAGATGGGAGCTGTTGCACCACTCGGTGAATAATGCATGTTGCTTTCAGAGGCGCTCGGATGCTGGATAGACTTCAGTGTCCGAAGTGTGACACAGCATGAACACTGCGATTGTTTTATTCAAAAGTTTAGAGTTTTTGGGATTGGAGCGTTTTGAATGTCAAAACTTCTGTTTGACTAGCGGAAAGAAGCTGCTAACGTATACAATCTTGAATTATTATAATGTTAGAGACAGTTTATTCTTGACTTTTACCAGTGTGGCTTAGAATATAATAATAATTTCTTTCAACGTTATGCGGCAATGTGGTCAGACAAAAACTTAATCATCGTAAAATGAACACTATCAAAAAGCGTCAAATACCGGAAAAGGTTCTAGTGCGAAGCTCATAATGAAACTGTCAATACAGACCTGTCTGTGTGGCTTCTGTCTGTATAAACATTTAGATAATACACTTCCTTGATATGTTTTTGAACTTACTGTCGGACATTAAAGTTGAAGCAGATACTGTTTTATGGATGAGGTAATGTTTCATATGTCTTGATATATTAAAGTGTTGCGTGCATAGAATATGATTTCGATTATTTTTAGTCTCAACGAGTTGAACAACAACATGAACAATTACTAATTTATTTCGTAGTTATCCTTTTTTTTTTTTTTTTTTTTTGGATGGGAAATCATCAAATGACCCCCCCCACTCTGGGCGGAGCGGAAGGGAGTGTCAGACTTGTACTGACTAAAACCCATCCATGTTCCTTCTTTGCCCTTTGTGTTCCAGGGCCACGGTGTCTCTTTCGAACAATCCCGCAGCTCTGGCAGGCATCGGCCCATGCGGACCCCTACTCGGTTGCTGACATCTCTTTGAGGCGCGCGTGGAACACGAACGCGCCGTCGACACGGCCTGTCGTCATAAGACGGCCGGACGGCGAGCTAGCCCATAACTCGCCGTCCACAGGCCCGCGCCTACGGTGGCCGGGAGCCACCACGTGACCCCCGACGCCCAGGGCGTCTCCCGCGGCGGCTGGGACGTGAGGTTCTTTCCCTCTCACGTCCCGCCACCTCCTTCACTAGCATGACTGCTTCACAGAAGGAGGTGACGGCTTCCCATTCCCTCTCGCTCCGGACCATGGCTTGAACCAGGGCCGGACGCGAGAGATCGCCGCCGCCAATCGCCGCTACAAGGACACGGCGGTGCTCCGCCCAAGCGGGGCAGACCTCTACGGTGTGCTGCACCGTGTCCTCCGGGCGATCCTCGCAGTGGAAACACCCGGGCGTTTCCTCCCGCCCGATTCGGTGCAAGAACCTCCCGAAACAACCGTGTCCGGTGAGGACCTGCGTCAGGCGGTAGGTGAGGGCGCCGTGGCGCCTCTCTAGCCACTCCTCAAAGAGGGGACTTATCGCCACTATGGTAGCGTGCCCTGCACGGGGTTGCAACAGTCGCTCTCTCCATGTCGCCATGATATCACGCCGGAGGTCTGTCCGCTGAGCGGCAATTTGCCGCGGCAGCGGAGTTTCCCCCCGACGTAGTGCCTCCGCGCGCCATTCGTGCAGGCGCGCGAGGACTATCGCCTCCAGATCCCATGGCGGCAATCCGGCAAGGAGGCTAGCCGCCTCGCCGGAGATCGTGCGGTACCCCCGGATTAGCCTTATGGCTATCACCTTTTGGGGCGCGTTCAGGTAGTGGGCGGCTTGCCGCCTTAAAGAACGCGCCCACACCGGGGCCCCGTAAAGAGCCATGGACCGCACGACCCCCGCGTATAGCCTCCGGCAGGAGGCGTTTGGACCCCTCAGGTTGGGCAAGAGCCGCTTGAAGGCAGCCCCTGTCCGTTCCAGTTTGGGAGCCAAACGTCGGATCGTAGTTATCCTTAGTGTATTGTAATAGTTGTTTGTAATAAATCATGTTCTGGCAGATTTATTATGTAGCAACCATACCGCAGAGCAGAAAACGCTCGAGAGGCCCTTTTGTGCAAAAAAACATTATCCAAGTTACAAATAGTAGTTATTTTCTCACTATGTAAGCCGATAATGATTCACAATTGTTCGTATTTTTATCTGCTTCCAGCGCTATTAGGAGATAATGGTGTTTTACAGATACGTAAAAAAAGGAGAAATAATAAAAAGACATATTCTGACAAAACAATACTTACTTAAATGTGAATGACGCAGCCATTCACTATCATTTGGAGCCTGTTTTCCGATATAGTTTAACTGTTACAATGCTCTTTTCGATTTAGCGGTGGACGATTCGCTCATCTATTTCACAGGTGATAAAGGGAGATGAACTGGTTGGTGAGGTGTTTCCATGGCAGCATTGAGTTTTGAACTAGACGTTTCGTATTTCTCACAACAACAACTAAAATTATCATAACACCACGCCGGTAATCCCGGAAAGGTTAAGTTTAGGTGTACCTAATAGAACACCCACATTTCGCCAGTTACGTTTAAGTCCCTTGTAATAGGGGGCGAGAATATTGCCATCAACCGGGCACGAATCCAGGCTCCGTGGCTGCTACTGAGAAATTCCTAATGGAAAAACCCAATAATAATTGGCCCGACGTGTGAACCGAACCCAGGAACTCATGTTCAGCAGTAGCAATTATACCAGTGAGGCAGTCACTAAAATTTTATTTCTGTTTTAATGCAGTAGTAGTTGTTAAGTGCCCACAAAGTTCTCACGAATTTCAGACTCAAGTTTATAACCGAGGTATTTGTGACTTCGCTTACAAATAATTTATCGTTCAAGTACACTGGCGAAGGAAATTTTCTGAAGCTTGTATGTTTAAGGTGCGGTGATTTAGGCGTGACTAAAAGAGTGATGAATATAAATGTTGATAGATGGAGAGGGAGAGGAAGACCAAGGAAACGATGGATGGATTGTGTGGGGAATGATATGAAAGAAAAAGGAGTAAATGATGGTTTGACGGTTGACAGAGGAGAATGGAAGAAAAAAACGTGTTGTGCCGACTCCAAATAACATGGACAAGGGCAGGACGATGATGACTTAGGTGACGTTGGTGAATGTGGCTAAATTAAAATGCATGCGTGCACACTGAAGGAATACTACTTATCTACTAAATAGATCGTTATTGTAATCGTAATCGTTTTTGATAAAAGAATGAAATCCTCATAGACCAAGTAAGTAATGAAAGTGCCAATAAACAAATATAAGGTCCCATTCATTTGAATGGGACCTTGTGAAAAGTTTGTCCATTTATTTAAATAGACAAACTTTTAGAGGAGCTCGTGGTTAAATAATAACAGCCGCTCGGATCGATCTTTAGGTTAAGCCGTGCTTGCCTAGGTTGGTCTGTGGATGGGTGACCACCCATTACATACCGAGTTTCCCCCGTGCCTCGGAAAGCACGTTGGTCCCGGGTGTCATTTGTAGATCTTTGACAGTCGTTAGGTAGTCAGTGGCCCAAAAAGTCTGACAACCAGTCTTACCAAGGGGTATCATATTACCCAGTACTAACTGGGTTGTGGAGGTCAGATAGGCAGTCGCTCCATGCAAAATACTGGTATTCTGCTGCATCCGGTTAGACTGGAAGCCGACCCCAACATAGTTGGGAAAAGGCTAGGCAGATGATGAGACAAACTTTTAGAAATCATTCAGATCATCAAAATAACGACATTGGTAAAAAAATAAGAACAACGTAGGTATCTATACTTACAAGAAGAAAAATCAACTAGCGAAAATAGACTAAAAATGTTGGTTAACCAATGCTTTAAAGTCAAATAAAATCACTTTAATCAGTGTTTCAATGCAGTGTTTCGTTTTTATTTGCTTGGATATCCTTGGTTAGACGTACTGAACGCTGTGTTAAAATATGGTCATCTATTTTAATGGAACCTTATATAATTGCCTAGAAACAAATATTCCGTTGGACCTGGCCTTGATGCTTTAATACAAAGTGAGGTTGTGACCTCATTATACTTCTCAACTTTGATGGATGCAGGTAAATTTAAAAGTTTTGTAAAGTTTTCAGTTTTGGTAAAATTATTTTCAGTTGGCTTTTAGCCTGATTAAAAAATATTCTGAAGAAAGGTTATAGGTCCTTCTTTAAGCTAAAGTTTGTACGCTCTCGTGCATTCCAAAAAGTTTAGTCTTTGGCCGGTTTGGCCAGTGACGAGAGTGTGAGCGACTCTGAGTCGCTCGAGGCGGCCGGAGATCAAAGAGACGACTCTCGCCACGAAATAGCTTTTATAACTACTTGGTTTTAACTTTGAACCACCTTAGCCTGGTAAAAGTAAATGCTATTTTATAAGTACTTGAGGTCAATGCAAGGGGAAGATAAAAAGTGTTTGAGTCGTTAGTCAGCCCTAGTAGACTTCTACCCGACTTAGGGTCAGTTTACACCGAGACGTGACGTGAAGCGACGCGACGCGCGGCCTCTCGCGGCGCCGTGAGACGTCACGCGGTCCGAGTCTTTCAAACGATACTATGCATTTCCTAATGGAGATAAAGCATAAAATGGCTAGACAGTGACACGCCGCGTTGCTTCGCGTCACGTGTCGGTATGAATTGATCCTTAGCGAGGCAGGGTAGGTAAGTTTCAAAGCGGCCAATGCTCTTAAGATCATAAATAACATATCACATAACAACATATTACTAAAACTGTGGAAATGTTTAACAACAGGGGCAGGGCAGGGGTTTTTTTTTTTTTTTTGATGGGAAATCATCAAATGACCCCCCCCCCACTCTGGGCGGAGCGGAAGGGAGTGTCAGACTTGTACTGACTAAAACCCATCCATGTTCCTTCTTTGCCCTTTGTGTTCCAGGGCCACGGTATCTCTTTCGAACAGTCCCGCAGCCCTGGCAGGCATCGGCCCGTGCGGACCCCTACGTGGTTGCTGACATGAGCCACCACGTGACCCCCGACGCCCAGGGCGTCTCCCGCGGCGGCTGGGACGTGAGGTTCTTTCCCTCTCACGTCCCGCCACCTCCTTCACTAGCATGACTGCTTCGCAGAAGGTGGTGACGGCTTCCCATTCCCTCTCGCTCCGGACCATGGCTTGAACCAGGGCCTGACGCGAGAGATCGCCGCCGCCAATCGCCGCTACAAGGACACGGCGGTGCTCCGCCCAAGCGGGGCAGACCTCTACGGTGTGCTCCACCGTGTCCTCCGGACGATCCTCGCAGTGGAAACACCCGGGCGTTTCCTCCCGCCCGATTCGGTGCAGGAACCTCCCGAAACAACCGTGTCCGGTGAGGACCTGCGTCAGGCGGTAGGTGAGGGCGCCGTGGCGCCTCTCTAGCCACTCCTCAAAGAGGGGACTTATCGCCACTATGGTGGCGTGCGACAGGGGCACCCTCAGGGGAGTGTGCAGTACTGTGTACATTATTAAAGGGAGAACATTTGAAATATTAAGGAACGAGCCGACGGGTTGTACTGACGAGATAATAGGCTCATGTGCCGCCTTAGTGTTTACCAAGTAAATTATAGTTAGTACGAGTACTTACGTTTGTGTTTTGAACTGTTGCTACGGCGTAGCACACGACCGCTACGTGAGTTACGACTTGTCGTAGTAAAAAGAGAAAGGACTCAATATTCGACAAAAGTTTTGCATTGAACTTGATAGCTATTCTTACAAAATGCAAAATACTAATCGATAGTAAAAGAGTCGATAAAATATCTTACAACAATCAGCTTTTTAAATCTTGCGAACATTCTGTCGTCGCTCGGTCGAGTGCTGCGTCGTTTGATAATTCCCAGAGCACTATTCGTTTGAAAATCCGAATACAACTCTCAGCCGAGTCACACAATAAGTTTATTTTAGCAAAATAATCTCTTCAATCGGTAATACTTTCCTTATTCTTGGAATAAAGAGTTTTCTATATTAGTTAAATGTTTTGTTTTAGCGAGGGCTTCTTGGAAAGATGGTCAGTTTACTCATAGCTTTAAACTTGAAAGTATTTTTTTACTTTATAACATTTTTGTTAAAAAAAGTCTGTGTCATTCACATAACTCATAAAGTCAAGTCAATCAATTCACATGCAAATTCATAAAGAAATATATTTAGACATAATTACCGATATTACACAAGGAAAAGCTTTTTATTTTTAGAACCCATTTGCAACAGAACGTTTCAACAAATACAACTAATTCCATTTGTAAGCGGTTTTGAACAACGATGTTAAAATTACTTTCTTGAAATCATCGTTTATAATAATTAATTATTTTTCTAAGCCAAACTGTTATTTATGAAAATTATGATTGGATATTTTATGTATATACATATATTAATTGGTGGGACGAGCTGGACAAAACAAACGACCAGTGGCCTACATTAGCACTGGATCGTAGCAACTGGAAGTCATGGGGGGAGGTCTTTGCCCAGCAGTGGGATGACGCTGGCTAATCAGTATATGATTGGATAAGAATGTAAAAAAAGCTCAAGAAGCTGTGAAATTCAGTACAAAATCTAACTAAAACACGCGACCACCATTTAAAATAATATCCTTTAATTTCTATTTGCAGTCTGCATCATCCTTCTATCCATAAACTGTACCGCAAAAATAAATAAACTGAAAAACAAAGTAACTTCGTGTAGAAGTGAATGTTACAGGCGAGAAGCCGGGGAGTCCTGTTGTAAGTTATGTCTTCCTGAAACTATCTATGTACCTGAAGGGAGCGGAATTATTCATAGCGAGGTGTTAACGGTGATGTGACGAAATTAGAGATTTTTATGTTTGTTTCATGGTAACTAAAACGTGATAAAAAGTGCCCATTCATACGAATGGGGTATGTTTTTATTAGGGCATATTACGAAGAGTCCTTGTGAACCAAACTGCAGCTGTAAGAGGGGTGCAAACTATGCCCATTAAAAAAGCGCATTTTTTTTTTACTTTTTCTTGAAGCGTTTTATGGAATAGTGTTTAATAGTAGCTTGAAACGAGAATATTAACGTTAAACACCACACTTCAATCCCTAACCTTTTCTTCATCAAAGTTTTCCAATCAAGCTGCACTGCTTGTTCATAATAGAACATTTACTATACTACTGCATGGCTAACTAAAATCATTATAAACTTCGGGGAAGGCTTCTTAAAACTTGTTTCGTAGACTATTACGTGTAGAAGCGCAACTACACGACAAGATCATTTATCTCAGAACGCGCACATCGTAGGAGACTTGAAAGTATCAAGACCAGCTAGTTGTCATTTTTTTAAAAGCAAAAACAAAATACTACTGTGAATTTTTTTATACTTGGTTGTTAAAAGGACGATTCCATTGACGTGAAGTGACTGCCGATCTGGCCTCCACAATCAGAAAAGTGGGTACCCGTTAGTGAATACACTGGTTGAGCCAAGCACACGAAATCAAGAATAGATTACTTATTGTTTAAAAATTCAAGTGGCAATTTCTTTGTGATTTAAAATTCAACGTCTGTAATCTGTAGAGAGGAAAGGACTGGAACAAGCGAGAATATGAAAAAAGTACTTCAACGTACCTACTGTAGGTAGGAAACTTAGTAAACTTAGTTCTTTTTTTTTCTTACACAAAAGGAAAAACTGAACATGGCACGCTTTGGTTTCGAAATGAGTTCCGAAATACCGATATTTAAGTAAATTTAGTATTTATCGCTGGTCCTGAGAAAAATTCGACGCTGAACGGAAACAAATTTTATTTATAACCGGATATTTCCTTCCTTCCTTATTTTACCTCTGAGATTCACTGGCAAGAAAGATTTCATGATACCTATGACGTTTCATTTCGTTTTGTTTTCTTGTCAAAGACTGTAGTTTCAATTTCCTCGGTTCCTTTATTACAAACATGTCAGTGCACGATTAGGAAAATACCAAAACTACCAGCCGAAAAATTGTGAGGGTCACCATAATAGCGGCTTAATTCGACCGTAACGGTTCTGAGCATAGTTTATTATCCGGTAATGTATTGCGTTAAGAAAATTGTTAACGTTTACCAAGTGCCGAAAAGGGCAATTTACTACATGGTTACAAGATACCCACGTTAAAACAACCATCGTGCGTGTAATAGCTATCAGTTTAAGAAAAAATGAATAAAATGAGTCACTGATACGATGGCATATTAAATCATAAAATATTTTCAGAAAGATGGAAGATTAGAATTTGGAAACAAATAAAAAATACTGAAATATTTTGATACAGCGTAAAACTAATGTTGTCTTCTGAGCCAAAACAAAGCTGCCAAGCATAATTTAAATGTACAAATTACACATGATAATAAACTTGAAAGGTGACATAATTCCGACAAGGAAAAGAAAAGCAAAGACATGAATAACGAAATAAAAACGTTACATTCATAGGAACAAGGGGAGACGTCGAGGTGGCAAATAATACAGACATTATTCATTTAAAAGTCTCGCGACGAATTTTTTAAAAGCAAATGAAATAAAAGAACAAACAGGTGACTGGTAATTTGAACAAGAAGCCACAAATTGTTGATTTGATTCAATTTGCAGAGAGGGAAATAATTTTGCTACAGATTCCCATAACGTGCCATCACGCCAGCAATCCCCGAAGGGTTAGGCAGAGGTGTACCTAATAGTCCACCCACATTTCGCCAGTTATGTTTTAAGTCCCATGTACTAGGGCTAGGCTTATTGCATTAGGAAATTTGGAGAACATGAGATGAATTAACGTTTTACCGCACTATTGGTACTCGAAGAAAGTAAGAATTACGTTGATAACGCTGTAACTAGGCAATAAAATAAAATTTAAAACACGCTGCAGGCAGTGATAACGACGTCGTCGGTCTGAATTTACATTTTAACAAAGCATAAATTGCATCGTGACATTTTCCGCAACTCAAGGAAATACGTTTTCAGTTTCCAGCTAGTTTTAATTGTAAAGTTTTCTACGATATTTTCATTTAGATGCATTTCTACAGATGAGCTCGTTGTGTTTACGAACTTATTAAACATCGACGGAATAAATTTGCTCATGAAAAGCGAAACGAGGATTTAAATTTTGTCTATATAGGGTGACTGGTAATTAGTGACCGATACTTAAACACGTGATTGTACTCATGATAACAAACAACTTTCCCAAAGAAACTTTTTTTATACCTACTCGTTCACTTTTATCCCAATAACACAACAGCCGTATGAAATTCGCTCGCGCGCGCGCCTTTGGCCTATCAGCTGTTAGCCGCGTGACGCCGTTCTGTCTCCTACTGTGCTCTGCCTACCCATTGTTGCACGGCCGATAGTAATGAGAGCGAACTTCATACGGCTGTTGTGTTATTGGGATAAAAGAGAACGAGTGGGTATAAAAATATATTCTTTGGGAAAGTTGTTTGTCATCATGAGTATAATCACGTGTTTAAGTATCGGTCACTCATTACCAGTCACTCCATATACGCTAACTTGGAATAATACGTAAGTAATAATAACAAGCTCAAAACTTAAAAAGAACATTGGTCACTGAACAACAATAGATGAAAAACGTGGAACTAAGGAATAAGAGTTTCTGATCATTAATGTATTATCATGAAATCCAAAACCTTGTTTCTTTTTTCGACGAATGCAAATACTGAATAAAATACAGTGGAATATTTACATAAGCGCAAGACCCATGATATCATAATTATGTAAATGAATGTCATAACTTGGCAACCATTTTTCTTGTAAAATCTTTTCGGGTATGCAATACTTTATATTTTATTTCCTGCTTTTGCTTCTGTTGAGTTTGGTGAATTATGAATTCCCCGTAAACTACTAATATTTTGTAAAAATACAGAAAATGAATTTGAACCAGTTTATGTTTTTTGTTTGAAGTATAATCATAATCATTTATTCATTTGCCAATATGGGTACAAAGAAAAGGTCTGAAACAAGCAAGTGTCCATTAGCCATATCTTACCATGAGGCATGCGAATTTACACACATTATAAAAGTTTATCTTGTAAATATTCAGTGACATAGAAATACGCTTTTTTTAGTAACAGTGTTCTGAGTATCATAGAAAAATCACATTAATTTCGGATTCATTGAACTTAAGATGTCAAATAGAGCAACCTATGCAAAGTAGATTTGAAGAAGGGTAAACAATTTCGAATTGGGTCGTCAAATGTGAAAATAATGCCGAATGGAAATTGATATTTACCAAGCAGCTTTCGTTTTCAATAACTTGTTCGAGGTAAGTACATCATGCTCTAGTTTGTAAATAGAGGTAAAATAATGCTTGTCTTGAATATTGGGAAAAACCGTTAACATTATTGATGTCAATTAATAATATATAACTCCAATTTTGATAATGCCTTTTCCAATAAAACCTTTCGCTAGGGAAAACAATGTTATTATACACACTTGACACAAATTTTTCTTCTACCTTCTAATAGACTTTTCCCCGAAAGACGTCGAAGAAACCCGAAAAGAGTTATTGAATTGCTCTTAAGAAAACATGACACGTACTGCAATTTGTCGATTTCGCCAATTTAGTGAGATAGTGGTGTCAGTGATGTACCGGTGAATACAACGTGGGAGCACTATACATCATAGCACTTCAAATATAAGGAAGCGTGGGATCCCGGAATACGTTACACGGGTCATCGCTCTATTACATCGTCAGTCATATTACAGGTGATTGAGGTGGAGGGTTATACAGTAACGCCAAGACCCGTGTAATCAGGTGAGTAAGTTCCATCCATTGCTGAATGGTGTTTTGATTGATATTATTACGAATCTGGATTCCGATAAATTGAGTTTCAAATTCAAGTAGTACTTTACGTTTATGCAATTTCAGCGTCAAGTGCACTCAAATGATACAAGCTTAATGTTTGCAAAACCAGCCAACAATCATTTAACTGGTGATTTTCTTTCTTTATTGTGTGGTTAGTGCCTACCCTGGTGTCAGTTTTTATGCCGCCCGTTTTTGGATGACTGTCGTTATTTATAGTTAGGTGTAAACCGAATAAAAGTGGAAGTAACAGATTTGTCCAAGAAAACTCTCCAATAAATGTTATCTCTGAAGCCTGGACGTCTTACATTGTCACTTGGCGCAGAATCCTCAATGTTTATTTAAAACTACTTTAAGTTACGTTAGTAATTTTTTTTAGCAGGCCATTTGTAATAAGAAAAATTATATGCCTTTAAAATTAACAAAATGTACTAGACAACTTTTTCGAAAATTTATAAGAATGCCATTTGCTTGTCAGAAGAAAAATAAATAAAAAGTAAAAATTTAAGGCATCTTTAATTATGTTTTGATCCAAACTGGCCAGTATTTGAAAGATATCATACCGAAACAAAAGAGGTGGCGATCCAATTTAGAACTTTAAGTATTTTAATATCTTTCGTGACGACACAAGTTCGTGCTGCGATGAAATATCCTGAAATAAACGACAGTCATGTTTTATTGTTCGAACTGTTAAAATAGATTTCTGATGTCGAATGTTTCGTTCATTTAACGATTATGGTATATAACTTTAGCACTCTCGTATTTATTGCTCAGGGTTTCATTGACATAGTTTTCCAAACCAATGGACCTTTAAAGTCATTGAAATTTCATTTATTTAGAACTAACGACCCGGCCCGGCTTCGCACGGGTAGTAGAACATAACAATATTATGCCTACAAGTTTTGTCTGTCGAGACAGCGTTTTCAATTAAAGCTCCCTGGCGGCTTGACATTTTCCGACACTACCAACAATTATTGTCATAATTAACCCAATTAAACCATGAAACCATGAATCACTTGATCTATTGGTGAAAACTGCATGAAAATCCTTTCAGTAGTTTTTGAGTTTATCGCGAAAAGACAGGCAGACGCGGCGGAAGACTCTGTTTTATTATATGTAGTGGTACCCGAGTGTTATTTATTTCCTCGTAAGAGGGTTGTGTAGTACCGATTAAAAAAGTATGGCATGTAAGTAATAAAAATAAACTTACGTATCATCTCATATCATGTTGCTATAATTATGTATTCCATATCATCACCGCAAACCTTTGTCAAAGTTGAACATTACGATATAACTTAATCACTAGTGTCACGTGGACGCTCGACTGCTCACTTAACCGTAACATTTAGAATGGTTTATGTTAATTGCCTATTCCGGACAGTGCGGCCTCCCGGGAACATGTCCATAACGACGGAAGGATGTCGACTGAACCTTTTTCTTATTATCGACTTCTTCCGCTGTCAGACTACAAAAGATTTTCCTGCGACGAGAACGAATGTTTGTAAGAATGTTAAACCTTCAGCGTACGGTACAAGAATTGTACCGTACGCTGAAGACAGGTATGGCAGGATAAAATGGAAGACGCCGTAGTTTATTGCATTGCATTGCAGAGGTTCAAAGAATTGAACGAAATTGTACGGAGGCTACTTTGTGAGCACGTTTAAAGGATCTAGATGGATAATGAATGTAGAAAAGTACTTATTTCGAAATCTTGCAAGAAATGATGGGTTTGGTAGTTAACAAACTAATTGGATAGAATCGACATAATATTCCCTTATTATTACTAATCTGCAGTTCTATATAAATCTGCCACTAAGTGACATCTCTGTTCGACAATTTCGCATAATTCGCGGTCGATTTTACAATTTAAGTTAAAAGACTCATGGTTACATCGAACTTTGTTTTAATAAAATAACTATGTACGTTATCACAATTTAAAACTATGAAATACAAACTATAAAACGGCATCAAAAAACTCCTCCTCATTTTGTCAGCCGGTAATGTGCCCAAGAGACTGGCGACGTTGCCACGTTATATGGCAACACTTAAGCGCAGGCCACACCGCCATCTAGCGAGCGAGCCGGGCAAGCATCGTTTCACCTCTTTTCATACTTTGGTGCACACCGTGGACTACAGAGCTAAGCTACGTCAGTGATAAAAACAATGCGAACGAAATATACGACGATGCCAGCAATGCTATTCGTTCACCTCGCCCGCCTCTCCCGGTGCGCCCGCCAGCTCGCTCTCTCACTCGATAGCTGTCGGTTTGGCCTGCGCTTTAGCCTGGTTGCTACTGAGAAACACAATAACACTTTGCCCGATCTAAGAATCGAACCCAGGACCTCATGCTCAGCAGTCGCACTTGCGACCACTAGACCAACGTGGCAGTAAAGCTGTCATTTTGCACTTAAATCTGACACGTTCAGGAAACTTCGATGTGGGACACGCGTGTACACAAATACTACAACATTACACTAAAATAACCTATTTTTCCCTTAGAAGAAATGTTTCTACAAATTGTTTAGCATCTCTGAAAAGCTTTTCTCTTGACCAAATAAACGGATTTGTATTCTGTACAGGAAAAATGTTCTGTAATACACGGAAAACGAATCGGTAATTTTGTTTTTTGTTTTCCTGTTTATCGTGATTGTAGATTTTGTTTTTTAATACAAAACAAAAGGTATAAAACATAATCCTTTTTTGCAAAAATATTATAAATGTTTTAAAAATTCTTTGTAATCATAGAAATATGGCACGGTCAACAGAAACAAGAGAATTTAATAAGGGTAGCTGTCTGCTGAAATTTCATTGAACACTTATATTTTCAGCTAGATGTTATTGATTGTCTTTTTTTATTTCTGGGATCAGCCTTCCACATAATTTCCTATAATTTCAAAGAAAACGAAAATTTCTACAATTCAAAATTCGTGGCTATTCAATGGGGAAATACAGTTGTGAATATTCTAGCCTTTTCCCAAATTTATTGGGGTCGGCTTCTAGTCTTACCGGATGCATCTGAATACCTGTATTTTACATGGAGCGCCTGCCTATCTGACCTTCACAACTCAGTTAGTACTGGTAATACGGTACCCCTCGGTAAGACAGGCTGTCAGCCTTTCGGGCCACTGACTACCAGTAATGACTGTCAAAGATCTACAATGACCGCCGAGGTACGGAGAACACTCGGTATGTAATTATGGTCACCCATTTACAAGCCGACATTGGCAAGCGCTGCTTAACCTTGAAGATCGGCCCGTGCGGCTGTTATTATTTAGCCACGATCTCTTGCTGTGAATAGTCGCGTTGTACGCTGTATCTATTTCTAGCCGATCTACGCGATCTGAAAACTTTATAATACCATAAACTAGTTATCTAATTTTCAGCTGAGTTAGCTCACCTAGCCACACTGCATTAGAACTAATAATTGCCCAAACAGAAGTTAGTCTACACACTTGCGACCGATAAACTAACTATACGTATGACCAGTGACCACCGTAGGAATGGTTTTTCCGACTACAAAACTCGTTTCTACGGTGGTCATGCCGCGTACTAGTCCTAATATTGACTTTAATTAACAGTTTACAAGGAAACCGCTGTTTGTTAGTTTCACGTGCAAAGTTTGAAGCCTAAGTAAGTTTAAGTTTGTCTAAACGCATGATTGTGTTGCTTAGCTCGCCTTTAGCATACGTACCTATAATAGCGATAGTGTTCGAGAAGAGACTATCATTTGAAATACGCCTTATAAGAGTTGGACAGGCCAGAATAGCGTGTCATACTAAAGCCTGTTTACAAATTACGTATATTATTATCATTTGATCTCAAAAGTCCACATTTCCATCAATTTTTTTGAACCCTTATATTCAGAGACTAGAACGCTGCGTCTTCTTCAGCTATTGAATGAATGAACCACCACCATTCATCATCATTCATCATTTTTTTTGTTCACTACCTTTATGAACTAAGTAAAAAGTCAAGATTTCATTGGTAGTTTGCTAATGTTAAACATAACATCATAACATCATGCCTTGTGATCCCCGAAGGGTTAGACAGAGGTGTACCTAACAAGTACACCTACATTTTGCCAGTTATGTTTAAGTCTCATGTAATAGGGGGCGAGCCTATTGCCATCAACCGGCCAGAAATCCAGTCTTCGTGGCTGCTATTGAGAAATTCCTGTCGGAAAAACCCAATAACACTTTGCCCGACCTGGAAATCGAACCCAGGACCTCATGCTCAGCAGTCGCGCTTGCGAGCAATAGCACAACGAGGCAGTCGTTGGTGGTTTGCTAATGTTATCAAATTATTTTACTTGATCGACATTAATGACTTTACGGTTGAAGTTCGTGTAAGTTTAAGTGTAACTTGGCGTACTATTCACAATCGAAGGAGTGGACTATTTTATTACTCTAATGTCACGAGCAATATGTTTATTGTTGGCTTCCTAAAGTTATTACATTAAATAAGATTTACTGTCTCAATAAAACACCAACTTAAGGAAGGAAAAACATAAAAATATGGTAAAATACATTGCTTTTGTTTGATTTGTCGATGCCCACTTATTCGATATTATACTTTTTTCTGTTGAACCAACACAAGTTATTGTGACATTATGATGTCAAAATAGCTCAGAATAACGCTTCTGAGCTTTTTTTTCATCACATTTTTACATCGTTTTTATGTTAACAGTCGTTTACATGGTTTTTGCTCACGAGAAGAAAACCATGTGTTTTCTTGAGGATTTGACGCTGAGAATCCGAAGTCATGAAACATTTACATTTATTTTTTATTTATTATTAAATATTTTGCTTATAATCTTGCACCGGGTGCCCCGAGTGTCGAGTCGACTGAGTGGAAAGGTTGGCGATAAGTCACACACAAAAAAAAAAATGACAACAACCAGCTGTCAACCAAAAATTTTAGGTTGGGAGTTACTTTGTTTCTATATTGTGTAGGAAACAGTCAAAAAACGATTCAAAGTGATCGCAATGAACTGGGCTATGAACCAGAGCAAGTCTCAAAAATATTTAAGTCAGAATTTTTTTTATCGTAATTCTTATTGGAATGCAACAGGCAGCCCCCAAGCTCTCCAGCCATTATGTGTAAAGAAAAAAAACAACAAATCAAATTAAATGCATCGTGAAAACACTATTGCAGTAACTCATAGCGATAAGTGAATGTAATGAGTGAAACTGTCGTGTTTACACGGTACAAACGTATATGAGACTAGCTTATACCCGCTGGTTTGCCCGCGTGGAGTTCGGTAATGTTCCACGGGATCGTACTACCGGGATAAAAAGTATCCTATGTGTTAATCCAGGCCATAAACTCTCTCGAGTGCTAGATTTCATCCAATAAGTCCGTTTAGTAGTTTTTGCGTGAACGAGTAAGAGACATCCATCCATACATCCATACTCACGAACTTTTGAATTTATAATATTAGTAGTATTTCTTCACAACATTTTCATTTATCTCGTTTGTGTCTGCAGTAAACATTTTCAGTAAAACATTTTCCAATCGTTTTATACCAAACAATCTTATCGCCCATAACACGCAGCGTGGAGATGACATCTGTATGACGTCATACATCATATGACGTCACGTATGTAAAGTACAGTAAAACGCTCCAGTTAGACGTGCATTTACTTTCAGAAATAATTCTACGCTTTTCGGTTATTATTTCTTTTTCTTTGAATTTATTTTGAAAGTAACATGTAAGCTGTTCCGTTTTCTCAAATATGAACATTTTCTTTTAAAACCCGTGTCAGTTAAATGTTGTATTTGTCTAAAAGCAGACAAAGATAAACATAATATTACAAGCTAATGTTTTCACAAATTTTATATATATCATACGACAATAAGTTTCGTAGTTAGTCCCCTTATGTCTAGAATGTCGTGGGGATTCTGTATTTAAATAGAAATTTTAATCTTTCTTTTTCTTTCTAATTGTAGTATTTTGTGTGACTGGGTGGGGCGCGTTAAAGTGGAATCGTATGACACCTTTCTCTGTCTTTCAAGCATATTCAGACGTAGAGAATAGAATCGTAAGTTTTGCACAGGTTCTCGACCTTACAATGTTTACCTATTGTTACGGACTCAGATTGATTTTTTGTATACGGGTAAAGAACATGACACTCTTTACGTGGTTTGAAGGAATGACAATTGTCCTGTTGCACTTTGTATATGGAACTCAGCTTTTTCGAGGTTCCGCTGACGGAGCAGTTTTGTTTATTATAAAAGCAGCTTTTAGCAGACTATAAATACCTTATTAGATTTCGAAAATGCAGCAAAGTATGCATAAAAAAATACTTCAAAAATCTTTTTATGAAAGCAAAAAAATATATAATCCAACTAAACAAGTATTATAAATTTCGGCAGCCGCTCTGCCCCTTTTTTCTTAACTAACCAGCAGCCGCCGGGCGAAGGTAAACCGGATATCCGGCGGTGATTAGCAGCTCATTAAGTATAAAGACCGGCGAAAGGTCCTGACTAACATAAACACACACGTGTGTGTACACCGAGCCCCTCCTAAATTATTGACGAGAAAACCATTTTTGATTTATATAGTACTACGATGGTTTTAAATATTTTAACACATCACAACTTTTCTATCTATCGAACTACCTTTTCACTCTAAGATTGTAAGATGATACTATTGCTTAGTTGCAGCAGTAGCTCTCTTTTGAATAAACACATTTACTCTGTACGCACTCTCGATAGCGACACTTCGGGGCAATGAAAGTGAAACTCGCGTTTGATTAATTGTTGTGACGCGTACAATGGGCATGTAATGACATTTTTATACCTAGGACCAGAAGCGTTAGAAGAGACGGCAGTACTGAACCAGCAATGGAAGCATTTAATTGATTTGCTCAAAGAAATAAAGCAATAGACTAATCTTCATAACAGAAGTTCACTTAGAAAGACTACATTTTAATTTGCACACTCAACATTATGTTCACAAGAAGAAGATGCTTCACTAAAGAGGTAGCGTTGTATATAGTTAATGTGTTCAGACACGTGCAGAAGGGAGACCAAAGTGTACAAAATTAGTTCAAGTTCCTCAACTAATTCTGTAAATATGAAGCGTCTGTTAACTACACTAGATAAGGCAAATATAATGAGGAGTACATAATAAAATCAAAGCCAGTTCAGAACTCGACCTACATTGTCAGAAAAAATAAGAAAATATTTTTCAAGAATTTGGCAGCGAAAAATTTTTGTATAAAGCGCTTGCCTTTTGTTTTTTAGGTAACTCACTTTACTAAGAGGCTTCTTTGAAATATGCATATTGTACTAGCTTTTTCCAGCGGTTTCCCTTGCGTTAATTTATTTAATTTATAATCAATTAGGGTTGTAATCTGCTTGTAATAATATAATTCAATAATAATTCAAAAGACACGTGGCGCACTATATTATCATAAGAACGTTATTGTTGCTTTCCTCCGGAACTTTTTTTCGGGATGAAAGGTACCCGATGTCTGTTTCTGTACACCTGACAACGTATATCCAAAATTTCATTATGATTGGTTCAGTGGTTTAGGCGTGAAAAGGTAACAAACAAACGAACAAACTTACTTTCGCATTTATAATATTAGTTAAGATTGGTGTTGACTTTTCAAACTCGCTGTGTTTAAATTGACTTAAAAGAAACGGGCCAGTGCCGCAGAGGTAGACTATAAATGTTCATTTTACTTCGTTAAGTGAGTTATTATAAAGGGCTTAATTTCCCGAGGTCGCTTGAACTACAGTAATTTTTTTAAGAAAACTGGGATACCTCAACAGCCTTTTGAATATTACTACTTCTTTGTAGTAATAAAGCGTCCCCGGGTATCAATCCCTGTTTTAGTATCATAAAAACCTCGTAACATTTTGTCCTGTGACCGTAAACGGGCTGAGAATATTATCCAGCCAGCCTTAATAAATTAAAGCAATAAACTGAATATACCTACATCTAACAACATTTAGTTCTTTAGTACATACAGAATAATTTTAATGTAACTGAGGTATATTTGTCGTTTATATTGTTTTTATTTTCTTTCTTAAAGTTTGGTTATCCACGATTTCGTTATCTGTAGATGTACGAATCTGCGTTATAGAATTATTACTTTTATAATGTAAGGTATGCCACCAACACCCAGAGCTCATTAAAACATTAACAATACTAAGTCGCAATAACTTTATTCTCTCCTAAATTGAAGGAGACCAGTAGCATGTCAAAGCTTCAAACGTCCCTATTAATTAACCTACTTTCAAATTAACTCCTCAACAATTGTTGAGTGGAGTTAATTTGAAAGTAGGCGCGAATAAGCGAGTAAGCGAATCGCCTTAGTAATTACTAATACTAAGGCGATTCTCACACGCACCGCTCGTCCGCGCGGGCGCGATAAAGAGAATCATAGCATCATCATCATCTGCCTAGCCTTTTCCCAACTATATTGGGATCGGCTTCCAGTCTAACCGGATGCAGCTGAATACCAGTATTTTACATGGAGCGACTGCCTATCTGACCTTCACAACCCAGTCTGTACTGGGTAATACGATACCCCTTGGTAAGACTGGTTGTCAGACTTTTTGGGCCACTGACTGCCTAACGACTGTCAAAGATCTACAAATGACAGCCGGGACCAACGGCTTAACGTGCTGTCCGAGGCACGGAGGAACCTCGGTATGTAATGGGCGGTCACCCATCCACAGACCAACCTAGGCAAGCACGGCTTAACCTAAAGATCAACCCGAGCGGCTGTTATTATTTAGCCACGAGCTCCTCAAGAGAATCATAGCATATGGCTTGTATTAAATTTGTTGATGCCTTACATACGACACCGCTCGATCCACCACTCATCACCTCCTCGCGCGGCGCACCGCTAAATTATATTTGCTTCGCCGCGCCTCACCCTGATCGCGCGAATGAGCCGTGTCGTGCGAGAATCGCCTACGAGTTAAACATAAGCGAATGACTTGATTGATATGAATAGGCTTTGAGTTCCATGAGGCTATATAAGGTCCCATTAAAATAGATGGTCAAATTTTTAGAAATCATTCAGACCACCAAAATAAGGACATTTAAAATACACTAAAAATGTTGGTTACCCAGCGAATTTAGGTCAAAATAAAATCATTTTAATCTGCGTTTTTGCTTGGATATCTTTGGTTATATGTACTGAACGCTTTGTTAAAATTTGTCCATCTATTTAATGGAACCTTATTATATTCTCTAAAGTCTAGACAACCTCATTCTGTCTTTAATTACAAAAGTGATAGGGCTCGGAAATAGAGGACCTTTGTGCCTTAGTATTATGGAAATAATATCATCTAATTAGAGGAATGAAAGGGACCGCTTTATTTGCTGATTAGGGTGTAGAATTCACTGCTGGGTCTGCGATCTGAATTTAACTTACCGCTGTAAATTAGTCCACAGAGTAGTGAAATCTAATTAGGGACAGGAGAGAGGGCCTATTTAGGGTTCTGTACCCGAAGGGTAACCAACGGGACCCTGTAATTTAGCCACCGCTGTCCGTCAGTCTGTCTCTCTGTCAAAGGACTGTATATTCGTAATAGGCAGACAGTTGAAATTTTCACAGAATGTGTATTTATGTGGCCGCTATAACAACAAATAATAAAAATAAATTAGGGGGCTCCCCTACTGCGATGGTACGGAACCCTTCATGCGCGAGTCCAGCTCGCACTTGGCTGGTTTTACTTAATTAACTTTCCTATTATGTGAAAAGAAATATAAAATTAATCAAAATAAGAAGCTTTTAATGTTATGGAACCTACTTTCATCATAAGAACAAGCATGACGTGAAATGTGAGTAAAACACAAAGAAAGTACACCCATCCTACTTCGTTATTTTCTTTTCCACTCTCCAGCACTTTCCAATCTAATCAGTTTAATCGCGTGATGAAAACCTCGTTTATTTCCACTATTCAATCTGTTAATCACACAATGGCTGCCATCCGGTCAGTTATACTATAAATTAAGCGCGGTTGTGGCTTCCATGACGAGGGTACATGTCATATCGCTCCACACACTATATAACGTAGGTAATTGGGTAATAGAGGGAAAAATGGTAAGCGGGTTAAGTGTAGGAGAGTAGGTACTTAAAGTTATATCACAAGTGCAGTATTTGTAATTTTTTTTTTTTAAAAGAAAACCTTGCCCCTCACTAGGAATTTCTCCTGTATCGTGGGTGCGTTTACAAACATTTAAACTCACATACACAAACAGCCAACAACAGGTTCCGTGCGGGAATCGAACCCGCGATACGCAGCGCAGCAGCCAATCGTTCAGCCACCGCGCCTACCGCGCCGTCAAATATTGAAGAGAGTATTCGAAATGTTTTTTGTACTGCAAAGGTAATATGAGTACTTTGGTAGCATGTGCGAGCCTGGAAGCAGCTGCGACTTGATATACCACCAAAGAGTCTTCTTGTACCCCGATATAAACTTTATAATATCGAGGTACCTCTGAGAGCGAATTTCACCAATGGAGCTGCACGCATCAATACATCAACACCGCTCGCAAGAACTGACAGCGACAATATTACATAGCAATGATAAGGCGGACAGCTCATTAACGCAGTTCAAATGTGCTAATTGCGTTCAGTATCATTGGCGAAATTCGACCTAAGTATTTCTAATGTAGTTACGTATGGTTCTATTCCAAGAATTCTATTCAGACCTTAGGGTTCTGTAACATACAGAACCGAGGGCTGAACTTCAAACTCACTGAATTAATTCCAAGAGTATACGTATTAAATAAATCAAGCGTGTTACTATTTACTTCTATGAATGTCTGCAATAACATAGGTAACAGATACTGAACTAGCTTTGACATTTAAACCCTGTTTAACCAAATTATTATTCTGGGTATTTGGTAATTAACTCAAACCTACGCATTTCATTACGAATATGTACGCAATAGATCAAGCGTATTACGTTTGGGTGTCTCTGACTGTATGAATATGGTAACAGACGGCAGTGCACAGACCACAGACTAAATAACGTGAGCGGAGTACGTGAAACAGTTTACAATAAGAGAGATTCGCATGTGATGTAGGCGTTACTGCTGATTACAGGATTCATTTGTGTAAGCGCAAGTGCGGTGCCTGTAATCAATCTGGAATTATGCAGTTAAACTCTGAAGCACAACTTCAAACTCAATTCTAGAAATGCTTCATAAGTTTCAGTCCAAAATGCTAAGGACAATTACCGATGCTTCATAACCATAACAAACCAACAATTACACCACCCCTTGGAAATCAGAACAATTCAAGAAGAGATTACACGGTCAATGAAATCGTACAAGAACAGACTAGCTGGACAATCATCCGAACATACTAGTTACGCACTTAATGAATAGAGATTCAACATTCAAAAGGCTAAAAATAAAAGCCCCTACACATTTATAGGGAATTATAAATAAAGGGCGCACGTCGCTGGACTGACTTCCCTTCAAGATTATTGAAAATCCTTAACTTTCCTTATGTTGAATGTTCGCACGGAACAAATTACAAGAACACCCAAAAAAAACCTTTTCGTATAATCCTTCGTGTATCCTCACTAAACACATTTACTTTAACACGTAGTCAATGTTTGAATAAAACGCTATTTGGAAGCATTCAGTAACATCACCGTACACACGACCATTTAATCATGCAATATCAAACTCTATTTACTTTGTGAATAAAGTAACGTTCAACTTACGAGCGGTCTACAAACAAACGTTTCGGATGCATCTCATTGCCAAATCTGACCATTTACTCTATTTAATTTTACCATATACCGTTTAAACTTAACTGGTATAACTAGATGCCATTCATTGTGGAATATGCAGGTCCCGGAACTGCTAGACTTATCTGTTCATTGGTTAGATGGAAATAGTGACCTTTAAATACGTATTTAAGATGACACATTCTGAAAATAACAGATCATAAAATTTTGTATGTAGATCTCGTAAACCATGCATTATTTTGTAGTTTAAGAAGGAGAAGGGTTATCTAATTTTTTGAGATTATGGATATTGAATTTCATTCCTATATATGTGTTACAGGCATCGTTCATTCAAGTGTTGTAGCACAGCTAGACAGAGGTCTATGTCTGTGATTGAATCCACCCCTAGACTTCATCAGTAGATCATACCGACAGGATTTTACACTTCCCAAATCTCTAGAAAAGAATCAAATTAACAACCCGATTGTGTTTAACGACATTAAGCTGTTTACAATTTCCAAATGGTAAACTCCCCAGTGAAATGAAATAAATTTAAACGCCGCAAAAGCACCACCACCATTAATTAATTCTAAGCGTTGTTTGCATGTACGGGAACAAGACGGAAACGAAAAAATCTAATTAGATTTTTTCGTTTTCCCGTCTACTGTCCCTTTACTGTAAAGTTAAGTAAACAATCTTATTAATGTTTAAGTAAAGCCATCAGCACGAACAAGTTTAATGTCGAGCCGACTGACCATTACAATTCATTTAGGTATTTCGGAAATTTTCAATATAATTTTGTGCTGCAGGCTCCACAGAATCTGACATATTTTATTTTTCATCGCGACATGTTCATTACCGATAGTACCAAATAATCGTACGGCAGAAGGCATATGACGCAAACCTGCATGATTGTATGCAATACAAATCAAATCATTTATCAATGTCATCCCATTCGTTGTGGCGCATGCATGTTGTTCTATTGATGGCTCGATCATATACGTTTGATAGTCGTTTGATCTGTTTTAATGGATTTTGAGTTTGCGATAGAGTTGTGTTCGAAATCTGTTAAATGATGGCTGATTAAAGTTTACTGTAATGGACTGATTTTGTCTTCACGATAAACCTTTTGCGTTATCATTATCAAACAAAGTGAAAACGGTACCTAGTAAAGAAACGTCGAGCACATCTATACTAATATTCATCATCATCATAGGTTAGAATGAGTATTATTTATATTAAAATGCTAACTTTATGACAAACAAATTACCACGTTAGCAAACGTTTCTCAAATTATGTACCGTGTGTACATGGATACGTGCAATGTAGAATTTAGTATCGTACTAGTAGCAATCGACGAAGTCGTTCGTAGCAAGACGCGGCGTAGCGGTTCGGAGCATGCCGTATCCGATTGCTACAAATCGATAACAATGAGCTTCCTGTGCATAGTAAACCGATTGCTTTTATCGAAGGGATTGCCAACATTATCAATCTATCGTTATCTTGAATTGCAATATCCTGAGTAATTTTAACATTATGAAATAACTAAAGTTTGTAACCTGATAAACCCTACTTGAGCTAACCTTTTATATAAATATTTGCATGCGTACGGGATATCCAATGAATGCACTAATAAAATGAAAGTCACTCACACACTTGGAAATTGTGTACGTTGTAATCCAAACTAATATTATAAATGCGAAAGTAACTCTGTCTGTCTTTCTGTCTGTCTGTCTGTCTGTCTGTCTTTTCTTCACGCCTAAACTACTGAACCAATTTGTGTGAAATTTGGTACAGACATAGTTTGGAACTTGAGAAAGGACATAGGATAGTTTTTATTAAAAAAAAAAAAAAAAAAAATTATTAAATGCTCTAACGGAGTATAGATAATTCTATTAGTACTATATGTCGAGTTGTCCTTATTCGATAGATGGCGGTGATCGCGCAATGGTGTCGATCGTTACATGAGTTCGGTTCATGTTATTGTTTTAATTCATGGGAAAAAAGTAAATAAATAGTAAAAAGGTATGAAAAAAATAATATCAATCAATATAATAAAACTTTTAGTACAAAGAAAATGGATCGAAATAGATCGCGCTATGGTTTCGTTACACGCATTTGGTTGGGTAACGGCCGAGCGCGGGAACTATGTGGGTAAAACCAAAAATCTGCCGGAAGTCACTATTCCACGCGAACGAAGTCGCGGGCAAAAGCTAGTATAAACTAAATTACCCAGTGTTATGTCTCGGGTGCCACACAAAAGCCTCTTGTAGGCAATTTACTAAATTACTCCCGGCCAGTTGATCAAAGTGAGGCACAATGGGAACGTGGTCCATTTTCTATGCTGTAATATGATCAGGGAGGGTTAATTAGAGTTACGAGTACTCTAGAGTTCCGCAGTCACTTTCTAAAGCTTCAGTGCGTCGTTAGTACCGGCAGGTGTTAATGTATTATTATATGGTACTACATAATAATACATAAACACCTGCCGGGCGCCTTGCAGTTTGCGATTTGAATCAAGTTGACTTTACTAATATAGTTGATAACTTTACCGATGTAGTTGGTATGAAATCAAAACATTTTACTTGACTGTAGTTCAAACCTGTAGGATTGAACTGAATTCAATATCCACTGCCCCGAACTAGTTGTTGTAGCCCGCTTGTTCTGCTGTGCTCCTGTACCTACGCTAAGTTAGCTTTCAAGTTCTGTGTTGACTTTAACGTTAACTGTGCCAGTTCAATTATATTTCCAGTTGATTCAATCATAATTAGTCATCGTCCACCTATTTTATAATTCACGATCCATTTATTCATTTAATTTTTATCGTCAACACGTGAATATAATTATTGTGACGGAATAAGCTCAAGGACGTTAATAAAACTGACCTCGTTATTATACCTCTCGCAGGTCCTAATTTTTCCTTTTCTTATACCGGGAATGCTATATCAACATAAATGAAGAGATATTCGTGTTAGAAATTGTGAAACGTCATACCTACAGTAAGACACACATTTAATTCAAACACAAAAGGAATTTTAGACAAATCGCTTTATAAATGAGTATACGAATAACATTGCGATCATTACATAGCAAAAAAACACACTGTATTATTATTCAGTGTATTTTGTTTGATAGCGTCGCTATTAAGGATCAAATTCTAGGAAGTAATTATTTGTATGTGAAATAAGAATGAAAGTCCTTTGTGTATTTTTCGCTATTATTCCTCATAGTTTCTGTTTTCACCACGCACGCCCCTTTGAAAAATTCCCCCTGTATACTTTTTCAATTGAAACAAAAATTCTGATTCCATTCATACATACATAGAATATTTCAGTAAAATTGTCGCAGAGTGCGGCTGTAAAATGTTATGTGTGCACAAATTGTCCATTACGTCCTCTAACGCTCGGCACAGCTAAATGGAACGATTGAATAAATACTCGCAATGATTTATACAGTTGGCTTTAGAATAAATGGACTTTCAAGTGTGGGAAGAGTCCTGTACCTCTTGTAATTGAATGTGTTGGTACGATTTTTAACTTTTAAATAAGGAACGGAAGGAAATCGAAAATGTTATGAACCGCTGTCAGATGGCTAGCTTAGCGTCTATACTAGAGCCTAGCGAGTCACCTAGCGAGTAGCGAAGTGAAACGAACTTTCTATGATTTTCACACTAAAGTACATTTAATCTATCTAAAAGCTACGATCCTTCATGGTTGAGAAAACCACACAAGGTAATAAATTAATCAAAGCCAAATGTAATAAAATCGTAGTAGCTACATGATACATTTTAAAAGTCATATTACATGAAATATCATGATTCATACAAAGTCCACGCCGTAGGCAACAATACTAACAAACATATGTATTTTATTACACGAAACCTTATAATTTCAGCCAACATTGTCCTTAAAATAAAACTAGCTACGGGTGAGCGGTTAAAGGTCCCTCTTGAATTAACCGGGCAACCCTTTTACCAGAAACTTTAACCAAAAAAACATCACAAAATGTGTTACACAACCAGTCACGATATTATTTAACATTGCTACATGTTGTCGACGTAAGTAACAAGAGAAGGTGAGCGATAATGTGCCTTATGTCTTGACAAGCAACCTATACAAGTGTACGGACATGATTGGATCAGTATAGGCAGTCAGGTACCTTGATGGAGACCGATCGCTTATAATTCCAGATTCAAATCTTATGAATTCAATACAAGATGTTGATAACATATACATAGACTTCCGCTTTTTTCCCATGGGGGTAAGCAGAAACTACAGAACACTTACACCAACTACAGAGTTCATGTCTTATTAAGTTACTGGCAGTTATAAGACTAATCTTAATGATATTTCCTCAGTATATAAAAGAAAACTCAAATCATTTTAAGTTTGACCCTAATTTTGCCCACCGACTGCTCCCTTCACGGTCTGTACCTCACCAGTCAACTGACGAAGGTCCCGGCCGCTCGACCTCAGGCACACCCACGCACCAATAGAAAAATCAGGACCGGATAACTAAGTAATAAAAAAACTCGTTTGGAAAAACCAGCTCGAGGAAAAATCGTTCTAGTATTTCAGGGTCAATTTAATTTGTAAGAGTTTGTGGCAGTCTGTACTAAACGGTCCTTGTTTGAGAGAAAAGGAAGAAATCGTTTCGGGAAAGTTTAATTGGGTTTAAAAGTTTTCTTAACTTACACTATTTAAAAGAAAAAAAAAAACTTAACGTTTACATATTCCTTTAAAAAGTGTCGTTACAGGTAGTCAGTTGCCCAAAAAGTCTGAGAACCAGTCTTATCAAGGGGTATCGTATTACCCAGTACGAACTGGGTTGTGGAGGTCAGATATGCAATCGCTCCCTGTAAAATACTAGTATTCGGCTGCATCCGGTTAGACTGGAAGCCGACCCCAACATAGTTGGGAAAAGGCTAGGCAAATGATGATGTAAACGTCAAAAAATAAAATGCATTAAGTCACGTCTGTGATCCCCGAAGGGCTAGGCAGACGTGCGCATTCTTGCGAATATATGAGTGCAGTGAAGTTTCTTTGCGTATTTTTACAACCAAAACAATACTTTAATCTCAATATCTTAAAGTCAATAAAAGCCTGTGATAAATAAAACATTTAGCTGACACAAACAGAGCCAGTCAGACCAAGTACAAGCAAACATAAGGCGATATTCAAAGCCGTGAACTAACAAAACAAAAAGCAGCTAAACGTGGACAATTCGAAGTGTGTTCCGCGATTCTATTTACCGGTTTTTTTTTTTGCAAAATCTTTTTGTCTCGGTTAAGCAAAAAGTCTTTATAACCCGCCCGCGTGAATTTGTAGGGCTGAGATTTTATCCGATGGTGTTAAGGCCTTCTTCTGCAAATACGATCGTGACGTCAGAGCTACTGTACCAAGAGGTTAACCTGAGTAAGAACAAAACAAGCTATTAAATCATACGTATAGACGGTAAATTTGTTAGTAGTATTTGTATAGTTCTCCACAGACATAGCTAATTACGCCAATCAAAACTTTTCTTGTTTTGTGGAGTTGCGCAGCGAAAGTTGTGAGTGCCCGCACTCGCGAACTGACGTCACCTGTGTTACTGTGGACCTATTATGAAGCTATTTTAGTAATGACGTGCAATAGCTATAATTACTTATGTTACAGCAGTTAAATTTTCACTGAAATAGAAAAGTATACAAAGACTATCGAGTAGTTGACCGAAGAGCTTTTACCACCACAACACACACGCTGTCTCTTTTCTACAAAGCAAGTCAAATTTAATAGCCAATGAACATCCCGGCGTTATACCTGTGAGTCTTATTGTGCAACAAGATCTGATATTCATTTTGAGGATAGGAGGAAGTAACAAGTTCTATTTCTGAATTAAATATTATGTCTTGGTTTAAACATTTTTCCTACCAGCAAATCGCCAGGGACCGTTAATACGCAAAAGATTACCGTGTGAAATAACTCATTTTCTCGTCCCATTAGTTTAAAGGCGAAGTCTGAATCTAGGTAAAGCTGAAATCCTGATTTTACTGGAACCCTTTTTTCCAATACACGAATTAATCTGGTTGAGTAAGCGTGGGTTTTCTACATTTCATGAGAACAAGGGCTAGATTATATTTTATCTACTTTCACCTAAGCTTTTAGAAAATGAGTTCGCAAACAGTTCCGTTCTAAGGTGTTTTTAAACTCATTTCCTCAGCCTCTAACAGCAAATCGGCAGACTGGTCCACAAAGTTAGTAACTTCCCTCACATTGTATTGTTCTCATACAGACTCGTTTGTTACAAACAAAGCAACCTGCAGGTAAAGTTTACAATAAAAGAGTTGTGTACGGAGGCAATTAGTCCAGCGGTTGGCGTTTAGCTGTTAGGTACTTATTTATATGTGTCTACCATACAATGTTTTACTAAATGTAGCCCACATTTATCATATTATATACAAAAAATGTCATCTACTGAAAACCTAGAAGTCATATTAATATTTATGACACTTAACTACTACACTAACACTAAACAATTTTTGGCCTACAGAGTCAAACTTGTCTATGACTTGAAAAACTATAAAGATTTGAGAATGATTGTATGCTTTATAAGGTAAGTAAAAAGTTACCAAACACTAACTATGTTGGGGTCGGCTTCCAGTCTAACCGGATGCAGCTGAATACCAGTATTTTACACGGAGCGACTGCCTATCTGACCTCCACAACCCAGTACTGGGTAATTCGATACCCCTTGGTAAGACTGGTTGTCAGACTGTTTGAGCCACTAACTACCTGTAACGACTGTCAAAGATCTACAAATGACAGCCGAGACCAACGGCTTAACGTGCTTTCCGAGGCACGGAGGAAACTCGGTATGTAATTTCCCACACACTATAGTATTAGGAAAATAATACCCGCCAATGAAAATCGCATTTCTTACGCACAAAGGATTTACTAAAGCTAAAGAAAATACGACTCGAACAGACTTATGAAGAAAGAAACGATTTGTAACACTCTCATTGTTCGTATCACGTTGTTACAATAAATATTATCGAGGAACTTATATTTATTACGTGAACGTTTGGTCCGAAATAAAGTGTTTATGCCAATTAATTTATTTTTTTAACAACATGAAGACTCTTTTGTCGGATTGTGCAGGGTAATGGATAAAGGTCATAATAATATAGATATTTCAATGAAAAAAAAGAAAAAAAGAGAAACAGAGAAACCGAAGGTTTTGTCTGTGCAATTATGGATGAAGTTATGATGACGAATAACTACCAGAGATTTATTGTGAAGGACGGTACGGTTGACATATGTCGGGCATGCCACCGTCCAGGCGAATCAATCCGTCACATTATCTCCGGGTGTTCTCGTCTGGCTAACGGAGAGTAATTGCATAGACACAACCTTGTAGCCAGGATTATCCATCAGCAACTTGCTCTAAAATACAACCTTGTGGAATCGGAAGTACCGTACTATAAGTATGTGCCCGACCCAGTTCTCGAAAATGGCAGTATCACATTGTACTGGGATCGATCCATCATCACTGTCAGGACTATTGTAGCCAATAAACCTGATATAGTGGTGGTGGATCGGTCAGAGCGGCGCGCAATGATTGTAGACATAACGGTCCCGCATGATGAGAACCTCGTGAAAGCCGAGAAAGATAAGCAAATCAAGTATCTTGACTTGGCTCACGAGGTTGTCGACATGCGGGATGTGGACTCAGCGATCATTGTGCCAATAGTTGTATCAGCCCATGGCTTAATTACCAAGAGCCTCGACCAATACCTGAGGAGGCTCTCGTTAGGCAGCTGGATCAAGGGTTTGATTCAGAAAGCGGTACTCCTGGACACGGCTCGTATTGTTAGGAGGTTCCTCTCTCTGGAGCTTGGTCCCTGTTCCCGATACCGGTGGGCTACAATTTTTTTTTTTAATATTTTTAAACGTTTTATATATTGTTTTTAGTTTATGAAATATTTAAAAAATGTAGAAGATTTGTATAAAAATAAATAAAGAAAATATTTCAATGTCAAACTAAATAAAATAAATAAAATTGTGCTCCTTTTTTCAAGATTCCAAGTGAAACGTTTTCTTTTACAAAAGAAAGATACCATCAAAGATATTAGTGGCCAAGTGTGAGCAAATAAGCACGACACATACTGGTAACGACGTTGTTCGTATCAATGAATTATGTGAGTCTGTGAGAGGTGATTACTATTCCCGTCACGTCTCTAGGACACGGAGCCCGTATTAGGTAAAAATAACAAAACCGAATATGCTAATGGAAAGCATTATTCTTAAAACGAAAATCTTCTAACAACAACCATGAACCAAGATTTTAAAATGAACATTTTTGCCGTTTAGTTGTGGTAAGATCGATTTTTATCCACTTGGAGTCACCAATGGTAATCAATCTATCAATGTAAATTTCGACGAGTCTATGATCAACATGTGACACTACACTATTAAGTAACTGTGATTACGACACTTACTACACTTCATGATCCTTTCTACGTGAGAGTTCATTCAAAATGAATTTGTTATATTCATCGCCGCTCGTTTAAAAAGGCAGTGATAGCCTAATAGTGTGACAAGGTCAGTCATAGGTTACGAGTTCGAACCCAAGGTTCCAACCTCTGATTTTTCGGATTCATGTGCGTATTGTATAATTATCAATAGCTTAGGTGAAGGGAAACATCGTGAGGAATCCAAACATACCTGAGAGATATTTCTCGACGGCATTAAAGGCCAAGTCAGAGGCCCATAGTAGGCGGCATATAAACTCTGACACCAATTTAGGAACTAGCTACACGAAAGAGAAAATATTCATCGCCAGTAAACTAAAAGGTTTATAGTTCAATTTCGATACCACTTTTGACATTCAGTTTACATATGACACACCGGGACATTCCCACGGTCAATATTTGTTTTGGCTTCAACCCGAGTGTGTTACGACTCGATGTATTTCAGTATCGTGACGTAACGGTTCGGCGAGTTCCCAGCCTAATTCAGCTGCACTTGATATGGAGCGGATTTCAGCGTCATGTGTGAAAAACCAAACTGTTGTGGAAAAAAATTAACATTAATTTGTTGTATGAAAACTGTTAGTAATAGTTGCAGTGTTAAGCTGGAAACTTATGGAAAAGTTTGGCAGGTTCAGTGTGAAAATTTTGACCCTTTTAAAATAATTCCAACGGTTCGTTTTCGTGTTTAAAATATTAAAATGTTGACATTATATTACATTATTCATTCACTTAGTTTCTAAAGTGCAAACTAAAATCAAAGTAAGAACAGAAAAGTTATAAGATTTTAATAGTAGTCCAGTATTTGTATTAGGTTGGTTCTTTTGAATATTGACTACGACTTAATTTGCTGTTGAATATTAATTTATACCCCTATACAAATAAATAAAATTGAAGTGTCTGTTTGTAATATCAACATAACAGCTTTTTACTGAATGTATATGGAAATATATCCGGCACTAATAACAAAAACACATTTTTTTTTAATTTTTGTACGTCTGTCTGTTTGTTACGGCTAATCTCTGAAACGGCTGGACCGATTTTGACGGGACTTTACTGACAGATAGCTCATGTTACAAGGAGTAACTTAAGCTTAACTTACTTTTATTTTAGATTAAGAATGAATTTTCTGTGTAAAAAAAACCCTTGAAATTTGTAACAAAATTCGATTAAAAAAGGGAGGTAATTTTATTTAAAATATAATTTCACGCGAACGAAGGTCGAAGGCAATAGCTAGTTTAATAAAAAATACGATTTTTAATATGCTCATTTCTTTATTTTATAAAGTTTACATTAATTTCAGCAAAGTTTTGCCTCTATCCAGCAAAAACAGACATCCTACGTATGGGAAATTGAATGAAAATCGTCCTCCGTGGCCGCGGGCTTACATCCAACATTCCTTCCTCTGTCCTCTCTCAGGAAATTACTATTGTTCTGCGCGTCTCTCTATTATAATATTTTGAAATAACTTTAGTTTTCTCCATCTTTTATTGGACTCGTGATTTTGTATTGTCTAAGATTTTATAAATACACAGAAGTACGCTCAGACAGGCAGTGTTCCATGTAAAGTATCGGTATTCAGCTGGAGGATTTGAGTGGAAGTCGACCCCAACATAATTGAAACAAATGCTTTGTAACATATACTTTTCACTAACTTCTTTTTGACTTCATTTTAGGTCGTGTCTTTTTTCTAGTACTAAAACGAAGTTATTTATTAGATGTCCCTTGCGTTACTTCTTCATAATAAATGTAGGCCACATATGTCTTTTTAAAATCTTTTAATGTTAATCATTGACCCTCGTTATTGCTTTTTGGTGTTAAGTTTAATAGGCTCATTTTAAGATATAAACTTTATGAGCGCCAACAAAAATTACAAAGAGTTTTCTTATCAAATTAATATAACAACGTGACGAAGTTCAGCGGTCCACGGAGCGATATTAGATTGGCTGAAAACGTTACAGCATAAGTTTTGTGAGAGTTTTTCTTACCTTCATAACTTTATTGTTCCTTGGACAATATTGTTTCAGGGATTCGCATTTTGTTGTTTTTATAAGAGTTCCGGAAGTTACCAAATTGTATCTTTTAAAAATCTAATGGTATTGCGGGTGTTTTTGATTAAGCAGGCTAGTTTTTTGACCTCTAATATTCCTTCCCATAAAAAAATTTATGTAGACAATAAAAATATCACTAGTTTTTTACGTAAAAAACGACTTAATTACAGCATTTTTGTATTGTTCTATTTCTGTACAACACATTTATTTTAAGCAGAGTATGAATGTACAAAAGAGATATAAAAATGTGCAGTCTTTGAAACAAGTCTATCACGTCCGTGAGATATTGAAGCGTTGCGTTGACTCTGACGGCCTCGATGTGGTGAACGTGAAATATGTTTAACTAGTACGACGGACGGCTTGCTTCCTAGAATCTACGAAGTGGTGTTTTGATTACATGAATTATAATCGTATTTGTCACAATACGAAGTTATTCAGACTGTTTTCAGGTGCCTTTGTATTTAACGGCTGGCATAGTTTCGTTTCATTTTTGTATCTACGTAGATCAGCATCTATATTGGCAAAACAAAATCATGTAATCGTGTATTTTCATCTTCACATTTTTATCAGTTCGCGTTTTCCTTATATTTGCCATGTGTAAAATACCTTACGTGATAAGCTCAAATCAAGTACCCATCTACACGAAAATGAGAAATGAGACTGAAGAAGAATGAAGAAAACACAAAATAACACCTAAAATCTCGAAGGACAGGTTTATGAGGCAGACCCTTCGGTAATCGGGGTTTTTGTATTTCATCAACACTTACAAACAGTCTCTGAGATGTACAGTCGCATGCATTCAGTGGCAGTTCGACGCTGAAGCTTGAGCACATTTTTCTCCGCGACAGTACCCGAATAAACTCGGACTGTTCAAGTAAATGGAACAGAAAGTCTGTTGGGAGGATAGAACTCATTTTTAGTGACATCGACCACAATTTAAGAAGTTTTGTTTTTATTCAAACTTTGTTCAGGAAGTAGTTATAATAAAACTTTAGAGTTTGTTAGTTCTACTGCGGGCTTTAAGCTCGTTGTAATTTGATTACTCCGATACTTGTATTTTTAAATGGTCTCATGAGAGAATTATTAAGTGACTGTTACTAAGCTTTGTTTCGTAACCTGCCGACATTTGTTCAAAGGACACAAATGATAATTGAAAAAGTTGTCAAACTATAAGCTTGGTCATGTTTAAATATTAATATGTTAACTATAACTATTTTTATTTATACTGGGTGTAATTTTACTATTTAAATTATTTTATTTTGTCTTATAGCATATTATTGGACTTGGTATGTAATGTTGCTATAATTAGTGGTAAATAAATAAATAATACTTATTTATATCTCAGAGAAATAAAAATTCCATAAAGGGACATTCTTCTCATGCAGCCTTGTATTAGGTACGAATTGTACCCGAGTCTGAAAAAAAGATAAAGGTTTACCACGGAAAGACTTAGCGGGTCGCAATAAATAAGATGTCTTCATAAAAGTTGCAGGCAAGGTGTGTGAAAAAGCTGTAAAGGATGGTATAGAGCAATACTTTAGGAGCATGAATAACAACAAAGAACATTACTGTGGTCGTTGTGCTTAATCTTTTGAATACAAAAATGTACGGTTTTCAGTTTGCATCCGTTATGTTAACAACATCCACATAAGTGACATAAGTGCACAAGTTAAGCATTTTATAAGATTAACTAGTTCATACTACAAGCAAGCACCTCTTAACTTGATGCACTCTCATCTCATGCTCGTCACGACACCCGCGTACATTTCATGAGTGGATGTAACACAATACAGAATACATTTATGCCTAGGAATCGGATATTCGCATACATAATTACCTAAAGTTTGAGCGTTGACTGGTATGGAGTGCGCGTCAGTATGAAAAAAGTTTTAAAGGTTGATAATTATAGTTTATTTAGAGACAAAGGTTATGTAGTACTGAAGGGATCACAAAGTACACACAATATGAAACTAACATGAAAAAAAAGCAATTTATAGCAAATCGAGCCACTATGAGTAGATATTTCGCGTCCCCACAATCAATAATTACAAGCTGATATAAGAAAATGAGTGAAAATATTTGTGCTAAAAATATATAAAATATTTGTGCTCTTCTTGATTTTTCGGCACGAGGTAACTTATTCAGTAATGTTCAATAGGCGTTACGGCGGCTGCTTCCTTTTAAACTGATAAACAGAGTAAATTGTATGTGAAGATGCTTTGAATCGTAAGCTTCTATAAGCCTTCAAAAAGAGTTTTTGTTACTACGTACCTCCCTACTTTGAATTAAAGGACTTCGAAGTCAAAGGTCAGGGCTTCGGTTGTGGGTTGTTATTTGCTAAGGCTATCAAAGTTATACGAGGTGGGAGAAACACCAACGCGATAACGTTTGAAATATTTCATCGATAAATTAAAAAAAATTGGCTGTTCCATACATTGTGACCGTGTAGGTATTTCATTTTTGTAGGAAACAGCTGTTTTTTTACATAACTGATGAAAATTTTCTATGTAGGGGGGCTCTGAATGATATACTGAATACGTGGTGAACGTTTTCACGTCAGTGTCGGGATTCCACCCCGTGTATTCGGAGAGCATTATAATGCAGTCCTTTGTCAATTTAGTGTTCGCATTTAATAGAGAAAGGAGTAAGGCAGTTTTTCAGTAATACCTGGCTATCCAATTTTATTTAATTAAAACGAAAACGGGGGGACACAAGGATATACACTGACCTTATTGGTTAGGTTATTTAAAAAGATCAGGTATGTAGTAATCGCAACCGGCGTGCATGTTTGACAAAATGTATAAGCGTAGACGAGGCAAAGTGATATGTAAGGATCGTAGCAGGTAGCGTTCTAAGGTTTCTGCCTACCCCCATGGGAATAAATCGTGAGTATGTGATAAATAGATGCATGAGAAAATCATCCACACAAAGGGTGTGACAATCATGTGGTAAGTGATCCGTTCAGCGTGTGACGTGACACAACGGTATTTATTCGTCACCGACGCGACGCTCGTCACTTATCTGTTAAATATCAGGTGAACAAAGGATGTATGGTAGTAGAAATATAACTAACTAAACAAAACTAGTTGGCAAGTAAAATGCAGGGCATTAAGTCCGCCTTTGTACATTATGTGCCTAAAGTTTTAATAAAAAAATAAAATGAGACAAGAGCAGATGTTGATAATGGTGATTTAGATGTCATTAAATTTTATTTTGATGGAACGCATTGGTCTTTTAAATAATGAGCATTCGAGAAAATTATCTGTTAGGTAATACGACACTACCGCTCATTATTATAGTGTAACAACACCGGCGCCACAACTGATTGAGGCGATGGCCGACGTAGCGTATGTACTTGTACAAGCGTATCTCAATTACAGTACAAATATTGGCAGTACTTGCTACTTGATACTTGAAGACGTCCTATATTCAGTGCACAGACTACATTATCGACATTCCGATTGACTATTTTTTAAGAAACTGTGCCAGCCGATGCAAAGACGAGGAGTTTCGGTGCTGTTAAAGTACGAAAGCTATTGCAAACACGACTTGTTCATTTTTAGAGTTTAAAGCTTCTCCAAACCTTTGAACGAGAAGGTTACAAGACTTCAAAACGACAAAGGATACAGATCCATCGCAATTTTCTTTGCAGAACGAAATGTAGAATCAAATCGACCTTCTTGCTCTCACGTGAATAACATTTGCATGCGTCCTTGTTCATTTCATTTGTAGTAAGAATGTGAATACACAAATGTGGAGGGGAAGTTTGCGCCATTTAACTGTGATGATATCCCGTGGTTTATGTGTTGCTTCGGTTTATGTATGTGTCAGAATCATTTGGTGTGTTGTGTGGCGAATTGAGTTTATATTGGAGGCTATTGAGAGCAATAAAATGTATTCATAGCGGCCTTTTTTCGCAATAAAATATTAATACGCGATGCTTTTATCTATTCATTTACAATTACTGTAAATAATTTGTTCGTAGGCTGACATTAAATTAAATAATGCGAATGTGTGTAAATAATTTGAGTGCGTTTTCAAAACCGCACATTACGAGTGTACCTACTGGATTTAATAATATTTAATAATAATTCTAATTATTAATAATAAATTTATTTCATAAAAAAGGAGATTGTAGTACATGAGATGTGAGGATTAGTACGATAATATTTGATACGTTTATCTCATTTTATGCAATATTTACTTCAGACTAATATACATAATTACCTGATTGGAACATCTTCAAGCGGCCCGCCAATTGCGAAAATCTTATCTTCAACTTTGACAAAGAAAAGAAATACAAAAAGATTTTTGCTATTGTTTCCCGAAGAAATAACCAACAACTTAATTTATCTTTCCCAGTACACAAGAACAATAACAGAATTAACTCAGCAGGGTTTTGTTCATGTAAATTATTGTTGTAATACAGAAAAGAAAAGCTATTATTTTCAGATGTAGTCGGATACAGGAGTTTAAGAAACTTAGCTCAGATACTAGGAAAAACGGAGCAGAAAAGTAGGTCTCTACCAACTTAAATAAAAGAAAAAGGAAATGCTTTGCTAGTAAAGAATACAGACGTCGTATTTCTCAGAGTTCATAATTATGTACACCACCCACAGTTCTGTTGTTACACTTAACCGGATCACCTGTTCTGTATGTTTATAGTGTGCAGCATCCCTTGAGATGTAAAGTGATCCATCTCTATTGGCTGATTTGGCGCGAGATGATAACATTTCAATAGCTTTACATACTTGAATAAAGATTTCGGATTAAAAACTTCTACGTATATTTGTACTCCGATATACAATAGAATGATATACATATAATATTTCTAGTAAGTTGATCTTGTTAACAACATATCTATTGTGTATATGTATGTCGATAACCGTGTTAGTGTAAATAAATCAGTAGCTACACGTTTCACAAACTTTACATTTATATCGTTATTAACGTTAAGCCTTCGTATCCTCTTTTCTCTGAACCCGCTGCGCTGTGATTTCCAATAAAACGTAGTTCGTATCGCGTCTACGTGATTAAACTCGTCCACAATGGTCGCCTTTGTGCAGCTGGACATGTGGAAATCCTCTCGGAATACTTTTATAAGTGCCGTTGTATTCCTGCTACTTTTCCATTTCAGTTAAATACTCATTTAATTTTTTGGTTGTATAGTTGCAAAATAATTAGGTTAAGCATCCTTTTATTAAACATTTTTCCCATTTTCCAAACTACAAAAATATACTTGAAGTACAGGAACGTGGAGATTGGCAGAAGAAAAGACAGGCTATACCCAGCAGTAGGTGAATTCAGGCTGTGGATGAAGATGATGATTACGTGAGTGTGGCATGACATTGCTCGACAAGAGATACCCTAGCGAGCATCCGGCTGTAAGGTTATTGCGCTAAGATTTTATATACCTACACAAAATAGCGTTACATAACGTTGTAGAAAAAAAAACATACAGGTCTACGGATATTTTATGACATTTTTTATGGATATGGTTGTGACGTTTTGTTTAAACCCAAACTCAAGAGCACGTAAGTCTCTTGTGGAACTGGATGGCAAAACGTTTTCAAAGTTCTGATTTTAAGGAAAGGCAACTTGCTGAATATTCAGTTCGGCTCAAGATGCCTCGTAAATCTTTTTTTACTGGCAGTTCCGCTCACAAATTGTCTATAGTAAAGGCATTTCTTATCTCAATTCACGCATCAATACTTAATTTTCTTTATATCCCCTTATTTTCCTATTCGTTCACATTCCTTCTTCGATGAGATTCACGAATAGCTAGTAGTAATGACTTGGAATGTACGGACTATTTATAACTAGAAGTTGAGATTGCAGCTTAATGTGCAAGAAGTAGGCAAGCAATTTTGTGTGCGAAAAATCTAATGAATCTATGGGCTAAAGTAATCACACACTGGGTCCCAAATAGCACCAAACGGCAACGCGGCAGGCCCAGAAAGAGATGGTGGGTTAAACTAGACTCTTACCACAAGGATTGGAGTATAATAGCACTGGATAGGAATTAGTGGCCTTTGCCCTGCAGTGGGACACAAAAGCTGACAGGTTTTAGGTACTTATGGAGGAGTATTTCTAGCCTGATAACTCCCCTTTTTTTTTTTTCCGGATGGGAAATCATCAAATGTCCCCCCCCACTCTGGGCGGAGCAGAAGGGAGTGTCAGACTTGTACTGACTAAAACCCATCCATGTTCCTTCTTTGCCCTTTGTGTTCCAGGGCCACGGTATCTCTTTCGAACAGTCCCGCAGCCCTGGCAGGCATCGGCCCTTGCGGACCCCTACTTATTTGCTGACATCTCTTTGAGGCGCACGTGAAACACGAACGCGCCGTCGACACGGCCTGTCGTCATAAGACGGCCGGACGGCGAGCTGGCCCATAACTCGCCGTCCACAGGCCCGCGCCTACGGTGGCCGGGAGCCACCACGTGACCCCCAACGCCCAGGGCGTCTCCCGCGGCGATTGGGACGTGAGGTTCTTTCCCTCTCACGTCCCGCCACCTCCTTCACTAGCATGACTGCTTCGCAGAAGGAGGTGACGGCTTCCCATTCCCTCTCGCTCCGGACCATGGCTTGAACCAAGGCCGGACGCGAGAGATCGCCGCCGCCAATCGCCGCTACGAGGACACGGCGGTGCTCCGCCCAAGCGGGGCAGACCTCCACGGTGTGCTCCACCGTGTCCTCCGGACGATCCTCGCAGTGGAAACACCCGGGCGTTTCCTCCCGCCCGATTCGGTGCAGGAACCTCCCGAAACAACCGTGTCCGGTGAGGACCTGCGTCAGGCGGTAAGTGAGGGCGCCGTGGTGCCTCTCTAGCCACTCCTCAAAGAGGGGACTTATCGCCACTATGGTGGCGTGCCCCTGATAACTCCCCTAACATGGCTCTGTAATACAATTCTTTCAAGATTTAATTATTTCGCGTTGACGACTTAACGATCCAATAACAAACCGTAATTGGTGTTGCATATTAATGTCTACAGAGACTTGCAGTATCCGCTGAATGCCTCGTCGATGTAAGCGTGGCGCGCGGCTGTGAGACTCAATTAATTGAATCAAATGTTTTGAATTCAATGATTTCATTAGTTGCTTAACATATTATACCTACGGATATCATAATAAATGGCTTAACACGGCTTTACCTTATTAAACAGGAAAGCGCGGAAAGCCGAAGAGGTTCTTATATTCACGTTGTAATTACCAATTATGATGAACAAGAGAAAGCGAGAACAAGAGAATATTTAATGAGCAGCTATGATCCCCTCTAACGAGAAACCTTATTAATTGCAATTAATAAGTAGAGCTGCCTATAATATTGTACAAAGTAACTTTAGTAACAGTAATTTAATTAATACATAATCAAGTTTGTATTAGGTTGGTCTAAGGATGGGTGACCACCCATTACATACCAATTTTGCTCCGTGCCTTGGAAAGCACGTTCAGCCGTTGGTCCCGGCTGTCATTTATATATCTTTGACAGTCGTTACAGGTAGTCAGTGGCCCGAAAGTCTAATAACGAGTCGTAGCAAGGGATATCAAGGGATAGGTATTGTCCAGTACTAACTGGGTTGTGGAGGTCAGAAAAGCAGTCGCTCCGTGTAAAATCAGCTGAATTCGATAAGACTGGAAGCCGATTCCAACATAGTTAGGAAAAGGTTAGACAGATGATGATGAATCACGTCTGTATACTTAGTGTAAACGAATTACAAACTAAATCAGAAAACCTCGTAATATCAAACATTGAAATTAAATAATGTTTTTCCTACTTCTCCGCTATTCTTAATATGTACATGTAAGATTGTTGTTGTGTTGTTGTATTAAGGCCTTTATTATTATTTCCTTTATTTATTTTTATACAAATCTTCTACATTTTTAAATATTTCATAAACTAAAAACAATATAAAAAACATTTAAAAATATAAAAAATTGTAGCCCACCGGTATCGGGAACAGGGTCCAAGCTACCGGCGGTCAGGGCTCCAGAGAGAGGAACCTCCTAACAATACGAGCCGTGTCCAGGAGCACCGCTTTCTGAATCAAACCCTTGATCCAGCAGCCTAACGAGAGCCTCCTCAGGTATTGGTCGAGGCTCTTGGCAATTAAGCCATGGGCTGATACGACTATCGGCACAATGATCGCTGAGTCCACATCCCACATGTCGACAACCTCGCGAGCCAAGTCAAGATACTTGATTTGCTTATCTTTCTCGGCTTTCACGAGGTTCTCATCATGCGGGACCGTTATGTCTACAATCATTGCGCGCCGCTCTGACCGATCCACCACCACTATATCAGGTTTATTGGCCACAATAGTCCTGTCAGTGATGATGGATCGATCCCAGTACAATGTGATACTGCCATTTTCGAGAACTGGGTCGGGCACAAACTTATAGTACGGTACTTCCGATTCCACAAGGTTGTATTTTAGAGCAAGTTGCTGATGGATAATCCTGGCTACAAGGTTGTGTCTATGCAAGTACTCTCCGTTAGCTAGACGAGAACACCCGGAGATAATGCGACGGATTGATTCGCCTGGACGGTGGCATGCCCGACATATGTCAACCGTACCGTCCTTCACAATAAATCTCCGGTAGTTATTCGTTATCATAACTTCATCCATAATTGCACAGACAAAACCTTCGGTTTCTCCGAAGAGGTCCCCGGAACGTAGCCAGGCTACGGACGCTGATAGGTCTACATCGGGCCCATGCAGGGCCCGGAAAAAGCGTCCGTGAAGCTCCTTACTCTGCCATACCTCCATGCGGTCGTTAGTGTCAAGCACTACAGGTTTGCGCCAGTTCTCTTTAGCCAAGGAGAGCGGGGTGAGCCCCTTGTCCACCGCGACCACATCTCGATGCATCCCCACGTCGGTTTCAAGGAAATATTCCCTGAGACTGCATATCTCGCGATTGTGGAGAGTCTTAGCGTTTAAAAAGCCTCGACCCCCACACCTCCGCGGGATATACAGTCTCATAACAGAAGAACGCGGGTGATGCATTCGATATGCCGTCAACAATGTACGGACCCTCCTATCCAGGGCGTCTAGTTCTGTCTGAGTCCATTTGAGTATGCCGAAAGAATACATCAAAACCGGCATGACCCAACCGTTGAAGGCACGCACCTTATTGCCGCCTGATAAAAGACTATTAAATACTTTTTTCAGACGGCCAAAGAAGCGCTCCTTCAACGATTGCTTCATGTCAGCAACATTGATGCCCAGCGCTTCCGACATACCCAAATACTTATAGGTTTCAGTTGCTGAGAGGGATCTAAGATTTATGGAATCCGAGAGCTGGGTTCCCACAGATTCCACAATCTCCCCTCGCTTTACATGCATGACCGCACATTTGTCCACACCAAATTCCATCCTGATGGCGCTACTGAAAGTTTCAGTTACTTTCAGTAGCTCCATCAGTTGCAAATCGTTGGGGGCAAAGAGTTTCAGATCATCCATGTAAAGGAGGTGAGATATAACTTGACCACCTCTCCTCAACCGATAGCCTAGACCTGAATCCTCCAGCAGCGTGCAAAGAGGATTCAAGGCTAAGCAGAACCAAAGCGGACTCAAACTATCGCCCTGAAATATACCTCGCTCTATCCTTATCGGCTCGCTATTCCTCGCTCTGGATTTGCCGACATCCTGGATAGCGAAGGACCGTCCTCCATTGCCCCATACATGACATCAGGAAGGTGCGCAGAGTTGCATCAATTTTATACAACTCTAGCACCCTCATGAGCCATGTATGTGGCACCGAGTCCTAGGCCTTCTTATAGTCTATCCAACATGTCGACAGATCCTTTCGGGAACGGCGAACCTGTTGACTAATGGCCATATCAATGAGGAGTAGCTCCTTAGTACCCCGGGACCCATTCCTACATCCATTTTGAGAAGCGGACATTACAGAATTGTCATCAATGTGTTTGTTAATTTTAGCTCTCAAAATAGATGTAAGAACTTTATAGACCGTCGGAAGACAGGTAATCGGTCTATAATTTTTGGGTTCCGCAGTACTACCCGATTTATGGAGCAGGTGGGTTATACCTGTTGTCAGGAACTCTGGCAGCGACCCTGACTCTAAGGCTGACTGGAACAGGATCGCCAGGCGAGCGTGCGATCTTGTAAACCATTTAATCCAGAAGTTGTGCAGCCCATCCGGCCCTGGAGATTTCCAGTTAGGCAACGGACGGACTGCACGAACTACGTCTTGGGGGCTGATATTGATTGCCCCCATTTCTGGTACTAGATCGCACGCTCGCTCGACCCTCCGAGTCCATTCACCCTCGGTATGGCTAACAGGCACCGACCAGATGCTGCGCCAGAATGCACACATGGCATCATCATCCGGTAGGCGCGTGTCAGCCACACCTTGATCCGGTCGCTCCCAAGCCCTAAAAACCCACCTTTCATCTCTTTGAAATGTGCGATTCTGAGTGTATCGGTCCACCCGCCGCTTATACCTACGAATACGGTTTGCCCATGCATATTATTTATGGCTCTACCGTTGTTTGTTGTTTCTTTTTTTATATTAAATAGGCCTGCTCTTGACCTCAATTATGTCCTGAGGACAGAGATGAGGTCGACGATGGAACGAGGTAACCCAAATGAAGCCTATTGCGGGGGATTATTATTATTTTAGATAAAATAATGATCCCTCGTTACCGTTAATTGAAGTAATTTGATTCTTGTTCAACAGTTGTTTTTGGAAAATTTACAATTTCAAAGCTAAACAGACAATATTTTTGTGTCAAAACATGTCTAACCATAATCGTGAGTGATGCGGGTACGTTCAGAGACGCTATGCTTAACATGTGGGCGAAACACAATTTGTCATCGTTACTTTCTCAGCAATTGTCACCTAAAGAATTTTACATACATTGAATCTGCGAAAATTTTAATAATTAAGATATTATACCACAGAATACTTACAAAAAATAAATGAGTATTATTTTGTAATTTCCATGTTCCATTTCTAAACTTCAACATCGGTATTTCTTTTGGGACAAGCCCGCCACACTATTTCCAAACCAATATTCCACCACTATTTCCAATTTGTATACTATATCATAGTTTGGTAAAAAATAGAAACACCAACTCACAACTACGAGTATCCACCACAGCAACTGGCTCTGTAGCAGTCGCTGACGGATGCTGATAGTGTAATTAGTATGTCAATCAGTTAAATTGCGTACATTCACCTAAGAGCATGCTATCACCTACATAACTACATTCCAATTATAGCGTCACATTTGCACTTAGCAACGTGAGCTGCTGCCAAGTTCAGTGCCGCGATCGCTGTCTACTCCATTTGCAAACATTTTAAGAGCATTTTAATCAGTTTATGTAACACGATAATTGCATAAAATGTCTCTCTATAACCGTATACGTGTGAACCTTTCTGATTTAAAACAGTAAAAAAATAAATTCCAATGTATTTGTTTTTGGAATGGGCTGTACGTCTGTTACTGTGTATTATTTATGATTTACTTGATATTTTGTGTTCCTTTTATGTTAAAATTTTTATGAGCTCTGTAGGAGGGTATCAAATACGAAATAAAATTTAATATAATTTGTATTGAAAGAATTGTATTGACTTGGCAAGAGCTTGGCACACGATGGTTAGATCAATATGCGAGTAAAAAAATACAAACTCAGCACCAATATATTCATTATTCTGTTGAAATGTTATCACGTTTAGTTTTTCACAATAAAAGTGAAGTGGTCTTTAAGCTTGTTACTGGACCTGGATATTGCTTTTCTACATTATTTTTCTTTGAAAGTGCGTCCCACTTTCATGATAGAGATATATAAAAAAAAAACAAATATTTATTTTAGGAGTACGTAACATTTACTTTTAGAGATAGTTTCCAGAGACAGGAGATAGGTGAAATCTTTGTTGTTACTATGTACTTTAATTTAGTAGAAGTGTTACAAAAGTCTTTGTTTTCTTTAATTCAGGTAACAAAACACACAACACACACACTATTAAAATAGCCGTGTCAAATAAACAGAAATTCATTAAGTAATCTTGTGAAGAAAAACTTGCAATAAATCCGTAAATGAAGTGTTTAATTCCAACACTAAGTTGCTAGAAACAAGTGTTATTGTCTTCTCTTTACTCCAGTAGTCAACATTAATACTAAAAGACTCAACTCGCTTAGTTGGTACTCTAGTCACCCGGTGCTTGAGACTGAGACAGCGTGTACACTGTTCTGTATATTACTGTCACAGTCAAACAGGATTTGCATCGCTCCGACAGTTTTATGAAGAGCGGAACATGAAGGTTTTGGCAATAGATGGGAGTCTCATGGACCCACTCCAACAATCGTAAACTTTATGTGTTCTGTGAGGGTTCTATCTGACCCACATAATCAGCAACTGACTATATAGATTTGCTGGTAATACACAAAAGTCCCCTCTTTGAGGAGTGGCTAGAGAGGCGCCACGGCGCCCTCACCTACCGCCTGACGCAGATCCTCACCGGACACGGTTGTTTCGGGAGGTTCTTGCACCGAATCGGGCGGGAGGAAACGCCCGGGTGTTTCCACTGCGAGGATCGTCCGGAGGACACGGTGGAGCACACCGTAGAGGTCTGCCCCGCTTGGGCGGAGCACCGCCGTGTCCTTGTAGCGGCGATTGGCGGCGGCGATCTCTCGCGTCCGGCCCTGGTTCAAGCCATGGTCCGGAGCGAGAGGGAATGGGAAGCCGTCACCACCTTCTGTGAAGCAGTCATGCTAGTGAAGGAGGTGGCAGGACGTGAGAGGGAAAGAACCTCACGTCCCAGCCGCCGCGGGAGACGCCCTGGGCGTCGGGGGTCACGTGGTGGCTCCCGGCCACCGTAGGCGCGGTCCTGTGGACGGCGAGTTATGGGCTAGCTCGCCGTCCGGCCGTCTTATGACGACAGGCCGTGTCGACGGCGCGTTTGTGTTCCACGCGCGCCTCAAAGAGATGTCAGCAACCGAGTAGGGGTCCGCATGGGCCGATGCCTGCCAGAGCTGCGGGATTGTTCGAAAGAGACACCGTGGCCCTGGAACACAAAGGGCAAAGAAGGAACATGGATGGGTTTTAGTCAGTACAAGTCTGACACTCCCTTCCGCTCCGCCCAGAGTGGGGGGGGTCATTTGATGATTTCCCATCCAAAAAAAAAAAAGGGTTCTATCTGACCCCATAATCAGCTTTTTTTATGAATGTTACACACACACACATTGGATACATGAAGTGGGCTGCCGTTGTAAGGCGACTAAAATTCACGGTGTATATATAGATTTGATATTAATACACAAAAGTTTATCGGAAAGCTGTGAGGATTCTGACACACATGTTATTAATGTAGTCTTCTGAAACCCTTACTATTTGATCGGCGCTTGGGTTTTCTTGTTCCAAACATGATTTTCATTATTTGCCAAGAAAATTGGTACGAGTCCCGCCTGTTAAAAACAAACTCGCCAGATTGGAGTGTCGTTTGTTTTCAACTTTCAATTTTTTTAATAGCGCAGTCACTCATCAGTTGCAAAGTGTAAACAGTATTTATAAGTTGCTAAAGATTATCGTGGCGCGCAAAGAACTTTTCAAGAGATTGGTTTTATAGCAGAAGTAGTAAAATTATAATGGCACTTGGTGACTGGATTTCGTCTTTGGCATTTGTTCAAAGTCGTGGGGGCAATAATACGGTCAGTGGCAGTTGGATGTAGGGGTCGTTATCAAAAGCAATGATCTTAAGTGGCTTAAAATATTGCTTATTAGTTTCATTTCAAATCGAATGACTGAGTTTTATTGAGAAGTTGACAATTAACATGTTATGTATGATCATAATTATAATGCCTCTTCTTAATAAACTGACGTTAAATCAAGAATTATCTCATGTTTGAGCCCTTTCGTAATAATTTTTTTTTGATTCCTGCACTCAAGTACTTAATAAGTGATTATCTTGATTAAGTGTGTAAGAAAAACACCGTAAGCACATTCTTGGAACACAAGTTCAAGTATTTTTAATGCTTAGTTTTCCAATGATAAAAGTATTCTAAATTCAAAATACCATGTTTCGTTTACTTAAACGAAATTGTAAAAGTTTCCTTTACGGAATTTGGAAAACGAAGCTTTGCCAAAACCTTTAAAATCTTTGTTTTCTCTCGTAATTTTCAGTGAAATTATGTTGTCTGAAATGCAACATTGCAGTAAACTTGTTAACAGTTTGTGTTCACTTACTATGTTTAAGTAAATAAATGATATTTGTTGTAGACAGAAAGATCATTGACATTTTCTTATTAAATAAAATATCTGAGTCTGAGTGAGATTTATTATTTTAAAAATGATAAATCAAAATGTAGCACGTACTTATTGACAAGAATTGAAGTTCTTTTGGAGATCACAAAGAATAATAGAACCTGCTGAACGATTTAGTAGATTGTTTGATTTCAACAGCTGTTTTCATCGAGTCTGGTATTTATTTTAGACAATACACTATGATTATTGAGTGAAGCGAGGCTTTTGTGGAGTCACGTCGTTGCCCATTCGAACGCTTCGTGTGAGAAAATGCAAATTGAGAGACGGAACCTTTTTTTCCGACATTTGAATGAAGGAAATTAATATGGACTCTATCTACGAATTTATATAGTTGTAAGTACATTACCGAAGTGTCAGGTTTTATTTCCGTTGAATTAAATGATGACAGAAGTTTATATTATACGTAACTTTAAATTAGAACATGTTTCAATAATTATGAAATTGAAAGTCGTCACTGTTGTTAATTAATTGTGCATTAATTAACGCTATAAAACTTTTTTTTAAATTGAAACTTGATCATAGAGATTATTAACACTAATATCATGGTTCTAGAATTTTCCTTCATAATTAATATTCAAATAGTTTTTGTTCAGAAATCAAACAGATTTCCATCATGCAGCCCAAGTCACTAAATATTTTAGATCGGTCGACCGTGTGTGGTTACGGTCGACCGATCAAAAATATTTAGTTATATGGATTGCGCTCGCTTTTCAAACCTAGTGATCCGTGAAAATCGTCTAAACTGAATTTCATCCGATACACGCCATGTTCCGGCTCGATTAATTAAGTGAACGACTAACTAATTGGTATATGACTGGGCTCTCACTAACGCCTAATTGAATTTGCTAATTATTATAAATACACAGTTAAGCTTTGGTATCGCTGGGTGCTTTTTCGTTTTATTTCGCCTTTCTAGTCCTGCGAGACCCTAAGGTACGGTAGCACCTGACAAAATAAATATTTCTCTGTCACTAGCAGACCACTAAAAAGTTCCCAAGGACCATCAAACTAATTCACTTCCTCTTATTCAGTAACAGTTGCTCATAAATAATGTTCAGTAGTTGTAAATGGCTGCGCGTGAAAAACTGTCCCGTCACGTGTGTCAGTTCTTACGTAGAAAGGATTACGTGTTCATAAAAAGGAGGTATTGTGTATCGAGGAGTTTACATACAGACACTACTTTGTGCTTCCCACGTCGCTATAAACTTCAATAATAAGAGAAAAGTAGATATCAGCATTTATATCTTAAGACTTCATTTTTTTTTTTCTTTTAAATTAACTTAACTTTTTGGATTGCCTACATCATGTTCGTTCACAAAACCTAAGGCAGGTGCTATTTCAAATAAGATAAACCTCTTTTCGAAATCCAATCAATCATTTAAATGGAAAATGAAAGCGATTACTTGACGAAAATGAGAATTGAATCAAATAAAATGATTGTGTTGGAACAGAATTAAATTGGAGAAACTGCTTCGAGAAGCAACTTTAGACCGCCAAGATAGATCCTTTTTATTTAATTATAAAGGTTTAAATTAATAGACACTCGTAGAAATTAAAAACGATAGCACTAGTTACTACCTAACCTATTATCAGAAATGCCGTGAATTACCAAACGATCAATATTTTGGCAAATTCCGTAAGGACCTATACAAGAAAAGTTCGCCGAATTTCCACGGTGGGTGTTACAAACTCATAATACGGTAATATCGCGCTTCAGCCGACGCGATGCGAATACTTTGCGAGATTTATGTATATTAACCGAGATTTACACAGTTTCTCTGTGATTGAGAAAGGAACCTGCGACCGTCAGGAGATGTAGATTTGGCGTAGGAACATCCCGTACGTTCTTATAAATGAGAAAATCTTTAAGTTCACAAGAAGAAGAAGCGTTGCCGTCACCTACAGTCTATAGCACTTTTGGCCGGTTCTTTGATTCTGTGCAGTTAATCACTATATTCAGGCACGGTTTTCGCGGTTTTCGCGATGAAAACTGAAAAAATGAAAACAGAAATGTTTTCACACTTCTTGTTTCAATTAAGTATTACTTATTTCCAATTAATTTCTTGAGTTTAGTAAAACATATTTTTTTGCAATGGAATATATTTGTTGTCAGGCTGCAAGTAGGTCTTTATAATTCCTCTCTTTTAGCGCTTTATCAGGTGCTGTTCTCAAAGCTCACTAGTCGCATAATACCTTGTCAACGTTCGGGTATCAGTCCTTCTTAGTACAACACTGAGCTGTACTATTTACACAGTGACCCACTTGTCTCATAAGACGAAGTAAAGGCTGCTTAAAGTTAATAGCCGTAATCCTATCATCACATGTGACATAACACAAGACGAGACCACATAACACGCACATTCACACGCTCGTACTAAATAAGGCAATTTCTGCTTACCCGTTTAAACGTGAGGACCCTTACCGAGGCGCTGTACAGGAAGCGACTCACATCCGCATAGACATTCTTTATTTAGTTACAACATTTTGGGAAGTATGGACAATATTATCTGCTAAGCATGTGATGAATTTAACGTTTTTATGCTGAATGTCTTGGTAATGTGCAATCTGTCACGGTAATGCCGTGTTTTAAAGACACAACGAGACATAACTACTGATATATTGAACACGATAGGAAAGTTTAGTAAGTAGGAGGCTTCCGCTAAAGTTGATAGGTATATAAATTCCTGTATCCAAGTCACATTTAAACATTATGCCTAACTATGCATATCTCAATTAAAACATAATAATGATGAATACGAATGATGAACGGAGAGAGGCCTTTGTCCAGCTGTGGGATGACACAGGCTAACAGTACCAGTATCAGTAAGAATGAATACGATGTAACCCCAAAGGGTTATTGCCAAAATTGATACAGTCATTATATCAATTTTGGCAATATCCCTTTGGGGTACTTCCGAGTATTGTAAGAACAACATTAATTAACATGTTATATTAATATGTTTTATGAGCAATACAAACCATTATTGTGAAGGATTTCAGGAAAAATAAAACTGATTTTTGACCTTGTTGTTTTACGAGTCACAATAAATCTGTACCCCTGTTAGTACCTTCTGTATATGTTCAGCTCACTGAAAAAAATAGTGTATTGGTAAATAATGAATTGGAAAAAGGGTAAAAGGGATCGTGATAAATATCTACGAGCTCTTGTGTTGGTACTTAGGTAAGGCGTAGTTCAGGCATACAAAGCAATCACTTGGAAGAAATACGTTATTTTTTTTGGAGAAATCGTAAAAAGATTCACTTGTAATATTAGATTCTTCCTCAAGTTACTTGTTACCCAGAACAATTAACAAAAATCTAACCCAGACCGTAGTTAAATTAACAAACAACGACGTTTAAAGTGCAGCTTCATGCTTTTCTAAGAGCAAACATGACTAATTTTCTCTACTTGAAAACAAAAAGCGAATACCCACCTCTTTACTTACATTTCCTGTTATCTTCACTCTTCATTTGTATAGATATTTCTACAACAAGGTTTTCATTTTAACAGAGCCGTAGTAACTTCGTTATCTTCCAACTTATTAAGGATATCAATGGCTATCATAATTCCGCCAAGCAGTAGCTTGTCTTCTCTTAATTTTGTTTACCAGCAGCTAACCGACCTCAAGACCTCGCTCATGAAAGGGTGGTTGTAATACTCGTAAATAACTGTGTAACAGTTTTGGTTGGTAATGTCCAAGTATTTTATTACTTGAGGACAGGACAGCACCCTGCGGCTTGTACGACCTATTATGTGTGATTTAAACATAAGGGTCAGCTAGGAATTCGCTTTATGGTGGTCAAACTTTGACAAATTGTAAATTCCACAATTTCGTGGGAAGTCGAAGGCTTTATGTTCAACTTTACGATCGTCGTGTTTCTCAATTATATGATAAAAGTAAACTAATTTCCATAAACTCTAATTTTATTATGAGTTAGAATTGCGACTCAACTTATTCTGCAAGAATGAGACCCTGGATGATTTTTGTTTGGGAACAGTCAAAGCCAACAATGCATGGATATAGTCTTGCTCACAATAAAGAAGTGAAGTGTTCTTGCCCCCACGACTTTGAACACTTGCCAAAGACGAAATCCAGTCACCAAGTGCCATTATAATTTTACTACTTCTGCTATAAAACCAATCTCTTGAAAAGTTCTTTGCGCGCCACGATAATCTTTAGCAACTTATAAATACTGTTTACACTTTGCAACTGATGAGTGACTGCGCTATTAAAAAAATTGAAAGTTGAAAACAAACGACACTCCAATCTGGCGAGTTTGTTTTTAACAGGCGGGACTCGTACCAATTTTCTTGGCAAATAATGAAAATCATGTTTGGAACAAGAAAACCCAAGCGCCGATCAAATAGTAAGGGTTTCAGAAGACTACATTAATAACATGTGTGTCAGAATCCTCACAGCTTTCCGATAAACTTTTGTGTATTAATATCAAATCTATATATACACCGTGAATTTTAGTCGCCTTACAACGGCAGCCCACTTCATGTATCCAATGTGTGTGTGTGTAACATTCATAAAAAAAGCTGATTATGGGGTCAGATAGAACCCTTTTTTTTTTTTGGATGGGAAATCATCAAATGACCCCCCCCACTCTGGGCGGAGCGGAAGGGAGTGTCAGACTTGTACTGACTAAAACCCATCCATGTTCCTTCTTTGCCCTTTGTGTTCCAGGGCCACGGTGTCTCTTTCGAACAGTCCCGCAGCTCTGGCAGGCATCGGCCCATGCGGACCCCTACTCGGTTGCTGACATCTCTTTGAGGCGCGCGTGGAACACAAACGCGCCGTCGACACGGCCTGTCGTCATAAGACGGCCGGACGGCGAGCTAGTCCATAACTCGCCGTCCACAGGACCGCGCCTACGGTGGCCGGGAGCCACCACGTGACCCCCGACGCCCAAGGCGTCTCCCGCGGCGGCTGGGACGTGAGGTTCTTTCCCTCTCACGTCCTGCCACCTCCTTCACTAGCATGACTGCTTCACAGAAGGTGGTGACGGCTTCCCATTCCCTCTCGCTCCGGACCATGGCTTGAACCAGGGCCGGACGCGAGAGATCGCCGCCGCCAATCGCCGCTACAAGGACACGGCGGTGCTCCGCCCAAGCGGGGCAGACCTCTACGGTGTGCTCCACCGTGTCCTCCGGACGATCCTCGCAGTGGAAACACCCGGGCGTTTCCTCCCGCCCGATTCGGTGCAAGAACCTCCCGAAACAACCGTGTCCGGTGAGGATCTGCGTCAGGCGGTAGGTGAGGGCGCCGTGGCGCCTCTCTAGCCACTCCTCAAAGAGGGGACTTTTGTGTATTACCAGCAAATCTATATAGTCAGTTGCTGATTATGTGGGTCAGATAGAACCCTCACAGAACACATAAAGTTTACGATTGTTGGAGTGGGTCCATGAGACTCCCATCTATTGCCAAAACCTTCATGTTCCGCTCTTCATAAAACTGTCGGAGCGATGCAAATCCTGTTTGACTGTGACAGTAATATACAGAACAGTGTACACGCTGTCTCAGTCTCAAGCACCGGGTGACTAGAGTACCAACTAAGCGAGTTGAGTCTTTTAGTATTAATGTTGACTACTGGAGTAAAGAGAAGACAATAACACTTGTTTCTAGCAACTTAGTGTTGGAATTAAACACTTCATTTACGGATTTATTGCAAGTTTTTCTTCACAAGATTACTTAATGAATTTCTGTTTATTTGACACGGCTATTTTAATAGTGTGTGTGTTGTGTGTTTTGTTACCTGAATTAAAGAAAACAAAGACTTTTGTAACACTTCTACTAAATTAAAGTACATAGTAACAACAAAGATTTCACCTATCTCCTGTCTCTGGAAACTATCTCTAAAAGTAAATGTTACTTACTCCTAAAATAAATATTTGTTTTTTTTTTATAAATCTCTATCATGAAAGTGGGACGCACTTTCAAAGAAAAAGAATGTAGAAAAGCAATATCCAGGTCCAGTAACAAGCTTAAAGACCACTTCACTTTTATTGTGAAAAACTAAACGTGATAACATTTCAACAGAATAATGAATATATTGGTGCTGAGTTTGTATTTTTTTACTCGCATATTGATCTAACCATCGTGTGCCAAGCTCTTGCCAAGTCAATACAATTCTTTCAATACAAATTATATTAAATTTTATTTCGTATTTGATACCCTCCTACAGAGCTCATAAAAATTTTAACATAAAAGGAACACAAAATATCAAGTAAATCATAAATAATACACAGTAACAGACGTACAGCCCATTCCAAAAACAAATACATTGGAATTTATTTTTTTACTGTTTTAAATCAGAAAGGTTCACACGTATACGGTTATAGAGAGACATTTTATGCAATTATCGTGTTACATAAACTGATTAAAATGCTCTTAAAATGTTTGCAAATGGAGTAGACAGCGATCGCGGCACTGAACTTGGCAGCAGCTCACGTTGCTAAGTGCAAATGTGACGCTATAATTGGAATGTAGTTATGTAGGTGATAGCATGCTCTTAGGTGAATGTACGCAATTTAACTGATTGACATACTAATTACACTATCAGCATCCGTCAGCGACTGCTACAGAGCCAGTTGCTGTGGTGGATACTCGTAGTTGTGAGTTGGTGTTTCTATTTTTTACCAAACTATGATATAGTATACAAATTGGAAATAGTGGTGGAATATTGGTTTGGAAATAGTGTGGCGGGCTTGTCCCAAAAGAAATACCGATGTTGAAGTTTAGAAATGGAACATGGAAATTACAAAATAATACTCATTTATTTTTTGTAAGTATTCTGTGGTATAATATCTTAATTATTAAAATTTTCGCAGATTCAATGTATGTAAAATTCTTTAGGTGACAATTGCTGAGAAAGTAACGATGACAAATTGTGTTTCGCCCACATGTTAAGCATAGCGTCTCTGAACGTACCCGCATCACTCACGATTATGGTTAGACATGTTTTGACACAAAAATATTGTCTGTTTAGCTTTGAAATTGTAAATTTTCCAAAAACAACTGTTGAACAAGAATCAAATTACTTCAATTAACGGTAACGAGGGATCATTATTTTATCTAAAATAATAATAATCCCCCGCAATAGGCTTCATTTGGGTTACCTCGTTCCATCGTCGACCTCATCTCTGTCCTCAGGACATAATTGAGGTCAAGAGCAGGCCTATTTAATATAAAAAAAGAAACAACAAACAACGGTAGAGCCATAAATAAAGCCTTAATTACAGTTCCTTTGTCCCTAGTCGTGTCCATGCGGTCGATGGACAAAAAATGGGCTTTCACATAGAACGGCAAGTAAAAGGAAAATAAGGTCCGAGCAATTCTCTATGCTGCGAAATAGGAATTTTTCAAAAAAATCTGTGGCAAAAAAGCGATATGAGAAAATGCGGCCGAGCTAGTCTGATATCACCTTCCTCTGCTCTTGATAGGCAGGATCACAGTTACGTAACATTCATTTTGGCACCTAATCAAAATATATTGTTTAAAATTGGGAACTTTGGAGGTTGGAGATTTCCCTGACTCATACTTTTTTGACGGCACGGTTGGCGAAGTGGTTGACCGATTGGCTATTGCGCTGCGTGTCGCGAGTTCGATTCCCACACGGAACAAATATTTGTATGGCCTACAGGTAGTTGTTCCGGGTCTGGCTGTTTGTGTATGTGACTTTAAATGTTTGTAAACGCACCCAGATACAGGAGAAATTCATAGTGTGGGGCAATTAAAAAGAATAATACTTATAACTGGAGAGGTTCAGTTTAGCTACAAAACTAAAATCACTGACATTCAAAGTTTCAGCGTATTCATTACTAAACTTATGTTATTCTTACAGATTTCCCTGAAGAGTGACGAAAGTTAGGCGAACTTCTTAAATGTCACTGAAATAATTTGACAATAAAAAAACTAACTGGTATAGGAACATTATTTGAGGAAAAAAAATAATTACGAGCTCGATCTAATTTACATTTGCATCTCTAATTTTTTGTTTACATACAATATAAAATTACACACTTTCAAAACCACGTGTCCTCTTTAGCAGGTTTCGCTATAAATATTGCGCGATTGGCGTCTGCTTACATTGCGATGTAACGTCACCGCCGCGCGCCGTGTTGACAACATGACAGCCTGTGCTGTATGGTGAAACAAGTTTAGAGAAAAGATGGTTTGTCTGTGATGAAGTTTTGAAATACAAGCTTTTGTTTTTTTAATTCGAGTTATGGCTTTCAACTTTCCAATAACTAATAACTACAACGAGTTTCAGAGCAATGTTTACATAAATAAGCCAATTTAAACTGTTGAAAACAATTCCACTATTTTAGGTGTTCAGGAAGCCTAGTTATTGAAACTAGCACTAAATTACTTTTCAATCAACAAAAATACAAAAACTTTGTAGTGTATTTTGCAATAGCCGGCACCTCACCGTTGATTTTTACAAAGTCCCCGAAGGGAATAATTACAGATACGTAGCTCTGCGCTGTCTAATATAGTGGGTGTACAAATAAGCTCCAGTAACAACGTTTAGCAGTGCTGTTCTCAAGGCATATCATAGAGAAACAAGTACTTTGTAAGAGTTGTAGTGGACGAGCACAATGCAGCCGTTGTAGAAGTTTGTCGTTCATTAAAACAACGCTGAGGAGACTTTTATGTAGCGTTAAATAAAAGCGTTTTAATTGTTGAGACTATAACAAGTTTCTTGAGACACTGAAGTTATAAAAATGTCAGCGTTTCTCTCTATGCAAGTCTTTTAACACAATTTGTGCGGTAGTATTACGAGAAGGGGAAAAAGAATGCATTGCAAAAATGATGAAGAATCATTTGGAACACACAGCACACAATTAACTAAGACCATTAGCTGGGTAGAAACAGGTTGACAGGGTAGAATGGCAGAAAAAAAAAAGGGGTGGCCGACCCCAAGTAACATGGGATAAGCACTAATATAATGATTAGCTGGGCAGAAACAATCAGTTGTATCTACTGGAATCTTTTAGTTAAACATCCCTACTTGCCTTTTGTTTGTACAGACGCCAGCACATCAAGCTACTACTACCCGACAAATTTCTTAAATAGATGTTCATCTATATTGCTATAGCATTAAATTCAAGGTTGATTGGGAAAATTTGACAGTTTCAGGTAGTTTGATGTGACTTCTCTACTTACGCACGCCCGCTTCACAAACAGACACGGTGCTTACCTACTTATTTAAGCCTCTTTAATTAGGATTACGAAGGTACACAGGTTAATCTTTTCGTGTTAACGTGAATACATTAAGCTTTACCCGTTGCGAGGGTAGCAGGGTCCGAGCCGTCGTTATAAACCAGAAGGTCACGTGACGTACGAGGAGTTGTGTCTATGTTAATCATCTGTACAATATCAAATCTTGGATTATTCCATTGCAGCCTACGGGCGAATGCTCTGGTGATGAAGTGCTTTAAAAGCCATTCCTGTGTGAAGAATTTAATTTTAATCTCATTTAACGTGAAACCCTAAAAAGAATCAAATAAACAATCTCTATCTAATACACAGAATAAAATATCTTATTTCTACTTTCACTTAGGTTACAAGTTGTTAACTTAAACTAGAAGGAAAACAAACAAATATTGTTTTAATAAAACGAGATATTTTCTAGTAGAGCTAAGCGATTGAAACATTGGATAAACAACGTTGCAGAGAGGTAAACATCTCTGTTTGCCTTCAGATTCTGATTGGTTTAGGTCCAGCATTCACATGCACTGAATAAGGATGTGTGGTACCTAATTATCGTGTGCTGGACTTCGAAATAAATAAGTAAATAAAAAATACTTACCACTTATTCTTGAACATTGTAGATAATGGCAACCTAAATTCTTTCACAAGTTGCTAGCGAGCTGCAGAACTTATCACTCAATGTATTTCGTCGCCTCTTGACTTCAGCCCGAGCTTTTTCTCACCAATCTCGTCTTATACGTTCTTCTTACGCCTGCTTGTATCCGACTAGATGTATCATTCTGTAGGCATGCGTGAAATATACAGTTAAGCATTTGAAATAATCTTTGTTTTTTGGGAATATGTTATGGTTTACGTTAATGTAAAGTCATAATAGTCATAATAGCTATTATATTATTGTAATAACCTGCTCTCTTGGTAACGATCTAAACATTCCGTGCAATGCGTCAAACGACAACCTCACACATTCTACTGAATAACGATGGTAAACATTAATTTCAACTAAGTAAATATGTAGCTAAGCATGCCTGAGAGATATTTCTTGACGGCATAATAAACTCTGTCACCCAGTTAGGCACGATAAAGAAGAACTAAGTAGGTAAGTTCCAGTTAGTAACCAAATTCGGATTTGAAGTAGGCTGTTCTACTATTATGTTGTGGTCGAAATAAGTGAGTAAAAGCGGTCTGAAACGGCCACTTTAGCAGAATCATAAATCACGTTAAAATTAGTAAAATAGTTACAGACGCAGTTCATATTTTTAATTGTCAATTTATTACCATTTTAGGAATTGTAACGTAATTCAAATTCATTATTATACTATTATGATTCTGCTAAAGCAGCTACTTTAGGCCCCCTTGTTAATACTGATTCACACAGTACACTGTTGTACAGTCACGAGCAGCACTTTCAAAAGGATTTTACTCCTACTGTTCTCATTAAAATTACATGTTGTTATGAAAATAGTATTCTGGAACTGGATTTTTATGAAAAAGATCCTATATCCAAGTTACAATTGTTATTTCTCGCAAAAATTGCTTTTAAATTCAGGAAAGTGCATACAAATTGGTGCTCGTGACTGTACCACTAAGTAAGAGGGAGAGATTCTGAACACCAACGAGCACACCATTCTGAACAAATACAATGTGTAATTTTCTGAAATGACCTAGGGACTGCTACGTAATTGTTGAAGTTTAGCTAACTTAGTAACCAACAATTTTGTATTTAAAGAGAACTTCTTGTGTAGGTATGTACCAAAACCATGATAATGCATTTTGTATAACGTGGTCCGTGGTGTTGTTCGAAGCACATTTCATAGAATTACGTTGAATTTATAGCAGATTACCGGCTCATCCTGCGTTTGTAAGGATTTAATTGTTTCGTTTGAACAATGTGATATGGAATAAACATTTTGTTATTGTAAAGGGTAAAGGTAAATATCGGATACCAGCGGAGCTGTTTATGTTTACCGCCTGTAGGTAACGATAGTTGGAAATGTTATCAGGGTCAATATCATGGAGATTCATGTAAATGACTGATTTCTCCATCCATATTTGACTACAAGAATCAATTTTTTTACAAAAAAAATGTCTAACAGCCAACTTGTTACGATGATAATTAGAGCATGCAGAATAATTCATGAACACGTAAAACATTGTTGTAACGGTAATCGTGTTTACGTAAACTCCTCTAATGATAATTATAACATCACATCACAACACATCACGCCTGTAATCCCCTAAGGGTTAGGCAGAGGTGTGCTTAATAGTACACCCACATTTAGCCAGTTATATTTAAGTCCCATGTAATAGTGGGCGAGCCTATTGCCATCAACCGGGCACAAATCCAGACTCCGTGGCTCCTACTGAGAAATTCCTGATGGAAAAACCCAATAACAGTTTGCCGGACCCGGGAATCGAATCCAGGACCTCATGCTCAGCATTCGTCATTGTTACCACTAGACCAACGAGGTAGTCAAGTCAAGTTAATTATAATTATGTCTCGTTGAATAATGGAAAAAATACATTTTCTCTTCACATTGTTCAATAAACATATTACATACCCACCAGGGGATGTATACAAGGTTATTAAACTCATAATTTCCTGCTTATGTAGAAATAGCTTAGATAAATATGCGGAGCTTACTTCAGAACCTAAATATCACCACAAGAAACCAGTGTTCACATATAATGAATATTTAAATTTACATATTTGGTTTTACAAGCAATGTCTACGCAATGGAAGAGTTCGTGGCTAAATACTAACAGCCGCTCGTATCTCTTTAGGTTTAGCCGTGCTTGCCTAACCTAGGCAAGCACAGCGGTCCGTGGATGGACAACATTCTTCATCATTATTCATCATCATTCCTCACACAATCTATCTATCTTTTCTTTGGTCTTCCTCTCCCTCTCCATCCATCACTCATTCATGTTCCAATAAATTATTCGAAATGGGTACAAGATTAATTACGAATCTATCTGACAAACAATATTATTTAAATTGAATTTCAATTGTCCCATAGCGTCGCCGTCGCCTCAATGTTGGTGAAATTATTTAACAAAAATGAAAAGCCAACAAACTGCTAACTGAGCAAACGGAAACTTGTACTAGTCGGCTCGTAAAAGAAAAATATTCTTTATTGAAACTACACAAATAAACAACTCAATCACCAAACGTAAGTATGTAGGTCTAAGATTTCTTGTAGCAGAACTAAGTGTGAAAAAATGAGAAAAGTTACACCGTCGTGCGTATAAATCAAGATGTACCACATTTTCAATAAATTCTCATTTGGTACGTGACTTCATCCTATAGCTGAACAAAGAGTTTCATAATTTACCTACGTCTACAGAGCTTTTTGACCGATAAATATTTATTTTTTCCTTATAGAGTGTGTATTAAAAGTATTTTTTTTTCAGACTACCTTCACACTTTAGCCTATAATAGGACAAGCCCATCACACTATTCCCAAACCACTCATGCTCCTGAAAGCCAGATACAACAGTGGCGACCACCAGAAAAGCGCCGAGACAATGAAGCTCGACGAAGTCCAAGGAAAACAATTTAGCAGTCTTGGATCCCGCAACGAAATTAATCAGAAAGGTATAGCGGAGAAATAGGAACTTTACCCGAAAAGTTAAACCGATATGAAAAGGACAGTACAGCGGAGACCAATTTAAAATAATTAATTTATACGTCACGTCTATGGAGAGATGGTGAACAGAGATAACCCCTCGTCATTACGGACTGACAAATACATGTTACCACTACATACAATGTTATCTATCCAATAGAAGAAAAAAAAAATAGGTGAAAAATGCATTAAGTAAACAATGCTCTAATTTGTTGCCATTGAGTACGTAGCTGATACGTATTACTACCATTAGTAGAATCTATTGCGTGTATAAATGCACAATGACAAAGTCTCCAGTTGGAACAGTTAAGCACGTATAGATGTTTGATGGGCAACGATCGTCACTCACTGGACACCTGTCGGAGGACTTCGCCGTAGAGGTAGACGGCGGCGAAGGTTGTGTCACGATCTGATCTTGCTTGCGGGGCGAATATGGCCAGATATTGCTAAGGATAGAGAGGTTTTTAAGGAGTTAGGGGAGGTCTTTGGCCAGCAGATAGAAGAGACACACAATAGGATAAAAAAAATTAAGATTATCCTTTTTATAGAAACAGTTTAATTACTTATATACGAGATATTTCTGAAAATATAATGCTCTTCTAATGTCAATGTTTGCTACCAGCTGCTACGTAAGGAGTCGACTTTGTGCAAGTACCTACAGCGAGAAATTACAGCACCTTTTAAAACCTTCACTTCTGTCGAATGAGCTTGTTTTCATAACATAAAGTTCAAGCGAAGTGAAACCATAAGGGAGCGAGCGTGTTGGAAGTTGGGAACATTCTTTTTCTTTGCTTACCGCACTTCTCCTTTTCTTCATTAGATGGTTGCAACGTCTAGCATTTTATAAAAGATGAATTTAGTAGGCGGAATATGAAGAACATGAATATGTGTATGAGTTATAAAATCTGTAAAACACCATATTTCAGGCAAATCAATGAATTTAAATCTGAAAGTTAAAAACAATAACATAGTTTGTATGTGTTTAATTTTTATCTTCACTTAGTTAGGCTTACCGAAATAACACCAAGAAGAAAATCGTTTATTTTAAAAACGACTTTACGTCAGAACGTTTCAATTCCACTTTTAATTATCTGAATTTATTCATCATTAATTCTAGTTTCATTCATATTAGTTTGAGTTAAACATTTAGACGATTTGCATTCTGCGTCATCGTTCTACAGCTCCTTAGAATGTACCGCAAAAGGAAATAAACTACAAAACAAAGTAATTTTGTGAGGAAGTGAATCGGACATGCGAGGAGCCGGCGAGTCCTGCTGTACTTTATGTCTTCCGGAAAACAATTTATGTACCTGAAGGGAGCAGAATTATTCATAGCGAGGTGTTAAAGATGTTACAAAATGATGACTTTTTATGTTTGTTTTATGAATGATGGGCTCTTTTCATCACATTAAGAATTTTGTGAGCGTTTATAATGAACCATTTTAGTTCGGTATCCCTTCTATTGGTATAAAGGAATGTTTTTCCTAATCGACGCTTGAACCGGTGCCAGTACTATTTCAACACAAGTGGCAGCAGGTGCAAATTAAGACCATTTTTAAAACGCCATTTTTAGTTTTATTAAGTCCTATTTTAAGCTTTCACCATTTAAAACTAAACTTATACTATTCCTTGCTTACTTAGTGTCGAGTTTCAGTAGTCCGCGTAGCAAAAGAAAAAGAAAGAGGGTAGACAAATTTGTCTGCTCCTAACAATTTATGTTCCATCCACCCGCATTCTTCAGTCAACCCGTGATCATGACGCTTGCAACAGCGTCGAAACATCGGGAGTTCAAAATTATGAACAATCACGGAAGATATCCCGTAAGTGACAGTATAAGTTGTTATTAAGTTACCGCTAAACCCTGATCTATACTATAATCTATATATTACCTGTTTACTTGTAAGTTAGCATTGGGAGCATCCCACGGAGTAGTGATCAATAGTAACCAAGTTACCTGAAACCAGAATTGAATTATTCACCACCACTTCAATTCTCAATCTGAACTTCTCCCTAGAGTTCAGTTCATAAAATAACTACTTCAAGCAGTTTTAAACTTGTTTTAATAGATTATGTCGGAGTATGTCGTAGAGCGCAACTTGAAGTCAATATCATTTATCTTGGGTCGTGCCGTTGAAAACTGGGCTCTTACTTGGTCTCCACCAAGTTGATAGTTTCAATTTCAAGCCAGATAAAATAACTGCAACAAAGTAGTACGTCCTGTAGCTGAAGAAGTTAAATCTACCTATTAACTTCAGTGAAACGTGTGTGGAATGGTGTTTGTTTTTTTTTTCAAAATATTCGACAAGTATTTTTTACGCTTTATCGTAGCTTTTCGGCTTTCCAATGTTTCCGTGGGTTAGGTTAGTTATTCAGCACATATTTGTATCAGAGGATATCGAGGGAGCAAATATGTAATTAAAACATTATTCCTATAATCAGCTAGTTACGAATATTTTTAAAAGGAAATTAAATAATATTATGAATAGATAATAACTATTTTTAATATATTTTTTTTATTAGCACAAGTAACATGCCATTTACATGGTTATGAATCACTGGTGCCGGTGGTAGGTAGTCTAAGTTTCTGGTAATTTGAACAAGAAGCCACAAATTGAATTATACAGAAGAAAATACGGGTAGGTGTTCAGCGTCAGATTTCCATAGTATTAAAATGTTCTTTTTTATGTTTTTTTGTTTTTTTGTTCAATTCACAGCGGTTTGATCCAGGAAAACAATGCAATCTAAAAAGAAATAACGCTTTTACTGAGCAGTTTGCGTGTAGAATCAAGTGATTGATCAAAAAAATATAATGAAAGGTTTTTTTTTAGCTTTTAAGGAAAAGCTAGCAGAAAAACAACCTTTTCGTTTCTCGTACATATTCCGTAATTAAAATATTGAAGATTTATAATACTGTTGGACTCAATGAAAATTAACTTAATTTAACTTTTTGCACGTAGCTGGAATTATATCATCATCATCATTTCAGCCGAAAGACGTTCACTGCTGGACATAGGCCTCCCCCCAAGTGTCGCCACATTGACCGGTCCCGTGCGACTCGCATCCAGCGGATCCCTGCAACCTTCACCAGGTAATCGGTCCACCTAGTGGGAGGCCTTCCAACGTAACGTCTATATTTTTCGGAATTCATAGCAAAAGATAAATCCATCTATCCGTATAATCATACTAGATGTAGATATTGTTAGAAAACACAGCTACCACACGTAGACATTACAAACCACAACTGTCTACAAAATATTGTGACTCTTAGCTTATTTCCTAGACACAATTCGCGTATTTATCATAGGGCGCATAGACAAAATAACTTACTAACTACTTAAATGAAATCGTGCCTTTATTACATTTGTGCGCGTCAGTACTTTTCCGAGTGTCAGTTTGTTCACAAACTTGTAATTTGTGATAAGTAATGAGATAGTAATTGTTCAAAGGTACATTCTGCGGGAAAATAGTTATAAGTTTTGCTCATTACAACGAGAGTGTTTTTTTTTCATTTAGTTGTACTACACTGATTAGCTATTTGTGTAGGTATCAGTATTACATGGCCAGACAGAATTGCTAACGAAAAGCGAAACGAGAGTGGTTGTGTGTGTGTTGTCCAAATACTAACTCTGAATACTGCGTAACATTTGGTAATGGAAAGTTAAATACTTCAAATTACAAGTGGTTTTTGAACAATAAAAGAACAGAGGGGGGTTCATGGACGGCTCAGACCTCAAGTGCGTATGCGGCGTCTCACAAACAATGGCCCACCTTCCATCTTTACATCCATCAACACCTGCGCTCTTGATGTTTTATTCACTGCATCAGTGAGCGGGGTTCGCGTGGCTGAGTTTTGGGCTAAACATATTTCAACTTTTTGCCATCGAAACGCTAAGAAAAAGAATAAAAGGCCATGTTGAAGTAGCAATCAAACTTTTTGATAGATATTATGAAGAAATACAAAAGTGTTCACAAAAAACGACAAAAAATAATGATGCTGGTTACGGATCTAAACTGGAGGAAGGATCTTGCTATAAAATAACAAAGCGGATGACCCATAATTATGTAAATTCATGAAATAACTTCGTAACCATTTTTGCTTTCGGGTGTGTAGTACTTGTTATTTTTTATCCTGCTTTGCTTCCATAAAGTTAGGTGAATTCTGAATTCCTTGCTTTTTTATTATAAAGAATTGTACTGTGTTGTACTATTGTAATATACAGAAAATGAATTCGAACCGGTTGATCTCATATTCTTCAGATTCGAAGTACTTTTTTTTTAGGATGGGAAATCATCAAATGCCGCTTTGGGCGAAGCGGAAGGGAGTATCAAACTTGTACTGACTAAAACCCATCCATGTTCCTTCTTAGACCTTTGTGTCCCAGAGCCGCGGTATCTGTTTCGAACAGTCCCGCAGCCTCGGCAGGGATTTATAAAATACAGAAAATCAATTCGAACCGGTTGATCTCATTTGCTTATGGTTCGAAGTATCAGATCGATTTCAGATACGAAGTACTTGAGATGTCAAATAGACCAACCTAGGTCCTAGGTAAAGTAGATTTGAAAAATGATAAACCTTTAGGAAGGTCATCAATATGAGAAAATAACTCCGAAAAACAATTAATATTTACTAAGCAGCTTTCGTTTTCAATAAGTTGTTAGGGGGTACATAGTAACGTGATATCATGTTCTTGTTTACAAATGGAAGTAAAATTAGATAAGTATCGAGTATTGTGAAAGCCTCTTGGCGTAATTGATGTGAACAAAATATATATCGAATATTGATAATGCCCTTTCCAATAAAACATTTCGGATAGAAATACAATGTTATTATTAAATACACAATCGAGACATATCTTTTTTTTACCAATAGGCTATTTCCCGAATCAAGCCGAAGGAATCCGAAACGGGTTGTCGAAGTATCTTTTGTTCTTCAAATGTTCGACAATATCAGAAAAGTTGATACGTACCGGCCAATTTAGTGGAATCGACTGTTAGTGATGTCAATGAGGTTCCAGCGAATACTACGTGGAAGCACCACCAGTCAAAGGTTGGTGATTTTGATAAGATTAAACTTTTAGTTATGTGGATTTTCCAAAATTTGCCTACAACCGATGTTACCGATCTAATTTAGATTGAGACTACACTGAATTGCCTTCACTTTCAATAGTTCATCGACTGAATAACCTCCATTAAAATTCTTATAAGACTTCTCCCATGAAACAGAACGGAGTATGACCGAGTACCTTGTTCGCTCGTTATTTAATGGTCTATTTATTTGTTTAATGCACAATGTACACATAGTTATACGCTAAGCCTAAAACTAATTAGTACATGAACCTGTTAGGGCGCGGCAAGAGGACTTAAAACTAATAATATTGCAGAGTGTGAGTATCTATTATCTAATATTACGTAGATTAAGAACTTTCACAATTAGGATATTATATTATTTAAACTTACATCTACCTTTATACATAAAAAATAATATATTTTACAATTAACATTATATTCGAACTCTATTTTAACATTTTATCTTTCATAAATTCTTGATTACTATAGTAACATTTATCTAAGAGCAATGACTTTAACCTGGCTTTAAATACATATAGTGTTCTCGTGGGTCATATAATTTCATGCTGTGTATCTGTATGCTTCGGTATTCTGGGCTACTTTCGTAAATTTGAAGTCTAGGGGCTGGTAGAATTAATTTTGTTTTGCGGCGCTCGTAAAACAATTTTATGTTTTTTCTAGTGTAGAGTAAACCCAAGTGAATGCTATAAAATCAAGCACTGCAATGAAATCGGTTATGTCCAAGTGTAGTTTTCGATAAATTTTATCTCTGAAACTCGAACGTTGCCACTTAGCGCAGAAACCTCGACGCTAGACCTCTTTATCAGTGTCGTCGACTACTTTAATATCTGTCACGACGACCGCGGTGTAAAGTTTGTGCTGCGATGAGAATATCTGGGACATTCTGGAATAATCGACGACGGTTGGGTTTTATTGTTTGAACCGTTTTAATGGATTTCTGATGTTGATTGTTTCATTCACGTAACGATTATGGTATAACTTCGGCGATATCGTATTTATTGCACAGGATTCCGGTGACATAGTTTTCCAAAACAATGAACTTTCACAGTCGTTGAACCCTCCTCCATTTTGTATAGTATCTGAGTGTTAGGATTTGTTTCCTCATGCGAAAGTATTGTAGTACCTTACTTAGTATCACTTTTAATAAACCGTGATAGTAGTTACCATAATTATCATAGCAAGTGGTGCCATAAGTTGTTTCACTACAGATCTCTATAAAACTTGAACAATGCGTCAACTAAATCACTTGTGTGTGAACGCTCGACTGCTCTCTTAACCGTTACATTTAGGATGGTTTATGTTAATTGCCTATTCCCGGCATCATGTCCATAACGACGGAAGGATATCGTCACTGAACCGCTGAACGCTGTCCGATAAAAGATGTGACAAGACTGAATGTGATAAGATAATTTAAAACCTTCAGCATCTCTTTACGCTGCAAAAAATATCTCAAACTGTGTACAAAGATATAAAATAAGTAGTACTACACTAAGCCGTATACCTTCCATATCGCTGCTACTTAAATACGTGAAATGTTTTATACTATTTGAAATTCAACAAACAGATGTTGCCTTCGGTTACTAGTTGTATAGGGAGCTGTGTTTCAGTGTAAAATTCGTTCTAAAATTTTATTTAGAACATAATTCTACTGCACTACGGAAATGTCCCGCGAGAAAAAGGTAGGCTACAAAAGCCTTCTTACGGTATGTCTGTATCAGAATAGGATCGCTACAGGAAATAAAGAGATTTGCTTTTTCAAAACCCAGGTAAGCCGTTCACTGCGATACAGATCTGCAAAGAAACGAAATCATATTTTGAGCGTTTTTGGGATCTAAGAATATTAAATGTACATTTCAGAACTGAAAGAGTAGCATAGAAAAAAGTAATTAGAAAAACTTAAAATATCCGACTGCTGTAAAAATAAAAAAATAAATGTTAAATAAAAGTTGGAAGCAGACAGGAAGAACCATGCCCCGCCTGCTTTTATTTACAAATTGACTTTTCATAGATCTTGCCAAATATTTTCTTTGGCTTAGCATGGGAAAAGTTTGATACAATTATTTATTTATTTAATTACAACGGTTGCATTTACAACCAATTACAGTAACTAAAATTATAAAAATAAAAGAGACAATTATAACACATATTAAAATATACAAAATAACAAAGTAAAGCATTTGAAGTGAAAACATAAAGGAGGTAATAATTCAATCACACGACTATTTGTTTTAACATTCTCTTTCATCGGTAGATTAGCGATAGTATTAATTGTAAATCTATGTCCTGACGCTTGCTCCGGCGCCCCGAGGAGCCGACTGAGTGGAAAGGTTGACGATGCGTCACACACCAGATAATGATTGAAAGATACGCTCCATTACTCTCTATCTGAAGTTTCTGTTTGTTCACAAATCCATTTAATTTCTTTGAGGTTTATGTAGAAATTGTGAAATTATTAATATTTTGTGCTGATACTTGGCAGCTTAACAGCAAAGGAGCGCTTGGTTCATTGTTTGATTGAATCATTAATGTTCACCACACTGTTATAGAAATAGAGAAATATTTAATAATTTAGTTCGTGTATTAAGGTACTCAGCATTTTTGTGAAATGTGTAAATGGCAGAAGGATAACAGATGAAAATGGATGACGACAAGTAATGGATGACCCAATACTGCGGAGTACGATTGTCACCCAGCATGATGCATCTAGCTCACTGCATTATGTGTGTCAGGTGAACAAGCTGAGGTATTTCATTATTACGTTTGATGAAAATGAATGCGGCGCAAAATTGAAATCAAGATTGATGTCAAGAGTAGGCCAATATAATACAAAAAAAGACGTATTCGTCTGGCCATGTTATGAAAAAATTACATCAACCAGCAGTCAACCAAAAACTATAAGATAGAAAGAAAGAAAGAAAGAAAAAGTATTTATTAGACTCACACAGGACAAAACAAAAAAAAATGGTTGAATTGACAATAAAAAATATATAAAAGTAAACATAAAAAAGATAAAACAAATTAAATTGGTCATGTACAAGGCCAAAAGGTCACTATCTCAGCAGATAGGGAGTTATTTAGTTTCTCTGTTGTGTTAGAAATAGTCAGAATCCATAGTAATACAAGAACTGGGATATGAAACAGTAAACACCGCTGAATTATTTTGTTGTAATTCTTATTACAACAAAACAGCCAACCTCCCAAGCCCACCAGCCGTAATGTGTATATATGACACTAAAAAAAACAAATCAAATAAATTGAATCGTAAAAACAGTATTTGCAGTAAATCATAATAATATTTATGAATGAAACGAGACAAATGTCTAGTTTAGACCCTGAATAACAGATTATGCGAGAATGGGTACAATACAAACATATTTTAATGCTTGTGGAAAAAAATGAGATTCCTTCAAAACATTTTCATTTCCCTTGTTTGTATCTGCAGTTGACCATAATTTACAAACTTTTTCAGTAAAACTAGATTTACAAACGTTTTATCTTAAAGTCAAACGGTTGTAACACGCGGCGTGGAGCTGCCATCTGTATGACGTCATAAATCTTGTGACGTCACGCCTGTTACGTACACAGAAACGTTCCAATTACCCAGACATTTGTTTACATAATATAATTCGATGCTTTTCGTTTATATGTTTTATTGTTCTATCAATTTATTCTGAAAGTAACTTATTTAAGATTCTGTTGTCTCGAATGGGAACATTTTTGTTAAATTCAAATTTTAATATATTTCGAGTAATAAAATAAGTGCAATGTAGAGAACACGAACATGGTTACCTAATTTACTTGACTTTTAGTATACTTTGAAAAAGAGATCGTAGCGTAGCTTTTGATTCAAACACTGCTAAGTCATCCCATCACATAACCGCCATGTTACGTATAAAAATAAAATAAACAAAGAAAGATTTATTCTGAAAATGTCAACTGTAATTTGGAATTCATATATTTGCATAATTTTGTTAACTTCTTTACCTACGTTCGTTATGTTTCAGCATAGATAAATAATAAATAAATATAAAACGGAACAGAAGCTAACCTACAGGTAGCCAAAATTTATTTTGCTTTAATAAATTGGCTTCTAAAATTACAGAGAATAATCCCCATTAAATTAGAATACATTTAAGCAGTCGTACACTACCCTGCAACCGGTCGTAGGTGAACCGAATATCCGCCGGTGATTACGCAAAACGACGGTCGAACGGACCGGATGAATATAAACACACACACAAGCCTACAATATTATACATTAAAAACTGATTTGTTGTACTGAGACAAGTTTTTGACCTTAATTTCAGGCTAAAGAACACATAAATCAAAAAAGTCCATCAGTATTTCAAAACATCTTTGGTAAATGATTTCAACCCTCATGAGCTTGAAAAAATCCACCTATTTCTGTCTTCTGTGAACCTGAACAATCTACTTTTCGCCCTCGAGAGATATTTAATTACGCGTTGCTAAGTCGAGGTATTCACGTTTTGCTTTTCGTTTTACAAACAGTTACAGCGGGACAGACGCGAAATAAACAAAAACAGGAAATTATTTGGTGTGTTTGTGTGGAGGAGCTCGAGGCTAAATATATAGCGGCTCGGGTCGATCTTTAGGTTAAGCCGTGTTTGCCTAGGTTGGTCTGTGGATGAGTGACCACCCATTACATACCGAGTTTCCTCCGTGCCTCGGAGTTTGTCCCGGCTGTCAGTGGCCCAAAAAGTCTGACAACCAGTTTTACCAAGGGGTATCGTATTACCCAGTACTAAATGGGTTGTGGAGGACATATTGGCCGTCGTTCCATGTAAAAAAACTGGTATTCAGCTGCATCAGACTAGACTGGAAGCCGACCCCAACATAGTTGGGAAAAGGCTTGGTAGATGATGTGTGGAGGGAGGCGGGTAACACCTAAACAATTTATTTGTTTGTGTGGCGTTTGATGTGATCACATTACAAGTTGGATTAGTGTTGTGTTGATCGTACGGTTATTGATTCGAAATCGTTTTAATGTTTTCAATTGTGATTTAGATTACATTTGAACGAAATAATTTTATTTATTTATTTATTTAAACTTCATTTACAATAGTGGTACAGTAGACCTCATAAGTGCAGTACCATGCTAAAGATTACATTGCTATGAACTGTGCGAGCGCGATACAGCAGTGTGTGTGCGTGTGCGTGTATGAGTGATGTCTCAACATTCTACACATAACACACACTAATGAACTGTCGTCACACTACGCGAAATAGCATTATATTTCTGTTGCATTTAGAATACACATCATAGTGATGACCTGTTCTTACCATTGCATTGTTAAAATTCGCGTAGTATTAACATGGGTTGGTAGCTGTTTGGGCTGAGCATGGGTTCACGATCAATGAAGTCCAAGTTCGAATCCATGTTATTACAATGTGTGGCTGTTTTTTGTTTCTTTGAAACCTTAATTATATTTGTATTTTAAGCAGAAAGTCGTTAGGTATTTATGTTTAATTATAATATAGTCATGCTTCTTATTTATTTTTTATAAGAAGTTAAATATTAGATAGTTATTGTATTATTATTTAACCTCATTAATTGATTTTTATTTTATGTTTTCGGTGTTGGAAGGTGGAAATAAAAAAATCATGCTGAATGATAACAAAAATGTTTATTCGTTTTATTTATTTATAAAATTAACAAACTTTTATGAGAATGTGACGTCACATTCCTATCTAGGCAAAAAAAAGTTCTCTTATCACCGTTCATAAGATTTTTTGTTGTATACCCACTTAGTCAATTCATAATAAGAATAACATAACACGGAAAGGATATTCTAATAACACAAATATAATTGTTGATACCCGCTTATTATAGGTATCAGTATTCAGCAGAGTTAATTGAATACTAATATATGAGTTAGACTTTATGAACGTGTTTTTTTAATGTAACGTCACATTGAATGTATTGAGGTTATAGCTTAAGTGTTCATTTTCTTGACGAAAAGAATATTGAAACTAAACCCCAATTTAAGATCATTAAATTTAAAATTTATTTCTTAATTTTTTATTTTTTTATTTACGGTTATGTTAATATTACTAAATATTTAGTTACCCGGTCTACTTATTAAATTAAGTATTATTATTTTTTCGCCATAAATTAAGTCTTCCTTTTGGCAAGACTTGAAAGTCTTCTCGTCAGAAAATACAGGAACCTCCCAGTTAAAATGTAAATAATCTCGAGCAAAACGTAGTCTTTCCTCCCTGTGTCTTGTGTCAAAAATGGTTTTTAGCTGGCTTCCGATGATGTAAACCTTCAGCATGGACTGCATGGCGAACAGTCTGTAATGTAGTATCCAATTGCTCTGCAAACATTATAGTTGGAATGAAATCATTTGTTTCATATTCTTCCACCATAAAACGTCGCTGAGTCGGGTTAATAAGCGGCGGCCTTTCACTTCTTAGACGACTCTTCAGACTACCTTCTTCCTCAAACCTCTTTACCCAACGGCTAACAGAATTTCTAAAAAAAAACAAAATATGATTACACACTTGCAACTAGCAATTTATTTAATAATACGAAAATCACACACCACAACTATCATCATAATAATTATAATTTTTAAAAATAACTTACACATTTTAAGCCAGTTTCAGTTGAAATTTGAGAAATATTAAGCCCATTTTTACGCAAAGTGACAATATTTGCCCTGTCATCAATACTAATATTAGCTTGCATCTTGAATAAAGACAATCAAACAATACGCTAATCGTAATAATAACACAAACGCTCGTAACAAAGTTCAATAACTAACAACGTCATAACTAACTACTTTGTTCAATCCAGAAGTTTATTTTGTTTCACATTCACCCTCATCTTTATTGTTAATAATAAGTTCCACCTAATATTTAGAAAAACATATCTCATCGGGTCTAACGTATCATTTATAATTAAAACACAAAAAGTGTAATGTCACTTGGGTTCGAACGCGGACTATACTGTGCGAGACATTTTATCTATAGCGTTAACCGCTAAGCCAGATAGACACATAATTGTTTGTTTGAAATTAAATATCACTAACTTAATACTCCGTCGTCACATGACAGGCTTGTCACTAAGGCAAATGATCATTATATCGCACTCTTTCTGACTAGATAATTATGAAAGAGAGCGATATACGAGATCGTGTATGTGTGCAAAATGTTTGTTATGGAAAAAGGTCGTAAGTGCGACTTGTTTTGATGCGATCGTTTTGTGAAACTGCTACTGCACTTATGGTCTCTACTGTACATAAGCGGGCTTAATGCCACAAGGCATTCTCTACCAGTCAACCTATTTTCAAGTTGTTTCGTGGCGTTCAAAGTACAACGTGATACAGTATCAAAAGACTAGATTTGGTATTGTATACAGGGTTATTTGTAAAACACCAACAACCTCGCAGGAGTAAATTACTAACATCATAAACAACAACATTTGTTCTACGACTTTTCCGAAAACAGACAAAAAAAAATCAACTCTCCATATCCATAGTTGATCGAGTTTTGTATGAAAAGTCGTTTTTTTTTTGTCTGTTTTCGGAAAAGCCGTAGAACAAATGTTGTTGTTTATGTTGTTAGTAATCTACTCCTGCGAGGTTGTTGGTGTTTTACAAAAAAGCCTGTATCAGAACTTTATTTAAAACCATCAATTCCTTCCAAATAAGGGTTACGTTTTTGCTATTTGGCAACAGAACCCTAAAATGTTAGTGTAATCTCATCATTGCTCATATTGTTAATTACGACCACTTAACGTAAATTGTGGATAAGGGTATTTCGTTAATTTCGAGAAGCGTAAAGTGTAAATTTAATAATAACGTAAGTCATTATGGCTAAACACAAGACATTTTCGCGTAAATACGTTAACGAGCGGTGTTAACTTCGACGTAACAATATTAAGCATTCTAATTCAAGTTGAATATTTTGAATACCCTCTAGGTATGTGGAGGTACTTTGTGACTCAGGAAAAGGGAAAATACTCATAAAGTTCGTGAGTTGGTTTATGGCGCGGTGTAGACGTAAATAACGTAATACATAATAAATACGTCCATTTTAAATTAAAAAATACTCGTTTCACAAATAATTTAAAGATTTTTTTCATATCTATGGATGATACTGATTGTGCTTGTTGCAAACAATTTAATGAAAATGTTATAGGGTAATCTTCAAAAATCGACGTATTTACGTTACGTTTACACTACGCACTCGTGCTAGGCTCTGGTGGCAATGTAAAGAATATTTCTTTTGGAAAAGACTTACTGAGCAAACAAACCGTCTTGACCGTCTTATTTTTACAGATCGGTTAATTCAGGTAAAAAGACAATGACTCTAGACAATTAGTACCATATTCTTTTAATATGTGAAGGTCGATCCGCAATCATTAAAAAGCTGTTCAAGTAATGTTTCACCTGTGTCTTTATCGACGTTTGGTCACTATCGCCTTTCTATTAAGAATAAACTTGATCGTATAAGGTTGAATATTGAATGAGTATAAGCCTGGACATTCGTTTACTAATAAAAAAATAACTTTGTCTGGATGCACTTCCCGTGTCAGAAAATAAGGCGTGTTTACAGCGGTCGCCAAAGGACATTGTAGTGTCCACTAAATAGATGTCAGATGACAATGCAAAACAGAAAACAAATAAAGCTGAAAAATAAACAGACACCGTTTTATTGTGAATACAATGTTTTATGTATTTGTATTTAGGGTTTGTTCTATTTTAAGATTAGTGGACAGGTGAAGTAGTCACAGTGCCGTGATCTCATTTCGACATGGAGAGAGCGACTGTCGCAACCCCGTGCAGGGCACGCCACCATAGTGGCGATAAGTCCCCTCTTTGAGGAGTGGCTAGAGAGGCGCCACGGCGCCCTCACCTACCGCCTGACGCAGGTCCTCACCGGACACGGTTGTTTCGGGAGGTTCCTGCACCGAATCGGGCGGGAGGAAACGCCCGGGTGTTTCCACTGCGAGGATCGTCCGGAGGACACGGTGGAGCACACCGTGGAGGTCTGCCCCGCTTGGGCGGAGCACCGCCGTGTCCTCGTAGCGGCGATTGGCGGCGGCGATCTCTCGCGTCAGGCCTTGGTTCAAGCCATGGTCCGGAGCGAGAGGAAATGGGAAGCCGTCACCTCCTTCTGCGAAGCAGTCATGCTAGTGAAGGAGGTGGCGGGACGTGAGAGAGAAAGAACCTCACGTCCCAGTCGCCGCGGGAGACGCCCTGGGCGTTGGGGGTCACGTGGTGGCTCCCGGCCACCGTAGGCGCGGGCCTGTGGACGGCGAGTTATGGGCCAGCTCGCCGTCCGGCCGTCTTATGACGACAGGCCGTGTCGACGGCGCGTTCGTGTTCCACGCGCGCCTCAAAGAGATGTCAGCAAATAAGTAGGGGTCCGCAAGGGCCGATGCCTGCCAGGGCTGCGGGACTGTTCGAAAGAGATACCGTGGCCCTGGAACACAAAGGGCAAAGAAGGAACATGGATGGGTTTTAGTCAGTACAAGTCTGACACTCCCTTCCGCTCCGCCCAGAATGGGGGGGGTCATTTGATGATTTCCCATCCGGAAAAAAAAAAAAAAAAGTAGTCACAGTGCCTTCTTTTGTGCTACACAAGACAGTAGCAGCAATTTTATTAATGGTTTTCGTCTTCAAAATACTGCACGGACGGGTTTAAAACGGAGCTAGTATATTTCATAACAAGTACACAAAACTAATAATAATAATAATGTATTTATTGTTCCACAAAATAGGTGACATACAAGTTCAGTACAAATTTATGTGCAAGAATGAACAGATGATGTACTGCTGGTACTTAAAAAAGGAAACCCTGAGCTATAAGTACCAGCTGCCCTTAAATGACACAGTGAAAGCAGTTCGTGATATTACATGCAAAGATGTTAAATGAAGTTGCCGAGACAACAACAATACATTTCATTAATAATATGGAAAACAAAATTTAAAGAGTAGAATCGCTGAAACTAGTAGTAAATTAAGCTTGTGGTAGAGGGGGAGTGGTTATTTGTGTGTATGAGTGTTGTGTGTGTGTGTGTATGTATGTGTATGTGTGCGTGTGTATGTGTTTGTTATATTTGTTATTTAACTGGATGAAGGAGTTTCTCTGTCTCATCATAATTAAGTTTTAGAAGCCAATCAATCACAGCTTTTTTACAGTCATGCTTATGTTTAGGATTAATATTCAATAACTTGTTTGCTTTGGCATACAAAAATCGTCCGAAGAAACAGAAGAATCTCTGGCTGAAGGAAGTCCTGAGAGTGACACCCAAAGGAAGTTTAAGCCTATGAGTAGAGTGATTTTGGGAGTTTATAGAAACATGGTCACCCTTTGTGTTTAATGAATGTTGCCTTAGAATAATTTGAAGAATAAAGAGTTGACGCACCGTTAAAACCTCACAGTACTCATAGAGTTCCTTGGTAGGGTAGCGAAAAGGTTTAAAGGTATTTACTTTTAACACTGCTCTCTGCGCGCGTTCAAGAGCTAATAGATTAGTCTTACAGGCACCGCCCCATGAGGAAATACAATAACTAATCAATGATTGGCACAAGGCATAGTAAACCATCTTTAAAATTTTAGGCTCCGCGACGTGTCTCAGATGTTTGAAAATATAGATTAATTTCCGGATTCGCCCTGTCAATAGTTTAATATGCGGTACAAAACTTAATCTTTCGTCTAGAATCACTCCTAGATATTTGATAGTAGGAGAATTTTGAAGTTTTGGACAGTTGCATATAACTGAAGTATTGGCTGTATGATTATGAGCGGTAATGCAAAATTTACTTTTGTCGAATTTTTGTGGTTTTTTAATATTGAATACTAGGTACTTGGTTTTATCTACATTAAGTGACAGGGTATTATCGGTTAGCCATTCAGTTATTTTATCAAACCCCACTTGTGCTGCGTTAAAAACTTTCTCCCAAGTGTCCCCTGTAAAAATAACTGCTGTATCATCTGCGAAAGCCAGAAGTTTGCCGTTTGCGATGTCTAATTTGCAAAGTTCATTAAGGTACACCAAGAAGAGCGTAGGTCCAAGGATGCTCCCTTGCGGAACGCCGTACTTTATGGGAAGATCTTTACTTATATGATCGCCGATTTTTACACATTGTGTTCGATCAGTCAGATAACTTTGAAACAGCTTCAGCTGTTTATCTCTGATACCAATCTTCTCTAATTCTAGAATGAATCTGGGGATGGAGACCGTGTCAAAGGCCTTAGCCAAATCCAGGAATATTGCCAAACATTTGTTGCTCCTGTCCAAGGCTTTAACAATGTAATCAGAGAGATCATGAACTGCGTCATTTGTGGATGTATTTTTCCTAAAACCATATTGGTGATTTGAAAGAATATTGTGAACTTCAAGGTATTTGTTTAGGCGATTGTTCATGATTCTCTCCAAGATCTTTGTCAGGGACGGCAAGACAGATATGGGCCTATAGTTACCGACACGATCCGCATCCCCAGACTTATATATGGGGTGAATTAGAGCCTTCTTTAGCAGGTCCGGAAAGACTCCATTAGTTATACACAAATTGATTATGTATGTTAATGGAGGTACTAATATGAAACTGGGACCATGTTCGAATTATTTTGAGCAATAAATTGCTAAACTTAGTTACAGAAGTGGCTTCCTCTTGAATATTCACATTTATTCTGGACGTGTCCTCGATGCCGACACTTCAGGGCAATGAAACTGAAACTCGCGTTTGATTAATTGTTGTGACGCGTACCGCAGACAAGTGAGGACCTGAAGCTACACTAATGATGAAAGCATTTAAATGGTTGGTTTGCTCAAAGAAATAAAATAACCGTAGACTTCATAACAGAACCGCACTTAGAAAGCCTACAATATAATTAACACACTCAACTCGTAACGTAATATACGTTCACAGGAAGAAGAGGGTCCACTACATAGATAGCCTTGAGTAGTTAGACACGTAAAGACGAGAGAACAAAATGTGTTAGTTAAGGATTCTCAACTAACTCTGTAAATATGTCTTTGTAAACAGTCTAATTACCACACCAGACACGGCATTAGTAATGGGGTGCTGCTGCAGAGTGGAGGATCATAATAAAATCAGTGCAAGTTCAGAACCCAAAATAAATTGAGTGTGGAACTCTGAATTCCCTCTCACATTTAACCCGTCTGCCTTCAAAGCAAGAGTGAGCTGGCATATTCTGAGCACGCTCGTTCCATCATAGACCTCATCCATCGCTTTCCATCAGGCGTGATCGAGAGCAAGAGTAGACCCATTTTGTAATAAAAAATAAAATTTTGAAGAATTTGGCCACAAAAGTTTTTGTACATTCTATCGGTGGTACTAGTGGGAACAAAGGCTAAATAGAGCGTTTGCCTTCGTTTTACTAATTTTTCTAAGAGGCTTCTTTCTTCGAAATATACCGCTATTGTCTTTTCGCTGCGTTTAAGTTAACTTGGAAGGCGAGGGTGCGGTTAATGTCACAGTCGGAAGCTATTAAGGTTTCTTCTGGTTCATTAAATGAGTTTTTTTTATAAAGGGTGTATTTCCCGAGACAGCTTGAACTACAGTCATCTTTTCAAGAAAACTTGGGAAAACCTCAACGGTCACTTTAATCTTACTTCAGTATGGTAACAAATGCTTGCGTCCTTGGGTATTAAACGCTGTTCTAGTATCATAAATCCCTCGTAACATTTTGTCCTGTGACCATAAACGTGCTGAGAATATTAACCAGACGCCTAAATAAATTAAAGCAATAAACTGAATACACCTTCATCAAGAAACCATTATTTTAGCAGCTTTAATGTAACTTGGGTAGATTATTTTGTGGTTTAAATGTATTGTTTTTATTTTATTTCTTACTAGTTTGGTCACGATTTTTTCTATACAGCCACATCATGAGTCTTCGTTGTAGAATAATACATAATTAAGCCCCCGACCGAAAAAGAGGGTGTTATAAGTTTGAAGTGTGTATCTGTGTTTCTGTCTGTGGTATCATACCTCCTGAAAAGATAAACCGATTTTGATACAGTAAGTGCCCGGTTAATGGCAATAGGATCATTATCATTCTCTCGCCCTTATTGCAAGTTATTTGTGGTCGGTGCAGCATGTCTTCTTCCATACTTCTCTATTACTCGTCATCTTAGCAATCACCTCATGTCTAGCCATATCATCCTTCACACAGTCCATCCATCGTTTCTTTGGTCTTCCTCTACTCTTATAGACATCCAAATTCATACTCAAAACTTTTTCCTCGTCATTCTATCCAGTAATCTAATCTCATTCACCACGTGAGAAATTCCTCGTTTAATTCCACTATTCAATGTGTTAATCGCACAATGGCTGCTGTTCGGTCAATTATACCATAAATAAAGCGCAGCTGTGGCTTCCAAGACGAGGTCATGTCGCGCGGTACACACACTGTCGCACGAAATTGAATAATAGAGGAACAATGGTGTACAGTCACGAGCATAAATATGTAGACAATTTCCTTAATTTAAAACTAATTTTTGCGAGAAATAACGATTGTAACTTGGAGATAGGATCATTTTCTTAAAAGTGTGAGTTCCACAATACAATGTTCGTAACAAAATGAAATTTTAATCAGAACAGCAGGAGAAAAACACTTTTAAAAGTTGTTAAGTGTTTACGTATTGGTGCTCGTGACTGTACCCGTTATATTTAACAAAGGAGATTAGGAGAATTCATTTCCTGAGGGCTCTGTATTTGAGGATGTTTGTAGTTATCTACAAGATAACATCATTATGATTCAATAAATCAAGTGTAATCAAGTGTTTTACGTTTGGCTTTTATGAAAACAGTAAAATGATTTTGATCCTAAGTCTGAACTTTTAATCGAATTTGCTATTCTTAGTATTTTGTGATGAAACCTCAAGACTTTTTGTATTAATTCCTCAGAAAAGATCCAAGCCTGGATGCAGCACTATCCTCCCTCCGGCAAAAATATCCACATGCAAGACTTGCGAAACGACCACTTTCGCGCTCGAGCGGTCGTTGATGACCCGTGGGGGAGAACCAAATTACAAGAATAGAGTTTATGTTTGGTTGCCAAAAACAAAAGAAACTTAATTTCTTCTTTTGGTTTTATTAACATTGCAGGCCAGTTATCTAGTGTAATTTTGAAAGATCCAAATAAGTCTTTAATATAAGTTTTTGTCAGAAGTGCTGGAGCATGAATGAGTAGCTAAGCTGAACTCAGCTCGATTTGCACTACAAAAAGATATTTGCTTGCAATTTCTAATAATAATTTAAGCTAAAGAAGAAATTATCTAATTATATATGAGTTTAAATGCGATCAAACAAATATTTTTTAGCGGTCGAGGGGCCGAGAGTGGACTAAACGAATAAAATAAAACGATAATAAAACTGTCAGTCTAAACTCTGACAACGGAAATAAAATTGGTTATATTTATTGCGCATAATAAAAAATAAAAAAATTCTAAACAGCCGGTATTGCAAATCGGTTGTGTTGACTTTTTATTATTGGAGAGAAGCTTTTTGCTTGTGAGTAAAGTTATATCGATTTTAATTCTGATACTGATTGTGATTTTCATTTTCATTTTATTTGATTTTAATTTAATTTAAATTATGTATTTAAAAACCATAGTTGTGTGCGGTGAGTAGTTAGGTACTCATCTGATTTTAAGTAGGCACTCAACGACAAATAAGTAGTGCATGATGTGCTTACCTGTAAGAGGTTGATACACTTGTCTGTGACTTTATTGAATGTATCTCATATGTTTGAAGCAGTGTATTCAATTGTTGGTGAGCCAAATAAATAAAATAAAAAATAAAATATATTAAAATGGTCACATTTAAATTAGTTTATAAAAAAAAATGGGTTAGTTAATATATTTCAAACTACTATGGATTCGTGACTTAAACTGGCTTTTAGAATTTGGCATTGTTGTACTAGTGGCAAGTGCAACCGACGCGACGTAGTTGTTCGTAGCAAGAGACGACGTAGCGGTTCGTAGCTCATAGTAGCTAAGGCGTAGCAGCTCGTAGCACATCGTATCCGATAAGCTGAGATGAAAATAAGCTTCCTTTGCATAGTAAATCGATTACTTTAATCGAAGGGATTGCCAACAGTAATAATCTATCGTTATCTTGAATTGGAAAATCCTGATAAAAACAAGCAATTTTAACATTCTCTGCCAAAAGAAATAACTCAAGTTTGTAAAAAAAAAAATACATACAGTATAAACGAAATTTATGCGTACGGGATATCCAATATAAATAATCTTATTTATATTGAGAGTGATTTTGAGTATCTACTCAAAAATCCACTTAAATTAAATTAACAACTACGTTGAATTATTATTTAAATAAACCACAATTTGGTTTCACGAACCACACAAAAGCACCATCATGAGTAGTTAATTTATCAAATTACTACCGACGTGTTGATCAAAGGTAGGCACAATTGGGCCATTTTCTATACTGTAAAATGATTAGAGGGTTAATTTACTTAAAAGTTCCGCAATCATTTACCGGGGCATCTTGTACCCAAACTCGATACGTGGTTAGTAAAAGTTACTGTACTAGATATACATTAACACCTGCCAATGACGCCTTTCATTTTGTGATGTGAAGTAGCTTTGTATCAAGTTGGTTTAAGGCTCAGTACAGACTAATCATCTAAGACTTTTTATAGAGCGCAAACTTTAAAGTTTCAATCTAGTGATTGACTAATCCGCTGTCTCGTGGTTATCTAAGTTGATGTCTTTCTCAAGGATCATCATTTCAATTTCAGCCGAAAGACGTCCACTGCTGGAAATAGGCCTCCTCCAAAGGGGGTTTTGCCATACTCGCCACGCTTGGCAAGCGGGTTGGCGATCGCAGTACGGTTATTACAAAAGCACAGAGAACGCTACTGCCCATTCTCTGGCAAGTCCCTAAGTCGCCTCTTACGACACCCACGAGATGATATGGGATCCTCAAGGATAGAGCTTTTCTATATCTACAAACCTTGATGTCTTATTCTGGCTATAAGAATGTATAGCCAGATTAAGCGATCAATATGCTACTATCACTGTTTCCGTAAATTGTATTGTTCTACGAAAGTAGTTGCCAACATCCAAGGTTATAATCTCTATACCATTCTCGTTTAAGCACTTTATGGATAGTATGCTTACCCCGGGAGCAGCAAACACTGCGTTACCGTGCTTCAGATGACAGATGCATTAATCAATCAATCAATCATTTTATTGTCAGGCAACTGAGGCCCATAGACAAAAATACACAAAATAATCTTATAAAATAATAAACTAATACATTAAAAAAACCTTATTAAACTAAAACTAGACACAAGTCGTTGACGGCGTCGTGTTTTTCTTCGTGGTGTCGCGTAACCGTCCTCGGAATCGTCGGTATACGAGACCTTTCGGCCTAAAGTCCTCTTTCAAGTAGGTCTGCAGATGATGAGTTGGAGCTCGAACCACGAACGACTTGAAGTTGATGTTGTGGTGCGATTCCAACCTTTCGACCCTCAGAGTCCAGTTGGTCTTCACTTGTGAATACTCCACGACTTCCTCAACCTTCATGGAGTGATGCAGACGCGAAATGTACAGTTGCGTCGTAGACACAGCAGGACGCAGCAACATGTTGGGTCCACTCGGTGCGGTACCGCACTGATTCCAGGAATAGGGCTTCTTCTTCTTTTCCACCTTAGTGAAACCCTCTTCATCAACTTGGCCCACTCCTGGCAAGGAGCTATGGACCGCAGTCAGGGCAGTTTGAGTACCCTTTTTGTACCCTATTTTGACTTGTCGCTTATGCTGCGACGCATCCGATTAGCCGGTGGTGACAATAGCAGCGTAGGCACGTTGAGGGGTCGTCGTACCTACGCGTGACGTTTCCGCAGCCGGTGTTCAGGTGCGGACGAAGACAGCAGCGGGCAGAAAAAAAAATAAAAAATAATAATGACTTTGCCCTGGAGTGTAAATGTTGTGCTGATCCACAAACGATGGGGCACTTAATATCGTGTCTTGCGTGTCCTGTTGTTTTTTCACTACAGGAACTGATGGACGCTAATGAAAGCGCCAAACTAGTAGCTTAGTTCTGGGCCGATATAATTTAGATTGCCATCGACACGCTTAGAAAAACGAAAGTAGTCAAGAAGCTCACGGAGCTTCTGTTTACATAAACTTATGAGCAACACACAAGTGTGACTGAGTAATACAACCGTAGTGTGCGCTAGCTTTACAAATACAGTTTGCAGGGCTTCAATATCTTTTAGTCGATTTTAGGTTCGAATTTAATTGAATATTATCCATGTGGAATTGTCGATATTTTAGAGTAACGTGACAATAAGATTTCGACACGATAAATGTCCGGAATGTTTGTATTTCCAATCAATTCCAATTGCCCAGCTAACTGATCGATCGGACACTCTATCAACTGATGCTGCTTGTCATCCGTCTCTCCATATCTTCACAATGAGAAAGCAAGCCATATTTCGGCTTGTAATACTGAATCTGGGGGAGGCCTATGTCCAACAGTGGACGTCTTTCGGCTGAAATGATGATGATGATAATGAATATTGAATCTGTAGGTTAAAATGTGTGTATGTGTGTGGTATATATATACATATTATTCTTATTATAGGAATAGACGAGGGTTAAATGTCACAACTTATGAGTAAAGCTTATAACTACACGTGTGTAAATGTTTTATAAAAGAGAACCAACCTTTAAAGGCCAGCAGCTAAAAATATAAATTCGTTTTGCGGTCATATCCTCAGGGAAATGTTGTAACCGAATATATACCCTATTCTAAGGAAATGGTTTCTCCGAAAAAAAATCTTCGTGGATGTAGAAAGTAGTTACTCATAGAACATTTTTTATTTCAGAAGATCCTTTTACAGTTTAAGTTATTGTGAGGCAGAGAGCTAACAAGCGTGATTTTGAACTATTAGAATACTAAGATTCAACTAAAACCTTGTATGTAACTAAATACCGCATGAAGCTTTGATTAAATGGTTAATCAATACGTTGTGTATGGAGATCAATCAGGTCCTCTGTGGTCAGTGGTGCGTTGAGTTAAAAGTTCGATCTAGATTAGACAGATACACGAGAAACAGAAGCGAGGACTACGTTTGAATGCGAATTATACCAATCTACGTCACCGCTTAGATAATAGGGATGTCGGAGTTATAGAGACAGTAAACACAGATAAGCCCTTATCGATCAAAACTTTTGTTTTTGAATTAATAGTAAGCTAGTGAGCCAACTCCAGAAACATTCAACCACGATAATCTTATTAACATAATGAACAATCACGGAAGATATCCCGTAAGTGACAATATAAGTTTAGTTGTAAACTTTGTAAGCTTATAACAGTGTTTGAATCTCATTAACAGTTTGAAGCTTAAACAGTTAATAATCTGATTCGTTCCGTTTCATGAAGTCACGGTACCGACGATGCCGCGATCTATTACAGGCATATAGTACAACACTAGCGGCGCGTCCCGGCTTCGCTCGAGTGGACTTTTTTTTTTTTAATATAGCCTATGTTACTCAGGGATAATGTAGCATTCTAATGGTGAAATATTTTTTTGTAACCGGTTCAGGTGTTGAGTTTATTCGTTACAAGCATACAAAAATACAAATCTTTTCTCTTTTTAATATTAGTGTAGAAGTGTAGATGAAAAGATGTTTGTGTTGGTTTACTAATATTTAGAAGGAAAAATATTCACAACCTCTGTTTTATATCGTACTGCGCTTAAGGTACGAATTAAATCTAGGATAGACAAACGCGGCAGCTGCTGCGTGTGTGCCGCCAGATACAACTGACACACGACGGCGTTGCATTGTTCAATAGTATGATAACAACGTGCAGCGAAAACGTTACCACGTCACCTGACGATCATGTTACGACGTGGTGGTTGTGTAGCAAAGAAGAATATTCAAAGGTAACTTAAAAACACAGAAAAACAATAGCCATTATATTTTGAAGAAGATTAGTTGATAGAAATACTTTTACAAGACTATAATTTATAATTTCTTATATTTTAGCTAAAACGCACGCCACGTAGTTAATACTACTGTTCAGCCACCAGCGATGACGGTGTGAGAAATCCTACATCCGCGTTAGGTTGGAATTATAATTAATTTGAATTTATATCTGAATGCAAATATAATACAACTAGCTGTTGCCCGCGACCTTCGTCCTCGTGAAGTTTCCGAGTTGAGTTTTATAGCCTTCCTCGATAAATTGACTATCCAACACTAAAAGATTTTTCAAATCGAACCAGTAGTTCCTGTGATTAGCGTGTTCAACCAAGCAAACAAACTCTTCAGCTTTATAATATTAGTATAGATATGACCTGGATTTCGCATGAAATTCCTACGATTATAAAAGTGAAGTGATTTTTGATGTAAAATAAGTAGAGATCAATGATTAGTCTCGCTTTTCAATTTATTTCTTAATTCTATTTACTCATCCCTGGTCTACTATCCGTTGTTTGATTCAATCAAAGACTGTTTCCAAGGTCACCGAATTGTAAGCAGTATGTTACGGGTCAGAATCTCTCGACAGAATACAATCACGCGAGATAGATTATAATCTAACGGTTTTTACAATTTTACGGTGAAGTTTATAAGTAGTTAGCCAATGCTTTTGTACAAAGTTAAGTAGATTAGCAATCCGTCTTGGAGTGTGTTTTAGTACTTAAGTTATCACATTATGTTAGTTTTGAGTCTGAATGAAGTTAAAGTCTGAATGTAGGATTAAACTAGTACGAATATGAATCAGCATAATAATATATTCTACGTGTAAAGTGTTGAATTTTCTTCTCTACTGAGCTACTGACTTCTGGGTTCGAACTTTGCTTCAATAATGTTGAGTTCGAGTTGTATTACTTGGATCAAAGAACTTTGTGCATAAATGCGTCATTTAAGAGTAAGCAAAACTTCTTTTATATTTTGTATCGTACTCCACTATAGGTTACGAAATAAATCTAGGATCGACAACCGCGTCTGTGTGCCGCCACATACAACTGACACATGACGGTGTTGCATTGTTCAATAGTATGCGGTAATAACATGCAGCGACAACGTTACACACGTCACGTGAGGATCATGAACCGTGATAGATTTGCGTCCCTCGGCGACGAGCAGACACTTGTGGCGATAATCTTGGGACCAGCCAGAACTTTATTAGACACTAAAAATAAAATATCTAAAGGTTCATACTACGAATTTATTTCCTACGTAAATGTTGATTTCCAATGCTATTTTTATGCAGGATACTTTTGCCGTTTGCGAAGTACAAGTTCTTTATCATAATATTATTCTGATTGATGGTAAAATCTGTAGTTGTAGCATACGTACGGCACAGAACCTGCTTTTACGAGCGATAGGTTCACCATACTGACTGGCTTTTCCGCACCCTTTCAGAGATCACATATTTTCAACATTGTATTTGGTAAAGATTTTTTCCTATTTACTACAGAAGGTAGGGTCCTGAGATTTTATACTCTGGCCGAATATTGTTCATACAAAAAGATGAAGAATTGTGAATTAAATTAATCTGCTTTTCAAACATGTTTGCACTTTAATAAAAAGCAAAAATAACGTAAGCAAACACATCGACAATAAGAGTAAGTACAAACAGAGATCAATCGAGTACCTCGCGCCGACATTACATTTAATTAAAAGATTTCGGAAGAACGTGGAATAAGGTTTCTGAATTTCCTCTCTTGCTGAGGACGGAGTGTGGATAGCAGGTTTGTATAATTGTATAACTTCTTTGTCTTATTAGTTTAGGGGAACATTCTGGCGGCTAGAGTTAGGAATTACAAACGAGTATTGGTTTGGTAAATTCTATAAGAAAAGATCTTAGTTCTAGGTACATTATGGATAAAACACGCGTAAATATGAATAAGTTTATCTGTCATCTATTATGCCAGTAACTTAATAAATTTACTGCGGAGGTTGCACCATCTACAGTATACATATAATCTTCTAGTTATGGTTTAATCAATTCATTCCAACTTTCCGTCAAAAGATGTAGTATATTAAGTTAATAATGAGCGATGAGCTAAATGGTGCGATGGATTAGCAACAGTGCGGTGCATTTGATAATGTGGTCAAGTCAGCGAATCAAGTAGGTACCTAATTAGTCCGAATTCTGTTTATAGTGTAATATGGCACAAACACCACAAACCCACACACACAACACACACACACTAACACACAACACAACACAACACACACTAACTACAACATGTAGTTTACTTTGCTTTGAAAGCGTTTGTCCCTTGTCCTGAGCCCTTGTTATCTTTAGCACACAGCAGGAGTGATAAGAAGTACACAGTGTAATCTCTGTCCGACCGCTTTATTATGTATCGGTACGGGCTTTGTGAGCGATGAAGTTATTTAAATCGTTTCCACGATAACAGATATGATAAGTTATTCAGTAGAACCCTTTCTATGTAGAAATATAGCGATTTAGAGCATACATTTTGAAGTAAATGGGGATTAAATGCTAAAAGTAGTTCGTTGATAAAATTTTAATATCTACTGGTACTTGGTAAGACTGGTTGTCAGACTTTCAGGCCACTGACCACCTATACCTTGTCTACAAATAACAGCCGGAAACAACGGCATAACTTGCTTTCCGAGGCACGGAGGACACTTGTTGTGTAATACAGGCGTGGTGTAATATTATGTTTATTATTACTCAACTTTCAGAGGAATAATTGAACAGATATTAATTTTAAACCAGTACAAAATGTAGCTGAAGCGTAGCTGTGAGCTTGTCACATGTTTCATTGGGTATTCAATTGTCAGTCACACCGAACTGGAGTAAAATGGAAATAAACTGCGAGTTGTATAATTTATCCAGTATTCTGTTTACATTCATAAAATAAGGCATTCTCTTTTAAAATAATACAAAAGCTTCATGATAGATTTTAAAACTAAAATATGAAGAAATGTCATGACTCATACAAAGTCCACGCAGGAAATAAAGCTAACAAACATACCGTGTACCTCCTATTTTATTTCATGAAACCATATAATTTCGGAAAACATACAAACAGAAGCATTGTGCTTAAAATAAAACTACCCACCACTGGTCAAAGGTCCCTCTTTCATTAACCGGGCAATCCTTTTACCCGAAACTGTAATCGAAAAAAGATCACAAAAAGTGTTATTCAAGAACATTGCAAAATTATTTAAGATTGTTACATTTTGTCAACGTAAGTAACAAGATAGGTCAAGCGACAATGTGCCTTATGTCTTGGAAATAGTTATAAAGAACTACGGGATTAAGTCAGTGGAGGCAGCTCTATAAAGTACTTGTATTTTACAAATTTTTGCTCTAAAAATAACGAAAACATTAAATTCAAATCTTGTCCATAGTTTAGTAGTGAACGTTGGAACTTTATGATATCAAGTCATGTCACTTTTGTAAGTTACTGGCAGTTATAAGACTAATTCCGCTAGAATTTCCTCGTTATATAAATGACATCTTAACCATTTTCCTTTTTGTCTGCCAACTGCTTCCCTCCACCAATCAACTGAAGAAGGTGTCGGTCTCCCGACCCCTGTCACACCCACGCAGTAATAGAAAAATCGAATAGCCTAATAAACGGATAGCCTATTTATGTTTTTTTATTATCATCGTACAAGATACCCCCTGACATTATCAGGCAATGACAATCAATAGCAAACTAGAACGGTCTTCTTGTGTATTAGAAATTGCAAGTTACTAAACGTTTCCAATAAAAAAGCAATCATTGCTTTGTAGAAAAAGTAATGGGAAAAGGACAGAGACAAAAATGAAGTCATTTATTAGATGTCCTTTGCGTTACTTTGACTGTCTACTTCGTGATAAATGTCCGCCTCATTTGTCTTTTTAAAATCCTTTAATGCTAATCATTGACCCTCGTCATTGCTCTCTGGTGTTAAGTTTAAAAGACTCATTTTGGTTCTTTTTTTAAGATATAAACTTTTGGAATTGGAATGCAGGATTAAAAGAGTTCTCTTATCAAATTTATTTGGCAACTTGGCGTCAGAGGTCGACGGTGCCAAATTTGATTTGCTGAAACTGTAAAATATGTTTTGTTAGAGTTTTTCCTTACGTTATTTTTCCATGGACCATTTTTGAGTCAGATGCTCGTGCTGGAAGTGATTGCGCCTTATGTTGTTTTCTTACGGGCTTTCGAAGTTTCGAATTGTATAAAATTGTTCTTGCAGTGGCCGCGATTAGCCCGATAAATCTCAGTGCGATCTTGGTAACGGATGAGTGAATCAGCAACGTATGGCCTCAATGATTTTGTTTTTTTTTTGTTTTCCAGCGCTTCGTATTTCGACTAAATATTTCGCTACAGAAAGATAAAGAATTCAACGATTTGTCTTCCAAAAACCAAATACATTGCACCAATAAAAATCCATTTAGCTACAGCCTTCTTCCATTGCTTCATTTCTATACAACACATTTTATTTTGAACAGAGTACGAAACTGCTAAAGAGATATAAAAATGTGCAGTCTTTGAACCACATCCGTGATTTATATTGCAGCGTTGCGTTGACTACGTCACTGCGGTGAACGTGAAATAAATATGAGAATTTAAATTCAGTTCCTGAAATCTACGAAGCCATGTTTCGACCTTATGTCACAAGAATTTTGACAGTCACCAAGATATTCAGTCTGATCATATGTGTTGCTCTTGCTTTCGTAGTGATCGGCTGACACAGTTTCGTATCTTTTTGGTATCTACATCTAGCGAAACAAAATCTTGTAATCGTGTGTTGTTGTGTATCTTACGGTCCTTTATCTATTCGTGTCCCTTTTATACAAACAAAATAAACAGGACGTTACCATTGCTTTGTGTAATACCCTACAAAGATAAAGAATAAGCTCAACTAAAGTTCCCACCTACAAGAAAAAGAGCAATAATGAAAAAAACAATACTAAAGAACACCTCAAATCTCGAGGGACAGGTTTATGACGCAGACCCTTACGTTATTAGGGTATTCAGAATTTTATTAACATTCAGAAACATATTCCTGAGATGTTAAGACGCATTTATTCAGTGACAGTTGGACGCTGAAACTTCAGCACATTTGTCTCCGCGACATTTCTCGAGTACACTTGGATTGTTCAAGTAAATGGAACAGAGAATCTGTTAAACGCATAGAACGTATTTTTAGTGGCACCATCTGTAGTTTAAAATGTATTGTTTATATTGAAGCTTTAGTTTTTTTTAGTTTTTTTGCTTCTAGAAGTAGTTACAGTGAAACTTTGAGAGAGAGTTTGTAAATTTTATTCTACTATCGCCTTTGAGCACGTTGCTACTGAATTACTCCGATAATTCTTTACATAGTACAAAACAAAGTCGCTCAAGCTGTACGGTTTGATCTTTTAAACTACGCAAGGAATTTTAATGCAGTTTTCAGCAATAGATAGAGTGATTCAAGAGGAAGGTTTATATGTATCTTATCTACATTGCACCCGTGCGAAGCCGGGGCGGGTCACTAGTGTATTTATAAGTGGCTTAGAGAGTTGTAATTAATTATTGACCGTTATAAAGGTTTGTTACGAAAGTAATTATATTTTTAATTATTAAGAAATGACAATTCTTAGAGAGACGTTGTTCTCAATGAGACTTGTATAGGTACGAATTGTACCCAAGCTTTGATAATAAAGTAGGTCAAGTAGTTGTTCCGGGTCTGGCTGTTTGTTTATGTGAGTTTAAATGTTTGTAAACGCACCTACGATACAGGAGAAATTCCTAGTGTAGGGCAAAGTTTAAAAAAAAAAGAAAGGAAGTAAGAAGATAAAGGAGAAGATAAATTTACCAGGGAAAGTCTTGGCAGGTCGCAATAAATAAGATGTGTTCATAAAATTTGCACGCAAGGTGTGTGTAAAAGCTGTATATAATGTAAGAGAGTAATTTTTTAGAAGCATGGATAACAACAAAGAACATTTGTGGTCGTTGTGCTTAATCTTTTAAAAATAAAAATATATGTTCCAAGGTTCAGGGGTAGGTTTTTCAGTTTTCATCTGTTATTTCAACAGCACCCAGATAATATGTGACATAAGTGCACCAGATAAGCATTTTACAAGCTAAACTTGTTCATACTACAAGCAAGCACCTCATCACTACGAAGCAGCACTCGGGCTTTAAAAAAATAGCATTATTTTCAAGCAACTTTAGCTCCTAATATCTAACAATTGGCCGTCGGCACCAGTTAGCAGGTATGCATACGTTCACAGTAGGTACATGCTAACACTACTTGATGCCACACATTAATTTAGTTTCTGAGAAAATAAGTAAAGTCTGGCGGCCCTGGGATCTTGGACTTATTACTCGTAACACCGAATATAATTCAGGGTATAAGGGACAGTCCTCCACAAACGAATGGGGTGAATTCAGTATATCATACTAAGATGACCGGTACAAGAAATTATTCCACGAATGTTATGGGAATCCAATAAATTTGATTTGTTTTATTTCCTCATACGCAATTTATCGTTACCGTGGCAAAACGCACGTAGCGAACGGCAAGCGCGACGACGAGATTGATGAACTTTGTAGCTCGGCAGGAAGTGAACAGCTGATTTCACGCGGCGTTCGTTAAAGTATTTCAACACCCATTGTTGGATTTTTTATTTTAGCCGTATTATTTTCAAAGGAGCAGGGAGGAGCTCGTGGCTAAATAATAACAGCCGCTCGGATCGATCTTTAGGTTAAGCCGTGCTTGCCTAGGTTGGTCTGTGGATGGGTGACCACATACCGAGTTTCCTCCGTGCCTCGAGCGAGAAAATTATTCAAAACAGTAGATATGCAATCTAAAGGTTGATTGCCAAGCGTCCGTGTCCCCACAATCAATTTTTCCAAGTTGACTTAAGGAAATAAGGCTTGTACGAGTGCCTAAAATATTTCCTCACTCTTCTTGATTTTTCGGTACGAGGTAAAATTATTCAGTAATGTTCAATAGGCGTTACGGCACCTGCTTCCTTTTAAACTTGATAATATTAACGAAACCAGAGTAAATATTATGTCAAGATGCTTTGAATCTTGACCAGAAAGATTTTGTTACTAGGTACCTCCCAACTTCTATTTAAAGATCTTTGAAGTCAAAGGTTAGGGCTTCGGTTTTTTGTTTTTATTTGCTAAGATTATCAAAATGTATATTCTATTAAGAGAGTATTATTATTCGGTCTTCACATTTGATAGCAAAAGAAAGTAGGTAGGTACTTTTACAATAAGACCAGGATATCCAATTAAAGTAAATTAAAAAGAAAACCTATCTATAGATGGATAAGGATATCATCTGCACAAAGGGTGTTTTAAACATGTAAGTAAACACCACAAAAGTGGAAAGATCCGTTCAGAGTGTGACGTCACACAGCGGTATTCTGTTTAATATGTAGTGAACCGAGGGTGGGCAATAAGTACAGGGTGGACGGGACAGCGACGCGAAAACGGTTACCACGTATTCAGTACATCATACTAACCCCCCACATAGAAATTTTTCATCGGTTACTAAAAAAAGATGTACTGAATACGAGGTAACCGTTTTCGCGTCGGTGTCCCCTCCACCCGGTATAATAAACGTAAATTATTTGATAGTAGAATGAGACAAAGGAATTAAGGAGACAAACTATGATATTTTGTTATAATGGAACACAATAACTATGAGTCTTTTATGTGGTATTTAAAGTACTGAGCATACAAGAACCTTATCTAAATACCGATTAAATTTTTGTTGGAAACTAAGTAAGCTTTTGCAAGCATTACTTGTTCATACCCAGAGCTTATATGCTTTTAAAATACCAACGAACCTTTGCACGAGAATGTTACCATACATCAAAGCGACAATGGTACATCCCATCGTTATTTGCTTTGTCAAAAGAAATGTGAAGTCAGCCTGAACCTTCTGCAGAGCTCTCACATGAGCAACATGTCATATCTAATACTTTTACACACGTCCTTGTGCATATCGTCTGTAGTAGGAATGTGAGCGAAAATGTAAATGGTATCCCACGGTTTATGTGTTACGTCGTATTTGTATGTGTCAGGATCATTTGGTGCGTTGTGTGGCGAATTTAATTTATAACGAAGAATGGTAGGAGTATCAAAATGCATGTAGCTTTTATCTACAAGATGCAGTTGCATTCTGGTCAAATTCAAGGAGGTATATAAGCTTATGATTGTCGACCCGAATCAACAATACAATGGGTAGGTATTTGTTTTTTTTTTTTTTTCCTGTTTATGGAAATCAGTAAGTGTGAACGACCCATTTTTTAAAACGTAGCCCGTATGTAACTATTCCTATCACCGCGCCTTCACACACACAAACAAATGCAAACGTTTATTCGAAATAGTATATTCGTATTCTCTAAATTACCAAAAAGGCGCGCACAGTCAAATTTAAACAATTTAAAATAGCAGCTTTATTAATTTTTATTGACCAGGTGCCGTAATTTAAATTGATTATTTTTGTCTTTTGTGACAACCTCCTGAATTTTGACGAGGATGCAAACCTGCAAATATTTTAGGCGTAGACTGACATTAAATTAATTATTACGCTGATTTTCGGATTTATCGTAATATTGTCGGATTTTCAATTTTCACTTCAGGTAAGTCACATAACTTCTTTCACGTCATTTAGGCGACCGCGCGACCCTCCAATTGTGGAAAAGTTCATCGAAAACTTTGAAAAAAAAAAGTAAAAAACGAAAATACTTTTGCAATTATTTCCCAAAGAAATAACCAAGAACATTATTTACCATTCTCAGGCATTGTACAGGAACAATAACACAAAGAACTCAACAGGGGTTTATTCAAATAAATTATTGTTGTACTAGCGAAAATAAGAGGTGTGGTCGGGTGTGACTCGGATACAGAAGTTTATGAAACTTAAGTTAATACAATGGTCTAAGGAAGACATGGGTGAAAATATCGTCAAATGGAGGAACAAGGTTTCTAAATTATCTTTTAATAATATAACCACAAGAGAACAATCGTTTTAAACTACAACTGACACTTCGATTTCCCAAACGTTACTTGTTGAAGCGTGCTCTTTCATTTCTTAAATATGCTAACGTCGATGTGGTATTAATTTTACTATTGAAATGAAAAATAACAGGATTTGTTAAAAGTTATGAACATTTGTTATAGTACCTATGTTGTATTATAACCTTTCTATATGGAAATTCTCTCAGTTATAGCCCGGAGTTTTGATTCACCCGTATGTTATACACACAACAATACATTTATTTTGTTCTGCAAAGTTGATTACAAAAGCTTTGTTTCCTCGTCTCTCATTTGCACACGACTGCTAAAAGGTCAGTGTTGAGGGTCTGCCGTAAGATTATTAACTCAACGGTTGAATTCGAAGGTAAATGTTTGTTCCCCAAACGCACAACGTATTGAGTGTTTCGTGGTGAGTGGTGAAATACATAATAAATGTAGATACAATTGATTTTTCAGAAAACAAATGATGCCGGTTTAGTTTTCATCAAAATTGGCCTCGAGACTCCTTTGAGTATTTTTCGCTAATCCTCATAGTTTCGGATTTGGCCATCCACGCTAACTTGAAAAATACATCCCGTAATCATTTGAGTTTAAATAAAGAAGTAGCTACAGGTTCCACAAACGTTTTAATGTATGTTGTGCTACTAGAGATAAGCCTCTATATCCTATTTTCGCTAAACCCGCTGCGATTTCCAATAAGAATGCTTTCTGATGGCGTCTACGTGATTTAACTCGTCGACAATATGGTCTCCTTTGTTACCGTACGTATACCTGGACATGTGGAAATACCCTCGGATTAAAATTATTAGTGGGGTGGCTTTCCTGCTATTTTCCTATTTCTGGGAAAATTATTGTTGACCCTTTTATTTGCATGTTTTCAGGGCTTTACGTTACACGCAACCCAAATAGACGTAGTTATACATATACATATAGCTGGAGTTAGTGTATGTGGCGGATGACTCGACGGGATGTACCACAATGAGCATCCGCCTGTGGGGTAACTGCGCTGGATCTTTTATGCATCGCAATAAAGAAAAACTGCTCGTATGGAAAAGCCATATAAAGCAAGCTGTAGCTGCGTTTTTTCCATTTTATGTAAAAATCTTCTGTTGAAATATCATTTCAACTATATTTGTTTTAGTCTGAATCAACCGGGGGCTTAGAAGATAATAAAAATAAGTAGTGTATTGTTTCGACGGTAAGAGTCCGCCATCTTTTGCTATTTTTTAATTATTTTACAGGACTGAGTAGAAATAGAATGATATGGAAATTACGTTTTTCCGTCTGCTCCGCTATTCTTTTCTGATTAATTTCGTTGCGGGATCTGAGACAGTTATATTGTTTCTCTGGGACTTCGTCGAGCTTCATTGTCTCGGCGCTTTGCTGGTGGTCGCCACTGTTGATTCAGGCTTTCAGGAGTTGCAATTGTTTGGGAATAGTGTGGCGGGCTTGTCCAGCCCTGAGTACTAGTCCTTTTGGCCCCAAACGGTACAGTATAATGTAATTTTCAGTTTGAATGGGTTAAAGAATAACTATTACGTATGAAACATAAAAATAGACGTTTGGCTTGTGCTGCTAATGGGATAGATAAATGTTTTTTTAATAAACCAATGGAAACTTACATTAATATGGGTCAAAGAGATTTAAGAGACTTAACAGAGCGGACACTGCTAATATTTTCATACAAAAAATTTGATCCCGAACTGTTTCGATTTTGACACACGAATGCTACCTGACAAGCGCGCGTATGACACTAGACAGACCGACTTGTTACTAAGTAGTAAAAAGTATTGGATTACGATTTTCTTCATCTTTTCCCGTCCATCGCTCGTAAATGTTTGAATGTCTTTGATATATTATTATATGGGTATAGAGTTTTATGACGCCGGCTATCTTATGTCATAGTTAATGTCAGTTAAATTGACATAACATAAAGGTATGTTGCTATAATTTGAATGTGTTTCGCTTTGTGCCAGATATTTCAAAACTTAAATCTCTTTTTGTGAACAAACAGATTACATACCTACTTTATTACCAGTGATCATAGTGTGACATCAAAATATTGGAAGATTAAAAATCCAATTTATAAAAACTGCCATCTAGTAAATTAATGATTATTCGTTTACATTAAGCCGTACTAATAGTCCGTTCCTAAACTTTACCGATGAATTAGTAGGGATGCAAGAATAGACGAACTCCCATACAAAATTAGGCATTCTCCTATTGTAGGATTATGTGTGAAAGCATTCATCTGGAACATAATATAATAGCGCGACGGTAGGGTAAAATCCTAACGCAAGAGCACGTAGGTACCTACAAGTTACTTTGTAACTCAGATTAAGCTCAAAGCCAAAAAAGGTTTGCGAACCCTGCTAAATATTCAGCTCTTATCAAGAAGCCTCCTAAATCTTTTATACTGGCAGTTTCGCTCACAAATCGTCGAGAGTATAGGCACTTCAAGGTTCATTTCATCACGCATCAATACTTAATTCTCTTTACTCGCATTCATTGCCTCGTCAAACATTTTTTTTCTTCTAGAATAAAAAAAGTTCGTCGATTCTGTATCGCCAACGAGATGTGATAGCTAATGCCTACCTACCTACCTTTGAGTTTTTTGAACATGGAAGACCGCCAAGGAGACTGGCAGTTGATATGTGTAAGGGAAAAAAATGCTTTTTATTTTAATGAATAAAAGATTTTAGCTGTCATTGCATTGCTTCAGAACTTAATCGCGAAACAGTTGAACAGTTGCCTCAAGATGAAATTCAGTCTGTTCACTATGTCGCAGATTTTTTTAATGAAAATGCTTTTATTAATCAAAAACGAAATACTAGGGTTCTTTTGTGGTGCTTTATGTGAAAAGAATGACCTGATAAAGAAAAAAGCATCTGATATTTTTATTTCGAAGGTAGTAGACAAGTCAAACTAATTCAGTAACGAGAAAGTTGCATCAGGTGGATGACGAGCAATATTCATGGTAAAATTATTACAATTCTGTATGTCTAGTCATAATCAATCAGTCCTTTAAAATTATGAAAGATGACCTTATTCCTCACAGATAACGTTCAAAATGTCGTAAAGCACGTGAAGATTAAGTAAGTGTCTGGTGGGACAGATATTAAAGCCACTGTGACCCGCGTGCGTTCGAAACTTAGTTAATATCAGACAAATTGGATGATATTATTTATGGTAGGTAATTTGTTATTCAACTTTCACAAAGAAGACCCAAATAAGGATAGAGGAGTAGGTTCTTATCTCTTAATTTTACAGTCTGTTGAACGTTGCAGGATATTGAATATTTTCCGGTAAGTAGTTACTATGAACGGGGAGTGAGCATAGAAAATACACTTTTACCATATTTAACACTACAGAATTATGTCTGTGCACTAGATGTGTTAGTTTATATGGTCATAAATGTCATTCAACTACGAAATCAATAGCAGAATGTATTTGTTATTGAACAAAATTTCTTTGTATTGTCTTCCGAAGAGGGCAATCTTAGAGGCTCATGTAACGAACAACAATTTGTGGCAGATAGTCGTGTGGGATACACTAATCTGTAGAAAAATATCATGAAGCAGTTAGTTAACACTTTAACAGCTTTTAACAAACAATTTTCACAATCTAATGTGCAATGTGAGTAATAAATAAAGCACACACCTATCACATGTGAACACTGACAATATCGGGGGTGACAAATGAAGATGTATTCCAAAAACGCATTCAGATATTCTTCGATACCATGTAATATCGATAACGGAGTCACAAAGTCTGAGTAAACCTCGTGAACAGGTATTACTGTAACAAATGGTGGCACTCGAACGTTACTCATACAGGTACGACGTGAAAATTGCGCCGTGAATACGTTTATATCGAAGGATGGTTAAAAATTATTTTGTAAATTGAAGTTTTGTTTTCACCTACTTACTTACGGTTAGCATAACCTTTGTACAATCATAAATTTAAGGAAAGAGTTTCATGTGATTTTAAAATTTATCCTTTACTGGGTAGATTTTAATTCAAGAATTTAATTTGTCATTGTATCGTTTAGTTAAACTGTCGCCAACAACGCCGAAGCAAAATCAAAATCAAAGCATTTATTCAAGGTGTTGTTCGACATGTCAGCTTTGAGAGAAAGAGTTTGTTATAATTTTCATTAGAACCTGTGATGATTTTGATCGGAATACCTTTTATTCCCACCCACTTGGGCCAGGAATGGCCGAACGACTGATATGAGTACTGTCCGAGAATTTTCTTTCACTCCAGGTACTCCACACGAGGACGTGTGATCATCAGTCGGTCTGGATCAGCGCCATCTATCTCTCACTGGAGGAACTATGTAGTTAGAATTGACAGCTAACGTTTGGGAACGTCAAGTAATAACTTGGGGATGGTTAGCGTGGAGTAATGGCGACACCGAGCGAATAATCGAGTCAAATGTCGATCCGGAAGTATTATCAGCTATTCGACATTGCAGGTACTGACGTTGACAGGTAGGTTGGCTAACCTGTAACTGGGGTAGTGTGTGTGCGGGAACGGTTGAGTGAGGGCACTTTGAATCAGTCCGGCAGTCTGGGTAGACATTCGTTACTCCACGCTAAACTTCCCGCGTTCCTAAGTTCTTAATCGAGTCATATCTCAGGCATCCTTGATTATTTTGTATTCAGTGCGTGTTAACAAGTAATTAAAAGTGTTAAAGAAGGTTTTGTGAGTGTTATTTCCGATGTCGTGACCCACTGATAACGAACCTCCGTTATATATTTCTCCCAGTCGTTTCTTTTATCTTACAATAAAAATGTGAAAAAACTGTTTAAAAATAAAGATAGAATGTTTCGAGAAACTTTAACTCGCAAAATTCAGACGAATTGATAATCTCCTCCTTTTTGAAGTCGGTTAAAAACTATCAAGAATCGCGGGACACTCGTGGGGTATTTTTGGATGTTCCTGGGCATGAGGAATCTCATTTTTCATGACTATTTGAACCAATATACATAGGTATAACTTTGTTTTAAGTACCCATTTCAATTTTCCTTTTTTGTCTTTTCTACACACTGTGTCTACATTTCTAATCCTACTTTCCTCTCGCAGGTCTGCTGAAAGAGATGTCGTATGAAATAAGCAGTACCTTTGTGCTCTTCTATCTTAATGTAATGTCTTGTTAAGTATTTTGTGTGTACATAAATAAATAAATAAATAAATAAACCACCCAGTATATTTCAGTCTTAAAGTAAATTACCAGTAAATAAACTTAACGTTAAGTTATCTTGACTCTAGTAGGTTAAAAAATACTTTCTTAATAACAGCTCAGCTCGTAACCCTACGAAGAAACCTTGGGTTAGACAACTGCATTTTACTTTAATTACATTGTCATCACGTTGTGACTGTCTGTCACGTACTCCTAATTATTAAGTAGATATTTTAGTATTGATTTTTATTTAAAATCATCACACGGTATGGGCCACTTACAAACACATTAAACTTCTATTTTATGGCTTGACAGGCTGGCAAGTGACCGTAATTAATAAAGATTTAGTGAGCTTTCTTCCTTGAATCGTAAAACAATATTGCATCACTTAGAAACGCATAAATTCTTTACTTAATGGTAAAGGGACTAGGGACTGACAGGCCAAATATAAAAAAATATCTAATTTCAATACGTAGTTCTGAATGCTAGTGCGACATGTGGTTGCAATTTACGCCGGTCTTGGGCGTTCGAAGGACACTTAATACAATTGAGACGTTTGCACAAAAAAGAAACGGATTCTGAAAAGGCGACCCAAGCGTGATGGTTTTTTGGAGGCTGGGCCGGGGAAAGCTTGGTGAATTCCAGGCAGTTGATTTGAAATCGCGGAAGAGTCCACACGTGGAGGCTAGTCGAGCTAAGTCAGGGAGTCGGTCTAAAACGGTTAAAGAGCTAGGACGTTCTAGGTTAGGTTGATGTAGTTAGCGTAATCTTGGTACCAAGATGGACATGTCCCAGAGGACTGTCGTAAGAAAGCGATTAGTATTTTATAAGTTAAATATAAGTAGTAGCTATATGCCTAGTTAAAGTGAGTGACGAGATCCTGACGGAGACGCTGTAGCGGAGGTGAGACTGGTAATGTGTGCAGTACTCTGTAAGTAGCTGGTGACTAGTCCTCCTCAATGAACAATGAACACGTGGTAAGTGTTAACTATAATTAACTCCTAGCTTAAGTAGCAGTTTGGCGGAAACGCAGCGATGTTAATAATTATTTATTTCAGCATGACGGCAGAGCCGCTTTATCATCACAATGTATATTATTATGTCCTGTGTTATGTGTCCTAATAACTCCTAACCTTGGCACATATTCTTCATCTGCGTTTGGTTATAGGGACGGAGACCGCCTTTCGCTACACTATACACACATTTCATACAAACGACATGTACACTGTACACCAACACACCCGACTATTGACGAATGTTGACTTTTACCTGACTCATCACAAATGAAAGGCCGAACCGTAATATTCACATCCCAATTAAGATAAAATATATTGTTCAGTGGTGAAAGCAACACCGTAATATTCACGGATTTATTAAGACAAATTATACTGCTCAGTGATATAATGCCGACTTGTACTTGTGGTACAAATCAACCAAACGTTGCTGATGAATACTGCTTCCTGTAAAGGTCTAGCTCAGAAACATTGCGTAGAGATTGTTGGCGCACATTTCAGGGAGCGGGGGTAGGCTTCACCAAGTATCCTAAACTGATTGGATAGCTACGTTCTTAGGAACGCTAGGGACTGTGTCTCGTTAAAACTAACCCCGGCTGCGACAGGCCTATTACTGAATCGACACTATTTAGCGAGACACGCAACCACGACATGGGGCAGAGTAAAGAAATGTGAAGTGACGATGGAATAACCACTTCGGCGTCCACCAATAACAATCGCAATATGTTCTGCTACAGACTGAATCTACGGTACGCTTGTGCAAATTGTGTTACAATATAGTAATTGGGGTAATCTGCCGTAAGGGTGTTATTAACGTGAGTACGCGTATAAGTAGAAAAACTAGAAACCTGTCTTCCTCAATGGCAGTGGCCTCACAACCCACTGCCTTAGGATTGGGGAACACATGTAGATAGAGCCTAGGGAACGTGGCCTGTTAGAGTTCATAGGAATGTTCTCAGTAGGACTATGCACTTAGGTCTAACAGTACACGTACGCCGAGCAAACATTGTAAAACGGTTCCATGTTGTAACATGGAATCGTTTGCGTTTGCAAATCGGCAATTAGTATTTTGGAATCATTAAATTAACGTAACTGTAAAATAATGAATCTCTTAAGCGCAAGCGTAACGTTTCCTTTCACCAATCTTTCATCATATATATATATCTTTGCGCCCTCTTGTCTTATTAGCTTCATACTTTATTACTGATTGAGTTTTATAGGATTTGATATTATTCATGTATATGTCTTAACTCTGACCTCCCAATATTAACTACATCTTGTACCCCTCCCTGTCCCCTAGCTTCTAAAGTCGGGACTGGGCTGGAGTTCAATTTAGTAGTCGGTGGAAAGATGACCAGTTTGGTGTCGAGTCTTACAAGGCCGTGCGGACGGAGGGGCGCGGCCTCTTCCCCTTCGGGGGGAGCCGACATTAATACTAATATTTACATGATTTAGGAAAAACGAAAATTTTATCAGCCTAGGGTAATTTACGAACAGTCACAACGTTTAAAGTGTCCACATAGTGTCGGGTAGCGCGTCTTTTGTGACTGAGAGTCGCTTTGTTCAGTGAAGAAAGCCATTAGTAAGAACTGTGCGTTATGGTGTGGAAAATCTATTTTTACCAACTTTTGTATAATAATAATAATAATAATAGCTGGCAACACTTACGTCAAGCAAACGTCTTCATATCGGATTTACCAAATTTTCTTAAATTTAAATAGTTTTAGTATACCGAAAGATTTGAATCATACCACCCTTTTACAATACCAATTTTATTTAATAATATCAATGAAAAAATACTAAAATTACAATGAAAATAAATTGAAACCAATAAAGAAAACCACACCGTTGATTTGACACGTGTCATTGTGTGTCAAAAATTTTCCGAAATATATAAAAGAAATGAAGATATGACGATGATATTATGTTGACGAGATCAGCTACACGACGCGCACGCCTATCGCCTCCGGACCCGTCGCTCAGCTCCGCCTCGCCGCCGCCGGAATCCAGCCCAATCGTGAGTGCTGTGACACCGGCCGTGGCAGTTGCGTCGAGCTCGAGCGACGAGTATTTCTCTCCGCCGACGACGCCACCACCTGTTCGTCGACGAGGAGGACGCCGGCCGCCGGACGGTTTAGGACCTCGAGGCCCACCGGCCTCTGATAGGGTCCCAGCTCCCGGCGGGAGTGTGCCGCGCATGCGATGGACGCAATCCATTAATGCAAATGTCATGCGCGCATACTATGGGGCTACAGAGGGGGGTAACAACCTGACCGCGTACCGTGTTCGGATGCTCTCTCTGTTTCAGGTGCTTGAGCCAGCTGTCAACGTGTCGGCACAACGACTGTCGGATCAGGTGCGAGTCATCCAGCGTAATGGTATGTTGGATGACACCGTACTTGATCGCTTGCGGACTGAAATGCAGAGTAGCCATGTCATTGCCACGCCGCCGCAGACTGTGGTTCCACCACAGTCTACCATAATACCAACTCACGATAACAACGTGAGTAATGACTTGGTTACTAATGTAAGTACCCAGTGCAATGAGGAAATGAGGTGTGCTTTGGAGGGTGCGATTCGAGAATATCGGTTCATGCAACCCGATCTTAGACCACGCGTACCTCGTTTGCCCATGCATAACAAAAATAAGGTGCTGGTGGCAGTTCTGGATTCGCAGTTGTCAAACTATTTTGATAACTGCGAAAACCTCACCGATGCTCACTCAGTCCTGTATTGTGCGGCTGTAGCGGCATGTCGTGTAGCTCATGTCAAATTTTCTGATGACAGAGCTACACGACCTAAACCAGCCGTACCGTCATGGCAGTACAGGATTGAACGACGTATTGGTGAGGCCAGAGCACTCATCGGCAAACTGATCTGCTTCAGGGAGGGCAATACTCGCCCTAGAGTGATGCGTTTTGTGAGGCGGGCGTTCTCGGGGACTGATATCAGTGCTCGAGACTACATGTCCCGTGTCACAGAGCGCATCGACTTCCTGAAGCAGAAAGTTTATGCATGGGCAAACCGTATTCGTAGGTATAAGCGGCGGGTGGACCGATACACTCAAAATCGCACATTCCAAAGAGATGAAAGGTGGGTTTATAGGGCTTGGGAGCGACCCGACCAAGGTGTGGCTGACACGCACCTGCCGGATGATGATGCCATGTGTTCATTCTGGCGCAGCATCTGGTCGGTGCCTGTTAGCCATACCGAGGGTGAATGGACTCGGGAGGTCGAGCGAGCGTGCGATCTAGTACCAGAAATGGGGGCAATCACTATCAGCCCCCAAGACGTAGTTCGTGCAGTCCGTCCGTTACCTAACTGGAAATCTCCAGGGCCGGATGGGCTGCACAACTTCTGGATTAAATGGTTTACAAGGTCGCACGCTCGCCTGGCGATCCTGTTCCAGTCAGCCTTAGAGTCAGGGTCGCTGCCAGAGTTCCTGACAACAGGGATAACCCACCTGCTCCATAAATCGGGTAGTACTGCGGAGCCCAAAAATTATAGACCGATTGCCTGTCTTCCGACAGTCTATAAAGTTCTTACATCCATTTTGAGAGCTAAAATTAACAAACACGTTGATGACAATTCTGTAATGTCCGCTTCTCAAAATGGATGTAGGAACGGGTCCCGCGGTACTAAGGAGCTACTCCTCATTGATATGGCCATTAGTCAACAGGTTCGCCGTTCCCGAAGGGATCTGTCGACATGTTGGATAGACTATAAGAAGGCCTATGACTCGGTGCCACATACATGGCTCATGAGGGTGCTAGAGTTGTATAAAGTTGATTCAACTCTGCGCATCTTCCTGATGTCATGTATGGGGCAATGGAGGACAGTCCTTCGCTATCCGGGATGTCGGCAAATCCAGAGGAATAGCGAGCCGATAAGGATAGAGCGAGGTATATTTCAGGGCGATAGTTTGAGTCCGCTTTGGTTCTGCTTAGCCTTGAATCCTCTTAGCACGCTGCTGGAGGATTCAGGTCTAGGCTATCGGTTGAGGAGAGGTGGTCAAGTTATATCTCACCTCCTTTACATGGATGACCTGAAACTCTTTGCCCCCAACGATTTGCAACTGATGGAGCTACTGAAAGTAACTGAAACTTTCAGTAGCGCCATCAGGATGGAATTTGGTGTGGACAAATGTGCGGTCATGCATGTAAAGCGAGGGGAGATTGTGGAATCTGTGGGAACCCAGCTCTCGGATTCCATAAATCTTAGATCCCTCTCAGCAACTGAAACCTATAAGTATTTGGGTATGTCGGAAGCGCTGGGCATCAATGTTGCTGACATGAAGCAATCGTTGAAGGAGCGCTTCTTTGGCCGTCTGAAAAAAGTATTTAATAGTCTTTTATCAGGCGGCAATAAGGTGCGTGCCTTCAACGGTTGGGTCATGCCGGTTCTGATGTACTCTTTCGGCATACTCAAATGGACTCAGACAGAACTAGACGCCCTGGATAGGAGGGTCCGTACATTGTTGACGACATATCGAATGCATCACCCGCGTTCTTCTGTTATGAGACTGTATATCCCGCGGAGGTGTGGGGGTCGAGGCTTTTTAAACGCTAAGACTCTTCACAATCGCGAGATATGCAGTCTCAGGGAATATTTCCTTGAAACCGACGTGGGGATGCATCGAGATGTGGTCGCAGTGGACAAGGGGCTCACCCCGCTCTCCTTGGCTAAAGAGAACTGGCGCAAACCTGTAGTGCTTGACACTAACGACCGCATGGAAGTATGGCAGAGTAAGGAGCTTCACGGACGGTTTTTCCGGGCCCTGCATGGGCCCGATGTAGACCTACCAGCGTCCGTAGCCTGGCTACGTTCCGGGGACCTCTTTGGAGAAACCGAAGGTTTTGTCTGTGCAATTATGGATGAAGTTATGATGACGAATAACTACCGGAGATTTATTGTGAAGGACGGTACGGTTGACATATGTCGGGCATGCCACCGTCCAGGCGAATCAATCCGTCACATTATCTCCGGGTGTTCTCGTCTGGCTAACGGAGAGTACTTGCATAGACACAACCTTGTAGCCAGGATTATCCATCAGCAACTTGCTCTAAAATACAACCTTGTGGAATCGGAAGTACCGTACTATAAGTATGTGCCCGACCCAGTTCTCGAAAATGGCAATATCACATTGTACTGGGATCGATCCATCGTAACTGACAGGACTATTGTAGCCAATAAGCCTGATATAGTGGTGGTGGATCGATCAGAGCGGCGTGCAATGATTGTTGACATAACGGTCCCGCATGATGGGAACCTCGTGAAAGCCGAGAAAGATAAGCAAATCAAGTATCTTGACTTGGCTCACGAGGTTGTCGACATGTGGGATGTGGACTCAGCGATCATTGTGCCGATAGTTGTATCAGCCCATGGCTTAATTGCCAAGAGCCTCGACCAATACCTGAGGAGGCTCTCGTTAGGCAGCTGGATCAAGGGTTTGATTCAGAAAGCGGTACTCCTGGACACGGCTCGTATTGTCAGGAGGTTCCTCTCTCTGGAGCCCTGACCGCCGGTAGCTTGGACCCTGTTCCCGATACCGGTGGGCTACAATTTTTTATATTTTTAAATGTTTTTTTATATTGTTTTTAGTTTAAGAAATATTTAAAAATATATAAGATTTGTGTAAAGTTAAATAAAGGATAATAATAATAATAATAAAGCTTTATTTGTTCTCACAGTATAAAACCTTAAGATTAGATAGTTACAAAAATAACAGTGATCGTGGTTTTATAGTCACAGTACGGATCGCAACTGGCATCTTAGCTAGATTACAGAGTAACCTGTGTTAAAGATACCAGTCCCTTTTCCCTATAAAATTTTAAGACAATTTCACACGAGATTCAAAGTTTTTTATGCAATCTAGATTTTATTAACAATGCGAGAAAACAAAAGATAAAATAAAGTAGAAATTAAAAACTAAAGGAAAATTTTCTTTGTATGCATGCGCGTGTGAGCGAGATTTTTAATAGAGATGTGTAAGTGTGGGTGTAATTGCGTTTAGATATGTGTGTGTGTGTGTCTGTGTGTGTGTGTGTGTGTCTGTGTGTGTGTGTGTGTGTCTGTGTGTATTTGTGTATGTAATTGACTACGACTTTGTACTTAAGAGGTTTTCCGTCTCTTGGTAGGTCAGTCCTTGAAGCCATTTAGTTATTAGGTTTTTACAATCGCGGCTAGATAGTTGGTAAATCGGGAGTATTTTATTCAATTTGTTGTACAATGTAGGTGCAAGAAAATAATTGAACCTAATGGAATGGGTAAGGTTACTTTTCCTAGTTACACAAACTATGTCTTTACGCCTTTTGGAGATTTTTTTGTATGGGGTCGCAGAATGCTGAATTAGGACAGTTTTTGCTATGAAAAGTTGCCTCACAGTCAACACTTGACAACTTTTATAAAGTTCGGCAGTAGGAAACATATAATTTTTAAAGTTGCTCACTTTTAAGATAGCTCTTTGCGCTCTTTCTAATTTTAATAACCTTGTTTTTGGCGCACCTCCCCAGGTCGATATGCAATAACTCAGTAACGATTGGCAAAGTGCAAAATAGACCTGCCTTAACAATCGTGCATCAGCTACGTGACGTAGGGTTTTAAAAATATAAATTAGTTTCCTAACTCTATTCTGTAATAACTCAATGTGGAGTGAGAAAGAAAGACCATTGTCTAGAGTTACGCCAAGATATTTGGTATTGGTCACTTGAGCTAATTTGGGACAGTTACAGATCTGGTCGTCGGGAACAGAGCACGAATGGGCGACAAGGTACAGGGAGAGTGGAGGTTGGGTGGTTTGACGGAGTGAGAAAGTCATATAGTTGGTTTTGTCAGTATTGAGTGTTAGTGAGTTTTTAGCCAACCATTCCTTAATTATATTAAAACCATATTGAGCTTTCTTAAAAACTTCTGGCCATGTGTCACCAATAAATGAAAGTGCAGTGTCGTCTGCGAACGCCGTTATCTTGGTGTCATTTAACTTAATCTGGCATAGGTCGTTTAGGTATACGAGGAAAAGAGTCGGCCCGATCACACTCCCCTGCGGAACTCCATATGTTATTGGCAGCTCATCACTCAAATAATTATTAATTTTTACACATTGGGTTCGGTTATGTAGATAGTCCCTCAGAATAGATTCACCTCTCACGCCAATTTTTTCCAGCTTATGAAGTAGGAGGGGAGTAGAAACTGTGTCAAACGCCTTAGCCAGATCTAGAAGGATAGTGAGGACCTTTTTCTTTTCGTCTAGGTTTTTGACTATATGATTAGTAAGATCCAGGACTGCATTAGAGGTGGATCTATTTCGTCTAAAGCCATACTGAGCGGTTGACAATAAGTTCTTGTCTTCCAGGAATTTTATCAGTCGTTTATTAATTATTCGCTCCAGGATCTTGGATAGTATAGGCAATACGGCAATCGGACGATAATTGGCGACACAGTCTTTACCCCCACTCTTGTAAATGGGATGGATAATTGACTTTTTAAAACATGAGGGGAAAGTACTTGTTTCGAGGCAGAGGTTAAAAACATGGGTTATGACGGGGATGAGGAGGTTTTTGTATCGCTTGAGAAGAGCTGTAGGAATGTTATCCCATCCTACAGCACAGTCAGATCTTAAAGAGAATAAAATTGATTCAACTTCGCTGCAATCGGTTGGTAAAATAACAAAAGAGTTACAGGAGGAGTTGTCGGGGACATGTACCTGGAATTTTGATTGGGGGTTTGGAGATTTTATGTTGGTTGCGAGGTTTTTGCCAATGTTCGCAAAGTAGTCGTTTACTTGATTGACACAGTATTCAGGGGATGTAGAAGTGTAAAGTAAATCAGTAGATGAAGTTTTAGATTTAACACAGTTAGTTACGCGTTTTATTACCTGCCAGATTCGCTTATTATCCGTGCCAGCGTCTGCTAGCTCCTTTCGATCATGGTCTCTCTTAACCTTTTTTAGAATTTTGTGACAAAAATTTCGGTATCTAATGTAAGTTAACTTTAAGATATCGTTGTTCGGATTTAGCATGGCTTCTTTATGCATATTATCACGATTTCTCATGCAACGAAGTAAATCAGGTGTTACCCACTGTTTTAATATTAGTTTACGATTTGGTATCTTAACGGTGGTTGAATTTTTATCTATAGCACACTTTAGGGTATTAATTAATTGGGCCGCAGCTTGATCTGCGTTTGTTATGCAATAGATCTGATCAAAATTGATATCGTTCATCTCCAGGTCAAGGGTTTTATAGTTGATTTTATTGAGAGTGGGGCGATTGGAACCTTTAGAAGATTTTCCTTTGTATCCAAGGCACAGTAGTACACTGTTATGGTCCGTAACTTGTATGGTGGTGTATAAATTGCCAAGTTTCAACGTTTGTCTTAAAATAGGAGAAACATTATTTGCTATTTTAGCGGACGGGGTTTAGTATAGGATTCAGTCCAATTTTATAATTTTTGTGATTTACCCATCTGAATTCAACAGGTATCAACAATAATCATCCACTGATTGATTAAACAGAACGTAACTTTCTAGGAGTCTTAGTTACCGCTACCACACATAGACGGCGCCGTACTATATAAGAATTAGCATCTGTAATTATTGTGATTCGTGTCTCAGACCTTTTCACCGAGGGCTCTCGACTATATCATATCATATCATAGACTCATATCTATCTATTATCGATACAATACCACATCCATCGCGTCACTCCTTCACGTTGATATAATGGACATCTTTAATACCACGTAATGTTTGCATCGCTCTCCAAATTACTTTATTGGCTCTCTGATTACACTCGAGTGACGATTTGATTGGCTCAGTGATGTCATAGAACCACGGACATGCAGAGTTCTAGGAAATTAAGGAAAATGTGTGCACGATAATAAAATAGGACCCAATTCATTATGAGGTCACGTCAAAGTGTCAAAGAGGAGTGTGTCAAAGTGAAGAGAGGCGTACTATTTAGTAGACGTCAAACAATTCAATTAGTGCAGATTGGGAAAAATTCATTAAGCCGTGGAAAACTTCAGAAGATTCCATAATGTCTAGTTGAAGTACGTACAAAATAGTATTAAACGGTAACACAAAGTGAAAAAGCACCCACAATGAACAGAAAACTAAAACTCAACGTTTTGGAATAAAATTTCATTCTATTGCATAGTGCAGCACGACTGTTTTCACAAAAGAAGAAATAAGGAGGAAATCTTGCAGTTTCACCTGTAACCGTTAAGAACAACTAATTTCACTATTTCGATTACGAGTCAAAGCAAGAACAGTACTTGGCTTTTGTAGCTAGCTAATTTAATTAAGTGTAAGACTGTCGCCAAGCAATATCAAATCATAGCCAATTCTGGAGTAGCTTTGACGTGAAGACATTTTATTGAACATTTTGATACCACGATAACGTCGATGCTACTTTTTATTCCCTTAATGTAATAACCAATTATTATCACTTATAAATAAGGCTGCTAGCCTTTTGAACCCCATGTTTATAAATATTCGAGGAGTCAATCAATCAAAGCTTTCAACTGTTTTGCTATGCACAAAGCTACGAAACAGTCAGTTACAAAACTGTTTTACTCCTGCAGTTCAGAATATTTATTTATTTATTTATTTATTTATTTATTTATTATTCCTTATATTGGAATAACAGTTTGCACAAGGGTTTTTTATACCTATAGTTCAGAGGTGCATAATCGCTTGGAGCTACCTATATTTTACAGCGATAAATTGCTGGCTTTGTGAATATGAACAACTCATAAAACATGTTCCATGTGGAACAGAGAAAATAAAATCACGACCGAGGCTCGGCCTGAGTTCGTGCATAACTTGTGGTATACAGATACCATGACGTTGGATCTACGGAGACGTTTCTGTTTAGAATAGGAACAGTTACATTTTCAGGGGTACTGATTTTATCGAGATACTGTGAAGCAAACCCGTTGGCTAAGTTGGTGTAGGTAAGTAACACAATATTAATAGTTACATATTATTTAATAACGATTCCGAAAAATGAAAACACGATATCCAAGATGTCCCTGCTTGCATCACTCTTGTTGTGTTACTTAAAATTAAATGTAGGATTTTAAATGGCATTTGATGACACACAAAAGTGAAATAAATCAACGTAACAAAACGTTAAGACATTTGTTTGTTTAACAAAGAGCAGTTTTATAAATTGTAACTTTCAACAAACTTCAAGAATCGGAACAATTTTTTACTTCACATTAAAGAAAACGTTCCTTCTTTTGTTTGTACTGTAAAAGCGGAAGGAAAATAAACTCAATTATGTTGACAACATGCAAATCCAGTACTAAAAGAACACAAGGATTATCTCAATCTGATGTAAAGTAGGGGAACGGGATTTTCTTTTTATCTTTTAACCAATAACTCGATTTTTAAGTTCTTGAACCTCTAGTTTCTATCACTATATTTCAAACTAGAACTTCATCTGCAAGATTGTGATAACTCGGCTAATATACATGATATAAATATAACTTATAGTCTGTAGCACCCGCAAATAATGTAGCTTTCTGCCAGTGAAAGATTTTTTAGAATTGGATCATGATTTCCGTAGATTACCCCCTACATGCAAACTAACAAACTTACAAACAAATTTCACCTCTTTATAAAATTAGTATAGAAGAACGAACCTAAAAAAATCTTTTCTTCAAGTACACAACAAAATTACTTTTCAATTTGGTACAGAATCTCATTACTGCAATGTGCCGCCATGGAAGAACTAATTGCAAAGAAAGATCTTAATTAAAGTCGGCTCAAGAATCCTTTTACACTTTGCATTTAAACCAGCTAAGAGGTAATTTTACTAGTGAAAGCTAAGCACTCTGCAAAGCTCAGTGATAAAGTTCATCAAGAACACAAATGTTAATTTTACAAAGAAGTAAAGAATTAAATAAAACCTAAAACTTCTTATCAAAACGATTTCACAATGAAAATCTAAGCGGTAAGAACTGTGCTGTTGTACTCCGTCATCAATTGAGGACCTTGCAGCAAAAAGAGGGGCAGCTTAGCCATTGCTGGTTTTTTTTTCATATACAATTTGAATGAAAAATAGGTCTATCTTTTGATGCCTGGGCGAGGTATATCCGACGAAAAACAAGCGCGCTATGACAAAATTTGGATCTGCCACCCTATTCCGTTTGGTGCAAGCAGGCAACAGGTCCTGCTTAATAATCTTGTTAAACACTCGTTCGTTTTTGTTTTTCTTTTGTTTAATCTTTCACGTGCTGATTAATAGTTCTTGAAATGAAAAAAAAAACTTATATTTATGTGTTTTATGAAATAGGGTGGTATTTTTTTTAATTTTGGTGCAAAACTGAGGCAGATCCAAACTTTAAAAAATCTTAGTATTTCTAAAACTTATTTATTTACCTTAAAAACTTTGGTAAAATATGAAAATTTGTTTATACTATATTATTTTATTTATTTAAACTTCATGTACAAGAGTGGTACATAGGCGGACTTAATCCCATAAGGCATACCATTAATACCATGTAACTCTAAGACGTTAGTGTAACAATGAATTTAAAAAAAACCTTTTTTCTTAATACCTGAAAGTTTTGAAATTTAGACTTGCCTCCCTTTTGCTGCAAGGTTCTCAATTACTCTCAGTACAGACTCGAACACAAATTCAATTTAACAGAAGCGGCTCCGAGTTATAAATTTCTCGTTGGTAAACTTTCAAATGAACATTATTTACCACTGACATTTTAATTGCTTCTTAATTAACATAATTAGTTCCGGAATATCATACTTCGTTTCATCCTGATGTCGATGATGATGAATGATGATAAGTAATTAATCGAAATATTCACAATAAACCGATACAATGTCTTCATCTATAACCGGAAAAATAAATACACTTCTCATCATCCGCCTAGCCTTTTCCCAACTATGTTGGGGTCAGCTTCCAGTCTAACCGGATGCAGCTGAATACGAGTATTTTACATGGAGAACTGCCTATCTGACCTCCACAACTCAGTTAGAACTGGGTAATACGATACCCTTGGTAAGACTGGTTGGCAGAGTTTCGGGCCACTGACTACCTGTAACCACTGTCAAAGAATTACAAATGACAGCCGGGACCAACGGCTTGACGTGCTTTCCGAGGTACGAAGGAAACTCGGTATGTAATGGGTCCAAAAACCCAGCACAATCCGATCCACAGACAGATCTAGACAAGCGCGGTTTAACCTGAATATTAATCCAAGCGGCTGTTATTATTTAGCCGCGAGATCAGACACTTCTAAGAGCATAAAAGATTAAAGAGACTTTTCCAGTCTGATAAGAAGGAAGTAACCGAGTACTTAATGGCATTTAAAAGATCTTCAGGATAAAATGCTAAAGATCCGCTAATTTTCGAATTAGAGCTCGTAGAAACAAACTCTTTTTTCGTAATTTATTGCCGATGTTATTTTGTTTCAAGAAAACTTTTACTTTTTTCTCCTAAGTCAGTTACATGGTGGTGTTGTCGTTAAGCTAAACTAGAAATGCATTCAATGTAGAAGTTTTGTGGAACCAGAGAGGTAAGCTTTTTCTTATTTGAATGTATTTATTTATTTATTTTTATTTATTTATTTATTTGCGTTCTACAAGGTAAAAACATGGTGTTTTACAAAAGGCTTAAAGCTAAGAGCCGTTGTAGACCCCGTCGGGGCACAGCAAAATTTTGTGTAATTTGTACAATCTTAAACTTAAAATTAAAATATACTTGAAACCAAACAATCACATTCGCGATGAAAAAAAAAAAATATATATATAATAATAATAATCAATCAAAATTCAATCAAAAAAGACAATATACTTAAAAGTTAAAATGTCAGTCGTACAAAGCTAAAAATTAAAATAAAATTATACATGAAAACTTAATAATTGCATATAATCCACAAAACACAATAATAACATAAAATTAACAAACAACTAAAACATATAATTCTTATTATTTGGTAAGCAGCTAGCTATTTCTTATTACGTTAAACTAAATAATCTTCTTGATAAATATGTTTATATTTACTTATCATCTTTCATTCAAGTATTCGTTCACATTATAATAGCTTTTGTTAATTAGGAATAATTTTAATTTATTAATAAAGATGTTGTATTTATTTAAATTTCTTATTTCTTTCGGTAACTTATTATATATTTTAATCGACATAACATAAGTACTCGTCGTAAGGTTATATTTTGCTGCAGGTTCTCAACTTATAACAAACAGGTCATTGGGTTCTAAAAGCAAAAATGATAACTCTCTTTTTGGCTTCGCTGTAGTCGGGTAAAAACATGCAGCATGTAATTTATGCGAAAACTAGTGTTTTATCCCGAATATGGAGTAGCTTAATGGTGCGTCCCGGGGTGCGTTGTCAGAATTCCTCCTCGTGTGCCTGATGGCTACCGGTCCCTCTCGATACGTCTGGAGGGAATAGCAGCTGCTGGGCCGGTGCACCCTGGGCGTGGGCAGTATCCTTCCCCGAGGAATGGGAAGAGATTCTTATTCCTCGGGGAATGTTACTGTCCATGGCTAATATTCTGACATGGGCGGGTCCCTCATGGACCAAGGGGGCGTTGCTCCGCGTGACCCTCTGAAAAGCAGAGGGCACAGCGGAGGAGCAAGGGCGGGCTCGGTGTGCACTTACCCTGCCTCCGAGCAGACAGTGAAGGACGTGCGTTCCTCACTGTCTCCGTCGATATCGTAATCCCACCGTCGAAGTGTCGTGGAACACGTCTCGCGGCTTCGATTGGGACCGAGGGTCTTGGCTTAACCGCCCGGACCACGAGGTAGAAAACCTCTATAAAAAGTTACCCCGAATCTCAAGCGGCGGCGCACCGCGAGGAGATGTATGGCTGACGGGTTCCTTTGGAAAATCAGTCTCTAGTGCGAACCACTGCCGGGCCTGGCTATGGCTTATCTGGGTACAAGGGGCACTGCCCAGATGGACTTTTTATTTCCCCCATACTCGTGGGAACAGTATGGAAACGAATACAACCCAAAACACGGCCGATATCGGCGAAGGAAGGGAGGAGAGGGATGCGGTGTCGGAGTCCGGCGCCGCATCCAGCGAGGTGAGCGCGGGAGGCTCAGTGAGCTCCCAGCGCGGGAGGCCCGGGGCTGCTGCGGGGAACAGGGAGTTCCTACGCAAGCGGTCCAGGCCGGTAGGCGACCGAGAGTCGTCGTCAGATGGGGAGCTGGCTTCGGCTTGTAAGATCCCCACCAGCAAGCGCGGCGGGATCCGTGGCAAGGGGAGAGGCCTCTCTGCCACCGAGAGGTCGGCGCGGCTTGCCGAGGAGGGGCGCCATCCGGGGGTGGCCACCGGTCACGGGGTGGCCCGTTCGGGCTCCTCTGGCGACGAAGCGGGCGTTGATGGCGGCTCCGAAGCGGAGCGTAAGGCCGGACTCGCGAAGGAGGTGGAGGCGGCGCTTAGGGCTGTCTCTTTGAAACAAAAGCCCTCCACCAGGCAAAGGGCTATACCTGCAGCGGTCGCCTCCATTATGGCGGCAGCGGAGGCCAGATTTGCGGGGCCCCCGCCAGACGGCGTGGCCATTCTGAGGGCGGAGGTCGCTCGACTGACGGCCACCACGGAGCTTCTCAAAGAGGAGAACATGAAGCTCCGAGCAGACCTAGCCAGTTTGCGCGAGTCCGGCTCTCGCGAGGCGCCCCAAAATGGGGGCCAGAAGCATCCAAGCCAGTCCGTGCCGGTGGAGAACCAGGTTCTGAATCTGGTTCGGCAGGAGCTGGCTGCCTTCCAGGCGAGGTTCTCCGTCCTGGAGGGCATTGTCCTGCGCCCCCCCCTAGCGACAAACAAGGCGCCCCCGGGACCGACGGCGGCCTCATATGCGTCTGCTGTGGCCTCCGCACCGGGGCCGTCCAGCCAGCCCCCCGGCAGGGTTATGTCAGCCCCGACGAAACCGTCTCCGGTTAGGAAGGCGGCGGCCCTGAAACAGGGCAAGGCGGCGGCCCTGAAACAGGGCAAGGCGGCGGCCCAAAAGAAGGGCAAGGCGGCGAATATGCCAGCGCCAGCCGCGAGACAGCCGCTATCGCCGCCCCCCCCGCCCCCTAAGCCTTCCGCGGCCGAGACCGGGTGGCAGGTGGCCGGAGAAAAAGCAAGGGAGCGATCGGCGGCCAAAAAGGCCAGGAGGCAGGAGCAGAAACGCCGGCAAAAGGAGCGGGGCGTCGCGGTTAGGCTCAGCACCCCAAAGACCGCAGCTGTAGTGATTACACTACAGCCGGACGCGGAAAAGAGGGGCGTGACCTACCGCGACGTGCTCGCTAAGGCGAAAGCGACGGTGGATCTCGGAGAGCTCGGGATCACCGGGGGCCTCCGGCTTAGAGTCACCGCAACAGGGGCTCGAGTGCTGGAGATCCCTGGCGAAACCCGTGGCTCGTCCGCCGACGCTCTGGCTGAAAAGCTTAGAGCGTCCCTAAATGCGGACGAGGCCCGAGTGTCCAGGCCCGTCAAATGCGCAGACCTGCGCATACTGGGTCTGGACGACTCGGTGACCGAGAAGGAGGTGGTGGCCGCCGTCACCAGGACCGGTGGGTGTCCTGCCGAGCAAGTCAAGGCAGGCACCTTACGTCCGGACCTGTCGGGCATGCGAACCATAACGGTAAGCTGCCCTGTGACAGCGGCGAAAGTTATTGTGGAGGGCCGAAGGCTCTTGGTGGGCTGGGTTTCGGCGCAGGTGAAGCTGCTGGAACCCAGACCTCTGAGGTGCTTCCGCTGCCATGTGGGGCACCACGTGTCGGTCCGGTGCACCTCGGAGGTGGACCGCAGCGGCCTGTGCTTCCGCTGCGGCCAGCCTGGTCACATGGCCGCGGCTTGCTCCGCCGCGCCGCGCTGCGCCGCATGTGCGGCAGCTGGCAAGCCGGCCGATCACCGGGCAGGGAGCAAGTCCTGCGGTACTCCCGCCAAGGCCAGGGGCAAGGGAAGGCCCTCCGCCACCACCGCCAAAACCCCCACCGTCGCCACCACCGCAGCCGCCGCCACTGTCGCTGCCGCTGCCGCTACTGCTGCAACTTCCGCAGCGGGGCCCTCGCAGGGGGCCCGGGAGGGGGCTGAAATGGAGTGCCAGTAACGGCCCCATTACGCCTTCTCCAGGCGAACATCAACCACTGCGCCTGCGCTCAGGATCTGTTGCTCCAGAGCATGGCGCAGTGGTCGATTAACATCGCCGTGGTCGCTGAGCCGTACTTTGTCCCGCCCAGGGATGACTGGGTTGAGGACCTTAGCGGCTCAGTGACCATAATTACGTCGGTCGCCGCCGGTACCCCGACCCTTGAGAGTGTCAGGAAGGGTCAGGGGTGCGTAGCAGCACGGTTCGGGGAGATCGTTGTAGTGGGAGTCTACTTCTCCCCGAGCCGAACTCTCGCCGAGTTCCACAACTCCCTCACGGAGTTGAGTGTCGTCATCGGAAGCCATTCCCTCCCCGTGCTTGTGCTCGGGGACTTCAATGCCAAGAACTTGGCTTGGGGTTCTCGTTACACGGACGTGCGGGGTAGAATGGTGGAGGACTGGGCTTTGGAGACAGCCCTGGTCGTCCTAAATCGGGGTTCTGTCCCCACGTGCGTGCGGATGCGGGGCGAGTCGGTGGTGGACATCTCGTTCGCCAGCCCCGCTCTGTCGCCGCGTGTCGTTGACTGGTGCGTCATGGAGGGGGTGGAGACCTATTCCGACCACCGGTACATCCGGTTCGACGTCTCCACCCAGTCCTCAAGCGTGCCGGTCCTACAGGCCCCGAGTGGTCCGCGATGGGCGCTGAAGCAGCTGGACCGGGAGCTCCTCCTGGAAGCCTCGATCGTGCAGGCCTGGGTGTCATCACCAGTCAGGCCTGCCGACATCAACAACGAGGCGGGTTGGTTCCAGGAGGCCATGTCCGAGATTTGCGACGTGGCAATGCCCCGAGTTCGGCCAGGAAGCGCCCGGCGTCAGGTGTATTGGTGGTCGCGAGAGCTGACGTCTTTGCGCAAGGCGTGCGTTGCCACGCGGCGCCTGTACGCCAGGCATCGCAGGCTCCGCATCCGCCCTCCGGATGCGGCAGCCATTGAGGCGGAGCTGTACGAGGGGTACAGAGCGGCGAAGACCGCCCTCCAAGAGGCTGTCCGGCGGGCCAAGAACTTGGCCCGCGAGGAGATGCTGGAGTCTCTGAACGGAGATCCGTGGGGGCGCCCTTACAAGATGGTGCGGGACAAACTCCGCACCCGGGCCCCCCCGCTAACGCAGAGTCTCCGGCCTGAGCTCGTGGAGGACGTGGTGAGCGCTCTGTTCCCTTCGCGAGGGGAGCATCCTCCCCCGCCTATGGCTCCGCCGCCGCGTGCGGTGCCGGAAGCGGACCACACCGATGACGATGACGACGTTCCGGAGGTGACTGGGGTAGACCTGAGAGTGGCGGTACGCAGGCTGAAAACCAGAAACACCGCCCCGGGACCCGATGGCTTGCCTGGCAAAGCCTGGGTCCTGGCCTCTGAGGCTCTCGGGCCCCGACTGGAAGGGCTCCTAAGCGCATGCTTGGAGAGAGGCCAGTTTCCGCTTCGTTGGAAGACGGGGAAGCTGGTCCTCATCCGGAAACCAGGTCGCCCTGCGGACTCTCCGTCCGCATACCGGCCCATCGTGCTGCTCGACGAGGTGGGCAAGCTCTTTGAAAGAGTCATTGCCAACCGCCTCGCCGGGCACCTTGCGGGGATGGGGCCGGATCTTGCGGAACACCAGTTTGGTTTCCGCAAGGGGCGCTCGACGGTGGACGCCATCATGCGCGTGAGAGCCCTCACGACGGGGGACGCGGTGTCCCGGGGCGGGGTCGTCTTGGCGGTGTCTCTTGACATCGCCAACGCCTTCAACTCCATGCCCTGGAGCTGTATTAGGGAGGCACTCCGGTATCACCGGGTGCCGACCTACCTTCGTCGTGTGGTCGGGGACTACCTGACGGATAGAGCCGTCGTCTACCCTGGTCGAAGCGGAGAATGGAACCGGCGAGAGATGTCGTGCGGTGTTCCACAGGGATCGGTTCTGGGGCCGGCCTTGTGGAACATCGGTTACGACTGGGTGCTGCGCGCCGACCTCCCTACCGGCGTCAGCGTAGTTTGCTACGCTGACGACACGCTGGTACTGGCACAAGGGAGGTCGCACGAGGCGGCGGCCGAAAACATGACAGGCGGGGTAGCGATAGTTGTGGAGAGGATCCGGCAATTGGGTCTCGAGGTGGCACTGCACAAGTCCGAGGCCATGTGTTTTCATGGGCCTCGGAATGCGCCACCGTCGGGATCCCTACTGACGGCAGGAGGGGTTTCCATCGGCGTCGGGTCGACGTTGAAGTACCTAGGACTCGTCCTCGACAGCCGGTGGAACTTCGTGGAGCACTTCCGACGTTTGGCTCCCAAACTGGAACGGACAGGGGCTGCCTTCAAGCGGCTCTTGCCCAACCTGAGGGGTCCAAACGCCTCCTGCCGGAGGCTATACGCGGGGGTCGTGCGGTCCATGGCTCTTTACGGGGCCCCGGTGTGGGCGCGTTCTTTGAGGCGGCAAGCCGCCCACTACCTGAACGCGCCCCAAAAGGTAATAGCCATAAGGCTAATCCGGGGGTACCGCACGATCTCCGGCGAAGCGGCTAGCCTCCTTGCCGGATTGCCGCCATGGGATCTGGAGGCGATAGTCCTCGCACGCCTGCACGAATTGCGCGCGGAGGCACTACGTCGGGAGGAAACTCCGCTGCCGCGGCAAATTGCCGCTCAGCGGACAGACCTCCGGCGTGATCTCATGGCGACATGGAGAGAGCGACTGTCGCAACCCCGTGCAGGGCACGCCACCATAGTGGCGATAAGTCCCCTCTTTGAGGAGTGGCTAGAGAGGCGCCACGGCGCCCTCACCTACCGCCTGACGCAGGTCCTCACCGGACACGGTTGTTTCGGGAGGTTCCTGCACCGAATCGGGCGGGAGGAAACGCCCGGGTGTTTCCACTGCGAGGATCGTCCGGAGGACACGGTGGAGCACACCGTGGAGGTTTGCCCCGCTTGGGCGGAGCACCGCCGTGTCCTCGTAGCGGCGATTGGCGGCGGCGATCTCTCGCGTCCGGCCTTGGTTCAAGCCATGGTCCGGAGCGAGAGGGAATGGGAAGCCGTCACCTCCTTCTGCGAAGCAGTCATGCTAGTGAAGGAGGTGGCGGGACGTGAGAGGGAAAGAACCTCACGTCCCAGTCGCCGCGGGAGACGCCCTGGGCGTTGGGGGTCACGTGGTGGCTCCCGGCCATCGTAGGCGCGGGCCTGTGGACGGCGAGTTATGGTCTAGCTCGCCGTCCGGCCGTCTTATGACGACAGGCCGTGTCGACGGCGCGTTCGTGTTCCACGTGCGCCTCAAAGAGATGTCAGCAAATAAGTAGGGGTCCGCAAGGGCCGATGCCTGCCAGGGCTGCGGGACTGTTCGAAAGAGATACCGTGGCCCTGGAACACAAAGGGCAAAGAAGGAACATGGATGGGTTTTAGTCAGTACAAGTCTGACACTCCCTTCCGCTCCGCCCAGAGTGGGGGGGGGTCATTTGATGATTTCCCATCCGGAAAAAAAAAAAAAAAAAAATGGTGCGTCCCAATACACATATTTAACGAATTAGTAAAGTTGTTAAAAGATTTATTTAGCATATTGCATACCGTTGGAAAGAGGACAGACTAGAGAACTTTTTAAAGGAATTCGAAGATCTCGATCGCTTTAAATTTTTTTTTTTTAGCAATTTAAAGTTGAGTATTAATTTATTTTTTTCTTTTTCCAAAAGCTTTGTGAGTTATTAAAAAAAAAACTAGATATTACTAACGAGTAGTTTTGAATTTGATAGAACCATACAACAGTTCATATAAAAAATAGAATGTAATTGAAAGATTATACTTATAACTTTTTTTTTAAATTTAAGCTTTAATGTTGAGTTTGGGAATTTTTCATAACAAAAATTAGAAAGTTATAATCAAAAAAACCGGTGTGGCCAAGAGTGAGTTTTTGGGTATTAAGAGATAGCAAATGACATCTCCATTCGGCCAATTTAATTTGGCAAACGATGCACCAAACACCCTGCATAAATAATGTATATATAGTATGCAACAAGTAATTTTCACGCGAACTCTGTCGCGTCATGCTCCAGTGCGACAATCAACGATTATGAATGTCATCCGACACTGCCGTGACAGCCCTACGCTGCGGACATGTTTATCAGTTTATTTTATTCGCATTCAGCTTTCATTTTAACAATTTACGATTAAACAGAGAAATTATAGTATCAACGTTGTGATTGTGGTTCTACTAAATCGGTTCGTTATACAATAGCTTATAATGCTTATATAAGGTCTATGTTTTCATACACGAAATATTTTACGAGTAACTTCTATAAGTCGTAAAGTCACCATAGCAACGAAAAACAAAATTATTTGAGTACTTTTTTTTTTACAAAATTATTATAATTATAAAATTTTTTTGAAACTTTTTTCGTAAAACCTTTACTTGGGAGTAAAGGTTTTATGCAAAAAGTATCAAAAATTTTTATAATGACAGTAGGTAAATACGACGTAGTAAATTACCGTAATGGATGCTAAAAATAAGGAGCCAGTATTTATTTTGTGGGTCAAGTAATTCTAAAAATTATTTGTTTTTTATAAAAAAATATACTCAGATAAAAAAAGAAATCCCTTGAAATGGCTTTGTTATAGCCGTTAGATGATTCCCTGAAAATATTTCGTGTATAAATAGTTAGATCCTATATGTATAATTATGTACATTGAACAGTTCATTGTAGTTGAAACTCATTTTAGTGTCTTCTTTTTATAATTAGTTGCATTGAAAGTATGATATCATTGTGTCATTTACGTGTATTACATGGTTTTAGGGTAATTTAAAACCTTAAATAAGGTTTTAATCAGTTATTTGAATAACATCCTGGCCACAAAAAAAGTATTACCGTTTAGAGACAAACAACAAAATTTTTAACGGCTTTACAGGATTTTTGAGTGGATTTGGCCAGACTTTCAAAATAAATTCACAAAGGTTGGGCTTAAACTAATTTACTTACTGATGTTGTATAGTTGAACAAGTTTCTAGTGGCGCGTGGGGTACAGCCAACTCCGCCAGCATCTTGTTTTTCAATTTCATTAGCATTTAACCGGCAAAATGTATTTGTTGCAACTTAAACATGATTGACATTTTATTGTCAAATCATTTAAAATAAGAATATTTTCCACGATGAGCCATCGTCGTGGTCATAGAAATGCAATTGTGGGGGATCAAGTCATTGGGGATACGATGCTTAGTGACGTGTAATCATTTGCGGCTGTAAGCTTGATAACAAAGGTGTCATTTTCGCTGCTCGTTCATTGTAATGAATTAATTGCAAATTGAACTTTTTATGCCAAAGTCACATCATCTGCCTAGCCTTTTCCCAACTATGTTGGGGTCGGCTTCCAGTCTAACTGGATGCAGCTGAGTTCCAGTTTTACATGGAGCGACTGCCTATCTAACCTCCATAACCCAGTTAGTACTGGGTTATGGAGGTACCCCTTGATAAGACTGGTTGTCAGACTTTTTGGGCCACTGACTACCTAACGACTGTCAAAGATCTACAAATGACAACCGGGACCAACGGCTTAACGTGCTTTCCGAGGCACAGACCAACCTAGCTAAGCACGGCTTAACCTAAAGATCGATCCGAGCGGCTGTTATTATTTAGCCACGAGCTCCTCCGAACTTTTTATGCCGAAGTCTCGGATCAAAACTTAGCTGAACTACAGTAATTTATTGATGTACAGTTCCGGTACCCACGAGACTACATTGAATTAACTAAGTTTGGAATTAAGGTACAATCAATAGCGTAATGTTAAAGAGTTCTCGATAGATTTAGGTTTATCGGACCTTGGTAATTTAATTAATTTTGGGTACAAAAATGGCAGTGGCGTGTATTATATTCATTAGTTTTAGTATTCGTTAGTATAGATTCTCACATTTTACAACTGCCTTCAACTTGTGCCTTCAAGCTTTAACCCCTCAAGCCATTAAGCTTGAGGGGTTAGCACTTAGTGACGCTGTGTGTACCTACTACAAAAATAGTCTGAAATTAAATACGCGCTTGACCGCAGAGAGGAGGTTTATTAAAACGGACTGCAGATGGGACATGCCAAGTGATGAATCTTAAATGAACAAGATCTTCCCTAACTGAACATTTAGGGACGACTCTAACCTAATTATTTACATTGTTGGTATTATGTGGGTTGGGTCAAAACGATTATGTTGGCGGCATATTTTACTTTTATTTGGCCGCCATATGTAGCGTCCGTAGGAACTTTTAATCAGACTTAAATTCAACTAAGTAATTTCGCATTTGTTTTATTGCAATAAGTTGCTTGTGCACAGTATTGTCTAACATAACCAACCTTGTTTTTGTTGAGCCTCTGTGTCCACTCTATTTACAGAACTGTGCCAGCTGGAGTTAAGTTCTCAAGAGCTTCTCACTGGTTCAAATACACTGTATAGACTTACCCTGTTTGCTTAAGTAAACAGATATACTGATTTGATTATGTACCGTCACGTGCACTAATATGTATACACTTTCCTAAATTTAAATGCAATTTTCGCGAGAAATAACGATTGTAACTTTAGATCTGTGCAGTGTAGTGTTAAGGAGAAAAGTAAATAATCTCAACGTTCCGCCTTACGTTACCTTCGCCTAATTGCTATAAGCGAATATCGTCCCACTGCAGGGCAAAGGCCTCCCTTCCCACCTTCCACATTTCGCGATCTAGTGCGATTGTAGGCCAATACTTTGAGAAAGAGTTCACCTCATCCCGCCATCTCCTTCTAGGCCTGCCGCGTTGTCGATTCCTGCTATTTGGTATCCACTGAGTGGTAGTTTTTGCTTATTGTTCCTCCGACATGTGGCAGACGGGACCAGCCCAGTTCCACTTCAACCTAGCAGCTGTAAGGCCCGATATTTGGGTTTTGGAGCGAAGTATGCTGTTTCTGATGATCTATGATGTTTCTGGACCTTAAGTTTGATATGGATTTTATAGTGAAATATTTTTTTATTAAGTACATTGATCACGAGACTAATAGTTTCTTGTCTACTACTAAAATTGGTTCTTGATCGGTCACCAATTGAATTACTATGCATTAAGTTGACGAATCGATTGAATTAATTGAATCTAAATTCGGTGTGAGAGCAGCGGTGGCCCAGTGGTGGAGACCCCGACTTACGAGCAGTAAGTCGTGGGTTCGAACCCAGCCAGGCGCATTACTTTGTGTAAGTTATTTCATCACCACTGCTCTCAAAACGGTGAAGGAAAACATCGTGAGGAAACCGGCATGTCCTAGAACCAAAAATTCGAAGACATGTGACATCTACCAACCCGCACTGGGCCCGCGTGGTGGATTATAGCCTATTCCCTCTCATAGAGAGGAGGTCTGCGTCCCAGCAGTGGGAACATTAATAGGCTGATTATGCTATGTTATGCTATGCTAAATTCGGTGTTATAGTAGGAATGATTGTTATGTTTACCAAAATCTACAGCACTAAGTAAATTACGTTACGTTGCACGGAAAATTAACCATAAAGTTCGGTACGGGCCCCTTTGGGGGTCTGACACTCAAACCTCCGCTGGATTGGTACCGGCCCCCGAAGGGTTCTAGCGTTTAAGTCATACGTCATCCTCATTATTTATGTAAATATTTAATATTCTGATTATCAAATACTATGAGTGTACGTTAATTAAGAGAATTGGATAATAAGTTCATATGTCTTCGCTATTAAAACTTCTGTATTTAGCGCGCAAGTTTCTTAATTTACCCTTTAAAAATCCAAGTGCATAATATACGGCCATCGCTATTTTGACGTCAGTGCTCGCCGAGGCTAAAAATCATAAAAATTGTGGTTTTTGGACATCCAAGCTCCACTATGTTGAGAATGATTAACTCATTATTAAATTATGTGACGAATTAATCAATAGTTCAATTTAAATAAACAGTGGTAATGATGAATTTTGATATCTTAAGTCGACGTTTCGCGCCAATCGTGCGTGTTTACATTTTTATTTTTCACATTACACTACACAAACGCGTATAGATTCGATAACAAAAATGACAAATATCATTCCAAATATTATAAACAACATGGGAATGCCAAGATCTTAGCGTAATTTACTAATACGGGACCAATAACTCGTAATATTCATTACGACTCCTCAAATTTGTATTCGAAATTGGCGACCATTTTTTTTTTTTAATTATTGTGATGTGTGAAAGCGATTGTTTCAATCGATTCGTTTTTTGTAAATTTCGATAATCGAGAAATTTAATTATAGAATTGAAAAAATCGATAGATGAAAATTAAAATAATTTTGTTTTAAGCGTAAAATAGAATAAATAAATACAATAATTTTTTTTTAAGCTTTATATTAGTAATTTTAATAGTTTTTGGTAAATTGTAGATACTAAAACCGACACAACAAATAGCACAGAATGATCTATGGCTAAATTCGCGCCGTTTGTTTTTCCACATCAAAATTTTAATTATGAATGCATTCGCTGTTCAAATATTGTATTTTACTGGATAATTTATTGTGAGTTTTTCTATTATTAAAATATGCTTTTATTTAACTTCCCTTGTTAGTAAGTATTGGTCAAATCTTGTAACTGAATTTCAAACCAGTTTCCTTATACCGATTGAGCTGAATTTTTGCACACAGCTTTTGTTCTGGTGACAATACATTTTTATGATAAACATTACATAGTCCTGCAGCCAGGATCGTCTCCACACGAGAGAACTCCTCAACGGTTAATAGCGCGGACACGAAACTTTGTATACGCGTTCATATTTGATGGATAAACAAGATTTTTATCATGACCTCATCCCGCAGAGAGAATCGTCTTTTCATGAGGACACTCATCAACGGTGCACAGCATTATCTAATGATGCGGTATCAGAAATGTACAGAATACAACAAAACTAAACATTCGAAAATAAGACTATTATTTTTAAATAATTTTTAATTTTATTTTTCTATTGTTTGGTCGGTTGGATATAAAAAGCCCAGGATCTTGGAAGGCTTAATAAAAATTTATTTGGTTCGCAAGATGAATTTAGTATGGTAAAGTTATTATGTTAGGTTAGATTCGTTATTGTTGTATTCACCATTTACAAATACATATTTTATCAGCCTGTTCTTTCTCACTGCGGGTCAAAGACCTCCCTATGACATTCCAATTTTCTTTATCTTTTGCCTTCTCCGACTACTTACCTTTAATAGTCAATATTTTTTGATACTTAATAAGCTTGGTTTAGTAGCAACCAAACTATTTTTAAGAAAACTCTACTAATGCGAGTCTCTCTTAACTCTTGTCCTGAGGTTTCTGTCGCATAGCTATTCACGGCTTAACTCAAGTGACATGGCCCACGGCCTATGATGGATAACCTGAACTTTGCAGTTGTAAGAAGAGTTTTTAGAGTTGACAGTCAACCGCTTTCGAAGAATAAACTAATGTTTCTTCAGGATACGTCTTATGAATTGCCGATTGCGAAATAAAATACATTAAGTTTGTCGGTCGTTGTCACCGAGGCAGGTCCAAGAAACGCTTGCCTGTCGATTTGGACTCATTCTTGGCTGATTGGCAAAAGAAGCCAAATCACCAGCAGAGTTGGAAAGGATTGGAGGAGGTCTTTGCTCAGCAGTGGGAAAGAATAGGCTAAACAAAAAAAAAAGTTTGTCCTAATCTAACACATAACCGACAAAACGCTACCAATCGATACACAATTTTAGGAATAAATATAATTTATCTTTGGCGGATCAAACCATTTTTTTTTTACAATGCCTACCATGAATTTATATCCAACCATCAGATATTACAAAACAAAATTCGCAATAAATGATAATAGTAAATTAAAACACTTAAGTATAAATGTGAAACAAGCGCATTCCTAATTTAAATTTTGAAACAAAAAAAAAACGCAACCGTGCGTACTTATCTACCTACAATTGAAAATCAATCCATTTCCAGATTTTTTATTTGCTTGAATTGTGAAACTTAATTTCATGCCAAATCTCACGCTGCTAGTTCAACGGAAAGTTAGGAGACCATCCATAAGTTTTTAAAAGAAAGGTAGTCATCAGAACGTTTACTTAGAAGCAAGTTTATTTTTGGGATTACACATTTCCGCGTTTCTTATCATTTATAAATCTCCTTCTCTTGAAGTCAACCAAAGGCATCGAATAATTACTAAATGAAATAATTTAAAAAGATAGCATAAAAAGATTAATTTTTAAATTTAATAATTATTTGAAATTATACCAAAGAGTTTCTATTCCGTTTCAACTCTTTTTTCCAAACTTGATTTCATTGCGAGTATCGATTAGGCTTTGTGCAACTTTATAATCGAATGATTAAACTTTGGATAACGATCAGCACTAGAGTTTTTAGTAATATTTGTCAAGACTTTGATCGTGTTTTTTCATGGAATATGTATGAATAATGGTAAAAATAAGAACGTAGATAGAATGTTACTGTCTTTATTTTGCCCTTTCGAGTTTTTTTAGCAAACGAGAAAGTTGTCTAAGTACCTTATTTCCAGTGCATCTAAGTTACATATTTTTTGGAAGGGTGTAATTTACACATATTTGGTAATTGACTGACGCCGTTTTACCGACATCAACACGTTATTGGAGATATTAACCACAAACTTATGGTATAAAACAGCTGCCGCGACATATTTTTCATAATAAAATCGAATGTTAAAAGTTCACGAAAATTCTTGAAATTCATGACAATTCGCATCACCCCGCCGATTCAGCTGGTGTGTCATGTGTCAAAATCTTGTCGAGCATAGTGGTTAATTCGATGAACATTTCACGCAGAGAGCGAATAAATCAGGGTCGGATGTCAGTGAACTTCAGATTTTAATTAAGTCACCTCAGAGAGCATGTGTGTCAACAGTCACCATGACTTTGCTCTTGCTCTTTATCTTGCAAGGTATTATTCCGTAATTAGAAATTGCGACTTTTCAATATTAACGACGAAAACTTTATATTTTGATGCGTCATCATCATTTCAGCTGAAAGACGTCCACTGCTGGAAATAGGCCGCCTCCTATCCCCCAATATCCCATTGTCCGGTCCCGTGCGTCTCGCATCCAGCGGATCCCCGCAACATTCACCAGGTTATCGGTCCACCTTGTCTTCCTTCGGCCTTCCAACACAAAGTTTTCCGGTTCGCGGTCGCCACTTTTCGATGTGTACTTATGCTTAATTTTAAGTAGGAATGTTTAAGATTGCTAGTTTTTTATTAAAATACAGTCGTTTGTTGTTTTCATAAACGAGTCCGTTTTTGTTCTTTGTAAAATCGTCACTACGAATATTCTTACATGAAGTTTCCCAAGACTCATTAAAAAAATAAGTGATTTCCGAGGTCTTTCAGTGTGCAAGTGGAATAATTATTTAATAAATTGTTTATCAAAAATTCTAAAACTATATCAGAGACTTCCAACCTTATTCTACTTCAGTCGACGTTCGTTGAAAAGCTAACTTTTCAAATACATACATGAATCCGAGACCAAGTTAACTTGAGATATATCATAATATATCTCGCGCTAACTTAGATTTGGATTAAGTTCTCGCACGTATCTGGTAGTTTCAGGAAGTCGGTCAGACGGGTTGGTGACTCCTATTCTTCAGTAACTGAAGATTAGCTAATCGAGTGTGAATATAGATAGGAAGGTTGATTATTAGGTTGTACAGTCTTACTTAGCTATGTTAAACTTCAAAATCAGGATAGCACTTGCCTTAACTCAATTCCTATAGATTTTTTTCAAAAGGGATCCTTATACGCTTCATAACTTTATAACAATCATTGGGTCAGAACTACTAGACTTTAAGCACATTCGTAAAGATTACGTCCTCGTCTGCACCCCTCGGGTAGTTCCAACAATCGTCTTTATTGCCCGCGTGTGTTCGCTTATTTCTTTAACCCAAAAACGGTGCGCGATCAAATGTTTTAAGGTAGTTTGAATTCAAACAAAAAACAGTTGAATGTACAATGAGTTATAGCAGATAACTGACCCACCTTTGCATAAATGATTAACAATTTTTAGAATACGGATCGATAATGACGGCACGGTTGGCGCAGTGGCTGAGCGATTGACTGCTGCGCTTCGTGTCGCGGGTTCGATTCCCGCACGGAACAAATATTTGTATGGCCTACAGGTAGTTGTTCCGGGTCTGGCTGTTTGTGTATGCAAGTTTAAATGTTTGTAAACGCACCCACGATACAGGAGCAATTCCTAGTGTGGGGCAACGTTTCTAAAAAAAAAAAAAAAAGATAGAATTTTATAATTCATATATATTTAAAAATTATAGTATAAAACAGTTATAAAGTTCTATCGATTCGTATTTTAAAGAATCTCTATCATTTATGCAAAGGTGGGTTGTCTAATTGCTATAACTCGCTGTACTGCAAGTTCGAACTTGTACAAATTGATACAATTGAATGAAAGAGGACCGTCGACCTGAGTTCTAAGTCATTTCTATACTAATAAAACTTTGAGAAACTTCATTCTGTATTTTGTAATTGGATCTCAGGTCCATTTGCCATTTAAAATGTCTCTTTACAAATTAAAATGGAAGTGAGTCAGGCGTCACGGTGACTCTTGGAAGTACGGTTTATTGTTATGTTGTTAAGGTTTTCAATTCATTGAAAGCCCATTAGTTTCAATAGTAAAATTTGAAACGTTTATATTTTAGTTACCCGTACTTGGTAGCTCGCTAAGTTTTACACGGAGTTCTTAGCTATTATGTAGTAGCTCATGTGTTGTAATCAAGTTAACTTATTTACTGAAAAGCTATAGAAAACTTGACATGTAGTAACAATGACTCATCATCTGCCTAGCTTTTTCCCAACTATGTTGTTCGCCTTCGGACGTGCGATTTTGACGCTGTTTTCAGCATTTTTAGACCTAACTAGGTCTCCGCCTAGATTATAGTTGCAATAGTACTCACCGTTAATCCCTGTGTTCTGGCCGGCGCGCGGCGTCCAGGTTTGGGGTCGAAAATAAAAAAAAATCACTCAAACACTGGTTTTTTGACCAAAAGTCCAGAATTTTCTTTGGCATCTCCGTTGTTTTATTACATAGATCACTTGCCCGCGCGGAGACGCGAATCTGGACACCTCGCACGGGCGTCTAGCTCAAATAAAAAAAAAAAAACTGGTTGTCAGACTTTCGGGCCACTGACTACTTCTAACGACTGTCAAAGATTTACAAATGACAGCCGGGATCAACGGCTTAAAGTGCTTTCTTAAGACACGGAGGAAACTCGGTATGTAGTGGGTGGCCACCTATTCACGGACCAACCTACGCAAGCGTGGCTTAGCCTGAAGATCGACCCGAGCGGCTGTTATTATTTAGCCTCAAACTCCTCCCTTGCAGCCTGGTATCATTTAAAAACAATAGTCAATAGTAAAGGGTTTATTTAGAATTTGATAAGAAACTCACTTGGACGATTGTTTAAATGAAAAAAAAAGGTAAATTGAGTTTTTTTTTGTCGTTAATATTGTTTTATTTCTTTAACGATTTATGGGACAGGATTGTCAGAAGATATCTTTAGATAATGTGGTTATGTGAAATTCAGTAACACCACCGGGAATCATTTGTGGAGAAAACCCTACCGAAATTCGCTTATCCGACCATTGTTTATGATACGTTAAACAACGAAAAATACGACATTCTCTTGAATTTTGTGCCATGTTTCGCGAAAAGCTCTTTTTTATAACCATCATCCAAAAAAAAATACAGCCATAAATTTTTCTCCAGCAGGTTTAAAGTCTAAAAAAAATTACTAATATCTCGACTGATAACAGTATTGCCCTGGATCGTAGCAACTGGAAGTCATGGGGAGAGGCCTTTGCCCAGCAGTGGGATAATATAATAATAATAATAAGCGTTTATTTATAAAAAGGGGCCAATCTCCTTAGGCCGTTGGATCAAGGGCCTGATTTAAAAGGCAGTACTCCTCGATACGGCTCACATTGTGAGGAGGTTCCTGTCTCTGGAACCCTAACCACCGGTAGCTTGGATCCTGCTCCCGACACCGGTGGACTACTATTTTTTATATTTTTAAATGTCTGTATATGGTTTATAAAAAAAAAAAAAAAATGTATGTGTAAAAAGGAATAAAGGAAATAATTTATTAATATAATGGTGTTTGATAAATTCTTTAAAACCTTTAGTAATACTGTTAATTCGATGACCCAATCAAACATTTGAGCAGAAACGTCATCGTACAAAAAAGTAATACATTTTTCCTCAATTTGAATTAAATTTTCATTATTTTTTCTTATCTTAAGGGTTTTTTTAAGGTTTGGCTCAAAATAAACACTTAGGGCCAATTAAAAGAATAATAAGACCCGTTTTGCTAAAAATCACAAAATTACCATTAACCAGAGCATTAAGCCGTGTTGAAAAGCTCAGGGGAGGAGGTCATCGCAAAAAAGATGTTTAATGACCCATTTCTTAAAACCACAAAATTAATTGCTGTGAAAACATTCAAGGTTCTTTACAAGCTATTAAGTTAATAAAATGTTTTTATCGTAAAATAATATGACTCGTGTTGGCGTCTGAATGAATTTAAACCATTTAGGTATCACTGTTTGGTTCATAAATGTCTATTATATTATCTGTTTAAGTAGTTTCAAAGAATCATGGCCAAAAGTGGTCTGACTATACAGGATGGAAGGGATACCGACGCGCAAACGGTTCCCATGTATTCAGTACATTATTCATTCCTACATAGAAATTATTCATCCGTAAAAAAATCAGCTGTTCCAAACATTTTGACCGTGTAGGTAACACTTCTGTAGTAAAAAGCTGTTTTTTTTTTTAAACCATGAAAAATTTCTATGTAGGGGGGCTCAGAATTGTACTGAATACGTGGTAACCGTTTTCGCGTCAGTGTCCCTTCCACCCCGCATAATAGATGACAGTTTTTGTAGACCTATGAACTAAAATATTTTCTCATTTACGTTTGGCCAATCCTATTATACCAACTACAATAAATTTCCCGACGTCATATCTTCATCGCCTGACGGTCGCAGACTCCAGTCTTCAAGCGCAGGGAAAGTGCGCAAATCTCGGTTTATATGCATCAATCTCGGAATATATTCGCGTCGCGGCGGTTGAAGCGCGACATTACACGCGACGTAACACGAATTTAACACCCATCGCAAATTTTGCTTATGTAGGTCTCACGCATTTTACGGAAATAGTCTGGTAATCATTTCTAATTCCTAGCTAACAGAAAACAAAAAGTAAGTTCTACGTTTATTTAGATTGAAATAGCGTCAGATATCAATAAAATAATAAAAAATACGTTTTTTCCGAATTAATGGATAATTAAAATTTAATTCATCTGATAAATATAATAAACGTAAAGGTAAAGCAATGAAAATTAAATTAAAAAGCAGCAAAAATTAAGAACTTAGAAGTTCATTTTCAACTGAAGCCACAGAGTGCAACGATGTCAGATGAGTAGGGGATACGCTCTAATACGGAATATTGTAATGCGGTCATCAATAAACTGTGATTTGCTATATCTCTATACCCGGAAGAATGATTAACATAGAATATTTTTTGTGGACAGGCAAATGAAACCATTCCTAATCATTCCTTCTAAAAATTCTTGAAATTTAATCTTGGTTTAGTAAAACTATGTAAAGCTGAAATTAAAAGAACAGATATACCGATGTAGGTCACAAAAATGAGAAATTTTTAAATGGTAAACGAACACTAACATTCCGTTACCATGCCGACCGGAACATTTAACTGAAATAGTTTTTCACTAGGAATTCGGGGGTTACAAAATTGCACGTACAAAATTTTTATTCGGGGCAATAGCGTTCTCACACAGGTAGGCCATCTGTACTTATACATGGAGTTGTTTCAAGTACTGCAGTAGCTAGACTATCCGATTTTAAAAGCATCCAAGCCATTCTTTTTTATGTTGACCATTTTACAGATTTCGTATACTTTTACAAGTGATGAAATATTTCCAGATTTTGATAAAACATTTGTGGGGTCTATGATTTACTGACTGCAGTGTGAATGCTTTCGTATCGATTGGGTGTAGTATGTGTGTAGTAAGTGTTTACTGAGTCTGACAGGGTTACCGTTGCGTGATACAATGTTATAGGGGCCTAAGATTAGACCCAGGAACATAAACGCTAAGGTACAACTAACGCATCTTAAAACCTTGATTGCTTGATCCTAGTAAAGTGTTCGAACTATAAAACCGTATAACAGCGCAACAAACTGATGCAAAAATACCAAGAACTTATTGAAACGTCAACTGTAACTACAAGTACAAAGAACGCAAATGAAAACGGTTCTCGTTAGTTGAGTTCAAACATCCGGCACAGAGTACTCTGGGAGTGCCGATGTTGAGGGAAATGGATGTAAATTGGAGACCTGCGGTGACCTCAACCTTTAATTTTCGCTGTACATTGAATGTGGACGGTTTTCTAATGGAATTGAAATCGGTTTACTTTTATATGGAATTCTGCTAGTTGTAGAATATGTTTGCATTAAACACCGCTGAAAAATAAATATATTTGAATTGCACTTTCTGAAATAAACTTCAAGAATATTGCACTTACATCCTTAGATTCATTGAAAACAAAAAACAGCCAAGCCACATTACATTGTAATACGTCACACATTTCCTTACTCCCCGACCTCACTCGTCTCGCTCCAAATTCTTACTTCCAGTATTTTAATTAGTGAGGCATTTCTTCAGTCTTCACTGCGGCCTCTTTCTTGGTTCCGCATATTATATGAATATTATGAGAGATGCGCTGAATACGACAACAACCGTATTACGAGCGACGCTATAAAAGATTGTTGTATGCAATCGTGTTACATAAAACTGTAGTTACAATATTAAACAGCTCTTAAAATATTTGCAAATGAAGTAGCGAGCGATCACGGCACGCGTTACTAAACATATAATCGTTGAACTCGGCAGCAGTTCACGTTGCTATGCAAATGTGGTGCTATGTTATTAGCATGTAGTTATGTAGGTAGTTACAAGAATGCAGTTGTAAGTGTCAGCAGACTCAAATATTGTGTATTGGTATCTGATATGCAAATAGTTACACCTGTCATCATCCATCAGCGGCTGCTACAGAGTACGTAAGTAACTGTGAAGGTCACTGAGAGTTGTGACTTGGTGCTTCTATTTTATAATAAAACTATGAACGAATCTTCGAAAGTAACAAGAAAAGACGATACCTACCAAGTATGTTGTTCTTCTTCTTCTTCGTCGTGTCGATGATTTCCTTTTTGATGTCTGACTGCGGTGCCTCAAAGCAAATTATGGCTCACCTCCTGTCCTGCACTATGTGTGGTTCCACGTGCACTTTGAGAGACCTGTCTAAGGACACCACCAACGCCGTCGAAGTGGCAGAGTTCTGGTCAAAACTAATTTAACATATTGTTAACTAGGCGATAGTAATAAATCATCGGTGTCTTATACATCGATGTTTGCAAACAAAATGGAAACTACTGACGCTGCCATTTATCTTGCGTAGGTATTCTAAGTTGAAGGCCTTATTAAAGTAAGAATTCCGTATATATGTAGTTTGTTTATTTTTTTTTAATTTCAGCAGAGTTTTGTCTATTTTTTTAAGGCGACAACTGCTGCTAAAGTAACGAATTGTGATTTGCTCGTAGCGCCTCTGCATCACTCAGGATTATGTTCAGAAATGTGACACATATTGTCTGTTTAGCTTTGAAATAAAGTACTAATAAGCTGCAAAGAGCACATAAATATAGGAAATTTATCTAAAAAATCCACTGAACGATAACGAGGAATCATTATTTAAATATTTTTTATCCAAAATAAATCAATAAACAACGGTTGAGCAATAAATAAAGCCTTAATTACAGTTATTTTGTCCCAAGTCGTGAAGGCTTTCACATAGGACAGCAGCGGTTCTTATTTAAAACGTAAATAAGAACCGAGCAATTCTCTAGGCTGCGAAATGGGAATCTGGCAAAATCGAGGTCGAAATGGGCATTTGCAACCGAGCTAGTCTGATATCACCTTCCCTTACCCTTGATAGCCAATAACTCAGTTACGTAACCTGCCGTTTAGCACCTAATCGAAAGATGTTGTTTTAAAATTGGGAATTTTGTAGGCCGAAGATTTTCGTTTAGCTCTTATGGAAATAACAAAACCAAATTATTGTAATTTAGCAAATGCACAGTTATGTCATCTGTTTAGTAAATGAGTTTGGCTAGAAGATAATTTCCTTCTGTCAAGTTCGGAACACTTATCATACTATACATATTATGTTGTATTGTATTGTATGACGGGCAAATTACGCGGTTTGGCGTGGAGTTGCAGACACCAGCCCGTTATACAATAAAATACAACACCTCATCCTTTTTAATGCTCACATACCTTTTTTTTCTCGAATGGGAAATCATCAAATGATTCCCTCCCCCCCACTCTGGGTGGAGCGGAAGGGAGTGTCAGACTTCTTCTGACTAAAAGCCATCCATGTTCTTCTTTGCCCTTTGTGGTCCAGGGCCGCGGTATCTCTTTCGAACAGTCCCGCAGGATGGGCTGTGTTAAAACATTACATGACATTTAATGTTTTAGTTTTAAATAAAACAATTTTATGTCGTTAATACTAACATTCTGCGGTGGTATTACAAATGATGATTAAAGAGATACTCCATTAGCAAATACTGTTAATTTTCTGCGGTATCAATGGATTAAATGGCTCAAAGTGATTTTACTACCGCAAATACATTTGTATACCAACATAATGAACAACAATGTAAATTCTTGTTTCGATAAACCACTGGATTGTTTTCCATTAATTTGAGAGTACTCCGATCAACATTAATGTTAGTACTAGTATACAACCAAACGAATACATTTTTTTTATAATAAAGTTTGCCCCAGACTAGGAATTTCTCCTGTATCGTGGGTGCGTTTACAAACATTTAAACTCACATACACAAACAGCCAGACCCGGAAACTACTTGTAGGCCATACAAATATTTGTTCTGTGCGGGAATCGAACCCGTGACACGCAGCGCAGCAATCAATCATTCAGCCACTGCGCCAACCGTGCCGTCGAATTTGATTTGGTATTTATCGATAATTTCGATAATGTTTCATATATTTAAACAAACCAATGAAATGCAGATGGCCGATCATTTATACGTACTATTAAAACCTTTTGGAGGACCATTTAACTTGGAATAAATCTAAATATATTTTATTAGGAACTCAATTTTAAACTTCGACGAATTTAATCTGTACCCGACGCGATCCCTTTCTCACTTTGCAATATAAATCGGGGAACTCGTAATCCTCTTATTGAAAAATAATACCGAAGAAAGGCATCAAAAAATGAAACTTGACGAGACGGCTTAATTTTTTGTGGATATTAATCTTTTTCAACGTTCATGTTGTCATCATTATACCAGAGCAGAGGTTGATAATTTCTTTTCTTTTGTTTAATAAACCAACAGTAATTGTAGACTTCTATTAAAGTTCTGTAAAACTATGCAATTTTAATGAACAAACGGAGGCGCTTCTTTACTGAACGTTCCTCTGCCTCGGGGTGCAATATCGTCTTGTTAGAGACATGGAATTGTAGTTTGAATTTATTCTACGCTAGTTCTTTAAATGGTATTTATTCACAATAGATAAACACTATTGTCTCCTAATTGGCTTGAAGGAAAATTACTTGTTATACTTTATATCAAAACCACAGAGACATAATTTACATTAAAAAGCCAACTTCACTGTTGTAAAAAATTCTACTATTTTACGTGTTCTGAAAGCCCAGTTATCGAAACTGAAACAAATGACTTTCGAATGTCATCAATTAAAAGTTTTACAGTACAAAAACTTCGTCGAGCAAACTTTGTAGTGGATTTCGCAATAGCCGGCACCTCGGCGTAGATTTTCATAAAGTTTTCGTAGACAAAGTGTACTGACAGGTTCCAGTAACTACGTGTATCAGTGTTGTTCTCATAGCACGTCATAGAGAAACGAGTCCTTTGTAAGAGGTAAATTGAACGAGCACAATGCAGCCGTTTTTGAAGTTTATCCTTTATTTAGAAAACTATGAGGAGACAAGTGTTGCGCTAAATTAAAGAGTTTTAACTGTTTTTGTACTGACACTATTACAACTTTCTTGAAAACTAAATATGTGATAGAAACTGAGTTTGAATTTGTTAAAAATTGGGATTAAATATTTGGAATCACACGGCATACAGTTAAGTAAGAAAGTTAGAGAGCCAGCCAGGTTTATCATCCCCACTTACCAATTGTTTGTACTTCTCTACTTCGAGTAACGAGTACGCTTCACAAACGTTACGGTGTTTACCTACAGTTATTTTTTTAATTTATTTTATTTCATAGAATGTATAAAATAATGATTTTTGAACTCAAATAAAACAGAAGGCAATGGTCCCACAGTTTTAGTACCATAATAAAAAATGTTAAGGAAAGCAAGTTCTAACAGAATTATCGTATTCTTTTTCTTTGGCCGCCATTTTCAAATTCGGATCAAAATGTATACAACGTGGGCGATGTCCTTTAAGCTTACCTTAATTAGGATTACGAAGGTGCACATCTTTTCGGGTTAACGTGAATACGAAAAGCATTACACGGTGCGAGGGTAGCAGGGTGCTCGAGCCGTCGACCGTCGTTGTACACCAGAGGGTCATGTGAAGAGGAGCTTTGTAAACATAATTAATGTGCTAATAGGTGACATGTTGAGCGCTTGATCTAATGAAATGAGAACCTTAGTGAATGTATTGTCTGAGAACCAAGAATTTAATTTGAATCTAATCTAACTTGAAACTCATAATAAAATATCAAATAAGCAAGCTCTACCTAATATAAAAACACTTGAAACATTATCACTCGAAGTACAGCTTAGAATGTAAAAAAGAATGTCTAGTTCCTGCTGTTACTTAAATTTCATTACTAAATGTTCTGTTTTTCACGGAAAATAAGAAAACATTGTTCTGTAGCTGGATCAATCATGTTGATCTCGAATATCTTTGTATTATATAGGGTAACCACTCTTCCTTGTACAATATAGTCTGCGATGACCTAAATAACGTTCAGAACTTCGTCGCGAGTCGTCTGAAGGCTTTGGTCCGAGCTCCTCCGCACCAATCTCGTCTTGAACGATCCACTTACATAACATAACTCCTTGTGACCGATGAGAGGTATCGTTGCTTTCCACATGCTTGAAATCTCGAGTCTATCGTAATACTCTTTTGTTTGGTGAATACGTTATGATTCTCAGTAACGCTAAGCCATAATAGCGTTATCATGATAGATAAATACCATTCTCGATTGTAATATCCGGCACAACTATCTAAACAGACCGAGCTATGTGTCAAATTAATGACAAAACTTGCCACCTAACGACAGTTAACTAATAACAACAGATTTCAGATGACAGAACTGTTTTGAAGTAACTAATCTGTTTTGTGGTTTATCTAAGTCGTGGTTAATAATGATCCTCCCGGTTTACTGCTGAACAATACAATACTAAGTAAGAGAGATCATGGGCGTCGCCTGGGGGAGAGCGGGGCAGGGGGGCAGCTGCCCACCTGATGACCTGACTAACTTTTCCTGTCTCAAGTCACAGAATTAGTAAGTATGTAAAAAGTTGTAGCGTACAGTAGAATCACCCGCAAACTAATACATTTTTCTGGCTAAAAATGAGCATATGAGTACTCGTACTACCGCTACAAACTTACAAATTATCGTCAACAGCTACACCCGGTGATACTAAACGTTTACGATCAAATAATGTTGTGAGTACCTATTTAATATCTTAAGCAGCTACGTGCCGTTACATGTTACATAACAGTAACGAACATGAATTGTTCCAGAGCGAATAAAAGCAATTTCCTTTAACGTTGCAACTATGGCTTATTTAAACCTAATTTACTAACCGTATGTTTAAACAGAATAAACTTTACGGAGCTGATAACCATTTTCATCTCTTGGACACTAAAAAAAAACAGCGAATATTCTTTATTTAAAATAAGATTAGGTTAGTTTAAGTTATGTTTTCCGAAATTATAATATTATGATTGTATTTTCTTCTTAGCGTGTCGATGGCAATCTAAATTGTGTCGGCCCAGAACTGAGCTACTAGTTTATGATTTAGTGATAATTATTTTCCTGTTCATTGTAACAAAATTGCTATAGAAGTGGTAAATTCATTTGTTTAGACAACGTAAGGACAACATATCCTATCTTACCTTTAGTTAGTCAGTTTTTCTAATTTCCCAAAGAAAGTCTTTTACGATTCATTATACACGGTCAGGTAACTGAAGTCTGACCTTACCTTCGTACTATTGGCTCCCCACGTAAGTCTGTCTAGACCTTAGTTAACCTTTACGTTGTCGTGAGAAAATGTCCAAAGGAAATTAGTTTGCGGTGACTCGAGAAAATGGAAGCGTCCTAACGTCTTATATTGATCTCGAGGTCAAATGGCTACTGGGGACCACGTAGATTCTTTTACTGAGCTCGAGAAGAGAAAAATGTGTTATTGGCTTTGTAACAATCTGCAAGGTATAATAGTTATGTCTACGAAAAGGATTACGTAACTAAACATACTCTATATAGATAAGCTTCTTCCGAAGGCTTTCTCAAACTACCAACGTGTTTCAACTACACCACTTTTAGTTAAAACATCGGGATATTCCGAACACCGTGTCTAATATTAACACGTCAGTAGTATCATTTAAGTAGTTTCTGTGGTGTGATTAGTTTAGTAACTCTAGGTGATTTCTGATTAGTATTTGCAACTAGCGTGATGTAATTCGCTATTGGTAATTAACTTCCGATCTTCTTCTTCCTGCTCTTGTCCCATATTATTTAGGGTCGACGCAACACGTTTTTTTCTTTCAGTTTTCAGTGTCAGTTGTCACGCTATCATTCACTCCTTTTCCTTCATGTCATTCCTCACACAATCCATCCATCTGGTAAGTAACTTGCGATCATTACCGGAAAATATGATTATGATTACCTACACTGATCTTAATGCTGTAATTGCGATAATAGTCCGAACCTCATTGTGTTTCTGTGAAGAAATTACAATAACCACATAGGTTTTCTAATTTCTGTTGTATTGCAGCACTTTGGGACTCAATACTTCTAGTCACAGTCATGACTAATTAGCAAGCGAACTATCCGTTCTCTTATTTGCTGTGATTGTGAATAGGTAAGAGGACAGAATTGCTAACTACGTATTCGACTATTTGCGGTTCAGGGCAGTCAATGAGCTCTTCGAAAGCGTAGAATCAGATATGATGTTTGCTTTTGTAACCAATTAACATTATGCTGACTAACCAAAATTGATTTGACGTGAATACACAGATGATGAATGATTTCGATAAATTGGTTGTGTACGTTCTGTGTTGCATTTATTTATTTACTAGCCTATGCCCGCGGCTTCGCCCACGTGGAGTTCAATTACTGTCCCACGGGACACACTACCGTAATAAAAAGTATCATATGTGTTAATTGTTATAAACTATCTGTGTGCTAAATTTCATCCATATCCGTTCCGTCATTTTTGCGTGAAAGAGTAACAAACATCTATCCATCCTCACAAACTTTCACATTTATAATATTAGTAAAATAGAACTTATGTGTAATAGGAAGACAAGTAGGTTTGTTGCAGTTGCTTCATGTTGTTGAGTAAATACTGGCGCTAGAAATAAGTAAGAATTTTTGAATTGTGGTTAGTGCTTAAATAATACCTTAGTATACGTTATTTGTAATTCTGAGGAGAAGAAATATGCCGCCATGGGATCTGGAGGCGATAGTCCTCGCACGCCTGCACGAATGGCGCGCGGAGGCACTACGTCGGGAGGAAACTCCGCTGCCGCGGCAAATTGCTGCTCAGCGGACAGACCTCCGGCGTGATCTCATGGCGACATGGAGAGAGCGACTGTCGCAACCCCGTGCAGGGCACGCCACCATAGTGGCGATAAGTCCCCTCTTTGAGGAGTGGCTAGAGAGGCGCCACGGCGCCCTCACCTACCGCCTGACGCAGATCCTCACCGGACACGGTTGTTTCGGGAGGTTCCTGCACCGAATCGGGCGGGAGGAAACGCCCGGGTGTTTCCACTGCGAGGATCGTCCGGAGGACACGGTGGAGCACACCGTGGAGGTCTGCCCCGCTTGGGCGGAGCACCGCCGTGTCCTCGTAGCGGCGATTGGCGGCGGCGATCTCTCGCGTCCGGCCTTGGTTCAAGCCATGGTCCGGAGCGAGAGGGAATGGGAAGCCGTCACCTCCTTCTGCGAAGCAGTCATGCTAGTGAAGGAGGTGGCGGGACGTGAGAGGGAAAGAACCTCACGTCCCAGTCGCCGCGGGAGACGCCCTGGGCGTTGGGGGTCACGTGGTGGCTCCCGGCCACCGTAGGCGCGTGCCTGTGGACGGCGAGTTATGGGCCAGCTCGCCGTCCGGCCGTCTTATGACGACAGGCCGTGTCGACGGCGCGTTCGTGTTCCACGTGCGCCTCAAAGAGATGTCAGCAAATAAGTAGGGGTCCGCAAGGGCCGATGCCTGCCAGGGCTGCGGGACTGTTCGAAAGAGATACCGTGGCCCTGGAACACAAAGGGCAAAGAAGGAACATGGATGGGTTTTAGTCAGTACAAGTCTGACACTCCCTTCCGCTCCGCCCAGAGTGGGGGGGGGTCATTTGATGATTTCCCATCCGGAAAAAAAAAAAAAAAAAAAAGGAGAAGAAATATTTAATTAAGGGGTCTTGTCAAAGTCCAATTCAACTAGAACGGCATAGCTATCCAATATTTATACAATCCATATTCCTTTGCCCTGCAGTAGGATACAAATGGTTGATAATAATAATATCCCTGCAAATAAATTACAACTGAGTAATACAGCGTAACATTGTGTCTATGGAACAAGGAGTTGTTAATAAATTTTACTAAGAAGAACACAACAACACAACAAGAACACATTACATGTACATTTAACAAGAACTAATTAGAAAAGTATCGCATTATATTGTATGTCAAATGACATTTTTCTTTTACTCTTTGACCGATAGCGACCCGTCACAACTACGTACGACAACATTCAGAACGAGCAGCATTTGTTCAGACACAAAGAAGCTTTTTATTCAGAGACACGGTCCTACATTCACAAACGCTCAAATCCAATTATCACCATGTGACACTCGTGTTCATGCGACGCGGCGACTCTAACTGTGAAAGCTTAACCAGGGTAATGTGATTGTGGGTAATCAATTCATCTAAATTGAAATTAGATTGCCAATGTTTTTAACTGAGTTAAATCAAATTAGATGTCATCCATTACGACTTCACAAAAACTCATTTTTATCTTTTATACAAATAAATAAAATTGAAGGGTCTGTTAGTAATTTCAAAATAACAGATTTTTACAGAATGCATATCAAATACATGGAATGTATATGAGTATATACGGTACTTATAACAAAACATTTTTTTATTTGTATCTGTCACCCTACTTGTTTCGTCTAATCTGCGAAACGGCAGGACTTTGACAGGACTTTTACCGGCAGATAGAAGATGTTATAAGGAGTAATTAAGACTTCTTTTATTTTAGAAAAAGGATAAGGGTACCGTGCAAAAATATTGACACCCATGAAATTGTTAACAAAATCCTTATAAAAATAATAATATATTTTTATAATAATTTCAAGCGGACGCAGGTAGCGGGCAACAAATAGTTAAAAATAAAATGTAATCATAAGAAAACCTGCACAGGACATGAATAAAGCTTACGCTTGTGAGCCTTGAAATTCAAAGTCAAAAAAAGTCTCGAAAATAAAACAATTATCTGAAAGAATGAGACATTGCTTACAGTAGGAACTGTCTAGTCCCACGACGACTTCCTTGAGGCGTTACATGAAATTGTGTTTGCAAATTAAAGCCGAAGCTTACATCGCACCCTAAAAGATTTTCAACGGCTAATCTTGGAGAAGCGTGTTATTTCGCAAGCTCTAGACTGTTTTGATTTAAAAAAAAATCTCCGTGTGAAAACCTCACGCTACAGTATGGAGGTACTGATTATAGTTATTTTAACCTAAGGTTCACATTAATACTATATACTAGCTGGATGCCCACGACTTCGTTCGTAAAATTGACAAAGTTTCATACAAACTTTCAACCCTCGTTTGAACCCCTTAGGGGATGAATTTTTAGACATCCCTTTTTAGTGCAAATGTACGTCATTTAAGGAACGTTTTTGCAAATTTTTATTGTTCTAGACCCAGCGGTTTCAGCTGTGCATTGATCGATCAGTCAGTGAATCAGTCAGCCAGTCAGTTCCTTACTTTATATATATAGATTACCACCTACGGCAGACCTGTCGTACGCACTCTAGAAACAAGTAGGTAAGTTCTTTAACTACACACTCATCTAAGTAAGTTAGCCCCATCTCAAGCGCTTCAAGGAGTAACTACTAATTTTATAAAAGATCATTAAATAATCAGATGATTTATGTGTCATCTGTTTTATAAGTATTAGAATCGATAGCAAGTGATAGGTATAAATAATTATATTTAATTTACATGAACCAATAGGATGTTTCTTATAAGTGGCAAATATGTATATTTGTCTAACCATCTATCTATAAATTATTTGAAATTGATACTAAAAGAATAAGTACGAACCTACCCGACAAACAATATTATTAAAAATGAATTTCATCGTCGCATAGCGTCCCCGTCGCCTCCATGTTTGTGAAATTATTTAACAAAAATGAAAAGCTAACAACACTGCTAACTGAGCAAACGGAAACTTGTTCTATCTCGGCTCGTAAAAGAAAAATGCTTTTTATTGAAAGTTCATATTTTGGAACAAGATATAATAAAACTCAATCACCGTGTAGAAGAAAAGTAATACGGCCCAGCGCATAAATCTACATGAATATGTCACATTTATTAAAATCTCAGTTAAAACGTGACTTCATCCTATATCTGGCCAAAAAGTTTCGTAACTACATAGTTTTGTCCACCGGTAAATATATTTTTTTATCCTTATTTAGAGCAACTAAAAGTAAATTTTGTTTTAGACTGCCTTCACACTTTGTCGCATATGTTTAACCAATATGAAGGCCAAATAGAAAAATTGGAAACGTACGGTACAGAGCGGAGACAAATTGAAAATAATTCAATTTCAGGTCACGTCTGTGGAGAGATGGTAAGCCGAGATAATCAAAAACACTACGGACTATAGGAATAAAACATTATGGACTGACAAGTAAAATTATTACCACTACAGATAGTATAATTAGTTCTATATAAGTTTGTGTCTTGTTAAATTTTCTGCTTTGTTACCATAGTGTACAGTAGGGATCATTTGTATGTTGTGCGTGATTTGTATATTTGATTATATGTCCTGTTTATAAATAAAAGGTGTTTAGACGATTACTTGAGACAATTATTGGAAATAAGCATATTTTACATTTCACTCTTTTGACGCCTAGTAGTAACTGGGTTGTGGAGGTCAGAGGCAGTCGCTCCATATCAAATAATGATATTCAGCTGCATCCGATTAGAAGCCGACCCCAACATAATATGTAGTTGGGAAACGGCTAGTCAGATGATGATGACTGTTGACGCCTATCTGTCTCTCTTTTCCTATTCCAATTTCAATCGTATTGTTTATTTCCTTTTTCTTTTCAACGTACCAGAATTATTTCTTTCTTTCTTATTCTTTATTGCACACAAAATAACAAGTATACATACAAATTGCAATAATATAGCTTATGTACAATGGCGAGCTTAACCCAGAATTGGGTTTTGGAGTTAATTCCTAAATCACCACAACGTTTATGGTCTCTACAGTACATAGCTGATGCATTTTTGACCAAAATGGCCATATACGTAGGATCTATTGTGATTCAATGGCTATTCAACGCCTAAGATTCATGTTTGCCACAAGCTGTGGACCTCCAGTTAGTAAGGCCATTTGGGATGTATGCAACACGTTAACATCATATCTTGTTGTTTGATCAACACATCGTCCATTGAATTCCCCAATACTCCTTCCTCACAAAACGCAATACAACAACAACAGTGTCTGGGTGTATATCTGACAGCGAGTTAAATCGATACAGATGATAGCATGAGGATAGGCCTTAATGTATTATTTGTAACTGATCAATATGTAATTAATTTGTCCATCAATATGCAGAAGATTTTATTTGAATAAGAATTTGTTTTCACGTCTTCACTGGCTTTGACCATGAACTCGAATCGTAACTTTTCCATTTTTCCTGGTAACCAGCTGTAGAAATGTTATTTTATAATGGGTTTATGTATCCTTGGATACTATGGTGAACAGTAAAACTCTAACTAAAATTGAGTTGCTCTGAAAAGAGAACACTTTATTCAGTTACAAAAACCAGTTTTAACAGTAATACATTCCTTAACCTTAATTAATAACAAACTCACCTGAAAAGAGAAACAACGTTTAAAGCTATTGCTTCACCAGTTCTCAATCAATATTATTTAAATATTCAAACCACAATCTAATTTTCATAACCTAATTCGCATGCTGTATCAATTATGTCAATCTGACAGACAGCTCCCTAGAAACGACCAAGTTCACTCACAGATAACTTATACATCAAAGTCATTACGCGGCAAATTCAAACATACTTAAATGAAGTGTCAAGTACTTTGTTGTCATGCCGTTTTTGTAATGTGGCCTTTACTTTTTGAAAGATTTGTGTCTGTACTATTCCATTATGTAATTTTACAGGTTGTAACTTGTTTGGGATGGCATAGGTCCGGCCATCTAAATCCGTGATTGTCGTTACTCAAATAATATTTGTTTTCACGTCTTGACTGGCTTTGACCATGAACTCGAATCGTAACTTTTCCATTTTTCCTGGTAACCAGCTGTAGAAATGTTGTTTCTCTTTTCAGGTGAGTTTGTTAATAATTAAAGTTAAGGAATGTATTACTGTTAAAACTGGTTTTTGTAACTGAATAAAATGTTCTCTTTTCAGAGCAACTCAATTTTAGTTAGAGTTCTACTGTTCACCATAGTATCCAAGGATAAATAAAACCCATTATATAAGATAAATTTTATTTGAGCTTTGAATAGACGTATCGGTTAGTCAGGTAGGTTCAGTGCTGTTTGTTACTACATTCTGTAATACAACACATACGCACTCAGCAACCTCCATTATGCGATTGTCGTCACATAAACCGATCACGTCTACCCTTGGAGACACGCACGTGAACCAATGTCTAACATTATTACCTACCCTCCCGCGACCTATAACTTATAACGTGCACGCACTTCACACGTGCCTCACAGACACACACAATAGATACTAATGGACACATCTTCAGTTTATCATAACGTGTATAACTGCCCATTAGGTGTCGTACGGACATGGGTCAATGATAACTAAATTACTGAATTGAAATACAAGTAATTGCTTTACATTAGTGGCATGGCTAAGGGCACGCCACCATAGTGGCGATAAGTCCCCTCTTTGAGGAGTGGCTAGAGAGGCGCCACGGCGCCCTCACCTACCGCCTGACGCAGGTCCTCACCGGACACGGTTGTTTCGGGAGGTTCCTGCACCGAATCGGGCGGGAGGAAACGCCCGGGTGTTTCCACTGCGAGGATCGTCCGGAGGACACGGTGGAGCACACCGTGGAGGTCTGCCCCGCTTGGGCGGAGCACCGCCGTGTCCTCGTAGCGGCGATTGGCGGCGGCGATCTCTCGCGTTCGGCCTTGGTTCAAGCCATGGTCCGGAGCGAGAGGGAATGGGAAGCCGTCACCTCCTTCTGCGAAGCAGTCATGCTAGTAAAGGAGGTGGCGGGACGTGAGAGGGAAAGAACCTCACGTCCCAGTCGCCGCGGGAGACGCCCTGGGCGTTGGGGGTCACGTGGTGGCTCCCGGCCACCGTAGGCGCGGGCCTGTGGACGGCGAGTTATGGGCCAGCTTGCCGTCCGGCCGTCTTATGACGACAGGCCGTGTCGACGGCGCGTTCGTGTTCCACGTGCGCCTCAAAGAGATGTCAGCAAATAAGTAGGGGTCCGCAAGGGCCGATGCCTGCCAGGGCTGCGGGACTGTTCGAAAGAGATACCGTGGCCCTGGAACACAAAGGGCAAAGAAGGAACATGGATGGGTTTTAGTCAGTACAAGTCTGACACTCCCTTCCGCTCCGCCCAGAGTGGGGGGGGGGGGGTCATTTGATGATTTCCCATCCGGAAAAAAAAAAATAAAGAAGTGGCATGGCTAGCTGTAGCTGTGAATACTACACAATGCGTTTTAATATTTTCTTCATTTGGTTAAATAATATTACTTCAAAACTCGACATGAAGGTATCGTAAGTGCATTTCTACAAATTCTCTCAGACGGTACAGAGTAAACATTAAGAGCATTATCTAGGTCTCACTCGTATTTGTCTCACTTTTGTGAGAAAAGCATCTGGCTTGACGTACAGTTAAGCGATTTGTTGGAAGTGCCTTCAGAGCATCATTATTGAACGCAAAGTATTAACTGTCCAACTGCGACACGATAGAAGTGCAGCCTCTCCCCATGACTTCTAGTTCTTTCTGACTAGGGCTTATGTGGACCACCGGTCGTTTATGCAAAGCTCGCCCTGCCACAAGATCTGCGCCTTTTGGGTGTCACGACTCCTTATAGTGGTTGTTTTGGCCCGCAGCCCAAGCTTATCAGCTTTTTGAGCAAAGTCAGTATCTAATTTATCTTTTTGGCATATGCCCAGTAGACCTAGCCTAACCCGGCCATCCATCTATCGGTCCCAAGTTACCGCTTGGGTTCATCAAAGATAACCGAACCGTACTCAAATACTATCTAAAGTGACCACGTATCGCTCAAAGTGAACAGGAATTTCTTTTAGAATTCGAATGACCCATCCACTTCTTTCAATTGAGCACTATTGTTAGATACAATTTATGTTAGATTTCAGGTGGATTCTATTATTCATGGAATAATCTCTACCTCTTTTCTATTTAACAACTGAAAAAGGCTATTTAGGTCTGCTTACGTTCAGTCGCAAACTTCTCTGAAACTCCGCCTGCTGTCCTCACCATCAATAGCCATAACCTGACCCAGTCAACAGGCATTCAAATCTCGTTTTATTTATTTATTATTAATTAAAACTTCATGTACAATAGTGGTACATAGGCGGACAATGCCACAAGGCATTCTCTACCAGTCAACCTTTGGGTTAAATAAGAAAACATTGTGATAGGGTACAAAATAAATATAAGGTCTATCTTTTCATACACGAAATATTTTAAGAGTAACTTCTGTAAGTCGTAAAGTCGCCATAGCAACTAAAAAAAAAATTATCTGAGTGATTTTTTTTACAAAATTATTATAATTCTAAATTTTTTGAGACTTTTTGCATAAAATCTACTCCCATATTCTTACAATGACAGTAGGTAAATACGACGTAGTAAACTAGCGTAATGGATGCTTAAAAATATGAAGCCAGTATTTATTTTGTGGGTCAAGTAATTTTAAATTATTTATTTTTTTATAATAAAATATACTCAGATAAAAAAAAATCCCTTGAAATGGCTTTGTTATAGCCGTTAGATGATTCTCTGAAAATATTTCGTGTAGGAATAGTTAGACCCTATATATACATATTACAGATACATCAATAATTTATTAATAGTTAATAGCTGAATAAAATAGGCCCTCGAAAGAGCTCTTACCATGGCAAATGCGATTAGACGGAACTGTTGAGGAGGGCTGCCGGCACCGAAGGTGTGACATTACTGTTATGTACGATTCAATTACTATTTAGATAAATACGTAACATCTGTTCAATTCAAAAATCCAAACTCCGTACGAAAGCATCAATTGTAAACAACGAACATAACAGACAACTGATTGTATTTACACATCATTATTTCTGTTCAACGTTACCGGAGCGCATCAATCGCAACAACATTGAGCAAATCGTAACTGACACATAGAAAACAAAATAAAACCCTCAATAAAGGAAAGTAAATAAAGATACACGACAACGACGTATACGTCTAACAGTTATTTTATAACAACTTGGCAGTTGTAGAAATATTAAGAATGAGTATTTTATATGAATTCACTGCTGGCTTCTCTGTTCCCTGATTAATAAACTGGATCGGAGAACGAATTTTTTGACGCCCTTTATTTTTTTTCTGTTTTTGATTGTAGGTACATATTTTTCGTTTAGATTTGTATAGTAAATAATGTAAATATTTTATGAGAATGTTTTAAAAAAATAAAACAAGAGTCTCGAAATACAGGTACAAAAATATAATTTCCATTACATTATGTCTTTGCTGTGTTAAAATAATTAACAAAATTATTACAAATTGTATACCTCACTAATTTACAATGAGATCCGTCTTATAATAAATAACATTTATGAAACGCCACTCTTTTTTCACCATAAAATGCATAACAATGTTCGTTGCTTTTACGAAAATACGTAACTAAATATTATTAAGGTCTTTAAGTTAAAATACATTTATACTATCATTTACAATATTATGTACACTATTATTATACCTAAGCTGCTTGTCATATTACATCCCTGTATCACTGTATCACTCACATGGAAAGGTAAGTAGTTTACTACACACTACTAAGGCGGTGCTTCTTGCACGCGCTGCGAGCTGTGGTCGGCTGCTCGGCTTGGCGTCCTGTTGAGTAGGAAGTCCAGGTCATGTGATATCTTGTGCAGCACTTTGTCAGTGTGTGTGTTCGTGCTGTGAGCAGTTGTTGTGTCATGTGCGTGTGTGGTGACTAGTTGTGTGTGTGAGTGGTTGTGCTCGGCGCTGCACTCGCGGTGGATGGAAGGCAGCGAGCTGCTGCACGACAAATGCGATGCGCGCTTCTTGAGACAGCTCTTCATCGGACGCGCCGACACGTCGGGCGTCGACTGACTGCAGATCGTACAGCTCTCCTGAGACAATGATGCTGAGATTAGATTACAAGTTGACACGTTAAGTGCATTTGTGTGTAGTTGCACTACCTTGGGCGTATCGGCGCTGTCCCTGTAGGGGCACGCGCGTGTGTCGCTGACGTGTGGCGGCACGCGCAGCTTCACACACACGTGCAACATACCGCCATCACCTTCTAACATAATGCCACCAGTTACAATCATAACAAAACACAAGCGAAGAGAGGTTTTAGGGTCGTTGCGGAACAGAAAAACCAGCCTCAGCTTAACACAGTATTTACGACAGATAAAAATTAACGATTTCTTAATTATACATAAGTTTATTAATGCGAACGTATTATATAAACCTTCCGGAATAAATTATTTAAATAAGGGTGAAAAATTGGATTTTTATATGGTTATAAGTAGATTTGCCAAGCGACAGCGGAGTCTGTAGCCTAGTGGCTCGTACAGTTGTAGTGCTACCTGTGGGTATGAGGTCGCAAAGTGCACGCGTGCGTGTGCGCGGTGACTGCAGCTCGTGCTTGTACTCCACGCACCGCACTATGTCCGCCACACACGCGCCGCTCGACTGACGCCTGCACCAACATACCAACGTGTTAGCTCTGATGTAGACAATACCCTTTTATTATAGGTCGCGACTGAGTAATAGTGAGATTGTACCTCAGACCTCACCTGTACATGGTTTTCGGGCTCTCTACCGGCGGCGCTTGCCAGTAGGTGCTAGCGGGCGACACATGAGACGAGGAGCACTCCACCTCGCGAGCTTGTTTTATGTACACTACAACAATGTGATGACAAAAGCTTAGAACGTACCGCTAAACAATCACGAGAAGAAAACCAAACAGTAAAAGTTGTATTCACACTTATTGTAAAAAAAAAATGTAAACATTATGCATATCAAACTTAGGTAAATATTCGGCGGTTACGGTAATTATGCCTATTTTTTATGCTCCGACTGTTGCGTATGTTGTGTCAGGTCGCTGAACTCAATTCATATTAAGGTGTTAGGGTCTGATTGGTACCTATTTGGAATCATAGCAAAATTATGTGACAGAAAGAATAATGTCACTCACGACTATGTGAGGCGTCTCCCTCGGGCGCGCCTTGCCACTCGCTGTGTGAGGAGAGCGTGAGCAGACGCCGCGCTGCCTGCAGACATTCTTCGTCCTTGATCACGTAGCACACCAGCATCGCTATACCCTGGACAAGCGATAGGAGATGAAGATTGAGCCCTATGGTTATGACGATAGGAATCAATGTAGTAGAGACTCACATTAGCGAGCGCGGCAGTGCTTAGTACTACGGCGCGCGTCACGCTGGTCTCTGCGGGCTGCACGTACGCCACTCCAGCCGCTTGCGTTGCTGCCGTAGTGGCCAGCAGCACTAGTGTATGCCGCACTACTCTTGCTCGCTCGCTTACGTGCTCTTGTCTGGCCGGCTTGTGCTCGAGTCCTTGCCCCCTGAGCGCAAGTGCGAGAGCGAGTGCAAGCACGGCTAGTAGCGCTTGGCCTACAGCACACACGGCGTTGGTGGCCGCGCCCAGCTGCAGGGGCGTGCTGCCCCACAGTCGAGCTGTCAGCCAGCATAGTATGCACACGCCTGCAAACAGTTCAGTTGAGAATAGTGACACGCGCGATCCTCTTGCACACCGGCCCGTCTACACCTACACGTACCGCTCAGTAGTCCGACAGAGGGCGCGCGCGTGGTTGTGGCAGCTAGCTCGGCGTGCAGCAGCAGCGGCGCAGCACACAGCGCCGCGCAGCCCGCCATCCAGCATAGCACCGCCACCCAGCCCGCGCCGCCACCGCATGCCACGTCCTGCAGTGTATATCAGTACTTCACTCATATATTACTTAAACCGCATGATACACAAGACTAAACAGACTTCAACTCACCTGGCTCGTGTCACATTCAAGTAGAGCCAACATGGCTGCAGAGTGAAAGCCCGCAGTGGCAGCTTTCAGCAGCACTAGCAGCTTCATCTTACTGCCAGCTACCAGGCCGAGGAGCTGCAGCAATGCCGCCACTAGACACATTGCACCTCCCAGGCTAACAGTAATCTTCACGATACCTCGTAAGTCATTCTCTGAACCTGTCTGAGAAAAACAAGATTCAGATGTTATCGAATGTTGTAACATCATTATATTACTTCTACTAAAGTACTCACAAATGCTTCTCTCTGTACAGTTAAGAGTGCGATGGTGGCGGGTCCCCTACAGTGGCACGCGACGTGTGTGTGCTCCAGTATGCTCAGCTCACATGTCTGCGTACTCCACACGCGTGGCGACGAGCGTGACCGCCCTCCACACGCGAGCTGAGATGCTGACCAAAACAACTACATGAGCTCAGTACATTCTTGTTGACATCGTTGCAGTAGAGTTGTGTTGGTGGTAGGTATGTACTCACCAATAGCGCTATAGTTCTTGCAGTGTGTGAACAGCAGTGTGACAGTGTGAGGGAGCGTGGGATCAACTCCCGCGCCGCTGACAGACACCTGCAGCTGTTGTGATGCTACTGTATACTCTGTTGCGCGGCCGGATCTGGAATAGTTGCCGCTACAGATATCGTGTAAAAGGGAAAGGAAAATAACTTAAATAAACAACAACATAACTATACCAAACAAAATAACATAAGTTACTGAAAAACCCGAAATAATAATTAAAATATAATCTCAAACCAGGACTGAATCCAGAATACAAAATTTTTCCGTTGTATTATAAACAGCAAAATCCCGTTTCAAAGAGAGGGTCCTTACTTATACTCGACGTATCTTCTCAACGACGGCAACCTTGTTCCCAAGTCATGATACAGCACAGTGACCACGGAAGCATTGTGAGTCCTATCCGCCAGCTCCACTCCTGCTGACGTCACGAGCCACTCCTCGGTCCCCACTGGAGGTGTCTGAAGCTCGAAGTGCGCCGCGTTGTCCAAGTGTGCTGGTTTCGTTGTGACTGTGAACTCGTGGAACCGCTTGTCGAAGTTACTCCTCATGCCGGCTGTGTCCACCACCGCGTTTTGGAGATCAAATATTTTCTAATAGGAATGACACAGCGTATCAATGTAACATTCTAAACTAAATGAACTTTACTATGCTTCAAACAAATTTAAATTATCTGTAGCTAGATACCTCCTCATCCAGGAAGGCATCAGGATGTGTGAGCAGGTGGTCATAGATGTGCAGCAGATGCTCCGTGCTATGGTACCTGTCAGCTGGCTGAGCTGCAGCAGACATGAGGTAGTGCAGCATGTGTGCTGTGTGTGTGAGGGAAGGCTCGCCCTCGCCCGGGTGTATTGCCAGCGAGCGCAGCAATGCACCGTACTGCCGCAACACGAGCGACACAGCGCGCCAAGAGTAGCCCAGCGATATGAGAGTAAACTGACAACATCATGACGTTTAATTTGGGTAGTAATGGTTAATAAAGCTTTATAAATAAATAAGTGGTTAAACAGAATCTTCAGTACAATTTGTTCAGTTTTCGTTTACCTGTTCATAAATATCTCTAAGTGAGTCTGCAACACAACCAGAAAAATCCGGTAGCATCCATTTGACTCCGTGTGGCCCTGTTTTCGGTTCACAAAACCTGAAAGTAAGTTACCTAGTTAAAACACGGCATGGTTATAGATGTTATTACAGGTTAAATTATCTGCAAGAGAATGGATCAGACTGACATTCTTAAATATTAATTTATTCAGTATCATCTACTTACCTAGTAATCTCTCCGGTGTGTCCAGGTGGACAGGAGGCTGTGGCGTGCGCTCCCGGAGCCGTCTTCGGCCAAGGTAAGCCATGGGAGGCGTCACTCTCACACGCTAAGTCGTCAGCTCCTAGAGCCCACATGGTCACGGCCTTGGCGTTGGTGCCAGATACCGACGATACTTGACACCGGAACTCACTGGATTTCTGTTTAAAATTATGGATGTTTTGCACATTTTACTAGTAGACTAAAAATCGTATTACCTATGCCTTTGCAAACAATATGTAACGCACCTGTACATTATAAAGTTTGAGCACGCTCCCCGCGGGGAACAGATCCTCCCAGACCTCTCTGCCCGGCGCCATCGGCAGCAGCGCCCTCTCCCTCGCCCAACTGAACCCCAGCGCGCCGTGCACGCGCCCCGCTCCCGCCAGACATGTTATACTCACGTTGTCGCCCTGACACACAACTATTATATCACTTCAAATTGAAATTGTTTATTGTAATTTCATAAAAGTTTGGATTTTACCGTCGTCGGTCTAGATTGCTTTACCTTATTGACAGTGATTGTAGAAGGCACGAGTCGTATATCGGGCGGTCTCAGCATCGTCAGCCTCAGCGCTCTACATCGTCTCCTGCCAGCATCGTCTGCTGCACAGGACCACTTGCCGCTGTCGGGCCACTTCGCTTCTGATATGCCTAGCACTGACATGCGACGACCGAGTGCGTCTTCTGACACTGTGCGCGTCCAAATCTCTCTGAAACCGAACGCTCTTCTAATGACAATGCTTACTTTCTGCCAACTGCTATAGTACCGTGTCGTCTTGTTTTTGCAAGTATAGCGATAATAAAGACTTAACAAAATGTAACTATTAGGTTGCGAGTGTTTTAGAAGTTTGCCGAGTTATGGGAGCGGTTAAGTGATAGTCACCGTTAATTTGATGGGCGCTCGTTTGGACTGCAGTCTCGCTTATCCACTCATCGGTCTCGACGCCAGATTGTTAGCTAGCATCCATTATGTCCAGGCGTACCAGTCCGGTTAGTTTTGAGGTTATTTTTTTTTAAACTGAACTTTACTGACATTCCTCACTCATACCAGTTTCAGAGCTGTCAGTGTCTATTTTCCCAAGTCCTATTTACTTACCTCAGAGTTCTATTGAAGTTTATCTTGACACCGTCTTTGTACCACGTGAAGGTAACGTTCGGAGATCCATACGCCATACATGTCAGTATGAACTCCGACCCCTCCCATATTTCTGGACGATGGTTCACAACCAGGGTCTGCAAAAGGTTCCTAACAAGTTGAAAATTACCGCAAAAGTTGTCCTTGAAGTGAATGGAATTACAGCAACAGCAAAAAGACAGTTTTGAATTTGAAAATAAAATGTATTTAAATCCTAATATTCCATTATCGAGTACCTAACCTTTATTTGTAATGGAATGGGAATTAATCCTAAATGAATAAATTCCATTAAATGAAATTTATTATATCCTTAACAAGTTTCACATAAGTGTAAATTTATTTATTGGTCATTTCTCATAACGGTTACAAATTATGTTGAGAATAACATTACACTCCAACAAAGGTGTTCTCAGCAATGAGCATCATAAAGAAAGGGCTGAGCCAGGTTCACGAGTATTATCTGGTAGCAGGTGTGCTGAACTGACGCCAGATGTCGCTATGCACGATACCAAACCGTGATTTAAAGTAATTAAATGTAGGATTTGCTCTTCTGCGTTCACACTGACAAAAAATTCACAAAAATAACCAAACTATCTGGAAAACATATTGTTGTCTGATCGGAGTAACGTTTCAGCTGAGGGAAGGGAAATAAACAGTAAATCAAACATTTTAAAATCCCTCATTTTAACATGTGTTTCACAGTTGGCGTTTTTACACCAACTTAGATATTTTTCTTTATTTAAATGCTTTTCTTTTCAATTTTGTAAATGGTTCAAGAAATTCAAGTGCCTCAACAAGATTTAAGAAGTCGTAAGCTATAACAACATGTACATTAGAATTTACTGCAACACGTATCCATTATTGAACGATAGCGTTGACGATATACATCACCATACATTATTTATAGGCACGTCGTACGACGAACGAAAAAAAAATACTCACTTGCAAACTAAGCGCGGGTTGCATGTGGAAGTGCAGCGTGTTGGCGCGCAGACGCACGTGGTGTGTGCGCATGCGGGCCAGAGCCGCGCGTAGTGCACCCGCCTCGCGCCGTGTGCCCCACACGCGTACCCACACCCCGCGCGCACCACCCTCCCCCACCGCACTATCACAAACACACACACACACACACTAACACATAAGTATGAAATCACGCGTTACAAAACAACAGTTTTCAACTTTTTTTTTTATAAAAATAAAACGTTGCCCCACACTAGGAATTTCTCCTGTATCCTGGGTGCGTTTACAAACATTTAAGCTCACAAACACAAACTTACCTTATGTTTAAAATTTGTACTTCATCTTCTAATGTTATGTTTGACGCCTTTAGATAGCTTGTTAACTGAAAAAGTAACATAGTTATTATATTATTATCTTTTGCCATTGTAATACAATTATTCTATGGCTTAATTTCGCTGTAACTATGTACCTGTTTAACAATTTCTTGAGATATTTTTACACCTCCTTGATCTACTACTTCCAGCTTTGTGTCAAATCGTGCTGATGCTATGAACATACAACGTGTAGATAATTATGATTATGTAGCAGGTTCTTACTAATCAAATATTTATAACTGTTTTCTGACATTATTGATGAAAGTCATTACTCACAGAAATCTGTATCCTTCGGGTTACAGTCACAAACTGTTCCTTGGTTACAAACTTCTGCACATTCTTCTACACCGCACTCTGAAAGAACGTTGTAGGTAAGGTGACCGGTGTTATTAGGGTTTAGTTTAGTAACTATCTTGAAACAGTAGCTCCGTCTCAGTTTATGTATCTTTTCTTATTAAAAAGTAAAATATAGTAAATACGGCTATCATTCAGTCAGTAGTCAAATTAATATTATCCAATCAAGTTGTGGTACAGGCGCAGACAAGCATTTCACTCCTGTAATCCTTATTAATTTCTTCCTTATCACGCCTCGTTATTTGCTCTCGGAGCAACTTCGCAATGATGATGGATCACAGAAACCTAAACATTGACGTATAGTAGATAGTTAAATTGTGCTGGCGAAATTGCCGGCAGTATTGTTAATAGGTTAAGGATTCTGGATTCAGCGCTCACTCACTGTACACATACAAGTTAACTAAAGTTGGTACCTATACAGTCAGAATAAGCCTTCCATTTTCTAAAAGCTGTACATATTGAAGTAGAAAAAACTTATCTCACCGGGTGGTGCTAGCTGCGCCTCGCACAGGTCGCCCGTGTAGCCTGGCACACAGATACAGCTGACGTCGGCCGGGCCCATCTGTCTGTCGATACATACTACTTGTTGTACATTATGAACAATAACAAATTTCATGATAATTTTTTGATCGATATATTTGATGTAACACTCCTCTAGCAGATACGTGTAGTATCTGCTAGAGGAGTTTAGAGTTTTACGAATCTTCAGTAAAAAATGTGCCCGAAATTCTATTCCCGTTTTTGCTCTCGAGAATAATACGAAACTGAGGATGTACGACGCAAAAAGTGGAACTGTTACAAACTCTGAATGTGACCCTTACTTACGAGTATATACAGATTGGCGTCACTTTTCGAATATAAAAAAACAGATTTGTAGCTAGTTTAAAGTAAAATGTGTTTCCTATACATTTTCCGGTTTACATACTTCAAAAAACATCATTTAATAGATTTTATTATTGCAGGAAATCAAACGCGTTCACTCACCTGCAGGTGCCGCCGTTCTGACACATGTTGGAGGTCCTCGGGCACAGCGGACCCTCTCCGCAGTCCGCTCCGAAGTAACCAGGGAAACACGAACAGTAGAACTCACTGCGACGCGGAATTTTGGAGTTAGCAATAATTATTACAACAAATCATTTCCATAATAACTTGCCTCGCTTTGTATAGATTTCCTATCCAATGAGAGATCCGCATAAACTGGTTTTCTATGGCTTGATTGGCCGTCGTGCGTACCACAACGGTATTATGGGTATTAATAAAACGAGGTTTTTGCTGAGAACACCTGCATTCGAAAACAATGAATGGCGTTCACTTATTTTAACAGTGAGGGGTCGGCACCCATTTTGTCCTCGCTTGCACTTCATTTCTAGGCTCTCACGGAGTTTTCGACAGAAGCTGTGCTTTATTTGAAAATAAAATGTTCAACTTTTCTAAAACAACTTTTTTCTGGAATTAAATTGGTTTTAAACTTTCTCACGTAATTATCAAAGACATTAATTATAAGTTACAGCCTTTTTGGAGAACCTAAGAATTGCACTTATCGTTAAACCCGTGTCCAACTCACTGATAATCCATTGTGGCGTAGCAGTGGCCCAGCAGCCTGCACTCGATGGCGCTGCATGAAGTGGGTCCCGGTGACTGCGCTGCTCCCCGCACCTCATACGTCACGTTGAACCCGTACACGGACAGCAGACCCAGCGCCCTAAGCTGCGTGCCCTCTAGTCTGTTCAGGGTTAGCTCCACCACCAGCACTGGACTCTGCACCTGGATACAAAAATCACGATTCATAACCATAATTATAATTGCTACTCGGTCATAAATATTTATTTTCAGTATCAAATAGAAATACAACTTCGTAAACGTCACAGTATCTTCAATATCAGTGTTTACACAGAGAGCTTTCATGATTTGACTCGTATATCCATCTACTTATACTTATCACTGTGGGAGTATCTACCGATTAAGAACACATTTAAAGATAAAGGGAAACGTTACAGTTCTCGTTTAGTCGGTAGCCTCATTCTTAGTATAACAAAGGAGACATACGTCCAAGAAACGCCCTGTCGAATCATTTATGAAGATCAGCGACCCTAGCTGGCGTCTACAAGAACGAAAATTACAATGTGAACTAAGTGAAACGATGTAGGATTTGGCAAATCTCCAGATAAAGAAATAGTTAATTTGTCTCTTTTGAAAAATTGAAGTTTTGTTGTTATGTAATCATCATCATCTGCCTAGCCTTTTCCCAACTATGTTAGAGTCGGCTTCCAGTCTTACCGGATGCAGCTGAATACCAGTATTTTACATGGAGCGACTGCCTATCTGACCTCCACAACCCAGTTAATACTGAGTAATACCATACCCCTTGGTAAGACTGGTTGTCAGACTTTCGGATCACTGACTATCTGTAACGACTGTCAAAGATCTACAAATGACAGCCGGGACCAACGGCTTAACGTGCTTTCCGAGCCACGGAGGAAACTCGGCATGTAATGGGTGGTCACCCATCCACGGTCCAACCTAGGCCAACGCGGCTTAACCTAAAGATCGACCCGAGCGTCTGTTACTATTTAGCCATGAGCTCCTTCTTTTGTTGTTATGTGGTATAAAGGAAAAAATGTTACGAAACCGCATAATACGGCGCATAATACTAACTTGTGAGAAAAAAACTAGATACAATTTTTATTTTCTTAAAGCATGTAGCACATTTAAAATTCCATCGAGTTGTTTTCATCGTATTACTCCCTCGAGCGAGATTTAGATTAAAATTGCAAAAGGCTGTGTTGTTATTTTTGCTTTTTATTTGCGAGTTATAAAACTCACTTATTCCGGTGGATGGGTTTTATAAACGAGTGTGTTGCAATATTTACGAGTTCTCAGGGGCGAACAGTTTCCGCAACAATTTTCACAGCAATTTTGAATCCATAAGCGTTTGGAACGGTAGCTTTCGGTGGACGCGAGTGTTCATGAAATTGTTGGAACTATCAAATAAATTTGAGATTACTTCGACAAAAATTGCAGACCGTGTGTCTGCAATTTTAATATTTTTACATCACAAAACAGACAATATACAAACAATAATCGCGTGGAAAAACACCCGCCTTCTAATTTAATTGTCAGTGAAATTGATCAAGCACGTAGTAACAATAATGTTTAGCGTACCCAATTGTCAGGGCCTACCTTTGTTATTTAATTTCTATTTTCTTTCACTAACACAGTTTTTCGTCTTTTTACATAATATAACTAAACAAAGCACAAACAGCATTTAATAATTAACAAGAACAACATAAAATCAGCTTTGTTGGAACCACAAAAAAAAGAAACATAATTTAAACATTTTGAATATGGAACACGCGCATTTTTGGTTGCACTCTATCAGGCCAGGTTTTTTTTACACGTGTCGATGTTGAGCCTCGTTTCTCGTTCATGTATAGCAGTGTACTGTGCACTATGGAGTTAACTCGGGACAGTAAAGTCGGACGAAGTTCTTGAAAGCTGCATTCGTTCTGCAATTGTACACAACAGTCACGATCCACGTCCGAGCAGTAGATAGAATTAAGATAATTTATTTATTCAACTAATATGTTTTACGCGGAACTTCCCTTGTGCGCTGAGTTCCGAGTTCATCAAGCTTTGATTAAGAATGGTAAGTTTTTTTTCGTCTAAAGAATCTTTTTTTACTTCAATATCTATACATTAAGATTGGATACTCATTACGGAGGAACGTAAAAACCTCAAGTTGAGTTCCCTTGTTGGCGTGAAATTACCATTTCACAAAAGAAAGGGACGGAAAGGGATACACTGACCTTCCACTGAGGTTAGTAAATGAGGAATAATTCACTGAACACTCATCGCATACAATATTCAGTCGAGTTGTGTGGTGTGCGCTAACACTGTCTTTAATTATGAGGCATTAAGTGTGCGGACCGACGGCTGGCATAATTGGTCAGTGGTGAACACCTTTAATATTATCAGGGAGAGCATTAGTCCAGTGGGCAGGGCATATTGCTCGCAGAACGGATGGCCGATGGGGCCGGAAAGTTCTGGAGTGGCGACCGCGAACTGGAAGACGTTGCGTTGGAAGGCCTCCCACTAGGTGGACCGATGACCTGGTAAAGGTTGCGGGGATCCGCTGGATGCGAGACGCACGGGATCGGTCAATGTGGCGATACTTGGGGGAGGCCTATGTCCAGCAGTGGACGTCTTTCGGCTGAAATGATGATGATGAGCATTAGCCCCAGAGATTGTTTTAATTCAAGTAAGTAGGCATTTCAAGCGATTTTAATTAATTGCTTGCACAAAAGAGGTGACTAAAACTACAATAGTAGTACATAGGCGGACTTAATGTCACAAGGCATGATAAATGTCTTTCTTTACATACTTAATATTTTACGGAATAAAATAATGTTTTAAATTAAATTTTGTTAAAGATTATATTTTTTTGAAGATTTGTTTCAAACGTAAGTTTATGGCGGTTACACACACAGACGGTAGAAACGTTTCCTTTGGGAAATTGGTGCTACTTCTTCTTCTTAACAATCTTCATGAAACAGTCATGAATACGTCTTCTTTGAATTTAGAACTGTTTGTTACTTCACTGTTTGTTATTTTACTGTTCGATATCTGCGTCTGGGGAGGTTTATTGTTAGCTTATTTACTCAACCACGGTCAATTCTAAGTAAGTGGCTGCCATTTTAGTTTCTGAACTCATATTGGTTCGGCCAAGGAGGAATTCTGTACATGATTGGCTACAATTCTATTTCACTAACTCTTTAGAACCACAATTTTAGTCAACAGTAGCTGTTGCCCGTGATCTTTGATCGCGTGAAATTATTATTAAAAAAATATTCCTTCCCTTTTTTAATCGGATTTTGTTAACAATTTCAAGGGTTTTAATTTTTTTGCACGGAACTCTAATTCTTATTCTAAAATAAAAGTAGCTTAAGTTAGACCTTATAGCATCAACAATCTGCCAGTAAAAGTCCTATCAAAATCGCTCTAGCTGTTTTGGAGATTAGCCGGAACAAGCAGGCACACAGACAAAAAATGAATATAAATGTGTTTTTGTTTTAAGTGCGGTATACATTTTTATATGCATTCAGTAATTAGCTACTTCAATACTACTATATCAATTTTATTTATTTGAATAGATTTAAGAGGTGCCCATGTGAAAAAGTTCTGACCTTCTACTCGTAAAGAGACCTTTAGCTGTTAAAGCTTAACTAGAAAAAGCGGCTCACTTTCAAACGAACCACAAAACCACCACTTTCAACCGGTAAAATAGGCTGCGAGAAAAAATCCACTTGCCACTAAATTGCCAGTACCTCTACCTACAGATTATTAAATGCTTGCACAAAAATTTTACTGCGAGGTCGTGATCCCATTATACTGTTCAATTTTTTTTATTTAAGTTACAATAGGCAATGGGACAGAATAGGGTAATTAAAAAAAAAATGTTAGAATGAGCGTTCAGCGTAACGAGATGTGACTAAATGTTCGAATTTTAAAGTTTTCTTTTTTATATTTTCAAGTGGCTTTCAGCCTGATTTTTGAAAAATGATTTTTTATGATACATTTATTTAATGCCAGTAAAAAAAAAAAAAAAATTGTCAGTTATAAGTACTTGTTTTAGCTAAAGCTTGTTCTCTCCCTACTAGGTTTACGAGCAGTTGATGTCTTGCCTTATTGTCGCGACAGTGAGCGGCACCGAGTCGCTCGAGGCGTTTGGAGATCAAAGAGACGACGCTCGTTTCGGAATAGCTTTTATAACTGCATGTTTTTAACCTTTAGTCACTTAAGGATAGTCAACATACATTCTATAGATCAAACGCTTTAATGAGTCTTCGCGAAGGTATCAATTTATATGGAATATTCTGAAGGTTGATCACGTATAGGTTCAATTAGTATCGTAATACCTACGTGGATTATGGTTGTTTTAGATCAAATAACCTGTGGGATATTGTTAGGACTTTGTGGACGCTTAATGTGCCTTTGATGGGGCAAGGTGGAGGACTCATTAAAGCGGTCGGTCTATAGTTATAAGCACTTGAGGCCAGCGCTAGGGAAGATAATGAGTGTTTGACGTGTGATTCGGCCTACGCTAAACATAGTCAGGCTATGTAGGTAAGTTTTATAGTGGCCAATGCTCTTAACATACTACTAATATTATAAATGCGAAAGTTTGTAAGAATGAATGGATTGAAGGATGTTTGTTACTTTTTCACGCAAAAAATACTGAAAGGATATTAATGAAATTTTGCACACCGTTTAAGCAGTACAGTTACAGTTTATAACCAGGATTAACACATAGGATACTTTTTATCTCGGTAGTATGATCCCGTGGGACAAATATCGAACTTCACACGGATGAAGCCGCGGGCATAAGCTAGTCTTAAAATATAATGTTTCACATAACAACATACTTACTTATTTTTACAACAGAGGTACCCTCAGGGGAGTAAACACAGTACTGTGTACATAACGAAAGAGGCAACATTTGAAAAATTAAGTAACAAGCCAACTGGTTAGACTCGTAAGGCAGCACTTGTGCTTATTACCTCGTCAGGTAGCACAATAGCACACGTGCTGTCTTAGTGTTTAACTTGTAAATTATAGTATGTAAGAGTACCTACGTTTATATAAGTTTGTGAACTGTTGCTACGGCGTAGCACACGTCTGCTACGTGAGCTACGCTGTCGGAGCACAACATGCTGTAGCCAAGGGTCTCACACTTCCTTCCGCTCCGCCTAAAGTGGGGGGTGTCATTTAATAATTTCCCAACCGAAAAAAAAAGGGTCACTCAATATTTCTACAATAGATCTACATTTTTAATTTGTTAATTCTTCTTTTAAAACTCAATATCAGAATTGATATTTAAAAGAATCTAAGAAAATATTTCACAAAAGTTAACGTTTTAGAAGCACGTGAAAATTTCATTCCACTCGCCGCCAGCTCAAGTGCTGCAACGTTTCATAATTCCCAGAGCGCTGCTTGTTCGAATATCCAAAAAGAACTCTCAGAGTCTCAACACAACTCGTATTATGCAACAATAAGTTTATTTTTGCAAAACAATCTCTGCACTCGCTTATACCTTCCTGTTACTTTAAACAAAGCGTTTACTTTATGTAGGTGATTTTATGTAAATAATGGCACTTTGGAGAGTGTAGGTTTGCTTAAAAAACGTACTTAGGGTTGTTTAAAACCGCGGGCCTGTGGACGGTGAGTAACTATGACGAAAGGCCGCTTTTTTTTTTTTTCGGATGGGAAATCATCAAATGACCCCGCCCACTCTGGGCGGAGCGGAAGGCAGTGTCAGACTTGTACTGACTAAAACCATCCATGTTCCTACTTTTCCCTTTGTGTTCCAGGGCCACGGTATCTCTTTCGAACAGTCCCGCAGCCCTGGCAGGCATCGGCCCATGCGGACCCCTACGTGGTTGCTGACATCTCTTTGAGGCGCGCGTGGAACACGAACGCGCCGTCGACACGGCCTGTTGTCATAAGATGGCCGAACGGCGAGCTAGCCCATAACTCGCCGTCCACAGGCCCGCGCCTACGGTGGCCGGGAGCCACCACGTGACCCCCGACACCCAGGGCGTCTCCCGCGGCGGCTGGGACGTGAGGTTCTTTCCCTCTCACGTCCCGCCTCCTCCTTCACTAGCATGACTGCTTCGCAGAAGGTGGTGACGGCTTCCCATTCCCTCTCGCTCCGGACCATGGCTTGAACCAGGGCCTGACGCGAGAGATCGCCGCCGCCAATCGCCGCTACGAGGACACGGCGGTGCTCCGCCCAAGCGGGGCAGACCTCTACAGTGTACTCCACCGTGTTCTCCGGACGATCCTCGCAGTGGAAATACCCGGGCGTTTCCTCCCGCCCGATTCGGTGCAGGAACCTCCCGAAACAACCGTGTCCGGTGAGGACCTGCGTCGAATAAAAATTCGTAGTATTTACTTTTTTATTTTGAAGTTACAACAAACCTGTGGATAAATACACGTGTTTGATGAATGTCTTGACCTGAAGACACTTCTTTATCAGAGAATTCTTAATTGTGGTATTATCGTAAAATTAATAAACTGAAAAACAAAGCAGTGGAGGAAGTGAATATTACAGGCGAGGAGCCGGGGGGACCTGCTGTTAGTTATGTCTTCCTGAAAACAATGAACCAATGAACCTGGACGGAGCAGAATTATTTATAGCGAGGTGTTTAATAGTCTTCTGTTGGAATACTCTTCTGTCTTCTAGAAGGCTTCTCTTGTCTGATACGTTATGAAGGCGAAAAGGGATTATTGATTGTTACTTCGACAGAATTGTATCAACAAAAGTAAACAGCACCAGCTGGGGCTAACTGTGACTATTCCCAAGAGTTTTTTAGCTTTAGTGAATTTTACTGCCGATTCCAATCATGTTACCTGTTTACTTGAAGGTAGTTAGGTACTGGTAGCGTTTTACGGAAAGTGTTCAATGGTAGCCGCTTTACCAGAAACAACGATTGTTTGTGAATGTGTGAACATTGTAGGCTTTGTAGATTCCCAGCTGCTTGTTAACTTTTTATTTTGTTCTACATTTTTTGTGTAGTAAACAACGGCTTATTGTCGGGCCTACGCTGTCCCCTCATACTTAAGAACAAATGCTGTATCTATGATAATATTGTAATACCAAATTATTTGAAAAGAGTAACCATGGAGTTCCTTGCCGGTTCTTCTCCATAGGAAACGACCAACCCGAACCGTGCACCTTTTTGTAGACGTTTTATAAGTGCCCATCTAGGGTTATGTGAAATAAAATATTTTGATTTTGACAACAACTTGTTTTTTTTTACCTCATTTTGGTTATCAGCGACCCCGTAAATTTAATGAAAAGTCATTAAAATCAAGATTAAAAATCCGCAATCATAACTATTACCTTCCAGTCTTTCTAAGACTTACCGTCCACTGTTACAACTCCGCCAACCTTCAAATAATATCAGGCGTAATGTTATGTTTTGTTAGTAAAGAATCTCACGGTTCGCGTAAAAGTCTAGATCCAGTATGTTTATAATTGTGCAGCTTTTGTTCTTATTTTATAAGTTCACAAATTATCTTCAATACCAGGATGTTTTTTATTCCGAAAGAGTGTGATTCAGCCGAGTATGATCAAAAAGCAATTGTCACCTTTGTATTCCTCTGAACGTAAGCTTTTGTATGTATGAGCATACGGCCGTCTGTTTACCATTTCACATGTATTTATTTGTTGATGCGAATGTTCAATCAGAATATGCCTGATGGATTGCCTGTTGCACCTCGAGGGTGTCTATGATTGACTGATAATGTTTGAGAAGTTGTCTCTTAGGTGAAGAACCTACCTTGAATTATGAAGGCGAAAGAACTGACTGTGATATTGCAAAATAAGTAAGTATTGTTCTCGTAATGCAAGAAAAATATGATAACGTGAATAAATGCAGAAAAGATAACCTTTTTCAGATTTCGTTCCCCGTAGTTATATAAAAACGACTTCATAATTTTCTTAATATTGCGTAAGTAGATTTTTCTGTAGAAAGCTTGCATTACATTACAAAGGATTTATCGGAGCAAAGTATGCTACATTTTTTAGGTAGGACATCATCATCATCATCATCATTTCAGCCGAAAGACGTCCACTGCTGGACATAGGCCTCCCCCAAGTGTCGCCACATTGTCCGGTCCCGAGGGACTCGCAACTAGCGGATCCCTGCAACCTTCATCAGGTCATCGGTCCCCCTAGTGGGATGCCTTCCAACGCAACGTCTTCCGGTTCGCGGTCGCCACTCCAGAACTTTTTGGCACCATCGGCCATCCGTTCTGCGAGCAATGTGCCCTGCCCACTGCCACTTAAGTTTAGCTATTCTTCGGGCTACGTCGGTTACCTTGGTTCTCTTGCGGATGTCTGATTTGATCACGCAAGGAAACTCCGAGCATAGCCCTCTCCATTGCCCTTTGGGTGACTTTAAGCCTTCTGATGAGGCCCATTGTGAGCGACCACGTTTTGGTCCCGTATGTAATCACTGGCAACACACACTGGTCATAGACTTTCGTCTTGAGACACTGCGGTAAGTTGGACGAGAAGATACCACGCAACTTCCCGAACGCTGCCCAGCCGAGTTGGATTCGACGATTGACCTCTTTCTCGAAGTTAGACCTACCTAACTGGACCGTTAGACTCAGGTAGACATAATCGTCTACAACGGTACAGGGTAGGACATATTACTCCAAAGGTCCAACATCCTACATTTAGGTTTTCCGTATATCTGTACTCCCCAAATAGTTAGAGTGACGGCGACAAATCAAGCTATACATATCCAGTATAACCTGACCTTACTTTGTATGAACCTCCCGTACAATAAGAGTTCAGCTTAATTTTTATTTACATAGCTTGATTGGTTGCCGTGCTTACAATTTGTGTTTCGTTGCAAAATCATGAACATACACAGCACGCGTAGCATGACCACAGTAGAGTTATAATTGTGAAGTTTTCTTGAAAGACGACATTTTCAATGAATAAAAGATGTATGTCACAAGCCCGTCAACTTCGAGTAAGAATAATATATATTTTTTAATTCTTACAGTTACGAACTTGAAATCAAGTCGTCTTCCAAAAGAACATCAAAATTCTCCGGACATTAAACTACTATGAATGAAAACATAAAATCTTGGCAGTTACCTTTGTTCGTCTCTTTTGAACGCAAACAAAAAATCAGTTGCAAAATTTGAACTAAACAAACATACTTACAAAAATTACAAGTTAAATAAAAGCTAGTGAAAGACGCAACAATGCTAAACCGTAGATATTATATTTTTAGGAACCAGAGGTGGTTATTATTAAAAAAACAACACAGTTCACAAATCACGTTTATATTTAGTTGGTAATCACAATAATTCCACTTAATTATTTCGAGAAACAAAACAACATTAATTGAAATAAATAGGACACTTCTAATTCAAATTTAAAGATAAATAATAAAAGAATAATAAAAGAAAATATATCTCACTGCCCTTGAACGATGTTGCCGCTCCGAGTGACACCCGACAAATGAGAGGGGTGGCGGTGCGCTCGCGCCTTTTATAGTGATTTTAAAACCTTGTGTTAGTCTTCCCTTATACGGCCTCTCCTGATGCCGAGTCGTCCTCGACCGGTATACTTTGTGGTTCGCCTTCGTTTGGATGGTCCTGGTGTCCCACGATCTCTGCTTCGTCGAGATCAGGCATGGACAGTCCAACTGCCGCATCTTTGTTACTGCCGGGTTGAACTGAATCGCCGTCCATGTTATCGGTCTCATCATCTGAAAAGTTATGATTATTTCACAACTTACACGTGTAAAGAATCATGAGCTAATTCAGTGTGATAGATAACTTAAAGCAAAAATATAACATCGCTGGCGTCCCAACAATCCTATACTTTTGCCGTATACTTAACCACAGAGATGGATACTGTTGGAGGCGCAAACGCCAGTGTAGGGCGACTAACGTCCTTGGTGGAGGACACACCTCATTGTTGGGCGACTAACGCCATTGGTGGAGGACACACCTCATTGTTGGGCGACTAACGCCATTGGTGGAGGACACACCTCATTGTTGGGCGACTAACGCCATTGATGGAGGACACACCTCATTGTTGGGCGACTAACGCCATTGATGGAGGACACACCTCATTGTTGGGCGACTAACGCCATTGATGGAGGACACACCTCATTGTTGGGCGACTAACGCCATTGATGGAGGACACACCTCACCATAAGGCTCATGCCAGAGGACACACCTCTATACTGACGATACACGCCAGCGTTAGCGCATATCTGAAACAGAATGTTTTATTAGAACTGCAGTGTTACCCACTCTCGAAGAAAACAGCACAAGTTTCAGGGCACCATTCTCCCTTCCATGGCACCATGTGCTGGGAGGCTGCTTGGGTAGTCTTTCCACAACTTCTACTGAGCAACTTCAGTTCGTATCTACCGTTAGGCAGAACCTTGGTAACCCTGTAAGGTCCTCGCATTCCTGGGTCTAATTTACCCGTTGATTGCGAGTATTTTATGACGAAGGCTAGGTCATCGGCTTTATATGAACGTGGTGTACGTCTGGACCGGTTGACTGATTCATCCTGTCGAGCCTGGTTCTTTTTAAGTAGTTCACTGGCGCGGCTTCTACTGATCTCTCGTAGGGCTTCTCTGTTGCTCTCTGGTGCACTCACAGCAAGATCCCGAACCAATGAGCGGATGATCGGAGTGGTGGCGTCAGTACCAATCATCAAGTTGATGGCTGAAGTTTGTGTGGTTTTCTGTTTGGTAATATTTAGCACCAACTGTAGTTTCCAGAGCGCGTTTGACCATGAGGCGTTTTTATGTCCTACTTCGATGCGGAGCATATTGAGTACGGTCCTTATGTAGCGCTCCACTTGCCCATTCGAGCCGTGCATTTCAGGGGTGATGTAATGTAATTCAGAACCGAGTTCGGTTATCCACTGAACAAAGTCAGCGGATTCAAACATTCTACCTCTGTCGGTAACTAGCATCTTAGGGACACCAAATAAGGAGATTGCGGTGGTCATTACCCGCTTTAATTCACTAGTGTCCTGGCGGTAAATTGGATAGAGGAGACAGAACTTGGTAAAGGCGTCAACCAATATAAGCACGAATTTATAACCCTCCGATTCGGGTAATGGTCCCAAGGCATCTACGTGCACCGTGTCAAACGGAATATTGGGCTTGGGCCAAGATGAGATGTTCTGCAATGGGGCTCGAGGAACACGTTTTTTGGAAATACACACTAGGCAATGGGAAATGTATTTGGAGGCAAATTGGCGTAAGCCAGGAAACCAGAAATGTTTTAGAATAAGATCTATAGTTTTATCGGAACCAATGTGCTCGTGTTCGTCGTGGAAAATTCTGAGTAAACTCAGACGATGACCCTTAGGTATAAAGCAAAGTAGTCGTGATTCTTCACCAACAGGCGTGTATTTATAAAACAATAGATCATTTTTCACAATGTAACGGTTAGAATCGAGTTGCCCCTCGGAAAGTTTCTGAACCAGGTCTCTCGTTTCATCATCTGCAGCTTGAGCTATTTGTGCCCAGTTTCGGGGTCTTGAAATTTGATTAACCGGGATGACTGGGTTACGACTGAGGTAGTCGGCATGCGGCAGCATAACACCTTTTCTGTACTCAATAGAAAAGTGGAAATCCTGTAGGTAGATCCACCAACGGGCAACGCGAGGAAGCAGATCTTTTTTCCGTTCGGTAGATTTAAGAGCATTGCAGTCAGTAATGACCTTAAAATGCCGGCCTATTAGGAAGTGGCGGAAGTGCTGCAAGGCCTTTACGACCGCCAATGTCTCCAACTCGTAACTATGGTATTTACTTTCTGCTCCCTGCGTAACCTTACTGAAGTATGCCACCACATGCTTCGCACCGTCAGCATGACTTTGCAAGAGCACCGCGCAATACCCAGCACAGCTTGCATCGGTGTGAATCTCGGTGGGAAGTTCTGGCTTAAATATTGCAAGAACGGGTTCACTAGTTAAGCATTGTATCAAATCTAGACGAACTCGTTCCTGCTTCGGGCCCCACCGAAATTCAATACCTTTTCTAGTCAAATGGGCAATGCACGCAGTTCTTGTCGCGTAGTCTTTAATATACCTCCGAAAATATCCGGCTAGTCCTAATAACTGTCGGACCTGTCTGACGTTCCCTGGCGCTGGTGAATTTTTGAGTGCTTCAACCTTACGTGGGCTCGGTCTTACCTGACCAAAACTCACCACCCTACCCAAATATTCAACTTCGGTGGTTAAAAATGAGCATTTTTTCAGATTTATGGAGAAGCCTGCCTCTGTGAGTGTTCGCAATACACTCCTGAGCAAAGAGAGACCTTCGTCAATGCTATTACTTAATATAAGAACGTCATCTATGTATACTAGGACGTTCCCTGGCTCAATGAACTTACGAAGAGTTTGGTTAATTATGCGCTGGTACACGATCGGGGAATTCGTCAAACCATATGGCATCTTGAGATACTCATAGTGGCCCTCCGGTGTGACGAATCCCGTTACGTGCACTGAGCCCTCACTAATTCTAATTTGGTGGAAGCCGGTAGCCATATCCAAACTGGTAAAGTAGGTGAAATGTCCTAGTCGGTCAACGTGGTCGTCAATTAAGGGGAGAGGATATCTCTCTTTTTCGGTGATGCGGTTTAGCGCCCGGTAGTCGACGCACATTCGGTCAGACCCATCTTTCTTTTTGACGAGAATTATGGGGCTGGCGTACTCTGAGCGTGACTCTCTGATGATGCCTTTGTCCAATAGGTCCTTAATTATCTCACGAACCTTAAGCTTTTCGTCAAAAGAAAGCTTGTACGGGCGAAATACCACGGGAGTGGTACTGGTGAGTTTGATTACCATCTCGCCAGTGGTGACCGTACTTGTAGCGGTACCGGAAATAAGATAATCCGAAAAAGTTTGAACAACGGACATCAGAGAATCGCGCAAGGCTCCTTGTAGTGGGGTGTTAACTAAAGTTTGATTGAGAGTCTGAACTACGTTGGCACAAGCGCGAGAACTACTAGTTCGGGTTATATACTGCTTCTCTTTTGTACGCACGTACATGACGCCCTCGCGGTTGAGAATGTCAGTTCCAATTATAATTGAGGTGTTCACGACTTGGGTACCACGACTAAATCAGCTTCTAAAGAAATATCGTTTAGCTCAACGGTTACTGTTATGAACGTGGTAGCTGTAATTTCCCGTTCGCTTATACCCTTTAGGACGCAATGAGTGGGCTTTACCTTGCAAGAGAGATGCTTTAGTACATCGGAAGATATCAACGATACGTTTTGGGCCCCACTATCTATGAGCGCATCCATAGGGATGCCTTGGACCACAGCTGTAACTACATCTCTATTTTCAGTTTGGTTATTTGTGCACAAGTTAACGTTTCGCTGATTTCTAGGGCCCGAACGATTTTTGGCAAAGCATGTCTCTTCGGTGTGACCTTTCTTTTTGCAAAATGTGCACTGGGTCCCGGGTCCCTTAGTGTTAGAGGTCTGTGCATCGGACTTGGCAGTGGAAGTCCGCATTTCGGTTTTAGCAGGGGTCTCAGTAGTAGGCTCCGAGCGAGGCCTCTTGTTACATCTACGACCCAAATGACCACGCTTGCCACAGACAAAACACTTAGGCCCCTGGTCGAAAAAAAGAACCTGGATGTGTGCGTTTCTTGGATGAACTGTCGCTAAACTCAGGTTTGGCGCGTTTGTGTTTGACGTATATTGAAAGAAACGAAACTAGGTCTTCCACTGTCAGATTTGCATTTGCCGCCGCGGCCCTAACTTGTGGGTTATCAATGCCACGTATAACTATAAGGGTGCGCAACTCGTCGGTTAAACCTTTAACTATACGTAAACGTAAGAGGGTACGCCGGGCATATTCGGCGTACGTTGTGTATTTGTCGGATGTCGTATTCATTGTTTCGAATAGGATATTGGCGTAGTCCAACTTTCGAGGGCAGAGAGGCTTAAACTCGATCTTAAAACTAGACCAAGTGCGGTCGTTAGTGACCCACTCGTTCAACCATACCTTAGCGTCGCCTTTAAGGCAAGAAGCTACCCTTGAAAGGCACTCGTAATCGCTCCAACCGTTCGCGGACACCGCCCGATCCACTTCCTCACACCACACATCGATGTCGTGTATGCTTGGATCGAAATTTGAAACGTAGTAGTTACGTGACCTAATAGGTTGTAAAGATTTGATGGCGTCCGCGAGCATGGTTACAGTAGACGGGACCTCTGAACCGCGAGCGATTGGATCAGGAGTGTGAGTGGTCGTTGGAAAGCCCTCAGAGTTGTCCGCGTGGGCTCGTTGCGAAACATCGTTCAAGTTACGGCTATTGGGACGCGGGGTGACCTCATGAATCAAGTTTTCGGTATTTACAGTGGTTCGATTATCAATTTGTAACGAATTATCAGGAGTATTTGAGCGTTCGATAGCGCTTAGTCTCGTCATGATGTCACTCAAAGTATTTTGCAACGTGTTGTTATTGTTAGGAAACCCAGATAGGTGCCTAGGGCGCGGGGGAGTTCCATGTGAATGTGTAGACCCCGACCGAGAAGCTGAACGGCGACGGCTACGAGCGTTATGATGACGATAGAACGAGCTATCCTTTGAATCACTACGTTCGCGGCGAGAACTTCGATGCGGCCTACGAGCTTGACGCGACTTACGCACAGACTCATTACTTGTAGACCTACCTCGTGAGCTTCGCGAACGATTACGTGACCTGCTTCGCGATCTACGGTAATCAGATTGTCTAGGCATATTCAGCGCCGAGTACCGACACACGCACAGTAAAACACAACAAAAACACACCAACGCTAAGCACAAAAATACTTATAGGTTATGTTATTTTGTTTCTCGATTGTTTACCAAAAAGAGTGAGCTTTTAGGTCTTTTATCCCACTTCTGATTTTAGGAACCAGAGGTGGTTATTATTAAAAAAACAACACAGTTCACAAATCACGTTTATATTTAGTTGGTAATCACAATAATTCCACTTAATTATTTCGAGAAACAAAACAACATTAATTGAAATAAATAGGACACTTCTAATTCAAATTTAAAGATAAATAATAAAAGAATAATAAAATAAAATATATCTCACTGCCCTTGAACGATGTTGCCGCTCCGAGTGACACCCGACAAATGAGAGGGGTGGCGGTGCGCTCGCGCCTTTTATAGTGATTTTAAAACCTTGTGTTAATCTTCCCTTATAATATTATACACATGCGGCTGCTCTTGTTTCATAGTTATGTAAATGTATGGTATTAACTTGGTTTGAATGTTCCTTTTGCGAACTTTTCTTTTCTATTACAATTTAGCTTTTGTTTTTGCTTCCAGTTTGAAAATTTGGAATACGATGTCAGTTATTATAAAAATTTAAATAATTTTGACACAAATGAGAATTCATATTTCAAATTGTAGTGGCAAATCGAGTTAAAGGTGTTCAAATAGACTGGCTTCAATAGCAGAAAACACTACTCAGACACATATATTATAAGGTTGAGCAATGAGCATGGACCTAGTTTGCACAAAACCTCAAACTAGACGCGTTTGCGAATCGATTTTATGTGTTTTTAGGACCTTTTCTTTACAATAGACTCAACAAGATACTAAACTTATACAGTTTAAGTTATAAAAAATGTAGTTTGGTAATGTCAGATTATTTAGCGGTACTTAATTACACAGACACAGAAAAACTTCTAGAAGTTGTGGTTTGATTATGTTATCGTATCTATTTGAACATATTTACCTAAGCTAGTTTTAGTGTTTTTCTTTTATACCAACTTGATGCATAGTTATAATTGTTAATAGATTAATTTAATTTTATAATTTTATTGTCCTTATTGAATTTTGCTAGGTAAAGTGATGGCCTGAAACACAGGTTTAAACAAACCTAGATCGGGCAGGTCGCTGACATCTAAATTGAACTATTGAATACTTGCGACTGTAGAATATATTTTAGTTATAGTTTACTTATAAGTACTTATAATTAGTATGAGAAATAATACTACTGCGCTTAAATGTACACTTTTTGAAATACTTTTTAAATAAATTATTCTTATTCTTATTCTTATGGATAAATTCATTTTCGTTAATACATTGTTTTTCGAGTACCATTTTCGGGTTCCGCCCTAATTATGTTTCCCACGATATTAATTCCAGAAAGCTGTCGATTAAACTAGTTCAGTTTAGTATACTTGGGCAATTCAAGTTACTCCGCTTGTAAAATTTAAGCGAATAATATTTGCAAAACCAGCCGATTAGCATTGCACGATGATGAAGTGATTTAAGCATAGCATAGCATAATCAGCCTATTAATGTTCCTACTGCTGGGACGCAGGCCTCCTCTCTATGAGAGGGAATGACCTATAATCCACCACGCGGGCCCAGTGCGGGTTGGTAGATGTCACATGTCTTCGAATTTTTTGGTTCTAGGACATGCCGGTTTCCTCACGATGTTTTCCTTCACCGTTTTGAGAGCAGTGGTGATGAAATAACTTACACAAAGTAATGCGTCTGGCTGGGTTCGAACCCACGGCTTACTGCTCGTAAGTGGGGGCTCCACCACTGGGCCACCGCTACTCTCAAGTGATTAAAGCAAATACTTGTAATGCAGATATTATACAACATTAGTTAGTAAACTCGGTCGGTGCATTGCGTCACAGTGTCTTGTTTCAAACGTTTTGAAGCTTGTTACACTGTGTGCGCATACGAGGGTGTTGTCAGAGGCGGTAGCAGCTAGCTGTTACACGGAAAAGTTTTCTCTTTAAGTCTTGTGTTGTAAACAATTTAGAAAACTGCTCGGGGCTACTCAATGCCGTTTAGAACAGAAGTTTTGTGTTGTGATGAAAGCAAAATAAACAGTCGGAAGCTACCATTGACTTGCTGAGCCACGAAGGAGTGAAAATACGCCTAACGTTGCGTCAAATGCTAAGTACCTACATAAAACGAAGATGTCATTGTGGTGGATAAGATCTTTTCAACTTGACTCATTGAAATGTGTGCTCTACGAGTTACTAATAAAGCTCAATTTACAAGTGAATTCTATTGGGGCAGCTGAACAATCGATTGCTCTGATGACATCTATTGAAAGGGTAGGCTTTACACTGCCGCGCTATTGATAAATGTTATCGAACAACCGTCAGAGTAATGGATAGTGTTTATTTATATGGTACCTTTGTGACAGACTGCCTCGTTGGTCTACTTGTCGCAATCGCGACTGCTGAGCATGAGGTCTTGGGTTCGATTTCCCGGTCGGGCAAATTGTTATTGGGTTTTTCCATCAGGAATTTCTCAGTAGCAGCCACGGAGTCTGGTCCTGTGCCCAGTTGATGGCAATAGGCTCGCTCCCTACTACATGGGACTTAAACATAACTGGCGAAATGTGGGTATACTATTAGGTACACCTCTGTTTAACCCTTTGGGGATTACAGGCGTGACGTTTTGTTATGTGTTATGCTTAGTGGCAGATTAGAATCTTCACAAAATAGTTTGCAATGAATAAAAGCTACGGTACGATTCATTTTCTATTATATTTTGTTAAACAAACTTGTAAGTTTTTAGTTTTACTTCGATTCAATAACAATGAAATTGTAGTCGAAGGATTTACAACATCTATTGCTGAATTTAAGTGATCCAATTTAGATTGAAACAACTGAATGATTTCTGATTTCAATAGTACATTGAGTTATTGGTTAAACTGGTCGATATTTCATGGTTCAGTGTAGACCAAACCCAAGTGAATGCCATAAATTCAATCTTCGCAATAGAATCGGTTATGTCCAAGTGAGCTCCCCGATAAATCTTATCTCTGAAACTTGTACGTCGTACATTGTCACTTGGCACAGAATCTTCAACAGTTAACCTCTTTATCAGCGTCGTCGGCTACTTCAATCTATGAACACTTTGTAGTTTTTCGTAAATTGTAGGTACTAAAACCGACACAACAAACAGCACAGACTGATCTATGGCTAAATTCGCGCCGTTTTAAGTTTTAGTTGGCAATTTTAAACATAAAGTACTGGTGTATGAGAATGGCGTTGTCTTAAAAGAAGAAAAAAAATAAAAAATATAATTTAAAGCCATCTTATTTTTTTTTATCCAAACGTATTAATAGTATCTGTAAAACACGATATGAAAACCACAGGGTAGCGACCCAATTGCTACGCTTTTCGTTTATTACTAGGAATTCTTTCTGTCTTTTGTTTCGACCTTTATGACAGGGAAAACTTGTATTTGTCTAAAAGAAGACAACAATTAACAATATCATTGTTTTAAACTAATATTTTGCACAACTTTTTGCTTATGATAATTATGACTTTAGATTTAATTAGAAATTTGTGTTTGCTTTTTGCACAATACTCATAAATATTATCATAACTTAAAAACCTTGTTGCCAAAATAAATTCTGAATAAATAAGCTCCTAAAATAACAAAGATAATAATCCTAATTAAATCATAATAAGTTACGTATACCTACGTATAACACGGCAGCTGCCCTGTTAATGTTAACTACTCTGCCCGCAGCCGCCACCGGGCGAAAGTGAACCGGAATATCCGCCGGTGATTACCCGGTCATTATGCAAAACTTCTGGCGAACGAACCAGATTAACATAAACACACACATGGAACATTAAAATAAATATCTTAGTTTTAACACGAAATTCTGTCTGAGAAATTCGTGCATTTTCATTTAAAATACTAGTTTTGTTAAATATTTCAAAAGTTTGCATCCGTTTCATTCCGTCAATTCCATCAGTCCGTCAATTCCGGCATTTCAAAAAATCTTTAGTTTCTGATTTCATCCTCCATTGACTACTTGAAAAAATCCTCTTATTCGCGTTGAAATGCTCTTGAATACTAATTCTGTCGAACTTTATGTACATTTCTGTCGCAAACCCCCGAGATATTTAATTACACAACGCTAAGTTCACATTTCGCTTTTCGTTTTCCAAATCGTTTCAGAAGAACGGTTAGGGAATAAATAAATAGAAAATTATTTGGTGTGGGTGAGGGGAGGAGGAAGGATGAAACTTTAACAATTTATTTGTTTGTGCACGGTTCGATGTGGTCTGTCTCATTACAAGTTGGATACGTGTGGTGAATAATGAACTGGATACGTTAATGATAGCAGACAGTTCCTTGTCTGCTATCGTTAATGTTTTAAAATCATTGTTATTTCATTTAAATATCAAGGTTTTGATTCCTCTGTGTACATAAAGTGACTTGTCATTTCGTTGCGCAGCTGTAGGTACTTGTAGCACACGCGTCCGTTAATATAATTATTTTGCCGTCGGCCATATACAATGCAAGGTTTTCGGAGATTTCTAATTGTTATAATTTAATTTACAAAATGAAACACACTACTTGTTTTAAATGCAGTGCATATTCATCTGTATTTAGCACACGCTGCACCGGAGCTTCACTTCCGATGCTCACTGCCGGCCGCCATTGTGCTCGCCACATTATAATGCAACGCGTATTGTTCGACATCCTTTCATGATTTTCGCAATGTGAAAATATTCTACCAATGTCTAGTTTACTGTCGTTCTGTAATACGAGCTATCTTTTTAATGAAATAGTTTATTTCGGAAAAAAAGCTTCATGTTATAACGTGATTGCTGAAATGACGAGTAATAGAGAAGTATGGAAGAAAAAGCCATCCTGCGCTGACCCCAAATAAATTGGGATAAGGGCAGCAAAATGAAGATGTTAAAAACGGTAGTTACCTTAAATATCCATTTCATTTCAAGATTCTAAGAAGATACGATACCCACTACCCAGTGACCTGTGACGCATTATTGCACATCACTGACCGCTAGTGATCGCTATGTAATTCAAAGTATTTGCTCCGAGGAAACGCTGCCCGGTGAGAGTATGTTTTACAAATTCATGAAACACGTCTTGGCTTGGTAGGTACGCAGAATTTTTCATGAACTTAAAAAAAAATATTTAAGTTCTATTGCTGGCCGGTAATTCAAACTAAACGAAAGAATAAGAGTTTAGTGTAATCATCAAAATAAAATAATAATACATTATTCAAACAGCACCAGCTCATAATATGCATGACATTTCTCAACAGAAACAACATTCAGATCTCTGTTATATTTCCGTAAACAAGTAGATTATGTTTGTGTTGCGTCAAGCATTAAATGGAGGAATATGGTTCCAGAGTTTGTGGAGTAAATAATACAAAATATGGTAAATAGAGATGACATGAATAAATGGTGTTTGTGTGTACCAACATATCTGTAGGTACACACAAATACCGCACAGGCGCACACGCCCATAGATACTTATATTTTTAACTTTGGTCCTTTAAAAGTATGTTATATACTCATCGCCATTTCATCAATTGTTTCACAATCATCAAGTCCTCGATTCTAATCTCCGAACTCAATTTAATTATTGGTACCGATAGGCAACAATGGTAGGGTTATGCTGACGTTAAGCGGGGACAACGCAGATACGGCAAAGCGTCGCCGTTATATGGTTGAAGTTCCACGGACCCGAATAAAGTGCTATGCTTCCACGTTTATTGTGCGAACCGCGGGTCTGTGGAACTCACTGCCGGTTTGTCTGTTACCCGATCATTATAATCTAGAACTCTTAAAAAGCTTGAGTGAATCGGTTTCTTCTAGGCAAGCGTGCTCCACTCTAGGACGCATCATCGCCTCACATTAGCCGAGTTGCGGCCAAACGTAAGCCTATTTCGCGAGAAAAAAAGATATTCTACTAATTTACGATGTCATAACTAGAAAAAACCAGCAAATTCCAAAACATACTTGTTTTGGAATTTGCTGGTTTTTAGCGAGCACTTTTTTGAGCGGTGTATATTATTGTGTTGATAGTCTATTGTTTGAGTAACGAGTTTTGGGTTTAGCTTTTCAGTATTAGTTTTTTGTTTTTCAGTAATTTAACTGTACACAGAATGATATTATGTTTGCATCGTTTTCAAGGGTATATTTTTGCGCCGAAATATTTATAAGCGTCCATTTTTTTCAAAGCGTAATCCGGTAGATAAGTATTAAATGTCTACGATACGGAAATTCGGGTTTTTTATTGGACTCGACTTTTTCAAATTATTAGCTGTTAATAAAAAATACTCAAATTTAAATTGTCACTTTCATTTTTGTTGAAAATATGTTGATGCATTGTAGTCTACACAATTAGTGCCTACCATGTTCATAAATAACGTTGATTTAAATGAGAGAATGAATTGGGTTATTTAAGAAAGAAACGTACGAGTAGATCTAATTCATTAAAGTAATTTTGAATAAACACGAGAAAATGTTGTTTGTGAATGGGAATGTGCGGTAATGAGCGGTGTTAACGTGGAAGTAACAATATTAGCATTCTAATTAAAGTTGAGTTGAATATTCTCCTAGAATACCGGTTCAATAAAAAATAAATAATACATAAATAAATAATAAAATATTGGAATAAAGTAGTATTTAGTAATATATTGGAATTCCGGTTTATCCGTGATCATGGTGCTTGCAACAGCGCCGAAATATCGGAACTCAAAGAAAACAATAAACATGGTAAATATACCGTTTTCTAGTTATAATAATCCTCCTAGAATGTTAAGGTACTTTGTGATGTACACTGGCAACATAAAGTTTTCTGGATAATAAGACACCAGAAATAACGATAACTAGTGTTATTTCTATTATTTTAAAGTTCAATTTGTTATAGGTACCTTTGAGCTTGAACAGATGAACACGAGCCACGTATACTACTGTATTACAATTACAGTTATTGTAAACAAGCAATCCATAACAGCAGATAAGCATAAAGGTCGATCCGCAATCAATAAAAACCTATTTAAACTATTTGTCAAGATTTGCAGTAACATTGATCGGGAGCGTTAGATCTCATAGATGCAATTTAGATTACTTCACCAGATTATGTTTCACCTCTCAATTTATGTACGTTTAGGCATGATCTCTTCACAGCTATTGGAATAAGGGTGAATATTGAAAGGGTATTATTCTGAAAGTTACTTTTCTAATGCAAAAATAAAGTTGTCTGGATTTACTTTCCATAACAGGATATAAAGCGTATTTACGGCGGTCGCCGAAGGACCACAATGTGCCATGTCGTGTCCCAGTGGATGTCAGATGACAATAAACGAAACAGTAAATAAATGAACGCTGAAACAATAAACAGGATACCCATTGATTGGTAATAAAATATTTAACGTAAGTCTATTTACGCTGTGTTCTTATTTTTTAGAGAAAGTATTCACTATGATGTAGAATTGATGATAATCGTTTAGATAGCGAGACTAAATGCAAGCAGCCATTTGATTTCAGTAAGTATATCAGTGTCAATGCAATCTTCTAAATACTGCACGGACGAAATCGCAAGCTAACCTAGTATATTTCATAACAAGTGGTCAAATACCGGGACCATGCACGTATTTGAGCAATAAATTGCTAAACTTAGTTGCGGGTGCGCCAGTGGCTCCCTCTTGAATAAATTTAACATTTATTCGGGACGCGTCCTCGATGCCGACACTTCAGAGCAATGAAAGTGAAACTCGCATTTGATTAATTGTTGTGACGCGTACAGAGCACAAGTGATGACATGTTAATACTTATGAGATCAAGATATGGAAGGAAAGGAAGCGCTACTTATATCTGGCGGCGAAAATTTTAAATACGCCCATGTTATGCCCATGGCTTCGCTCGCGTAGAGTTCGATAATTGTCCCACGGGATCATACTACCTGGATAAAAAGAAAAATCCAATGTGCTAATCCTGTTTACAAGCTATCTGTATGCTAAATTTCATCCAAATCCGCTCAGTAGTTTTTGCGTGAAAGAGTAACAAACATCCTCACAAACCTTCGTATTTACAATATTAGTAGGATTGTCGTGTAGAAACAGTTGACACGGGCGTCGGCGAACATCCCCGACGCGCTGCAGTACCGAGGCAGCACCCAACAGCACCCTGAACGCATTATTGTACTGAACACGCAGAGCGTTGTACTGCTTCTGAGTATATGAAATGATTATAGCGCTATTGTATTATCACACTCACTGGTTTTTAGTTGATATAAAAAAACCGGTGCGGTAGTAGTAGCTAGCTATAACAGTCTCATAAGGTTCGTTAAGTGCTTTGTATAAAGGAGTTAATTTCCCGAGGTAGCTTGAACTACAGTCAGTGTTTTTAAAGAAAACTTGGGTGGACCTCAACACCCACTTGAATTTTATCGCTTTTGCTAGTAAAGCGTCCCTGGGTATCATAAAACCCTGCTTACATTTTGTCCTGTGACCATAAACGGGCTAAGAATATTATCTAGCCCGCGTGATTAAATCAGAGTAATAAAACGAACAGACTTACATCAATTTAGAATTATTTTAAGATCTATCGCAATATAATTTTATTATTTGTTTAGATGTATCGACAATTAATCAAACCGACTCATCCGTGGTTATGACAGTAATAGGTAGCTGAAACTGTGGAATGTGTCACTGAATAATAGCCGTTACAATTACAATATTTTATTATTATGTAGAAAAATACCAGATACCGCTTACTTTACTGACTTGGGAGTAATGTTCGGTGTTGACTCTGAGAACTGAATTCTGCTTGCCGTAGTACATTACTCCACAGAGTAGAAAAACCTAATTAGACACAAGAAAACTAATCATTTTCTTAATTAACTTTTCTATTATGAGAAAGAATTGATAAAGTTGAATAATTGAGAAAAGAATAACGTAATTTAGGGAGCTACGTTAGCTAACCTTATAGTTTATCTTTTCAGTCATTTAAAAAAATATGTATGTCGGATATGTCGGATTTATTCTGTTAGGCTCGTACATCATGTGGGCAGACGATGGGTTCCGTGCTATGAAAACACACTGGGTGCGATACACTGTTTCTAGCAAAACTAACGAATTACTTAATATTACAACTTAACACAATAACATGGGGCACAATGAATCAGGTACATTTTCAAGACGTCTTAACTCCGCGATCAGACATTGACTGTCGCCATCGCCTCGAGCTGGACATCAAGGCTCTTTAGAAGCACGCTATGTTGTGGATAGACTGGTAAGTAGGTCGCGTGAAGTCACCACTGCACACATGCGCGCTTTCCAATTCATTTTATGTCCATACTAACGACCGGATCCGACATTTATGTATTCTACCTACGCATCACTTAAAATATGAGCAGCACCAAGTAAACAATACAGTTTTTTTTCCAAACTATTCAGTATCTAACTGAATCACATATATTACGTGAGAAAAACCTCGTTTATTTCCACTATTCAATCTGAAAATCGCACAATGGCTGCTGTCTGGTCAATTACACCATAAATAAAGCGCGGTTGTGGCTTCCATGACGAGGGTACATGTTATGTCGGTCCACACACTACGTACGTTATTGGATAATAGAAGCAAAAACTAAAAAGAGGTAAGTTTAGCAAAGTATTTGAGGAATCCATTTCTTAAATGTTCTGTTTTTGAGGGTGTATGTAAATGAAAAGAGTGATGAAAGAATTAATGTAGTACCTAACTACATTATTTCTTTTTTTTTAATGCAGAGGTAACTAGGAACAATGCAAGTTCAGCAGCTCTCGTTTTAAGTTCTGTATAATACATATCGGCTGTCCAAAATCAAAACCTCAAAAGGAGAACGGTGTTATGTTTTAAATGGTCCATGTTGGTAATGGACCACAACAACGTTCTAAATGATCAAAGAGAATGCTTATTTTCCTTCTCCTATAAAATTTTGTTTTGATTTTGGGCAGCTGATATATTATAACATCTTTTCTATATGTATATATAACTTAAGGAGATTTTTATTCTGAGAATTCATTAAACAATCCTTGGGTCTGGATTTTAAACCCACACGTTAAATTCAGAAAGTGTAGAAGTTGCTTCTATGAATACAGTAATGGGTACCAAATGCTTTTGGAGCCAAAATAGGTCTTTAAGATTAAATACCTAATATATTCAAGTAGCTTCTATGTTCTAGTTATGATCCGCTAGACTCCAAACCCACGCATTTCATTACTAATATTATGTAAGCAATTAATCATGTGTATTACGTTAGGGCTTCTATGTACACAGTAACAGACCGCAGAACACAGACCACAGACTAAATAACGTGAGCAGAGCACGTGAACAGTTTACAATAGAGCTTCGCATGCTACGTTGTACTATATCACAAGTTACGCGAGACGAAGTGCGTTAAAATTCTTTAGTGCCCTGTTTTTTTTTTGTATTTGATAGTTATTCGGTGGCCGTTATCAATTTATAGTGGCTCCTTGTTACCTCAATTGTAGGTATCCGTAGTACACATCATTACGTACCTGAAACAATGAAAATGCATCTTAGCGAAAAAATATTTAGTGTTATTTTAAAAGACCTTAATTTATAAGTAAGATATTTCAGAAAAAAAATGCTTTCTATATAAAAAGGAAACTGGCGAATCTGTAAAAAAAAACGTGACGCTATAATTTACAACAGATGAAGAAAACGTTTATTTTCGTTGTTGTTTGTCATTCATCAGCGCTCCCTGTCTTCTCTATTTCGCAACGTTTTTCAATTGTTTGTATTACTCGCCCGGCAGCTGGTAAAGCGAACATTCTTATTCAACTCGCAGCTCTTCTACTACGTATATATCACCGTTTTTTGCAGAGAAACTTGTTTTTACATTTTGTATTCTAGTTTGTATCCGATGTTTTTTGGAAATGGTACTAAGAAGGTACAAAATAATGTCCAACATTTCCGCAGATCTCATATAATCCTCAGTATTCTGTAGTGATTCCCTATTATATCTTCCTCGATGAATTTCTAACTATATAATGACGTGACCGTGTATTCTTTTGGCATTATAAGGAACTTGTAGTACATTACTAATATCCTCTACAACATAACTAACTGTTATCTATCTGTATCCTAGCTGTAAGTTTATATAAAACGAAAATAAATTAATGATCTGACAAGTTCCGTCCGAACTGGAAGGAGGACGCGCGGGTTCGCGAGAAGTGGAAGGAGTGGAGGGAGGCCTTCGCCCAGGAGTGGGACAGAGCAGCCTATTTATTTATTTGGTTCAACAACAATTGTATACACTGGTATAAACAAATTAAACAGAAGCAACAAATCATAATAAAGTGTAGCAATCACTTACAGGTAAACTCTGAATGCACACAAGATGTTGTCGTAACTTACAAAAAAAAAGAAATACACTTAATAAATTAATTAAACTAAATTAAAACAAATAAAACTAAGTAATACAAAAAAAAAAGGTAATATAATGCAGCCTTATTCACCCACTCAGTGAGATAACGCAGGGCTAAGAAACTCAATGTTAGGAGTCAGGGAGATACTTATAAAAACTGGCTTTCTTAGCCTAGGAAAAAAAAATTAAAAAGAATCTGACAAACTATTATTTTAAACTAAAACTTGTAATACATAAACGCGTATCATTTCTCACAGGCGCATTGCTGGCACCCCAGTTCCTTAGTTGTGGGTATATAATTTTATCGAGGTAGTCATAAGAATACATACAGACATAAGCTAAACGATTTTGTGGTTTTTCAGTGAAAAACGAAACATTTCATTTCCCTCAGAACAGCTGTCAGCTGTCTTTGCAGAAAACTTTCTCCAAGTACCAAAGTTGGCATTTGCGTTTCGCCCAAATCCTCAAAATGAATGTGTCCCAACAGAGCGAGTTACATGGGTTGTGTTTGTAGGTCATGGGGCCAACACAGATGTTACATGAAATGAAAGTAGATATCTGATAACCCAAAGGGTAAATAAATGCATAAGATAACACAACATGATTTGTTGATGTTATGGAGCGAACCTCGAAGCACATTCATATGAAATGTATATCCGTATCAAAAATCATAAAGTTACTAAATAGATATACTTGCTCGTGAAAATGTTTTCAAATGAAACCTACGTACTAAACCAAGCTGTTCTTTTAATTGTCTAACTCTGACTGAAAGCTCCACTCAAAACACACACTGTAGTTTTTGAAAGCTTTGCCCGAAACATTTTCACCAATTTACGATTCCGAGTGCCGGATAAATATTCAGGGGATAAGGCACAAGCTCTCGCCGCAGTCATTGTTTGAATAAAGCGCTATTTGTCAGTGTTTAGTAAACATCACCGTCTACAACATACGACCTTTCAATCATGGAATATCGAACTCTGTTAGTCTCAATAAATAGAGTCTAAGTAAACTAACATTCGGCCATCAGTAAACAAACAACACACACAAACATGCTTCAAGCATCTCATTGCAAGGTCTGCACAAAACCGCATTACATTAACACTTAAGGTGATGTTGAAAACAACGTAGTTTTTCGTTTTAGTTTTGATTTTAATGAATGTAGAAGAAGGATTTAACAACTCAGAATAATTGTCAGCATTCTCTTTCGTTTATACACCAGTCAGCCAGTGTAGCTCTTATACGCTGGACCTGCGGTACTTTTTTTTCAGATCGGTGCAGTCCGGTTTACGTAATTTTAAAATTATATTTACAGCAAAGGTCATGTTTAAAATACACTGAACATTAAAATTTGTGTTGTTTGGGCATATGACTGAGTACAAATAGGGAAAAGAGCCAAAAGCCGAAAAATGGACAGTAAAAAGTAAGTACACAATTAACATTTACATCTACATGCTTAAGAATTCTAATACGGTCGTGAGCTAATTCTGTTGGTGAAATTAATCTGTTCCTGTAAGAATACAAATTCTAGAATTGCATCAATATGTCCAAAATTTAAATATTTATATTTTAAAATAGAGCTCATTGCTTCTATTTAGCAATATCTAGAACAAAATAATCTTAAGTGTAATAATATATTGTGCTTGTCTCTGTAATATTAATATGTTAGTTAGCTAAACTTTGCAAATAACCGTTGGTAACTTGCAAAGTTTAGTTGATTAGCAATCCGTCTTGGAGTGCGATTCAGTGCGTAAGTTTTCGCCTTATAGTGGTTCTGGGACTGAATGTAAGATCAAACGACATTTTGTGAACTTAACTTGAATGAGTTTCAGTCAACATACGTTCTACAATTCTACATGTTAAATGTACTTTTCTACAGAATTACAAACTTATGGGTACGAACTTTGCTCCGATAATGTTGATAGGACTTCGAGTTGTATTACTTTGTGCTAGAATTTTGTGGCAAACTCTTTGAGTAACCTTTCATGATCATGCTTTCAGCTGTTATAGTTATGTCATAGTTATTATTAGCACTCTCCTGAACACACGTTGCGTTCTGTTATTTTCATACCGACACGTGTTAGATACAACAATGCTTATGTTTTATTTCAACATGTCACACAATAAGAAACACTTACATCGAAATATCCTCATCAATCACGTCCTTTGGCTATGTGCAGATACTAGTAGCGATAGTCTTGGGAACAATTATTGGATAAATAGAATACAAATTGCTACTGGGAATCTTTTACCAAAGAAAGTATTTATTTCTAATTCAATTTATGTGCTATTTTCTACACAAGTTTTTTTATGACTACATTATTCTGATTGATGGTATTATCTTCAGATGGTTTCATACGTACGGTCGTAACTTAACCTAATTTTGCAAAGCTTTTCAGCACCATTTCAGAGATCGAATTTATTTATGTTGTATTTCATATAAGTTTTACCTAGGCACCTACTTGGTATAGAAGGTTCCTGAATTTTGAAGTACCACAAATATTGTTCGTACAAAAGGATAATTATATTGAAATGTATTTAGTAAATCTGGTTTTCAAATACATTTGGCCCTTAAAAACAAAAGTTAATATAACAGAGACTTACCTATAATAACAAACATATCGTCATAAGAGGTTGCGGTACAAACAAAAAACTCCAGAGCGGCTCACGTGTTACATTTTAATTAAAAGATGTCGCTAGAATTTAAAATTAATTTTCTGAATTTCCCTTCACGTGATTGCGCCGTATATAAACAGCAGTTTTGCATAACTGTGCAACTTCTTTATCTTATTAGACAAGGGGAACCGCAGGCTGGTGGATGGAGTTACAAATTATTATTTTGGTTTTGATTTGTTCGCTTAGTTAAACAGCTTTCGAGTTCTATGTTAAGTTGATTTTACCCTTAACTGTGTTGTGCAAGTGTGCACCTCTCAGACATTTACAGTAGATTCACATACCAAGTCAGCATCTGCCTATTCTTTTCCCAACATAGGAAAAAGAAAAGACAGCATTTGCAGCAGAATTCTGTCTCAATTTTTAATTTTTTTTAGTCGCATTTTAATCTTCACACCTGAAACTATTGTAGCATAACTCAAGAACGTTAACCATTCCCTTCGTTTAATCTCTCGCAGCGCCTTATTTTCCATATACAAATACCAAGAATACTACAAGGATATTATTTTAGGCTAGCTGAGAACTAACCTGTACTAGTTATCTAAAAAAATAAACTAACCCACCTACACGATAAAAACTCAAGCCATGAAACGATTACTTACAAAGGGTAAATTAGTTAGTAATGTTTGTTTAGTTCTCCACAAACACAGCCAATAACGACAATCAAAACTTTTCTTGTTGTGTGGAGTTGCGCAGCGAAAGTTATGAGTGCCCGCACTCGCGAACTACACCTCGTGCTAAGGTCATCTGTTAACGTGTACTGTTTGTGTGCTAGACCGTCTACCTATTCGAACTATTGCAATTTAAACTGAATCTTTTTTTACTAACATCAGGAGGGTTCGCACAACTCTCGCTAGACAATCGGGTTGTTGACCACAGACACTTGTGTACTTTCACATCACACTATCTACCTCTACACAGCTAGTTTCATTTGCAGGCTAATTGGATGTCAATCGAATTTACGGTAGCAGATTTCATCTTGTCGTACCATGCTGTATGTAGCATGTATTTCCAAAACGAAAATAGTTGTCGTGGCTCAAAAGGCTGCCCAACTTAAATGGGACTAGGCACGATATTTCTGTCGCATGCCGAATGAACTGTGGGCCCGTAAAACTCAGGATTGGTGCCCTGAAACAGTGACACGGCGTCACGGCAGAGCATGAAGGAGATGGCGGGACGAACTGGATGACTCCCTTGAGAATGGGAAAGAACTAACACAGTATCGTGACCGTTGAAAGGATTGGAGGGACACCTTTGCCCAGTAGTGGGACAATATGGGTTAACTATAAAAAAAATAGTAGGTAGTATGTATATAGGTCAGTGGGCAATGGCCATTTATGCGCTAAAAAAGCCCTTGTGATTAAAGGACCCGTTTGACGTTCTATTAGGACGAAGTCCGATTACTTTTTACCACAGAAAATCCCGATATCGCTTTAACCGTTTTCCAATCACCTAAATCAGGTTTAGTTAGTGTATATGGGTGGCTTCGTTTCAAAAAGTATATTATGATTTTTACTTTAGCAGTCACATTGCCTTTAAAAAAAATTGCAAACAGGTTCTAAGTAATTTTTAAACTCATTTCCTCATCCTCTAACAGCAAACCGACAGACTGGTTCACAAAGTTAGTAACTTTTCTCACATTGTGTTGTGCTCCCATAAGCTTGTTTGTAACAAACAAACAAAGCAACGACCACTCGTACAGCTGAAGTTTCCAACAAAAGAGTTCCGTACCGAGGCAATTAGTCAATCGGTTGGCGTTTAGCTGTTACTTATACCCCTGCGAGTGCTTACCATACATATAAAACGAGTTACTTTTAAACGTAGTTGCGTAACATAAACACTTTTGTGTTTGAACGTATGTTTTATGATCATTCCTTCTCCGAATTATACTCTATACTCAGCGACGAAAAGAATTTGCCAAAAAACATAGCTCAATACATGATGCTAACATCATGTGCTACTGGTATTCCTCACGATTCCGAGCAAACGTTTAACGTTACAAAAGTTAGATCCAGTCAATGTTTGTGGCCAAGAGAGAACAAATAAACAGAAAACAGTGCACAGAGCTATATTTGAATCAATGAATTATGAGAGTCTGTGAGAGGTGATCTCTATTCCCGTCACGTCTCTTAGGCACGAAGCCCGTTCTTAGGAAAATAACAAAACTGAGTACGGTTTATACTTTAAAGGGGAAATGTCTAACCACAATAAAACAGCGATGCCTTTCAACCGTAGCGAGAATTGGACTAAAGTATTGTGACTGTTCGTAAATTACCCTAGGCTGATAAAATTTTCGTTTTTCCTAAATCATGCACATATTAGTATTAATGTCGGCTCCCCCCGAAGGAGGAGAGGCCGTGCCCCTCCGTCCGCACGGCCTTGTAAGACTCGACACCAAACTGGTCATCTTTCCACCGACTACTAAATTGAACTCCAGCCCTGTCCCGACTTTAGAAGCTAAGGGACAGGGAGGGGTACAAGGTGTAGTTTAATATTGGGAGGTCACAGTTAAGACATATACATGAATAATATCAAATCCTATAAAACTAAATCAGTAATAATGTATGAAGCTAATAAGGCAAGAGGGCGCAAAGATATATATATAATGAAAGGTTGGTGAAAGGAAACGTTACGCTTGCGCTTAAGAGATTCACTATTTACAGTTACGTTAATTTAATGGTTCAAACGTATTACGAACCCAACTCTATGGCATGTAACCGGTTACAATAACTGCCTCAGTACGTGACGGTTAGACCTAAGCGCATAGGCCCACTAAGGATCCTGCTACGAATTCTAACCGAACACGTTTCCTAAGCATCCTTCACTTGTCTTTTTCAATCCTAAAACAGAGTACTGAGAAGTCCTACTGCCATTGAGGAAGACACGTTTTAGTAGTTCTCCCTACACGCGTACTCATGTTAGTAACACTCTTTACGGCAATCTACCCCTTGTCTAAGATAACACACAACTTGCGCAAGCGCACCGTAGATTCAGTCTGTAGCAGAACATATTGCGTTTGTTATTGGTGGACGCCGAAGTGGTGATATATCGTCACTTCACATTTCTTTACTCTTCCCCATGTCGTGGTTGCGTATCTCGTTAGTAATGTCGATTCAGTAATTTGCCAACCAGTGGCCGGGTTTGGGTTTAACGAGATAAACAGCCGGGGTTTGACTTTCTGTCCCTAGCGTTCCTTAGAACGGAGTTATCGATGTGGTTTGAGATATTTCGTGATGCCTACCCCCGCTCCCTGAAATGTGCGCCAACAATCTCTACGCAATGTTTCTGAGCTAGACCTTTACAGGAAGCAGTATTCATCAGCAACGTTTGGTTGATTTGTACCACAAGTACAAGTCGGCATTATATAACTGAGCAGTATAATTTGTCTTAATAAATTCGTGAATATTACGGTGTTGCCTTCACTACTGAACAATATATTTTATCTCAATTTTAATGTGAATATTACGGTTCGGCCTTTCATGTGTAGTGAGTCAGATAAAAGTCAACTTTCGTCAATAGTCGGGTGTGTTGGTGTATAGTGTGTTTGTCGTATGCATGAAATGTGTGTATAGTGTTGCGAAAGGCGGTCTCCGTCCCTATAACCAAACGCAGATGAAGAATATGTGCCAAGGTTAGGAGTTATTAGGACACATAACACAGGACATAATATTATACATTGTGATGATAAAGCGGCTCTGCCGTCATGTTGAAATAAATAATTATTAACATCGCTGCGTTTCCGCCAAACTGCTACTTAAGCTAGGAGTTAATTATAGTTAACACTTACCACGTGTTCATTGTTCATTGAAGAGGATTAATCCCCGAGCTACTTACTGCACACTTTACCAGTCTCGCCTCCGCTACAGCATCTCCTTCAGGATCTCGTCACTCACTTTTAACTAGGCATATAGCTTCTACTTATATTTAAATTATAAAATGTTAATCGCTCTCTTACGACAGTCCTCTGGGACATGTCCATCTTGGTACCAAGATTACGCTAACTACATGAACCTAACCTACTTCGTCCTAGCTTTTTTTTAACCGTTTTTAGACCGACTCCCTGACTTAACTCGACTCCACGTGTCGACACTTCCGCGACTTAAAACCAATTGCCCCGAATCCACCCAGCCTTCTCCGGCCCAGCCTCCAAAAGCCCACCACGCTTGGGTCGCCTTTTCAGAATCCGTTTCTTTTTGTTCAACCGTCTCAATTGTTTTAAAGGGTCCCGGGCCGTGCGATCCCCAAACATGTTCAACAGATGTGGCGTTAGTATCCTTTAGAAATCAGTAATTTTTTATCTCTTCTTAAGATTTCTCTAGTCCCTTTCCCATTAAATAAAGAATTTATGCGTTTCTAAGTGATGCAATATTTTTTACAATTCAAGGAAGAAAGCTCACTAAATCTTTATTAATTACGGTCACTTGCCAGTCCGTCAAGCCATAAAATAGAAGTATAATGTGTTTATAAGTGGCCCATACCGTGTGATGATTTTAAATAAAAATCAATACTAAAATATCTACTTAATAATTAGGAGTACGTGACAGACAGTCACAGTATGTAATTGCAAATTATATTTTATTCACGACACCAATCAAAATTAATCTATCAATAAAAAATCCGACAAATAAACTATCAATCAACAAGGTACTATAGAATTCAAGCGTTCCTAACAATATTTTTTGTTACCAGCTTTATGTGTGCCTACTTTCAAAATTGATTCGTAATATTGAACGCCAGTAAAATAAAGGGTTTAAGGTTGCATGCATGCGACACACCGGGTCGTTCACACGGTCAATATTTGATTAGACTCGAGCGTGTCACGCATCGATGTTATTCAATAGCATTAAGGAAACGCTCGGAGAGCTCCCAGCCTATTTCAGATATGGTGCGGATTTCAGCGTATGACGTGTCGAAAATTGCGAAAATGTGAATGAATTTGTTGAATAAGCTAAGCTGTTTGTTTCGATGGATGAGCTGGTAATTAAAGAATAAGTTTGGTACGTTATGGGATCAGGTGTTACTTTTCGGAAATAATATGCAAACTATTTAGTTTTAATTCCACAGATAGATCTATACTTGGATCTGGGATCCAGTACCGCCTGCCCACCCGCAGATAGTGCGAAAATGAGCATGCTACATGCAACCAAACCTACAATTGATAGGTATTTCACCCTCATACGGCATTCTTAAGAAATTTTGACTTGTTAGTCGCACCCGAGCAGTCGGCGAGTTTTTAGAATTGATCAAGGAGAAATATTAGCCTTAGTCTGTCTGAATCAGACTTACGTATGGAAATGTAATAGAAATCGTCCTCCATCGCCACGGACTCACATCCGACCTCTTTCAAAGTCCGCTTTTCTTTAACAGGAAATTACTTTTGCTCTGTGCATCCCTCTATAAGTCATAAGTCGTAATATGCCATTTGGAAAGGCAATTTTCCTATCGTATTATGTTAAACGGAAACGGAACTCATGATATTATCGGACACCATATTATCTCACTCGTTTATTTCGTTTTGTTTGTGTAGGTAATTAAAATTAGATAGTTGAAAATTTATCAATTCTAACCAGCACGCAACCATTGTAAAATAATACATATATATATATATGTATAATGATTACACTGCACCACGCCCGCAGAAACATATCAAATGGCAAATAAACAACAATAGTTAAATTAGAGTTAATAGCAATTACAACTATTTTGCAATCATTAGCAGAATTCAGTTTGTGGTTTCATGAATGTGTTTGAATAGTGAAGTGACTTTTGTCATGCCAAAAACATAACACTAATTTTAATTTCAATCATATCCACTATGTTTCAACGCGAGAATTTAAATAAAGTAAAATCCACCCACCCTTCGGTTTATCCGTGATCAGTGTGATCATGGTGCTTGTAACACCGCCGAAAATTTGGGAACTCAAAACAAACAGTAAAAATGATAAATATCCCGTTTTCTGTGTTAATAATAATGTTAGTGACTATGTCAGTTTAAAAACGTATAAAGTAGAATCTATAACTGTAATATACGACAGACTGCCTTACATGAAATTTCTCCTCAAATGAGTATTTTCGAAGCACCAGCAAAGCCAAAATAAAGTTAAGTTCCAATTTCGCTTGTCAAGAAAACTAAGAATTATAAGAAAATGTCAGGAATATTATGTTTAATGCTGTATAAAGAAAGAAAGATGTCTAACGGTAGAACTAGATGTATGAAGTTTAACCGGAAGACAAAAGTAAGATATATTTTTTCCAACTTTGTGGAAACAAGTTGTTTGATGTCCGCAATCTCGAGACACCATTCTTTACTTAGGAACATCTAACCGACACTTTATAAATGTTACGGTGTTCATAAAACGTTTAATTGAATCTCAGTTTTACGCTACAAATAAAATGTTTAGTTGTTTATAAGTTTTTTTTTAATTTTTTTATTAAAACTTTATGCACACTATTAAAGAGCACTGTCTGTACAAAGGCGGACGTATTGCCTTGGTCATTGTTTGTTTAATGTTTGATTGTATGTTTCCCTAGTACTACTAAAAAAGAGCCTTTATAATGCAAGTGCATAGTTGAGTTACTTAAAAAAGGGTTTCAGTAAAAAGAAAAAGTCGGCAAAACATAATTAGCTCCCATTAAAACAAGGACAAAACAAACCCAACTTCAAACAAAATTTTCGCTCCAAGCGTATAAAATTCAACAATATTATTTTCTCATCGCAGTTGCAGTACAGTCGACGACAACCGAGTTACGTTGAATATATATTTACAGTAATGTGGTACATTAATTGACTTCTTTCGCACCGTGAGCAGCTTTTTTTTTTCTTTTTTTTCTCCTTCAATATATAAAAGTTCACGGAAATTTGTCTCACGTAGGTAGGATAGGCTTCCGACTGTCGTCCTCTGCACGTTTTTTTATAGATATAATGTGCATTTCCGTTCTCCTACACTGAGCTATATTAGGCTTTAAGATGGGGTGCGTTGTCAGAATTCCTCCTCGTGTGCCGTACAATACGTTAATATAAAACAAGTGCAGTCTTTGATTCTTGTTTGATAAATTGGAGCGTTGCGTTGACTTCGGTGCTGCGGTAAACTTGAAATATGTTCAACTAGTTTGACGGCTTGAGAGTTTGATTTCAGTTCCTGGAATCTACGAAGCTGTTTTTCGATGTTAGGTTACGGAAATTTTGATTTTCGCGTTCGTCTCAAGACGAATGGAACCGCAGTCTGAACGAAAAAAAGAATAAGGTTTAGTGCGTAATCTATGAGGAACTACAAATACTTGGAAACAAGAATCGTGTTCGGCATAAAAAGAACGAAAAGTAAGTGATAACAAGTTACGTGAGACTGTCTAGACTATCATTTTGTGGGAGAGACGCTGTACAGTATCGATTGGTGAACTTGTGCACAGGGTAAGCTATTTTATATTAAAGGGTTCTAATTTTGGGGTGCGTTATCAGAATTCCTCCTCGTGTGCCTGATGGCTGCCGGTCCCTCTCGATACGTCTGGAGGGAATAGCAGCTGCTGGGCCGGTGCACCCTGGGCGTGGGCAGTATCCTTCCCCGAGGAATGGGAAGAGATTCTTATTCCTCGGGAAATGTTACTGCCCATGGCTAATATTCTGACATGGGGGGGTCCCTCATGGACCAAGGGGGCGTTGCTCCGCGTGACCCTCTGAAAAGCAGAGGGCACAGCGGAGGAGCAAGGGCGGGCTCCGTGTGCACTTACCCTGCCTCCGAGCAGACAGTGAAGGACGTGCGTCCTTCACTGTCTCCGTCGATATCGTAATCCCACCGTCGAAGTGTCGTGGAACACGTCTCGCGGCTTCGATTGGGACCGAGGGTCTTGGCTTAACCGCCCGGACCACGAGGTAGAAAACCTCTATAAAAAGTTACCCCGAATCTCAAGCGGCGGCGCACCGCGAGGAGATGATTGTATGGCTGACGGGTTCCTTTGGAAAATCAGTCTCTAGTGCGAACCACTGCCGGGCCTGGCTATGGCTTATCTGGGTACAGGGGGCACTGCCCAGATGGACTATTTATTTCCCCCATACTCGTGGGAACAGTATGGATAAATCTTACAAAACCCAAAAAACGGCCGATAACGGCGAAGGAAGGGGGGAGAGGGATGCGGGGACGGAGTCCGGCGCCGCATCCAGCGAGGTGACCGCTGGCTCAGTGAGCTCCCAGCGCGGGAGGCCCGGGGCTGCTGCGGGGAACAGGGAGTTCCTACGCAAGCGGTCCAGGCCGGTAGGCGACCGAGAGTCGTCGTCAGATGGGGAGCTGGCTTCGGCTCGCAAGATCCCCACCAGCAAGCGCGGCGGGATCCGCGGCAAGGGGAGAGGCCTCTCTGCCACCGAGAGGTCGGCGCGGCTTGCCGAGGAGGGGCGCCACCCGGGGGTGGCTGCCGGTCACGAGGTGGACCGTTCGGGCTCCTCTGGCGACGAGGCGGGCGCAGATGGCGGCTCTGATGCGGAGCGTAAGGCCGGGCTCGCGAAGGAGGTGGAGGCAGCGCTGAGGGCTGTCTCCTTCAAACAAAAGCCCTCCACCAGGCAAAGGGCTATACCTGCTGCGGTCGCCTCCATTATGGCGGCAGCGGAGGCTAGATTTGCGGGGCCGCCGCCAGACGGCGTGGCCAAACTGAGGGCGGAGGTCGCTCAACTGACAGCCGCCACGGAGCTTCTCAAAGAGGAGAATAGGAAGCTCCGAGCAGACCTGGCCAGTCTGCGCGAGTCTGGCTCTCGCGAGGAGCCTAAAAATGGGGGCCAGAAGCGTCCAAGCCAGCACGTGCCGGTGGAGAACCAGGTCCTGAATCTGGTTCGGCAGGAGCTGGCTGCCTTCCAGGCGCGGTTCTCCGTCCTGGAGGGCATTGTCTTACGCCCCCCCCTGGCGGCAAACAAGGCGCCCCCGGGCCCGAGGGCGGCCTCATATGCGTCAGCTGCGGCCTCCGCACCGGGGCCGTCCAGCCAGCCCCCCGGCAGGGTTATGTCGGCCCCGACGAAACCGGCTCCGGTTAAGAAGGCGGCGGCCCTGAAACAGGGCAAGGCGGCGGCCCAAAAGAAGGGCAAGGTGGCGAACATGCCAGCGCCAGCCGCGAGACAGCCGCTATCGCCGCCCCCCCCCCCGCCCCCTAAGCCTTCCGCGGCCGAGACCGGGTGGCAGGTGGCTGGAGAAAACGCGAGGGAGCGAAGGGCGGCCAAAAAGGCCAGGAGGCAGGAGCAGAAACGCCGGCAAAAGGAGCGGGGCGTCGCGGTTAGGCTCAGCGCCCCAAAGACCGCAGCTGTAGTGATTACACTACAGCCGGACGCGGAAAAGAGGGGCGTGACTTACCGCGACGTGCTCGCTAAGGCGAAAGCGACGGTGGATCTCGGAGAGCTCGGGATCGCCGGGGGCCTCCGGCTTAGAGTCACCGCAACAGGGGCTCGAGTGCTGGAGATCCCTGGCGAAACCCGTGGCTCGTCCGCTGACGCTCTGGCTGAAAAGCTTAGAGCGTCCCTAAATGCGGACGAGGCCCGAGTGTCCAGGCCCGTCAAATACGCAGACCTGCGCATACTGGGTCTGGACGACTCGGTGACCGAGAAGGAGGTGGTGGCCGCCGTCACCAGGACCGGTGGGTGCCCTGCCGAGCAAGTCAAGGCAGGCACCTTACGTCCGAACCTGTCGGGCATGCGAACCATAACGGTAAGCTGCCCTGTGACAGCGGCGAAAGTCATTGTGGAGGGCCGAAGGCTCTTGGTGGGCTGGGTTTCGGCGCAGGTGAAGCTGCTGGAACCCAGACCTCTGAGGTGCTTCCGCTGCCATGTGGGGCACCACGTGTCGGTCCGGTGCACTTCTGAGGTGGACCGCAGTGGCCTGTGCTTCCGCTGCGGCCAGCCTGGTCACATGGCCGCGGCTTGCTCCGCCGCGCCGCGCTGCGCCGCATGTGCGGCAGCTGGCAAGCCGGCCGATCACCGGGCAGGGAGCAAGTCCTGCGGTACTCCCGTCAAGGCCAGGGGCAAGGGAAGGCCCTCCGCCACCACCGCCAAAACCCCCACCGTCGCCACCACCGCAGCCGCCGCCACTGTCGCCGCCGCTGCCGCTACTGCTGCAACTTCCGCAGCGGGGCCCTCGCAGGGGGCCCGGGAGGGGGCTGAAATGGAGTGCCAGTAACGGCCCCATTACGCCTTCTTCAGGCGAACATCAACCACTGCGCCTGCGCTCAGGATCTGTTGCTCCAGAGCATGGCGCAGTGGTCGATTAACATCGCCGTGGTCGCTGAACCGTACTTTGTCCCGCCCAGGGATGACTGGATGGAGGACCTTAGCGGCTCAGTGACCATAATTGCGTCGGTCGCCGCCGGTACCCCGACCCTTGAGAGTGTCAGGAAGGGTCAGGGGTGCGTAGCAGCACGGTTCGGGGAGATCGTTGTAGTGGGAGTCTACTTCTCCCCGAGCCGAACTCTAGCCGAGTTCCACAACTCCCTCACGGAGTTGAGTGTCGTCATCGGAAGCCATTCCCTCCCCGTGCTTGTGCTCGGGGACTTCAATGCCAAGAACTTGGCTTGGGGTTCTCGTTACACGGACGTGCGGGGTAGAATGGTGGAGGACTGGGCTCTGGAGACAGGCCTGGTCGTCCTAAATCGGGGTTCTGTCCCCACGTGCGTGCGGATGCGGGGCGAGTCGGTGGTGGACATCTCGTTCGCCAGCCCCGCTCTGTCGCCGCGTGTCGTTGACTGGCGCGTCATGGAGGGGGTGGAGACCTATTCCGACCACCGGTACATCCGGTTCGACGTCTCCACCCAGTCCTCAAGCGTGCCGGTCCTACAGGCCCCGAGTGGTCCGCGATGGGCGCTGAAGCAGCTGGACCGGGAGCTCCTCCTGGAAGCCTCGATCGTGCAGGCCTGGGTGTCATCACCAGACAGGCCTGCCGACATCAACAACGAGGCGGGTTGGTTCCAGGAGGCCATGTCCGAGATTTGCGACGTGGCAATGCCCCGAGTTCGGCCAGGAAGCGCCCGGCGTCAGGTGTACTGGTGGTCGCGAGAGATGACGTCTCTGCGCAAGGCGTGCGTTGCCACGCGGCGCCTTGCGCAGGCATCGCAGGCATTGCAGGCTCCGCATCCGCCCTCCGGATGCGGCAGCCATTGAGGCGGAGCTGTACGAGGGGAACAGAGCGGCGAAGACCGCCCTCCAAGAGGCTGTCAGGCGGGCCAAGAACTTGGCCCGCGAGGAGATGCTGGAGTCTCTGAACGGAGATCCGTGGGGGCGCCCTTACAAGATGGTGCGAGACAAACTCCGCACCCGGGCCCCCCCGTTGACGCAGAGTCTCCGGCCTGAGCTCGTGGAGGACGTGGTGAGCGCTCTGTTCCCTTCGCGAGGGGAGCATCCTCCCCCGCCTATGGCTCCGCCGCCGCGTGCGGTGCCGGAAGCGGACCACACCGATGACGATGACGACGTTCCGGAGGTGACTGGGGTAGACTTGAGAGTGGCGGTACGCAAGCTGAAAACCAGAAACACCGCCCCGGAACCCGATGGCTTGCCTGGCAAAGCCTGGGTCTTGGCCTCTGAGGCTCTCGGGCCCCGACTGGAAGGGCTCCTAAGCGCATGCTTGGAGAGAGGCCAGTTTCCGCTTCATTGGAAGACGGGGAAGCTGGTCCTCATCCGGAAACCAGGGCGCCCTGCGGACTCTCCGTCCGCATACCGGCCCATCGTGCTGCTCGACGAGGTGGGCAAGCTCTTTGAAAGAGTCATTGCGAACCGCCTCGCCGGGCACCTTGCGGGGATGGGACCGGATCTTGCGGAACACCAGTTTGGTTTCCGCAAGGGGCGCTCGACGGTGGACGCCATCATGCGTGTGAGAGCCCTCACGACGGGGGACGCGGTGTCCCGGGGCGGGGTAGTCTTGGCGGTGTCTCTTGACATCACCAACGCCTTCAACTCCATGCCCTGGAGCTGCATTAGGGAGGCACTCCAGTATCACCGGGTGCCGACCTACCTTCGTCGTGTGGTCGGGGACTACCTGACGGATAGAGCCGTTATCTACCCTGGTCGAAGCGGAGAATGGAACCGGCGAGAGATGTCGTGCGGTGTTCCACAGGGATCGGTTCTGGGGCCGGCCTTGTGGAACATCGGTTACGACTGGGTGCTGCGCGCCGACCTTCCTACCGGCGTCAGCGTAGTTTGCTACGCTGACGACACGCTGGTACTGGCACAAGGGAGGTCGCACGAGGCGGCGGCCGAAAACATGACACGCGGGGTTGCGATAGTCGTGGAGAGGATCCGGCAATTGGGTCTCGAGGTGGCACTGCACAAGTCCGAGGCCATGTGTTTTCATGGGCCTCGGAATGCGCCACCGTCGGGATCCCTACTGACGGCAGGAGGGGTTTCCATCGGCGTCGGGTCGACGTTGAAGTACCTAGGACTCGTCCTCGACAGCCGGTGGAACTTCGTGGAGCACTTCCGACGTTTGGCTCCCAAACTGGAACGGACAGGGGCTGCCTTCAAGCGGCTCTTGCCCAACCTGAGGGGTCCAAACGCCTCCTGCCGGAGGCTATACGCGGGGGTCGTGCGGTCCATGACCCTTTACGGGGCCCCGGTGTGGGCGCGTTCTTTGAGGCGGCAAGCCGCCCACTACCTGAACGCGCCCAAAAAGTAATAGCCATAAGGCTAATCCGGGGGTACCGCACGATCTCCGGCAAAACGGCTAGCCTCCTTGCCGGATTGCCGCCATGGGATCTGGAGGCGATAGTCCTCGCACGCCTGCACGAATGGCGCGCGGAGGCACTACGTCGGGAGGAAACTCCGCTGCCGCGGCAAATTGCTGCTCAGCGGACAGACCTCCGGCGTGATCTCATGGCGACATGGAGAGAGCGACTGTCGCAACCCCGTGCAGGGCACGCCACCATAGTGGCGATAAGTCCCCTCTTTGAGGAGTGGCTAGAGAGGCGCCACGGCGCCCTCACCTACCGCCTGACGCAGGTCCTCACCGGACATGGTTGTTTCGGGAGGTTCCTGCACCGAATCGGGCGGGAGGAAACGCCCGGGTGTTTCCAATGCGAGGATCGTCCGGAGGACACGGTGGAGCACACCGTGGAGGTCTGCCCCGCTTGGGTGGAGCACCGCCGTGTCCTCGTAGCGGCGATTGGCGGCGGCGATCTCTCGCGTCCGGCCTTGGTTCAAGCCATGGTCCGGAGCGAGAGGGAATGGGAAGCCGTCACCTCCTTCTGCGAAGCAGTCATGCTAGTGAAGGAGGTGGCGGGACGTGAGAGGGAAAGAACCTCACGTCCCAGTCGCCGCGGGAGACGCCCTGGGCGTTGGGGGTCACGTGGTGGCTCCCGGCGACCGTAGGCGCGGGCCTGTGGACGGCGAGTTATGGGCCAGCTCGCCGTCCGGCCGTCTTATGACGACAGGCCGTGTCGACGGCGCGTTCGTGTTCCACGTGCGCCTCAAAGAGATGTCAGCAAATAAGTAGGGGTCCACAAGGGCCGATGCCTGCCAGGGCTGCGGGCTTGTTCGAAAGAGATACCGTGGCCCTGGAACACAAAGGGCAAAGAAGGAACATGGATGGGTTTTAGTCAGTACAAGTCTGACACTCCCTTCCGCTCCGCCCAGAGTGGGGGGGGTCATTTGATGATATCCCATCCGGCAAAAAAAAAAAAAAAAAAAAGGCTTTAAGATTATTTGTATTTTTTTAAATTATTACAAGAGTTGGTTGACAGAACAACTCGTGATTGGGTAACCGTTTGTGCTTCGTTGTCCCTTCCACACTTTATAATAAAGTAAGTAAAGTATCATCAACAGTATTCAACGGTAACATACCTGAAGCCATTTGATCCTGGTGATGTTCTCGTCGGTGACGGTGAGCGCTCTCCTCTCGCCCAACTTGTAAGACTCGTCATAATACATGTACTCAGTGAACGTCAACCCACTGGTAGTGTACTGCTGAGTAAAGTATATCGATATAGTCCCATTCACTATGTCGTGTTCTATTATCCATTTACACTTTATCGGGACGGGGAAAGGGTTGGGGAAGTTTGGTGTCGTTATCGTGCCCACGGGAGCCTTCAAATGTCCGCCGCAGGTTTGTGGTCCCTGATGTTCCCTGTGGCGCTGCTGCGCGTGCACGTGCTCTGCAGCGATGGTAAGCAGAGAAATGCCGATCATCACCAGCCTGGAACAATACAAACAATAGTTATTATTCTATTTAATACCAATCAGCCTCGGGTCCGCTTTGTAGATAATCCTTCGCAGAGAAGAGGCATGTATGACAACAGTTAGACTGCAAGACTGCTCGCAGTCGTAAACTGAAATATTATTTTTTGATCACTTCTCAGTAATCTTCATTAGAAATCTACTAGAACTGTCTCTAATGATTTTTTTTTGTTAGCCTGTCAAGTGTCCCACTGATGGGGAAATACCCTCTTCCCTTTCTCCTTGCAAACCTCTCTATCTTATGCGACCTCTGGCAATGTTCGCCCCGTACACAAGATCAGACCGTCACATCACCCTCGCCGCGGTCTACCTAAGCATTAATGCATTTTAAAAATATTTAAGCATTGGTTCTCTGGAAAAACTAATAGGAAAACATTAATTTCCAATTAGTTATATTTGTTTGTTTAGTTATATTAGTATTATTATTTTATCTAGTTATTTGTGTATTCCTTAATCAAGTCATTGGTTCTTGCTCTTGTTCTTAGGTATTAAGTTTAAGTTTAGGATATAAGATTTTAAACTTTCATGGTCACTAAAATTATTATAACTAGAACACGGGATATTTACCATGTTTATTCTTCTAGTTATAATAATTTAAGTTTAGACTAATTTCGATTCAACTTTCGAACATTGTGAGCTCTAACAAAAAGTTTTCGTATCTATTTGGCAACGTGACAATATACAGAGGTGAGCGACATTAGATTGGCTGAAAACGTAACAGCATAAGTTTTGTGAGAGTTATTCCTTGCCGTCATAACTTTATTATTCTTCGGACAATGTTGTGTTAGAGGCTTCCGCTGAAAGTGGTTCTCTTTTGAGAGATTGCGCCTTGTGCTGTTTTATAAGGGTTTCGGAAGTTAGGAATTGTATCGAAATTTTCTTATGGCATAAATTCCACATGTTTCTGAAGCTCCATAATTCGACTTTACATTTTATTGTAGAAATAATAAGAATGTCTTGACTTGTCTTTCAAAACTTTCATAAATTACAAAAATATTTGTTTCTCAACAGTAGTTATTTCATCATCCTTTTCTTGAACATTTATTTTGAACGGAATATGAATGTTCAAAAGAGAAATTATAAAAGCGCACAGTCTCTTTAACACGTCCGTAATATATTTCAGCATTTCGTTGCCACCGGTGGCGGCGCGCGGAGCTGCGGTTACCGTGAAATATTTTCAACTTTTATGACGGCTTGAAAATTTGATTTAAGTTACTGGAACCTACCGAACCGTGTCCCGGTGTTACGATACAGGAATTGTGTTCGTACCTATTCAGTACGTAAATATTCAGTCTGTTCTTCTTTACCGTGTGGTTAGTGCCTCACCTGGTGTCAGAGTTTTTGTGCCGCCCATGGGCCTCTGACGTGGCTTTATGTCGTCGAGAAATATGTCTGTGGCATGTTAGTGGTGGTTGTTACGTATTGAACGGCTGACATAATTTTGATTCTTTTTAGTATCTAAATCAGCATCCTTTTTGGCAAAACAAAATCTAGTAAATCTTGTTTGCGTTACACTTTTTATTATTTCCGGTCGCCTAAATACAAACAATAAAAATGGGAAGTTACCAATGTTTTTCGGTAGGGTAGTTTCTACGGAGATAAGGTCAAACTAAGAGCCTACCTAAAAGAAAAATATAAGTAACAATAAAGCAAAAGGTTAAAAGTTTAGGAAAAGCACACTTACAATATCGAAGGACATTTTTATGTGGTAGACCGTTCCGACCGCTCCGAAGATTTTTTTTGTATTTTTTATCAAAACTCATACAAGTCCCTGAGATGTACAGATAAAGTGCAGGCAGATTGATGCTGAAACTTGAGCACATCTGTCTCCGCGACGTTACCCGAATACACTTAAACTGTTCAAGTAATCGGAACAGAAAATCTGTTTGAACGATAGAACGTATTTTACACACCACCTGTCACCGTGGAATTTGAGCATATTATTACTTGTTCAAAACAGACATTCTTCGTAAAAGGTTTTTTTTTAAATTGTATATTACTCGTTCGAGTATTTTGATGTATTTTGAAATAAGAAAATGTGGAAGGCACCCGCCTTCCACATTTTCTTATTTATACTTAAAACTATAATTTTCTTGAAGTAAATTTTAAAAACAATGTCTCACACATACAAAAATTCTTTACGTACAACAAATGAGCAAGTATGAATAATTCCAGTTTGGATCCAAATTAAACCTGAGTTCTGGAGATAAACGTTTAACCGCGGACAGTCGTGATGGGTAATATAAGGTGTCGCCAAACTTGCAGGGAAATGGTGGAAAAAGCCGGAACGTTTATGAGACAGCAATACCTTAGAATATTAACAATACAACGGATTTACGCTCTTAAGCCTAACTAGATCACACTACAAGCACGCACAGTTTTACTGTAGCTTTACTTCGTGAAGGCTCATCTCACGCATGTCACGTCACGTGCGTACACAAACACTGAGATGATGTCTGCAGATATATCTACTTCAATATTTCTGGACAAACTACACAACATACGACATATAGCCAACGACTGAAGAATTCGTACGCGGTGAACAGAATGACAATCTATGTAGAAACTCGGAATCGTGTATAATATAAGAATAGAGAGAAGTTGACAAAGTTACACAAGATTGTATGTGTTGTCTAGATAGACTCATCGTATATTGTTGGAGAATTTATTGGACAATCTCGAAATTTGGATCAAGACACGAGTAAGTTCTCCGATGGTGAAGTAAATTTTGATTTTGCCTCGATACCGAAAAACCCAACTTAGTGAGAGTTACGTCAGGATTTTTTTGTTCAGGATTATCACACAAAGTGCATTTTTAGTTGATCGAAGTTTTATGATAACCTGTTATTCATAAATTACCTCAAAACTGGATTATGCTTCACTCTGTTTCTCCAAAAACAATGCCAAGATGATGAACGGAATTGCCTATTTCGCGTCGCTTGAATAAGTAGTTATGTTTTCTTTCTTTAATTTTCAGAATTATGATCTAAGATTTTACTGGAAAACTTTCAGTCAGCTATTTGTTGTTATTCCCCAAGGTTATAACGATAATAATTATTTTCATTTAAATTAGAAGCGAGAAGCTTTTTCAGAAATTGACCTGTATTAACATTATTATCATATTATCACAAAAAATAACCTCTGTTGGCCATATCAATCACAGGTAGCAGATCTATAGATCCATTGGGATATCATCTGCTCAAAGAGATACCTGACACGGGGTAGCGGAAAGTGATCCGTTCAGCGTGTGACGTCACACAGTGGTATTTATTCAACACCGAAACGAGATGTGTCACTTATCTGTTTCATAAGAGGTGCACGCAGGAACGTGAAATGATAAACGGGAATTATTAGAATTTATAATATTTTGTTTCAATGAGTTTTGTTTGGGTTTTAATATTCCGAATATTGACGATACGAAACTGTTACTGAGGCCTATTTCAAGACATCTAGATTCCAGTGCTTCCTACGATGCTTCTTAACCGACTTCAAAAAGGAGGTTCTCTCTTTTTTTATGTATGTTCACAGATTTCTCGATCAATTGTGGATCGATTTTGAAACTTGTTTTTTTTTTTTAACGTACAGCCCTTTGAGATTGAGAATGCTACCAGACTACAAAGCGACAAAGGATCAACTCGCATCGTAATTTTCTTTGTCGAGAGAAATGTAAAGTGACCTTCAACTTTTGTAAAGCTCTCGCGCGTCCTTGTTCATATGACCTTCTGTGTGAGTGAATATGTAAATGTGAGGATGGGGGGGCAGTGCGCTACTTAATTGTGACGACATTCCGCAGCAGCATGTGTTACCTACCTACTTCGTATTGGTATGTGACAGGCTAATTTAGTGCGTATGATGTATGCTGTTGAGTACAATATATTGTCAACATCGGCCGTGCATTTTTCCGCACCCAACCGTAACTTTACTTGATGCTTTTATCCTATTCAGTTACCAATAAAATATTAATGTTTTGTTTCTAACAACACATTAATATTTTATTACAACGACAGATGACATTATTTTCATAACACTGGCTGTTATTGAAAAAGCACCTCATTACATGTAAATATACCGTCATGTACTTACTTAATGCGACTTTCTCGAATATTGGGTTGATTACGAGCGTACTGAATTTGTGGAATTTTAGTCTGATTTCTATTGATACTTTGGTTTAACTCTTCTGAAGCAATTTTTGCTTCAGCTAAGCACAATCTACATTACTAGGTTATTTCATCTCATTTAGTAATAAACCGATAGCAAATAACCTTATTTCCAACATTGGCGAAGAAAAGTACAACAAACAGATTTTTGCTACTATTTCCCGAAGAAATAACAACCAACTTAATTTTCTTTTCCTAAGTATTGTACAGAAGAACAACAAAACAAGTAACTCGACAGGAGTTTATTCTTATAAATTATTGTCGTAATAAACAAAAGAAGAGCTATTACTTTCGAATGTAGTCGGATACAGAAGAAAAAAAAAAAAAAAAGGGGGGGGTTACTATGACGTCGTAAAGCAGGAGTAATTCCAGTGTGGGAAAGAGACAGAGCTGTACAGGTCGCCTAGGGCCATCTCTTTCCCACACTGGAATTACTCCTGCTTTAATACGACATGGTAGGCCACCAGACACCAAGATAAACAATAGCAGAAAGTACTTAAACTATCTCTGAAAAACAAAAAAGGAAATATTTTACCACGACAAAATAGAGAAGCCGGATTATTCAGAGTTCCTCATTTTAATTGTTGGTGCACCAATAATCATAATTACGGCTTTGGTAACAAGCTGACAAAAAACAATCATTTCATACGATTATGTACTTCCTCATTTATTAGGTATTTTATTATTTGTTTTAAGAGTATAAAAGGAACCAGAAGATTTCTGCAACTATTGAAATTCCGATATGAATTGTGAATTTAACTGAAATGAAAAATTGCAAGGTCGGTCAAAAGGTATCCAAGGTAGGTGGTTAAGGTAGGTGGTAGGGTTAGGTACCTTTAAATTTTGATGATATCGTCTTTACGTTTGTTAACGCAATTATTCTCTAACGAAATAATTATGAACCTATAATCATCAACCGGGTTTCGCGATTCGTGCTTGGGAAAACTTTTGCTTGCCGTAAACCCCAAACATATTATAAAAGTATAATAGGTACGGCAGTAGTGAAGGGTCAATTTTGTAAGAGGTAAGCCGGAGTACATATCTTTAATGTGATTATTTGATTAGTCTATAGAATATTGACTGCCATTTTTCAAAAGAAAGCCGGTATGAATCGAGTTGTAAGGAACCTTCGCGACTGAATATAAAACAGACACAACATATTCTCGTGTAAATTAATCCGTTTAGTTCTGCAGTTTGAACATAGCTCTTGCAGAGTTTTATTTCCTCACTACACAGGACTGCTAAAAGGTCAGTCTCGAGGCACTGACGTATGTACGATTGTTAGCTCGTAGGTCAAGTTCACAGGTAAACAATTGTTCAAAAACAAACCGTATTGATGGTGCTTCGTGGTTAGATCCAGTTAGCTGTAAGTTAGTTTTAAATGATAGAACTGTTATACTCATGGTCAGATATTAAGCTACACGTTTCCAGTATAACATGGCCTCGTTTTGAATAGATTCCCGTACAATGAGAGATCCGCATAAACTGGTGTTGTATAGCTTGATTGGTGTCCGTGCGTACCAAAAATACGTGATCATATTTAAGAGTGTGATACAGACTCCTCAAACTGAACAACTTTCTCCATTAAATCAACATAATAATCGCGAAAAAATAATCCACCTATTTTGTTTAGATTTATTGAAATTTTGTATGTGACAGCTGATTATTTTTTTGCATAATGCGTAATGGGACTAATCCCATTCGAAAGTTGTTAAGCTTGATTTGTACCACACCCCACACCTTTCAGATATGTCCTGTAGATACTGTCAAATAAGTTGACACGTCCAAATTAGTCGTAATCATAGTGATTGCGAAATGTGTTGTTCTATAAAACAATTTTAATAACTTTATTACACTAACACAACAAATTGCTCGTATTATCGTCTACTTCACCGACAAACAAAATGGAATGCGGAACCCATTTTTCCTGAACCAATAAAAATATATTACGATTCTCCTCGGATTCTTTCTGGAACACAAATCGAGATGATAAACAAATTGAATCAATAAGATATTTTAGAGCTCGATTGTTGGATTTTTTATAAAAGCTTTTGTTAGTTATTACCTATATTGTGAATACTTGCAAAATAATCAGTTTTTTTCGGTTTCGATTTGTCCGTTTGTTGCTCGTGGTATTACTACCAGTAGTACCACGGGTAAAAATAAATCCCGTAGAACTACTAACCGATCCAGTAATACCACAGGAAATTTTTTTTTACCCGTGTTACACCGAGTCAGTTTTGAGTATGAATGTGGATGGGGATGGGTATATGAGTAGAGGAAAACCAAAGAAACGATGGATGGACTGTGTAAAGGATGATATGGCAAGAAAGGAGGTGTCTGATGAGATGACGAGTAATAGAGAAGTATGGAAGCAGAAGACATGCTGCGCCGACCCCAAATGAATTTGGAATAAAGGCAAGAGAATGATGATGATGATGACACTGGGGATTGGTACCATAAGATTAACAATCATAATTTCAACATTGAAAATCTCAAAACCATAATCTCAACGATTAAAAATCTCAACACTGAAAAACCTTAACTTTTTCACTGTTTTATTTCTGCACCAGTTTATGTGCCGCCACATCATGATATAGACAGTATGGGACTATTTTACTCGTAAATATTGGTACCGATCTCAACTATTTCTTACAGGTAGGGAACGTAGGCCTCTCGGGCTGAGAAAATCAAGATATATGAGTTTATTGAGATCTAGCTTTTGCCCGCGACTTCGCTCGCGTTAATTTAGAATTTGACAATTAAACTCTTAAGACACTATTAAAGTTTCTATAATAATATAATTCAATCATGATTCGAAAGACACGTGGCGCCATCTATTATCACAAGAACGCTATTGTTGTTTCCTCGGGAACAGTACTTCTTTTCGGAATAAAAGCTACCCTATGTCCGTTTCTGTACACCAGACAACGTGTGTGCAAAATTTCAGGATGATCGGTTTAATGGTTTAGGCGTGACAAGATAACAAACAAACAAACTAACTTTAGTATTTACAATATTAGTTAGGAGTTAGGAAGTTAGGATTAGGATGACAGCGTCCTGACACCAAGTTTGCCCATCGACTACTACCAAGCAGGCCAGAAAAAGAGAAAAAAATGCCGTCTCTTTTGGAGAACATTTATTTATCTATGTAATTTCTCCAGGTAAGTTGTAAGTAACATGCTTTTAAAATTCCTTCACCAGACACCATATTTCATTTGAATCAAGAATTACAGTTAACCCGAAACACCTTTTCTTCGTGTTCACATCACTTAGCATCCCTTGGAATATAAAGTTATCCATTCTTCTTCCATCTGAGGGTATCTCTCAAGAGGATTAGTACGAGATGTTTACACTTCAATACCTTTGCTTAAATGAATGAAAAAAGAGATTTTAGCTTCTCGGCGTAGGTACTACCGCGCACTTTTCACCATTATTCTGAGTTATAAGATTAAAAAATTGGCGACCGTCAACGCGGTAGTACATCTCACGTTTAGTAAGTACTAGCGACCCGCCCCAGCTTCGCACGTTTATAATGTAGATACACAATACATTATAATCCTTCCTCTTGAATCACTATATCTATTGCTGAAAACTGCATTAAAATCCGTTGCGTAGTTTAAAAGATCTAAGTGTACAAACGTCGGGAGTGACTTTGTTTTATACTATGTAAAGATTGAGTAAGTTTAATACACCGTACACAAATTTTATACATTTTGCAGATGTCAGTGCTACCTTTAAATACTAATAAAGTAGTAACTTTAAGCCATATTCACTGAATCCGTCGAAGATTTAAACATAACGGGCGCACGTTCCGCGTCCGTATGAAAACCCGTCCACAATGGCCGTCTTTGTTACCTTACTTACATAGTGGATATGTTAAAAACCTCTCGAAATACATTCAAAAGACCGCAGTTTTCTTTGACTATTGTCCTGTTCCAGGAAAACATTTTTTGCCTTTTATTTCCATTTTTATGCCTCGAAAACATTTTACATTCTTGAGCTATACACATGGGCACAATATAGCTCGAGTTAATGAATGAGGTGGATGACGTCGCTCGACGGGATGTACCACAATGAGCATCCGCCTGTAGGGTAACTGCGCTCGGTTTTCATATACCACATAAAAGAAAAACTGAGTTGTGTGGAAAAAAGTACAGAGCCTGCTTTGAAAAAATATACGGATATTTTTAGGTATTTTATATGGCTATGGGTGGATGGCATTCACCCGGAACATAATATAGCAGCGTGATGTTAGGGTAAAACTGAACCTCTCAGCACGTATGTGAGTCGGTTATAAAACTAATGACCAAAATGTTCAGTTTAGGCTCGAACGAAAATACGGTAACCTGCTGAATATTCATTTCGGATCAAGAAGCCTTGTAGATCTTTTTTACTGGCAGTATTGCTCACAAATCGTCTATAGGCTCTCCTGGGTTCTATTCGCACATCAATACTTAAATCTCTATCGATTTCTTCGCAGTTTGGGCCTTGCTTTCGGTATTTGGAGTACTTGGTATTATTTCTTCCAATAAAATGTTTGCAGTAAGGAGATATGCTGATTTTACTGGCTACAGGTACGAACGCGGCATAATTTGGGTGCGATTTATGATGGTATGCCTTCGGACGGTACAAAAGTGAATACTGGACTTTTAATTTCATACACGTGGTAAAATTTGCCTTAACCGAGTAGTGGGAAATTAAAGGCTATTAAAAAAAAACTTTAGCTCTAGGAGGAAGTTTTATAAGCATTTGCTCGAGCTGCTGCGGAAAGTGAGATTCAAATGGGATTTCTCAAGTTTTAATGCATTGTCAAGCTGTAGGATTCGCGTGAATAATGCAGACAAACAGCTCCTAACATAAATAATTTAATTAAATGAAAATTCAAACATTGAAATGTATGCCAAAAGGAGAAATTCTCTTCAGCGCCAGTGAAGCGCGTTTAAAAAAACCTTAAAAAAATACACGAAGGCTGAAAAAACGACTGAGCGGATTTGTATGAAAAGCACACAGATAGTTTATAACCTGGATTAACACACAGGATACTTTTATTTAGAGCAGCGGTGGCCCAGCGGCGGCGGCCCCGACTTACGAATAGTAAGTCGTGGGTTCGGACCCAGGCAGGCGTATTGCTTTGTGTAATTTTTTTCATCACCACTGCTCTCAATCCGGTCAAGGAAAACATCGTGAGGAAACCGGCAAGTCCTAGAACTAAAAAATCGAAGACATGTGACATCTACCAACGCGCAGTGGGCCCGCGTGCTGGATTATAGCCCATTCCCTCTCAAGAGAGGAGACAGTGTGCCTCACCAGTGGGAACATTATAGGCTGATTATGCTGTACTTTTTATCCCGGTATATAATCTGTGATATAATTATCGAACTCCACACGGGCGAAGCCGCGGAAATAAGCTAAATGTTTTCATAGGTCATGTGCTGATTAACCACTATGCTCGACAAGATTTTGACACATGACATACCAGCTGAATCGGCGGGGTGATGCGAATTGTCATGAATTACAAGAAATTCGTGAACTTTCAACATTCGATTTTATTATGAAAAATATGTCGCGGCAGTTGTTACATACCATAAGTTTGTGTTTAATATCTCCAATAAAGTGTTGATGTCGGTAAAAGGGCGTCAGTCAATTACCAAATATGTGTAAATTACATGCCACTACACCCTTCCAAAAAATAGGTAACTTAGATGCACTGGAAATAATGTACTTGGAAACTTTCCCGTTTGCTAAAAAAACTCGAAAGGGCAAAATAAAAACAATAACATTCTATCTGCGTTCTTATTTTTACCATTATTCATACATAATTCCATGAAAAATCACGATCAAAGTCTTGACAAATATTACTAAAAACTCTAGTGCTGATCGTTATCCAAAGTTTCATCATTCGATTATAAAGTTTCATAAAGCTTAATCGATACTCGCAATGAAATCAAGATTGGAAAAAAAGAGTTGAAATGGAATAAAAACTCTTTGGTATAATTTCAAAAAATTATTTAATTTTAAAATTAATCTTTATAAGTTATCTTTTTAAATATTTTCATTTAGTAATTATTCGATGCTTTTGGTTGACTTCAAGAGAAGGAGATTTATAAATGATAAGAAACACTGAAATGTGTAATCCCAAATAAAACTTGCTTCTAAGTAAACATTCTGATGATTACCTTTCTTTTAAAAACTTATAGATGCACGGTTGCGTTATTTTTGTTTCAAAATTTAAATTAAGAATGCGCTTGTTTTACATTTATACTTAAGTGTTTTAATTTACTATTATCATTTATTGCGAATTTTGTTTTGTAATATCTGATGGTTGGATAAAGAATCATGGTAGGCTTAGTAAAAAAAAATGGTTTGATCCGCCAAAGATAAATTATATTTATTCCTAAAATTGTGAATCGATTGGTAGCGTTTTGTCGGTTATGTGTTAGATTAGGACAAACTTTTTTTTTGTTTAGCCTATTCTTTCCCACTGCTGAGCAAAGACCTCCTCCAATCCTTTCCAACTCTGCTGGTGATTTGGATTCTCTGGCCAATCAGCCAAGAATGAGTCCAAATCGTCAGGCTAGCGTTTCTTGGACCTGCCTCGGTGACAACGACCGACAAACTTAATGTCTTTTATTTCGCAATTGGCAATTCATAAAACGTATCCTGAAGAAACATTAGTTTATTCTTCGAAAGCGGTTGACTGTCAACTCTAAAAACTCTTCTTACAACTGCAAAGTTCAGGTTATCCATCATAGGCCGTGGGCCATGTCACTTTAGTCAAGCCGTGAATAGCTACGCGACAGAAACTTCAGGGCAAGAGTTAAGAGAGACTCGCATTAGTAGAGTTTTCTTAAAAATAGTTTGGTTGCTACTAAACCAAGCTTATTAAGTATCAAAAAATATTGACTATTAAAGGTATTAGTCGGAGAAGGCAAAAGATAAAGAAAATTGGAATGCCATAGGGAGGCCTTTGACCCGTAGAGAGAAAGAACAGGCTGAAAAAATAAGTATTTGTAAATGGTGAATACCACAATAACGAATCTAACCTAACAAAATAACTTTACCATACTAAATTCATCTTGCGAACCAAATATTTTTTTATTAAGCCTTCCAAGATCCTGGGCTTTTTATATCCAACCGACCAAACAATAGAAAAATAAAATTACTTAAAAATAATAATCTTATTTTCGAATTTTTAGTTTTGTTGTATTCTGTACATTTCTGATACCGCATCATTAGATTATGCTATGCACCGTTGATGAGTGTCTTCATGAAAAGACGATTCTCTCTGCGAGATGAGGTCATGATAAAAATCATGTTTATCCATCAAATATGAACGCGTCTTCAGATTTTTGGATCCGTGCTATTTAACGTTGAGGAGTTCCCTCATGAGATGACCATTTTGCAGGATGAGGTCATGATAGAAATCATCTTAATTATTAAAATTAAACGCGTATACAAAGTTTCGTGTCCGCGCTATTAACCGTTGAGGAGTTCTCTCGTGTGGAGACGATCCTGGCTGCAGGACTAAGTAATGTTTATCATAAAAATGTATTGTCACCAGAACAAAAGCTGTGTGCAAAAATTCAGCTCAATCAGTATAAGGAAACTGGTTTGAAATTCAGTTGCAAGATTTGACCAATACTTACTAACAAGGGAAGTTAAATAAAAGCATATTTTAATAATATAAAAATCACAATAAATTATCTAGTAAAATACAATATCAATTATTTGAACAGCGAATGCATTCATAATTTAAATTTTGATGTGGAAAAAAAACGGCGCGAATTTAGCCATAGATCAGTCTGTGCTGTTTGTTGTGTCGGTGACAATTTACGAAAAACTATTAAAAAAATATTATTGTATTTATTTATTCTATTTTACGCTTAAAACAAAATTAGTTTAATTTCCATCTATCGACTTTTTCAATTCCGTAATTTAATTTCTCGATTATCGAAATTTACAAAAAACTAATCGATTGAAACAATTGCTTCCACACATCACAATAATTAAAAAAAAATAAATGGTTGTCAATTTCGAAAACAAATTTGAGGAGTCGTTATAAATATTACGAGTTATTGGTCCAATATTAGTAAATTACGCTAAGATCTGGGCATTCTCATGTTGTTTATAATATTTGGAATGCTATTTGTCATATTTGTTATCGAATCGATACGCGTTTGTGTGGTGTAATGTGAAAAATAAAAATGTAAACACGCACGATTGGCGCGAAACTTCGACTTATGATATCAAAATTCATCATTACCACTGTTTATTTAAATTGAACTATGGATTAATTCGTCACATAATTTAATAATGAGTTAATCATTCTCAACATAGTGGAGCTTGGATGTTTGAAAACCACAATTTTTATGATTTTTAGCCTCGGCCGGCACTGACGTCAAAATGGCGATGACCGTATATTATGCACTTGGATTATTACAGGGTAAATTAAGAAACTTGCGCGCTAAATACAGAAGTTTTAATGGCGAAGACATTTTAACTTTTTATCCAACTCTCTTAATTAACGTACACTCATTGTATTTGATAATCATAATATTAAATATTTACATAAATAATAAGGATGACGTATGACTTAAACGCTAGACCCCTTCGGGGGCCGGTACCAATCCAGCGGAGTTTGAGTGTTAGACCCCCAAAGGGTAAAGGTACCGAACTTTATGGTTAAATAAGTTTAATGTGTGGTGTAACAGATGTGTCTCTCCATCACATTGATATAATAAATTTCCTTCAAACCGCGTATTATTTGCGTTGCACTCCGAGTTATCTAGCCTCTCTGATTACACACAGTAGCGAGGATTTGATTAGCTCAGTGACGTCACTAAGACACGGACGTGCAGTTCGCTCAGCAAAGTTCCGGGTAATTGAGGAAAACGTATGAACGACGAAGAAACGGGATCCAATTAACTATGACGACACGGAGTGCTGTGCATCATTTATTATATTTAGTAGATATCAAGGACTCACTTTGTGCTGATTAGGAAAAAGTACTTTACGCTGCGGAGCGATAACGAAAACAGAAAAAGTATTCCCAATACTTTGAATAATATTGCTCTATCTTTTATTTCTCATAGCATTTTGTACTTCGTTTTCACAAAGGAAGAAATAAGCAATACCTTACAGTGACACCTGTTAACGCCTTCAATAATGAATATCACCATTACGATTGTCAAAGCCAAACTCGTGGCTGACACAGAGCGAATTTAATTAATGCGGGACTGTAGCAAACTAAAATCAAATTACGGCCAATTCTGGAGTAGCTTTGATGTAACAATATTTCGTAGAACGTTTGCCACATAAACAACGACTCTTTTTATTATCCCAATGATGGAAAGAACAACAGTCTCTTATAAGCTAGTTATTTAAACAAAATATTGAACATTCGAGCGAGGAGTCAATCCATTGAAACATTTCAACTGTTTTGCAATTCACAAAGCTTCCTGTGCTTTCGTTAGTTCGAAGTTGATTAAGTTCTCACTGCTAAACTGGCTAGGAACAATACTTACCAACGACACTTAATTGCCTTTTAATTAGCATAATTAGTTCCGGAATATTAATGCCATTTATAAGCATTGTTGAATTAATTCTATCGGGATAAGCTTTGTAACTCCAATGTGACTACACACCTGAAGACAAGCAAACATTACGTCAGTCATGAGAAGAAAATCTAAAAATCTCCGGTTAAAAAAGGGCTTTCAACCAATTCACAATCGTATAAACTAAGGATCCCGCCAAAACGGTAAATCTCGTGAACATTACTGTGTTAAGAGATTTAAATCTCGGCGAGCATTTAAAATGCTGTTATGTGGGTAGTCGTAGTAAGCGACTTCTCTTTCTTCAAAGCAGTACTTGAGCCACAGTCTATGACGTCACAATTCTGCGTCACCGTTTCCCGCACTCTTTCGCTTTCAATTTTGTTTGACCATGATATCCCTTTATTTCAAATTTTTCAAATTATTTATTAATAATCATGTACATTATACATAGAAATTTGAACGGTGATCCCCAAACTAGACGTTAGTCCGTATCTTGGGCTAAAAGGTCGTATACGGTGATTATTAACAAAATTAAACTAAAAGTAAAATTAATATTTTGAAGTAAAAATAAGGAAAATATAATTAAGAGAGTAAAAAACAAAAACTTAGGAACAATACTTATTCACAAACAAGACTCAACTTAAATTTGTGTGTGCGTGGGTTGGTGTGAGCGTGTATGTTCGTGTGTGTGTGTGTGTATCAGAGTGAGATAAGGAGCGCTTTCAGTTTGTGTAGTCTTACTTCTTATGTAGCTATTTGTAAATAATCCTTTTTGTTTCGTCGTAGGAGAGTGTTAGGGGCCAGTCCATTATGACCTTTTTACACAGGGATATTTTGAGGTCTATTATGTTACAGTTCATAACAGCTTCGTTGTATATGCGTGAATATAAATAGTTTGGAGAGCGTCTTGCCATAAGAGAGTTTGTTTGGGGGATGGGTATCCTAAATGTACGTTTTGAGATTATCTCTGTGTAATCTGGTCTGGATTTTAATTTTCTGTGTGTTTGTAGTACTGCATTTAGGATAAAAAACTGTCGGACACGGAGGACCGGGAAATCCTTATAGAGATTGTCAGTTGTATAGAGTAAAGGTTTCTTGAGCATTACTTTAATGACCGCTCTTTGTGCTCTCTCGACTTCAATAAATGTGGCCTTGCCTGCACCTCCCCAGACAGAAATACCATATTGAAGGAGGGACTGGCAGAGACCAAAGTAAACAGTACGCAGTATAGGAGGGGGTGTGCACTCACGTAATTTTTTCATGATGTAGATAAGTTTCCTGACTCTGTCGGATAGTGCGTGTATTTGCGGTTTAAAAGATAAGTTCTCATCTAAAGTAATTCCTAAATATTTCATTGATTGTATACGCTCAATCATAGTGCACGAACAGCCCGCAGTTCGAGAGTTAGGGTTATGGGAGCAAGAATGAAATGTGAGAGTTAGGTGTTGGGGGTGTCTTGATGTTGTGGTCTTATAGAAAGTAATTATCTTAGTCTATTTAACGTTTAAGGTTAGTAAGTTCCTATCAAGAGCATTAGCTATTGTGAGTAGTCCCTCTTCGGCAATGTTGTACACCTGGTCCCAATTTTTGCCATAAAATATGACCGCTGTATCGTCTTCATAAGCTATTATTTCTGCGCTGGCGAGAGATATATTTAAGATATCATTCATATAAAGTAAGAAAAGCGTCGGACCAAGCGTACTACCTTGCGGGATTCCATAGTTGATAGGAAGTAAGCTGCTAGAGATATCGCCGAGTTTAACAAATTGCCTTCTATTGGACAGGTAGCTTTTAAGCCATTCTAGGGGAGTACCGCGTATACCTGCTGCATCCACCTTCTTTAGAAGGAGATCTATTGAAACGGTGTCGAAAGCTGTAGTTAGATTAATGCTTAGTTTCAGTTTTATCGCGGTTTGTCTTAATAAGTAACTGATCTCATTTTAGACCTGCTTACTGGATAATAAGAATAGAAAATATTATCTTTAGTTACCATTTACTGTGCACTCTGATCGTATTGAATATTCAAAATGTGCGCTTACTGTTGTAACGCTGGCGTACAAAATAATTTTGCTGTGTGTTACAAATTGTAGGGCTGATAAGCGACAGATAAAGCATTGAGTTACAAGCAACATTACTACTTTATATTCCGATTCTTTTCAAATTTCAATGTTTATTATTGATCTCTTATAGCTGGCCCTGGTTTTGAACAATTACTATGACTAATTCATTAATAAGAGACCATCAAAGTTCCCGTTTCATACAGGTTAGAGCATTGACAAGAAGCTTAATAAAAGCCTTCCCGTATTATGGTAATAAATTATTATAATTAAGATTGGAGAGAGCGAAATTAACAAAGAGAGAGAAATTAACGAAACTTTTTTTGTTTTGTCTCTCTTAATTTTTTAAGAGCATGTAGCCAGTACTCACTATACAACATTATTTTTAGTATATGCAAAACCTGAACATAGTTTGATCAGAATAAGTAACTGAATCGATTCCAATAATTTTTAAACCATGTTATATTTTGTCCCAAAAATATTTAAAAAGGCTACAAGTTGGATACCGAGCGACACTAAGTACCTAACGCAATCATTTAGCCACCTACTGCCAAATTATTATTATCAAGACAACGCTGGAGGCGAGCGCGCGGGCGCGCCGCGTGGTGACCACGTTTTTTGTGCGGACAGCCAGGTAACAGAACAAGCTTATAACTTGTGATTATTCATGATACAGTTTTTAGATTTTGTACACAGATTCTTTACATAAAATACACGTGTTTCAGGTTTCGCATTTACTAAAACAAATGTTGTACACTCGTAAACCAAATGCGGATGGATGGGCCAAAACTGCACTTCATACTTCTTAATAGAAAACTGTGACTTTAGTTCGAGTGGATAGATCTAATTATAATCGTGTAAAACAAATAAATGAACGACAGATCTTTGAATTTCCTCAATAAGTGGTTGTTGTAATGTTCAACAGTTGCAAACATTTCAATGTAATCAGCGACCAACGCCCAATGCTATTCGCCTTATCTAATTCCACATTCAGACACCGTGTGGTGCGACTATTGTCGAAGTGCCAATAACATTGTAAATGTTCCGCAACTACGTCGATGTCGGTCATAGGAATGCAATTATAGGAGATGGAGTCATGTGATACTATACATATTGGTGTGTTATCATTCGCGGTTGCTCGCGCAATATCCGTAGGTGTTATATTCGATGTTTAAGTTCATTCCGGTTATACTGTGGTCATTTTTATGTGAACCTTAATTAGTTGTGCAATACATGGTGTAAAGACCGTGGTCTAAGTTCAAAACTTGGGCTAAACTTAAGTAATTTATTGATCAACAGTTCCTGTACCCACGAGACTACACCTGAAACTTTCTACCAAGTTCGCAATTAACGTACGATCGGTACGTCTTGCTGATACTACAGCTTTTATATTTAGGGGTTCTCGATTCATTGAATTTTATCAGATTTGGTAATTGGATTGTATTTAGTATGGAATTACAATTATATAAAGCATATCGGTTAGTTCTGTATTCTACGCAAGTAAAAGCCAAAATAAAAGTAGTAGTTTTCAATACTAGAATAGGGCTTTAGTGATCTGGCGATCTCGTATATTATAAGCAAACTGCTAACACATTTTTGTTGCACCAGTGTAACATACTAACCCATTTTTCCTGAACCAATAAAAATATATTACGATTCTCCTCGGATTCTTTCTGGAACACAAATCGAGATGATAAACAAATTGAATCAATAAGATATTTTAGAGCTCGATTGTTGGATTTTTTATAAAAGCTTTTGTTAGTTATTACCTATATTGTGAATACTTGCAAAATAATCAGTTTTTTTCGGTTTCGATTTGTCCGTTTGTTGCTCGTGGTATTACTACCAGTAGTACCACGGGTAAAAATAAATCCCGTAGAACTACTAACCGATCCAGTAATACCACAGGAAATTTTTTTTTACCCGTGTTACACCGAGTCAGTTTTGAGTATGAATGTGGATGGGGATGGGTATATGAGTAGAGGAAAACCAAAGAAACGATGGATGGACTGTGTAAAGGATGATATGGCAAGAAAGGAGGTGTCTGATGAGATGACGAGTAATAGAGAAGTATGGAAGCAGAAGACATGCTGCGCCGACCCCAAATGAATTTGGAATAAAGGCAAGAGAATGATGATGATGATGACACTGGGGATTGGTACCATAAGATTAACAATCATAATTTCAACATTGAAAATCTCAAAACCATAATCTCAACGATTAAAAATCTCAACACTGAAAAACCTTAACTTTTTCACTGTTTTATTTCTGCACCAGTTTATGTGCCGCCACATCATGATATAGACAGTATGGGACTATTTTACTCGTAAATATTGGTACCGATCTCAACTATTTCTTACAGGTAGGGAACGTAGGCCTCTCGGGCTGAGAAAATCAAGATATATGAGTTTATTGAGATCTAGCTTTTGCCCGCGACTTCGCTCGCGTTAATTTAGAATTTGACAATTAAACTCTTAAGACACTATTAAAGTTTCTATAATAATATAATTCAATCATGATTCGAAAGACACGTGGCGCCATCTATTATCACAAGAACGCTATTGTTGTTTCCTCGGGAACAGTACTTCTTTTCGGAATAAAAGCTACCCTATGTCCGTTTCTGTACACCAGACAACGTGTGTGCAAAATTTCAGGATGATCGGTTTAATGGTTTAGGCGTGACAAGATAACAAACAAACAAACTAACTTTAGTATTTACAATATTAGTTAGGAGTTAGGAAGTTAGGATTAGGATGACAGCGTCCTGACACCAAGTTTGCCCATCGACTACTACCAAGCAGGCCAGAAAAAGAGAAAAAAATGCCGTCTCTTTTGGAGAACATTTATTTATCTATGTAATTTCTCCAGGTAAGTTGTAAGTAACATGCTTTTAAAATTCCTTCACCAGACACCATATTTCATTTGAATCAAGAATTACAGTTAACCCGAAACACCTTTTCTTCGTGTTCACATCACTTAGCATCCCTTGGAATATAAAGTTATCCATTCTTCTTCCATCTGAGGGTATCTCTCAAGAGGATTAGTACGAGATGTTTACACTTCAATACCTTTGCTTAAATGAATGAAAAAAGAGATTTTAGCTTCTCGGCGTAGGTACTACCGCGCACTTTTCACCATTATTCTGAGTTATAAGATTAAAAAATTGGCGACCGTCAACGCGGTAGTACATCTCACGTTTAGTAAGTACTAGCGACCCGCCCCAGCTTCGCACGTTTATAATGTAGATACACAATACATTATAATCCTTCCTCTTGAATCACTATATCTATTGCTGAAAACTGCATTAAAATCCGTTGCGTAGTTTAAAAGATCTAAGTGTACAAACGTCGGGAGTGACTTTGTTTTATACTATGTAAAGATTGAGTAAGTTTAATACACCGTACACAAATTTTATACATTTTGCAGATGTCAGTGCTACCTTTAAATACTAATAAAGTAGTAACTTTAAGCCATATTCACTGAATCCGTCGAAGATTTAAACATAACGGGCGCACGTTCCGCGTCCGTATGAAAACCCGTCCACAATGGCCGTCTTTGTTACCTTACTTACATAGTGGATATGTTAAAAACCTCTCGAAATACATTCAAAAGACCGCAGTTTTCTTTGACTATTGTCCTGTTCCAGGAAAACATTTTTTGCCTTTTATTTCCATTTTTATGCCTCGAAAACATTTTACATTCTTGAGCTATACACATGGGCACAATATAGCTCGAGTTAATGAATGAGGTGGATGACGTCGCTCGACGGGATGTACCACAATGAGCATCCGCCTGTAGGGTAACTGCGCTCGGTTTTCATATACCACATAAAAGAAAAACTGAGTTGTGTGGAAAAAAGTACAGAGCCTGCTTTGAAAAAATATACGGATATTTTTAGGTATTTTATATGGCTATGGGTGGATGGCATTCACCCGGAACATAATATAGCAGCGTGATGTTAGGGTAAAACTGAACCTCTCAGCACGTATGTGAGTCGGTTATAAAACTAATGACCAAAATGTTCAGTTTAGGCTCGAACGAAAATACGGTAACCTGCTGAATATTCATTTCGGATCAAGAAGCCTTGTAGATCTTTTTTACTGGCAGTATTGCTCACAAATCGTCTATAGGCTCTCCTGGGTTCTATTCGCACATCAATACTTAAATCTCTATCGATTTCTTCGCAGTTTGGGCCTTGCTTTCGGTATTTGGAGTACTTGGTATTATTTCTTCCAATAAAATGTTTGCAGTAAGGAGATATGCTGATTTTACTGGCTACAGGTACGAACGCGGCATAATTTGGGTGCGATTTATGATGGTATGCCTTCGGACGGTACAAAAGTGAATACTGGACTTTTAATTTCATACACGTGGTAAAATTTGCCTTAACCGAGTAGTGGGAAATTAAAGGCTATTAAAAAAAAACTTTAGCTCTAGGAGGAAGTTTTATAAGCATTTGCTCGAGCTGCTGCGGAAAGTGAGATTCAAATGGGATTTCTCAAGTTTTAATGCATTGTCAAGCTGTAGGATTCGCGTGAATAATGCAGACAAACAGCTCCTAACATAAATAATTTAATTAAATGAAAATTCAAACATTGAAATGTATGCCAAAAGGAGAAATTCTCTTCAGCGCCAGTGAAGCGCGTTTAAAAAAACCTTAAAAAAATACACGAAGGCTGAAAAAACGACTGAGCGGATTTGTATGAAAAGCACACAGATAGTTTATAACCTGGATTAACACACAGGATACTTTTATTTAGAGCAGCGGTGGCCCAGCGGCGGCGGCCCCGACTTACGAATAGTAAGTCGTGGGTTCGGACCCAGGCAGGCGTATTGCTTTGTGTAATTTTTTTCATCACCACTGCTCTCAATCCGGTCAAGGAAAACATCGTGAGGAAACCGGCAAGTCCTAGAACTAAAAAATCGAAGACATGTGACATCTACCAACGCGCAGTGGGCCCGCGTGCTGGATTATAGCCCATTCCCTCTCAAGAGAGGAGACAGTGTGCCTCACCAGTGGGAACATTATAGGCTGATTATGCTGTACTTTTTATCCCGGTATATAATCTGTGATATAATTATCGAACTCCACACGGGCGAAGCCGCGGAAATAAGCTAAATGTTTTCATAGGTCATGTGCTGATTAACCACTATGCTCGACAAGATTTTGACACATGACATACCAGCTGAATCGGCGGGGTGATGCGAATTGTCATGAATTACAAGAAATTCGTGAACTTTCAACATTCGATTTTATTATGAAAAATATGTCGCGGCAGTTGTTACATACCATAAGTTTGTGTTTAATATCTCCAATAAAGTGTTGATGTCGGTAAAAGGGCGTCAGTCAATTACCAAATATGTGTAAATTACATGCCACTACACCCTTCCAAAAAATAGGTAACTTAGATGCACTGGAAATAATGTACTTGGAAACTTTCCCGTTTGCTAAAAAAACTCGAAAGGGCAAAATAAAAACAATAACATTCTATCTGCGTTCTTATTTTTACCATTATTCATACATAATTCCATGAAAAATCACGATCAAAGTCTTGACAAATATTACTAAAAACTCTAGTGCTGATCGTTATCCAAAGTTTCATCATTCGATTATAAAGTTTCATAAAGCTTAATCGATACTCGCAATGAAATCAAGATTGGAAAAAAAGAGTTGAAATGGAATAAAAACTCTTTGGTATAATTTCAAAAAATTATTTAATTTTAAAATTAATCTTTATAAGTTATCTTTTTAAATATTTTCATTTAGTAATTATTCGATGCTTTTGGTTGACTTCAAGAGAAGGAGATTTATAAATGATAAGAAACACTGAAATGTGTAATCCCAAATAAAACTTGCTTCTAAGTAAACATTCTGATGATTACCTTTCTTTTAAAAACTTATAGATGCACGGTTGCGTTATTTTTGTTTCAAAATTTAAATTAAGAATGCGCTTGTTTTACATTTATACTTAAGTGTTTTAATTTACTATTATCATTTATTGCGAATTTTGTTTTGTAATATCTGATGGTTGGATAAAGAATCATGGTAGGCTTAGTAAAAAAAAATGGTTTGATCCGCCAAAGATAAATTATATTTATTCCTAAAATTGTGAATCGATTGGTAGCGTTTTGTCGGTTATGTGTTAGATTAGGACAAACTTTTTTTTTGTTTAGCCTATTCTTTCCCACTGCTGAGCAAAGACCTCCTCCAATCCTTTCCAACTCTGCTGGTGATTTGGATTCTCTGGCCAATCAGCCAAGAATGAGTCCAAATCGTCAGGCTAGCGTTTCTTGGACCTGCCTCGGTGACAACGACCGACAAACTTAATGTCTTTTATTTCGCAATTGGCAATTCATAAAACGTATCCTGAAGAAACATTAGTTTATTCTTCGAAAGCGGTTGACTGTCAACTCTAAAAACTCTTCTTACAACTGCAAAGTTCAGGTTATCCATCATAGGCCGTGGGCCATGTCACTTTAGTCAAGCCGTGAATAGTTACGCGACAGAAACTTCAGGGCAAGAGTTAAGAGAGACTCGCATTAGTAGAGTTTTCTTAAAAATAGTTTGGTTGCTACTAAACCAAGCTTATTAAGTATCAAAAAATATTGACTATTAAAGGTATTAGTCGGAGAAGGCAAAAGATAAAGAAAATTGGAATGCCATAGGGAGGCCTTTGACCCGTAGAGAGAAAGAACAGGCTGAAAAAATAAGTATTTGTAAATGGTGAATACCACAATAACGAATCTAACCTAACAAAATAACTTTACCATACTAAATTCATCTTGCGAACCAAATATTTTTTTATTAAGCCTTCCAAGATCCTGGGCTTTTTATATCCAACCGACCAAACAATAGAAAAATAAAATTACTTAAAAATAATAATCTTATTTTCGAATTTTTAGTTTTGTTGTATTCTGTACATTTCTGATACCGCATCATTAGATTATGCTATGCACCGTTGATGAGTGTCTTCATGAAAAGACGATTCTCTCTGCGAGATGAGGTCATGATAAAAATCATGTTTATCCATCAAATATGAACGCGTCTTCAGATTTTTGGATCCGTGCTATTTAACGTTGAGGAGTTCCCTCATGAGATGACCATTTTGCAGGATGAGGTCATGATAGAAATCATCTTAATTATTAAAATTAAACGCGTATACAAAGTTTCGTGTCCGCGCTATTAACCGTTGAGGAGTTCTCTCGTGTGGAGACGATCCTGGCTGCAGGACTAAGTAATGTTTATCATAAAAATGTATTGTCACCAGAACAAAAGCTGTGTGCAAAAATTCAGCTCAATCAGTATAAGGAAACTGGTTTGAAATTCAGTTGCAAGATTTGACCAATACTTACTAACAAGGGAAGTTAAATAAAAGCATATTTTAATAATATAAAAATCACAATAAATTATCTAGTAAAATACAATATCAATTATTTGAACAGCGAATGCATTCATAATTTAAATTTTGATGTGGAAAAAAAACGGCGCGAATTTAGCCATAGATCAGTCTGTGCTGTTTGTTGTGTCGGTGACAATTTACGAAAAACTATTAAAAAAATATTATTGTATTTATTTATTCTATTTTACGCTTAAAACAAAATTAGTTTAATTTCCATCTATCGACTTTTTCAATTCCGTAATTTAATTTCTCGATTATCGAAATTTACAAAAAACTAATCGATTGAAACAATTGCTTCCACACATCACAATAATTAAAAAAAAATAAATGGTTGTCAATTTCGAAAACAAATTTGAGGAGTCGTTATAAATATTACGAGTTATTGGTCCAATATTAGTAAATTACGCTAAGATCTGGGCATTCTCATGTTGTTTATAATATTTGGAATGCTATTTGTCATATTTGTTATCGAATCGATACGCGTTTGTGTGGTGTAATGTGAAAAATAAAAATGTAAACACGCACGATTGGCGCGAAACTTCGACTTATGATATCAAAATTCATCATTACCACTGTTTATTTAAATTGAACTATGGATTAATTCGTCACATAATTTAATAATGAGTTAATCATTCTCAACATAGTGGAGCTTGGATGTTTGAAAACCACAATTTTTATGATTTTTAGCCTCGGCCGGCACTGACGTCAAAATGGCGATGACCGTATATTATGCACTTGGATTATTACAGGGTAAATTAAGAAACTTGCGCGCTAAATACAGAAGTTTTAATGGCGAAGACATTTTAACTTTTTATCCAACTCTCTTAATTAACGTACACTCATTGTATTTGATAATCATAATATTAAATATTTACATAAATAATAAGGATGACGTATGACTTAAACGCTAGACCCCTTCGGGGGCCGGTACCAATCCAGCGGAGTTTGAGTGTTAGACCCCCAAAGGGTAAAGGTACCGAACTTTATGGTTAAATAAGTTTAATGTGTGGTGTAACAGATGTGTCTCTCCATCACATTGATATAATAAATTTCCTTCAAACCGCGTATTATTTGCGTTGCACTCCGAGTTATCTAGCCTCTCTGATTACACACAGTAGCGAGGATTTGATTAGCTCAGTGACGTCACTAAGACACGGACGTGCAGTTCGCTCAGCAAAGTTCCGGGTAATTGAGGAAAACGTATGAACGACGAAGAAACGGGATCCAATTAACTATGACGACACGGAGTGCTGTGCATCATTTATTATATTTAGTAGATATCAAGGACTCACTTTGTGCTGATTAGGAAAAAGTACTTTACGCTGCGGAGCGATAACGAAAACAGAAAAAGTATTCCCAATACTTTGAATAATATTGCTCTATCTTTTATTTCTCATAGCATTTTGTACTTCGTTTTCACAAAGGAAGAAATAAGCAATACCTTACAGTGACACCTGTTAACGCCTTCAATAATGAATATCACCATTACGATTGTCAAAGCCAAACTCGTGGCTGACACAGAGCGAATTTAATTAATGCGGGACTGTAGCAAACTAAAATCAAATTACGGCCAATTCTGGAGTAGCTTTGATGTAACAATATTTCGTAGAACGTTTGCCACATAAACAACGACTCTTTTTATTATCCCAATGATGGAAAGAACAACAGTCTCTTATAAGCTAGTTATTTAAACAAAATATTGAACATTCGAGCGAGGAGTCAATCCATTGAAACATTTCAACTGTTTTGCAATTCACAAAGCTTCCTGTGCTTTCGTTAGTTCGAAGTTGATTAAGTTCTCACTGCTAAACTGGCTAGGAACAATACTTACCAACGACACTTAATTGCCTTTTAATTAGCATAATTAGTTCCGGAATATTAATGCCATTTATAAGCATTGTTGAATTAATTCTATCGGGATAAGCTTTGTAACTCCAATGTGACTACACACCTGAAGACAAGCAAACATTACGTCAGTCATGAGAAGAAAATCTAAAAATCTCCGGTTAAAAAAGGGCTTTCAACCAATTCACAATCGTATAAACTAAGGATCCCGCCAAAACGGTAAATCTCGTGAACATTACTGTGTTAAGAGATTTAAATCTCGGCGAGCATTTAAAATGCTGTTATGTGGGTAGTCGTAGTAAGCGACTTCTCTTTCTTCAAAGCAGTACTTGAGCCACAGTCTATGACGTCACAATTCTGCGTCACCGTTTCCCGCACTCTTTCGCTTTCAATTTTGTTTGACCATGATATCCCTTTATTTCAAATTTTTCAAATTATTTATTAATAATCATGTACATTATACATAGAAATTTGAACGGTGATCCCCAAACTAGACGTTAGTCCGTATCTTGGGCTAAAAGGTCGTATACGGTGATTATTAACAAAATTAAACTAAAAGTAAAATTAATATTTTGAAGTAAAAATAAGGAAAATATAATTAAGAGAGTAAAAAACAAAAACTTAGGAACAATACTTATTCACAAACAAGACTCAACTTAAATTTGTGTGTGCGTGGGTTGGTGTGAGCGTGTATGTTCGTGTGTGTGTGTGTGTATCAGAGTGAGATAAGGAGCGCTTTCAGTTTGTGTAGTCTTACTTCTTATGTAGCTATTTGTAAATAATCCTTTTTGTTTCGTCGTAGGAGAGTGTTAGGGGCCAGTCCATTATGACCTTTTTACACAGGGATATTTTGAGGTCTATTATGTTACAGTTCATAACAGCTTCGTTGTATATGCGTGAATATAAATAGTTTGGAGAGCGTCTTGCCATAAGAGAGTTTGTTTGGGGGATGGGTATCCTAAATGTACGTTTTGAGATTATCTCTGTGTAATCTGGTCTGGATTTTAATTTTCTGTGTGTTTGTAGTACTGCATTTAGGATAAAAAACTGTCGGACACGGAGGACCGGGAAATCCTTATAGAGATTGTCAGTTGTATAGAGTAAAGGTTTCTTGAGCATTACTTTAATGACCGCTCTTTGTGCTCTCTCGACTTCAATAAATGTGGCCTTGCCTGCACCTCCCCAGACAGAAATACCATATTGAAGGAGGGACTGGCAGAGACCAAAGTAAACAGTACGCAGTATAGGAGGGGGTGTGCACTCACGTAATTTTTTCATGATGTAGATAAGTTTCCTGACTCTGTCGGATAGTGCGTGTATTTGCGGTTTAAAAGATAAGTTCTCATCTAAAGTAATTCCTAAATATTTCATTGATTGTATACGCTCAATCATAGTGCACGAACAGCCCGCAGTTCGAGAGTTAGGGTTATGGGAGCAAGAATGAAATGTGAGAGTTAGGTGTTGGGGGTGTCTTGATGTTGTGGTCTTATAGAAAGTAATTATCTTAGTCTATTTAACGTTTAAGGTTAGTAAGTTCCTATCAAGAGCATTAGCTATTGTGAGTAGTCCCTCTTCGGCAATGTTGTACACCTGGTCCCAATTTTTGCCATAAAATATGACCGCTGTATCGTCTTCATAAGCTATTATTTCTGCGCTGGCGAGAGATATATTTAAGATATCATTCATATAAAGTAAGAAAAGCGTCGGACCAAGCGTACTACCTTGCGGGATTCCATAGTTGATAGGAAGTAAGCTGCTAGAGATATCGCCGAGTTTAACAAATTGCCTTCTATTGGACAGGTAGCTTTTAAGCCATTCTAGGGGAGTACCGCGTATACCTGCTGCATCCACCTTCTTTAGAAGGAGATCTATTGAAACGGTGTCGAAAGCTGTAGTTAGATTAATGCTTAGTTTCAGTTTTATCGCGGTTTGTCTTAATAAGTAACTGATCTCATTTTAGACCTGCTTACTGGATAATAAGAATAGAAAATATTATCTTTAGTTACCATTTACTGTGCACTCTGATCGTATTGAATATTCAAAATGTGCGCTTACTGTTGTAACGCTGGCGTACAAAATAATTTTGCTGTGTGTTACAAATTGTAGGGCTGATAAGCGACAGATAAAGCATTGAGTTACAAGCAACATTACTACTTTATATTCCGATTCTTTTCAAATTTCAATGTTTATTATTGATCTCTTATAGCTGGCCCTGGTTTTGAACAATTACTATGACTAATTCATTAATAAGAGACCATCAAAGTTCCCGTTTCATACAGGTTAGAGCATTGACAAGAAGCTTAATAAAAGCCTTCCCGTATTATGGTAATAAATTATTATAATTAAGATTGGAGAGAGCGAAATTAACAAAGAGAGAGAAATTAACGAAACTTTTTTTGTTTTGTCTCTCTTAATTTTTTAAGAGCATGTAGCCAGTACTCACTATACAACATTATTTTTAGTATATGCAAAACCTGAACATAGTTTGATCAGAATAAGTAACTGAATCGATTCCAATAATTTTTAAACCATGTTATATTTTGTCCCAAAAATATTTAAAAAGGCTACAAGTTGGATACCGAGCGACACTAAGTACCTAACGCAATCATTTAGCCACCTACTGCCAAATTATTATTATCAAGACAACGCTGGAGGCGAGCGCGCGGGCGCGCCGCGTGGTGACCACGTTTTTTGTGCGGACAGCCAGGTAACAGAACAAGCTTATAACTTGTGATTATTCATGATACAGTTTTTAGATTTTGTACACAGATTCTTTACATAAAATACACGTGTTTCAGGTTTCGCATTTACTAAAACAAATGTTGTACACTCGTAAACCAAATGCGGATGGATGGGCCAAAACTGCACTTCATACTTCTTAATAGAAAACTGTGACTTTAGTTCGAGTGGATAGATCTAATTATAATCGTGTAAAACAAATAAATGAACGACAGATCTTTGAATTTCCTCAATAAGTGGTTGTTGTAATGTTCAACAGTTGCAAACATTTCAATGTAATCAGCGACCAACGCCCAATGCTATTCGCCTTATCTAATTCCACATTCAGACACCGTGTGGTGCGACTATTGTCGAAGTGCCAATAACATTGTAAATGTTCCGCAACTACGTCGATGTCGGTCATAGGAATGCAATTATAGGAGATGGAGTCATGTGATACTATACATATTGGTGTGTTATCATTCGCGGTTGCTCGCGCAATATCCGTAGGTGTTATATTCGATGTTTAAGTTCATTCCGGTTATACTGTGGTCATTTTTATGTGAACCTTAATTAGTTGTGCAATACATGGTGTAAAGACCGTGGTCTAAGTTCAAAACTTGGGCTAAACTTAAGTAATTTATTGATCAACAGTTCCTGTACCCACGAGACTACACCTGAAACTTTCTACCAAGTTCGCAATTAACGTACGATCGGTACGTCTTGCTGATACTACAGCTTTTATATTTAGGGGTTCTCGATTCATTGAATTTTATCAGATTTGGTAATTGGATTGTATTTAGTATGGAATTACAATTATATAAAGCATATCGGTTAGTTCTGTATTCTACGCAAGTAAAAGCCAAAATAAAAGTAGTAGTTTTCAATACTAGAATAGGGCTTTAGTGATCTGGCGATCTCGTATATTATAAGCAAACTGCTAACACATTTTTGTTGCACCAGTGTAACATACATTAACTATACCTAATAGTTGCACCAGATACAGCAATTCAGTATATCGAATTACGACCTCCCACATCACAATTTCTCTAATATTGTAAAGTAAATTGTATTATCAGCTTACAGTGTGTTACGTATTGTTAAATTAATAGATGGGTTTGAAGAGGTAATCGAAACTCGTGATGTTAATATTGAGTTAGCAATATACGATTTATGCTCAGATAACAATGTTATCCTGTATTGTTATATAGACTGTTGAAGGTAGCATTAAAGCAGGAAATTATGGCAGCACTCGATAATGACGTCACACGCGAGCGTGACGCGCTAACAAGAAAGAATTCAATTAACTATAAATAATATGCTGTAACCTCGTCGACGGGTGATCGTTCATCTACGAGTATGTTTGATAATGTTGGTGTGGGATTGTTATACCTATTCAGAATTATAAATATTTTGATATAGTACTGTCCCGAGCCTTAAGCACTCTTCACACATTAGTAAGGCAGCACACATCATCATCATCTGCCTAGCCTTTTCCCAACTATGTTAGGGTCGGCTTCCAGTCTAACCGGATGCAGCTGAATACCTGTATTTTACATGGAGCGACTATCTGACCTCCACAACCGAATTAGTACTAGGTAATATTATACCCCTTGGTAAGACTGGTTGTCAGAGTTTTTGAGCCACTGACTAACTGTAACGACTGTCAAAGATCTACAAATGACAGCCGGACCAACGGCTTAACGGAGTTTCCGAGGCACGGAGGAAACTCAGTATGTAAAGAGTGGTCACCCATCCACAGACCAACCTAGGCAAGCACGGCTTAACCTAAAGATCGATCCGAGCGGCTGTTATTATTTAGCCACGAGCACCTTAGTAAGGCAGCACACAAATATAATAAAATAATGAAGCCATTACAGAACAAAGTACCCCATTACTGCTCAACCGTATATCAACCACCACACACTAGTAGACATTACGACAGGATCACCTGCAAATAAATGTGCTTATATAACCAGTCTAGCAGAAACGCCGTAAAGTGCTGAAAACGTCCAAAAGCTTACGCATGTCATACAAACGAGGTTATTATAACATTTATTGTTTTATTTTATTCGTTTGGCCAAAATACCAGTCACACTAAATAGGGCTGGCTGAACAAAAATCGTATGATAATAATTATAAGAATAAATTTATGAGAGGAAGGCTGTTCACAGCGAAACTTTAAACACTTTAGAGTTTTTTTCATTTTTGTAGCATTCATTCCAATAAATCTAGTACGTTATGAATATGATTGAAATCTGCCACTTAGTACAACATAGGCACTAACTATTGATTGAGCAAAATTAAACAGTTCTATATTGAAGAAGCAAGTCATCGAAATTCAAATCGTGTACGAAACACAAATACGCCGCCATGTTTGAAACTATTCCCTCACATAGTCTTTACGCGTACCATTTGATATCAGCGCTACTGATCAGTGGCGTGTTATCTAGGAGACGCGCTGTACATAATCGATGTTACAGTTAAGAATACAATTCTAACTCGTAACATAAAGTTACGTGATAAAAATGTTTGGCTTGTGTTTGTCTATTTCGGACATACGATTTTGTTTTTGTGTATCACGAAATTACTCAAAGCTCCTTGTGGTAGTAATATGTTTGTAAATGTAAAATTCGTAACAAACTAATGATTTTCAAACAATTCTGCTTTAAAGTCGCTCATACCAAATGAAAGTTTATCCATTAACTAACCAAGGGTACGTATGTTACCCAAATTATGGTTTGTTTAGGATACTAAACTATAGAATCAATTAAAAATTCACCGCAAAGTAAAAAACTTTTAAACAACTGTAAATGTTTGGACTACACTACATACGGGACTTAAATAGTTTTACAGTAAACAATGCGGCATGATCTCGTCACAATACTTGTTTGTATTGATGCTATCAGCTATTTATTAATACAAGTCCCATACTACTATTTTGAAAATAAAATATAACAACGGATGTTTAACAGGTCTAACTATTCCTACCGCTGTATTCTTCATAATAGATGCGATATCTGATAATTTCCTACACTAAACATGACCAAAAGACACGAAATAAACCCAGAGATAAAACAAAACTATTTCAGTTTGATAGTATGAGAGACGTTTTCTGAAGCTTTGGAAAAGTATGGTCAAAAAGGGCCCGTTTAAAAGTACCATCAACATCAAATATTGTGAACAGGCTTTTTTCCCGGAAAGCAATTCAGAAAAACGAGCCGAGATAATAGTGCACAGATTAGTGTCTTTATCCCATTGCTTAACTCTCCACGAAATCGTAGAATTTATCATTTATCAAAGGTTCGACTAGTTGATCCTTATATTCAAAACAGACATAATAGCCCGTAAAGGCCGCAGGGTTGTCCTCAAGTCCTAAAGTATTCAGAAATTCCCAACTAAAAGTGTTATTCAGTTATTTACGAGTATTGCGAGTGCCCTCCCATTAGTGAGGTCTCGTTAGCAGCTGGTAAACAAAATCAAGAGATTATTAAAGGTAAAAAGCCACAAATTGGCGGAATATGATAGTCATTGAAATCCTTAAAGAGTTGGACGATAACGAAGCTTTTACAGCTTTGCTGAAATGAAAACCTTGTGGGAGAAATATTTACACAAATAAAGAGTGAAGTTAAGCGGAAATATTAGTAGGAGGTATTCATTTTCCTATGTAAGGAAAACCAATAAAGCGTACGCCTTTGTTTATTTATACTAATATTATAAAGAGATATTTGTTTGTAAGTTTGTAATATCCGGAACTCATGATCCAATCCAATTCAAAAAAATATTTCACTGGCAGAAGGCTACATTATTCGTGGGTGCTAAAGGCTGTAAATTATATTATATCATGCATATTAGCCGAGCTATCATAACTTTTGCGGACGAAATCGTGAGCGAAGTGCTAGTTGTAAGATAAACATGATGATGAATTTAATACCATACCATGATTGCTTTATAATGTTTTACCTCAAACAAATAGGCGTGTTTCTCCTACTACACAAGCTCTCATAGATATATCGCAATCTCTGTTACACTTGTTCCGGTTCATTATTTACGAGTCTCCCGTTTTTTCTAGTGAGCTGAACGTGCTCGGAAGGTACTAACAGAGGCTCGGATTTATTGTGACTCGTAAATCAGCAAGGGTAAACTATTTAATTTTTTTCCTAATTTTTTTCACATGAATGGTTTGTACTGTTCACAAAACATACGTCGTCGTCTACTGCTGTAGTTGTTAAAACAGTTATAATTTTCTCAAATTATCGTAATACTTTGAGTCTACCTCTTCACGTTCTACCTATTCATCCTTACGAGAATGTTTTAGTTGCAATAATATAGTAAAGTGTTATTTAGCTACACTGATGTTTGAACAATCACCTGTTAATAAAGATTTTTTTTTTTAATATTTAACTCAGATACAGATATTATATTTGACGACTTTAACAATTGATTACATAAACGACACTTACCCACTCACTCCAGTCGTGTTATGTATCCGGAATAATTCCCCACGTTATATCTTTACAACCATAAAACACGGCATTACTGTGACAGATGGCAGCACATGCGCAGTTTTATACGCACGTTCAATTTATCACGCGCTTAGCAGATATTGCACGTATTTCTAACAAATCGACGTATGGCTGTAAATAGAGAATATCTAAGCAGATGTGGCTCGCTTCCTGTACAGCACCTCGATGAGAGCTATCTCGTTTATATGCGTAAGCAGATATTACTATATGTAGCACAAGCTGGCAGATAGGTGTTTTATATGCTAACGTGTATCACAATCATGTGTAGTTATTGTGTACCATAAATTAACAGTAAAACATACTGAAAACTTTACAGTTTGTTTTTAATGTAGTGTAAGCTGTGCACTTAGCATGCTGTCATTATTGGAAAACATAAAATGTTTTCTATGGTATAACATTGCAGATAGCAGTGTTTTTCTGATGTCTAGTTCACAAATGATTGATATTTAAGCATATTACTAGTAACAACACGCACACAGTAGTTACAATGGTCTTTTATACAGGAGACATCATCTTCATCTCATTTTAAATGTAAATACTCTTTAAAACACAATCGACTAAGAACTCAAGCTACTCAAGACAATACAATTGCTTCTGACAATGGCATCTACATCCCCATCTCTGACCGTCTTTGGAGACTTGCCAAAGACGGAAACCGGTCTCTAAGAGTGCTGTTACAATTTTTACTGCGACTTCTTTAAAACTAATGGTCTGAAATGTTTTCAGAGAGGCAGAATAATTTTAAGCATCTTAAAAAGATTGATAGCACATTGTTAAGAGTGATCGAGGTTATTAAAATAAAAGATTGTTGAAAAGAAACGACACTTGAGAGCGGTGGAGTTTGTTTACAACAGACAACGATCATGAATCTTATCAAATATAAACCTCTGCACCGAATCACTAATCAAAATATCAGAGGGCTCATTAAACTACTAATTAGAGTTGGGCCAGGAGACTCCCGTCCGTTGCCTACAAGTTCCACTCTTCTTTCTCTTTTTTTTTGCTCTTCATAAAACTGTCGGAGTGATGTAAAAACTATTTGAGTGTGAGAGTAATTTACAGTACAGCGTTATTGAAATTTGTACACTATGCTGTATTGCGCACAGAGTGAATAGAGTAAATGCCACCTTGATTGTTTTATTTATCTGTTAATGAAAAAGCTATGTTAAATTAGTCACAATGGGTGAAAAAGAGGAAGAGGTCAAAGTTATACATTAATGTTGATATTAACAATTGAATGGTGATTTATTTTGACTAAATTGGCTATTATAATTGAGGTCCAATTAAACTCAGTTGTCACGTATAAAAGATGTATGTTGTGGGTAATGTTGGTTGTCTCTTACCTGAAACAATACAAAAACATAATGTCAAATTACAATAGGTACTTACATGCATAAATATAACGCTTAGCTTAGTTCTGTATAGTAACAAAACAATTTTAATTATCAATTTATATCTTTTGCCGTACAAGAAAAATATAACTTGATAATTTGTTATTATTCCTGAAAGTAAACGTTAATGAGAATCAATAAATATGTTATGTCTGTATTATGTACGTGGGAGGTCCTATTAGACCCACTTTCAGAGAAAAACACGCGGTGAAAGCATTTTCCAGGACCAAAGATACGCTTAAAGAGCACTTCACTTTTATTGTAAGAAAACCAAAAGTAATAATAACATTTCAACAGAGTAACGAGTATTTTCGTATTGATTTGGTATTCTTCCTACTCGCTTTGATCCAATCACTCTGTGCCAAGCATTTGCCAAGCCATATTAAGTTGTATTTCGTTTTGATACCTTCCAACAAAGCTTATGAAAACCAAAGAGAATACGAAATATCAAATAAATAATAAATATACTAAACATTTTGCAGAAAGGTAAAATACGATAAAATACTCGTCATTTTTCTCATATTAAACGTTTCCGCCGAATATTTAACAGCTACGGCTACGTCGTAGCACACGTGTAGTTCTTCATTCTTTACAATATATTTTTGTTTTAAAGGGGCACTCTCTTTCCAACCAAACAGTCATGAAATAATTTCTATTTATCCAATTACATATACAACCGTCTATGAAAACCGTGAAACCAAAAGAGAGTTTAACTTTTGTCATAGTTGAAGAGTTTGGGAAGTATCCATAACGTAAGTGGTCTGAAATGTTTTATCCAACTGTATTATAAATTCTAAGGCAGATCTTTGAGAAGGAAAAATAGGTAGATCATTTTTACCCATCAACAGCAAACTGTTACGAGGTAATTAATTTTGTACTTATATCGCCAACTGGCTTTTCAATAAAAGCTCAAGCCAAATAATTGAATATATATTACCCGAGTTTCACCTCGCCCTAAATATCTTGAACTCGTAGAGCGACTACTTGGATGTAATCTTGAGGCTTAATTTTGAACTCTAATTTTATTGACACAGAGATTCTTAGACTCGGCACCAAACTGGTCATCTTTCCACCGACTACTAAACTGAACTCCAGCCCTGTCCCGACTTTAGAAGCTAGGGGACAGGGATGGGTACAAGGTGTAGTTAATATTTTGAGGTCACAGTTAAGACATATACATACACGAATAATATCAAATCTTATAAAACTAAATCAGTAATAAAGTATGAAGCTAATAAGACAAGAGGGCGCAAAGATATATATATGATGGAAGGTTGGTGAAAGGAAACGTTACGCTTGCGCTTAAGAGATTCACAAATTACAGTTACGATAATTTAATGATTCAAACGTATTACGAACCCAACTCTATGGCATGTAACCGGTTACAATAACTGCCTCAGTACGTGACTGTTAGACCTAAGCGCATAGGCCCACTAAGGATCCTGCTACGAATTCTAACCGATCACGCTCCCTAAGCATTATTCACTTGTCTTTATCAATCCTAAGACAGAGTACTGAGAAGTCCTACTGCCATTGAGGAAGACACGTTTTAGTAGTTCTCCCTATACGCGTATTCATGTTAGTAACACCCTTTACGGCAATCTACCCCTTGTCTAAGATAACACACAACTTGCGCAAGCGCACCGTAGATTCAGTCTGTAGCAGAACATATTGCGTTTGTTATTGGTGGACGCCGAAGTGGTGATATATTGTCACTTCACATTTCTTTACTCTTCCCCATGTCGTGGTTGCTTATCTCGTTAGTAATGTCGATTCAGTAATTTGCCAACCAGTGGCCGGGTTTGGGTTTAACGAGATAAACAGCCGGGGTTTGACTTTCTGTCCCTAGCGTTCCTTAGAACGGAGTTATCGATGTAGTTTGAGATATTTCGTGATGCCTACCCCCGCTCCCTGAAATGTGCGCCAACAATCCCCACGCAATGTTTCTGAGCTATACCTTTACAGGAAGCAGTATTCATCAGCAACGTTTGGTTGATTTGTACCACAAGTACAAGTCGGCATCATATCACTGAGCAATATAATTTGTCTTAATCAACCCGTGAATATTACGGTGTTGAACAATCTATTTTGTCCGAATGCGAATATTACGGTTCTGCCTTTCATTTTGTGGTTAGTCAGATAAAAGTCAACATTCGTCAATAGTCGGGTGTGTTGGTGTATAGTGTGTTTGTCGTATGCATGAAATGTGTGTATAGTGTTGCAAAAGGCGGTCTCCGTCCCTATAACCAAACGCAGATGACGAATATGTGCCAAGGTTCGGAGTTATTAGGACAAAGAACACATGAGATAATAATATACATTGTGATGATGAAGCGGCTCTGCCGTCATGCTGAAATAAATGATTATTAACATCGCTGCGTTTCCGCCAAACTGCTACTTAAGCTAGGAGTTAATTATAGTTAACACTTACCACGTATTCATTGTTCATTGAAGAGGATTAATCCCCGACTAACTTACAGAGTACGTTTCGCCTCTGCCACAGCTTGTCTTCTCCCGCGTCTCGACACTCACTTCAACTAGACTTATTACTACTACTTATATTTAACTTATTAAATCCTAATCGCTCTGTTACGACAGTCCCCTAGGACATGTCCATCTTGGTACCACGATTACGCTAACTACATGAACCTAACCTAGAACGCCCTAGCATTTTAACCGTTTTAGACCGACCACCTGACTTAGCTCGACTAGCCTCCACGTGTGGACCCTTCCGCGATTTCAAATCAACTGCCACGAATCCCCCAAGCTTTCCCCAGCCCAGCCTCCAAAAGCCACCACGCTTGGGTTGTTCTCACACTTTTTACATCGCCTCTTTTTTTGTGCAAACGTCTCAATTGTATTAAGTGCCTTTCGAACGCCCAAGACCGGAGTAAATTGCAACCACATGTCGCACTAGCATTCAGAACTACGTATTGAAATTAGATATTTTTTTATATTTGGCCTGTCAGTCCCTAGTCCCTTTACCATTAAGTAAAGAATTTATGCGTTTCTAAGTGATGCAATATTGTTTTACAATTCAAGGAAGAAAGCTCACTAAACCTTTATTAATTACGGTCACTTGCCAGCCTGTCAAGCCATAAAATAGAAGTTTAATGTGTTTGTAAGTGGCCCATACCGTGTGATGATTTTAAATAAAAATCAATACTAAAATATCTACTTAATAATTAGGAGTACGTGGCAGACAGTCACAGACGACGACCTACTTTATAGGACTAGGTATTATAATTATGTATTACACAAGTTATTGCTCTAAGTTTTAAATTAGATCTGTAACCAGTTGATAGGTGTAAGCATCAGGAAGCTTGCGAAATAAAAATATTAGGTTTATTTTACCTTTGGGTTGAATTTCCTACAAAATACATAGGTAGCGCTCAACTCCTCATAAAGTTAAAACCAATATGACCGCGTATGACTTTCCTTGATTAACATATGTTGTATTACGAAAGTTTTGCCTTGGCAGGTTTGACCTATATCATTACTTCTGGTTTGGTACAATTATTTTTCCCCCCTCAAAACCGGGAAAAACAATATTAAAATTGGCATATTGTTTACATCAACTTCATTGGATCACTGCCGCTCAATCCGACTCCAGCTAATAATAAAACCAAACAAGCTTTTCGAAATGAACTACCTAGATGAGGAAATTGCGTTATTATCAGAATATTGTGTGCGTCAGTATGGCTGGTTGCCTGTATCGGCTCGCGTCAGGCTGGTGACCAAAAATTGCTACCTATTTGCTACCTTTTACTACCTATATAGTCAATTAATTGCTACTTAACTTGGAAACAAAATAAAGGGACTTCAAAATTACCAGCCATTCTGATATCAGGATGGCTGGTCAACTCTCCGTTTGTGTGAATTATTCAAATTCGTGTTATTATTTTTACTTTAATAATTGCTACCTGATTGCTACCCTCACATTTTTCAATTTCCATCTTGTAGCTTTAACAAGTAAAAAGTTGTGATCATTTTGATTTTTTTACAGAGAATGGATTAAGGTTATTGAATAAAATAATTTAAAACGATTATAAAATGTTTCTTTTTATTGGGTTACACCGACCCATTATGTTAATTGATCATATAAATGTATCCATACCTATAGGCTGTTGTTAAAAAAAGAAACATTCAATTTTTTTTTAAGTTTTGTAACTTTCATTATGAAATAATTAAAAAAAAAATCTTTTAAAAAAAAGGCTTTTATGAAAATGCGTTAAAAAGAAGAAAATAAACCTTGGAGTAAATAAAACCGAATAAGAATTGTTTTAGTCGGTGTATTCCAATAAAAAAAACATTGTTATAAATAATATTATTCAATGACCTTAATCAATTCCCTGTAAAAAAATCAAATAGTCACAATTTTTTACTCGTTAAAGCTACAAGGTGGACATTGAAATACGTGACGGTAGCAATCAGGTAGCAATTATTCAAGTAAAAATAATAACACGAATTTGAATATTTCACACAAATGGAGAGTTGACCAGCCATCCTGATATCAGAATGGCTGGTCATTTTGAAGTCCCTTTATTTTGTTTCCAAATTGGGTAGCAATTAATTGACTGTAGGTAGTAAAAGGTAGCAAATAGGTAGCAATTTTTGGTCACCAGCCTGACGCGAGCCGATACAGGCAACCAGCCATACTGACGCTCACAGAATATACGCTCTATCTAGATATCTGGAACTAGATAACTAATTATACGATGCTATAAAAAAATTATTGGCTCATAAAAGATATTTGCCATATTGATAGTAAAGCAAGAGCACATAAAATAGTTATACGATTGATGTTTAGTGATAGGTACTATAGGTAGTAAAATAAATGAGAATAATGTTCCACGCAGGTTAAAATAAAACACAGAAAATGTTGTCAATACTCAGAATGTCCTAACTTTTTTAAGAAACAAAACGGTGCGGCGGCAACTTCATTGAAAATAATGAAGTGTTCATTATTGTCCGTCGAGCAGCCTGTCTCTTGTAAATGCCTTCTTTTAGGATTGCCTCGATAACAATGTAAATGCCTTCTTTTAGGATTGCCTCGCTTTAAACTGAGCACGATTTGTACCCCGTCATTGGTAGAAATCGACATTTCGCCCGTTTCAGCGAGTTGCCCTCACCGCCATTCCAAAAAAGTGACGTAATTTAGTTGTGCACAATTTTTCTGCTACTACATAATTAAAATTGCTATTACTTTCTTAACAAAGTAAATCAATATCAGAAGGTACCAAAATAATTACTGAAACATTTTAATGCAACTTTGTAAAAAAACTGCTAGAAGACTGCTGCTGCTTCTTTAAACATTAATTGAATTAATTAGGTGCCACACAAGACAATGCCAATTATTTTGAACTACGAGGCAGAATAACATATTGACATGAGTACACAATTAACACTCCACATCTGAGTTCAGTCACATCACAACACACAAACACGATGATTGTACTAATTGGGTTTCCGAAGTTTCATCAACAACAGATTTCTTTTTATAAAAGCTCTTTTCGAAGAAATAATAATGTATTATATTTATTTACTTGTGCCCTGCATGCGTTGCAATGCACTTTTTCCTACTTACTACCTCCTTGTATTTTTTAGTACTCCACCCTAGCTACCTTACATAGGTAGCTAGTTATTCATTTTTTATTATTATACATATAATAACTAGCATTTATATACCGATTTAAAAAAAAAGAAACATTAACCAGAAAATCAGTTTGACATTTTGAGCTGAAGCCACAGACTGGAACGATGCCAGATGAGAAAGACAAGCTGTAACAAATTGTAATGCAGTAGCTAATTAACAAACTGTGTCTTGCTCTATTTCAATGCCTGGATAAGCAATTATAGTTTTTCACTGATTAGTTAGTTAATAATTATAAAGTCATTTTCGAAGAAAAATTTGGTACAAGGAAATTAAACCAATGTTATGAAACTTGGTTTCGCAAAAATAAAATATACAGCTGCAGTAGGTGTAGTAGGTACAAAAATATGAAAATCTTTTAAATGGTAACCAAACACTAACATTCCTTTACCATGCCGCCTGAAATAGTTAACTGAAATAGTTTTTTACTGAGAACTCCAGGGGCGCAAAAATAAAGAGGAGTTTTTTGGTTCTGGGTAACAGCCAATATTCTCATAGGGGGTGACCTCGATTCGAATTTGTTCATAGTACTGTAGTAGCTACACTATCCGATGTTAAAAGGGTCCTTTTTCAAAGTCTGGGTGATGGATGAAAGGGTTACGAGCCATTCTTTTTTGCTCTGGTGTTTTACGGGCTCTACAATATTCCTTTGGGTTTCCTGCAAACAGATGTTGGAGAAATATTGCCTTAATTACTGTTTTAAGAATTTCCTGAACCAATAAATTACCTACTAAAGGCTCTTCAGTCAGGCGAGTGGCTAACGGATGCGTAGGTAAGTAGTAGGGTTAATGTTTCGTGATAAAATAGTGGGCTAAGATAAGACCGGGGTAAATAAAAATGGGCATAAACACTTTAACCACGATTCGACGATAACCTAATCCCAATAGGGCATTCAAACTGTCCCAGAAAACAAATTTCAAAGAAAAACAAAGAAGGCGAAGCTACGTTCACAGATACAAGGCATAATAACTTGTGAAAGTACTGTAGTTGCACATTTCAGAGCGTAGATCTCTATATTGGGAGTGGGGGAAACTCCATGGACAGTCTTTTGAATCAAAATATTGTTACAAAATCTTGGTTAGATACATCATTCATGTTGAGATTATACATACGTAGTGAGAACGGTGTAGAAAGACGTGCAAGAGCGTCCAGAGTAAAAAGATATAATCAACAGTTCAAAATAAAATAAACCACGGCAGCTCAGAGATGACCAGTCCCTACTGACAGCGTCCGCCAAAAAAAACCTTTAAATTGAATTGCGTTTTCTGAAACAAAACTAGTTTTTTTTTTTAAAGCGTTGCCCCACACTAGAAATTTCTCCTGTATCGTGGATGCGTTTTCAAACATTTAAACTCACATACACAAACAGCCAGACCCGGAACAACCTGTAGGCCAAACAAATATTTGTTCCGTGCGGGAATCGATCCCGCGACGCTGTGCAGCAGTTAATCGCTCAGCCACTGAGCCGACCGTGCCGTCCAGTTAAAAAATATGAAATAGCTAAGCAACTACAAAAGCATTGTTTTACGCTACCCACTTCGTTACTACACGCTCGTTCGTCTTGCTCCACATTCTTACTTCTAGAATTTTTTAATTAGTGAAGGTTTTCTTCACTAATTCTATTCTATTATTTTTATTTCTGGTTAAAATTTAAGAATGTCATGAGAGACTAATTAGCTAAATGAGACGAGGAAGGTACTAGTGGAAGATATTAAATTCAATCGGTTTAAAAGCTTATTTAAGGACTTGACTTTACATTTACTTAATTACCCATATTTTGTTGTAAAAATACTTTTCACGGAACAACTTGTGCATGTTAAGCCAAAATCGACCAAAACCCTTTAAACTTTGGCTTTAACCCGTCCCCAGTGCGATCCATTTCCAACACTGCAATTTAACTCGGAAAACGCATAATCCTTCTATTGAAAATTATTGCGAGGATAAATATAAAATAAACACAACTCGTAAAACCCCTTGAACCCTTGAATATACCTTTGCGAGAAGGCTTATTTTTTTGTTAAAATAAGATATTAATTTTACTTGTTCATTCTGTTTTATACAAGTGGTGAAGCTGCCAAGTATCGTGTTTTGGCAATTTCACTTTGCGCTAAACAAACATACAGTAGTAAACTTTCGTTCAAGTTCTCTAAAAAGTTTATTTTCAATTTGAATGAACAAGAGGACTCAGTGGATTAAACTTTGCAATTTTATTGAACGTTCGTCTGCCTCGGGGTAAAATATCGTCTAGTTTGAGAGACAGAATTGCCTGTACGTTGAATCAATTTTATGCAGGTTTAAAAAGGTTCACAAGAAACTTGAAGAACTGAATTGAACACACACACACACTCTGAACTTGTTGTTCACTAGAACTTTTTGTTTTGTAAGAAAATTACTCGCCCACCTACCTGCACTTACACGATAGTCACAGGTACGAATGACAAATCATAAAAGCAGTATGATTTAACATTATGGCGACATGGAGAGAGCGACTGTCGCAACCCCGTGCAGGGCACGCCAACATAGTGGCGCCCTCACCAACCGCCTGACGCAAGTCCTCACCGGACACGGTTGTTTCGGGTGGTTCCTGCACCGAATCGGGCGGGAGGAAATGCCCTAGTGTTTCCACTGCGAGAATCGTCTGGAGGACATGGTGGAGCACACCGTACAGGTCTGCCCCGCTTGGGCGGAGCACCGTCGTGTTTTCGTAGCGGCGATTGGTGGCGGCGATCTCTCGCGTCCGGGACTGCTTCAAGCCATGGTCCGGAGCGAGAGGGAATGGGAAGCCGTCACCTCCTTCTGCGAAGCAATCATGCTATTGAAGGAGGTGGCGGGACGTGAGAGGGAAAGAATCTCACGTCCCAGCCGCCGCGAGAGACGCCCTGGGCGTCGGGGGTCACGTGGTGGCTCCCGGCCACCGTAGGCGCGGGCCTGTGGATGACGAGCTATGGGCTAGCTCGCCGTCCGGCCGTCTTATGACGACAGGCCTTGTCGAAGACGCGTTCGTGTTCCACGCGCGCCTCAAAGAGATGTCAGTAACCAAGTAGGGGTCCGCATGGGCCGATGCCTGTCAGGGCTGCGGGACTGTTCGAAAGAGATACCGTGGCCCTGGAACACAAAGGGCAAAGAAGGAACACGGATGGGTTTTAGTCAGTACAAGTCGGTCATTTGATGATTTCCCATCCGAAAAAAAAAAAAAAACATGATTTAACAGAAATTCCCACAATACAAATTCAGTTCCACCGCTAAAATACCAACGCAACTCAAACAATTTGTCATGAAAATCCATTAATTAGTAAATCCGCGTTAAATACTATTTACATCAACACGACAAGGTTAATTTCATTTACTCATTAGTAGGAGACGCTTCTCCCGAACGGTGTAGCTTGACGACGTCGCGCTTCACAATAAAAGAAAATTAGATATCTCGGAGTAAAGACCGCGCAAGGTCTTCAGTATAGACGTTTTGGGCCTTGCACCTTGTAAGATAATTAGAGTTCACGTTTTAATATTTGAATAGATATTTGGTATTTTCGTACAAAGCCCTAGTTTGTTAAGATTCCGTTTTTTTTAAATCTTATACAACATCGACTCGTAAGCTGAATAATCTCTAATCTAGCGAAACTTAGATGAGAGATCCAAACGGAGACTTCAAAGGCGCTTGGATTTAACCGTCTAAATTCAGTTACATTATCTGACAGACAGGTCCTAATCGACTTGATTGATCTCTGTGCACGTACCTTCGCTTGGTTTTTGTCGCAATTTAATGGCTTCGCTTTTAACATATTGAGAAAGGTTACAAATTATTTGTAAAACTATTTTTGCTATCCTGTAACGGTTTATGTAACTGTAAACATGTACAAAGTACAACTATAACAATGAATTGCATCAACTGTACTAGGTGAGCTAAACTTATCTCGAGTTGCACCAAACTGAATGCTGTAGTCGAGTTGAACAGAACAAATAAACCCTGAACACCTTGAGTAATCTAGTGGGAACTGTTCACGAGCACGAATTGAGGCTAAATTAAATAGTGAAGCGAAGAGGTGAAATTCAACGAATTTTTTGAACGTTATTAGTAGGAACTAAGTACAAAGGGACTGGATAGAATTTAACTAGAATAAGATAACGTCATCATCTTTCTCTTGCCCTAGAGGTTAAAACTAAATAATCGTCTTGTAAGGTAAAATAACTTTATTATAACAAATAGTCTACAATGTCTCGTTGGTCTTGTGGCCACAAGCGCGACTGCTGAGCACGAGGTCCCGGGTTCGATTCCCAGGTCGGTCGGGCAGAAGTGATTTTGAATTTTTCTATCAAGAATTTCTCAGTAGCAGTCAAGGAGTCTGGCTATAGGCTCGCACTCTATTACATGGGGCTTAAACATAACTGGCGAAATTGGGGTGTTCTATTAGATACACCTCTGCCTAACCCTTCGGAGATGCAGGCGTGATGTTAAGTATGTATAACAAAAAGTAAGTGCCTAAAAATTCTAATTTACAAAATACCATAAAGTAATTAAAAATCGTACTCGTCAAAGTCTACAATTTCAGACAGCTGCAACTGCTGCAAGTGTGTGAGAATATCAGTACCTAGATATTCCCATTACTTAACTGTTCTCTACGTAGTAATCTACTAAAAACCTACGCTGTAAAAGTTGTAGATTCTGTGTGTTCTCAGTTAACGAATGTGGGTTCAGCGCAAATGTTCTAGTACGTCGATTAATTCTTCTATCTACGAGCGATTTTACGAACCTGGCATCTCATATTCAAGCCTGCTACTATAATTAGGACTGCCTTATTATGAATATGTCCTCTATAAGCCTAACTGTATGATTGGAGCGGTATAGGTTCAGTAAAGCTACGTAACTATCTATCATCTGTGACTTTCAAAGTTATATGAATACGAAATAATAAATCACAATGTATACTTAATTGAACAAAGTTATTCTTACAAATTTCCCAGGAGTGTTATGGAAATCAACTGAATTTCTTAAAATCCACTGAAATAATTCAACAATAACATCTCTCATTATTCTTGGAACTTTTTATGGATTATCTTGAATTGATTTAACGCTTTGTTTGATTTGCGTTCGTGTAGACGTGTGTGAGTGTTTTCTTTAAGATTGATTGAAGAAAAAAGCAAAAAACAATATACAACCCGTCACCGCCGACCACCGGCACCCCGCCGGCCGTTTGTATTCATCCCGTCTACTTACTTACTAGTTACTAACGACACGATCTTTTAATGGAACTTTATCAAGTTCAAAGAAAACGACTTGGTAATAGAAGTTATTATTTATCACCCTTTGATATAATTCAAGAAACTGAATACTACGCCTTTTTCGAAAAATTTGATGTTTGTGTAAATTCTATATTTCTATACAGGGTAATTGGTAATTGGGCATAGCATAAGCATAGGTAATTGGGCGCGTTTCTTGAAATGGGTCAAATTTGACCCATAACTTGGAGGCCAAACTGGGTTGTTTTGGAGAAAACGAACTTTTAAAGTTTTTTGGAATTTTCCACCTCTCCGCCATAAACTGCAGATTATGAGAAATCTACGACGTGCACGAATTAATCCTTCGAAAACCAATTTTTTAAATAGAGAAATACCTTTGATAATTTGGCGCCATAAAGAAAATAAAAACCTCTCTTGTTTTTCAAATGAATTGTTTTTTAAATGTTACTTTTGTTTTAACACACACCATGTAACAGCAATTATATTGTTTTTATGATTTTCTCCTATATTGAATCTTCTTCACGTTTCCAAATATTAAAAAAGTACAAGAGTAATTTGAAAATATTTATGATCTCGAACTACATATTATCAGTAAGTTGGCTTTACTCACATTTTTATCCCCAGTGATGTTAACTCCTGATGAAGAAAGAGCATTCCAGTATGTTCACCACACCACACGTTAACTCACTATTTACACTTTTATTTACGCTTGACACTCCACATCGTTTTCGCACTGGCGATCGCGACAACAACCGACACAGAGCACGCGTGTACTCATTACGGCAGACGCCGGGGTACTGGAGCTTTGATGCAGTAAAGTGGAAATCAGGGTGAGTTTTCCCTCTCCCACGCGTACCGACACTTAGTGCTCGCAACCTAATGCGCTATCACTTGAAGCGATCATTGTTCTTTAATCATAAAGCGCTCTTTACACTAACAATATAACGAAAAATGATCATTAATATTTTACCACCTACAGCAGACCTCTCATAGTGATAAGGACTCTAGAGCCAAGTACGTAATTTCTGTAAACATTCATCTAAGACAACTCATCTAAAGCGCTGCAAAGCATAACAAAAATGATCTTATGATGGCAAGTGATAGGTATATTTGTAACTACAATAATTTACATGAGCTAATAGAATATTTCTAATATTATGCATAGGCAAAGTAGCCGCGTACCATCGCCTCAATCTTTGTGAGATTATATAATGAAAATGAAAAGCTAACAAACTCCAAACATTAACTTATTTTCTCTCGACTCCTAAAAGAAAAATCTTTTTACTGAAAGTCCATATGGTATTGACAACCAGATATAAAACCGCTCAATTACCGAGCATGTAGGTCACTTATTATTATAAAGCAGAAAAAAATAAAAAGGACAGTACAGTCAAATAGACAGACAAACAAATTGAAAATATTAATTTCTTGTCACGACTCACCCTTGAGATGGTGAGCCGAGATATAATACTGCGTAGTGGTCTGAATTAGAGAGTGGTAGATAAATGTCTCATTGCTACCACTACATGATAATGCAATCTGTTCTGTAGAAGACTGTGTTGTGTTTTGATAAATACTGAATAAAAGCGATTAGTAAACAAATGTATTATGTTTGCTGCTAATGTGCCTACTGGTATGCGTTAGAATCTATTGTTGTGTCTATTTAACGTCAATTTCCTCCAGTTAGTTAGGCCTCTTGAGTCCTATACAACACGTAAACACACACGTTGTCGTTTGATGAACACATAGTGCACTGAATTCCGCTAGAAGCCTCCCTTCCGAAACAACAACGTTAGTGTAAGTTAACTGACAACGATTGATATCGATAAGAGATCTTCATTCGGATGGACAGGAATAATATGTTATTTTTTACAGATGTGTTTAATTAATTGGTGCATCAGTATGTACTTACGAGAAAAAATATCAATTGAGCTCTGAAAAACGTAACGCTTAACAAGATACGTTCAATTTCCATTTGTTACTGTCTTCTGTAACTATCGCTCGTAATGATAAGCATTCCACTCTAGAACCAAGTTTGTTACAGCCTTCTATTATCCAACTCATACCCACTCACCACCCTCCACTCGTTATGGTAGGTATATCAGCGTGAAAGCAAGTGTCGTCACGTAAACCGATCACGTCTTCCCTCGGGGACAAGCACGTGAACCAATGTCGAACATTATTACCTACCCTCCGGCGACCTATAACTTATAACGTGCACACACTTCACACGCGCCTCACACATATACGGCAATTTCATTAAACACTAATGGGACACTATAGTGTCACTTCTTCAGGTTTATCATAACGTGTGTACCAGCCCATTAGGTGCCATGCTGGCATGGGTCGAAGGTAACTAAATGACTGAATCGAAATACAAAATAAAAACTTAGCAGTACTGGCGTGGCAATTACCTAGTTAAGCTCCTACGAATACTACTCAATACATTCTAATATTGTCTGGAGCCGTCTCTGCCTTCATTTAATAAAATAGTATATCTTTAAAACTGAACATGAAAGCATCATATTTATGAGCTTAACCCATTTACAAATTCACTAAGACGGTACAGACATTATCTAGATCTTACTTGAGCTTTTTGCATGAAACCCTGGAGCGCTCCCTAATTACAATATTTACGCATACTGCACTGTTTCTGTATTTACATGGTTGCAGTGATTTAAACATTATCATTAAGATCACAAGCGTATTCAATTTGACCCTTCATCCCCCATCAAACACAGTCATTACTTTTTTTTTTAAATGAAACGCATTATTCAAGCTCCCAGACATTTTCACCAGACAATTTTTTCGACAGAAATACATCATGCAAACATAATTTGGTTGCGTTAAAAAATATAAATAATCATATTAAACCCAAAATACGGTTTTGAAACAAAAATGCTTGTGTGAAAGCGAAAATATTATTTTATTACGGTCAATGTAGACCCGTTATTGCCAAATCTACGAGAACCTGAATGTATAACGCGCATTTTACGAGACAATAATTTAGTTTTCATAGGAAAAGAATTACGAAAAATCTTATTACATCAGATTTCTAAAGAGGAATTATTTTGATTTTTCATGAACCAATTGTACACCTACATGAGATTATTAATGTAATTATTTCAAAACAAATTGAGATTTTCATGCTTTATACGATCAATTTAATTAGCTTGATGAGTTGCACGCAAACAGAATGTAAGTATGGAAATGTAGTCCTTAAGCTTATATTTTGAATGGTAAAACACGTCCGACTTATTGAACAGTTAAAGGATAAAGTTGGAAGCGCCTCCAGCACGTTCTAATTGAGCGCTAAGTCTCAACTGTCTGACTGCGACACGACGCAGTAGGTATTCCACAAAGTTGGTCACTTTGATAGTGCAGTTAAATGTACGGTTTTATTCACAGGATAGCTACACTATAAGTAATAATTTCGAACATGAGCTTATCATTCCCAATTATAAAATGATATGATATCATCTTTCATCAGCTAAAAATACGGTAACGGAATAGCTTTGGATTCGGCCGTTACTTTCATTGTCATGTGGACGTGCTCGTTTTGCTCGCGAACATTTTAATTCATCAACCCAGTAAAAAGTGCAGTAACCTACTCCAAAGTTACACTAATTCGTGTTAAATAAAACCCGCAACAAGCTGTGAAAAAACTAGAACTGTGAACAAACTATCAACAGAGTTACAAACAAAAACATTACTAGAAGTTTTAAAAGTGAACGTTAAAATTGTCTCTGTGTCGAAGTGCTCTGACCTTTAAACGACACTTGTCAATGACAATTGTCTGCGTCCCACAAAATACTTGGAGGAGAACACCAAATTTGCACATTTCATTATAGCTCTGGTAGTCTCGAGGCGTAAGCCGCTACACACCTTACGCTGACGTGAGAAGTTCCGAGTTCGAGCCCCGCAATCTGCGTCTCTTTTTGAAAGTTTGAATTATATATTTAATTTAAATCTTCCTTACCACAACCGTATACTAACATCTACGGTGACGTATTGACGAATTCTGCTCACTAACTGCTAAGTTATTAAAAATTCCCTGACGCCGGAATAAATGAGACAACCTGTGACCACATAGGTTGGATTGTATTGGCAGAGCTCAAGTAATACTGGACGGAAAGCTATCCCAAACCAACCCGTCGATCATGACCACCTTAGCCTGAGCTCTAAGTGTGGCATCGACCGAAATTCGACCACCACATTACGCAGTGCGCACGCGCTTATCGATTGTGAAAAAGTCTACGAGTTTTTGCTTTTGTTTACATCACAACTATTTTTGTAAACATGTCCACTATAAGACGCACTCCCCCGAGCACGCCGAAAACGCAAACAAACAACCTTTGCCAGTCCCAGACCAAGTCGGAATCGGATATAGCCAATGCAGTGGTGAGTGATTATGTAAACACTAGTCGAAATAAAAGAGCCAGGAAGGCAGACTCGCCACAAGGCGCCACTACATTAAGCTCGCACGACCTTCAAACTCAACTCGCAAATTGGAAGGAGGAACAAGTCTCGTCAATTGCGAAGGTACTTTCGACTCAAACCGCTTTGATGGCTAAACTAGCGACTGACATTGGGGAAATTAAATCCCAGAACACCCAGATTCAAGCAGCTAACACGGAAATACAAAAATCAAACGAAGAGATGGTTAGATCCATGTCTTTCATAAACCAACGGTTTGAGGAGTTGAAGAAAGAAGTTGAAGACCTAAGAAGGGAACGCCGAGAACAGAGAGAGTATATAGAAAGTTTAGAGAAAAAATTACAAGATCTGAATCACAAATCAAGGTCGTCGGGCATCGAAATCCGAAATATACCGCAAAGTAATACTGAAACCAATGCCACACTTGCAAAAACAATATGCAGCATTGGTGATGCTGTCGGTGTCTCCATTAAGGGATCTGAAATGAGGGATATTTATCGCCTGCCGGGGAAGTCATCGAACCCATCGACCATATCACGACCGATTATAGCAGAATTTTCTTCTGTTATGACAAAGGACACATTCATATCTGCGGTTCGAACTTTCAACAAAAACAGGGAAAAGCAAGATAAACTGAATACTAGTCTCATTGGCATTTCCGGAACTTGTCATCCAGTTTACGTCACGGAACAGCTTCCGGGTAACATAAAAAAACTGTATTATCAATCAAGAGAGTTCGCGAAAAACCACAATTTTAAGTTCTGTTGGGTCTCTAACGGTAACATATTTTTACGCAAACAAGAAGGTGACAAACAATTGTTAATCAGTTCTGAAAAATGTCTACAAGATATAGGTTTCAATGGCAAGTGACTAGTAATCCATGTTGTCAAAAACTTTATTATATTAGCATCCGTCTGTATAGTATTATTAATTTTAGAAATTGTACTTGCTCCTAAATTTAAAAACATACACAAATTATGTAACATTGACTTAACCACACAAAAAAAATCTCAAAATGGCATATATATCCTATACAAGAATACACTCACAACTCACTCATACAAAGACACTTCCTATAACATTCAACCTTACACAAAACAAATAACAAACGAGATACTGCTTATTAGGCAAGTCCTAACTATACTAGACTTTGCTTTGAGTCACCTCTTGCTCTCTCTACACTCTCCCAATGGATAGCATAATCAATATAAGCAGCGAGCTTGACTCGCTAACAGTAGGTGACTCATTTAACTGTACCCCAGAAGATTGTATTGACTATGTTAATAACACTAACAGCAACATAAAAATACTACACTTAAACATTCGTAGCTTAAATAAAAACTTTGACCAAGCCCAGTTATTACTACACTCACTGAAACTTGATTTAGACGTGGTAGTTCTTACAGAATGTTGGCTTAGTAAAGTTAGTAATATGCCTGTTTTAGCTGGATATGATTCCTATTGTACCACTATAAACAATAATCAAAATGATGGGATTGTTATCTTTAAAAAACAAACTCTCCGGACCTCAGAATGGGAACCAGAATTTGTGAGTGGGAATTGCTTGGTATGCAAATTGGCTAACCAAAATATCGCTATCGTGGCAGTGTACCGATCCCCGTCATACAGTTCCAAAGAGAGTACCGAAAAATTTCTGGATAGTTTAAATAATGTCTACTCTAGCCTATCTTCCTTTAAAAATATAGTTCTCGTAGGCGATATTAATATAGATCTTAAACTCAATAGTACAGATAACCGCTGTCTCGAATATCTCATGCTAAATGCCTCCCACGGTCTACTTCCAACCCACCGATTCAACACCCGACTGGATAGCTGTCTGGATCATGTACTTGTTAAAAGTACCCTGCCTGTTACTACCCTTGTACTAGATTCACACATCACAGATCACAAACCAGTGTTATTTAATATTGCTAACACAAACCCTGACACTATACCACTTCACATAGCTACCCGCATAGATTACGAAGCAGTCAAGTTAGATTTAGAAAACTCTGATTTTTCGCCCTTGTACAAAATTACTGACCCCAATTTATCCATGAATGCCTTCATCAAATTAATCTCCTCAGTCATTGACAAGCACACAAAACATATTAAAATCCCTAGAAAAAAAAGAATAATAAAACCATGGATAACCACAGGCATTTTAAAGTGTATACAAAACCGTGACCGACTGCATAATGGATTAAGGAAAGATCCCAATAATCTTATCCTGAAAATTACCTATTCTCGGTACCGGAATTTTTGTAATGACTTGCTCCGAAAACTAAAAATTGCCTATGAGAAAAGCGAACTTGAGAAATCTCGGAATAACCCTAAAGCACTTTGGAAAACGATAAAACAAATCACAAACACCACCAAAAAGAAAACTAGCCCGGTCGAACTGTTGGATATCTGTGACAACGCTATATCATCCGCAAACGAAGTGTGTAGATTTTTCAGCAATATAGGAACGAACTTGGCAGAAAAAATCTTATCCCAGTCTCATCAACCTACAAACCTACCTAGGAGTTTAAGTCACAATACATCACCCAACCCCGCCAACTCTCTTGTAATACTTGAGGTTGATGAATCGGAAGTGGAGTCACTTATTCTGCAACTGCGAAATGATTGCGCAATAGGTTGGGATGGCATATCTCCCCTAGTGTTAAAGAGTTGCCGCCAGATCTTGACTCCACCATTGACATATATTTTTAACTGCTGCCTTCAAAAAGGCATCTTTCCTGATGCGCTTAAAAAAGCTGTTATTCATCCAATTCATAAGGGAGGGAACAGAAACTGTGTCAACAATTATAGACCCATATCAGTCCTATCAGCGCTCTCTAAGATATTGGAAAGGATCTTGAATAATGCTCTAAAAAAATTCCTCAACAAACATCGGCTCATAGCAGATAATCAGTATGGTTTTCGCTCAGGAATTTCAACTGAGGATGCAGTTCTGGATCTAACACAGTTGGTTGCGAGGAATATTTTTGGACCTCTCTAAAGCTTTTGACACAGTATCTGTTCCTAAACTTATATCTAAATTGGAACTCCTAGGGGTACGAGGAAATTCCCTCGAAATTTTCAAAGATTATTTCAGCAACCGGACCCAACGTGTAAAAATAGGAGAACATGTAAGTGATGAAATAATAATAAACACTTACGGTGTGCCTCAGGGAAGCATTCTAGGCCCCACCCTCTTCCAAATAAACGTCAATGAGTTGTGTAATCTGACCATCCCCAACTCTAAAATCATTGCGTATGCGGACGACACCGCAGTCATAGTTAGTGGACCAAGTTGGGATAGCGTTAAATGCCACGCTGAAGTGGCAATAGCAACTGTCATGACATGGCTTAACCTAAACTTACTTACCCTGAATTGCGATAAAACCTCGTACATTCCATTCTCTATTCGACGAAACAACTTACCTGAAAAGTCTTTCTCCATAACAGCTCACACCTGCTCCACACGATCCCCACACTGTTTATGTCCGAAACTCACAAGAACAGATAGTGTGAAATATCTGGGTGTCCAAATAGACGGAGGACTACGATGGGACAAACAGGTTGACGCTATTACTGCTAGGTCTGTAAAACTGTTGCATACTTTTAAATCCCTCAGAGACTCGGCAGCTCCTCAAACCCTGAAGATGGTGTATTATGCATTATGTCAATCTGTCATTGGATATTGCATCACAGCATGGGGTGGTGCAAACAAAACCGGTTTCCTGAAGATTGAAAGAGCGCAGAGAGCCGTGCTGAAGGTAATGTTTCGCAAACCTTATCGCTATCCCACTGTGAAACTATACGCTGACTCACAAGTGCTTTCTGTTCGCCAGCTATTTCTATTGCGGTCTATTTTAAGAAAACACGGTAGTGTTCCCCCTACTGACCCTAAAAAAAGGAAGAAATTACCCATTAGCACCCCCCACAGAACCGCCTTCGCTCAACACCAATACTACACATTAAGTACATACATCTACAAACAAATTCACAAAAAATTAAACATCGTCGATCTAAATAAACATGAAATAAAATCAAAATTAACGGAATGGCTACTGAAACAGGACTACCTGAAAACAGAGTCTTTACTCAAGTATGTCGTCTAACTACCTATGTACATATTTCTAATTACATACCCACACACACACATATATACACACACACACACCCGCGCACACACAAACATACACACACCCGCGCTCACACACATACATACACGCTCACACACAAACATACATAACAAGTGAATGTAATATATTTTCCTAAATAATAATTATGTCCTTAGAACGCTCGGGTAGATCGACACAGTCTACAATAAATAATATAGCTTCAATTTTAAGCTGAATCATTGTCTCTCAAGATACAGGTTACCTAGTTTGAGAGGCAGGGTTTCCCTTATTGTGTACAGATTTTAGTTTCTAGATTGTAGTGTATTGTGTTACTACCATAGCTCTTTTAAATTGTCTTATTTTACTTTGTGAAATCTGTATTATTTTTTGTGAAATAAAGTTATTATTATTATTATCCTTTATTTAACTTTACACAAATCTTATATATTTTTAAATATTTCTTAAACTAAAAACAATATAAAAAAACATTTAAAAATATAAAAAATTGTAGCCCACCGGTATCGGGAACAGGGTCCAAGCTACCGGCGGTCAGGGCTCCAGAGAGAGGAACCTCCTGACAATACGAGCCGTGTCCAGGAGTACCGCTTTCTGAATCAAACCCTTGATCCAGCTGCCTAACGAGAGCCTCCTCAGGTATTGGTCGAGGCTCTTGGCAATTAAGCCATGGGCTGATACAACTATCGGCACAATGATCGCTGAGTCCACATCCCACATGTCGACAACCTCGTGAGCCAAGTCAAGATACTTGATTTGCTTATCTTTCTCGGCTTTCACGAGGTTCCCATCATGCGGGACCGTTATGTCAACAATCATTGCACGCCGCTCTGATCGATCCACCACCACTATATCAGGCTTATTGGCTACAATAGTCCTGTCAGTTACGATGGATCGATCCCAGTACAATGTGATATTGCCATTTTCGAGAACTGGGTCGGGCACATACTTATAGTACGGTACTTCCGATTCCACAAGGTTGTATTTTAGAGCAAGTTGCTGATGGATAATCCTGGCTACAAGGTTGTGTCTATGCAAGTACTCTCCGTTAGCCAGACGAGAACACCCGGAGATAATGTGACGGATTGATTCGCCTGGACGGTGGCATGCCCGACATATGTCAACCGTACCGTCCTTCACAATAAATCTCCGGTAGTTATTCGTCATCATAACTTCATCCATAATTGCACAGACAAAACCTTCGGTTTCTCCAAAGAGGTCCCCGGAACGTAGCCAGGCTACGGACGCTGGTAGGTCTACATCGGGCCCATGCAGGGCCCGGAAAAACCGTCCGTGAAGCTCCTTACTCTGCCATACTTCCATGCGGTCGTTAGTGTCAAGCACTACAGGTTTGCGCCAGTTCTCTTTAGCCAAGGAGAGCGGGGTGAGCCCCTTGTCCACTGCGACCACATCTCGATGCATCCCCACGTCGGTTTCAAGGAAATATTCCCTGAGACTGCATATCTCGCGATTGTGAAGAGTCTTAGCGTTTAAAAAGCCTCGACCCCCACACCTCCGCGGGATATACAGTCTCATAACAGAAGAACGCGGGTGATGCATTCGATATGTCGTCAACAATGTACGGACCCTCCTATCCAGGGCGTCTAGTTCTGTCTGAGTCCATTTGAGTATGCCGAAAGAGTACATCAGAACCGGCATGACCCAACCGTTGAAGGCACGCACCTTATTGCCGCCTGATAAAAGACTATTAAATACTTTTTTCAGACGGCCAAAGAAGCGCTCCTTCAACGATTGCTTCATGTCAGCAACATTGATGCCCAGCGCTTCCGACATACCCAAATACTTATAGGTTTCAGTTGCTGAGAGGGATCTAAGATTTATGGAATCCGAGAGCTGGGTTCCCACAGATTCCACAATCTCCCCTCGCTTTACATGCATGACCGCACATTTGTCCACACCAAATTCCATCCTGATGGCGCTACTGAAAGTTTCAGTTACTTTCAGTAGCTCCATCAGTTGCAAATCGTTGGGGGCAAAGAGTTTCAGGTCATCCATGTAAAGGAGGTGAGATATAACTTGACCACCTCTCCTCAACCGATAGCCTAGACCTGAATCCTCCAGCAGCGTGCTAAGAGGATTCAAGGCTAAGCAGAACCAAAGCGGACTCAAACTATCGCCCTGAAATATACCTCGCTCTATCCTATGCTACTTCTGGTTTATACTTATAATACGGTATCATTTCTGAAACTAGTTTATATTTAAATGCTAACTGTTGGTGTATGATTGCAGCGACTTGGTCATGGCGATGTTTATAATCGGTTTGTGCAAGTGATTTACATGCTCCTTTTATATGTTGTATAGTTTCGGAGGCATTGTTGCAATGTCTGCATAAGTCAGTCGGCTGGTTTGGGTCTTTTATAATGTATTTTCTGTAATTACGAGTTGCTATTATTTGATCTTGTATGGCCAGCATAAAAGCCTCGGTCTCGGGAAACAATTCGCCTCGTTTGAGCCATTCGTTCGACTTTATTTTATCGACGTGTGGCTGGCTCAGACAGGCTCGATGTCTTCCGTGTAGGGCTTTTTCAGACCATGCTGCTATTTTTTGTTGTGCACTTACTATATGTTCATTTATTTGTGTGTTTCGGTTTTGTAGGTTTAGTGGTGTTAGTTTGTTATCTGTCTCCGTTATTTGCTTGTGTAGTGATGAGGTTTCTGATTTGTTATGAAAGTATGCTCTGAGTGAAAGTATCTGTTTGTTGTGTAAATTGTGTATGTCTATTAATCCTCTCCCTCCTTCTTGGCGTGGTAGTGTAAGTCGTTGTATGCATGATTTTGGATGGTGTTTTCTGTGTTTGGTTAGGAGTGTATGGATAGTGCGCTGAAGTTTTTTAATATCAGTCTTTGACCATCTTATAATTCCGAAAGAGTATGTGAGAATGGGTATTGCAAAGGTGTTGATGGCTTTAATTGTATTTCTTGAATTAAGGTTGCTTTTTAAGATAAGATTGAGGCGGTGTGAGAATTTTTTGAGCAGTTCTTGTTTTGACATCTTTTGTTGTATTTGTCTGGACTGTTTGAAACCTAGGTATTTGTATGTACTCTGTTCATCTATTGGCTCGATTGATGCTCCTGATAGAAGTGTATAACTATTATTTTGGATTTTTCCTTTTACAATGGCCAAAATTTTACATTTATCTACTCCGAATGACATACAAATATCATTAGAAAATTGTTGTGTGGCATCAGCTAGTTGATAAAGTGCTTCTTTGTCAGCTGCATATAACTTTATGTCATCCATGTACATAAGGTGTGTTAACGTATATTGTGTGTTATTGCTTTTCAGCGAGAATCCCGCGCCTGTTTGATCTAACAAGTGTGAGAGTGGATTGAGTGCCATGCAAAACCACAGAGGACTTAGAGCATCTCCTTGAAAAATTCCACGTCTTATACAGATTGGTTCAGTAGCTACAGTTGAGGAGGAGGAATTGATTTTAAGAACAGTTTGCCAATTCTGCATGGAAGTTTCTAAAAATTGTTTAAGTGTAGGGTGAATTTTATATAGATTTAATACGTGTAGCAACCAGCTGTGCGGGACTGAATCAAAGGCCTTTTGATAATCTATAAACATTGTGTGAATATCCTTTCTGCTTTTCACAGCGCTGTTCATAGTAATGGCGTCAATAGTTAGTTGCTCCTTACACCCTTGGCTGTTCTTGCGACAACCCTTTTGCTGTTCTGCTAGAATGTTGTTTTTAGTTAAATGCTCATATACTATTTCGCTTATGCAGGCTGTTAGAATTTTGTACAAAGTTTGTAGGCAAGTGATTGGCCGGTATTTCGCTGGGTTTTTGGTGTCATTCGTGTCTTTAGGAATCATGTAAGTTACTCCGTGTGTTATGTATTGAGGAAGTAAATGAGGCGATTTGATAAATGTATTTAAATGGTTATATAGGAAAGGGTGTATACTCGAAAATTTCTTATACCAGTAGTTGTGGATGTTGTCAGTGCCAGGCGATTTCCAGTTGTGTGTGCGTTTGATGACGTCTATAAATGTTTCTATTGGTATAAACTCAAATTCCATTTCTGGAATTTCTGGTGTAGTTTCTTTAACCCAGTCTGCGTGGTTATTATGGTGGACTGGATTTTCCCAAATGTTAGCCCAAAATTCTCGGAGAATTTCGGGTGTAGGTGTCTCTAGGCTTTGGTTAGTGATGTCTTTGTTATTAGATGTAAGATTCCTATAAAATACTTTTTCGTTATTGATAAATCTTGTGTTTTGGACTTTGCGATTCGTGCATGTTATGTACCTTTTAAGTCTACTCGATGCAGCGCTTAATTTTTGTTTTAAAGTGTCCAAAAAGTGTGCTATTTCTGTGTTTGGGTTTTCGTGTTGTGCGTGTAGCTGGTATTTTATCTTTATTTCTTCTACTGCAGCTATTAATTTTTTACTTCTACAACCATTAATGAAATGTGTCAGTCTACCTATTATTATTATTATTTCTTTATTTCAATCAACTTTGGATCATAGGTACAATTAACGAAATTAAAATCACAATCAAAATTAAAACATAATCAAAATGAAATTTAAAACAATATCCAAATTAAAATTTACAATCAAAATGAAATAAAATACAAAATCAAAATTAAAACAATATATTAACATTAGTCAGCACGTGAACCATGCAGCAGTGGTTCACGTACTGACAGTCGAAACGTTCAGCAAACGCTTTCAGGATACTGTTGCGGCTGGCCCACACCCTTCGAACCAGGGATGTGCACCGCTTGCGCATGACTGTGTAGAAACAATCCACCTATGTTTGCTCTTAAATTATCAATCTTCTTTTCTAATCTAATTTGCCATTTTGGTTTTGTTTGTGTATATGGGCGGCGCTCATTTTGGGTAAGGTCTGATATTTTAGCCCCGTTGCATGTAGCTGCCGTCCATGCTGCACAGTAAATTATGGTCTGCAATTTGGTGAATTCGGTGTTGGCATTTACATACTTAGGAAGAATGACAGTATTTATGTAAGAAACAATAGCAGAAAACTTTCGAGAAGTCTTCTGCTTGGGTATGTATGGTCTATTAGTGGGATGTGTGCAATTAAAGTTTATTTGAGCTTGATGAAATGTGGATTCAATTTCTGGGTTGGTTTCTGTAGCAGTATCAAAATTAGTTTGCGTTGGTCCAAACTGACCAACATCTATATTTTGCAAGAAATTTTCGTCATCTATATTTACGACAGTCTGAGATACGATGTTGGTGTCTGTGCTATTGTTTAAGATTATATTTGTCGTAAGAATATTAATAGGTGTATCAGAGAAGTTTGTATTTGTAGCAGGTTGTTCTGAGTCATCTTGGGTTTGTGTGTCCCAGTGATCACGATTTATGTCTTCAATACTTTGTGTGTTAGTGTTACTATTCCTGCATTCTGAAGCTACCTGGTTTTTAATTTCTTTTAATCTGTTGTCATGTATATATTTGTTATTTATAATCGCTCTCACTTGATCAGACAATCTTTGCTCTGTTATATGCGCTAATTCTGGATATTTATTTATGAATTCTTCATGTAACTTTTTTCTATAGGCTGTTTTATTTGTTTCTAACTGTGTGGCAGTGAAGTATATTCTGATTAGTGTTTCATTGTATTCTTTCGTCCATCTCATTCGTTGGCCGGATTGTGTACTAGGTTGTGTAGAGTGTTGCTGTATTTGAGTGTGTATCATTTGTAGTTCGGCTCTAACTTCCTCATAAATCTGATCTATTGTGTCTTGTGGTAATAATTTCTTCTGTACTATGGCCCTACGTTGGTCACCTATTCTTTGTCGGCTGACTTGCATAGCCGGGTATTTTTCTAAGAACTTAGTGTGAAGCGGTGGTAAGTATGCATTTTTGTCTGTTTCTATACTAGTAAGCTGAAGATAGGTGCGTAGGATGAATTTATTCATTTCAATGCTCCATTTCCTACGACTTGTTGCAGCTTTAGCGGAGGGTACAGTATCGTCGACAAAATTTGTCTCCTGTACAACGTCCGCTGACTGTATACTTATTGATGAGGAAGAAGGTGTCGGTGTGACGCGAAAAGATTGAGATAATGAAGGAATTGATGGAAAAAGAGATGAAGGTGATGACGAAGATGGTTGTGAAATTTCGTCATTTATCTGAGGCATCTTTGCCTGGAGTTGTTTTTTTGTTTTAGTTCTAGTATTCATGTTAATCCCACGAGTAGCTAGGGACTTAAAAGGTCGACCACAGCAGAGCCCTGCGTTCACTGTGGCAAGAGTGAATAAAACTGGAGGTCCTCTATTATCCAGAGTTGGCACACTAGCGACTAACCTCTCCCCTAGCCATGCAGCCCTCGGCATGTGCGACCTTGGCTTGGATTGTATCTCTCTTAGTCTGACCCCTCACCCTAGACCTATCTCGGCAAAGTAAACCCTGCCGGCACAGACCTAGGGTTCATCGGAGCACGCAAGCCCCACCACGACGTCAACGTAAAGATACGGCGATGGGGTTATTATTATTATTATTATTATTACCTATGTAAAATAAAAAATAAGTTAAGCTATCATTTACTTTGCGAAGTTACAGAATATTAGGTAGTTGTCCCTTTAACATATTATGACTTCAACTTTCCTTACGGTTGAATACCCAATAGACACATCCTATCCTAGCCTCACTCCACTTGGCAGTCATCTAGCGCTCCTAAGTTTCCGATTGAGTAAAGCAAAGATAAGCAAACCACACTCAAATGTAAAGTGACCACGTATCGCTAAACGTGAACAGGAATGTCTTTTTGAATATAAAACGACCCATTCACTCCTTTCAACTGAGCACCATTGTAAGATTGGGGCTCGTAAAACGTAACGTGGTGAAATTTTACAGCAACTTACTCTTATAATGTCTCATTTACAAATCCGACAAATTCAACATTTTAGAAACTCTCATGGATAGTATACAGAGTAAAGATTTTATTTGACAACTAGTCTTTTTTTTAAATGCTTAACATAGGTATTTATGGTGGATATTTTTATTGAAATACTGTTTAGTGATATAAATAAACAGCATGTCGTTAGAAATATTCAACTTCATTTTAATTTCACGCAAAAAGTGCCTGAAGCTGAAGAAACGACGCTCAAATTTCTTTATACATAAGTACGTCACCCCTAAGGTTTATAAGGACAGCGAAACAATTTTCGAGTATTTGGCAGCCCCGTTCTCAATTCAACAATAAATAAAGACATACGTCAAAGAAACGCCCTGTCGAATTATTTATGAACATATTCGTCAGCCACCCTCATGGTAATCAATAAGAAGAACGGCACGACATAAGACTTGGCAAACCTCCAGACGGATAAAATTATGTTTCCCCTTTTTGCTTAATAATGAAAGTGGAGTAATGTGACGGTTGTGGATGTGCGGCTAACATGACTCAATTAGAAGAAGAAACCCAATTAGTTACAATTTCTATGGACGTATTTGGGTTAACTTAACCTATTTAAATCCTTTAAAATTTTATCGATTTGTATTGCGGGATTTCCATGTAAATTGCAAAATATTGTGTTGATATTTTAGCTTTTTATTTGCGAGCAAGTTCGTGGCTAAATAATAATAGCCGCTCGGGTTGATCTTCAGGTTAAGCCCTTGCCTGGGTTGGTCCGTGGACGGAAGGTCACCCATTACATACCGAGTTTCCTTTGTGCCTCGTAAAACAAGTTAAACCATTGGTCGTTGGCAGATGATGATTTGCGAGCGGTAGATGACTTTTTATAAACGATTGAGCAATTTCTACAGCACTATTGAATCCATGAACGACAACATTTTGGAACGTTTCTTTTGGGTCACGTGAGTTTCATAAATATTGTTACTATCGTTTATTCATATACAGTAAATCCTCACTAGCTAAAATCATCGACTCGCTTATCCAGCTATAACAGAACTGCGAATGTACTCAGTCATTTACAGAGTTGGGAGTATATTCGCAGTTCTGTCATAACCCTCTCAAGTTAGCACTGTAACTAGCGTGCTAATTATATGAAACCGTAGTTTGGATAGCTACAATGCAATTCATTTCCATCTGAAAAATGTCAAAATTATAGATTACAAACCTTGTGTGAACAAGGTTTATTAAGTAATGTGTCGACACGTACTGCCTATACACAAACAATAGTGATATGTGATAAAAACAAGCTAGAGATTTCTAAAATCAATGCATATTCGTCATGAGTAGAATAATGAATCAAAGAAATAATAAAAAGTATGTTTCGCATACCTGATTGTCAAACTCGCCTTCTCTATAACTTAATTCCTATTTTCATTTTTTTTAATCAGTTTTAGTCGTCTTTTTGAAATAATATCACTAAACATAAGACAAATACGTCATAGCAATCAATATAATAACAATATACAGAAGTAAGCTTTGTTGTGACCACATAAGAAATGAAAATATTTTTAAACATTTGAAAATCGAACAGGCGTTTTCTACATTGCATAATTTCAAGCCAGTTCTTTTTTCACGCACGTCTATATTTTAAACCTCATATTGTGTTGATGTTTATTTTTTATAACTTATATGTATATTTAACATTCGAATACCAGTTGGTATGCCTCACTTATGGTAAGGCCGAGGTAAATTCGTTCATCAAAATTATACACAACTGTGTCCAGGGATATCCGTCAATAGCCCATAAATGTTACGTAATTCTTGTTAGTTCGATCCCCCCACTTAGAAAATTTTCTTCGGTTACCAAAAAAAACCGCTGTTTCCTACAAAACTGCAATACCTACACGATCAAAATGTATGGAACATCTGTTTTTTTTAAATTACAAGAAAAATACATTGCAACCTTTTTAGATTTTGAGTCCTTTCCACAGCAGTCGGACAGCATGGGCTAGAGAAAAAAATATATTACTCGCCACTTACTCTTAGAACATGTTGAAATGCCATTAGGTTTTTATCCTACTTTAATTTTTCAACGTAATGGCAACTTACATTTTTTTTCTTTAATATTGGCCAGGATGATTTTTAAACATTTTATTGTAACCTTTTCCCAATATAATATTTAACTTGTTAAAATGAAATCCCCAAACTAAACAGAGTTTGGGGATTTCATTTTAGTAGCATTGATTATATCGAAACAAATAATTACAAATTAAATGTCACAGTCTTGATAAAATATCTGCTTTATTCTGTAGAACCTAACAGCCGTCACATTAAAAACCTTAATAAAGTTTTTAATATAAGCGGAAAATTCCAAAGAAAGTGTGAATATCCGCGATAAATTTAGGAAGAAACTACCACTAAAAGTGAATCAAGTAGACTATGTTGGTTTGGTTTATGAGTTACAATCACAATACATAAAACGCAATGCACCGTTTTTTGAGTAGGGTACACACATATTGCAAAGGGCCTTAGTACCTCCTAAAAATCTAAGGGTTCTGGAGGAACCTTGAAGGCATTTTATGAGGTATAAAGCCAGCGAAATATTCTAACGTTGCGACTTTTCCCACAAAAACTGCTGTCAAGAGCTTCGTATTTACTAACCGGTGTGATGAGTTTTTGTATATATTTTCATTGAGAAAATTAATGAATTTTCAGAGATTTGGTTTGAATCAACCTGACGGTAGACTGTCGTTTGGTTTTGATGTAAGAGATAATAACCATGAGTTGAGTTTCTTTGTCATTGACAAAATTGCTATCGAGCCATAACGCCACAATTGCTGCTTAACTATAGAAAAAAGATTTAGGTAAAGTATATAAACAAGCTGCATTGTTTCCTCAGGAACACACGATGCAATACTACCTGAAAATTGCTTCTTCTAAACTGTTTCATGAAACTTCTCGCGTGAATTTCCAACATGTTATTCTGTGCTCATCTGTGTCTGGGGAGTTTTGTTGTTCAGCGTTATAGAATAACAGCTTATTTACCATACTTTGCAAAGTATGGAGTTGCCACTCGAGTTTATATAATAGTATTGGTAGTAAACTTTACCTTTTTTTTTTTGCTGGATTCCAGTGCACGGGCCGGTCAATGTGGCGACACTTGGGGAAGGCCTATGTCCAGCAGTGGACGTCTTTCGGCTGAAATGATGATGATGACGATGATGTAATCTCTATGTGCTATTCAAACCTCACACGAAACCGAAATCAGTAAACGAACAAGTTTATTAGAAGTATTATCGAAACCTTTAAATTGTCTTGTCATAATTGACGTTCGGCTTATCCGGTGGTGTGTTTGGCTACAATAACATCTGCCATGAGAAGAGGTCAAACAATGAATAAGGTTGAAGGTGTACCTGATGCTGGTATGGAACCTTTTTTTCTGTTACGGCTCAAATAGATGACTGGATCAATTCCAACGACCAAGATGCTGCTTACACTTACAGGTTTGAATGCTGCTTACCTACATGATCCTAAAATTTGTATTCATGAGACGAACACTATACAGCGATAGGAATTTAGTATCACAGTTTACATCCTCTTTCTCTTTGCTGTAAGACAGAATAAATTTGTTGGTTAGGATGACGATGTAAATTCTGATTGATTTTTTCTTGCATCAACACTATGGTTTAAGGCACTAAGAACGACACGCAAGCATCTCTTCACAATTATTGTGCATAGCCCCAGTAGCATGACCACCGTAGACAAGTATTTCTTCGACGGAAGAATCGACAAAATGACAGATAGAGCATAGAAATCTGTCATTGTGTCGACACAATCTATCATCTTGTCGATTCTTCCGTCAAATAAATTCTTGTCTACGGTGGTCATGCTACGGGGGCTGGTATAGATACAATACATATCACAATATTTTTTAAAGGTTGGACCTTTTTTTGGATCGAACTTAGTAAAAGCTAGGATGGATCGTGAAAGTTTTGAATAATAGTATATCCAATTTTAAATTTGAATAATTTTCGAATTTCGAACAAGATCATTAATTATAATATTTGTTCCTTCTTTTTTTTTCATAATTTTATTCCAAAAAGGAGCGAGTAGTTTGATTAATTACCGGTGACACTCGCATTCATATCGGTAACACTTCACTCTTCCTGTACAAACCGTTGCTACTATAATAATATCCTAATCCTAACTTCTTTCCTAACTTAATATTATAAATGCGAAAGTTAGTTGGTTTGTTACCTTTTCATGCCTAAACCAATGAACCGATCATCCTGAAATATTGCATATACGTTGACAGGTGTACAGAAACGGACTTACGTTACCTTTCATCCCGAAAAAAGTACTGTTCCCCAGCAAAACCACGATAACGTTCTTATGATAATAGATGACGACAAGTTTCTTTCGAATCATGATTGAAATATATTATTATAGAAACTTTAGCAGTTTATTGAGAGTTTAATTGAAAAATTCTAAATTAACGCAAGCGAAGCTGCATCAAAAGCTAATAGTCAATAAATTCTAAATCCAATACTTTTAAATTCGATTCAATTGGGAAGTCCGACGGAACATCACATGTACATACCGTGCAAGGAGGTGGAATAAGAAATGTAACGCGTGCCAACTTTGTAGCTGAGGCTCGAGCGAGTTCAAATAAGCTATCAGAGGCTACAGATGGGAGCTGGTGCGGCACGCGCTGAATAATGCATGTCTTCTTGATCTCAGCGACGCTCGGACGGTGGATAGACTTCAGTGTCGCTTCACACAACATGGACACTGCGATTGTTTTATTCAAAGTTTAAAATGAGCGTTTTGAATAACAAAAATTCTCTTTGGCTTGTAATCTTGAATATAATATCCCAGACAAGTTTGGTACATAGAGTTTATATTTGTGGTCAGCGCAACACGTTTTCTTGTTCAATTCTCCCCTGTCAGACGTCACGGCATGATTTACTCCTTTCGCTCGATCGATCCATCTTTTCTTTGGACTTCCATCCATCAACATTCCTGTCCATCACTGTTTTAGTCAGATTTGTTGCGAGTATTATAACAGTATGTTTACAATAACCAGGTTTGTATGATACATATATGTTAACGCTAATTTAGTTAGGTTCACCGTCGCATATTCGAGAGTTCATAATCAGGCTGTTTTATGAGCATAAATGAGATGAAAAGTTAATTAACTGCTCCACCACACATTATGTGTAATTTGTGGTGAGGCAGTTCATTAACTTTACCTATTGTTCGCGCACAGTTTGTTACAACTTTTGTGAACAATCTCATTGATTACAGTTTATTTCGTGTAATGAATCGTGTTCTGAGAGCATAATTGGTAGCGACTATACCGCAGTGCGGAAAATTCGAGAGACCCTTTTGCTGAAGTTATAATAAACGAATTATTTTCTCACTACGTAAGCCGATAATGATTCACGAAGTCCGCTAAGCTAAAGCTCTTATTTTTTATCAGCTTTCAGGCTTTCAGCGCAATTAGGAGATAGTGTTTCTTTTATTGTCAGATGGAAACTCGCTATTTTACCTTTATTGATACCGCAAACGAAAAGGGAAGCTTAAGTAATAAGTATAATTTAGACGCAACAGAATCTGAGTTGTACCCTAAATGGCCAACTCAACAGTTTACGTAACTCAACAGTTTCAGTCGAACCTTTTTGCGAGATAGGTACTAAATGTGTGGTTTTTTTTAATGTATTTTTAATTTATTTTTCAATGATTTAATGTTCTTTTTATTTTTTTATGTTTTATTCGATTCAATTTATTGTTGCATATTACCTGAAATTATTGACGTTTAACAATTCTCTTTACGGGTTAGCAGTGTATGATCCGCTCCTCCAATAGTTATTGCCTAATAATACATTACTATGACGTAATAATTAATGGTCAACTTATTAATGGTATTCAGGCACCGAGTTTGAAGTTGACGTTTCGAATTTCCCACAACAACAACTAAAATTAGGTTCTTTAGTTTATAGCCGAGGTATTCATGGCTTCGCTTGCGAATAATTTTAAATTCATGTACAGGTACTACCTAATTCACTAACGGTCTGCCACTTTTCACCCTTATGCTATTATTAATAAGGTTGAAAATTATTCGACTGTCCTGTGGTCGAAGGAAAATATTCTGAAGCTTGTGTGTTTAGGTACGATGAAATATTGGTGACGTTGGAGACGTGTGGTCAATGTAAAATAAAACAAAAAGCTGCGTAGCTAACAGTATCATATAAATGGATGCAAAACTTAAAGCTGCGATTAGCAAAACGTTATGCCGAAGTAAAACTTAACTGTTATTTAAATACTCGCACTAATTTAAGGAATGAATAAATATGAATGAATTCATAGCATCGCGCCTGTAATCCCCGAAGGGTTAGGCAGAGGTGTACCAAATAGTACACCCACAACAACATTTCGCCAGTTATATTTAAGTCCCATGTAATAGCGGGCGAGTCTATTGTCATTACGAAATTACGAAATTTAAAACATGCATTAAACGCACACTATGTAAGAAAGCATATTACAAGTTGGACGATTATATCACTGATAAAAATGCTTGGCTCAATGCCGGTCCTGCTCCACAAGAACAGGAGCGCCTAAATTAATAGCATTAAATAGTATTGTTGGAGCTGCTGAAGATTGTATAACTATCTTTGCATTGTATAAATTCAATCTCTTTTGTATTATATAGCCGCCTAGCCCATATTGTGTGAGTACTATGTACTAGAAAGCTGTTATTCGCTGGAAACCTGCGTCTTTTCTTGACTTGAATGTGCCCTGGCGGTTAGGAGTATGTCATGCTCACTCAAATGTCTCGCTGATGGTGGCACGTGTGTCGGATCATTTAGTTCCCTTCAAAATGGTTGAGTTGAATGGTGCTGATACATGCGTCATGTTCGTGAACGGGCGCTGTCAGTTGTGACTGGTCATCTCTTATTTGCCACGGCTTATTTAAATTAATTATTTTATTTTTGAATTGTTTTTACTATGGACACTTTTAACGTACACATCTTGCTGCATCGTTCTCACATAATGTACCATCTCAAAATGAATGATGTAACCAAGGTTTTGTTAAAGTATTCTGATTTAAAAGAGTGTCCATGGAGTTTCTTGCCCGTTCTTCTCCATAGAGATCTACGTTAGGGAATGGGCAACTACAGTACTTTCACAGTTTTTGTGCCTTGTGACTGGGACTGTAGCTATTTTTTACTGTTGTCTTTGTTTCGACAATTCAAAAGTGCCTGTAACTGGCCTACTTGAAATAAAAGCTTTGATTTTGTTTTTTTTTGATTTTGATTAACCGGGCACAAGTCCGGACGTGGCTGCTACTGAGAAATTCCTGATGGAAAAGCCCAATAACACTTTGCCCGACCAGGGAATCTAACCCAGGACCTCATGCTCTGCAGTTGCGATTGCGCCCACTAGACCAACGAAGCAGTCAGAAACGAATGAATGTACCTAAATAAATTGTGATTCTGGTGGAGGCCACGTTAGTTCAGACAACTGACCTTGACACTTCAATAAGGAGTGAGGTCGTGACCTCATTGTACTGTTCAACGTTTTTCTTGTCTATATTAGAAGTAGCATTATGTTACTAAATGTCGGAATTTTGCAAAGTTTTCAGTTTTGGTATTAAACTATTTTTTCCAAAAGACTTGTAGATTTCAAAGTTTTTAAATAAGTAATTTAGGTTATAATACGTGTTTTGATTAAAGAAAAGCGAGTGTGAACGGCTCTGAGTCGCCCACGGTTGCCATGGAATAGACTCAAAGTTCAGTTTCAGGAGGTCAGTGCTAAGGTTAAGATATATGTAGCCTCCTTCTGGACATAATCAGACAAGGTAGGGAACTTTCAGAGCGGCCAATGCTCTTAACATATTAAATAACGTTTCACATTACAACATAGCTACTATTACAGTAGTGGAAATAACAGAGGTACCATCAGGGGAGTACACACAGTACTATGTACACAATAAAGGGAGAACATTTGAACCATTAAGTAATGAGCCGACGGGTTCAGTGACTAGTTAATAGTCTCAAGTCCTGCCTTAGTGTTACTACTATCAGAAGAAGTGTGTAAGCCTATATACTGAAGAACCCAGAATAAACGTTTAGTATTAGATCAGCATTCATTGGTTTTACTTGTCTCCAACTCCCAACCTCACATGGCGACCCTGCCATCTCGGATTCGCACTCGCGCCTCGGTACCGTGCCCCTTTTAAGGAAAGCGCTAACTAAACAAGTAATTAATTGTCACAGTGAACGTTTAAATAATCAAGATGAAGTCACATATCATTTATTGCTTTTGCTATAAACTAACGTGTTCGAGTGAAGAGAAAGTGCAACAAAATGTGCAACTCGCAAAACAATAAGGAGCAGGTGGTGATTGCGCAGAATGCTGCTGCAGGGAGAAACTCCGCTCAAGTTGACCAGTTAATGTACCATGCCAGCACTACAAACATTGTTCTAATTGCAATTGCCTTGTTGCTAGCTCTTGGTGGGCTCATCGTGGCATATCGTATGTACCGAAGATGTCATCGACGGATGGTGGAGAGACATGCTAATGATATAGTACTCAGGAGGTATGCCAGCATTTTTAGAGGACGTCGTGCACCAGCAGAACAAGAATACGGCAGAGAATATACGCGTGGTAATAACGAGTGCGATAAATAAATAACTAATTGGTGAAGTGTTAAAAAAAAAAAAAAAAAAAAAAAGTGGAAGTGCGCGGAAAATTAAAGGAAGTGCGCGAAAAAAAAAAAATAAAAATAAAAAATAAATTGATGTAATACGGTCTCGACAAAGTGCGGTACGGTTATAAAAGTTACGCTATGGACACTAAGTTACGCAGTATGTATCGGAGAAGTTTGGTATGTATTATATTTAGTATACTAATGTTATAGAGTTATGTTCACTATATCTAATTTTATCGAGTTATGTTCATTTAATGGCAGAATTTTTAAAAACTATTTGCGAAGAACTCATAAAGATAAGAGTTTATTTAATAAAAATTGGTCCCTCTAGGCGCCAAGGAAATATATGTGAGAAAAAGTTGAGTGAAGCTAAAACTCTATACCAGCAGTATACGAAAATTTTAGAAGAAATAAGTAGGATACTACAGACGAAAAAGGAATATGAAGTTAAATTAATAAATCAGTTTAGCGAAAATATTGAAAAGTTGTATTCAGAAATTGCTGATTTGTGTAAGATTAAGCCAATAGATTGTGTCACAATGGCGGAATTTGACTTAAAAATTGCGCTAAATTTATTACCAGTCATGAATGACACAGAATTAATCACTATGCAATTAATTGATGGTATCGAATATTACGATTCTGTTCTAGAGGATGCTTCGAAAAGTAATTTAATAGAATTCGTATTAAAAAGTCGGTTATCACAATCTGCAAAATTAAAACTATCTAAAAAATATAATAAGGTATCTGAATTACTGAGAGATATGAAGTTGCACCTACTACCTAAAAAATCATTCATAGCATTATCCAGTAAACTACAGTCGGCAAAACAAAGCGAAAAATCAATATCTGACTATGGTCAAGAAATTTCAAACTTATTCGTTGACCTCACGATTTCGCAGTCCGAAGGCCACGAAGACAGTTACGATGTATTAAAACGCGTTAACGAAAAGCTCGCTATAAAGCGCTTTGCTGACGGACTACGAAACCGTAGGTTAAGCACAATAATAGCTGCAAGAAATTATAGTTGTTTGAACGATGCAATACAGGCGGCTGTGGACGAAGACATTTCGTCAACTGTAAACCAAAATGATATTTTGACAATGCGGAAACCAAACAGGTATTTTGTTAGCAATTACAGAGGTAATCAGAGAGGTATGCGTTCCACCTCACGGCCGAGGAATACCCATCGGGGAGGTCGCTACCAGCAGAGGGGTTCCACTCGAGGTTGGACTGACACATCATATCGAGGTCGTTCAACAGCACGAGGATCACGAGGTAGGTCCTATCAAAATTATAGCCATGGTAGGCAACAACAAAGAGGCAGACAGATACATGTTATAACCGGGAACTCGGAGCCCCAAGTTCCACCGGAAAACGTCGGAGAGGAAAACAACCAGCAGTTTTTTCGAGGCTAAAAATAACTTTATATATTCATATAATAATTCGCTATTCGCCACTTTATCCATAGACGGTGCAGCATATTCATGGCTAATCGATACGGGAGCATCGATTTCAGCTATTAAACAAGAGTACATTATTAAACATAACATTCCTATCCATAAATGGACGACAACTATAAACGGGATTGGAGGCAAAGTACGGGCAATAGGCTACGCGTGTATAAAATTGACAACTCAGACATATTGTTTTAGTCACAAGTTTTATGTTTTTGATTCGTTGCCATGTAAGGCGGATGGCATCATTGGATATGATTTCTTAAACAAGTTTGGATCGTGTATAGACTTACAAAGTAAAGAAATGACTCTTTATACTACGTTTAACAACAAGATAGTTTTAAAGTTAAATAACCAGCTTAAACATATGTTTAATATACCATCTAGGTCTGAATCAATCCATTATTTAGATACAAATATGAATGAAGAATGTGTGGTCTGTGCGAAAGAGTTGTCTGAGGGTATATTTATGGCTAGTACTATAGTCTCACCGGTCAATGGCAAGATCCCTATTAGAATACTAAATACGACTGAAAACACTGTAACCTTAACTGAAATTAAGCCAAGTATACATAAGTTAAGCGAATACAATTTATGTTCATTTGATAGTTGCACACAAGGCGCCGATCGTGTAAAAACTTTGTTATCAAACCTCAACTTAAAACATTTGAACTTAGAAGAAAAGATAGCGGTTCAAAACGTGTGTGCTAAATATGCTGACATCTTTTATTTGCCAGGGGATACATTAAAAACTACACCTATTTACAATCACAAAATACATTTAAAAGAACATGCTAGTCCCATCTATATGAAACCATACAGATTGCCACATTCTCAGAAACCCGAAATTGAGAAACAAATAAAAAACATGTTATCACAAAATATTATAGAACCCTGTTCAAGCGAATGGTCAAGCCCAGTACTTCTAGTACCAAAAAAAATTGATACCACGGGACAAAAGAAATTTCGTTTAGTTATAGATTATAGGAAATTAAATAACGCTATTAAAGACGACAAATTCCCACTGCCAAATATAACGGACATCCTTGATTCTCTTTCCGGTTGTATCTATTTCACACATCTAGATTTATATCAAGGATTTTATAACGTAAATCTCGATAAACACAGTAGAAAATACACAGCTTTTTGTTCCGGTCAGTACCAAATGACCAGGATGCCAATGGGTCTAAAAACGAGCCCAAATTCTTTCTCAAGAATGATGAATATGGCAATGGCCGGATTAACGTATGAAAAATGTTTAGTGTACTTAGATGACGTAGTGGTTTATGGGAAATGTTTAAATTCAGCTACTAAAAACTTAATAGATGTGTTTGACCGATTGCGAAAAACTAACTTAAAATTAAACCCCATAAAATGTGATTTCCTCCGAAAAGAGATGTTATACTTAGGTCACGTAATATCGTCAGACGGTGTACAACCGGACCCCAAAAAATTGGATGTAGTTAAAAATTACCCAGTACCAAAAAACTCGGACGAGGTAAAGCGATTTGTCGCTTTCGCTAATTACTATAGGAAATTTATTAATAAATTTGCAGCAATAGCACAACCCTTAAATAATCTTTCAAAGAAAAATACTAAATTCCAATGGACAGATGACTGTCAACAGTCATTCGATCTTTTAAAACAATTATTAATGAACCCTCCAATACTTCAATATCCCAATTTTTCATCTGACAACGTGTTCACCTTGCAAACAGATGCTTCGGGTTATGCAATAGGAGCCGTGTTAGCCAATCAAAACGGAAAACCCGTCGCATACGCCAGCAGAACACTTAACAAGGCCGAAAAAATGTATCCGACAATAGAAAAAGAATTACTTGCCATTGTCTGGGCCATAAAACACTTTAGGCCATACCTGTACGGTCGTAAGTTTAAGGTCCTAACCGACCATAAACCACTAATATATTTATTTAATATTAAAGACCCGTCCAGTAGATTAATGAAGTTTCGGATTTTGTTAGAAGACTATGATTTCTATGTGGAATACGTGAAAGGATCGGATAATGCAGCTGCAGATGCATTGTCACGAATAACAATAACATCAAAGGATTTGAAAGAGATGCATGAATGTGTTTTAAATGTACTTACGCGGGCACAGAAAAAGAAGTTATGTACGGGACAAGACAATTCAGATACTATGGTTACTACTGATGGATGGTCTGATCAGCCAAACGTCGTGGAAACTCATAGTAAGCCGAAAATGTCAATTGAACTTACATTAACATGTAATAAAACTATAAATAAATTAAGAAAGGAAAACGTGATAGTAGAAGAAAGTCAATTATTTGTATACGTACCGAAAAATATGGTAATATACATAAAACCAGAACCTCAATCACAATCGACGCCAGGCGCTTTTGTGAGAGAACTGGAAACATTTTGTGGAAAATTAAAAATTGACGAAATATATTTACTTAAAAATAAACAAAATAGTATGTTTATAAAATTAATAGCACAAGAAATAAAGCAAAGTAGCCCGTGGTTAGGTCCAAGATTATGCATATTAGACGACGTAATACGAATACAGGATAAAGATGAAATTAGAGTCATTCTAAACGACTTCCATCTGTTACCTACAAGTGGCCACGCAGGTATCAGACGGATGGTCAATAACATAAAAAAGTACTATTATTGGGCAGGTCTCGAACGCGATGTCACTGATTTCATAAAAAGATGTGACAAATGCCAAAAACAAAAATATTCGGTCCATATCAAGGAACCCATGACTATAACCTCAACAGCGCACGCAGCATTTGAGAAAATATTTATGGACGTTGTAGGTCCGTTAGATAGGGACATACAAGGTAACTCATATATATTAACGCTTCAATGCGAATTAACAAAATACGTCGAGGCATATCCTTTAAAAACAAAAAGAAGTGAGGAAATTGCTAAAGAATTTGTAAATAATTTCATTTTACGACATGGAATTCCTAGAGAAATAGCGACCGATAGGGGTGCAGAATTTATGTCTGAAACAATGACAGAAACTTGTAAATTACTTCATATAAACAAAATTAACGCTACTGCTTATCACCACGAGAGCATAGGCTCACTCGAGAACACACATCAGCATTTAGGTGCATTCCTGAGAATCCAAACAGATAATCACCCGGAATCGTGGAGTACTTGGTTACCTTATTGGTGTTTCAGCTATAACACATCAGTTCACACCGAAACTAAATACACACCTTTTGAGTTAGTATACGGTAAAAAATGTAACTTACCCAGTAATGTAACCAAGGCCGTGGAACCACTTTATAATATTGACGATTATCCTTTACAGCTAAAATATAGACTACAAGTATCCACTAAAGAAGCTCGTGATAATTTGATACAATCAAAAACATCTAGAAAAATAAAATACGATCAAAGAATTAACCCAATCGTATACAAAAAGAACGACTTAATCTTAGTTAAGAACGAGACTGGTAATAAATTTGCCAATATTTATTCAGGTCCTTATATTGTGATTAAAGACATGCCACCTAATGTGGAAATATTAAAGAATAACAAAATTGATGTAGTACTTAAGAACCGTACCAAACTGTATAATAGTTAATACGCATAAAAAAAAAAAAAAAATTATAATCTAATGTAAAATCATGTAACTAATCATAACTGTATTGTTCTGTATGTTATCCGTTATTCAAAAAAAAAAAAAAGTTATGTAATTAATAATATTACTATAATAAATGCATGTAATCATAATATATTCTGTCCATGTACTCATAAAAAAAATAATAACCTATATAACTTAAGCAATAAGATAAAAATAAAATAATATAGTTAATTATTTTATTTTCCCTTACCGAGGGAGATGTAGTGATGTAAGTGCATATTATGCTAGTGTGTAAGCCTATATACTGAAGAACCCAGAATAAACGTTTAGTATTAGATCAGCATTCATTGGTTTTACTTGTCTCCAACTCCCAACCTCACAGTAAATTATAGTTAAAACTGGCGACCCGCCCTGGTTTCGCATGGGTATGGAGCATAATGATAATACGGGTAGACGGCACGGTTGGCGCAGTGGCTGAGCGATTGACTGCTGCGCTTCGTGTCGCGAGTTCGATTCCCGCACGGAACAAATATTTGTAAGGCCTACAGGTAGTTGTTCCGCGTCTGGCTGTTTGTGTTTGTGCATTTAAATGTTTGTAAACGCACCCACGATACAGGAAAAAATCCTAGTGTGGGGCAACGTTTTCCTTAAAAAAAATAAAAACATATTATGATGCCTACATGTTTGTCTGTCGAGGCAGCGTGTTCGATGAAAGCGCCCAGGCGGTTTGACTTTATCCGACACTTCAAAAAATTGTCGTCATATGTCAACCAATTTACACAAAACCTTGACAAACTATATACCCAAACCTGCTTCACCGCTATCTACTGGTGAAAACCGCATGAAAATCCGTTCAGTAGTTTTTGAGTTTATCGCGAACAGATAGACAGACGCGGCGGAGGACTTTGTTTTATAATATTATGTAGTGATGAGTGGTGGTACTTACATTTATGTTCTAAACCGTTGCTACGCCGTAGTGGACGACCGCTACGCGAGCTACGTTGCCCAACTTGCTGAAACCAGTATTGGACGAAACTAAAAAAAACTCATTTTCTTTCATCCAATTTGTTGGCTGTTATTACAAAATCCGACTCTAAATTAAAAAGAGCCGCAAAAATATCTTACAATAAGCTTTTTAAAATCTTGTGAACATTTTTCAATTCTCTCATGTCGTCCGGGAGTGCAGCGGTTTATTCCCAGAGCATTACTTCTTGGAAAATCCGACTAAAAATCTGAAAATCTTAAGACATGCATTATGCAACAACAACTTAATTTTAGCAAAACAATCTCTTCGATCGCTAATGCCTTCCTGTTTCTTGTATAATAAAGTTTTACTGCAGATAAGGTTTTGTTTTCACAATAAACTAACTTCTCGGGAAGTTAGTTTATTGTGAATGTTAAAAAAATGACTTAGTTTGCAATTAGTATTTCATATACCATCAAAGAGAGGGACTTTCATACTTTGCAAAACATAAAGTTGAGAGCAGCGGTGGCCCAGTAGTGGCAGCCGCGACTTACGAAGAGTAAGTCATGAGGCGCATTACTTTGTGTAATTTATTTCATCACCACTGCTCTCAAAAACGGTGAAGGAAAACATCGTGGGGAAACCGGCATGTCCTAGAACAAAAAATTCGAAAACATGTGACATCTACACACATGCATCGCATTGGGCCCGCTTGGTGGATTATAGCCCATTCCCTCTTATTGAGAGGAGGCCGTGTGTCCCAGTAGTGTGAACATTATAGACTGATTATGCTATACTTATGTTATAAAAATTAAAAAATATATAAATTAAAAATGTCATTCATACATAAAGTTCATAAAGAAACCCATTTAGACCCACCAAGATTACACAAAAAGAAAAATATTTTGTCTTTAAAACCCATTCACTTCAGAAAGTTTCATCGAGCGGAACTAATTATTCCATTTGTAAGTGATTTTTAAACAAAGATATTTTAAACTCCTTTCCTGGAGGCATCGTTTATTCTATGTTCATTCACAAAAGTAGAAAATGCAGCGATACTCAAGTAGTTGTAGAAGTAACTACACCATGTAATACGTGACCGCGATTTATAATAACAGACTTACATTTAGACAATTTGCATTCTGCATCATCCTCTTGAACCTTCATAAAATGTACCACAAAAACAAATAAACTGAAAAACAAAGTAACGCTATGTTCTTGGAAGCGAATGTTACAGGCGAGGAGCCAGGCAGTTCTGCTGTAAGTTATGTCTCCCGGAAACAATTTATGTACCAGAAAGAAGCAGAATTATTCATAGTGAGGTGTTAAAAGATGTGACCAAATGACGACTTTTTATTTTTGTTTTATGATAAGTAGGAGGAATGCCTTATGTTTTTATTTGGGCATATTATGAACCAGAGTGAATGTAAATATAACTTAGTTGCTCAATATTACTCGCTTTGTAATATCTACATCCACAAATGCTGCGGATGAATCGAGCGCATGTGAAGACAAAAAATATCCATTACTTTTTGTTTTAAAAGTTCAGAACCCTTTATATAGGTTTTTAGTTTATTATTCAACATCTGTACTCTCCAGAGATGAAAAGTTTAACCTACGTAGTCCAGCTATGGAAACGTGTTCCTTTTTTTTACAATTCGTAAAGTTTCAAATACATAGATGAAGGCCAAGTTAACATTACGCTTTATGACGTCAAAACGTGTTTCAGCTTACCGATATTTCGGTGAGTTTAGTATTCATCGCTGGTTCTGAGGAAAATTGATACCGAACGGAAACGAATTTTATTTTTAACCGGATTTGTATCTAATCTAAGTTTTCACGTTACCAATTCCTTTTGATGTTTCATTTTGTTTTATTTTCTTGTCAAAGGCTGTAGTTTAGATTATCACGGTTACTTTATCTCAAACATGTCAGTACACGTTAAGGAAACTATCAAGACTACCAGCCGGAAAATTGTGAGGGACGCCATTATAGTGCCTTTTACTCGACCGTAACGGTTCTGAGCGTAGTTTATTATCCCATAATGCGTGGCGTTTAGAACGTTTTCCCAGTTCATCATTAATTTGCTAGATAGTTACAAGTTTTCTAAGTTGAAAAATGCATCGTGCGTATAATAGTTAAAAACTTGACTGTTCTATAATACTGGCTTAGTAACCAATTGTTTCAATAAGAATTAATTAAATAAGTAACAATAAATACGATGTGTTCGTTAAATCATTAAAAAAAAATCTTTCATCTTTTTCTTAATGGAAGGTAAATAGGAAGGTAATTTTAAAATCAAATCAAATATTTCTTTACTTACATATTTTTCTTACTATGCAAATGTTGTCTGTTCGACGACACTCAAAAATCAAATTCTAAGCAAATATTTAATATCAAATTATGCATGATAATGAACTTGAAAGCTGGCATCATTCCCACAAGAAAATGAACAGCAAAGACATGAATAACGCAATAAAAACCTTACATTCATGATGCAGTAACGAAGGGAGACGCCGAGGTGGCAAATAATGAAAACATTATTCTTATAATCGTCTCGTGACGAATGCTTTTAAAAGCAAATGAAATAATAGAATGAGCAGGTGACTGGTAATTTTAACAGAAAGCCACAAATCATTTATTTGACTTTATTTGTAGAGAACAAAATACGAGTAGGTGTTCTGTGTCAGATTTCCGTTGTATTTACAGCGGTATGATCCAGGAAAACAAAGCAATCTAAAAATAAATAACGCTTTTACTGAGCAGTTTGCTTTTAGAAAGAAGTGATTGGTTCAAAAAATATGTAACGAGAGGTTTTCTTAGCTTTTATGGAAAAGCTGGTAGAAAATGAGCCTTTTCTTTTCTCGTACCTATTCCATAATTAAATCTTGAAAATTCATGATACTGTTGGACTCAATAAGAAAATTAACTTGATCATACTTTTTGCACGTAGCTGGTTTCATCTATCTATGATCATGCTAGATATTGTTTGAAAACACAGTAAGCACACGTAAACATAACAAACCACACCAGCAAACAACAAACTGTCTCTTAACTTATCGCCAGGAAACAATTCGCGTATTTTTTTTAAAATAAATAAAAAACGTTGCCCTGCACTAGGAATTTCTTGATTGATAAACAATTTCGAAAGCGAGCTTCGTCTTCAATAACTTGTTAGAGCCACAGTAACGTGATATTATGTTCTTGTTTATAAATGGAGGTAAAATTAGGGTAAGTATCGAATATTCCGGGGCCGTCCAGCCAGCTCTCCGGCAGGGTTACGTCGGCCACCGAAAAGCCGGCTCTGGCGAAACCGGCTCCGGTCGGGAGGGCGGCGGCCCTGAGGCAGAGCAAGGCGGTGGCCCAAAAGAAGGGCAAGGCGGCGTATGTACCGGCGCCAGCCGCAAGACAGCCGCCACCGCCACCGCCGCCTCCCCCGCCCACTAAGCCTTCTGTGGCCGAGTCCGGGTGGCAGGTGGCCGGAGAAAGAGCGAGGGAGCGAAGGGCGGCAAAAAAGGCCAGGAAGCGGGAGCGGAAGCGCCGACAAAAGGAGCGAAGCGTCGCGGCTGGGCTCAGCGCCCCGAAAACCGCAGCTGTGGTGATAACGCTACAGCCGGATGCGGAAAAGAGGGGCGTCACCTACCGCGACGTGCTAGCTAAAGCGAAGGCGACGGTGGATCTCAGAGAGCTCGGGATCGCCGGGGGCCTCCGGCTTAGAGTGACCGCAACAGGGGCTCGAGTGCTAGAGATCCCCGGCGAAACCCGTGGCTCGTCCGCTGACGCTCTGGCCGAAAAGCTCAGAGCGTCCTTAAATGCGGACGAGGCCCGAGTGTCCAGGCCCGTCAAATGCGCAGACCTGCGCATCCTGGGTCTGGACGACTCGGTGACCGAGGAGGAGGTGGTGGCCGCCGTCACCAGGACCGGTGGGTGTCCTGCCGAGCAGGTCAAAGCAGGCACCTTACGTCCGGATCTGTCGGGCATGCGAACCGTAACGGTAAGCTGCCCTGTGACGGCGGCGAAAGCCATTGTGGAGGGCCGAAGGCTCTTGGTGGGCTGGGTGTCAGCGCAGGTGAAGCTGCTGGAGCCCAGGCCTCTGAGGTGCTTCCGCTGTCATGTGGGGCACCACGTGTCGGTCCGGTGCACCTCCGAGGTGGACCGCAGTGGCCTGTGCTTCCGCTGCGGCCAGCCCGGTCACTTGGCCGCGGCCTGCTCTGCCGCACCGCACTGCGCCGCATGTGCGGCAGCTGGCAGGCCGGCCGATCACCGGGCAGGGAGCAAGGCCTGCGGTACTCCCGCCAAGGCCAGGGGCAAGGGAAGGCCCTCCGCCACCACCGTCAAAACCCCCACCGTCGCCACCACCGCAGCCGCCGCCACTGTCGCCGCCGCTGCCGCTACTGCTGCAACTTCCGCAGCTGTGCCCTCGCAGGGGGCTCGGGAGGGGGCTGAAATGGAGTGCCAGTAACGGCCCCATTACGCCTTCTCCAGGCGAATATCAACCACTGCGCCTGCGCTCAGGACCTGTTGCTCCAGAGCATGGCGCAGTGGTCGATTAACATTGCCGTGGTCGCTGAGCCGTACTTTGTCCCGCCCAGGGATGACTGGGTGGAGGACCTTAGCGGCTCAGTGACCATAATTGCGTCGGCCGCCGCCGGTACCCCGACCCTTGAGAGTGTCAGGAAGGGTCAGGGGTGCGTGGCAGCACGGTTCGGGGAGATCGTTGTAGTGGGAGTCTACTTCTCCCCGAGCCGAACTCTCGCCGAGTTCCACAACTCCCTCACGGAGTTGAGTGTCGTCATCGGAAGCCATTCCCTCCCCGTGCTTGTGCTCGGGGACTTCAATGCCAAGAACTTGGCTTGGGGTTCTCGTTACACGGACGTGCGGGGTAGGATGGTGGAGGACTGGGCTCTGGAGACAGGTCTAGTCGTCCTAAATCGGGGTTCTGTCCCCACGTGCGTGCGGATGCGGGGCGAGTCGGTGGTGGACATCTCGTTCGCTAGCCCCGCTCTGTCACCGCGTGTCGTCGACTGGCGCGTCATGGAGGGGGTGGAGACCTATTCCGACCACCGGTACATCCGGTTCGACGTCTCCACTCAGACCTCAAGCGCACCGGTCCTACAGGCCCCGAGTGGTCCGCGATGGGCGCTGAAGCAGCTGGACCGGGAGCTCCTCCTGGAAGCCTCAATCGTGCAGGCCTGGGTGTCATCACCGGTCAGGCCTGCCGACATCAACAACGAGGCGGGTTGGTTCCAGGAGGCCATGTCCGAGATTTGCGACGTGGCAATGCCCCGAGTTCGGCCAGGAAGCGCCCGGCGTCAGGTGTACTGGTGGTCGCAAGAGCTGACGTCTCTGCGCAAGGCGTGCGTTGCCGCGCGGCACCTGTACGCCAGGCATCGCAGGCTCCGCATCCGCCCTCCGGATGCGGCAGCCATTGAGGCGGAGCTGTACGAGGGGTACAGAGCGGCGAAGACCGCCCTCCAAGAGGCTGTCCGGCGGGCCAAGAATTTGGCCCGCGAGGAGATGCTGGAGTCTCTGAACGGAGATCCGTGGGGGCGCCCTTACAAGATGGTGCGGGACAAACTCCGCACCCGGGCCCCCCCGCTAACGCAGAGTCTCCGGCCTGAGCTCGTGGAGGACGTGGTGAGCGTTCTGTTCCCTTCGCGAGGGGAGCATCCTCCCCCGCCTATGGCTCCGTCACCGCGTGCGGTGCCGGAAGCGGACCACACCGATGACGACTATGACGTTCCGGAGGTGACTGGGGTAGACCTGAGAGTGGCGGTACGCAGGCTGAAAGCCAGAAATACCGCCCCGGGACCCGATGGCTTGCCTGGCAAAGCCTGGGTCCTGGCCTTTGAGGCTCTCGGGCCCCGACTGGAAGGGCTCCTAAGCGCATGCTTGGAGAGAGGCCAGTTCCCGCTTCGTTGGAAGACGGGGAAGCTGGTCCTAATCCGGAAGCCAGGGCGCCCTGCGGACTCTCCGTCCGCATACCGGCCCATCGTGTTGCTCGACGAGGTGGGCAAGCTCTTTGAAAGAGTCATTGCCAACCGCCTCGCCGGGCACCTTGCAGGGATGGGGCCGGATCTTGCGGAACACCAGTTTGGTTTCCGCAAGGGGCGCTCGACGGTGGACGCCATCATGCGCGTGAGAGCCCTCACGACGGGGGACGCGGTGTCCCGGGGCGGGGTTGTCTTGGCGGTGTCTCTTGACATCGCCAACGCCTTCAACTCCATGCCCTGGACCTGCATTGCGGAGGCACTCCGGTATCACGGGGTGCCGACCTACCTTCGTCGCGTGGTCGGGGACTACCTGACGGATAGAGCCGTCATCTACCCCAGTCGGAGCGGAGAATGGAACCGGCGAGAGATGTCGTGCGGTGTTCCACAGGGTTCGGTTCTGGGGCCGGCCTTGTGGAACATCGGTTACGACTGGGTGCTGCGCGCCGACCTCCCTACCGGCGTCAGTGTAGTTTGCTACGCTGACGACACGCTGGTACTGGCGCAAGGGAGGTCGCACGAGGCGGCGGCCGAAAACATGACACGCGGGGTTGCGATAGTTGTGGAGAGGATCCGGCAATTGGGACTCGAGGTGGCATTGCACAAGTCCGAGGCCATGTGTTTTCATGGGCCTCGAAATGCGCCACCGTCGGGATCATTACTGATGGCAGGAGGGGTTCCCATCGGCGTCGGGTCGACGTTGAAATACCTAGGACTCGTCCTCGACAGTCGGTGGAACTTCGTGGAGCACTTCCGACGTTTGGCTCCCAAACTGGAACGGACGGGGGCTGCTTTCAAGCGGCTCTTGCCCAACCTGAGGGGTCCAAACGCCTCCTGCCGGAAGCTTTACGCGGGGGTCGTGCGGTCCATGGCCCTTTACGGGGCCCCGGTGTGGGCGCGTTCTTTGAGGCGGCAAGCCGCCCACTACCTGAACGCGCCCCAAAAGGTGATAGCCATAAGGCTAATCCGGGGGTACCGCACGATCTCTGGCGAGGCGGCTAGCCTCCTTGCCGGATTGCCGCCATGGGATCTGGAGGCGATAGTCCTCGCGCGCCTGCATGAATGGCGCGCGGAAGCACTATATAGGGGGGAAACTCCGCTGCCGCGACAAATTACCGCTCAGCGGACAGACCTCCGGCGTGATCTCATGGCGACATGGAGAGAGCGACTGTCGCAACCCCGTGCAGGGCACGCCACCATAGTGGCGATAAGTCCCCTCTTTGAGGAGTGGCTAGAGAGGCGCCACGGCGCCCTCACCTACCGTCTGACGCAGGTCCTCACCGGACACGGTTGTTTCGGGAGGTTCCTGCACCGAATCGGGCGGGAGGAAACGCCCGGGTGTTTCCACTGCGAGGATCGTCCGGAGGACACGGTGGAACACACCGTGGAGGTCTGCCCCGCTTGGGCGGAGCACCGCCGTGTCCTCATAGCGGCGATTGGCGGCGGCAATCTCTCGCGTCCGGCCTTGGTTCAAGCCATGGTCCGGAGCGAGAGAGAATGGGAAGCCGTCACCTCCTTCTGCGAAGCAGTCATGCTAGTGAAGGAGGTGGCAGGACGTGAGAGGGAAAGAACCTCACGTCCCAGCCGCCGCGGGAGACGCCCTGGGCGTCGGGGGTCACGTGGTGGCTTCCGACCACCGTAGGCGCTGGCCTGTGGACGGCGAGTTATGGGCTAGCTCGCCGTCCGGCCGTCTTATGACGACAGGCTGTGTCGACGGCGCGTTCGTGTTCCACGCGCGCCTCAAAGAGATGTCAGCAATCAAGTAGGGGTCCGCATGGGCCGACGCCTGCCAGGGCTGCGGGACTGTTCGAAAGAGATACCGTGGCCCTGGAACACAAAGGGCAGAGAAGGAACATGGATGGGTTTTAGTCAGTAAAAGTCTGACACTCCCCTCCGCTCCGCCCAGAGTGGGGGGGGTCATTTGATGATTTCCCATCCGGAAAAAAAAAAAAAAAAAAAAAAAAAAAAAAAAGTATCGAATATTAAGCCAAGAGTCTTTCCTTTGGCATTATTGAGGTCAATAAATATGTAACTCTAATATTAATAATGGCCCTTACCAATAAAACATCACGAAACGACAAAACATTTTATTATACACGATTGAGATATCCTCTAAGGAGTCGAAAGAAAACGGGTTGTTGAAGTGATAACGTAATTTTTGCTCAAGTGCTCACCAATACCAGAAAACATGTCACGTTCCGCAATTTGACGAATACGCCAATTTAGTGGGATCAGCCGCTATAGGTGTCAGTGAGGTACCATCGAATGCCGCGTGTGAGCACTATACATCATAGCACTTCAAATGTAAGGAAGCGTGGGATCCCGGAATACGTTACTCGGTCATCGCTCTATTACATCGTCAGTCATATTACAGTTTAGTATTTCAGGTGGATTTTATTCATTTTTCCTAAACATCCTTTACCGAATGTAGAATTGATTGATAATCTGGATTAGGATAGGATAGGATACTTCTGTCGTATTCATTCCAAAAAGCTTTGGTTACGCTGATTAAATTCAGCATAAAATACAAGTAGCTGTGCTTGTATAATTTCAGCGTTCCTCTTAAGTGCGACAAGCACAATGTTTGCAAAACTAGCTAATTAGGATTGCAACAGTGATTTAAGCAAATGCTTGTAATGCGGTAATTATACAGGTGTTCAAACAACGTTAGTTAGTAAACTCAGTGGGTGCGTTCATAACAGTGTATCGCTTCAATTCTGAAGCTTGATGCAAGAACTGTGTGCACATACGAGGGAATTAGCTTTTGTTAGACGGATAAGTATTCTGTTTAAGTCTTATATTGCAAACTAATGCGGAAACTACACGGACATAAGCCGTTTCTAATCGGCACGAGCACCTGAACTTCTGTTCTAACAGAAGCTGAGTTGTATGGAAAGAAAACTAAACAGACGAAAGCTGAACTAGCTGAACAATCGATTGCTCTAATGACATCTATTGCAAACGTAGGCGTGCGGTGTTCCACAGGGATCGGTTCTGGGACCGGCCCTGTGGAACATCGGTTACGACTGGGTGCTGCCCGCCGACCTCCCTACCGGCGTCAGCGTAGTTTGCTACGCTGACGACACGCTGGTACTGGCACAAGGGAGGTCGCACGAGGCGGCGGCCGAAAACATGACACGCGGGGTTGCGATAGTCGTGGAGAGGATCCGGCAATTGGGTCTCGAGGTGGCATTGCACAAGTCCGAGGCCATGTGTTTTCATGGGCCTCGGAATGCGCCACCGTCGGGATCCCTACTGACGGCAGGAGGGGTTTCCATCGGCGTCGGGTCGACGTTGAAGTACCTAGGACTCGTCCTCGACAGCCGGTGGAACTTCGTGGAGCACTTCCGACGTTTGGCTCCCAAACTGGAACGGACAGGGGCTGCCTTTAAGCGGCTCTTGCCCAACCTGAGGGGTCCAAACGCCTCCTGCCGGAGGCTATACGCGGGGGTCGTGCGGTCCATGGCCCTTTACGGGGCCCCGGTGTGGGCGCGTTCTTTGAGGCGGCAAGCCGCCCACTACCTGAACGCGCCCCAAAAGGTGATAGCCATAAGGCTAATCCGGGGGTACCGCACGATCTCCGGCGAGGCGGCTAGCCTCCTTGCCGGATTGCTGCCATGGGATCTGGAGGCGATAGTCCTCGCGCGCCTGCATGAATGGCGCGCGGAGGCACTACGTCGGGGGGAAACTCCGCTGCCGCGGCAAATTGCCGCTCAGCGGACAGACCTCCGGCGTGATCTCATGGCGACATGGAGAGAGCGACTGTTGCAACCCCGTGCAGGGCACGCTACCATAGTGGCGATAAGTCCCCTCTTTGAGGAGTGGCTAGAGAGGCGCCACGGCGCCCTCACTTACCGCCTGACGCAGATCCTCACCGGACACGGTTGTTTCGGGAGGTTCCTGCACCGAATCGGGCGGGAGGAAACGCCCGGGTGTTTCCACTGCGAGGATCGTCCGGAGGACACGGTGGAGCACACCGTAGAGGTCTGCCCCGCTTGGGCGGAGCGGAAGAGAGTGTCAGACTTCTGCTGACTAAAACCCACCCATGTTCCTTCTGTGCCCTTTGTGTTCCAGGGCCGAGGTATCTCTTTCGAACAGTTCCGCAGCCCCGGCAGGCATCGGCCCATGCGGACCCACTCCTTGTTGCTGATTAATGTTTTCGAATAACTGACAGAGTAATGGGTAAGCATTTATACAGGACCTATGTGTCAATAAGATCATTGATTGACATGCATTTTGCAATGTCTCCACCTACTGTTCTAACCCAACCTAAGTTTTAAGTATTGCACCTACTTTCATTAAATGAGACTGAGGTTTAGTGGGATCTACAACATTTACGGCCATATTATGGTAGTCCAGTTTAGATTGAAATAACTGATAGCCTCTCTTTTTAACTGTTCATCGATTGCTTTATTCTCCATTAAAATTCTAACAAGACTTCTCCTGCTAAACCGAGTGAAGGACAACCGAGTTCTTGGGAAAACTAGCTGTTATTTAATGGTTGCCTTTAAATATAATCGGTTGTATACACGGGAATTCTCTGATAAATCTTATCTCTAAAACTTGGACGTCTAACATTGTCTCTTGGCACAGCCATCTCGATGGTAAGTCTCTTACCGTCGTCGACTTCTTCAATCTATAACGACATAATTATGTATATAAAACCAGAAGGTGAAAGCAATTTGTCAGGAAAAAGATTTATGGCCCGAATGAATAAAAAACTTACCAGAAAATATCAGTAAGATATTCTAATGTAAAAAAAACAAGTCAACAAAGTCCCTCATTACACCAAAAGGTTCTATTTTCTCCACAATCCGCAAAAAGAAACAATTCTCTAAATAATTTGTCCCACAAAAGCTTTGACTTGACCAAATAAACGAATTAGAATTCCACTGAATAGGAAAAATGTTCTGTTATACACTGAAAATGAATCAGTATTTTCTTCAAGTGGGGTGAGTAGGACCCAAGATTTTTGTTTGTAGCTTCGTTCTATGACCTAGACTAACTTCTAATACCTATCTTAAATGAGTTTCATCGCTGAAACCCATTTGATTTTTAGCGAAGTTAGCTTATATAGCTACTAGTAGGTACGTTGAAACTAATAACTGTTCAAATACAAGTTAGTCGTGCCGTCCACCTGCGGCCGATAAACTGACTACCGACTTACTTTAATAAACAGTTTGTGAGGAAGCCACCATTTATTTATTTCACGTACAGAGTTTGTTGGCTAGTAAATTAAGGTATAACTAAACCTGCCAGGGCTGCGCGACTGTTCGAAAGAGATACCGAGGCCCTGGAACACAAAGGGCAAAGAAGGAACGTGGATGGGTTTTAGTCAGTACAAGTCTGACACTCCCTTCCGCTCCGCCCAGACTTCCCACTCGAAAAAAAAAAAAAACGGTATAGCTAAACTCATCATTTTCAAGCTTTTACCTAACGAACATACTCTTAGTAATTACAGAAGTCGACGAATAACGCGTTTGGATACGCGCGGATACACGTTAAGTGTATCCGAACAGATTTATGAACATTAGCGATTGTTTTTATTATGAAGATAATTAAATAACAAGGTATAATTATCACGGTAACTATCAAGTTCTTTTTTTTTTAGTAACGTTGCCCCACACAAGGAATTTCTCCTGTATCGTGGGTGCTTTTACAAACATTTAAACTCACATACACAAACAGCCAGGACCTGGAACAACTATGTGTAGGCCATACGAATATTTGTTCCGTGCGGGGATCGAACCCGCGACACGCAACGCAGCAGTCAATCGCTCAGCCATTGCGCCAACCATGTCGTAAAAAATTTTCAATTAATCAAAACATATCAATTGTCAATGATAATTATCACTTCGTACCCTACAGACTAGTATACCGCGTCTCATTACCTTCATTATTCGTTATTTAGCTCATGAATGAGTTCACTTGATTGACGTTGTTGCATTTGTGGTTGTAGTTTGTGTAAATTAATGTGTAACTTGACGTACACACGGCGGCACATGAAGCTTTACATTTCCAGTATAGCTTGGCCTTGCTTTGTAGAGATTTCCTATACAACGAGAGATCCGCATAAACTGATTTTTAAAAGCTTTATTTTCCGTCGTGCGTACCAATCGTACTCGAAGGAAAGAGCTATTTTATTTCTTCTATTTCGCGACCAATACGTTTATTCCTATCTCCCTAAAGTTATTACATTCAACAAGATTTATTATCAGAATAAAACACGAATGCAAGGGAGGAGAAACAGGAAAATATTGTCATACACATTGTTTGTGTGTTGCTTTTGTTTGTCGATGCTCACTTATTCGATATTGTACTTTTTTGCGTTGAATCAACACAAGTTAAAGTCAAAATAATTATGATAATTAACATTTACCAAAAAAAATAAAAAGCTCAGAAATTTTTCGTTTTTACTGGGAGGATAATTGAAACTCATAAGTAATCTACTAAATCATTCACTAATTCGGAAGTCGGTGACTTCTGTTTATTTCATTGATTTTTTTGCCACCGACTTCCGAAAGTAAAGTTATTTTCCACATTTTAGTGTCTTTTTTGGAAGTCAGTTTTATTTTGCAAATAAGTTTTTTTATTTTTATTTTAGCCTTATTTGTGACATCTCACACAAATTCTTGTCGAGTATTAATTTTACATTGAAACTAGAAGTTATAAACAGATCATCCACATATACTACGAAAAATATTCATATTATTAAAAAGAACTCATAAACTTTTCAAGCAAGTGAATATTATAAAATTTATATGGGACCACCGCGCGATCTTCTTCTACCTAATAAAATCACGTAAATCGGACTAGTACTCACGGAGAAATAGGAGTACAAACATTAAAAAAAATATGGCAGAATACATAACCTCCTCTTTTTTGAGAAGTCGGTTAAAAATGTCGTCAACATATTTCTTATAAGTGCTATGATGCATCTGCTAGAAGCACTTACAATAAAAAAGAATAAAAGGAAATGCCTACCCGGAGCTTGGCCATCAAAGCTTCTAACTTAGTGTCTACTTAGTCAAGTTGTAATGGAACGCCTCGAGAAATCACTACCGCCACAAGTTATTAAATTACTTGTATTTACTTTTTTCACGAATCCTTAAAGTGGAAGCCATTTGGCAATTTGTCCATTTCGAAGTCGGACTCAATAAATTGTCACACTCTTTAGTAACTGTTCGCTTCGTTCATATTTTTCACTCACATGCACAATCGGGCTGAACATCCAATTCGACGAGAATTATTAAAAGCACTCGTGCAGGTTTCAAAGGCCACATCTGTTGCCTGTGACATATTTGGTTGTATGGAACGTTCACAGTTTTATGCATTTTAGGATTAGCTTAGGGTTTAAACGTTTCAAATTTAGATTTTTGTAAAACGAAATGCAATTATAAGAGTAAGACAGTTGGTCCTAAGTTTCGTTTATTTACTTCAGACAGTTAATTTTAAGTTAATTGTTTTCTTTTTGTGCCTCGTTGGCCTAGTGGTCGCAAGCACGACTGTTGAGCAAGAGGTCCTGGGTTCGATTCCCGGGTCGGGCAAAGAGACATTGGGCTTTTCCAGCAGGGATTTCTCAGTAGCAGCCACGGAGTCTGGAATAGTGCCCGGTTGATGGCAATAGACTCGAATATAACTGGCGAAATGTGGGTGTACTATTAGGTAGTACACCCGAAATGTGGGTGTACTATTAGGTAGTACACCCACATTTCGCCAGTTATATTCGAGTCTATTGCTATCAACCGAGCACTAGGCGATAGGTACACCTCTGCCTTACCCTTCGGGGATGGCAGGCGTGATGTTTTCTCTTCCTTTTTTCGTTAATTCGCATGAAAACCGTTGATAAACTTAAGTTCATACGATCATTCGTTTCCACATTCTCTTTCACCGCTAGATTAGCGAGAGTATTAATTGTAGATCTAAGTTCCCACGTTGGCTCTGGCGCCCCGAGCGAGGCGACTGAGTGGAAAGGTTGGCGATGCGTCACACACCAGATAATTATTGAAATATATGCTCCGTTACATTATATCTAAAGTTTCTGTAACTCTCATTAATTACGTTAAGTTCTAAGTATGTTAGAGAGAATATTCTTTGTGGTTTATGTAAAAAATTATTTCCTTTCTTACTAATCCTCTGAAGATACTTACATGACATTTTGTTAAAGAATAATGTAAAGGTAGGTTACCCACCAAAACCCGACTTCATTAAAACATTTAATTCATTAAATCGCAATAAGTCTACTCTCTCTTAAACTTATCAAGCGTGAACCATCAGTGTGGCAAAGTTTAAGGACGTCCCTATTAATTTACTTTCAATTAAACTTCTCAACAAACACTTACAGAGATACATTAGCAAATTACTTAATTGATATTATTAGAGCTTCCAAACATATTAGTGTATAACGTCTCCATCTGTTTGTTTGTAACCTATTTTTGTTCAAATGTACACCTTTTTATTGCAAATAAATTATTATTATTATTATTATTATTATTAATACCCTAACTAGGGGTTGAAGTTCTGCTCATATTATTCTCAAAGTCTTGAAAATTAATATCAATAGACAACCCGATTCTGTCTGCAATTGTATAAGCAATAGAGCTTAGAAATAGAGGGATTTTGTGTCTAAGAATTGCTGAAATAATATTGTCTAATTAGAGGAGTAACAGGAACTTTACTTACTCAGTTGGGAGTAGTATTCAGTGTTGGCTGTAAGATCTGGATTTTGGAAGCTGTCTTGAGATTAATCTGCAAAGTAGTGCAGACAAATCTAATTAGAGCAAAAGGAGGATTTTTTTCCTCATAGAACTTTTCTTCTAGCAAAACTAGAAAAGGGGAGCTTTATATAATTTAGATAGTTTATTTATCTAATCGACCTTTACAGTCATTCAATGAATAGGTAGGTACTACCGAGTCTGAGGGGGTAACGGACAGGTCTTTTAAGAGGAAACGGTGCCTGCTCCCATGTGCGGATGGTGACCACCGGGGTGGTTTTAGTGAGAAATCCCACACTACCCGGTCTTATCCTAAAAGACCGATCGCCTTCTGAAGGTTTCCCCCCAATAAAAAAAAGGTACTACTGAGTGCACTGACGGTCGACTACTTTTCAATATGAATACTTAGGGCATAAGGGTGAAAAGTGGCAGACCGGCAGTTCGCTCAGTAATAGGTATGTGAGCAACACTAAGTAAACAGCACAGTTTTTTGGTATACTTTTCCATTTCATTTAACAATCGAAATAGAAATCGAATAGATGAGGTTTTCTTCACGTGATTAATATGTAATCATATTAATCACGCGAAGAAAACCTCATCTATTTCCACTATTCAATCTGTTAATCACACAATGGCTGCCATCCGGTCAGTTATACCATAAATTAAGCGCGGTTGTGGCTTCCATGACGAAGGTACATGTCGTCGGTCCACGGTAATAGAGGGAAAATGGTTAACAGTTTAGTGCTGTAAGAGAAGTAGCTACTATTGTTTTCTTTTTTTTAACTGCATTCATTTGAAATGGGATTGGATGGGTCAAGTGAGCCGCATAAATAACGATCGCTGGGCAAAGGTCTCAACACGATGGGTGCCTGAGGGTGGACAGCGCCGCCGAGGCCGGCCCAGAAAACGGTGGCCCAGATGATTTAGACGCGTATCACGAAGGCTGGTTCGAGGTGGCGCAGGAGAAGAGTACCTGGAATGATACGGGGGAGGCCTTTGCCCAGCAGTGGGACATACAAGGAAATTAAAAAAAAAACTGCATTACTTTTGATAGGCTACTAGAGTTGAACGTAATTTTCGTAAGCCCTGTTGAATAAATATTACATTTCGGAGCTGCCTACCTGGATATTCTGGGTAAATCGTATTACGTTTGGGTTCTCCGAACATATTAAATGGTTTTGGTGCTAACTAGCTTGAGATATAAGTTTTCTTTATCAAAGTTAAATATAATTACGGAGAATAATACAATTCTGAGAATTCATGATGAAACATTATTTCAACCGAGGCATTTAATTACAATAATTTTATTTGCACGAAATCTAGTTCAAACTTTTTTAAATATATTATACAATTCACAGAAACAGACAAGAGAACGAAACATAATGATTCAAACAAAGCGCATGCAATGAAAAAGGCTAATAAACATACGTCTCCTATTTTATAACATGAAGCCTCTCTATTTCAGTAAATATTTAGCATAAATAAAACTTGGTATGGTTCAGCAATTAAAGATCCTTCTTGGATTACCCAGGAAATCTTTTTACCTGAAACTGTAAGAGGAAAATATCACTTTTTGTAACACAACAACATGGCAATATTATTTAACATTGTTACATTTTTGTCAGCGTAAAAGTAACAAGAGAGAGAGTAAACTACAATGTGTTTTATGTCATAAAGAACTACGAGTACGATTAACTTAGGTGTAGGCACCTCTATACAGACGATTACTTGTCTTATAGTAACAGTTTTCTTTCAGAAATATTATTTTTTATAGTGAACGCGGTTGGTACCTTAAGATGTCAAGTCACAGCACTTTTGTAACTTACTGGCAGTTATAAGACTAATCTCGCTGGCATTTCCTTGTAATAAAAATAAAATCTCAAACATTTTTGGGCCCATTTTTGTTCGTCAACTGCTTCTTTCACGGTCGGTACCTCAAGAGTCAACTGACGAAGGTCTATCCTGTCACACCCATACCACAATATAAAAATCAGAAACGGATAACTTAGTAATAAAATATCATCTTGTCTGGAAAAAGAATCAACAGAAAAGGTTGCTCTTGTATTTCGGGAGCAATTTAATTTGTAAAAGATTGTGGTATTGTGTTCTAAAAGCTCCTTGTTTGATACAAAAGAAAGAAATCGTTTTGGAGAAAGTATAATTAGATTTCTGGACTTGGCTTGCATGACTTCCAAAAGTAGGAGTACTCGAAAACATAACATTTAATCCCAATTATAATATGTAATCTATTCACAGTTTTTTTTTCTCTGACATCAGCAACCTGATTGTAATAAACGTAGGAATAAAACTATATTGTGTAAATTATATGCAGATTACAAATAGAACTAAAGTAATAATGGACATAAGACTAAAAGAAAGTCCGCATCGCTGTCATCTGGAAACGTGCCCAGAAGACTGGCAGCATTGCCACGCTGAAGGGCAATGCTAATTTTGGCCAAAGAAAGAGCCAGCCCTCTGGTAATTGAGTATTATTTCTAAGGTTAGTAGGTAAATTGCTATAATATAAATGGCGAAAACGATAGAAACATTATGAAAAGCGCTTTTGTTACGCACAAAAGCAGGATTAATTTCTTATAAAAGGGAGGAAACGATTCGTAACACTCTTATTGTTTGAAACCATATTATTTTACTTTCGCCGAAGTTTGAAGGTAGGGTGACGCCAAATTGAAACTTATGGCGAACAATTTCGTCATACTTTAATACCTTTATAAATGAAGTATCTCTGGTATTGAGAATCATAAGACAAACTACTGAACTCCTGACAGTAAATCGTTCTGAATTGATTGTACTGAAACATCTTAGGGTTTCCATTATTTTACTTGAGGGTAAAACACCCATTGTTTATAGATATTATTCGGTTCATTTTGTTTACACGAACTTACTAAACTTACTTAACTTTAAATAATTGAAGAGGGAAGAATGCAAAATCACATTCGACACAAATATTGTTAATGATAGGAAGACTCGGCTACTAGATAACCAAAGCTTATAACAATCATGTTATCAACAATCCAGCATCAACATACTTATTGATTCAATTTGTTTATCACCTCAATTTATGTTCAAGAAGAAATCCGAGGGGAATTGTATATTTTATTAGTTACGGAAAAAATGGGTTCCACAATCAATTTCGTTTGTCGGTGGAATAGACGTCCCATACCTTGGATCAAGTATGTGTTGAAATGAATAAGACAGCTGATTTTTCAATCAATATAAGTGAGGCGCACTATTGTGTTTAGCAATCCTCTGCAGTGAGACGATGATGAAACAAAACTCTTGTAATCAAACTGCAAGAAGAAGCAGAAGCTGTTGGTGATCTTTATTAATAAATAAATAAATACTACTGCCTCGTTGGTCTAGTAGTCGCATGCGTGACTGCTGTGCATGAGGTCGTGGGTTCAATTCCCAGGTCGGGCAAGAAGTTAGGTTTTTTCCTTCTGGAATTTCTCAGTAGCAGCCACGGAGTCTGAATTTGTGCCCAGTTTATGGCAATAAGCTCACCCTATATCACATGGGACTTAATCATAACTGGCGAAATGTGGGTGTACTATTAGGGACACTTCTGCCTAACCCTTCGGGGATTACAGACGTTTATTTATTTATGTTATGTATATTAAATAAATAGCAGAAAAAAAACAGAGGTATTCGTGCCTCAATATGTTTAACTTTATCGGTTCTAAAAACTGCGTAACAGCGCGTTTGACCAATAACATTCTAAATCTACAAAAAAAATCTTTAAACGTCAATTTAATGTAGTTTAAAAGTTTAGATGTACTGTGTGGCTTCTTTCTTTATTTTTTACTGAAAACGTTCCTTTTATTTAAGTACCTTATTATTTCCTCAATTTTTCTTATTCTCTGAGCTAAGTTTCTTAAGCTCTTTCATCCGACTACATCCGAAAATAATAGTTCTTCTTTTCTTTATTACAACAATAATTTACAAGAACAAAACCTTGCTGAGTTTCTTCTTTTATTGTTCTTGTGTACTGGGGAATATAAATTAAGTTGTTGGTTATTTCTTCGGAAAATCATTTAGTAAACATAATTTCCTTTTCTTTTTCAAAGGTGAAGAATAAGAATAAGGTTTTTCGCAGTTGTTGGGTTTGCTACAGAACGTGAAAATAATTATATGGATTAGGCTGGTTGGCTGTAAATCTGACATTGTTGTCCAAGTTTTACAACACTTTTAATTTAACTAACGTACACTACCCGGACTATGAGGAAAATGTCGTGAGGAAAGTTTTGAACATAACTCCGGATGGGTACAAGAGCAGAGGAAGACCAAAGATACTATAGATGGACTGTGTGAAGAATGATATGGCACGAAAGGACGTGTCTGATAAGACGACGAATAATGGAGAAGTATGGAAGAAGAGGACATGCTGCGCCGACCCCAAATAAATTAGGACAAGGGCAAGAGAATGATGATGACACTACCCGGACTATTATAATAATGAACACTGTTGCAGAATATTGTGCTTCTCTCTACAGAAAATTCAGCGCTTAATTTAAGTTAATGTCAGCCTACAAAAAAACTCACACTAGGAATTACTCCTGTTTCATGGGTGCACATTTAAATTCACATTCACAACCTGCTAGACCCGGAACAACCATCTGTAGGCTATAAAAATATTTGTACCGTGCGGGAAACGAACCCGCGACACGTAGCGCAGCAGTCCATCGCTCAGTCACTGCGCCAACCGTACCTTCCAAAGGATGAAAGTATCGTGTATTCAGATTTTGTTGTGGGAAAAGGCTGGTATTAATAGATGTATTTTATAGCTCTTAGCAGCCTACATTGTAAGTTCAATTCGCCACAAAATTCGTAACGCAACCAAATGACACAGTCATATAAAAATACAAGGTAACACATAAACAACGGGATATCATCACACTTAAGAGGCCCAGACCTCGCCTCGACATTTATATGTTTACTCACATTCGTACTGCAAATGGTATGAACAAGGACGCAAATAAGTGTTAGATATGGCGAGATGTTACTGACGTGAGAGCTCTGGAGAAGAGTGATTTTACATTTTCTTTGACAAAGAAAATTTCAATGTGATGAATTCTCCGTCGCTTTGTAGTCTTGTAATATTCTCGTTTAAAGGTGCACACTTTGAAGGGATCGAATCTCTGGAAATGAATTCGGTATATCTGCATGGGCTCTAATCGGGGAATTATTGACAGTTAAGCTTTTTTGTATTAAAATGTAATGCGAAACGACGTTATGCGCTTTAATGTAAGTAATGTGCTTCAGTGTGTCTTTACCATTACACATACTAGCTGAAATACGTAAGATTTTTTCGCTATGGCGTTTCAAAACAAGAGTTAAGGAATACAATAGCTTCTTAATTATATATTTTTATTTCTTCATTATCATCTTATTGCCCTTGTGCCATGTTACTTGGGGTCGGCACAACACGTTTTTTTCTTTCATTCTCCCCTGACAACCGTAACGCAATCATTTACACCTTTTTCCTTCATATCATTTTCACACAATCCATCCATCGTTTCCTTTGTCTTCTTCTATCTCTCCATCCATCAACATTTATATTCATCACTCTTTTAGTCACATGCGATTCGTCCCTCCTCAACACATATCCATACCACGACAGTCGATTCCCTTTCAACTTTTCTGTAACTAACAATATATTCTTATTTAAACTTCAATTTATTGCTCTCTCACGTTCACACCGTTCTTGCTTCTTCGTACATTTACCTGCAAGTTTTATGGAGACATCTTATTTATGGCGACCCTTCGCGACTTTCCGCGGTTAACGTTTATCTTCTGAACTCAGGTACAACTCAACTCTAATGTGGAGCGATTCGTGCCTGTCCTTTGTAGAAAGCTATTAATTCTTCTTTTTGAGAATAATGTTAATCATAAAAATGTCGCGAGGAAAGTACTGAGTATGAATGTACATGGGTATAAGAGTAGAGGAAGACCAAAAAAACGATGGATGGATAGTGTAAAGGATGATATGACAAAAAAGGAGTTGTCTGATGAGATGACGAGTAATTGAGAAGTATGGAAGAAGAAGCCATGCTGCGCCGATCCTAAATGAATTGGGATAAGGGCAAGAGAATGATGATGAAAACGTTGAAAAACAACGTCGGGCACTAGCTGCTCGGCAGTTTGCTGAACTGGGCCTATTTGGCGCAGTCGTGAGACACACAATATTTTCTCTTTTTTCTGTTTAGATTATTTTTTTATTATGTTGAGTGCACTTGTGGTATGTGCCAAATAAATATATTTTCTGTCTGCCTTTCAAAACAGTGGTTATTAACATTCTTAATATGACTTGCTTTTGTACGTAATACTCTTGAAAAAACATCTTACTTAATTATAAGTATGTACCACGCAAATTGGAGTAGAATTTACAAACTCTCAAGTTATGTTTAAACTACTTCCTAAACAAAGCTTCAATAAAAAGAAAACTTCTGCGGATGGGGCCACTAAAAATACGTTCTATGCTCCAAACAGATTTTCTGTTCCATTTACTTGAACAGTCCGAGTTTATTCGGGTAGCGTCGCTGAGACAAATGCTCGCAAGTTTCAGCATCGAATTGCGGCAGAATGCGTCTGTACAACTCAGGGACTGTTCCTGATAGTTGATAAAATATTTAAGAAAATCATGAAAGGCAGACCCTTTCGTTATTAGGGTTTTTTACATTTTCATAAAACTGTCCTTCGAGATGTCTTTTATGTTATTTTCTTCAAAACTCGTAGCATTATCATTTTAGGGTTCCGTTGCTAAATACCAAAAATGGAACCCATATAAATTTGTCCTGTCCATCTGTCTGTCTGTCCGTCCGTATTTCACAGCCATTTTACTCCGAGTTGACACCACACGGACAAAATTTGGAAAGCAGGTGTCGTCTATGAACCACTATACAAAAGTGATGTGAAATCACAAATAAAAAAATAAGGTGAAAAAAAATTTTACGTTTATAATTGTGTGAGGTGTCTATTGACAGCTCTTGAAATATATTTTCTCCTTAAGTCTAAGTCAATGGTTGATGAGATATTCGCTTCTAACAGGAGAAAAATTCGGTAAAAAATTAAGATTGTAAGAGCGTAAAAAGAACTTTCAACGAAAATTAATTTGAATTAGAATTGATATTTAGCTTTTAGGATACGGAACTTTTTAGTAAAACTACAGCAATAAGTTCTTTGTTTTCAATTGCATACTATGAAAAATTAATTCAGTTTTTCTGTTCAGTATAAATTGACCTATGAATGAGTGTTCAAAATATTGTTAATTGTTTGGTGCTACGGTTTGTATGCGAGTCCGACTCGCACTCGGCCGGTTTTTACTTGAAGTGGCCTTATCTCTGTAGAATATTTTACACAAAGCATTGGTCAGTTCTCATTTATTTTGTTTGTATTTAGGTTTTAGGTCACAGGAAATGATAAAAAAGTGTTTAGTGTTTAGTTAAGATAACAAAATAAAAACGTAATATGCCAGCCGTTCAATATAAAGGCAAGAACAACTCATCTCAGGCTGAATATGATATTCGGCTTACGACGGATACTATCAAAATTCCTGTAACATAACATCGAAACACAGCTTCCTAGATTCAAAGAACTAAATTCACAGTACGAAGCCGACTATAGTTGAAAATATCTTATGTTCAACGCAACGCTGTCATCTATCACGGACGTGCTTCAGAAACTACGCATTTTTACATGTCTGCCGCAAATATTATTTTGTTTGTTTTTTTTTTAATTACTGCTAGGTATTGTTCAGAAATAGAACACTGGAATAGCGCTGCAGCATGAGGATTTTTAGTTTTGCAGGAATTTAACAACGGTATTGATTTACAGGTTTAATATTGTTTTGACACAATTTGGTAACTTCCCTAAAAATATAAGGCACAGTCTCACAAAAAACAACCATTTTCAGCGTGAGCCTCTAACACAATATTGTACATGAAATAATAAAGCTATGAAGGTACGAAAAACCCTCATAAAACTAGTGCTGTTTCGTTTTCAGCCAATCTAATATTGCTTTGACGGACCCCACTAAACCTCGTCATGTTGTCAAATTATTTTGATAGGAAAACTCTGATACCGCTCACAAAGTTTATATCTTGAAAAAAAAAAGAACCAAAATGATCCTATTAAACTTGACACCTAAGAACAATGACGAGGGTCAATGATTGGGAGAAAAGTACTTTAAAGAGACATGTGGCCGACATTTATCACGAGTAACGAATTCAGTCATTTTCGTCTTTGTCTTGACTTGTCTTTTTATCATTATTTTTTCTAGAATGTTTTTATTGAAAACGTTCATTAACGGGGAATTCACTGTAGTCGGCATCGCTCTGCTCAGCGTCAAAAATAATGTTGCATTATAAGTCTTTTAAAAGTATATAGTTTCTGCCACATAAACACAAACGAACAACACAATCAATGAACAACTTCTGTACACATACTTTTATTTGAAACACAAACGATGTGACTGGGGTTCTAATAAAAGTTTCTCAGACGGAAGTTCCTAAGTAAAGAATAGTGTCTCGAGCTTGCGGACATCAAATAGCCAAGGTGGCTCACCTCCGTGAAGCCGAAACAAATACGTCTCAGTTTTACCTTCCGGTTAAACTTTATACATCATTCCACCTTTAGACACTTTTCTTCATTTACACAACACAAACACACAACAGGGTAGACCGATTTGTCTGCTTATAAACACCCACCCGCAATAACTTTAGTTTATCCGTAATCATGGTGCTTGCAACAGCGCCGAAATGTCGGGAACTCAAAACAATTAGTAAGCATGGTAAGAATACCCCGTTTTCAGTGTTAATGATAATGACAAAAGTCACTCCGCTCTACAAACACATTTATGTAACCGCAATTCAGTGAACTGAATTCAAGTTTTTTAATTTTGTTCACAAAATAATAATAATAATATACTTTATTGATACAATTCCTTACAATATGCTTACTATCTAGCTAAATTTCACAATATTTAAATGCGCACAGAAGTTGAAACCCTGACTCCTAAACTAGGAATACCTGTGACTTAGGAGTCAGTGTTCTACTGCCACTTGGACACTATAAACCCTTATGAAAATTAAGAGCTGGTAAGGTGATGTTATACAAAAAGAATATATTATTATGTAGTTATTTAAAGAAAAGAATGAAAAACAAATAAAAGTAAAAATAAATTAAATATTAATTTAAGCATAACAGTGAATTAATATTCCAATAATTAGAACACAGCTGTAATTGAACCTCGTGAACTTAGAAACAATTGTAATTGATATTCACGACGATTAAACGGACGTAGATAACCAAAAAGGATCCACCCCACAAAATTTGTTACATTTGAGTTATTGAAGATTGAAGTTTAACCTGTGTTTGCTCATTAATAGACTTGCTTGCGTTTATTGTTTCTTAAGAAAATATGTGTGTGTCAATGTATATTTTATTCATACAAATAAATTTTATTGAGTTTAGTTTTATTTCTTGAGATATTCAGCTAAATGTGTGTTAGGATCCTTTTTGATAAAAACTATTTTCAATTTTGTTAAGCTCATTTTTATTTCGCAAAAACGATTCGAAGTAGCTAATTGCCACTTAAATCGTTAAAAATTGTTCATTTCATTAATTAAACAACTAGCTTTATAAAATTTTGTTTATTTTTTATATAAAACGTCAATCCAATTTACTCTTCTTCCTGTGCGAAGTCTGGTTCACCGCCAAACCCGTCCATATCGTCATGAAGACTCTGATTGCCCCTTAAAGATTTATAGAAATCCAGGCAGTCTTTAGGTATATAGTCAAAGATTGACTCCAAATCGTCTAATTTTGCTTGTGGTATTTCTTTCCCATTTGGCCATAGTAATGCGAAATCGTTTTCTGATACCTCCAAAGATTTTTCTTTTATCTTTTTCTCTATATTCAATTCTTGAAACTGGTCTGCGTTTTGAGTTTTCATAAATATAACTTTGTACTTTTCTTCTTTTTTCAGTAATATTTCTTTTGTTTGTAGCCAGTTAGCTTTGGTCTTATGCAAGAAGACTTTCCAATTAACTATATTTTTCTCAATTTTTTTGTACTCTAAAAAAGTCTCTTTCTTTTCCATTCTCTGCACTTGAAGAGGATGTTTCTTCTTACTTTTTTTCTATTACTGCGACATATTCGTCAGCTCTGTAAATTCTTTCGTGGTATTTTAACTGTGCCTCTATTTTAGAAAAATCGGTATCATTGGGCAAAAATGTGTGACCCGGTTCAAGATACTTGAGTGTACTTGAGTCACTTCACAAAACCAAATAGACAAACAAACAAACCAATATCCAAGCGTACTGAATCGTTTTTGTGATTTAACCAGTGCATTTTTAAGTAAAAATTTAGTTTAACAAAAAGATCCAATTGTTCTGAATCGTTTTTGTGATTTAACCAGTGCATTTTTTAAGTAAAAATTTAGTTAACAAAAAAGATTCATGCTTTCTGAATCTTTTTAGTGATTTATCTTTTGCATAGATTTGAAGTAAATGTTAAAATCTAAAAGGATCCACATGCTTTGGTTTTTTTTTAACATTTTAGTTTTGTGTCAGTTTCTTAGACTGACCGTTTTACAATATGATCCAAGGAGAATGGATCGTTTTTACGAAACTAAAATAGGGGTTCGCCATACATGTGACTTGGTAACCAGTGTCATTTTAATGTCAAAATATTCGTATTTTACTTGGATTGTTTTTGCTAATCGAAAATATAGACCTTGACGAGCAGTTTGGTACACTTTACTCATTTTCGGTCATGTTGTGGGTTGGATCCTTTTTGCTTATCTACGTCCGTACGTACGTATTAACGATTGATGTTTACCTTTTGAAATATATTTGCGGGAGCAGTTTAACAATTATTACTTTCACATGAGGTATTTCGTGTGAGCACGTTGGTAATAATTTTAATATAATAAACCAGTTTTTTGAAAACAACGTCCAACATAACACGCGTTCCGAACATACTGGAAAAAAACTGCTGTTACTAATTTTTAATAAATAAATAAAATATATTTCAGAAAAAACACATTTAAGCTTCACAAAAACAATTTTCAAATAATAATGTACATTTCAGACAAAACCGAATCGACAAAAGGTCTCTGTGATACATAATACAAGCACCAAGCCTGTATCATGTATCACAGACACCAGAAATTACCACCACAATTATAATAGAAGCATGCGCAGAGCAATACATATTTCCTTTTAAACATGAGCATGCTGAGGACTGAGGATTAGGACATAGGAAGGAATGTCGAATGTGAGCTCGCGGCAACGGAAGAAGAAAATAATTAAAATTCAAAGATTTGCTTACGTTTTTTTTTTTCGTTTTATGTGCATTTGTGGCATGTGCCAAATAACCATTTTTCTTTCTTCTTCTTTCAAAGGCATTTAATAAATATAATTAGCTTGAAAATTTTAGAGCCAGCTCACGAAGCTGAAGACCGACGACGGCAGGATCGTATCCGCCAAACCGGAGCTGCTGAGGGAGATCGCCTTAAGGCCCTTCAGAAGCTGTTTAATTCCGTCATACTCGAGGGGAAAACGCCACAGGCATGGTGTATAAAATATGCCTTCTCGCCACAATAAAACACCAAGAATTTTCATCATAAAATCACTGTTGCATCATTGTTGTCACATTATCCCTTCAAGTATAGCGTTTTCCTCCATTAGAATATTTGGTTTTGCTATTTTTACCTAGAATGGGTTTCGTGTCCCAGAGACGTGACAGGAATAGTAATCACCTCTCACAGACTCTCATAATTCATTGTGCTTATTTGCTTATACTTGGCCACAAATATGTGTTGATGGTATTTTTATTATGTAACGTAAGACGTTTGACATTTTAATCCTGAGAAATTTTGGCATCACTTGTTTAAACCACACAATGAAATATCTTTTGTAGCATGTTATACCCAGCAATATCCGATACAGAAATGTTTATGAAATAGATAAGAAGTACCTAGTTAAAAGAAAAAAAAGTTGGCAGGAACACTTTATTTCGCACCGAACGTTCACGTTATAAAATGTTCCTCAGTTATATTTATTGTAACAACGTGATACGAACAATGAGAGAGTTACGAATCGTTTCCTTATTTTTATAAGTGTTCCATAAAGTAAATCCTGCTTTTGTGCGGAACAAAAGCGGTTTTCATAATGTTTTTACCGTTTTATATTAAAGAAAATGTACCTTAGAAATAATACTTAACTAGAAATAATTGAAAGAAAGAAAGAAGAAAAAAGTACTTAAATTGGTCTTGTACGAGGCCAAAAGGTCCCTATCTCAGCATGGTGCTACAACATTTTAAAAAAAAAGTCACAGCGCTGGTATTCTGATAGGGGAATTGCGTATATATTACCTCAGAAAACAGAGCCCCATGACAATAGAGCCAAGTACAACACCCTCGCGGAATACAATGGTCCAGGTGTAGGTGCTTTTTGTTCTGTTATTTCACAGCTTTGAATATCAGCTTCAGTTTGCTAGCACTTGTCTACCAGTATTTTTTATGCAGGCACCAGCTGGCTGTTTTATTTATCGCTGGCTTTTATAAAATATTCTCGTATTTTTTTTTTTAATTCTTTGTTAACAATAATGGGGTATTTATTCATACGGATATGCCAACCCCATCGTACCTTATAAATTATTTACATATGTGTATAATTTACGCACTATGTACCTATTAGAAGGAAAATCATTAAGTAGATATCTTCACCAAGCCACACAACCTCTACCTCGTATTTAAGGTAAAACAAATAATAAGGCTTAGGTTGCAAATGTTGTAGTGGTCCTAAAAGTATACAAAGACACCTCAACACACTTACTGCACTCACGTGAAACAATGCTCAGAAGTACACCTTTACCAAATCCTTCGGGGATGACAGACGTGCACGTGCAACGGCCTTTTGTGTGGGATCCAACTTGCGTCGACACCCTTGCGCCATCCCATTTTCCTAGCACAGTGAGCTGCGCTGGGGCGGCTGCTGCAGGTGCTGAAAACCTCAAACGGCCCAAATACAATAATTTAATTGGTAGTAATGTGTTTGAGCCGTTTTGGGGTTGAAACACGAGGGCCATGGGGTCCGAGTGCCCATCTAGTATTTTGGGAAATCGCCAAGAAGTTGGTCGACTTTTAACGTGACCAGAGAGCGGGCCTATTTTTTTACCAAAGAATCAACATTGCCATCCAATGTGGCAATGTTGCCAGCCTTCTGGGCACTTTTCCTGTTGACAGCGATGTGGACGAATTTTTTGACGCCTTGTAACCCTTTTGATACTTGTACATATTTTTATTACTTTTATAGATTTGTAGTTAGTTAACAATGTAAATATTCTTTGAAATTAAAGAAGAAAATATTTCTTATATAAAAATGTAATTCTTGTAATATAGGCGAATTCCTAAAACCCAATTATACTTTCTCCGAAGCGATTTCTTTCTTTTGTCCGTATCAAGGACCCTTTAGAACAGACTGCCACAATCTCTTACAAATTAAATTGACCCTGAAATACAAGAACGATTTTTCCTCGCGCTTGTTTTTATAAACGAGATGATTTTTTATTAGTTAGTTATCCGTTTCTGATTTTTCTATTGCCGCGTGGGTGTTACCGGAGTCGAGCGGCTAAGACCTTCGTCAGTGGACTGGGGAGGTACCGACCGTGAAATTAATCAATATACCCTACAGATGTTTCAGGCCCAGAAATAATAAATAATCGGCTTCAAGAACATGATGTTGTTACAGAACGTAGATGAAAACATTTGTGGCGTTCATTCAACAGATTTTAATCTGATAGGAATCAACGTAAATACCTATTGTACACCTGTAGTTATATTATGTTAAAAAAAAATCTGAATACTTTTGTACAGCCTGTGAGAAAACTATCTGCCTAAAAGTTGTGCCACCAATGTTATTTAAATTAAGTATGTTTCCCTGTTACAAATTGACTGATTTTTCAAAATGTGAGTCCCTGGGAGTTGGGTGGTGATAAGTGTAATTATGGCAGTGGGCAGGGCACATTGCTCGCAGAGCGGGTGGCCGATGGGCCCAAAAAGTTCTTGAAGGGCGACCGCGAACCGAAGACATTGCGTTGGAAGACCTCGCACTAGGTGTATCGATGACCTGGTGAAGGTTGCAGGGATCCGCTGGATGCGAGTCGCAAGGGACCGGTCAATGAGGCGACACTTGGGGGAGGCCTATGTCCAGTAGTGGACGTCTTTCGGCTGAAATGATGATGATGATGATGAAGTATAATTATAATCGGGGTGGTGAACTAAAGGTCAATATAGTTTCGATCAATGTTCAATATTATGTTCTCTTTACAACTATGCATATTGTAGCACTATATGTGAAGACATTATATAAAGTACTACGTTTTCCTAGGATTTATTTGCATTGGAAAACAAATCACCACCTAGAATTATAAAGGTTGGCCTAATTTCCCACACTCAAAGTTCATGAAGGTTTTTTTTTTTTGGATGTACAATCATCAAAATGGTCCTGCTCTGGGCGAAGCGAAAGGAGTGTGAGACTTGTACTGATTAAAACCCATCCATGTCCCTTCTTTGCCCTTTGTGTTCCAGGGCATCTCTTTCGAACAGTCCCGCAGCCCATGTATTCCGCTTTATATATAAGCCTCACAGGACTTACACCTCACAGGGTTAGAGAACGCTCGGCGCAGATAAATGGAACCATTGAATAAATACAAGTCCTGATTTATACTGTGAGGCTTATATATAAAGCGGAATACATGGGCTGCGGGACTGTTCGAAAGAGATGCCCTGGAACACAAAGGGCAAAGAGCGTAAATAACATTTTACAGTCACACTCGTCGACAATTTTACTGGAATATTCTATTTCACGGGATCGGGATTTTTATTTCTATTGAAAAAGTACGTTCAGCAAAAACAAACTGGAAACTGAATTATTCAGAAGCCAACCATAGATTGTTTATCGAAAATAAAGTTATTCGGGTTTTTGAAGTACCTACCGATATCTAATTAAACATTAGCCAGATAGAAACACGTAAATGTTAACAATGTTGTATTTTGTTGTTGTTGTTTGTAACTAAAAACATTTCCGTGAACCGAGACAGTATTATGTTTTCCTTAACCTATTGACCGCCATGGTCGTCTATGGAAGTCAAATCAAAAACGTGCTCACGACGCCAGAGGACGGCATGGCACGTCTAAAATAATACTTTTTTAAAGCGCTTGGCGTAGAGAACACATGTTTTCGTTATTGACGTGGCGGTCAAATGCTTAAGAACCTAATATGTTTAATATGTGCTTACAACTCAGATGGATTGGCCATTTGACCGACTTTGTATATCCCATAAAATAGGTATTTTACTTTTCCATCCGAATACCTCAACCATAACCATGATAGAACTTTTAATTAGCTCACCCAAAAAATAAAAACCTCCATTTCATTCAAAAGAATACTGAAAAAATATTCAACTCGCAATTTGGAAATTTCATGTAAAAAAAATCTGTTGTCGGTCGTTGGAACTGACAATTGAAAACATAATGAAACATGTGACAGATTCACAGCCACGCTTCGTTGTGTACTGTTTTAAAATTAATATCAGTTCAATTACTCCTCTGAAAGTTAATTTATTAATTAACTTTCATCAAATTCAAAAATGATTCCCGGATGAACGCATAAAATGAAGAATATTACAAAATATTGTTCAATCTCGTGGCGCCACATAAACCGCGGGCATTATTAGCTCGGCTCACAATTTATAATGTACGATGGAAAATGTGTGGAGTTGTATTATGATGAACATGTCCAATTTAAGTAAGTTCTCGTATGATGATATGGGTTAATGTGAGTAATTCGTTATTATTTAATTTTAATAGAATAAATCCATGAAGTTATTCTGTTTATTTTAGCTGAGTTTAGTAAATCCTCCTTTCTCCACTCATGGGTGTTTTGAGAAGTGTCATACTTACAAGTAAAATGAGCTTCATGCCACGACGTGGACTTAAAATTAAATACATCAGAGATAGTAGCTAACTCTAGCCACCAGAATGTTCCCCAAACTAATAAGATGAAGAAGTTATACAATTATACAAACCTGCTATCCACACATTTCGTCCTCAGCAAGAGAGGAAATTCAAAAACTTTATTCCACGTTCTTCCGAAATCTTTTAATTAAATGTGACGCGCGGTCCTCCGACGTTCTCTGTTTGTACTGACTCTTCGATGTATTTGACTTCTGTAACTTTTGCTTTTTATTTAAGTTTAAACATATTTCGTAAGCAGATTAACTTATTTCGTATTTCTTTATCCTTTAGTATAAAAATATTTGGGGTAGATCATAAAATCACAGGACCCTTTCTTCTATAGTAAATCTGTAAAAATCTTAACCAAACACAATGTTGAAAAATGTGATCTCTGAAAGAGTGCGGAAAAGCCTGTCAGTATGGTAAACCTTTTTCGCTCGTAAAAGCAGGTTAAGTGCCGAGGGCCGTCAACTAAAGATTTCACTATCAATCAGAATAATGTAATAATAAAAAAACTGTACTTCACAAAAGGCGAAAGAATCTCGTATGAAATAGCATTGGAAAACAGCATTTATTTTATAAGTTAATTTTTATCTAGCCTAGGTTGGTCCGTGGATGGATCAAGCATTACATATCGATTTCCCTCTGTGCCTCGGAAAGCACGTTAAGCTATTGGTCCCGGCTGTCGTTTGTAGATCTGTGACAGTCGTTACAGGTAGTCAGTGGCCCGAAAGTCTGACAACCAGTCTTACCAAAGGGTACTGGGTTGCGGAAGCCGGATAGTGAGATAGGCAGTCGCTCCATGTAAAATGCTGGTATTCAGCTGCATCCGGCTAGACTGGAAGCCGACCCTAATATAGTTTAGAAAAGGCGGGCAAATGTTGTACCAAAACATGTCCATATAGAAATGACTGAACACAACACGTGTTTTAAGGCTAGGCTCACAATATTATTTTCTACAGCTTAATCAAGAACACAAAATCATCAAATGCCTCCCCCCCCCGCTCTGAGCTGAGCGGAAGGGAGTGTCCGACTTCTATTGACTAAAACCCATCCATGTTCCTTCTTGGCCCTTTGTGTTCCAGGGCCGCGGTATCTCTTTCGAACAGTCCCGCAGCCCAAGTTTGAACCCTTAAGTGTGTAACTGAGAAGAGAAGTAGGTACATTAAACAAATTATATGTAGAACGTATGCCAAAGTCATCTAAGTTAGTTCACAAATGTCGTTTAATCTTACACTCAGACCCAGAACTACCATCATTTGTGATAACTTAAGTACTAAACCACACTCCAAGACGGATTGCTAACCTACTTAACTTTGTACAGAAGCATTATGTAACTATAGAGGGCATATACTGTCACTTACGGGATATCTTGCGTGATTTGTTGCAAGCGCCATGATCTTGAATATCGGGAGGTGAAAATAATTAATAATCACGGATATCCCGTAAGTGACAGTATAAGTTAGTTAGTTTTAAACCGTTAAAGCATTGTTTATAGAGGGCATAATGATATTTTAGCGGTAACAATATTTAAGTACCTACTCGGTTACCAATATTTTAAATTCTTTTTAGTAAATATCTGATGCAAATAACTTTGTATCAATTAGCACTGTACAAAAACATTTTTTTTTTTAGTATCTGATTTGATGCTACACATGAATCGGCTTTGGATTCGGTTTCAGTGTTGCCAAAACTCAAAAAAAAAAAATCAAATCGATTTAAAATACAGTGCAATCTCTCCACTGTTTTTGACATAGTCTTCGTTAAATCGCATAATTAAAAATGTTAATAAACGATATAAATGATTTAGGACATAAACAATGATAAACTGACGTTTTATACATTATTTCTGGAGAACTTATAACATTTTGATCGATTTCAAATGGATCGATAAATAATTGTTTCTTTTTATATGGCAGCACGATGCTTAAAAAATGTTGTGTCAATTTGTCAAAATGACAGTAATCATTCGCTATGTTTCTTTGCATCGTGAATGTTGTAATTAATGTAAACATACATAATAAATCCTTTCCGAGGCTGGAATATAGTGATTTAATTATAATTGCATGTAGAACGTATAAATTCTAACGAGCACGTTCTTACTATGGAGAACACCTTACGCCTTTTTTTTTTATTTTTTTTTTTCCGGATGGGAAATCATCAAATGACCCCCCCCCCCCCCACTCTGGGCGGAGCGGAAGGGAGTGTCAGACTTGTACTGACTAAAACCCATCCATGTTCCTTCTTTGCCCTTTGTGTTCCAGGGCCACGGTATCTCTTTCGAACAGTCCCGCAACCCTGGCAGGCATAGGCCCATGCGGACCCCTACTTATTTGCTGACATCTCTTTGAGGCGCACGTGGAACACGAACGCGCCGTCGACACGGCCTGTCGTCATAAGACGGCTGGACGGCGAGCTACCCCATAACTCGCAGTCCACAGGCTCGCACCTACGGTGGCCGGGAGCCACCACGTGACCCCCGACGCTCAGGGCGTCTCCCGCGGCGGCTGGGACGTGAGGTTCTTTCCCTCTCACGTCCGTCCCCAAGTTTGCCTTTAAACTAGATATTTGATTTAATCAAATAATGGATTGCAGGTACCAAAGATGAGTTTATAGTATTGAGAAATAAATTGAAAAGCTGAGACTAACTTAATGTAATTATTTAATGAAGTAATGAGTTCTTGTTGTTATCTAGAATTGGCTAGGTTAATATAATCTTTGAACTCTATTATACATCCATAACCATTTTAATTTTATGAGTGTATGAATTTTATGCTAAATCCGAGTTATATTGCATTTGTATTCAAATATAAATTCATACGTTTCCTACGTCACCTGTGAAACCAACATAGGATTGCTCACACGGCATCGTCGCTGGCTGAACTGTAGAATTAAATATTAAACGAGTGCCGACGTGCGTTGGAGTCCGTTTAATATTGTGAGCTGATTAAAAACTGAAGCTTTTCACCACATTTTGAAATAAAATAAAAAATTTCAATAATCATTTCCAAAATATTTTGGAGAAGTTTTATGAGGTTTCTTGAAGTTGACGTGGTTATCATGTTTGTTTGTGCTTTCAATATGCGTTCTATATTACCCAATCGAGGAACTTTAGGCAATAACTTGTGATTGTGAGATTCAGAATCTCACAATCACAAATTATACAGTCGGTGTCTCAAGTGTTGATGCGACAGACAATAGATTGTGGCTCACGATCTCTAATCTGAATGTCAAAACAGTACCATCGAGTACACTAGACTATTATGAAAACAAGATCGAGTCACAAACGATTATGTGCTGAATACGAGATTGGAATTTAAAATCGAGAGCAAAAGAAAAGAGCGCAGTAATTGGACTATTCATTCAGTGAGGGGCGGTATTATGCGGTAGTGTTGGGTAGATGTAGGGATAAAGTCTGTAGGCCAGCTTTGTTGTACGTGAGAGCCTTTCGATTAAAACTTGATTTATCAAAACTATTACGGCGTAAAAGCCCATTTCCTTACATCGTTCCGGCCGCTCAAGATTTACTTTTTTTCGGTTGGGTTTTCTCATTACAATTCATGAACTTGGTGTGGAAACTTAGCTTATATTTTCTAAAAGTTTATTGTACAAGGGTCTTAGAGGTAATTTATTTATGTAAAAACTAATTATGCTAGCATTAACAGACCAAGGTTTTCGTTGCCCGCAATAAATTAGAATTTAACTTTAATTAATTAGAATGAAGGCCTAAAACATTTCAGAAATTGCTAGCTTATTGCGAAAAGGAATCTTATCAAAGAAGCTACGTAAACTATGTTATGACAATATTCCTCAGAACACCACTGAATACTGTGTGGGTGGATCAAAGTCCGAGAAAACTCACAATCATAGTTACTTGAAAGGTTGTCTATTTGTATCAACATCGCCCAGATCTATTTATTAACTATTTTCAAGAAATTGCTTTGTAGACGCGGCGTACTGAGCTTCACGTGGACTATGACAAGGTGGAAGAATGATGCAAATTGATCTTTACAAATGGTTTAATACCAGAAAAAAAAAAAAAAAAAAAGTAATTATGCGTAATGGCGGTTTCAACGATCTGTGGGCGAGTGCCGCGACATCGTCGCTCGCGGCTGGTGTAGTCGGATCGTACGCGTGTGTGCGTGAGCCGTTGGTGAACGCACACATGCTAGGCGTTAACAACTTTATCTTATGCTCAATGTTTAGTTTATTTACTGCCATATTTACTTTGATTGATATGGTAACCTAATAAGTATATCGTTGAAACATAATCGGACCATTGCAGTAAACTTTGAGCAGTCATCATTTAATTGATAGAGAACACAACTCTATCACAAAATAAAAATCCATCTCTTTTTTGTGTGCTTAATGCCTAAACTGGTGTTATAGTTTTTAAGCCGCCCATGGGCCTCTGACTTGGTTTTACATGCCGCTGAGAAATATTTCCTCTTATATTTATACCCGCCGCGGAGCTGAGCGGGCGGTGGGACCGAGACGGGAGCTGCGGGAGGGGGGCGAGGCGACTCGATGCTCGTGATTGGTTGGTTGGTTCCGCGCTAAGTTGTTTCGTACATAAGCAGCAAGTGATAATTATATCTCTCTACTCAGTTCTCGAACAGTGCTCTCAAACACATCTTTTATTAGTTTATTTCACAAAAAAGGTTGATCATCGTTTAGCGCCCCTTGTCGTGCCTCTCACACAACGTTCTACATTTGTTAGCATTCCTCGCCAGCAGCTGCTAAAGCGAACGTTCTTTTTTTTTGCAAAGAAACTAGTGTTTACATTGTGAATTCTAGTTCGCATCCATCCTATATTTTATAAGAGACTGTACTATGAAGGTTTTAAATTTTTAAGTATATCGATTATTTAGGACGGTTTAGTTTTCATGTCACCTATTCGTATTTACGGTTTTCGTTATTATCTTCTAACCTCTTTCACACCACTTTAAATGACATGCACAAGTGATTTATATTGACCATGAAAATGGGATCCACCACATCACTTCCGTAGATCTCACGTGATCCTCAGTAATACCATACGCTGAGAATCTTCCTCGTCTAATCCTCCGTGTAGCCTCACTTAACACTTTATCCATTTTCTCGCTCGCTGTCTGCACCCTTTTCAATTAACGCTTAGTGATTCATGGAGTCTTTTTCGAGTATGAGTTAACAGAAGTGGTATCATTAAATTTATTTCTGTTAATAAACTATACAGGGTGTAAGGGACAGCCCTCCACAAACCGAGAGGGTGCATTCAGCTCCTTATTTTGAAGCATTCTTGAAGAATCATTGTCGGTATTGTGGTATTAGTGTTGTCATATTATTATAATACGACTTCGCATACAATTGAGATAACGAACAATGGTTAGGTTAAGTAATGCATATAAAGAAAATTTTATTATTCGCCCTACGAATCTTGTGATACAGTACCTACTACGTCACATGTGAGTCTCTATTATTGTGAACTGTTTCACGCACTCCACTCACGTTACTTAGTATGCGGTCTGTTACTATATTCAGAGACAACCAAACGTAATACGCTTGATTTATTGCGTACGTATCCGTAATGAAATGCGTGGGTTTGAGTTCATTACCAAATACCAAGAATAGCACTTTGGATAAACAGGGTTTAAATGTCAAAGCTAGTTCAGCATCAGAAGCATTAGTTACCTATGTTATTATAGATATTCATAGAAGTCAATCGTAACACGCTTGATTTATTAAATACCTATTACTTTTGAAATTAATTCCGTGAGTTTGAAGTTCAAACCCTATGTTCTGTATCACTTACAGAACCTAGTTTATAAATAGAATTCTTGTCCGTAATTGGTAATCAAGTGCGCGTCGATGACCCTCTCACCCTGCATAGCCACGTAGAACTCAAAAGCCTATGAAATTCATGAAATTCGCCTAATGTTTCTCTCCAAGTTACTGTTGAGGAGATCATTTGAAAGTAGGTTAATTAATAGGGACGTTTCAGGCTTTAACATGCTGATGGTCTCGTTAAATTCAAGAGAGAGAATTTAGAGTCATCGCGGCTTAAGGTTTTAATTAACTTTGGGTTTTGATGCCAAACCTCACTTAGTGAAATAAGTCTTGGACAAGAGAATTATCACGTCTAAACTAGTAACAAAGAAAATAAAAACATATACGACTCATATACATACATAAAATCACGCCTTTTTCATAACGCCACCTGCTCCGATCTTTACATACTCCTTTTGCCTCGTCCACGTTCATACATCTGGTCATTACGAACGCCGGTTGCGAATACTACGCACCTAACCTTCTTTTTTTTTCCGGATGGGAAATCATCAAATGACCCCCTCCTCTCTGGGCGGAGCGGAAGGGAGTGTCAGACTTGTACTGACTAAAACCCATCCATGTTCCTTCTTTGCCCTTTGCGTTCCAGGGCCACCACGGTATCTCTTTCGAACAGTCCCGTAGTCTCGGCAGGCATCGGCCCATGCGGACCCCTACTTGGTTGCGGACTTCTCTTCGAGGCGTGCGTGGAACGCGAACGCGTCGTCGACACGGCTTGTCGTCATAAGATGGCCGGACGGCGAGCAAGCCCATAGCTCGCCGTCCACAGGCCCGCGCCTACGGTGGCCGGGAGCCACCACGTGACCCCCAACGCCCAGGGTGTCTCCCACGGCGGCTGGGACGTGATGTTCTTTCCCTCTCACGTCCCGCCACCACCTTCATTAGCATGACTGCTTCGCAGAAGGAGGTGACGGCTTTCCATTCCCTCTCACTCTGAATCATGGTTTGGACCAGGGCCGGACGCGAGTGATCGCCGCCGCCAATCGCCGCTACGAGGATATGGCGGTGCTCCGCCCAGGCGGGGTTAATCTCCACGGTGTGCTCCACCGTGTCCTCCGGACGATCCTCACAATGAAAACACCCGGGCGTTTCCTCCCGCCCGATTCAGTGCAGGAACCTCCCGAAACAACCGTGTCCGGTGAGGACCTGCATCAGGCGGTAGGTGAGGGCGCCGTGGCACCTCTCTAGTCACTCCTCAAAGAGGGGACTTATCGCTACTATGGTGGCGACGCACCTGACCTTTCTGTAGAACCTCACCAATGAGGTTAGTAAAATATAGACGAGCTACTGTGTAATATCCTAAAGTACCCACAAAAATGTTACCGCCATATAGGTCTGTTCAGTATTGCTCTAATTTATTCAGGCGGGCTGCATTTCATTCTCCGGTCGGTTACGGTCACAGGACAAAATGTTACGAGGGTTTTATGATACTAGAAAGCGTTGAATACCCAAGGACGCTTTATTACGAGTACCATACAGAAGCTTAAAGAGGCAAGATTAAACTGACCCTTGAGGTTTCTCCAAGTTTTCCAAGATTAAGCCCTTTATAAAAGCCCCTTTAACGCGCCACATAAAAACCTTTATAGCTACCCAGTGTTGCATTATCCATACCTTTTACTTTCACTGCAGTGAGTGTGAAAAGACTTTTACGCATGTCCGCTGTTAACTGTCGTAACACAAACTTATTGAGTTTGTAGATAATACCCGACTCAACTTCAATTATCCTTTCTCTATGATTGAAAAATAAAAACGCCTTATTTTCGCAGTGTACCTACTGCGTAAAATAAGTCACTGACCGAGCGGGTTTTTTTACAAAAAGCATCGGTAAGCACAAAAAACATTAAACGCGTATTTCTCAAAACTACTATTTCTGTGTTATGACAGTTTTTTTGAGGACGTGCGATTAGTGCTAGTGCTATGTTTCGACGAAGACACATAGAAAAACGAGTGAGCTAGTATTCATTATTACTATTATATAAGTAGTGCATACGTTTAAAAACATTATAAAAATCACAAAGCACACCTGGTTCCACATAGTAAAAAGATTTTCAAGTTGAATTAATTCGCTAATATTGTTACTTAACACCGCTCATTATCGTACATTCCCTCGTATTTACGCGAAATTTTCTCGTGTTTATTCAAAATTACTTCAATTAATTATATTTACACTTAACGCTCCTTTCTTAATACAAAATTCTCTAATTAGAATTAACGTTAATTTGTTTAAATAATTAACAACGTATTTTAGGCATTTAGAGCGGAATGAATAAGGTATAAATGTAATATTTGCATAGGATGAAACTGACTTTCATATATTTTGCAGTAGATTTTTTTTATTTACTTTTAAACCTTTGAACGAACGAATTCGTATCGTTGAAAATTCAATATTTACTGAACGCTTTGATAAAAGTGAACGCTCTTAAATATTTCAGAGCAAAAATATACCGCAGTCCCTGGAGAGCGAAACAGTCAACTTTTCATTCTGTGTACAGCTAACTTACTGAAACACAAAGCTGAACCCAAAACTCGTTACTCACACAATAGACTTTCAGGACACAATATAAAACGTTACTGAAAATGTTCATAAACCAACCAATTACAAAACAACATCACAGCCGCAGTGTCGGCGCGTAAGTTATGACATCGTAAATTAGTCGGATGTCAGCGTTGTCCGAGCATACCGTCAGTATAATCCTACCATTGCAGGCTATTGTGGTATCTACAATTAGACGGAGGTCGGAGATTAGAAGAGAGAGCTTGATGAATTGCTAGCAGTTGATTGTGAAACAATTTATGAGGTGGCGATGAGACAGCATATTATACTCTGTCGTAAGAATATGTGTGCGAATGAAAAAGAAAATGTTATTTATGGTTTTCTCCGCAATTTGAAATAAATATTACCTCTCCTATTTTGTACAATTTCACATATCTTTGGAGATGCACGAATCCCTTAATATCGTATTTAAATCATAAGTCTCATGCAGTAGATATTTACTCGTAGAACTCTGAAATCACGTATCACAACGTAATGCCTGAGACAACAACACAAATAATATATCTGCATAATTGGATACGAAAATATTATCATAGATCAAACGAATGTTGTTTCTGTTTTGAAAATTAATGCATAATATTATACTGTGATACAGTGTTTGAATAATTGATTATTATTTTGAATTTTCATATCAACTTAGTAACACAAAATTTCGTTCTTTTTCAGGAAACCGTACCCGAAGGGTAACCAACGGAACCCTATTACTAAACCTCCACTGTCCGTCCGTCCGTCTGTCTGTCAGCGGGCTGTATCTCATGATCCGTAATAGGTAGACAGTTGAAATTTTCACAGAATGTGTATTTAATGGGTATTTTTTGTTGCCGCTATAATAACAAATAACTTCCCTATTGCGATGGTACGGAACCCTTCATGCGCGAGTCCGACTTGCACTTGGCTGGTTTTTTATGACTATGAGTTTGACGATACTAGTCGCTTCTACAAAATTAGTAAATTATAACAACGATTCGTGGGAAAACCTGTGTACATAATGTGTTCCACGAATACCTCACAGGGCACAGGGTATTATTAATCTTGGAATGAAAAGGTAGTTGTATAGTTTCTACGTTACTGGAACTTTTATATCAAGCTGAAGTATTTCACACAACAATCCTGTGCCCCAAATGACACTATAGTAGATATGGCTGAAACATTTTCAGATTTTGAACATTTTGAAAGGATGCCGAACAATACGCGTTGTATTTATAGTGTGTGAGCACAATGGCGGCCGGCAGTGAGTATCTGAAGTAGGGCTGCAGTCCAGCGGCTGTGCATCGTGTGTCACCCGTGCGTGGCCTCTTTTTTTTTTTATGGGAAATCATCAATGACTGCTCCCACTCTAGGCGGAGTGGAAGGGAGTGTCAGACTTCTACTGACTATAACCCATCCATGTTCCTGCTTTGCCCTTTTTGTTCCAGGGCCGCGGTATCCCTTTCGAACAGTCCCGCAGCCCCGGCAGGCATCGGTCCTTGCGGAACCCTTACTGCTTGAACACAGATGAATATAAAGAGACTGTCTCCGTAATAATTATTGACCACTTATTTCGCAGGCCAATACGGGGTCCATTTCAATATAAATTTTATTTCATGATTTTCATGCTATTCCCAGTTAAATATCTAGACTTTAGAAACTGAATCACCATATGCTTAAATGAAACAACGTAACAAGATTTCGTTTCATTTATAATCAAAATGGCATTTGAAAACATTAAGACTATAGCAGACCAATACGAACCAACAACTGAACAAAACACTAATCCAACTAGTAATGAGTCACACCACAAGGACCCGTACACAACCAAATAAATTGTTAAAGTTTCTCGCCTCCCCCTTCACTTCACCCGCCACAAATAATTATCAAGTTATTTACTCCGCGTCCGTTCGTCTATAAAACGAAAAGCAAAATGTGAATTCTTGACTCAGCGTTCTGAAATTAAATATCTCAAGGGTCCAACAAACCAGGGCTGCGGGACTGTTCGAAAGAGATACCGTGGCCCTGGAACACAAAGGGCAGAGAAGGAACATGGATGGGTTTTAGTCAGTAAAAGTCTGACACTCCCCTCCGCTCCGCCCAGAGTGGGGGGGGTCATTTGATGATTTCCCATCCGGAAAAAAAAAAAAAAAAAAAAAAAAGGGTCCAACAAAGAAATGTTGAATTAGAACGACAGAATTAGTATTCAAGAACTGTTCAACGCGAATGAGTGAATTGTTTAAAATCAATGGAGGATGAAATCACAAACTGAAGCTGTTTTGAAATACTGATGGAATTTGTTGGTTTAACTTTTCTTTGCTTGAAATAACGAACGAAATCTTTTGATACATTTCACATTGTTCTCTCTTATACAATTTTAAGATGCCTATTTATTAAAAAAAAATCAAGTACCTGTCTTGGCGCAGCATCCTCGTGTGTGTTTATGGTAATTCAGTTCGTTCACCAGCTGTTCTGCATAATGTCCGGCTAATCACCGGCGGATATTCCGGTTCACCTTCGCCCTGCCGCGCGCCGGCCGCTACCGACATAACTTATTCAGGATTGAGTTATAATCCTCTGGATTATTCTCTTTGTAATTTTAGATTTTTTTAATATTACATTTTCAAAATAAAGCTGGTACCTATACAGAAGGTAACATTTTGATAATAACAGCCACTCGAATTGATCTTTAGGTTAAACCGTGCTTGCCTAGGTTGGTCTGTGGATGGGTGACCACCCATTACATACCGAGTTTCCTCCGTGCCTCGGAAAACATGTTAAGCCGTTGGTCCCGGCTGTCATTTGTAGATCTTAGACAGTCGTTACAGGTAATCAGTGGCTCAAAAAGTCTAACAACCAGTAATACCAAGTAATAAGGGTATCGTATTACCCAGTCCTAACTGGGTTATGGAGGTCAGATAGGCAGTCGCTCCATGTAAAATACGGGTATTCAGCTACATCCAGTTAGACTGGAAGCCGACCCTAACATAGTTGAGAAAAGCTAGGCAGATAATGATGATTCTCAGACGAAATTGATCGTTGTTTTAATTGTCACACGTATGCAAGTTCGAGTGGGGTTTCATAGCTTTGCCTAAAAAGGCTACAAATCCATGCATACTACGTGCTTGTTTTCAAAGAAAACCTTTTAATTTTAAGTCAAATAAATAAATAAAGGAATAAAGTTCATGTTCTCTACAATTTTACTACTTCTGTTTCTTTATAAGACACGTACTGTATGAATAAAATAGAAACATTACTATGACACTCTACATATGCTCACTCTCGTCTTGTAGTAAACTGCAGAATGTAGCGTCGTATCATAAACAAAGTTGCGAAATGTTACTTCGTAATGTTTATCTTTGTCTCTTCTTATATAAATAAAACACTGTCTATTGTCACACGGATCTTAAACGAAAATGTTCAAGGTTAAGTCATAAACTTAACATGTTACCGCCAGAATAAATAGAAAGAAAAAGATATTTTTAATAGACGAAAACCGGTTCATTTATTCTTAAAATAAATGCAGGTCTAATGTTTCGGGGGTGATGTCACATGACGTAATATGACGTCATACAGATGTCGGCTCCACGCTGATTATTACGAGCTTTTGACTTGGAGATAAGAATTTTTGCGACGACAAAAATCCTGTTTTATTGAAAAAGTTTGTAAATTATTGTTAACTGAAGACATAACCAATTGAAGTATGATTTATTACCACAAACATTATACTATGTTTGCACAAATTTTTGCGTCATTTATTATTCATGTGTTTGCCTAAACTCGCGCGTTATAATGATTTACTGCAAATAGTATTTATACGATGCAATTCATTTCATTTGTTTTTCTTTTTTTTTTTGTCACATAACGGCCAGTTTCATTTTAATAAAAATTACGACAAAAATAATTCTACGGCATGCTCTGCTGTATAGCCCAGTCCATTGTAATCAATAAGGATCGCCTTTTGACTGTTTCTAACACAACATAGATCATAAATACAACATAACTCCCTATCTTATAGTGTTTGGTTGATCCTTATCGTTTTTTCATTAAATCTCCAGACTTGTTACTTTTAAACTTTGTGTATTATCTGGGTCACCAAGATACAGGCTATACCTAGTTTGAGACTCGCTGTTAAACCTGTCAGTATTCTGTTGTGTAAGTTAATAATAAAAGAATTTGAATTTGAATTAGAATTTGGAAAAATTCTTCAACAATTAAAAAAAAATGGCATTTATTATCATCAAACGCAATTATGAAATACCTGAGCTTATTGACCTGACAGTCATAAAACAGTGAGCCAGATGCATCATGCTGGTTGACAATCGAGCTCCGCTTCTATTGCTTCTCATCTATTATACCTAGTCATTAATTTTCAGCTGTTATCTTTACGTCATTTAAACATTGAACAAGTATGCAGTGAACCATGAACAAATTTTTTTTTCAATTTATTTATTTATTCACTAATACACATAAATTTTATCCATTTAAGTTGGCGCCACCATAAACTCATCAGAGTTTTACCGTGCACTAAAATCATCGACTAGGTACAGTAGAGACCATAAGTGCAGTAGCAGTTTCACAAAACGATCGCATCAAAACAAGTCGCACTTACGACCTTTTTCCATAACAAATATTTTGCACACATACACGATCTCGTATATCGCACTCTTTCATAATTATCTAGTCAGAAAGAGTGCGATATAATGATCATTTGCCTTAGTGACAAGCCTGTCATGTCGCGACGGAGTATTAAGTTAGTGATATTTAATTTCAAACTAACAATTAAGTGTCTATCTGGCTTAGCGGTTAACGCTATAGATAAAATGTCTCGCACGGTGTAGCCTGCGTTCGAACCCAAGTGACATTACACTTTTTGTGTTTTAATTATAAATGATACATTAGACCCGATGAGATATGTTTTTCTAAATATTAGTTGGAACTTATTATTAACAAAAAAGATGAAGGTGAATGTGAAACAAAATAAACTTCTGGATTGAACAAAGTAGTTAGTTATGACGCTGTTAGTTGGTGAACTTTGTCACGAGTGTTTGTGTTATTATTACGATTAGCGTATTGTTTGATTGTCTTTATTCAAGATGCAAGCTAATATTAGTATTGATGACAGGGCAAATATTGTCACTTTGCGTAAAAATGGGCTTAATATTTCTCAAATTTCAACTGAAACTGGTTTAAAATGTGTAAGTTATTTTTAAAAATTATAATTATTATGATGATAGTTGTGGTGTGTGATTTTCTTATTATTAAATAAATTGCTAGTTGCAAGTGTGTAATCATATTTTGTTTTTTTTTTAGAAATTCTGTTAGCCGTTGGGTAAAGAGGTTTGAGGAAGAAGGTAGTCTGAAGAGTCGTCTAAGAAGTGAAAGGCCGCCGCTTATTAACCCGACTCAGTGACGTTTTATGGTGGAAGAATATGAAACAAATGGTTTCATTCCAACTATAATGTTTGCAGAGCAATTGGATACTACATTACAGACTGTTCGCCATGCATTCCATTCTGAAGGTTTACATCATCGGAAGCCAGCTAAAAACCATTTTTGACACAAAAACACAGGGAGGAAAGACTACGTTTTGCTCGAGATTATTTACATTTTAACTGGGTGGTGACTGTATTTTCTGACGAGAAGACTTTCAAGTCTTGCCAAAAGGAAGACTTAATTTATGGCAAAAAAATAATAATTCTTAATTTAATAAGTAGACCGGGTAACTAAATATTTAGTAATATTAACATAACCGTAAATTAAAAAAAAAATTAAGAAATAAATTTTAAATTTCATGATCTTAAATTGGGGTTTAGTTTCAATATTCTTTTCGTCAAGAAAATGAACACTTAAGCTATAACCTCAATACATTCAATGTGACGTTACATTAAAAAAACACGTTCATAAAGTCTAACTCATATATTAGTATTCAATGAACTCTGCTGAATACTGATACCTATAATAAGCGGGTATCAACAATTATATTCTTATTATGAATTGACTAAGTGGGTATGCAACAAAAAATCTTATGAACGGTGATAAGAGAACTTTTTTTTGCCTAGATAGGAATGTGACGTCACAATTCTCATAAAAGTTTGTTAATTTTATAAATAAATAAAACGAATAAACATTTTTGTTATCATTCAGCAAGATTTTTTTATTTCACACCGAAAACATAAAATAAAAATCAATTAATGAGGTTAAATAATAATACAATATTTATCTAATATTTAACTTCTTATAAAAAATAAATAATAAGCATGACTACATTATAAATAAACATAAATACCTAACGACTTTCTGCTTAAAATACAAATATTATTAAGATTTCAAAGAAACAAAAAACAGCCACACATTGTAATAACATGGATTCGAACTTGAACTTCATTGATCGTGAACCCATGCTCAGCCCAAACAGCTACCAACCCATGTTAATACTACGCTATTTTAACAATGCAATGGTAAGAACAGGTCATCACTATGATGTGTATTCTAAATGCAACAGAAATATAATGCTATTTCGCGTAGTGTGACGACAGTTCATTAGTGTGTGTTATGTGTGGAATGTTGAGACATCACTCATACACGCACACGCACACACACTGCTGTATCGCGCTCGCACAGTTCATAGCAATATAATCTTTAGCATGGTAGTGCACTTTTGAGCGTTTACTGTACATAATTTTGAGAAGTAAATCCACTTAAGTAGGTACTTAGTTAAAAAGAAACTACAACTAAAAATTACAGCGGTTGTTAGGCGAAATGTTTCTCTTTTTCTTTATAAAAGTGTGCTTAAATGAATATTGAAAAAAATATTACAAAGAACATTTTGTCTCCGCAATACCTGGTCTAAGAACTAAACAAAATGGATGTGAGTTATCAGAAACTTCAAATTTAATCTAATAGAGCGTATAATATTTCAATCATTATCTGGTACGCGACGCATCACCGACCTTTTCACTCAGTCGACGCTAGTGGGAATATAATTTACGACTCTCGCTAATCTAGCGGCCAAAGAGAATGTGGAAACGAATGATCGTGTGAACTCCAGTTTATTACAGGTTTTTATACGAAATTATGAAAAAAGAAATAGACGGTTAACACAAAAGTTATTGATTAAATTTTATAAATGAAACGCAGGACCACTGTCCTACTCTTATTATTCTATTTCGTTTGACAACGTTTCGTATGTTTACAACAAAAGATTTCGCCGTAAAAACTGGGCTTTCTCGACGTACCACCGTCCCTTCAGTCCACTTCCCCCGGTTTTTAGAATTTTCCCGTATTAGCACAGGATCTTGCGGCTCGGCCACCCGCAGAGTGGTGTCCCGTCGCCGCTCACTATTCTCCTGCCACTGTCGTACTAAGTCTCGCGTGCCGCACCAGGTCCAGTTGACCACGCAACCGTCTTCCGAACATGAGCTTTGCCGGCTTGCGACCAGTGGTGCTATGTTTCGTGTTTATATACGAGATACTCGTACCTACATTATTGGAAAATAAATGATTTCAATTTCTATTTCAAAACCCGTAAACTAAAATTAAAACACACGTTCCACTCCCAAAAACTTCTTCACCTGAGTGTAATTAGAGAAAAATACTTAAAAGGATGAACGAACTTTATAGTAGTCGGAGTTTAATAGGACTTTTTTTATTGACTTCCTTCAGGTGTGGAGAAAAACGTTTTCTAATTGTATTCGACTAATACCAAAATCTGCAAAACCGCGAGTCACGTTCACAGGCAACAACTGAGGATTTGACACATGAGTGCTTTTAATCATTCTCCTCGAATTGAATATCCAGCTCGGATCAAGGTGAAAAATTTACGTTAAAAAGATGTAACCAGCAAGGAATGTGATAATTTATTAAGGTAGACGTTGAAATGGTAAGAGGTTCCCATTTAAAACAATCGTAAATGAAAGGAAATGCGAGTTATTATATAACTTGTGTTAAATAACTACACTACCTACGGTAGTGATTTCTTGAGGCGTTCCATTACAACTTGACTAAGTAGACACTAAGTTAGAAGCTTTAATGGTCAAGGTCCGGGTAGCAATATACTTTTTATTTGTAGGGACTTCTAGCGGGGAATCGTAAGACTTTTATGTTAACGAAATTTTTATGTAAAATTTTTGTTTCTTCGTAAACTCTTCCGTTTGTCATAACTCATGAATTTTCTGCTTCTTGCGCTAAACTATTGCAGTAAAATGTGCACAGACAAACAAATGCTTTCACGCGACGTTATTCTCGTTCGGATCAAAAAGACAAAAGCACCTGTAAGTAATTGTGACATTTACGACTCATTCAGAAATATCAAAAGGATAACTCTGATTCAAAAGGTTATAAGGTAAATTTATTTACTCAGCTTATATATACAAACGAAAGTAGAAAAGACGAAGAAACAACGCTTAGTATCTTTATAAAAAAAAAAAAACTTGCGATAGTTTGCACATAAGTTTCAATTATCATCCCAAAAACTCTTAAGAAAAACGTAACCTTTTAGAGCAATTTACAATAAAGTTACATGTTATAACGTAACTTCGAATTGTGTTGATCTTCAACACAAAAAATATAACATCGAATACGTGAGCATCGACAAAGCAAACACAAACACAATATTTTTTTTGATTTTCCTTCCTTACATTCGTGTTTTATTGCGACAGTAAATCTTATTTAATGTAATAACTTTAAGGGAGCCAACAATAAACACATTGCTCCCGAAATAGGATTAATAAAATAGTCCTCTCCCTCGAGTGCGATTAATATGTCAAGTTACACATTCATTTACACGAACTTCAACCGCAAACTCATTAATTTCTAAAATTCACTAACTAAATAGCCAATCAAAACTCAATTGCAGCATCTGTCAACTGATGAAGACGCAGAATACTACTACGATGGTACGGAACCTATCATGCGCAAGTCAAACTCGTACTTAGCCGTTTTTTTTTAGATAATGCTAGTTTAGTTCACGGTTAACGTCAATCAGGAGTACCTACCCTCAGTTTATCGGCCGCAAGTGTTCGGCACGACTAACTTGTATTTCAAAAGTTATTAGTTTCAACGCACTGTGGCTAGGTGAGCTAACTTCGCTGGAAGCCATTTATGAATCTTATTTATGGTATTAAAAGTTAGTATAACTCATGGAACGAAGCTACAATAATAATACCTAGGTACTCACCGTACTTGTTCTTCTTCTTAGCGTGTCGATGGCAATCTAAATTGTGTCAGCCCAGAACTGAGCTACTAGTTTGCCGCTTTCGGTAGTGTCCATCAGTTCCTGTACTGAACAAACAACAGGACACGCAGGACACGATATTAAATGCCCCATCGTTTGTAGAACAGCACCACATTTACACTCCAGGGCAGAGTCCTTAATGAATCTTAATTTCAATCTTACCGTACTTGTTAAAAATATCGTTACGTCTGATTTTAGAAACTACTTTTCTTTTATGTAAAACCCTTCATACTTAGTAGGAAAACAAAGTTCAGAGAACAAACAATCTATGATTCTAATTAGTATCACAAATTGTCACTAGTCCCGAAAATAATAGGAGGTACTAGAAAAACATCGTTTTAATTTCTAAAAAGGGACTCATAAAAATCCGATTCCTATCCGTTTAAAAGCTACTAGCTTTTGCCCGCGGCTTCGATTCCGTTACGTACGGGTATTAACCTACGGGGACATTTCAAATGCAATAGTCTATGACACTCGGGGATAACATAGCTTCCCATTGGTGAAAGAATTTTCGGAATCGAATCAGTAGTTCCGAATATTGCCCCCTACATACAAACTTACAAACAACTTTTACCTCTTTATAATATCAGTACAGATAAGACGGAGTTTTTTTTAGGAATCTTGAGTAATGAAGAGGTTCTGCAGCACAAACATTTTAATTTCATACCAGGTACACAACAACGCAGAGAAGCTCGTGGCTAAATAATAACAGCCGCTCGGGTTGATCTTTAGGTTAAGCCGTGCTTGCCTAGGTTGGTGTGTGGATGGGTGACAACCCATTACGTACCGAGTTTCCTCCATGTCTCGGAAAGCACGTTAAGCCGTTGGTCCCGGGTGTCATTTGTAGATCTCTGACGGTCGTAAGGTAGTCAGTGGCCCAAAAATTCTACAACCAGTCTTACCAAGAGGTATCGTATTACCCAGTACTAATTGGGTTGTGGAGGTCAGATAGGCAGTCGCTCCATGTAAAATACTGGTATTCAGCTGCATCCGGTTAGACTGTGAGCCGACCCCTACATAGTTGGGAAAAGGCTAGGCAGATGATGACCTGGTACGCAACACCGCAGCTTGCGGCAAACTGTTCACAGACATAAATGTCAAGTAGACGTGGGTCGGGCAAACAATCAAGTCCAGCAAAAAACATTGGTCGCCAATATAATTTCATTAAATTCTTTTGTTTCTGTCGCTACAAAGGACTTTGTGAAAGACTTTTGTTTTAAAAGGCACTTTAGCCTTTTGTTCTATATTTAAAATACAATTGCTATAATCACGATAACCAAAGAAAATTACCATAAAATTAATGATTCATTTTCCGTGTAAACTTTTTCAAATATTTATCGAATTGTTTCCTTTTGTGGATTTTGGGAAAAAAGGATCATGAAAGTGTACTGTAGGACCTTGTTTACTTAATTTAAAATATCATACTGATATGTATTTACGTTTAAAAAAAAACAATGTAGGTCTGAACTGTATTGAACAGTGAACTTCGACACGAAAATCGACTAACCGCGGTAAACCGAACACAAATTATGCGAACTAGTCATACAGAGTTGTCACAGATGGACAGATTTATGGAGGGATTACTTGCAGACTATAAACTATAGAGGAATAGTTTAGTGTTAGTACCATTTCATTTATTTTTATATTCAGTAAGCTCCCAAATAATAAAACACTCAAAATGCAATTTCGTTCCTATTCTTTGTAGCTCTCAATTGCATCAAACTGCTTAACACAGTTCTGAAAAATAAAAACATCTTCTCTCTTAAAGTGAATGAATATAAAAAAAAAATTTCTTTGGGAAAGTTGTTTATTATCATGAGTACAATCACATGTTTAAGTATCGATCACTAATTACCAGTCACCCTATAGATCATTTTTCCGGCACATATCTGCCCAACAGCCCAAAGTTGTGTTCCACGTAAAATTTTAGAACGAATTGTATACTGAAACAGAGCTACAATATACAACTGGTAAATAAATACAACGTCTGTTGTTGAATTTCAAATAAACTGAACAACATTAAACATTCCACGTATTTAAATAAAAGCGATATGGTAGGTATTTGGTGGAGTGCACTAGGTACTCAAATTCACGTGATTGGTAAAAACAGACAGCTGTCTTACCCACCTACAATATATACGAACAACATTAAATAAACAAACAACAAAAACAACAACAACAACAACAACAACAATATTTGCGAACTAAAGAAACAGCACTGCCGCTGTACATTCCGTTTCTCATTTGTTTTTTGTACCAAGTTTTATAAATTCGTCTAAAGAGGCTGTAGGGTTAATATTATCATTAATAAATACATTTCTTCTCGCAGCAGGAAAAGCTTTGTAGCAGGATAGCGGACAAAGAAGCCATTGACAAAGGTTCAGTGACGATATCCTTCCGTCGTTATGGACATGTTCCCGGGAGGCCGCACTGTCCGGAATAGGCAATTAACATAAACCATCATAAATGATACGATTAAGAGAGCAGTCGAGTGTTCACGTGACACTAGTGATTTAGTTGACGCATAATGTTCTGTTTGATAGAGGTCTGCGGTGAGGATACGAAATATATATGGCAGCGTGGAATAATAATGCAACTTATTTTTTTAAAATTATTTTTACATGTGATGCTATAAAAAGACATTACTGTTACCTCCACGGGTATTTGTAAAGTTACTAGTTTATATTTTATAAGCAGATAAACAGTAATTTATATATAAATAGGCAGAATGATATCAAAAAGCCTTTAATTTACGACGATCGTCATTGTAGTACATAACTTTCCCTTGTATAAAGAAATATCACTCAGATACTCACACAAAATGAAGGAGATTTCAACGGCTTTGAAGATCCATTCGTCTGGAAAATTATGACACCGAAGCCCCGAGCAATAAATTGGATATTGCTAAAGTTATTCCGTAATCGTTGAGTGAATGAAACAATCGACATCAGAAATCTATTGAAACAGTTCAAACAATAAAATACAGGGTGTAAACAGACCCTTTACGAAGCCGTCAACTAAGCATTCTGTACATCAAACTAAGTAACTTTACGCAATAATTATTGCTGGGAAACGACTTTTTTTTGGCGTGAAAAATCGTTTTTTACGGTAGGACTCGATGGAACGCACTCAAAGCATTGTGCTGATGGATGGATTGAATAGTACGGGGGTCTGGCGGTGATTAAAGTAAAAATCTTACATAAAACATGTATTTAAAAAAAAAAACTTTTGAAAAAGTTAGACCTTTGACCCTCAATATCTCCGTAACTATAAGGCTCCCAGGTATAGTCTAGAACAAAAAAAAATCGCAAAGACGGGGAGAACGAGTGCCTTTCGGGTTCGTTAAGGGTCTATTCGCAGCACAAACTTTACGTCGTCGTGGCAGATATTAAAGTAGTGGACGGTGCTGATATAGATACACCATCACACACGTTAACATCGAGGTTACTGCGCCAAGTACCAAAGTAAGACGTTCAAGTTTCAGAAATCAGATTAATCGCAGAGTTCACTAAGACATAACTGGTTCTATTGCAACGCTCGGGTTTATGGCATAGACTTTGGTTTGGTCTACACTGAACTAGTAAATAACGATCAGTTTAACCAAGAACTCGCCCAACTTCCATTCACATAATTAAACTATTGAAATCAAAGGCGATTCAGTCGTTTCAATCCAAATTGGATCACCAAATTCAGCTGAATAAGTAGTCCCCATAGAACTTTCATTAGAATTAAATTAAAACTAACTACAAATTAAAGCTTACAAATTGTGTTGGAAATACAAACGATGAGAGAAGGCACATAACTTAATTTTATGATCTGATCTGACACTTACGTATTGTTAACATAAATTCTATCCAATACTCTGACTGTTGTTCCGTAAAATTCATCTATAGCGCGGCAGCGATCCCGGAGCACACTTTTCAATGAGTTAAAAGTCAATATAAGCTTCTGATAGTCTGTTCAAAGATCTTATCCATAATGGTGTCTTTAGTTTCTAGTGTTTGTTTGCTTAACGCTACATTAGGCACTTTCTTACTTCTTCAACTAACTTGATTAGAAGTAGTTTCAATATATTTGTTCTTGTTTTAAAACAAAATATGGAACGTTCTCATGTTCTTAACGGCTTCGAGTAGTTCAGAGCATTTTTATTGTTTATTAAAGTTTACAATACAAGCCGTTAACAAAAATGTTTCCACCTAGTAACTAGCAAATAGCGGTACCTACCGGCTGACAGCCCCGTCCAACTTATATGTGCACACATAAGTATTTGTAAGTGTAAGTGTAGTAAGTAAGTGAGTATGTGTAAGTATTAGTAAGTACTAACAAGCTTCAGAATGTTAGAGACCTTGTTACACAAAGCACCGTCTGAGTTTCCTAACTAACGTTGTTTGAACACCTGTTTAATTTCTGCATTACAAGCATTTGCTGAAATCACTAGTGCAATGCTAATTAGCTGGTTTTGCAAACATTATGCTTGTCGCACGAAATTACACAAGCGCATCTTGTTTTATGCTGAAATGAATCAGCTTATCCAACAGCTTTTTTGAATGAATACTGCCGAAGTATCATATTCGAATTCAGAATATCAATCAAGTCTATATTCAGTAATGGTCATTTGAATAAAGAATAAAGGACGAAAATAAATAAAGCCCATACTCAGATACTCACCTGATTACACGGGGCTTGACTTTATATATCTTTCTTCACATAAATCACCTGTAGTGTACGACGGCGACGTAATAGAGCGATGACCCGTGTAACGTAGTCCAGCATCCCACGCTTCCTAACATTTGGAGTGCTATGATGTATACATAATTATAGAGTGCTCCCATGTGCTATTCGCTGGTACCTCACTGACACTTCTAACAGTTGATTTAATTAAATTGGCGAATTCTATCAATTTTCAAATTCATTTATTTTGTGTATATAAGTAAAAAAAGGTGGTAAAATTTATATAATTCACGAACTATATGTTCCGCCGTTAAGCATACAAAATGTGTATCATTACATGAAATTAAATTACATCAAAGCAATCAATATCAATAAATAACAAAACAATTTGGCAAAATAATTAAAATCATCAAATAAGTAATAAGTCAGCCGTGTCAATATTAAAATGACATACATTAAATGTCAGAGTTCTGTCAATGCAAGTAATTAAAGGGTACAGGCAAATACTTGTACCTGACTTAACTGTAACTCAACTAGGCATTATCGGGGATTGGGATCGCCATGAAATTTTGCAAGGAGATAGATTATACGCTGGGTAGGACATAGGCTATCTCTTTTTTTCACACACTTACATCAAAATTTTTACGCGACCAAGGTCGCGGGCAATAGCTAGTTTTACATAATAATATGAATTCCTATTCGTGTCATAAATATTCTAACTTACAGTCCAAATCCCCGAAAAGCGTAAAAGAACAATGTTGACTAAGTTAAATATCATTTACTTACATAATTTTGAAGCAAGGTCAGCCGTGTCTTAACCGCCGTACCTTTAGTAAAATACTACAATTTCATCTACTATCAATTTTAAATGAGCTTAACAAATTCAAAGAGGCATAGCGAAATTTTAGATAAAAACAAAAACTGAACGTCTTGAGACAAAAGATAATACCAAAAAATAGCCAGTATTTAATTAATACAAGCAAAGTATCAAAATACACGACATTTTCAGTTCAGCTAATTCAATGTACTACCTTTAAATATTCTATTTCAAGAAAACTTCGTAATAGAAACTAAAATGATAATATTTTACTTACGGAAATTATACATTGTATTTCTACAAAAAAATTAAGAATTTTTCGTTGAAATTAAATTGCAGACCGACGTCGTTATCAATGCCTGCAGCAAGTTTTTAACTACCCTTACTTAAAAACTGTGTTAATTATTCATGGGTATTTTAATTTTCTGAATGTTTTAAAGTTTATAACAATTTTGAGCACAGAATTTGTAGCCCTTAAACAGTAACTGTTAATGTCTCACTGATTAAGTATCACACGCAGGTCATAACTTTTTCGACAAACTGAAACTCATGAAAGTACTGACGCGATGTTATACCACATTTCTATTTGCCCTTAGTTATTTATAATACACGGTTATTTTTTGGTCGTTCTGGAACCGAAAGCCATAAACTCAATCATCGATTTCGAAACGATTGGGACTATTTTTTTCAAAAAGTAAAAATAAAAAAAATCACGAAAAATTTAATTTATTGTTTTTTTTGTGAAATAATGAGAACTCGAAGTAACGCTTCCTTGCGGTAAATGCATATGTGTGTGTAAAACGTATTCACGATCGGCAACACATGCGAACGGTACCCATTGAAAAATCCATTCATCGATCCGTAAGCCACGCCCCCACCCCACGCTTACACAGTCTAGCCGACTAGTATTGTCGCGAGGTTCGTGTTCGGTCACTCACGCGCAACCTAATAACATGTTAAAAATGAGTCGGCAATACGCGTACTCCAATGTGGAGTAGGTATTGGGCAATGGCCAATTTAATAAATTCATCGCGGGACGTTTAAATGACTAATGTCTTTATTATTTGCACCTCGACATCTGTCCTGGTTATATTGACCGTAACATTTTATTTCGTTTCTTTGTTGTAATGTCTTGCTTTTATTTGACTTGGAAGAATTATTTTATATTAAATAAAATATTTAAATGATATTTGTTTGTTTATTATGCCAGACACGAAGTAAACGGAATATTTAATAAGATAATGAATTCTTTGTTACGCCTTCTTTGTAACAGTTTCTTATGCACCGGCTGCTGTACCTACTTATGTAGAAACAATGCTGACCAAGAATGGAATAATAATCCCATACCTCTTATAACTGTATACGAGAATATTATACGTACCTAATATTGTGTAACCCTGTTCCAATTTCAGATTCACAAATATTTTCCGTAATAAATCCTATTAAAAAAAAGTCCATTTGTGTCACTTATCTTATACAAACATAAAAATCCATAATTTCGTCACATCTTGAACACCTCGCTATGAATGATTCTGCTCCCTACAGGTACATAAATTGTTTCAGGAAAACATAACTTGCAGCAGGACTCCCAGCTCCTCGCCTGTTTCATTTACTTCCTCACGAAGTTACTTTGTTTTGTTGGATTGTGTCAGTTACTTCTTCAGCTCCTTGAGTATCGTTACATTTTCATCCAAATGTTCTACCCAAACTGCTGTGTATGAAAATATGATTAATTTTAAATTAAAGAAATCAGTTTTAATATCTCGTTTAAAACCGCATACAATTGAGATAAAGTGCACTCGATAAAATGTTCTATAGCAGAAGGGTTTTATAAAATAAGAGATTCTACTTTTTGTGTAATTTCGGTGAGTCTTAATGGATTTCTTTATGAACTTTAGTGTGTAAATGACACTTTAGATTTCGAGAAACTTTTATAAAAAAAATCTTTCGCAGAGTATAAAAGTCATTTTCTTCGATCTAATACGAAACCGTAATCTTAAACTAAGTGATTGTTCACAACATTCACAAAAACATAAACTACGTGTAACTAAACAACGTTCCAAAACGCCATCGCATAAACCTAACATTATCTGACAGACATCTCTTTATTCCAAGAACCAGGAAGGTATCGGCGAATGAAGAGATTGTTTTGTACAAACAAGGTTGTTGCTGCATTATGTATGTCTTGAGACTCTGAGAGCTTTATACGGATTTTCAAACAAAGAGTGCTCTGGGAATTATCAAACAATCCGCACTCGACCGGGCGACGATAAAATGGAAAATGCTAGCGAGATGTTAAAAAGCTGGATGTTGCAATACGTTTTCGACTGTTTTTAATACCGTTTCGGATATTGTGTTTTATAAAAACAGCTAACAAGTTCAATGTAAAACTTTTGTCGAATGTCGAGTCACCTTTGGCTACGACAGCGTAGCTCACGTAGCAGTCGTGAGCTACGACGCTCGTAGCAAGAAAAAATTTAAGTACAAATTGTAATTTAATATCGTGCAAGTGAATTGTTCCCAACATAGTTTTAATACTAATACAAAATAGTTTATTATCACAACTAGCATAACCAGTACTTTAAGACGTGTTTGGAACCTCCTTTTAAGCAAAACAATGCCTTTATTAGGAGACTCCGCGCTTCCATACCATGAAGTTTCATATACAAATACAAATGGATAACAAAAAGGTAGGTTAAAGTATTATTTTATCTAAAGGTGTTTGTAACATGAAAATAAATGGATTATTATGATATCATATCTAACATAAACACTAAGGCAGCCCGTGTGCCTATTACCTTGTCACCCCGTCCGCGTCGGCTCCTTACTTATGTTTCAAATGTTCACCCTTTAATTATGTACATACACACTGCGTGTACTCTCTTGAGGGTGCCCCTGATATTACACATTTCTACCGTTTTAGTAGTATGTTGTTATGTGATACATTATTAAAGATTTTAAGAGCATTGGCCGCTCTGAAACTTACCCACTGTAACTCGCTAAGTCGGGCGGAACTCGGCTTGGGCTGTCTAAGGACAAACACTCCTTATCTTCCCTTGCGTTGACCTCAAGCGCTTATAAACAAGCATTTATGTTTACCATGCTTAAGTATCTCAAAGTTAAAACCATAAAACTAGTTATAAACGCTACTCCGTGGCGAGTGTGGTCTCTTTGATCTCCGGTCGCCTTTCACAAAGACGGGCCACGAAACCTGCTGATTAAATCAAAACACGTATTACCAAAATTACTCTTTTAAAACTTTAAAATCTACAAGGCTACAAGTCTCTAGGGAAATATTTAGTAGCTACACTTAAAAGTTTGCAAAATTTTGACTTTTAGCCGCATCTCGTTACACTAAATGCTAATTTTGCTTAGATGAGAAAAACGTGAAGCAGTATAATGAGGCCACGACCTCAGACCTCGTTATGTCAGTTCTCTGACATAACGAGACCTCCACCGGTATTACTATTTCTTTAGGCACATTCATTCCTTAATTATTTCGTCTTTAGAGACCGCCCGGTTGGCGCAGTTGCTGAGCGATTGCCTGCTGCGCTGCGTGTCGCGGGTTCGATTCCCACACGTAACAAATATTTGTATGAACTAACAGGTAGTTGTTTCGGGTCTGGCTGTTTATGTATGTGAGTTTAAATGTTTGTAAACCCACCCACGAAACAAGAGAAATTCCTTGTGTGGGGGTGACGTTTTTTTTTAAAAATAGTACTGTTAATATTTACGTCAGCATAATTATCATTTTGCCAGTTTCAGCCAGCCATCTACCGCCAAATTGAACAGGGAAATAACAAAGCCATACATTTATCTCAAAAAGAGGCTTGAATAAACGGTAAATTAGACCTTATTAGTGACTCATTAGGTACAATGGTTTCGTCTAAATATAACACATATATATATATATCATCATTATTTATTTTATTTATATATATCATTTATATATTTAGCTTCCCTTTTTGCTTACTTTACATATGTGTAAAGGTACAATAGCGAATTTCCACTCGAAAATAAAAGCACGCAGTATCTCCTAATTGCGCTAAAAGCAAATAAAAATATGTGCTTCGGGTTAGCGAAAGATCGTGAATCATTATCGGCTTACATAGTAAGAAAATAACTAGTTTATTATAACTTGAGCATTATTGTTGCACAAAAGGAATGAATGCTCCGCACTGCGGTGTAGTTGGTACATAATTATTCTGTCAGAACACGATTTATTACAGGCAACTATTACAATGCACTAAGGATAATCACGAAATAAAGTCTAATCAACGAGATTGTTCATTATAAACATATTTTACGGGAATGTACATACGTGTAATGTAAATACGTGGTGTATCAGTTAATTAATTAGGTCTCTTTGTTGTTCGCAAAACAGTAAGATGATGAATTCTCGTATTCACGACAATAAACCCAACTAAAAAGTATCATATAAACCTGGGTTTTAGTAAGCACACTGTTCTAATATACTTACATAGTTTCGCATTCATATTGAGACAATAGTTTCTACTCTCAGTCATATTTTTCGCATGCAAGTAACTCTTTCAACTCTTTCAACATTTTGCGAAATTAAACAAACATAACCTCAACTATAAAACAGCATTTGCTTTGAATTTTATGGCCGAAAATAAGTTCGTAAATGTGTGAAGCAAGTGTACCATAAAAGTATATTGACAGTTTCCTAATAAACTCCGCTACAGATAATATTTCCAGTATGTCACGCAATTTGATAATGTTAAACACTGTTTTAAGTTTTCACGGTTTATTACTAAATACACACTGTCACTTACGGGATATCTTCCGTGATTATCCATTATTCTGAGCACCCGATATTTCGACGCTATTGCAATCACCATGATCGGGATGACATCATCCCGCGATCATGAATGATCACGGAAAATATCCCATAAGTGACCTTGTAAGTCTTGATAATGTTAGTTTCACAATACTAAGTTTTTTCCAATTACTATATGGCTTATGAAGAAATAATTATTATTTTCTAAGTATTACTTAGAATAAACTCACTGGGGCAATTTATTTGGAAATTATTAGCACGATTTTTTTTTGTAAACGTAATTCAGTCGATATCTTCTATCTGTATTGTTCTTAAAATATGTCCTAAAACTAAAACACCCACCATTCTACCCGGCACGGGTCGGTATGGATAAATGAATACCTAGTCATTGATAACCTTCAATTATACGCGTAGCTTCGGTAATCAACAGATGGCGACTAAGTGGAAATCCCGTTCCCGAGCAGCCTCTGAATTAATTCAATAAGATTTGGGTCACCTAACTAAATTAAATACCCTTAAAACGCTTCTTCATAATTACGTACCGTTCTATAATGCGATTTAAAAGACAACGACAGGATTTTTATGCTACAACCGATAGGTTGTATAATAAAAACGTTAAAGTGGGAGTACAGAATTGCAGTGTTTTTCAGTTATAGAAGTTTGGCATGTTTTCTTACGTGTTTTTACCTTAACTTGTTCGTTTACCTTTCAAAAATAAACTACGATAGATAGAAATTTAGGCATGAATTGTATTGTTCTACAACAAACCGCCCGTATGATGTCGTGTGCACTCAGCAGTAGTAAGCTTATCTGTAATTACTACTGAGATGTCTCTGTTGCTAGGTAATTGTGTCCCATTTCAGGTCATTAGCAGCTCGCTGTTCGCAGGATCGTTATACAGCCAACGTTGCATTAACATCAAAGCTGTTTAATATATATATGACCTATAAATTAAAAATCTACAAAACTGAAAAAAAAACCTACGTACTAAAACGTGATGTTTATGCAAGAAAAATCCAATCGGAATTTATGTGGGATCCAAACCAACAATTTGTCTTACAGCAAGAAGAAAGAGGACGTAAACTGTGATACTAAATTTCTATCGCTTTTGGGCCTTTATTAGTTAGTGTTTGTGTCATGAATACAAATTCTAAGATCGTGTAGGTAGAAGCTTGTAATATGTAAGCCTGTAAGCAGTATCTTGGTGGTTTAAAAATGAGACAGAGAGACCAGTCCTTCCAAAACTAACCACAAATAAAATAAGGGAAGGTAAGAATACTGCGTACATAAACCCGGCCCGGTATTTAGTGATCACAACTTACTCCGAGCTGTGAGCTTAGTATTACAAAACAAATTACTCTGACCTTTCTTTTACGGTGACCTTTAGTCCTGGATTCATGTGTAACAAAACTAACACAGCTGAAAAGGAGTATGCTAGGTAGTAACAGAAAGGGTAAATTTATAAAGAAATTAGATTCGTTCACAGACTGATAGATATTTTTGAAAAAGAGCAGCAGAATTGCCATATCAAAAAGTCTAGCACATAAATTCAAGGTCATGCTATGTGCGGTCACTGTGACGTACTCGTTGTTGGAGTGCCGCCGCGCCCGGCCCGCCATTTACCCGCAAATTTATACCAGGACAAGGTGGTTAGGTTAAATAGAAATCGAGTTTTTTACGTTCCTCAATACTAAGAATACAATCTAAATAATACCTACTGAGTTAAGAGAAGATTTGTTATATAATATAGAAATAAGTTCAAATATAGAAGCGCATGAAAAAAAAAAACTGGCTCGACAGAATGCAATGTAGAAAAGGCGTGTTCGATTTTCAAATGTTTAAATCGTCTTTCTTTTCTTTTGTGGTCACAACGAATCTTACTTCTGTTTGTTATTGAAATTATATTGGTAACTGTTAGTGCTACGAGTATGTTTAGTGGTATAATTTCAAAATGACGCCGCAAAAGTGATTTAAGCAAAGTAACTAGAAATTAAGTAACTAACGAGGTGTGACCATCAGGTAAGTACCTATGTTAAACATTATTTTTATTTTACGTCTTTGATCAATTCTACTGGGATTAGGGCTCATTTACGGAGAAGCGGTGCGTTGCGTGGTGTCTCACAGCATTTTCGGTTCGTTTTTTCCGTGTACGGATAGGCGGCGCGTGCTGCGGCCCGCATTATCACACGCACAAACAAACATTATGACAATGTAAGATGTTGTTTACGGAGACGCGGGGCCTTAAGCGGTGCGTGCGATGCCGCGTATTCCGTTGCGGGTACGGCTACGTTTCACACGTCGCTTCTCCGTGAACAATGTACTAACCTTTTGACCGCCATAGTCACAATTACGTGACAAGCAAGCGTGTGCCCTGTACGCTAAACGACACAAATATATGGCAAAATGGTACGTTAAATTGTGGCGGGCACGCGCTTGCGTTTATGCTCTGACGGTCAAAAGATTAAACGAACTAGCTTGCCGCAACGCTGCGTGCGCCGCGTTGAACGCCGTGTGTGTCGCGGCGATGTCATCTGCAAGAGAAATTAAATAATACATAATAGTCACGATTATTTTATGAAAACTCACACAGACCGAAAGGTCTGTTCCAAACGCTCACGAGTAGATTGTAAAAGTGCTGTGAAAATTTCTCTCTCTTGTGCGTACTCGTAAATATTGCAACACACTCGTTTATAAAACTCACCCACCGCAATAAGTGACTTTTATTGCGAGCAAATAAAAAGCTAAAATATCAACACAACCTTTTGCAATTTAAATGTAAATCTCGCTCGTGTGAGTACATAATACGATAAAATTTATAGCTCGATAGATTTTTGAAATGTGTTACATGCCTCAGAAGTAGTAACTAGTTTGTTTATTCATAAAATTATCGTGTTAATAATATTAATCACAAGCTTCCAGTTTGCAAAAAAGAATAAACAATTTCTTTGTCTGGAGATTTGCCAAATCCCACATCGTTTCACTTAGTTCGTAATTCCCGTTCTTCGTATAGACGCCAGCGCGGGGGTGGCTGACGAATGTCTCCATAAATAATTCGACAGGGCGTTTCTTTGACGTATGTTCCCTTTGTTAGAATTGTGAATGAGGCTGCCAAATAAGCGAGAACTGTAACGCTGACCCTAATCCTTAAAATGAATCTTTCTCATGTAAACACAGAATGTTTTGTAAGAATATCAAAGAGAAAATTAGAAACGTCTTGTGTTTGGAATACAAGTTGGGACTAAGAATATATAAGTACGACAGCGATAATTATGTGATTCTATTTTACTTTTATATCAGGTTTAAAATCGTGATTTTGTATCCAGGTGCAGATTCCAGTGCTGGTGGTGGAGCTGACCCTGAACAGACTAGAGCGTACACATCTCTGTACGTGTACGGGTTCAACGTGACGTATGAGATGCGAAGAGCAAAGCAGTCACCGGGACTGAGATTTTCGGATGATGAAAAGTTGTGTGTACAGGAGCTTGTCGGCAAGTTGCCTCAAAATTCAACGTTGGGACTTAGGACACACTGGAGAGTGGAGGCGTTTTCAACTATATAATATCCTTTAACTATTCACAAAGCTAGACATTTTTTACCCTTAAAAATGAAAACGTAAGAGCTACAATTCCGTACTTAGGTACGTTCATTTCTCATCCAGCTAATTAAACTGTTCGTATAAAGCATGGATTTCTCAAGTAGTTAATTCTTCTTTAAATATTAAGTACTTATGCAATATTAATTCATGCAAAACCGCACTCGTGAAATTTGATGTAATAAGATTTATCGTAATTCTTTTCCTATTAGGAGAAAAACTAAATTATTATCTCGTAAAGTGCGCGATATATATTCAGGTTCTCATAGATGTGACGTGTGTGTGTGTGTGTGTGTGTGTGTGTGTATGGATGTGACGGTGTGTGTCGGTGTATGAGTGTGGGTTCACGTGTGTGTGATGTGTGTTCTGGTCGACATTGAACGTAATAAAATAAAATTTTTGCACACAAGTATTTTTGTTCCAAAACCGTAGTTCCCGTATAAAGTCTGACTAAACAAAATTCGTCCTTTGAGCTCATTATGTATTGCTCATTTCTTTAGATGTGATTAATTACTTCTTGTGCGCGTAATATTGCAAAATAAAAATGTAGAGTGATTACTTAACATTTTTTTTACCCTATCAAATTATGTTCGCATGATGTAGAATATCTTTGTTGGAAAAATGTCTGGGAGCTTGATTAATGTTTCATTGTTTAAAAACTCTTATGTGTGTAACGGACAGATCAGACAATCAGACATCACACAAATACGATTTCGGGAAGAAGTGTGAAATAGAATAATTGTATAATGGTTTCGTTGGTAAATTGGATGACGTACATAAAATAATCGACTATAAAACTTTTTATTGTCATTGCATTTTAATACACAGATATTAAAATAACCATAAAGTCTGTACTCCAAGCCAAAACTGTACTTATACAAAAATCTTAAACTTAAACCTTAGAAGGAGAGAAAAAGTACAGTAAGCGTTATAAGAGCGCTGTGGCGTGACAGGGTTTCAGAAAAAAAGCTTGAGTAGGACCCAGCTAATGTTCTTAATGCTTACTCTGTACCGTCTGAGAGAATGTTTAAGTAAGTGAAACATATACGAATGGTTTTATGTCGATTTTTGATGTTGTACTATTTTATTTTCTACTAACATAGCCGCGGCTTTGCCCACGTGGAGTTCGGTCAATTTTCCTACGGGATCGTACTGCCGGGATAAAAAATATCCTATAGGTATGTTTATCCAGGTTATAAACTACCTGTGTGCCAAATTTAATCCAAATCCGTTCGGTATTTTTTGCGTGAAAGAGTAACAAACATCCATCCATCCTCACAAACTTTCGCATTTATAATAGTAGTAAGATTTGAAATTGAAAATTTTCTAATGGCTCTAGATAATATACAGGGTGGAAGTGACACCGACGCTAAATCGTTTACCATGTATTCAGTACATCATTCTGAACCTCCATCGGTTCTTTTTATTCAGCTGTTCTATACATCTGACCGTGTAGGTATTGTAGTTTTGTAGGGAATAGCTGTTTTTTGTGTGTTCAGAATGATATATTGAATACGTGGTAACCGTTTTAGCGTCAATGTCCCTTCCACCTTGTATTATACGGCTGTAGTATTCACAAGAGCTTAGCAGTTTACCTCCACTACTGTGACAAAAAATGTTGTATTTCCATTCAGTGTTTTAATTACCTTTGACCCTTGTCAATACAGGTACCTAACGGGCAAGTAAACACATAATAATAGACCTGAAAAAGTGACACTAACGTGTTCCATTAGTGACTGGTGTGATTGTCGTGAGGCTCCTGTAAAGTGCACGTTATAAGTTGTAGGTCTCTGAAGGGTAGGTAATAATGTTGGACATTGGTTCACGTGCTTGTCCCCGAAGGGAGATGTGATCGGTTTACGTAATGACACGCTTTCAAGGTGATAAACCTACCAAAACGAGCGGAGGTGAGCCGGTACGTGTTACAGAAGGCAATAACAAAATAGAAACTGAACGTTTCCGATTAATCGAAACGTTTATTCTGAGCTCAATTCATTATTTTCATCTTATTTAAAACTTTCTGTATAAATATACACCAATTATTTAAATAGATCTGTAACAAACAATTAATGTCCATCCGAATGAAGATCTCTGTATCAATAGCTGTCAGTAAACTGAGATTAACGTTGTCTAATTGGAATTCGGAACGGAGGCTTCTTAGGGAATTCAATGAACTATGTGTTGATCAAACAACAATGTGTGTTGTTTCCATATTACATACGTCTCAAGAGGACTAACTAACTGAAGGGCATTGTCCTAATATAGGTGTTGAATAGACACATTAGTAAATCCTAGTTCCTACCAGTACATTAGGCAGGAAACACGTAAATTATGAAACTTTTTGCTCAGATATAGGATGAAATCACGTATAAAGTGAGATTTTATTAGAAATGAGGTACGTTCAGATATATTTATGCACTGATATTCTAACTTTTGTCATTTGTTTACACTTAGACCGTGAAAGAGTAAATACTGCTTTATCACAAGTAACCTACATGCTCGGTGATTGAGCTGTTAATTTTCTGGTAGTCTATAAAATATCTGCTTTCAATAAAAAGCGTGTTCGTCTTAGGAGTGGATAGAGAATAAGTTTCTGTTTGCAGTTTGTTAGCTTTTCATTTTCATTAAATCATTTGACAAACATAGAGGCGACGACGCGCGGCGACGATGAAATTCAAATTAATAAGCTGTAGTTGAAATTAGTTCACAATTCGTTTTTGCCACTATATTAAAAATATTCTATTAAGTTATGTAAATTACTGTAGGTATAAATATACCAATCGCTTGCCATCGATTCTAAGGTCATATCTAAGAGATTGCTATGCTTTCCAGAGCTACCGATCAGCTGACTAAGATGAGTGTTTATCTAAACTACGTACCTTCTAGGTCCCTAGAGTGCTTATCAGTACGAGAGGTATGCTGTAAAATTATAATGATCATTTTTCGTAATATTGTTAGTGTGAAGAGCGCCTTTCGTTACAAGAACAATAACCACTTCAAGTGTCAGTGCGTTAAGTTCCGAGCGCTAAGTGTCGGTACGCGTGGGAGAGGGAAAACTCACCCTGATTTCCACTTTACAGCATGAAAGCTCCAGTACCCCGGCGTCTGCCGTAGTGAGTGCACGTGTGCTTTGTGTCGGTTTTTGTCGTGATCGCGAGTGTCAAAACGTGGAGTGGCTTACGTAAATAAAAATGCAAATAGTGAGTGGAAATGAAGTGAGGTGAATACACTGGAATTCTCTTTCTTCATCAGGGGTGAACATCACTGGGGATCAAAATGTGAGTACAACCAACTTACTGATAATATGTAGTTCAAGATCATAAGTATCTTCAAATTACTCTGGTTCCTTAATGAATATTTGGAAAAGTCAAAATTAAATATAATATGGGAGAAAATCATTAAAAAAAATCGCGATTTACATACGGTGTGTTTGAACAAAAGTAACATATTTTCTTTAGGGTTTTCTTTGGGAAACCTATGTAAATAACATAAGTTGGTTATTTATTTATTTTATCCACAAAAGGTCAACCCTAAAGTGAAAAAATAAAATGTTTGTAGGTACTACTCTTTTCATATATGTGTGATTGAAAGTAATAAAACAAAATAAGGTATTAATAGTGTAATCAAATAAAACGCCATTAATCCCGATACGATACGATATTAAACGCGGAGTCAATTTATGCCAAAATTTATTCTCGATAAATTTACGGATTTTCTGAAGGTTCCACTGATTGTCACTTTGCGTTTAGTAACAAACTGACTGCAGTTTTGTTTCTTTTCCCATGCAATTTCTTTTCAAGTGTATTTTATACAAGCATAAAGCTATTTCCCGTCGAAATATAGTCGTTGATTGCATTGGATATGTTCCTAGAAACGTGATAGATTAATCTGGGAAACCTGTCCTAGGTTAGAGCGGTACAAACTTCTGCAGTGGACTTTGTCTACAATAAACAGACCTCAGATAATAACAGCATAGTGATAATACTATAGTAGTCTAAGAACCTTGAAACTGTATTAGCAGCTCTGGACACAATACATCTCCCTAGTTGGCACGCGTACAATGCTTGTTTCGTTAGCTATCTGACGTTACTGTTCCAAACAGAGCAGTCGTACGACTATGACAATGCTATGGTACCGAACAAAAGTTAAGTACTATTTACGTATAACAGCTGATTTATCATTTTTGTACTAGTTAGTTCCGTATAGCGACATAACACTCACTGTAACGACGTTGTCAAGTCATCATACAGAATTACTCATATAAAAACTATCTGACGCACAGTTAAATGCTACTGGTATATGGATACCTGACTAGACAATTAATAAAATTATGCTTGATAGAGAAGATAAATGACAACATAATTTATGTGGAATGTAATCCGAGCAGAAATGGCGAGAGGAGCTCGTGGCTTAATAATAACAGTCCCTGGAATCGATCTTTAGGTTTAGCCGTCCTTGCCTAGGTTAGTCCATGGATGGGTGACCACCCATTACATACAGAGTTTTCTCCGTGTCTCGGAAAGCACGTTAAGCCGTTGGTCCCAGCTGTCATTTGTAGATCTTTGGCAGTCGTTACAGGTAGTCAGTAGCCCGAAAGTCTGACAGCCAATCTTATCAAGTGGTTTCGTATTTCCCAGGACTAACTGGGTTGTGAAGATCAGCTAGGCAGTCCCTCTATGTAAAACACAGGTATTTAGCTGCATCTGATTAGACTGGATGCCGACCTAGATCAGGCTTGTCCAACGTAAAAGTTTGGCGAGTTTAGAATTAAGCAACACCTCTGTACTATAGTCTCATTAAATAAAATAAATAAATAATAACATACGGCCACCGAGCGGCCCGCATAGGTCTTTTATCCGGCCCGCGAGCTATTGTTTAAAAAATGTCCCCAAGTCAGTTGTTCCCGCTTCCCGCACGCAAAATACGCGCTTTGGACGTGGAGTTGCGGACACCAGCCCTTTTACAATACAGTTATTCCCTACCCGCCTTTACCTACCCGCGAATGCAGACCTCATCATCACAGTCTAGTCCGGCGAAGCTTGTTTTATTTAAGTTTAGAGGTCACTTTGCATTTCTTTTGGCCCGCTACAGTTACAAAAATACTAAACTAGGCCCTCCATAAAATTATGTTGGGCACCCCTGGGCCCAATACGTAGTGCCGAGATTCATTGAGAAATAATGTTCAAACTGGAGTTTTTCTTTTAAGAATCTGCTTATAAAATACACTTCACAGCAGCAACAAGATTACGAAGCAATCAAGGTTAAAAATCTTTCCAATGAAGGTGTGGGAGTAAGCTTAAGCGTTAATTTGCAAACTCAACTTAATATTATGCCTCGAGGAAGTCATCGCTTGAATGGGGACTGTAGACGGCAAATTGTATCGTTAATTGTATTGTTTTAGAAAATAATTCCATTTGTAAGAAAAGTCTCGTGAGTAGAAATGCCTCCGTGTACAATCGCAAAGAAATTGGCTCGAATTTTTTTTTTCCCATTTCGAAAAATTAATATTTGTAGTAAAAAATAAGGGTTTTAGTTAGTAAGTTGGATATTGAAAAGCATTAAGTTAAGTAAAATGTGTGAAACTGTCTTACGTCCTAAGTTTAACACTGCGTGTTTGAATCATGACCTTATTGATGATGTTCTTCAGAAAACTCACTGTGCGTAGTAGTACTGTAATGACCAGATGTAAAAAAAAACCAGATGTCTGAACGTGGATGAAGGGAACATGAAAGGATCGTAGCAAGTGACGTTCAGTCTGTCATATACGTTTTGACATTAAAATTCCCGTAATGGTCTAATTGAAATGAATGCTTTGAATTTGAATTTGACCGACATGACGTTCGTTGGTTTATTGTTCTACCTGCTGATGCGTATAATTCCTATTATGCAAGCTGAACAGACTATGTAAACTGTTTGTTTTGGCATCCTCACACAACGTAACATCGTCACAACATAACACTCGAAATATTGATGCATTGTTCACTACTGTCTAACTCCCTGTGGATAAATACTGTGTTATCCCACACGTTGTAAATACAAAATTGGAAATAGTCTAACTCAAATGGATAGTTTGCTAAAATTTGACAATATAACAAAGCCTGTGTAGTTCTTTCGCCAGTTAAGTTTTTTTAAATCCCATGTAATAGGAAACCAGCCTATTGTTATAAACTGGGAATAAATTCAGAATCCGTGGCTGCTATTGAGAAAATACTGTTAAAAGAAAATATGCTAATCGCACTCCTAAACAATACAGTCCAAGGTAGTAGTACAAACTAATACACATTTCTTACGGTTTGGGATCCCCTGAGTGTACTCCCTTATTGCGGAAAGGGTGTTCGATAAACAGCTCGGCCTCACTCTCTCATGCTTCACGTTATTAATCCCCTGGCAACAATTAGATTTATTGATTGTTGTATACACATTAAGTTGTTACCGACCATAAGCTATCAGTATGCGTATACGGTACATTTGTTTCACGGTACACGGTTTTGTAATTCATTAAATTATTCTAGAAATCTTCAGAAAAAGAAAAGTTTGACAGATAAAGAGAGCTGCTGTGGATTATGATGATGATGAATAAGAAAAAACAAAAGGTGCGAAACTACATTAAACATAAAAAAAAATATTTGCAACGCTGTTAGTATTGTTATTTACCAAAAAAAAATGAATTCTACGTAATGACACAAATAGGAGGTAGAAACGAGATTCCAGTCGTCCACGAGTATGTTTTTATTAATTAGGCGCCAATTATACAAGTATGCTCTGATTACATGTCTACTGAGGTATAAAATAACGTAGGAAAATAACATATTGTAGGTACAAAAGTAGTCAAAGATTTCAACAAGAAACAGAATAATACATAGACTTTACACTGAATAACCTTGTTCAATGTATCTACAGTACCTACAATCAATCGATCAAGGCGTTCACTTACACAAGACTTATTGACACGAGAGATTTTGTGAAGGGTGTTCTTGTTCATTGTACCGATACGATACAATAATCTGCTTCAAACTCAGGTTCAAGTATTCTAGTGTATTGACGAGTAAGTATCACAAGTGGAGTGCGCCTGATTGATGTTAATAAAGAATATCAGTTGAGATGACACGCACTATATGGAGGCGTAAGAGGTTTCACTTCATACAACTGCAACAACGTCTCTCAAAGCGAATCGCCGTTTTGTATTCTTTTAGAGAGTCATCATAGGTGTTTCTTTCAATTTGCCTGCGTCAGTCAACAGTCCAATGTGTTAAGGTTGTCAATTGTTAAGCACCTTTTTATTACGTGTGGCAATTCTCTTGGAAATCTTACGCCGTGTGTCGGTCTGTCATGCTTTTAATGACTAAAACCACACGGTGTCCCACATCATCACTTTACTTTTGGCTGCGGTACGGGACACATTTGCAATGTCCACAATCAATCAAGCAGAATTGTTAAGCGTATATGTCTACTGCTAAGGTAAACTGCATCATCGAGAATCTTAAGATTCACCTCGTTTTGGACATTCACAGTAACACATATTATACGAGGCAAGGACGCATTTTATGGCGAACATCAACCACTGCGCCTGCGCTCAGGATCTGTTGCTCCAGAGCATGGCGCAGTGGTCGATTAACATCGCCGTGGTCGCTGAGCCGTACTTAGTCCCGCCCAGGGACGACTGGGTGAAGGACCTAAGCGGCTCAGTGACCATAATTGCGTCGGCCGCCGCCGGTACCCCGACCCTTGAGAGTGTCAGGAAGAGTCAGGGGTGCGTGGCAGCACGGTTCGGGGAGATCGTTGTAGTAGGAGTCTACTTCTCCCCGAGCCGAACTCTCGCCGAGTTCCACAACTCCCTCACGGAGTTGAGTGTCGTCATCGGAAGCCATTCCCTCCCCGTGCTTGTTCTCGGGGACTTCAATGCCAAGAACTTGGCTTGGGGTTCTCGTTACACGGACGTGCGGGATAGAATGGTGGAGGACTGGGCTCTGGAGACAGGCCTGGTCGTCCTAAATCGGGGTTCTGTCCCCACGTGCGTGCGGATGCGGGGCGACTCGGTGGTGGACATCTCGTTCGCCAATCCCCCTCTGTCGCCGCGTGTCGTTGACTGGCGTGTCATGGAGGGGGTGGAGACTTATTCCGACCACCGGTACATCCGGTTCGACGTCTCCACCCAGCCCTCAAGCGCGCCGGTCCTACAGGCCCCGAGTGGTCCGCGAAGGGCGCTGAAGCAGCTGGACCGGGAGCTCCTCCTGGAAGCCTCAATCGTGCAGGCCTGGGTGTCATCACCGGTCAGGCCTGCCGTCATCAACAACGAGGCGGGTTGGTTCCAGGAGGCCATGTCCGAGATTTGCGACGTGGCAATGCCCCAAGTTCGGCCAGGAAGCGCCCGGCGTCAGGTGTACTGGTGGTCGCGTGAGCTGACGTCTCTGCGCGAGGCGTGCGTTGCCGCGCGGCGCCTGTACGCCAGGCGTCGCAGGCTCCGCATCCGCCCTCCGGATGCGGCAGCCATTGAGGCGGAGCTGTACGAGGGATACAGAGCGGCAAAGACCGCCCTCCAAGAGGCTGTCCGGCGGGCCAAGAACCTAGCCCGCGAGGAGATGCTGGAGTCTCTGAACGGAGATCCGTGGGGGCGCCCTTACAAGATGGTGCGGGACAAACTCCGCAACCGGGCCCCCCCGCTGACGCAGAGTCTCCGGCCTGAGCTCGTGGAGGACGTGGTGAGCGCTCTGTTCCCTTCGCGAGGGCAGCATCCTCCCCCGCCTATGGCTCCGCCGCCGCGTGCGGTGCCGGAAGCGGACCACACCGATGACGATGACGACGTTCCGGAGGTGACTGGGGTAGACCTGAGAGTGGCGGTACGCAGGCTGAAAGCCAGAAATACCGCCCCGGGACCCGATGGCTTGCCTGGCAAAGCCTGGGTCCTGGCCTCTGAGGCTCTCGGGCCCCGACTGGAAGGGCTCCTAAGCTCATGCTTGGAGAGAGGCCAGTTTCCGCTTCGTTGGAAGACGGGGAAGCTGGTCCTCATCCGGAAGCCAGGGCGCCCTACGGACTCTCCGTCCGCATACCGGCCCATCGTGTTGCTCGACGAGGTGGGCAAGCTCTTTGAAAGAGTCATTGCCAACCGCCTCGCCGGGCACCTTGCGGGGATGGGGCCGGATCTTGCGGAACACCAGTTTGGTTTCCGCAAGGGGCGCTCGACGGTGGACGCCATCATGCGCGTGAGAGCCCTCACGACGGGGGACGCGGTGTCCCGGGGCGGGGTTGTCTTGGCGGTGTCTCTCGACATCGCCAACGCCTTCAACTCCATGCCCTGGAGCTGCATTGGGGAGGCACTCCGGTATCACCGGGTGCCGACCTACCTTCGTCGTGTGGTCGGGGACTACCTGACGGATAGAGCCGTCATCTACCCTGGTCGAAGCGGAGAATGGAACCGGCGAGAGATGTCGTGCGGTGTTCCACAGGGATCGGTTCTGGGGCCGGCCTTGTGGAACATCGGTTACGACTGGGTGCTGCGCGCCGACCTCCCTACCGGCGTCAGCGTAGTTTGCTACGCTGACGACACGCTGGTACTGGCACAAGGGAAGTCGCACGAGGCGGCGGCCGAAGACATGACGCGCGGGGTTGCGATAGTCGTGGAGAGGATCCGGCAATTGGGACTCGAGGTGGCACTGCACAAGTCCGAGGCCATTTGTTTTCATGGGCCTCGGAATGCGCCACCGTCGGGATCCCTACTGACGGCAGGAGGGGTTTCCATCGGCGTCGGGTCGACGTTGAAGTACCTAGGACTCGTCCTCGACAGCCGGTGGAACTTCGTGGAGCACTTCCGACGTTTGGCTCCAAAACTGGAACGGACAGGGGCTTGAAGGCATTCAAGCGGCTCTTGCCCAACCTGAGGGGTCCAAACGCCTCCTGCCGGAGGCTCTACGCAGGGGTCGTGCGGTCCATGGCCCTTTACGGGGCCCCGGTGTGGGCGCGTTCTTTGAGGCGGCAAGCCGCCCACTACCTGAACGCGCCCCAAAAGGTAATAGCCATAAGGCTAATCCGGGGGTACCGCACGATCTCCGGCGAAGCGGCTAGCCTCCTTGCCGGATTGCCGCCATGGGATCTGCAGGCGATAGTCCTCGCATGCCTGCACGAATGGCGCGCGGAGGCACTACGTCGGGGGGAAACTCCACTGCCGCGGAAAGTTGCCGCTCAGCGGACAGACCTCCGGTGTGATCTCATGGCGACATGGAGAGAGCGACTGTCGCAACCCCGAGCAGGGCACGCCACCATAGTGGCGATAAGTCCCCTCTTTGAGGAGTGGCTAGAGAGGCGCCACGGCGCCCTCACCTACCGCCTGACGCAGGTCCTCACCGGACACGGTTGTTTCGGGAGGTTCCTGCACCGAATCGGGCGGCAGGAAACGCCTGGGTGTTTCCACTGCGAGGATCGTCCGGAGGACACGGTGGAGCACACCGTGGAGTTCTGCCCCGCTTGGGCGGAGCACCGCCGTGTCCTCGTAGCGGCGATTGGCGGCGGCGATCTCTCGCGTCCGGCCTTGGTTCAAGCCATGGTCCGGAGCGAGAGGGAATGGGAAGCCGTCACCTCCTTCTGCGAAGCAGTCATGCTAGTGAAGGAGGTGGCGGGACGTGAGAGGGAAAGAACCTCACGTCCCAGTCGCCGCGGGAGACGCCCTGGGCGTCGGGGGTCACGTGGTGGCTCCCGGCCACCGTAGGCGCGGACCTGTGGACGGCGAGTTATGGGCTAGCTCGCCGTCCAGCAGTCTTATGACGACAGGCCGTGTCGACGGCGCGTTCGTGTTCCACGCGCGCCTCAAAGAGATGTCAGCAAATAAGTAGGGGTCCGCAAGGGCCGATGCCTGCCAGGGCTGCGGGACTGTTCGAAAGAGATACCGTGGCCCTGGAACACAAAGGGCAAAGAAGGAACATGGATGGGTTTTAATCAGTACAAGTCTGACACTCCCTTCCGCTCCGCCCAGAGTGGGGGGGGTCATTTGATGATTTCCCATCCGGAAAAAAAAAAAAAAAAAAAAAGGACGCATTTTATCGCATGTTCAAAAATGGTCCTACTGTACCATTTTTTGTTCACTGCTGTTACGTTGTTCATAATAATACAAATACGAGTATCATGAGATGTTTTGTTTACGTTTGACTTTGATAACACTATTAACATTTATCAATGATAGTAATCGCTCACGTATCAATTCTAACTGACTGTTCTTGTTGGCTGTTTGCTTACTGTGTTTATTGCAATCTAAATACTGTACGAAGACAACGTCTTGATATTGGATATTTTAAAGATTAGCCGTGTATGACTTTTATTTTGTGGGTGGGTAGCTAAAAAAAAAAACATTTTTCTTACTTGGAAAAAAAAATTGCCGTGCACAGTGATTTTCCGCTGGAAATCGCTTCGTGTGTTCTCCCTCCGTAGAACTTCTATTTTGCGATAAGGTAACTGCGGCCTTACGTCGAACTCGTTTACAAAAAAGAACATTTTTAATGACATTTTCTTTTACTCTTTTTTATCAAAAGTTAGGGAAGTATTTTGGCCGAATTTCGCTGTTACTTAACCCTGTCTTCGTGTTTGCTTAATTAGACGGGAATGTAAATTAGGCTACGGTTTTTTTTGTTGCAATTAGTTTGTTTTACGCGTTGCTGTTGGAATACTAATCAGTGCCGTTCAGTTTAACACTGACCGCTTTAATGACGTACTTACTACTGCCACTGAAATATTACTGCTAATATCGCCAACATAAATGTAGTCGTAATGTCTTCACTTACCCCCGACCGTGATAACATCATAACCATAAAATGTCGCTTTTTCTTTATGGACCTCACATTGAATGTTGCCAACTATCTGCTCTGAAACTTAGAGTTAAGCGTTATTACAGTTATTACTTGTGATATAATATTATTGTAGGACAATGCGATGAGAAGAGGGATAATTACAATTTGTTTGTTCATCAGTCTGATTTTTGTTCAGGTTAATATGTTGTTAATGTTTGCGAACTATCAGGTTTAGTAAAAACATACCTTGCCGTTTTGTTTAGCGTTATATTCATGACTTATAATAAAACATTCATATTATATCCATGTTTGCAAAGCTAAAGGAAGTAAGGGAAAAATAGGTAGTTATAGGTGAAAGTCTTTCCAATTATGTGTTAGTTTTACGATTGACCTCCAGAAATGAGACAAGTTTGGTAGTTACCGTTGAGTAGTTTGCTACGTTTGTTGTTATGTGTCTTTTGCTTCTCTTCTTCTAAGTGTATCGATGGGAAAAAGTTCAATTGTGTTTAACCCAAACTTCAACCACACGAACTCCGCTCACTTACGCCGTGAATAGATCATTAAGTGTGCAAGTGACAGGGTATGCTGGAAGGTGCCATTTACCGTGGGGAACCCCGCATACTCACTTGAGATCTGAGCCGTCTATGAACCCTCATCTGTAGAGGTGGTATTTGCTCCGGCTGACTTGGGTTCGAAATGTGTCTGTGCTGGGGGGCAGAAAGAATATGCTACCGATGGTTGGTAACTTCCATGCTTTCAATTCAATAATTCATTATTCGTTGATGAAATTGTGAGTATCTCCATTTAATTTGATTTTAGTCAGAAACGAGTTTACATTAGTAAAATTGTTCAAGATAGCTCTCCGCAGCAGCTCCGTGTTCCAGAGACACATTATAACGCTGTATTATTCAGCTGTGGTTAATACGCAAGATTTAGAATTGTATAAATATTAGATAGCTAGCTAAGCCGTTTTTGTTGAGATTCACGTTCACGGGATCTCGTCCTCGGTCTGGAAAATTCATAACTTGAAAACCATAAATTAATATTTTGCTTCAGTAGGTAAATACTTTAACATTATTGTTTTGCGTTAATGGTTCCTCAGCTGAATCATGTAGCATAAAGGTCCCGCTAGTTTGACGTCAAACAGGCGGGACCAGGGACGTCTTGACATACTTCCTTTACCGTTTTTTAGAGGTACAAATGTCTTATTTAGGGTACAAATAGTACAAATGTAAAACAAACACTTTAATGTGATACATTTTAAATTGGGGACTGGAACCCGTCATCTTGACGCTCACGAAGTAGGTAGTAGGTACTTATTTATGTTAACATTTCACAGTTGCGTAAACAATAACAATACAACAAGTTGCTATTTCTTCAGCACGATAATGCGACACAAATATCCACAAAATTACTGTCTTACTTTTCAAACAAACTTTCATGGAATCTGTGAATTTTCTTTTTTAAAAAATCCTCTACCCGTGCTGAGTAGGTAATCAACGAGATTTCTTGAAGCCATTTATCCTCTACCTACATACATAAAATACATTAGGATGGGTCCATTTTCTCGAGTCACCCCGAACTAATTTCTTTTGTCAATTTCTCACGATCACCCGAAGGTTAACCTTTTGAACGCCAGAGCATAAACGCACGCGCGTGCCCTCCACGCCAAGCCTCAATTTCACCTACCATTTTGTCATGTATTTAGGTCGTTTAGTGTACATGGCACGAGCTTGCTTTTCACGTATATGTGACATTGGCGTTCAAAAGGTTAACTACGGTCTAGACAGAGTAACGTGGGATGTTAATAATAATTAGTAAGGTCAGACTTATTAAAGAAATTATTTTATCAGCGACTTAATTTGAAATATATTTAAAGTTATTTAATTTTTCTTGGTCAAAGCATTCACCATTTCTCACGCATTGTTAGAAATAACAGGATAATATTAACAAACTAATCTTATTACAGATCATTCGAAAAACTTTGTCTCGGTAGCTATCTCTTTTGTTATAAAGGATATTCGCTCCAATATTTAATGTTATAGCACTGAGAATGGTTTCAGCTCCGAAAGTCTATTCTGTTTAATCATGCAGTAATTAAATAAAGTTAAATGAACCATTGAAGTTGCAGCGTTAAAGGAAATTGCTTGAACGTTTGAAATAATTCGAGTTCGTTACTGTACAGTTAAATGATCGTCGCTATGTAGTAAAAATTAAATGGATCATAAACGTGTGTTTTTATCTGTTTTATGAACTTACACGTGTAAGACAAGTCTTTAGAGTAATTATAATAATAATATCATTCGCAGCACTTAGATAGCGGTAGGTATCGTAAATCAAACAATTGATTTTACGAGTTGTTTCCAACGGTGCGGCCAGTGCGATCAGTTTATTGTTGCAGTACACGTGTTGTAGTCATTTACAAACTACACTACCAGTTTTACTTTGATCGTGGTATTTATGGAATTAGAACATGAATATAATTAGCAATACGGATTTCACCATCAATTCATTAGATACTAAAATGACATGGCCACACAACCTTATATCACAGTATCCAATGTATTTCTGAGGGAATTGCTACAACCCAACAACTCATTTACGTTTGTACAAAGTAGAACCAAATTACAACAATTATATTATCTTCATCGCGCTGTCTCCTCATCTCACTGTGTCGTGGTGCTACGTAAACTTTATTGCTTACGTTAGCGCTGCCTCTCAGAGCATTACCGACAAGGGTGACATTCCAGACTCTTCAAAGACTGTATGTAATTTGTTGTGGCTATGTACCAGGCAAAGTTAGGATTTAAACTATTTAGTTAAAATGTGCCAGGAAAACTTTAGCGCTTGCTCCAACGCACTGAAAACCGTGAAATCTCATCAAAGATATTTTGCTTCAGAAGTCAGTGTAATGATGAAATACCTTTTATTGATACAAACTTGTACCTAGTTTAAGTGATTCTCATTTGTGAAGTGTGTAATTTATTGAGCAGCATTAGTTTTTATGTGCGAGCGGAATATTGTACCTGTTGTTATTATCCTGATCGTTACCCGATAACCACATTGCATTCTAGAGACTATTGGTTTGGACCGGCAACGTACACACACATTACTTTGATCCTAAGTAGGTACATACAGTACCGACCCTTAAAATAATTCTATGAGAACATTGTTTCTTAAGGTAATATTTAGCTTCGTAAATAAACTTCGCATATTTGTCTAGGCTGTTTATCTAGGCAGAAAATTATGTGTTTAATAATTAGATACACATCCCGCCGTGATTATGTAATAATGCTTATGCAAACAGTGTGAAACGCAAATGTTTTCCATTATTCAACGAAATTATAATGAGTCTAGTTGGCATAAATGGGATGACCGTCGCGTTGTAACAATGTTTTTATGTTGAGGTGTTACATGAATAACCACATCGCCACCTGCCTGCAGTTCGTTGTTAGACCTTACCTTCTTTAAAAGTACTGCTTAAGCTGCATTCCCTAAATGTCTATTTGTATGGTCCGAGAAGCTTACTCTGTATGTGAAGGAATAAGTGGTGCAGTATTAACATCCGATTGTCTATGACAGTTGACCAACAAAATATTCTTGGTGGGCAGTGAGCATTCACATCATTGAAAACAATCGATATAGGAGCGTGTGGCTAAATAATAACAGCCGCTCGGGTCGATCTTTTGGTTAAGCCGCGCTTGCATATGTTGTTCCGTGGATGGGTGACCACCCATTACATATCGAGTTTATACGGACCTCGAAAAGCACGTTAAGCCCTTGGTCCCGGCTGTCATTCGTAGATCTTTGAAAGTCGTTATAGGTATTCAGTGGCTCGAAAGTCTGACAACCAGTCTTACTAAAGGGTACTGTATTAGCTAGTACTATTTGGTTTGTGAAGGTCATATAGGCAGTCGCTCCATGTAAAATACTGGTATTCAGCTGCATCTGGTTAAATTGGAAGCTGACCTGTTGGGAAAGGCTAAGCAGATGATGACATTCAATTGAAATAATAATTTAACCTACAAACGCAGGACGTGTCGGTAATCTGCTATAAGTTCAACGTAATTCCACGAAATGAGCCAGGAATAACGCATTACATAAATTACAGGAAATCTCAGTTATATAAATAATGTATGCCACAAGCGAAACTCGTAGTAGTACTTAATTTGAGAAAACTACACATTGTATGAAATGAAAACAACCCCTTGGGACAGCAGTGTTCAGTATCTCTCCAACTTTGTACTGTATGTACAATTGTACAGCAGTGAACCGGGAGAATCTGTATTAACCACGACTTAGTTCAAATACAACAGAACAGTCGACTTCAAAACAGTATAATCGTCTGACATCTGTAACTAGGTACTAGTTGTAATTAATGTTTACCATTGTTAGCTGCATATTGTGTGTAAATGTGATGATAAGTTGTGTCGTTAATTGGTCGCATGGTTTGGAGTGTTTAAAGGGTGCAAAATACCCTTTAAGCAGTCCAAACCAGGTCACTACAATCGTGAATTATGCTATTTTAGTTTTGAGTTACTTTAAATCAGAACGGTTTCCAAAAATGAAGTCTGTTTGTATAATTGTGTTAAACTTTAGATATCACACATGCGACGCGGTACGATACATCCCCTCGACCACAAATCGTTATGCTGTGTAAATAGATAGTACAAGACGAGATTGGTGCGGAGGAGCTTGGACCGACGCCTTAAGACGACGGAATACATTATGCATGGAGTGTTAAGTGCTGCTCCTTGTGAATGAACTCCTTGTAAACGTTAGTTAGGTTGACGCCATCTACAAGGATAAGTGGTAATTACCAATGATATTTATAAACTATAGATACGTTGCCCGAGCTATGTAATGGTAACAATAAAGTAATTACCGGACCTCCATTTAGTCGCGCACAAACCAGTGCCGCGGCTGTACGTGACATTAAAATAACTTGTGTAAATAACTTCCTCAAATTAAAAAAAATGCCCTTCTGTGTTTTTATTAAATGTAAAAATTATACTGCAACTGTGAAAGATAAAAAAGTCATTTCATGCGTAAGTATCAAGAAAAATGTATTTTATTTTATTTTTTTCGATGCCCTCTAATGGCGGCTGGCGCCTGAAGTAAGTCACGTGCCATACGCGCTCGGCCAATGAGCATGCACCACAAAATGACAACGTTATTAAAGAAATATATTTATCTCTCTCTAACAACAGGAATTCCGTAGATGACATTTAATTTTCTTTCCCTTTCTTCGTGCGTCTAAGCAGCGATATAGTACTAGATAGTATTTACGCTGTTTTCGAGTGCCGTGATGTTCATGCATGACGCGTCTATTTATATTACGTTTTTGGTATTTACCATATTCTAGGCCTTACTACACAATAATTTTATTACCCAACTAGCTACCCAGCTTATGATGCATGTGTTCGAGTGCCTGAAATTGATTCAGCAACAGAACTATGTTATCTTATTTCCGTATAAAAGAAGAACGTTTTTGTGAACTTTTGATCGAACCAATAAAATTTTCGTATTTTTTGTTAAGATAAGAGAGACTAATAGATTCCTAGATAGATTTAAATCCTTCTGTTTATCATTATACAACATTGTTTGTCCAACATTTCAATGGCTCAGCTTAAAGCAATGTTTCGCTGTTTTCTTTCTAGCTGAAGTAAACAACATAAACTTGTTTTTGATATGGAAAGAAAAATTCGAGTGCGAGCAGGGTTTGAACCTGCGACCTTCCGATTTCTGCACCGGACGTCCTAACCAACTAGACCATCGCACCTTGCTCATAGCTCTCGATATTTTCGTTCCATTAATAACGACTAACGGTGACGAAACAAATCAAAAACAGCTGTAGTTCCCTACGCAGGGTTTGCGTATAAAACATATTTAAAAAACATAAACTTGTTTGGAAACTAAGTAAAATCAGTCCCTGAAACAAGATATTACTATTTTAAATTTCTAAGTGTACTAATCTGGATTACAATTATAAATTCATAAGTGTACTTCTCTGAATAAAGTTCCAAGTAATTGAAACTAGTTTGTTATAGTTGGTCTGTTGAGAGTCTTAAATTAAATCAGAAAGAGCTTGAAGTGTATGAAGCCTGACCCACGAATAACACCTATATTAATCGATAGTTGGTATCAATACAAACAAGTTTTGTTTGAGACAAAATCTTCGAAAGTGTCATGTTTCTGAGATATGAGCTAAAAAGTTAAAGTCCATTCACTGATGGCATCTTCATCACTTTAGATCTGTCTAAAAGATTATTGAACTTGTTCTGAAAGCAAAAAATGAAGCTACATAGAGACACAAACAATAACAACACGAGCACGCAATAATGACACTAACACAGGTGTGTGTATTTACGTATGTACATCGGATCCGTGTCATCAGCATATCTACCCTCAGTCGGACAGCGAGGTTGCGTCGAATGTGTTCCCTTTTTGAATCTTGAAAAAGAATTTGACGCTCAACCCTACCGTGGAAATCTCTTTGGTAACGTTAACACTATGAAAATTCACTCTTTTGAGCAAAAGTTCCAGTCCCTCTGTTTGGAAAGATACATACTGATATCAAGATACTGAGGCAAGACCGCGTGTCTATATATCTTGAAACACTGATCGTCAAACACGTGCATTTTAAACATTTATTTTATTAGGTCAAGTCCTTAACATCTCACCTATTAGCACATCCATGACGTTTACACAGCTTCTCATACTTAACGTGACCCTCTGGTTTATGACGACGGTCGACGGCTCGAGCATCCTGCCACTCTCGCCAGGTAATACCTTATACATTCACGTTAACCTGAAAAGATTAACCTGTGTTCCTACACAATCCTAATTAAGGTAGAATTAAACTGGTTAATGCTGTGTAAGTACGGTATTATTAAAGCTTGTTTGTTTAAGTAGATAGTTTCAAGTGGAGATCCAAAAGATATCAGTAGATAAGTGCAAACATAGAATAGGTACTGTTCGTTGTAGGGAACAAACTTTAAAATAATAGTCTGAAACTTGTTGACTTGACTTGGGTTTAAATGTATGTTCAAAAACACAGAAAGTATTACAATTACTTATATATAAATTAGGGAGCACCGAATGTACTGTGCCGTCGATTGTAAGGTAAGATGGCGGTCGAGCAAGTGTCCGAGGCGGCCATGTTCCCGCGGGTCGCGTGGCGGTGTTGTTACGGTCACGCCATTGGTTATCGTGTTACTACGTCATGGTGAAGGGCCGCGATTGGCCGCTACTGCTGTTAATGGTGTTGCCAGACAGTTGAAGTTCGGAAACACAAACGGCGTCAATAGGTACCAATAATAATACCACTGATTTTTCCTGCCTGGTTTATATTTTTGCTAGGTACCAATGTTATAAAGAGAAATACAGATTATATCGCAAAGATAAATGTGTTTCTCAATATCATATCATATTTAAATATAACAATGAAAATGTCTGCCTCAGACCCGTAGTGTCACCATATTGCGAGTCTGAGGTAAACTTAGTTTTTTTTTGATATTACACTTTTACATTCTTTCTTTATCGTGCGGTTAGCACCTAACCTGGTGTCAGAGTTTTATGCTTTTACATTATTCCGCAAATTATTTCCAAAGACTTGTAAAAAATGAAGCGCTGACACTATTATAACTTTCATTCGACTTGTTAGTAGGAAAGTGGTTACATCTTAAACGCTATTGTTTAGCGCTGTCTCCTTATCGTTTCCTTAATGAACGACTAACTTCAACAACGGCTGCATTGTGCTCGTTCACTTCAACTCTTACAAAGGACTCGTTTCTCTATAATGTGCCGTGAGAACAACACTGCTAAACGTTGTTGCTGGAGCCTGACACCCACTCTATTAGGCACCGCAGTTAGTACTGCGGTAAAAACAAGAACAAAAAAGTGGGTTCTCCAAAGTAATCTTTGGAGAACCCACTTTTTTGTTCTTGTTTTTATTTATCCCGTCGAGAACTTTATGCAAATCTACGGCTAGTTGGCGACTATTACACTACATTGACAAAGTTTTTGTACAGCGAAACTTTTAATGATTGATATTCAAAAATGTTTTGTGCCAGTTTTTATAATGAACATCAAATATAGTGACGCCGTTGAAGTAGCAGAGTTCTGGTCAAAGCTTATCGAAAGGAATTTTCGACACGACGAAGAAAATTAGTGTCGTGTAAATCTTTGAAGTTATAGTTAGCCTATTAATATTCATGCATTGCAGTTTGTAACAGTTAAAGAGTTTATGTTGTGAAGAGTAACACACTTTCATTGCAAATGTATTTGAATTTAACTAGGGTGTGATTGGGAATAAGCATAATACTACGATAAGGTACCTAACTTGACGAGGAAGCAACCACGGTTTCGACACGTAGCAGATTGGATGGATGCCAAGTGCGCAATATTTATAGCGATACTACAAAGACACGTGATTTTGATCGTATTTAATTTACTCACGAACACATTTTTTTTAACTCTGCCCCGTGATGAATTACTCCTGTATCGAGGGTGCGTTTACAAACATTTAAACTCATATACACAAACAGCCAGACCCGGAACAGCCTGGTAGGCCATCCAAATATTTGTTCCGTGCGGGAACCAAACCCGCGACACACAGCACAGCAGGCAGTCGCTATGCCAACTGCGCCGTCAAATTGGAGATGCAATGCAAATGAGATCACGGTTTACAAAACCAGTGAGGTAGTTCACCGTCGCCTGCAAAAGCTCTACAACATTTTCAAACAACAAAGCTATCTGCGGTAACAGATGACACTCGGCCCCATTACACGGTATCAATAAAATTAAAATGAGCAGGGTTTTGTAACGATATGCAAATTGTAGCTCGTTCACGTGACCATTACGCTAGTCACTGAGTGCTGGGTCGGCAGAATGAGCGCTGTGTATAATATGTTACTGGGGCACGGTGGCCGTAAACGGGACGCGTCCAGCGTCAACAGCCTTTTTTTCTCGCCCACGTGTAAGCTTTACGACACGTGTTGTGTGCTGAAATATGAGGGGAATATTAGTTGGTCTAAATGGTGCCTCGGTTTAATATATTTAAGAACCTACTTTGCCAAATACTGTATGACGTATATCTCGCCGCGTTGCTGGATGCTTTAATTGCTGAAATAAAAGCAAACATTAAATATGACGTCCTTCAGAGCGGGAACATGAATGTGCACAACCGCTGTCTGTGAACTCTAGGCTCATAATGCTGTTGTTAATATTTTTATATTTCTGAAATAAATTATCTTCCTGCTCGATTAGTAGATATAACAAGATAGCATTTTATAACACAGTTTCTAGTATTAAATCAAAGGGTGATAAATGATAACTTCCATAACCAAGAGAGTTTGCATTGTACTTGTCAAAGTTCCATGAAAAGTTCGTGTCGGTTACTAACACTAAGTTAGTAAGATTGAGCCTACACGAGCGCAAATCAAACAAAAACGTTGAATCAATTCAAGAGAAGCAACAAAAAGTTCCATGAATAATGAAAGATGTTATTGTAGAATTATTTCAGTGATATTTAAGAATTTCATTTTATTTCTACAAAACTTCAGGGTAATCTGTAAGACCAAGTAAAGTATACATTGTGATTTATAATTTCGTATTCATTCAAATTTTGTGTATCACAGAGGATGCTGGCTTTAACGAAACTTTTTTTGCGCAATAAAAAATAGCAAAGCTGTTTTATAGCATAATACGAGTATCACACCTGTAATCTCCGAAGGGTTATGTTAAAACTGCTTAATGTTATCTGTTTTTTTTTTTATTTTTTTTTTTTTATCCCAAAAGACGATAATTTAGATTTTAACTACTTGACGGAATCTTAGCTTGTACTGTCCCACTGCTGGGCAAAGGCCTCCCAAAATTCCTTCCATGAGCTCTTTTCTCGTGCCTCCTCGAACCAGCCCTCGCGGTACTGATCGTCTCGCCACCTCTTTCTGGGCCGGCCTCGGCGGCGCTGTCCGTCTTCCGGCAACCATCGTGTGGAGACTTTTGTCCAGTGGTGACCCGCCCAATCCGATTTTAGGCTATCAGCCTTCTTGCTAACGTAATCTTATTAGATATAGTTAAATTTTATTCAGTCTTTTTGCGCTTAATTCTTTCCAATTAAGTTCAAGAAATTCGTTGAATTTCACCTCTTCGCATCACTATTTAATTTAGCCTCAATTCGTGCTCGTGAACAGTTTCCACTAGATTACTCAAGGTGTTCAGGGTTTATTTGTTCTGTTCAACTCGACTACAGCATTCAGTTTGGTGCACCTCGAGATAAGTTTAGCTCACCTAGTACAGTTTGTATAGTTGGTGCAATTTATTGTTGTAGTTGGACTTTGTACATGTTTACAGTCATGTAAGCCGTTACTGGATTTCAAAAATAGTTTTACAAATATTTTTTTGTAACCTTCCTCAATATGTCAAAAGCAAAGCCATTGGATTGTGACAAAATGGAGCGAAGGTACCTGCAGTGAGATCAATCAAGTCGATTAGGACCTGTCTGTCAGATGAAGTAACTGGATTTATGCGGAAAAATCCAATCGCCTTTGATATATTCGTTTGGAACTAATTCTCATCTGAGTTTCGCTGGATTAGAGACTATTCAGCTTTTGGACGTTTTTATAGGATTAAAATTAAAACCAGAAAAGCTAAACAAACTGGAGCTTGTCACGAAAATACAAAATAAACTGTAATATCTTTAATTATTTTATTCGTACCACGGACCAAAACGTTCATAATCAAGACCTTGCGCGCTCTTTACTAAGAGATATCTTATTTTCTCGAAACAAAATTAAGGCTGTAATACCTACAAGCGCCTAGGAGCGACGTCGTCAAGCCACACCGTGTGGAGAAGAGAATTGTCTGAAACTACTAATAAGTAAATGGAATTAACCTTGCCGTGTTCAACTGTTCATGTCGTAATATTCAATGAGGATATACTAATTAATGGATTTTTGTGAAAAAACGTTTTTATTTTCGGTATTTTAGCGGTGGAACTAATTTTTATAATGTTGGATTTTTTATAATATCTTGCTGCTTTTATGATTTTTAAATTTCTTGAAACCTGCAAAGTCTAGATTAAACATACAATATTCTGTATCTCTAACTAGACGATATCGCACCCCGAGGCAGACGTACGTTTAATAAAGTTACAAAGTTTAATCCACTGCGTCCACTTGTTCATTCAAATTGAATATAAACTTTTTCATGTATAATGTAAATATATTTAATAAATATTTGTAGTCGGGTTTAAACTTATTAAAAAAAAAAAATATATTATAGAACATGAACCATTAATGCTACTGAAACTGTTTGGCAAAGTGAATGTGCTAAAAAATAAACTCGGCACCTTCTGCGCTTGTTTAAAACAAAATGAACTGGTAAAAATATCCTATTTTACCGAAATATTAAATTACTTTTCCTTGCAATATTTTTCAATAGAAGGATTATGCATTGTAGAGTGGGAAATGGATCGCACTGGGCAAGGATTTATGTCAAAGTTTAAAATTGAGTTTATTCAGACTTATTCTAAATTCTTGATTCCTTCTTTGGAATATTTGTACGTCCATTAGTGATTTTTGAGAGGTTCTATAGGTTTCAGCTTCACATCGCATTGTTTATAGAAATGAGAAAATAATAAAATGACCAACAAAGATACAATCAATTCAATACAATTGTTTGATTAATTTCTATTAATATTAAATAAGAGTACTCACGAATTAATGGAAACCAATCGAGGGGTTTATTGAAACAAGAATTTACATTGAAGTTCATTACGTTTACAAATGTATTTGTGGTAGTAAAATCACTTCGATTCCTTTAATCCATTGATCCCACAGAGGATATACAATTTACAACTGTATTTGGTAACGGATTTTCCCTTTAACCATCAGTTGTAATACCCGCATAATGGCATGCACGGCATAAATAGTTTTGTTTTAGAGAGGTGTGTGAGGATTAACAATGTCATTTAGTGTCCAACTAATCCTACCGAATTTGAAAAACTTTCCGAGCACAATAAAAGCAAATTCTCTTTTAGATTCATATTTTCATGTTAAACTTTGGTCATTAACAAAAGTGATATTTCTTTATAATCTAATGTGAAAATTATGCTTTGATTTCTATTGTTATTCCCAGAATTCTTTATGATGAAAAGGAAAACCTTCAGATTCTAAAATTGTTGATTACAAACGATTTATATCTTTTGATTATTGGCCAAATGGGAGGTTGCGTAACAAAAGACTTGCTATCAAGAGCAGGGGAAGGTTATTTCGAACAAGCTCAACCTTATTTGCTCATTTTAACCCTGTTTTTTTGCCAAGCGGTTTTAGAGCCTAGAAAATTGTTTAGCTGTTATTTATTTATTTATTCAGTAGTACACGTACATTTCATCCATTTAAGTTGGCGCCAACATAAACTCATTAGAGTTTTACCGTGCACCGAAATCATCGACTACATAATTTAGAGAGTAGGTACTTAGTTAAAAAGAAACTACAACTAAAAATTACCGCGGGTATTAGGCGAAATAATATCTAATTCTCGTACTGACGAGCGAACCTCGGTGACTAATCCGACCGTCCATGTTATTTTTGTTTTATCTGCTTTTATGTTAAAGCCCATTTTTTTTGTCCGTTGACCTAAATAACTAAGGACAAGGGAGATTAAGAGAACTGGGAGTATGGTTGTATTTATGGTTTAACTGTTGCTCTAAAATTGATTTCACAACAAAACAAAACTTTATAATCCCCTGTAACGTTTATAAAAGTGATCCAATCCTTGTTCAATTCAAAAGATGTTTTTTAAGATCTTTCGTGATAAAATTGCAGTAGATCTGTACCAATAATAGTTCTTTTCAGCTTTCTAGCAACTCTTTTTCATTAGAATTATTAGGTGATGTGTAATGTATCGTGGCACATTCAAAAGTTTTAATGATGGGGGGAGGAGGGAAGGGAATCGTTTTTTTTTAACACAATTTGCCATCATTATTTTATTAGCAACTGTCATCTTAAGAATTTCCCACTTTTCTGCGCAAATAAACTTTATAATGAAAAACTTTCAAAAACAAAATAGTTGGGGAGTTGGTAATTTGCGTGTTTGCAAACTTCGACTTCTTATGATTTATTAGTATCGCGTGGTGGTTATAAATTGAAATTGTATTATGGGTATAATAATATCATCTTAGCTTGCTAGTTTCGAAGATAAATGTTTCGGTTGATGATCAATCAGTAATGATGCTGGCAGATGTAATTAGTTCGTGTCGAATGTCAATACCTACTCAAAGAACTACTGGTACTATTAGCCTGTATCATCCCACTGTTGGGTAAAGGCCTCTCTCCACGACTTCCATGTTATTCGATCCAGGGTCAATGTTGACCACTGGTCGTTAGTTTTGTCCAGCTCATCCCGCCATCTCCTGCGAGGTCTACCACGTCACCTTGTGTCTATGTCAGGGCTCCACATCGTGATTATTTTTACTCACAGCTCGTCGGGCATGCGGCAGACATGGCCAGCCACTTTAGCTTAGCGGCTTTTTGAGCAACGTCAGTAATATGTGTTTAAAAAAAAAAAAAAAAGTTATATTTCCACATTTGGTCTTAGCAACGTGATTAACTGCCGAGTGCCGCCATCGCTCGCCACTTCATTTACAAACAAAACAAAACAGTTTTACGTAACACAAATGTATGCAAACACTTATAGGTACCATCGCTCCCTCGTCTCATTCAGCGCATTTCTCATGATATTCATAATATGCGGTACCACGATAGAGGCCGCTGTGAAGAAATGCTTCACTAATTAAAATAAAGGAAGAAAGAATGTGGAGCGACACGAGTGAGGTCGTAAGGAAATGCACGCGTAACAACGCTAGTAAAGTTGCTCAGTCATTTTGAATAGACATTATTTAAGTAGGAAGGAACTCAGCTTCTAATTTCAAATAAAAAAAACAAATAAACCTGACTCGTTGGTCTAGTGGTCGCAAGTGCTGATTTAATGGGTTTGATTCCGAGGTCGTATGAAAAATGAAAACTACGTTCGTCAGTAGGGCTTTTGAATTTTCAAACCGTATAATATTGAGAATATTGTTTAACTCAACCAATTTCAATTAAGGTAGGTACTCGGAAAACGTCCCGAAAATTGAAGCTCTGTGTCACCGCAGGTTTCCAAATTTCCCGCCACTTCCCTCAATGTTGCGGCTCCGGAGCTCCGGATCCTGAACTCAACTAACGAGAACGGCTTTCATTTATATTCTTTGTATTTACAGTTACAGTTGATGATATATTTAATTCTTTGACTTTGGGGTCAATTATATCAATTGCCTTGATTTGTAACTTATAAAGAAATGCTTGCAGCAGTGGATTTGGTTGGATACACTCCAACCGAACACACTGCTGCAAGCATTTCTTAGGCCTTAGGGGTGCTATGGCGCGATTACTAAAAACTTTCGTTCTTTTTTTTTCGAAATTTTCCCAATTTTATTCTCAGTCTAAGTGGTTTCTATGGACAAAATCAATAAGGTGCTGCAATAAAAATGGCTGAAATCCGTTAAAAAAAAATGTCGGAAAATGTAAGTCCTCTCCCCCAAGGATACGCAAGACAACAAGACACTTAGAAAAATGTCTCATAATTTTTTATTCAATATATTCGCGGGTTTTTCTGGGATAGTTCAAATATGTTAATTGTCAAATTGGGATTCTAAGAATTTCTTGCAAGAAGCATTTCTTGAACATAAGCGCTTTAACTTTTTCCTAGACCTTAAACCGCTATTATATCACGAAAAATAAATCCTCCCTGGTCTTAGAAAAGCCTCTACTACACTAACCTACGCATCCGTTAGCCACTCGCTTCGGCGAAAAAATACAAAAGGAAAATCCTTAAGTAACTTATTGGTTCTGGAAATTCTTACTCAAAACTTGACCGTATTTCTCCATCATATGTTTTCAGAAAACCCAAAGGCATATTGTAAAACCCATAAAACAACAAACCAAAAAAAGAATGGGTTTTAACCCTTTCATTCATCACAGGGACTTTGAAAAAGGACCCTTGTGACGTCGGGTAGTGTAGCGACTGCAGTACTAGGGAGAAATCCGTGTGTAATCTGAATCGATGGCCACCCTATGTGGTAACGTTTTCTATTTTCCTAAACCAAAAAACTTCACCTCTTTTGCGCCCCTCGACTTACCAGTGAAAAACTATTTCAGTTAACTATTTCGGGCGGCGCGGCATTTCAACGGAAAGTTACTGTGCGGTTACCATTTTAAAGATTTTCACATTTTTTGTGACCTACATTGGTATCGTCGTAGCGACCTTATTTTTACTACAGCTGTATTTTCCATTGTTTTGCAATTAGTTGGTCACCAACATTGGTTTTTCCTGGTATCAAATAATTTCTTCAAAAAGCACTTTTTAGTAAATTAGTCATTCTTAAAAATGTTGTTATTTATGTCGTATAGCCAGGCATTGATATAGAGCAAGACTTCGTTTGTTAATGAGGTACCGCATTGCAATGTTGCGTGTTACAGCTTGTCCTACTCATTTGGCATCGTTCCAGTCTGTGGCTTCAGTTAAAAATGTCGGCAATTAGGTTAATATAAAACGCCTCAGCTAGCATGAGAAGTGAAATACAGGACTTTTATTGTAATTTTCAATTACTTAGGTAACGATAATAGCAGAGAATCATAGAATCGAAAGTTATAATGATAGTATGTAGTGTAGACCAAGGTAGACTATTGTTGTCTGAAGCAATGATAAGTAAAAGTTTTTACAGCAAGGAAATTAAAATATCTAATACCTATAATATTACATGTATGTCGGGTTGTCAGGATTTATTTCGTTAGGCTACATCATGTGGGCAGACGATGGGTTACGTGCAATGAAAATACACTGGTGCAATACACTGTTTCTATTAAACTAACAAATTACTTGAAATTACAATTTAACACAATAACACGAGGCACAATGAATCGGGTACAGTTCCGGGCATCTCAACTCCGCTGTAATCAGACACTCAATGTCGTCCTTGCCTCGAGCTGTAAACGTCACAGCTCTGTAGAAGCACGTTGTGGTGTGGGTAGACTTGTAAGTAGGTTGCGTGATGTCACCACTGGCGCGCTTGTGATTCATTTTATGTCCGTACCAATGACTGGATCCGACATGTATAATACTAATATCTAATACCTTGCCTTTGTAAAGTATGAACACAAAGTAAATGATAAGTTCTTAATTATTTTTTTTTATATTCTGTACTTTTGCTGCGCTTTTGCTTTAAGTAATCAAAAAACAAACCCGTCCATTAGTACACATTTTCCTAAGACATGAGCTAACCAGTTTCAAAGGCTTTTGTGAAGTTCTTCTATCCAACCAACTTCTATCTAGCCAACGAAAGTAAGGTCACAGTTGATTCTAGACTTAAGATATCTGAAAAACTTGCTGAGTAACTTAGAACGGTTTCTAACTTACTCAAGTGGTGCTATCTATAAGATCGTGAAGTTGTGGATCAAATGTAATGTGCAGTCCTACTTACTCGTACGAACGTAACTTGATAATAATTTGATGTCCAGCCTACTTTTATTAGACTCTGCGGTAATCATTATAGGTAATAAAGCTATCGCTAAGGTACTCTTTCATAACATAACATCACGCTGGTTTTTTCAGAAGGTTAGGCAGAATTGAACCTGAAGGGCACCCACATAATATGATAGAATGTAATTGCTCTCTACATTACACTGGTATTTAAATTCCCAACAAGCTAAGTTTCTATCAAGCCTCCAGCCATTCAAGTCAAAAGGGTGAGCCCGGCTGCGTAAAGCTGGTAGTAGAAAGCACATATTCTGTTTACGAGCATAACACGAAGATCAGCCATTACTCACGCCGCCATATTTGAAAAACTTGTGAATATTATTATTCCATTGACAAGAGCTTGGCAACAAGAAATCTGTTATTGATAAAATTACGGTAAGCCAATTAGTACAACCATCGTCGCGTTTGTGTGTTGTGATGTGACTGAACTCAGATGTGGAGTGTTAATTGTGTACTTATGTCAAAATGTTATTCTGCCTCGTAGTTCAAAATAATGGGGATATTTTTGTATGGCGCCTAATTAATTTATTCAGTGATATAAAAGAGGATGCGGTAAGGTAGCCCATGAAATTTAATTTTCTTACGTTTTTTCAATTTGCAGGTCAGTATGTTGAACAAAATATGATTCGCGACCATATCACATTTGTATTTACAGAATTATAATCATTAAAACCATCAATACAATCCTATAAGTTCATTTAATCCCATACAATGTACAAATAATATTTCATGAAAAAGTGCCTGTTAATTAACGTAAGAAAATTTTAATTTCGCGGGTTACCCTGGCGTTTCCAGCTTGAGAAGTTTCTAATCCGTCAGTTTTTTTTGTAATGTTGCATTAAAATCTTTCGGTAATTATATTGGTACCTCTATGATATAGATTTACTTTGTTAAGAAAGTAATAGAAACAATTAATAATAGCTACGTAAAAAAAAGATTTAATTACCCAACCATGCCAATTTGTACACAACTAAAAAGCGTCACTTTTTTGACAGTGAGAGCAACACGCTGAAATGGGCGAAATGTCGAGTTCTGCCAATGACGGGTACAATTCGTGCTCCGTTTATAGCGAGGCAATCTTAAAAGAAGCCCTTCACGATGTTTTTTTATCATCCATAATGATTCGGGATGTCTCTGCACCATTAATAACAGACAAGAGGCTTCTCGACTGCTCGACAAACGACAGTGAACACTTCATTATTTTCAATGAAGACGCCTTTTTATTTCTTCAATAAATGAAGATATTTCATTCCATACAATTCTGTTTGTAGATAATATTTTTTCTTCTCCGTTCTGACTTTTACCTGTACCTATCAACATTATTTTATTTACTTACTAATACTGATAGTGTTAGCCTGTGTCATCCCACTGCTGGGCAAAGGCCTCTCTCCATGACTTCCATATTCTTCGACCCAGGGCGAATGTGGACCACTGGTCGTTACTTTTGTCCCGCTCGTCCCGCCATCTCCTGCGAGGTCTACCGCGTCGCCTTCTGGCTGCGTCAGAGCTCCACATCGTGGAGTATCATCTTACTTATTAGTAAACATCTAATCGTGTAACTATTTAATGTGCCTTTGCTCTACTGTCAATTTAGCAAATATCTGTTACGAGCCTCTATTTTTTCATAGCATCTTATAATAAGTAATGTCACGTTATATCTATATGGAGCATAAATTCTGATAATTATGCATTTTTGCCATGAAATGAAATACTTAAGAATTTTCATTTCGAAATGACTCGTTTGGTTTTATTAGCCGGAGTCGGATTGTGCGGCAGTGATCCAATGAGGCTGATGTCAACAATATGAAAATTTTATGATTATGCTTCCTGGTTTTGGGGGAAGGCAAATAATTGTACCAAACCAGAGTTTATATAGGTCGATACTGCCAAGAAACTTGACTGATAAGGTATATCAGCCTTATTGCTTTTAACTTAACACACTAAAAGGAGTCTGGCGCTTCCTATGTAATCTAGCAGGGTTTTAATTCCATAGGTGAAAAAAATCGAACGGTTATGTTTCCACCTTAAATGCATTTGGGGATATGATGAAAGTTCTTCGACTCCTATAGAAAAGGGAGGATCCTCCGACCAGACGGGTGTTGTCTGGTGGGCTACTGCCCGACATTTGTGTCGCTTTGTACTTGGATAAACTGAAACTATTTCTTGACACTTTGGTTGAAAAGTATAAAGAATGAAGGACTACTCGTTTGCTACGACGTAGTCAACGTGATGATGTCACCGCTACGACCGCTACGCTGTTGAATGTTCGGCGCAGACGTCTATCGTGATGAGTAAAAATATTTAACAATACTGGCTAGCAGTTTCTATAGTCGTATAGTATAAACCTTTCTGAAAGCAAAAAGTATTTCATTTATTTACCTAACGTGAGTGTAACTCTCGTATATTTATGATTTATTTGATATTTCATATTCCTTTTACGTTTTCGTGAGCTCTGTTGGAGGGTATCAAATACGAAATACAATTTAATATTTATTGAAGGGATTTTTATTGACTTGGCAAATACAAGAAAGAAAAACACAAACCCAATACGAAAACAGGTACTCGTTATTCTGTTGAAATGTTATCAAGTTAGGTTTTTTTGCAATAAAAGTGAAGTACTCTTTAAGCGTATCTTAGAACATTTCTATTGCTTTTGCGGTTTTCTCCAAAATTGGGTTTAATTGGACCACGCACTTACATTGATAAAGACATAACATATTTTGATGGTAAAACGTTTACTTTTAGGATACTTACTATACTTTTTTCTTGTAGGGTAAAAGATACAAATTGAAAACTATAACGTTCACTTGTAAGTATTTATGGATGTACGTACCTATTGTATTTTGACATGATGTTTTTTTTTATTGTTTCAGGTAAGAGACAAAACACAACATTATATACCTTCTACACGTGACAACTCAGGCTACTTAGACCTCAATTATAATAGCCACGAGAGTCAGAAAATAAAATATTTTCTAAGAAAGATATCGCAATTCACTGGTCTCACTTTCACACAATTCACTATGGTCTCAACACGATGGGTGCCTAAGGATGAACGGCGTCGCCGCCGCGCCGAGGCTGGCCTAGAAAACGGTGGCGAGATGATTTAGACGCGCATCACGAAGGCTGGTTCGAGGTGGCGCAGGAAAAGAGTACCTGGAAGGATATGGGGGAGGCCTTTGTCCAGCAGTGGGATATACAAGGCTACTGAAAAAAAATACCTACATGATAGGAAACTTCTGACCTCATGCCTTTTCCACCACATTGCTTTTCGAGCCATTAACAGAAAAAAATACTCAATTGATGTGGTATATACTCGGACACGAAACAGCGTGCATATAACAATTACGCAGTACTGTTGGTATATTACTCTCTAATTAAAACAGTTTTTGCATCGGTTCGACAGTTTAATGAATAACGGAACATGTAGGCTTTGGCAGTGGACGGGAGTTTCCTGGACCCACTGACTGACCCACATACACAGCAACTGGGCGTTATAGATTGATATGTACACACAATGTGAAACAGATTTTTTTTGAATTATTGTGAAGCTCAGGAACACATATTAATGTAGTTTTATGCACTCTGTTATTTGGATCAGTGCTAAGGTTTTTTTTTATTCTCTTTGATAAGATTCATGATAGCTGTCTGTTGTAAACAAACTCCACCGCTCTCAAGCATCGTTTCTTTTCAACAATCTTTTATTTTAATTAGCTCGGTCATTTATCGTAAAGTGCTATCAATCTTTTTAAGATGCTTAAGATAATTCTGTCTCTCTGAAAACCTTTCAGATGATTAGTTTTATAGAAGCCGCAGTAAAAATTGTAACGGTGCTCTTAGAGACCGGTTTCCGTCTTTGGCAAGCCTCCAAAGTCTTGGGAGAAATAATTCGGTCTCTGACAGAGGGATGTAGATGCCGTTATCAAAAGCAATTGTCTTGAGTAGCTGTCTTTTAAGATTGATTTCAAATAAAATAAGGTAATTTCGAAGAGTTTGCATTTAAAATGAGATGAAGATGTTACTATCTGCAAAAAAGACTAGTGTACCTTCGGTGTTGAGTTCCGGACGCGGCGGATGATCAGCCAACAGTAGGTTTGATCTTATTGTGTATACGTAAGGTTGAGTGTAAGATAAAACAACCGAGTACTATATACTGATCTAATTTTTATCTACATATTGAACTCTATCGACAGGACCCCAACTAAACGGCGGAGAATCTTAACACCGACTTCTAAATCGACGTCAACGCCATCTAGTTAGGTCATGTGTAACTAATTTTTTGGACTTAGATTTTGGTGAGCGTATTTTGAACACACATGGTTCTTAACACCGGTGTTTTTGTAGTCACTAGTCATTATCATCTGCCTAGCCTTTTTTCAACTATGTTGGGGTGGTCTTCCAGTCTAACTGGATGCAGCTGAATAACAGTATTTCACATGGAGCGACTGCCTATCTGACCTCCACAACACAGTTCGTACTAGGTAATACGAACTGTGTATTACAAAGGGTGTCAGACTTTCGCGCCACTGACTACCTGTAACAACTGTCAAAGATCTACAAATGACAATGAATGCCGGGACCAGCGGCTTAACGTGCTTTCCGAGGCACGGAGGGAACTCGGTATGTAACGGACCAAGTTAGACGAGCGCAGTTTAACCTTAAGATCGACCCGAGCGGCTGTTATTATTTAGCCACGAGCTCGAGTGCGAGCGTACCACGAGCTCGTGTAGTCACTAGTAAAATGCTGAAATATCATTTATTTCCAAAGGAGACACCAATAAGTTATTATTTATTCTACAACTTTATACCCATAAGATACGTTTTATGTTTTCCAATAATGAAGGCATGCTAGTAAATTCAGTACGCGTAGTTCGTTTAACTTGGTGAAGAAACTGTAAAGTTTTCAGTGTTATACGAAATTCGGTAAGCTGAGCGTTGCCAAAACCTTTTCCTTAGTCCTCGTAATATTGTGAAGTGATGTCCTATAAAACGGTAACATTTAAGAAAACTTGTTAACAAGATTGTAACATAGTATAAAAGAGGTTTCGGAAAACAAAAATTCTTTCATATGAAATAGCTTTTACATCACAAAAAATAACAAGACCTGCGGAATAATTTAACAGATTGTTTGATTTCAACAATGGATTTCGTCAAAACTGACTTTAATTTTGGACAATACCCGATCATTATTTGAACAAAATGGCTTTTGTGGAGTCACATCTGTCGTCCTCCCAAACGCTTCGGGCGATTAAATGTGAAATTAATGATGGAACCTTTTTTATTTCGACATTGGAATGATTGAGATGTGGAGGCTTTGATTTAGGCCCTTCGTACACAATGCTACGCAAATCTTCAGTACTAATGTTGTATACCTACGTTCTGCCTCGCGAACAACTTGTAGTGCACGGTCGGTACACACGACATCGAGTCGTAAGAGGCAAATTTCCATATTCGGCCATAGTATGCAAATAGTTTAATGCAAAAGATAGTACTTTTGCATTAAATATACGGCTTCTTCTACTGCTACCCAAGCTTTTTCTGTAAAATGTAATATAGAGTGTTTCTCCACCTTGGAACCAAACCATATCATATAATTATGTAATATCCCGTTTCCTCCGAATAAATATGTCTTTGAATTTAAATATTCAATAATTGCTTCGCAATCCAGAAAATTTAGTCAACATTAGTAGCAGCGATCTCGTAGGGCAAGTAGCGCGCGTCGAATGAACGCAATGTAGGCGACGCATGCTTTTGTGTGAGGTTCTGAATTTATATTGCTGTAGTCGCCTAGGTATTGCGGTAGTCGCCTAGATCCGAAAGACGTCGAATATCGGAGATTTTCGTAGCATTGTGTACGAAGGGCCTAAGATATAAAGGAAATTAAAATTAACTGCAAATGAACGAAGGAAATCATTTGGTATCGGGAAATAATTCGGGCTATTCTGTTTTTGACGTTCATTAACGAATTGTCAGATTTTATTTTGGTTGAAATAAATAATTGCGAAACCCAATTTTATATGTTTTTACATAATTTTACATTGACAATCCATTGCTGTTGTGATGTTAATTTATGAGAAACGATGTTTAACGTTAACACACAACAAACAACTTTTGTGAATAGATTCTGATACGAAGAATGTAGCATTTTTTTTTTTTTTTTTATGGGAAATCATCAATCTCCCACTCTGGGCGGAGCGGAAGGGAGTGTCAGACTTGTACTGACTAAAACCCATCCATGTTCCTTCTTTGCCCTTTGTGTTCCAGGGCCACGGCATCTCTTTCGAACAGTCCCGCAGCCCTGGCAGGCATCGGCCCATGCGGACCCCTACGTGGTTGCTGAAATCTCTTTGAGGCGCGCGTGGAACATGAACGCGCCGTCGACACGGCCTGTCGTCATAAGACGGCCGGACGGCGAGCTAGCCCATAACTCGCCGACCACAGGCCCGCGCCTACGGTGGCCGGGAGCCACCACGTGACCCCCGACGCCCAGGGCGTCTCCAATGTGACTGTCTGTCACGTACTCCTAATTATTAAGTAGATATTTTAGTATTGATTTTTATTTAAAATCATCACACGGTATGGGCCACTTATAAACACATTAAACTTCTATTTTATGGCTTGACAGGCTGGCAAGTGACCGTAATTAATAAAGATTTAGTGAGCTTTCTTCCTTGAATTGTAAAAAATATTGCATCACTTAGAAACGCTTAATGGGAAAGGGACTAGAGAAATCTTAAGAAGAGATAAAAAATTTACGGATTTCTAAAGGATACTAACGCCACATCTGCTGGACAGTCTTGGGTATCGCACGGCCCGGGACCCTTTAAAACAATTGAGACGGTTGCACAAAAAAGAGGCGATTTAAAAAGTATGGGAACATGCCAAGCGTGGGGCTTTTGGAGGCTGGGCCGGAGAAAGCTGGGTGGATTCGGGGCAGTTGATTTAAAATCGCGGAAGGGTCCACACGTGGAGGCTAGTCGAGCTAAGTCAGGTGGTCGGCCTAAAACGGTTAAAATGCTAGGACGTTCTAGGTTAGGTTCATGTAGTTAGCGTAATCTTGGTACCAAGATGGACATGTCCCAGAGGACTGTCGTAAGAGAGCGATTAGTATTTTATAAGTTAAATATAAGTAGTAGCTATATGCCTAATTAAAGTGAGTGACGAGATCCTGAAGGAGACGCTGTAGCGGAGGTGAGACTGGTAATGTGTGCAGTACTCTGTAAGTAGCTGGTAACTAATCCTCCTCAATGAACACGTGGTACTTACCGGGCACGGTTGCTTCGGTGAGTACCTGAATAAAATTGGGCGAGAGGCCACAACAAATTGCCATCATTGTGGAGGCAACCTGGACTCAGCACAGCACACGCTCGAGGAGTGCCCTGCATGGGACTCTGAACGACGGGTCTTGGTAGCCAAGATCGGGCAAGACCTGTCTCTGCCAGCCATAGTTGGGGCTATGCTGGCGGAGTCTGACAACTGGAGGGAGGTGACCTCGTTCTGCGAGACCGTGATGGTTCAAAAGGAGGCTGCCGAGCGGGATCGTGAGAGAGCCGATCCCAATAGGAGAAGAAGTCGTCGGGGAGGCAACCGCCTCGCCGCTTAACACGCCGAAACCCCGCCTGCATTAACTAAAGCAGGTGGGACACTGGGTCACGGGCGTCCAGAGTGGGGACTCTGTGCGCTCACCAAGTGACTTTGGATATGACCGGCAGCACAGTGGTCACGTGCTGCCGTGCACACTTGCACAGCGAGGCTCAGGGGAGATCTCTGCATAGTCGCCCCAGGGATGTGCCTTAAGAGGCGTTGCACAGAGGGGGCTCTGGACAGGTCTTTTAAGAGGAAACGGTGCCTCCTCTCATGTGTGGATGGTGACCACCGGGGTGGTTTTAGTGCGGTAAAAATCCCACACTCCCCGGTCTTATCCCCAAAGACCGGTCGCCTTTTGAAGGTTTCCCCCCGAAAACAAAAAAAAAAAAAAAAAAAAAAAAAAAAAAATGGTTAATATCTTGTAATTTTTTAAATAAGGCATGCAGCTATCGGTCTTGTCAAGTTTAAACATCGCCCGTAAACATCTTTTTTGAGACTTGAATGCTGATTCTTTTTCCGTCGAGTTACCCCAAAATATAAGCCCATAGCGTAGATGGGATTCTACTAAACCATAATACGCTGTAAGTAGAGCATCCGTATATAATGTGAATGAAAGTGTGTGCAAAGCGTATGCGGATATACTAAGTTTTTTACATAAAATCTCAATATGTGTTTTCCAGTTAAGATTTTTATCAATCTGGAGGCCAAGAAATTTTGTAGTGTTAACTTCTTCTATGTTTTCATTGCAATATTGTATGTTAAGGTTCATGCTAGGTAACCGTTGCGTAAAATGTATAGCCTTCGTTTTCTTTAAGTTTATTTTCAAATTGTTTTCCTGCATCCATTGTATAGCTGATTTTAAGGAATTATTAATATCATTCTCATACGTCTCTACGCTTTTACAAGGTATTGTCAAAGTACTGTCATCCGCGAATAGGGTCACCGGTACTTCAATGCATCTAGGTAAGTCATTAATGTATAATATAAAGATAAATGGTCCTAATACGCTTCCCTGCGGTACCCCATATACTACTTCACGCCCTGATGATCGATAAATCTCTTCTATCTTCTTTACGGTATTGATATGTCTAATTTCAGTAATTTGATTTCTATGTCTTAAATATGATTCAATTAAATTAAGGACATTGCCTCTTATGCCATATGTTTCTAACTTTTTTAATAGTGTAGGATAATGTACGTGGTCAAATGCCTGGGTCATATCACAGAATATGCCACACACTGGGTTTCGCTTGTCGATATTGCCAATAACATTATATAAAAAGTCATATATTGCCATGTTGGTAGTCCTATGTAGTCGGAAGCCCTTCTGTTCATCACATAAAATCTTATTTTTTTGAACGAATTCTAACAGTTCTTTATAAATATATTTCTCAAATATTTTTGACATGACTGGAATAAGAGCAATAGGCCGGTAGTTTTCCATTAGATCTCTGTTTTCTTTCTTAAAGAGAGGTTTTATGATAGATGTTTTTAATGCAGAGGGATAGACACCCGCGCTTATACTTAAATTTATGATGTGGCTTAGATGTCCACATATTTCCACTGAAACATGTTTTATTGCTTTACTGGATATATCATCATAGCCTACGCTGCCTGTGTTGTTTAATGACATTATAATTTTATGAATATCTGGTGGTACGCTGGGTGCCATGAACATGGATTTGGTGTTCCAATCGGATTTTAGACTTTTAGGTTTATCGGCAACGTGTATTTGTGGTTGGATTTTATTGATGAAATAGTCATTAAATGCTTCCGAAATTTTCTGGGGACATGTTTCTAAATGGTTATCTAATTTGATTTTATGTATACTATGTTTAGGTAAATTATGTTTAGCACGATTAATTATTTGCCAGCTACTTTTAGATTTGTTTTTTGATGTTTTTATAAAATAGTTGTTTTGTGCCTTTTGTGTTAGGTGTATTATCTTTTTAAACAATTTGGAGTAGCTTTTGAAATAAGTTTTATTCTGGTTATTAGGGTTTAATCTAAGCTGCCATAAAAGTTTTCTTTTTTTTCGACTACACAATTTTATTCCATTAGACAACCATTTTGGTTTTTTTATTATATCTATTTTAATTAGTTTTTTTGGAAAGCATAGATTGTATATTAATTGAAATAAGTCAATAAATTTGTCATAAGCTATATTAGGATCACTTGTTTCATAAATTTCTGAAAATGAAAGACTGCTAATAAACTTTTTAAATTTATCTAAATGATGATGCAGATGATGATGTCAGTTTTGAAGTCTCTTCTTATCGTGTACCAGTAGTTTATGGCGTATAATGTTAGTACGGGACAGTAAAGTAGCTGTGCTGTATGGTCGGACAAGGCCAATTCTATAACATCAGTCTTACATGTTTTATTGAAATTATGGGCAAAATTATCTATACATGTCAATCTTGCCATACGAGTGGGTTGTTTTAATGCTAACTTTAGGTTATAACTATTCAATATACATTCAAATTCATTAGTGTGACTATTTTGTTTGAGCACATCTATGTTAAAATCACCACACAATATGATATTCTTGTATTGCAAGCGTGATATTTCTCGCAAAATTGTTTCTAATTTATTCATACAGTAGTCAAAATTGTTTATGTTTGGCACCCTATAGATACAGACTATAATTATCTTATACATAGTAAGCTCTATGGCACAACATTCGAATACTCCAGGAGTTGATACATTAGATATTTTAGCTATATCCTTAGATTGTATACCATTTTTGACTAGGATACATGCCCCTCCTCTTCTTTGCTGCTTTCTACAGTAACAAGAAACTAGATGGTAATTCGGTATATATATTTGGTTTTGGAAACTTTCCATTATAAAATGCTCTGTGATACACAATACATCCACATTAATTTGTTTCTCAAGTAGCTCATTCAAACATACAGTAAGATTATTTGATTTATTTATCAACCCAGCAATATTTTGATGCATTATTTTAACAAATTTATTTGATAGTAATTCATGACTTTTAGTATGCAAATGAGCAATATTCGAGCCAATCAATTTACAATCAGCGAAAAAATTCAGTACATTCCTTATTTACATTAAAATAAGTGGGGGGTGTCAAATTATTATAGTAATCTATGTTAATATTCATATTTTCCATATTTTTTTCTATAGCATGAGAAGACTTATCATCTTCTTTATTAATTAAAGAAAAATTATTTGAGCTCCTGAACTCACCAAGCATTACATTAATGTTTTTAAATATGTTTACCATACCATTGTTATTAGCAGACCCACTTCTTTGCCAAAACATTGTAAAATCATACGATAAATAATAATTGGAATCGAACAAATATGCATAGTGATGTGTACAAGCATCAAGGTACAAAAGACTGTTAAATGTTTCTATTCTTCCGTTGTACATCCTAGAATAGTCATTCAATTTAAATGTTGGTCCACATATTATAATATTAGTATGATTGATTTTTGAAAGTGTTTCACGTAAAGTAATTACTAGATCAACATAGTTGTTGGTTTGGCGAAAGTCTTCTTCACCGATGAAGATCAAGCAGTAGTCTTCAATTGTGTAATTTTTCAACTTAAGATCAATGTTATGAATAAGTTTCTCTATACCACAGTCCGGTGTAAGGTAGTGACAAATTTTGTAATCTAGAAACGTATTTTCTGCAATAGCTAGTATATTGTTTTTCCTGTTTGTACTTAGGATGCATAGTTTGTGGTCCACTTTTTCTTTTGTTTTGTCTTGTACGATTTGAACTGCGTTAATTACACCATCCTCGTTACTATTGGTTTTCAAATAATCTTTTTCAATAATCTCAGTTGTCTGCGTTTGTTGTGATTTTTTATTTTTGTTAAACTTTTTTAATGGCGTTTTTGCTTCTTGTTTCTTAGGACTATTAACAAAATTTTTGTAAATATCATTTTTCTTTTTAAATTCTTCATTACTTCTTTTTAAGTTACTATTTTCTATTGATAATATTTCAATTTCCTCATGTGCGCTTTTTAATTGGGTAGTTAAATTATTGATCTCATCTTTTAGAATTTTTATTTGATTAATGTCTTCGTCTTCTGAAATGTCGGGTAAACTACTCGTCGTACAGTTCATAGTCTGTGATATAATGTCGCTATCATCGACACTTGGTTCCGAACGTGTACGTGTTCGTCGGAATGTTATGTTCTCCAAGAAATTCATTCTGAGAATACTATTAAACTTTCAAAAATAATTGCGTCTAGTGAGATTCGAACCCGACTCTTCCCGAGCGTCCGAATAAAGGCGGTTTGTTACACCGCTAGGTCAAGCAGTATTTACTTAATATGTTCAAATTGGCACCCGTAATGTAACGGACTGTATGACGTGGTTATGATGACGTGTAAGGTCGATAGATGGCTCTGAACTCAATTTTATAATTATAACAGTAATTTCCCTCCTGTCAACACTGTCTAGAGGATGGCAACAATGTATGCTGCATAATGATTGGTGGTATTTTGAATTGGCTCAATGACGTAGTCTCACTGTTTCAAATAAAAAACGAAATTTATCGTGGGGAATTTTGTCAAATACAAAACTAAATCACTATGGCCATGGGGTCCCATCTCGAACACATTATAATTAGTCTTGAAAAAATATCATAGATGGCAGCATAGGTAACAGTTATGAAATTAACAACCACTAAAATGAGTTAAACGGCAGATTTTGGCTGAAGTAAGATCAGTAAAAATCAAAACTTCCTTGTTTAATGCTGATTTATCTATTTATACTCACAAATCACGTAATTTCGACAAAAAAAATAACTGAAGACTTTTCTAATTCATTCGAACCCATAGAATGATAAAGTTAGTTAAAGGAGCTATCTGTTATCCATTTTGTCTATAGCTCTTTGCAATAGATGGCGTTTTACTCAAAGCGTCACATACAATGTAACCACAATCGTTGCTAAATACGTTTAGTTAATTCATTTAAAGGAAATTCAGTAATTTTTTTTAAATCTATTACTGTTCACAGAAATGTAAGAAATATTTCTAACATGTTTATGGTAAATAATTATATATTTTTTCATGCAACTAAAACCGGAACTAGCATTGCACGAAACGTTTTCAAAGTAGGTAGTTACTCTGCCTGTCAATGTCAATGTCAATTCTGTTTTGGTCATGTCTGACTCACAGTCCCAGTACCCAGCTTTGAATGCGTTTTTGTTTTCTTCTAACCGACCTCGGTTCGAACTATGGATTTTAGAAAAGACACCTCCCTATGTCTTGACCTGGACCCTGGATACTGTACAACAACGAATCTTGCACATACGACGACTTATGTTAGTAAAAACTTTGGATTTTGATTTTAGAAAGTACACTCAATATGGCTCCTATCAAGTGCTCATATTTAAGCGAACAGTCATCGAAAGATTTCTCAATGTGTCGGATTCCAACTGGACATGCAAGTCGTTTGGCAGTTTGGTTGAGCAATTGTGGTAGAGTCTGTCAAGCGAGTCGAGTCCACAACCATTTTACTGATTTCTTATAATGGCAATACTATTATCTGTCAAACAGATTGTCACAATTTCTGTTCTAACCTCGAAGCATTCCGGTTTTTGTTGAATTTTTTAATGTTATAATGCCAAAACCTATTAAAAGTAGTGTCAGGAGCCTGCTGTTTACAATGATTAATAAATATAATCATGTAAAGATTGAATCTGATGACGTGTTAACAGAAAAACGACGACTTTTGGATGAAATTGTTTCAACAACAGGTAGGTTGGCTACAAAATGTTGATACTTTTAGCACAATTGTCTAATTTTGTTTATTTTACTATGATGTGATCACGATTTCGGTTTTGGTTTAGATTCAGACGTCGTATACATGACATTGAATCTCAATGGGGCACCTATAAGTGAAAAGTATTATAAGAGATTGTTGTCATCTTTTTTCAGCCACCTTGGATGATGAATTAATAAAAAGCACAATTGATAATTTAGTTAAGAAAGTCATAGCCATAGATGAGAATAAAAAAATGAAATCTGAAACAGACTATTTGACAAAAATTGCTGCTATGACAGGTTAGTACAGATTTATTTGTTTACATTGTTTGCATTTTCTACAAATATTATCATAAAATTTGTGCGTTTGATACTGAACTGACATATTGAACTTTCAGATTTAAGTGTGAAAACACTGCGAAGAATTAAAAAAGAAGGTGCTATTAACCAAGGCGAGTGGAACACACCGGGGAAAAAACGTCCACGACAGCCAACTGTAGCCAATCTGGATAATTTTGACTTATCAGCCATACGCAATAAAATTAATGAATTTTACTGTGTGAAAAAGCAAGTTCCAACTCTACGAAGTTTGCTTGCAGATTTAAGAGAGTCAATTGGATTTACTGGATGTCATGAAACATTGAGACAATTATTACTCAAAAATGGATTTGAATTCAAAAAAAATAAAAATGAGAGATCTCTTCTTATTGAAAAGTATGAACTAGCTGCATGGCGACATAGGTATCTCAGAGCTATTGATGAAAAGCGGAAACAAGGAAAATTAATAGTTTATCTTGATGAGACCTATGTCCACCAAAATTATAAAGTTAAAAAATCATGGCAAGGGCCATCAACAAGCGGTGTAATTGACAAAATATCGTCAGGCAAAAGACATATTGTTGTTCATGCTGGATCCGAAAAAGGTTTTGTTCCCAATGCATTATTGGTATTCAGTACTAAATCAAAAATGGCAGATTATCATGATGATATGAACAGAAATAATTTTATGAAATGGTTACGTGAAAAATTAATACCCAATTTAAGTCAGCCCAGTTTCATTGTTATGGACAACGCTAGCTACCATGTAACACAAATAAATAAGCCACCATCTATGAATGATTTAAAGGCTGACATTCAGAAATGGCTAACTGAAAATGGAATTCATTATGAAGAATTCTTTACAAAGGCTGAGCTTATGTGCCTTGTAAATGAACATAAAACAACTCCAATGTATGAAGCTGAAGAATTTTTGAAACTTCCGCCATATCATTGTGACCTGAACGCAATTGAACTCATATGGAGTTTGGCTAAAAGAAAAATAGCCAGCAAAAACTTAGGGATTCCAGGTAAAGAAATGGAGAACCTTATAAAAGAATGCTTTAATAGTGTCACAGCCAATGATTGGAAAAAATGCACAGATCACACTATTAGTGTCGAAAATAAGTATAAAGTAAGAGACAGGATATCCGAAACCGAGTTGGAACCCTTCATCATTTCTGTGCGTAATGATTCTACTGACAGTGATTTCTCATTTGAAGGCATTGAATTTCTTGATTCTGATTTTAGTTCTGATGAATAAATACGTACATTGAAATGCTTTTTTTTTAATTTATCCCAAGTAATTTTTTTATCAAAATTCAAGTATCAACAAGTTTTCAGCGTGCTATATCAGTGTTGACACCTGAAAGATTTTTGAATTTGCCGCCTTTTTCATGGGACTAGATTCGCTTGACAGACTCTAAGTGTATTTACGGCTAAAATATTATGTAGTCACTTTTGAGATACTAAAAATAAAAATCAAATTAATGACGAAATACATCAAATTTAACTGGTGTTAAACGTCTCCTGAACTCGCACATACACTGATTTTCAGTTTTAACTACTCATTACAGAAACTAATTAATTTAGGAGTACATAGTATGATCAAATAATTATAATGTAACATTGATAAGTATTGTGTGATAAAGACTCTATAAAATAAAATATGAACTTACTACTAACGTCTATAGCCAATGGTTACTCCAAATTGTTTTTATAAATGTTGAGAACTAACTGAAAACTAATAGCTCAACAATATACATCTAAAATGTGGCCATATATTAGTCAATAACATATTGTTTGTGATTTTAGGAAACATGACGGTAGCTCACCTTAATCATCAGGAACTGCGGTGATAAGTTCATTCAGACTAAAACTGGCAAAAGGAAAAAATTATCAAAAATGGCAGTGCCTCAAAACCACAACGATGTGCAATGCTCGGTCATGACACTGCATTCACCATGTCCATCAACATCACAAGGCATTTTTTTAAATAATCACAATTTTATTGTACCCTCATTTATGGGAATTCTGTGTGTAAGTTTTTAAGAATGACAAGAACTGTTCTTACAGGTCGTCAATAGTTTGTAACATAGAGCTTACGTTACCTTTATATCTGTTTTTTTAGCTCAAGAAACTTCACCTGTACTGAAAATTTTGACTCGCAACCAAAGTGTATAAGCCACAACTGACTTGTAACAGTCCAAATGTTGAAGAACCAACTGCATCTAGTGTACTTTTATGTTTTGACACATAAAAGAAAAGGAAATCAACGAACACTCCAAAGTGCAAGAAATTAAAAATGACCCTTCAAATGTCTTCCAGGTTGATCAAAAAAGAAAAAATCAAATATAACAAACTGTAAAAAAACCTAACCTGTAGTAAACCTAATTACTACATACGAGTAGTATAAAACAAAGTCACTTCCCGCTGTATGTCTGTCCCTGTGTATGCTTAGATCTTTAAAACTACGCAACGGATTTTGATGTGGTTTTCATTAATAGATAGAGTGATTCAAGTGGAAGGTTTATATATACATATATACTGCACCCGTGCGAAGCCGGGGCGGGTCGCTAGTAACATAATAAATTTAGGAAAACATCACTTCAAAAGTAATGCTTCAAGAATTTTTAGTTATTTATTTATTTAAAATAGATACACCTACAGTACATAGATTTTACATTTAACAATAGAAATATACAGGTTAGGGTTCTTATGTAGGTACCAATTACAGGTGTACACAACATTCTCTTAAGTACAATATAGCTATTTTATTGTAAAGTTAAAGAAATAAAATGTAACATAAAATAGAAAACAAAACATCTTTGCCTTAAACTAAAGAAGAGATCAAAAAACTGACTTACACTAATAAACACAAAACAAAATAAAAAAAAATCCAAATAAAACTAATAAGAAACTAATTATAGCCATTTAAATGTAGGTTCATATGAGAGCGCAACAGGCTTTTGAACTTCGGTAGGGAACCAAAGAACACATCCAAGTCAAGTAATTTACAGTTGAGTTCGTAGTATTGAATGCACATTCTTGATACTGGTGAGTTGGTTTGCGTTTGAAAAAGTCTAGAAATTGGCTGTCTAGGACGATTGTTTGGGACTGGCAACATTACACGTTCTAGCAACTGTTCGCATTCAATTTGACTATTGACAACCTTATGAAGAAAAACTAAGTCATGAGTTGAGTCGCTTCGAAACCGTCGCACTGTCGACGGTTTCGAAGCGACTCAAGTTTAAAGAAAGTCAAACGTTCTTCGTATGGACATCGGTGGGATATTCCTGTGGACATGTATGCAATTATGTCTCGTAAACGCTCGCTGGATGTTCTCGAGGCGCTGCGAATGTACAGCATACATAGGATTCCATGCTATACTGGCATACACTAGATGACAACGTACCAATGCCTTGAAAAGGATAATTTTAGTTTTTACTTCAAATGACTTCGCGTTTCTTTTGTTAAAAACCTAACAGTTATGCAATTAAAACAAACTAAAAGACAAAAATTAAACTACAAAAGCAGTTAGGTATTTGATTGAAGTATTAAAATATTTTTATAAAATTATTCCGTTTGTTGACGATTTTAATTATTATAATACTGTAAATACATACGCGTTACGGTCGCGCATCATATTTTGTTCAACATCCAGCCTGACACTGACCTGCACATTGCAAAATGGTAAAAAAAAAATTCGCGCGCTGCCCTGGCGTTTTCTCCAGCCAAACCACAGGGCGCGGTGCAGCTCCGGCGCGGCGCCCGAGCGTTGCCGTTCCGGTTTTCTACATACAACAATGTGTTGTAACCACACGGCGCTGTGCGGTGCTCTCCGGCACCGCACCGCGCGCGTGCCTGAATCGAGACGAGGCGGGAATGGATAAACAGAGCGGCGCCGGCGTGGCACCGCACAGTTGTTTGCGATCCATAGTTTTTTCATCGCCGCTGCGATGTCGCACTTCCCGTGTGTTTGTCAGTGCGGCGAAATGGCTTGCGGTACGGCGCCGCACCGTGCCGTGTGGTTTGGCTCTAAGAAAGTTTACGACTTACGGCATTTCATACAAACTTTCAAGTCCTTTTTTTTTTAAATTTCTGAACCGATATAAATGAAACTTCATACGCATAAGCAGGATACTTAAGTCGAAAAAGTTCTCAGAGAACATTTTCGAAATGTCACTTTAAAAAAAGAGATAATTGGAAATTTCTGTTTCTATGAATCTAAAATCGTCCTAATTTAGCTGTAATACTATTTTTCGAAAATGTTCTCTGATAATTTTTTAGAACTATGTATATTGCTTAAGTGTATAAAGTTTCATTAAAATCGGTTCAGTCATTTCGAAAAAAAAGAACTTGAAAGTTTATACGAAATGCCGTAAGTAGTAAACGCTCTAAAAGTATTGAAATATTCAACAAAAACAAATGAAGACTCATTCGCCGCAAAGAGATGTTTGTTAGCTCACTCACACAAATTTTAATGAAACCGTTTCGCCAACTAGAGATATTTTTTGTTGTATTGTTATTATCTATTTGTCCTTGAACGCACGGTGCGATGTAGAGAATCTATGCGCCATCTAGTAGTATCGATGCCACTTAGTATCGATGCCACCTAGAAACTAGGCCTACTCCTAGATGGCGTTGTAAAACTACTGCCTCTGGTAATCAGTGAGACGTTGGTGCTACCATCTGTTGAAAAAATGGAGGACAAAAAATAGCCAGTCCGATTGCCAGTTTTAGGGAGGTATCATTTCTTTGTATGGGATTGGGTATCTGTACGTAGTATTATATTATCTGTGCTATGGCACAGTATTTGATGAACTTGGTTTAAGTGTAAGTTTGTAATATTGAGTCAGAATGTCACAGTATATTCACAAATAGCGTCTAGCGTCTAGTTTCAAGTAATGCAAGTCACTGTTCGGGTAAAGTAAAGTCACTGTTAATTTAGTTATACTTTCACAATAACCGACGATAACACTGTCACAACAATTTTACTAGTTCAGGTTCACTTTGATATATATTACACAGTCTTTAGTTTAAGTTTACTAATTAAAAACAATATTTTAACAGGAGCACTTAAGTAAGTAATAAGAATGTTATGATATCTCTTCGTTGTTCGATTCTTCACTTTTTGCTTCATAATCTGTTTTCGGACAAGCAGACTTTTAAGGGTTTTTTTACGAATATGTGTCCCGAAGGTGGCATGGAATTTCACAATGAGAGCTACATTTCATGTAGCAGTTGTTACTCAGGTATTCAGCTATGCATTGTAGTGGACTTCATTATTTTACGGCTTATAACACAGTGACCAAAATATGGAGCAAAGATTACTGATACTATATGCTGCAATAGACATACACAAGACACATACATTCACCACCTTGTGCTACATAAGGTAATATGTGCTTACCCATATAAACGAGATGGCTCTCGACGAGGCGCTGTACAGGAAGCGAGTCACATCTGCTTAGATATTCTCTATTTATCGCCTTTCCGTCGATTTGTGAGAAGTATGTGCAAAATCTGCTAAGCGAAGCGCGTGATGAATTGAACGATTTTATGCTGAATGTTTTGCGCATATGCAGCCATCGGTCACAGTAAGGCTGTGTTTTATGGTTGTAAAAACATTACGGGAGGAATTAGTATGGATACTAACGGCTGGAGTGAGTGGAAGGTATGGTGTATGTAATCCATTGCTAAAGTCGACAGATATAATGTCTGTTACCAAGTAAGATATAAAAATAACACCTTACTATATTATCTCAACTCAAACATACTCGTACGGATGAATAGGTAGAACGCCCAAAGAATTATGACAATTTGAGGCACTGGTAATTGTAATAACAACAACAGTATTATTATGTTTTATAAACTGTACAAACCAGTAGCGAAGGGTCAATTTTTGTAAGAGGTAACGAAGTACATATCTTTAATGTGATTATATTATTTGTCTATAGAATACTGACTGTGCCATTTTTAAAAGGGAATCCGGTAGGAATCGAGTTGTATGGTACCTTCGCCACTGGTACAAACCATTCTTGTGAGAGACATCACGAAAAAATTAAAATAGTTTCTTACCCTTGCTGATTTACGAGTCACAATAAATCCGAGCCTCTGTTAGTACCTCCAGGTCACGTTCACTACAAAAAACAGGAGACTCGTAAATAATAAACCGAAACAAGTGTAACAGAGATCGTGATATAGCTTCTGTTGGTAGGACGTAGTTTAGGGTTTTACAGCAATCAATCGGGAGAAACACGCCTATTTATTTAATGAAAAATTCATATCTAACTTTCAACCTTACGTATTTAACCTACATTAGCTTACCTACCTAGAAATCATGGAAAGTAATATTGGTATGATATTAAATACATCTTCATGTTTGTCTTACAACGTCAAATGCTTTATTATCTTTCCTTCGTAAGAAAAAGTGAATACCTCTTACTGACATTTCCTGTTATCATATCTTCATTTGTGTAAATATTTCTCCAACAAGGTTTTCATTTCAGCAAAGCCGTAAAAACTTCTTTATCTTACAACTCATTACGGATTTCAATGATTATCATAATTCCGTCAAAAAGTTGCTTGTCTCCTTTCGTAATCTCTAAAATTGTGTTTACCAGCAGCTAACGAGACCTCACTTATAGGAGGGCGCTCGTAATACTCGTAAATAACTGAATAACACTTATAGTTGGCAATTTCTGAATACTTTAGGACATGAGGACAACCCTGTGGCCTGTACCAGCTATTTTGTCTGTTTTGAATGTAAGGGACAGCTAGGAATTTGCTGTATGGTAACCACAAGTCGTCTTTCTTTTACGATTTCGTGGAGAGTTAAGCAATGGGATAAAGACACTAATCTGTGCACTATTATCTCGGCTCATTTTCCTTAATTGCTTTCCGGGAGAAAGGTCTGTTGACCCGACTTTTACAAAGCTTCAGAAAACATCTCGGATACAATGAAACTAAAACAGTTTAGTTGTTTCTCTGGGTTAATTTCGGGTCTTTTATTAATTTTTAGTGTAGTAAATTATCAGAAATCGTCTCCATTACAAAGAATATAGCGGTAGGAATATTATGACCTGTTTAACATCCTTTATTTTATTTTCAAAATATCAGTATAGAACCTGTATCAATAATTAATAGCTGATGGCATCAATACAAACAAGTATTGTGACGAGATCATGCCGCATTGTTTACTGTAAAACTATTTAACTCCCGCATGTAGTGTGGTCCAAAGAGTTTGCTACTTTGCGGTTAATTTTTAATTAATTTTATAGTTTAGTACCCTAAACAAACCACAATTTGGGTAACAAGCATACCCTTGGTTAGTTAATGAATAAACTTTCATCTGGTATTAGCAGAATTATTCGAAAACCACTAGTTTACTACGAATTTTATATGGATTCAGTAACATGACAAACATATTACTACCACAAGGAGCTTTAAGTAACTTCGTGATACATAAAACCGAATTCGTATGTCCGAAACAGACAAACACAAGCCAAACATTTTTATCACGTCACTTTATGTTACGAGTTACAAATGTATTCTTAACTGTAACATCGATTGTTTACAGCGCGTCTCCTAGATAACACGCCACTGATCTGTAGCTCTGATATCAAATGGTACGCGTAAACACAATGTGAGGGAACAGTTTCAAACATGGCGGCGTATTTGTGTTTCGTACACGACTTGAATTTCGATGACTTGCTTCTTCAATATAGTATGGGCCGAACTGTTTAATATTGCTCATTCAATAGTTGGTATTTATGCTAAACTGAGTGATACAGTTCAATCATAACGTACTCGATTTGTTTGAATGAATGCTACAAATATGAAAGAAATTCTAATGTATTTAAAGTTTTGCGGTAAACAGCTTTCCTTTCATAATGGATTCTCATATTGTTATCATTTAACTAAGACTACTATTTTTGTTCAGTGACCATTCAATCAGCCGTATTTTGTGTGACTGGTGTTTTAACCAAACTAATAAAAACCCACCTAATCACTTTTGTTTGCACCTAATATTTTTTTTACCATCCGCCCGCATTTTCTAGTCATCCCGCGATCATGGCGCTTGCAACAGCGTCGAAATATCAGGAGCTCATAATAGTTGAAAATCACGGAAGATATCCTTTTAGTGACAGTATAAGTTTTTTTTTTAGGATGGGTAATCATCAAATGACCCCTCCCGGGCGGAGTAGAAGGGAGTGTCAGACTTGTACTGACTAAAACCCATCCATGTTCCTTCTTTGCCCTTTGTGTTCCAGGGCCGCGGTATCTCTTTCGAACAGACCCGCAGCCTCAGCAGGCATCGGCCCTTGCAGACCCCTTCCTGGTTGCTGACATACATCTCTTTGAGGCGCGCGTGGAATACGAACGCGCCGTCGACAGGGCCTGTCGTCATAAGACGGCCGGACAGCGAGTTAGCCCATTACTCACTGCTCACAGGCCCGCGACAGTATAAGTTTAGTTATAAACCGTGAAAGCTTAAAACAGTGATTAAACCAATAACATAAAACAATAATGTTTTAACAAAATGGCCTCGTTTGTATGATATGAGAAAGCTCTGAGGCGTTTCCAGCACTTTACTGCATTTCCGCTTGACGGGTTATAACCGCACATTTATTTGTAGGTGATCCCTTCGTAAGATCTACTGCTATGTGGTTCAGAATGTACGAGTGAGCAGTAATGGGGTACTTTGTTCAGTAATGGCTTTATTATTTTATTATATTTGTGTGCTGCTTTACTTTGCATGTATTATTACAAGTGTTTAAGGCTCGACACAGTGCAATATAAAAACAGGAGGATGAGTACTTTGGCGCCTAAGTGTCCTATTGTCGTCGTTGTAATTAGGTACTTACTTTTAGTCTTATTTTTGTATTATTATTTTAGAAATAATTGTGGTTTGTATATAATGCAACCACATAGTAATTGATAATATAATAAACCGAATAAATTCAAAAAACATAATTATATATAGTTCTGTGTAGTTATAGAAATTCCGTATTATCCACATATGTAGATGAACGATCACCCTTCGACGAGGTTACAGCTCTTTATTTACAGTTAATTGGATTAGATTCATAGCGCGTCACCCATGCATGTGACGTCATCGTCGAGTGTTGCCAGTAATTAACTACACAGCTATTATGACATCGTGCTGAGGTAACAGACACACACCTCAGTACCTACATCTCGACAGTACGCGTCTGCTGAGATATTATACAACAATGTCAATAATAACAGCCGCTCGGATCGATCTTTAGGTTAAGCCGTGCTTGCCTAGGTTGGTCTGTGGATGGGTGACCACTTATTACATACCGAGTTTCCTCCATGCGTCGGAAAGCACGTTGAACCGTTGGTCCCGGCTGTCATTTGTAGATCTTTGACAGTCGTTACAGGTAATCAGTGGCCCAAAAAGTAGGCAGTCGCTACATGTAAAATACTGGTATTCAGCGGCATCCGGTTAGACTGGAGGCCGACCCTAACATAGTTGGGAAAAGGCTAGGCAGGTGATGATGATGATTTTTTTTTATAATAAACGGTTGCCGGTGCTCCTATATTTCGGAACAAGTTGCCTTCCCAAATGACCTGAATAAAAGTTTGTACAAGAGCAAAGTGAAAAGTTGTGAGCTTATCACATTGACCCGTTTACGTCGCTGCACTCGACTACTACGATATTGATCATCACTATACTTGATTACTGCAACTTGTGCCACCAAGCATTAACATTTGCAAAACATAAACTAAACGAAAAACTATGCAAGTTTGCAGAATTACTTTTGGTTGAAAATGTTGTGGCGACAAATAAAGTACAAATCCATGAAATATGAGACAGCAAAGCTCAGCGCCTGCCAACTAGAACATGACTACTAACTAGCTGTACTAGTTATACATTATCCTTAACACTAGAAACGGGATATTTACCATGTTTGTTTACAGACTATTTTGAGTTCCCGATATTTCGGCGCTGTTGCAAGCACCATGATCACGGATAAACTGAAGTTATTGCGGGGTATTTATGGGCAGACAAGTCAGTCTACTCTCTTTCTCTTTTCCACTTTTTCTTTTTCTTTTGTTCTTTCTTTTTTTCTTTTCTCCCTCTTTATTTTCTCTTTCTTGCAATCAGTAAACATGGTAAATATCCCGTTGTATAGTTTAAAAACTTAAGTTATACATTACTAAACACAAACATCGCTTGCATTTTGAACTTTGTGAAATGTTTCTTAAAACGGTGTCTGTTCGTCACACGACACATTTTCTCTCAAGTGACAAGAGGCTTGATAAACATTCCTTCACATAAAATGTAACTCCCGCCCTCTGCCGTGAGGAAGTATTTTACAAAAATGCGACCTGTTATAACCGGGTTCCGGATTAGGTTTTTAAAAAGAAAAATTACTTTTGGCTAGAATAAACTTGTATATTAAAAATTACACGAGTGCAAGATACATGTGCACGGTAGGACGGTTGGGAGACGACTGGTATGCTGGACTGTTAGGAGAGGGAGAGAGGAATGAGAGGATGCTGCGTCAGCAGCAGGAATGCAGCGTAAGCTGCTGAGTAGGCCAGAAGGGATACAGGTGAAGGATGTAACAGCCCCCCGATTAGGAGGAAACTTACAGGTGGAAGGTAAGTTGACGCCGGAAGGAAAGGTAGGTTTTCCAGGGTTTAGGTCATTCGGAGACGAGGAGCAGGAATATCTTCGACATCTGTGGATGTCATTTCTATGGGAGTATCAGGTAAAGGGGTACATCTAGATTTCTTAACTAACTTATAATAACAATACAATTTATAGGAAATAACTAGGATTATAACTAGACTTATAATAATAGTAGTATAGGAATAATAGTTACCGTAAAGGACAATGTGAGGTTTTTCAATTACTCCATTAAGGTTTGTTTTAATTTGATCAGTTACTTTATTATAATTTGAGAAAAGAGAGTCTAAATTATTAATGTTTTTTAAATTAACGTAAGGAACTTTAATATTTTCTTTTAAATATGCAATGGGACTACAACAAGTATCATTAATTAATTCAAAGTGCAATATTATTGGTTTTAATTTTATTTCAATGTTATGTTTAGGTATTAACTTATTATCGTTGCAATAAGCAATACAGTTGTCTGGTATAGTTAGTATACCAGTACCGGAAATAGAAGATTCAGATAGATCTTGATTATTACATTCTATTGTTATTTTAGAATCTTGACTAATCATGTATATCCACTGATTGCTATGTAATTTATGAAAGGTTTCAAAATTACCATTAATGAATTTAGTTTTGCAAAGAGGAGGAACGGAAGTCAGAGCTTTTGAAATAACCTCAGTTTCACATATTGGTACGGCTGACGTGGAGTATACATTGGAAATTTCACAAATATAATATTGCGTATTTATAACTTTACAGGTAGTGAGTGAATTTAATTTACAATAAGATGATTTATCTTTAGTTATGCCCAAATATTTAGTTGATGGTATTATTGTAGAATACAATGTTTTGTTTACAGATTTAAGGGCGATAGGATAAGGTGTAATATGATACAAGTCGAATTCTTTAGTATTTACTAAAGGCATTTGTAATACAAATATTATTTTGTTGTTTGCATAATAACTGGATACATCGGATATGTTTTCTAGAATATGGATATTGTCTAAGATTAAGGGTACAGGTAATTGCTTAGAACTAGGAAGAAATCTATAGTTACTTACAAGATCTGAAAACAATTGTTTAGGGGTAATAATAGATGGATATAGTATATTGGACTTACTGAACATAATAGCATTAATTATGTCTTCTAACTTAAATGATAAGGTTAATAAACTACTTTCTAAAATATTCGACAGTCCCGATATTTTAGACCTAATTAATAGTTTATTGGAAACTAGGGTTAAATTGGCCATTTCCTGGTTCAGGGTATCGATAGCATAACTAAGGCTAACTTCATTTGCATTGATTTTGTCAATGACTTCTTTAAGAGACAATAGTGTGGATGTTGTAACCATCATGTTTTCTTTCATGAGGGTTGCTAATTTAGTTTGATCATTCTCTAAGATTTGAATGGCATTACTGTATTTCTCGGCATCATTTTGGTCCATATTTCCAAACAGTTGTTTAATTACTGAGCCGATTCCACCAAACCAAGCAGATCTTTTATAAGACTTAGATATAAGATGAGAAATAGAATCAAAGTCTCTAACTATATCAGAATAACGGGATGACAAAGGTTGGAACAAATAGTGACATTCGCCTTCATAGTATGCATTGCTTTGATTACATAGGAATTTAGAAGTTCTTAGGATATCCCTTATGTTATCTAGATGTGGTTGAATGAAAGAGACATCTACGGGGATGATAATATCTAAAGTATCATCAGTTATTTTTAGAGAGCCAATGGGGTCAAAATATATGCCTGCGTCGTCTGATGCTGGCTGGATATATCCTTGACTGTTTGATGCCAGGGTAGGATAAATGTAACCAATTCTGTAAGGAAAGGAATTGAATTGAATAATATTAAATAAAATATTATGACTCATTACTAGTTGCTAATTTAAATTCGTCAAAGTGGTGTTTGACGTGACGTCTGTTAATTAATAGTGACGCGGTATTGTTGCCATGGATTTTTACAATTTTAAACGGGCCTTTCCATATAGGTGAGAGAGCTTTTCTTAGGCGTAAGTGATTTTTAAGGTAAACAAGATCGCCGACTTTATATTTAATTGGCCTAGTGTGAGTGTCATAGTAACTTTTGGAATTTATCTTTGATTTTTGTATATGTTCTATTGCTTTTGCTCGACAGTACTTGAGTCTATTTTGGAGTATGCGGACATATTCAGGATAAGTAGCGCTTGCAGTTTCCTCGTAAATGGAATCCGGTATATAGGGTTTGTTTCCAAATACAAGCTCATAGGGAGAGAAATGAGTGGTTGAATGAATAGCCGTGTTGTACGCAAGCATAGCTGTATACACAAAGCGGGGCCAGTTGTTTTGTTGCTCATTTACATAAGACTTTAGGTATTCTTTTAAGGTGGAGTGACTTCTCTCGAGAGCACCTTGAGTTTGAGGGTGATACGGGGTGGACCATAATTGTTTTATTTTTAATAAGTTACATGTTTGTTTAAAAAGCTCAGCCGTGAAGTTGGTGCCTTGGTCTGTTAGTATTGTTTTGGGTATTCCGAACAAGGTAATGAAATGAACCAAACATTCGCATGTTTCTTCAGCAGTAGTGTTAGTAATTGGATAAGCGGCTGAGAATTTGGTAAGGTCATCTTGGAGGGTTAATATGTATTTATATTTATCATTACCAGCTTCTGGTAGTGGTCCTACTATATCGAAAGCTACACGTTCAAAGGGGCGTGTGGAAAGAGATGTGATTTGCATAGGTGCACGATTAGTTCTTCTTAGGGCTTTATTAATTTGGCATTGTGGACATTTCTTTACATAGTTTTCAACGTCTACTCGCATGTTTTTCCAGTAGTACCTTTCTTGGATGCGTTTCAACATTCTACCAGAACCTAAGTGACCGGCTATAGGGAGATCATGATTTTCTTTCATAATTTTAGGGATTTCACTCAGTGATGGGTAGATAATAGTATTCTTATAAATGTGTATAGTTATTTCTGAGTTGTGAAATAAATATAGGATCATGTTATATAGTTTGATATACTGATGAGTATCGAAAGGATTATTAAAATCAGATATAGCTATTTGAGGGTTATTCTGCCCTGTGAGACTGACAACTAACTCATTTCTTACGGATTTAAGACACTTGTAGATATCTTCATATGTGCATGTGTCAAAGTGATTGACCTTGGTGAAAATGAAATAATAAATTTTATTTTCGGATTCATATTTAAGGAAGGAATGTAATGTTCTTTCTAGTAAGGAAAATTCGCTCAAACTAAGAATATTAGATATTATTTCTTGGATATATGGGACGGATTCGTCCATATCTATAGATGTAGGGATGATGATATGTTTTTTATCAGTTTTAGATAGGCATTCGTTATGTTCTATTATGGTTACGTTAGGATTAAAATCCTTAGCGGTAGTTTTAAGAAATTCTGAGTAACTACCATCTGGGGTACTGGAGCTACTAGGGCTCGAGACATCAGGTGGTGATATTGAATTTGGACGATCAGTGGAAGGTGAGGGTAAGTTTTCATTTATTATATCATCTAGATCATCAAGGTTGCCTAACTCTGGCAAGCTTGTAGGCTGAATAAGGGGATCTGTGAGGTCTTCCAGTTGAATTAAATCGTCCGGGGGAACAGCTGGAAGAACATTTGGATTTGATGTTTCGTCGTAGTCTGGTGAGTTTAGATTTTCATTGGAAGTACCAAGTATAGGATTTATAGGATTGACAGATTTGGTTATAGGATAGCGGGATAATGCATCGGCGGCATTATTTAGTTTCCCTTTTCTATATATTATTTCATACTCATATTCCTCCAATTTTAATCTCCATCTCTGGAGTTTACTACTGGGGTCAGAGTGGTTGAATAGCCAACGTAAGGGACGATGGTCAGTAATTATTGTGAATTTTCTGCCATAGAGGTAAGGACGGAAAGTTTTACAGCCGAAAAGAATTGCAAGTAATTCTTTTTCAGTTGTACTATAATTGCACTCATTTTTGTTGAGTGTACGGGAAGCATAGGCGATGGGCTTATCCTTGCCTATTTCACCTTGGGAAAGAATAGCGCTGATTGCATAATTTGATGCATCACAGCTGAGAAGAAATGGTTTGGAGAAATCAGGATATGATAATAGCGGAGCTGTAGTTAATTTATTTTTTAGGGTTTCAAAGGATACGAGTAACTGATGTTCGTTTGACCAAATGAACTCTACGTTCTTTTTCAGCAGATTTGTTAAAGGTTTTGCAATGCTTGAAAAATCAGGGATGAACCTTCGATAATAAGAGACGAAACCAAGAAATGATTTGACGTCCTTAGGAGTTTTTGGTGTAGGGAATTCATGAACTGCTCTTAGTTTTTCAGGATTTGGTTTTACGCCTTTGTCAGTAATGACATGGCCAAGGTATGAAACTTCCTTTCTTAAAAATTCACATTTATCTGGTTGTAGTTTTAATTTGAATTGACGAAGTCTATTAAATACGTTAGTTAGGTTATCTATATGAGAAGGGATATCAAATGAGTAAATCACGATATCATCAAGATAAACGAAGCATTGGATGCCTTGGAGACCAGATAAAGCGGAATTCATTAATCTCTGAAAGGTGGACGGTGCATTTTTTAATCCAAATGACATGCGAGTGAACTCGTAATGCCCTGTTGGGATTGAAAATGCTGTTTTGGGAGAATCATCAGGAGACATGTTTATTTGATGAAAACCGGAAGCTAGGTCTAATGTGCTAAAGTATTTGCACTTGCCTAATTGATCTAGGATTTCGGCTATGTTTGGAATAGGATAAGAATCGCCAATAGTCACGTCGTTAAGTTTACGGTAATCGATTACAACGCGCCATTTTCTTTGACCAGAAGCATCGAGCTTCTTGGGTACTACCCAAATTGGTGAGGACCAAGGGGACATAGAAGGTTTTATTATACCTTGTCTCAGCATTTTTTTTACTTGAGAGTCTACCTCTTTCTTATGGCATTCAGGAAATCTGTATGTCTTAACATGGATTGGGCTATCGGTCGTAGTTTTAATTTTGTGTTCTATTGCATCACTGCAAGTTAACTGGTCGTCGGGTAGATGGAAAATGTCTGAAAATTGAGAACAAACAGAGTATAATGCCTCAGTTTCTTCTGGATTAAGGTGGGACACGCGAAGCTGCTTTAGGACTTCTTCTGTGCGTTCAAGAGTTTCGGGTTCGGCTACGGTACCGATAAAGACTGCAGCTTTCAGTTCGAAAGGTTTTAAAAGTAATTTTAGATCAGACTTAATGGTTACATGTTCCTCTGAGGTGTTAACAATGGAAATATTAACACGGTTGTTATTCTTAACTTGAACTAGACAGTTTGCTACTAATAAATTTTGGGAAAGATGTTGGTCAATTATTAAACCTTCTTTTATTTCTGGATTTGCAACAGTACATTCAATTATGGTTTCACTGCGTGGTGCAATAGTGTAAACGGGTTCGTTAAAATGCATTTTAAGCATAATATCTTTTAAATGCAACACACCTTCATCATAGTTAATTTGGCCACTCATGGAATTGAATAAGTCGTTGCCGACAATACCATCGTAGGGTATGCTTAATTCATTAACTACACTGAATGTATGTGTTAGGTATTTACAGTCAATATGAGATTTGTCGTGTGTATAGATACTCGTAGTTATAGGGATTTGTCCTAATGTACATAGGGGATTATCGGTAGTTGAATCGATACCTTTGATTTTGAATTTAATCGATTCGTCAATAGCAGGCATGTCATCAATGACTGATTTTTTAATTATACTTATAGATGCACCAGTATCGACGAGGAGGGATAAATCATTAGAGGAAACGGGGGAATTTACTTTTATAAAGGGTAAGTATTTATTTGGTATATTGGATGTGAATTCGTATATTTCTTTATTAATATGTTTTTCATTTTCAGGATTCTGGATTAAGTCTACGGTTTGGGGCTGGTTACCCTGTTGTTTGACTTGGATGGAATGACCTCGAGTTTGGGGCTGGTTACCCTGTCCATGTGTCATGAAGGATTTGGAGTCTACGATTTGGGGCTGGTTACCCTGTTGCTTGACTCCAACGGAATGACTACGAGTTTGGGGCTGGTTACCCTGTCCATGGGTCATGAAGGATTTAGAGTCTACGATTTGGGGCTGGTTACCCTGTTGCTTGACTCTAATGGAATGACCACGAGTTTGGGGCTGGTTACCCTGTCCATGGGTCATGAAGGATTTAGAGTCTACGATTTGGGGCTGGTTACCCTGTTGCTTGACTCTAACGGGATGAGCACGAGTTTGGGGCTGGTTACCCTGTCCATGGCTCATTGTTTGTGTTTTTGCGTCGTCTATTATGGAATTTATCTGTCCCGTGCGACGCTTATTCGGTACATTTTTTAGTTTAAACTGTTGTCAACGGTATCGTAACCTTCTACATCGGTTACTGCATTAATACGGGGTTTAAAATTAGATGTGCTTGTCTGCGCACTTGAAGGATAAGATTTGTTTTGATTGTTAAATCTTTTATTATTGTATTCACGGAGTTGGCACTTTTCTAGAATATGCCCTGGTTTTTTGCAATATCTGCAGAATGGATCATTTGAAAAGGGTTGTTGAGAGGTTGGTTTTTGGGATTGATTGTTATTAAAGTTACTGAATTTAGACTTAATATTTGGATCATTTTGACGAAGTGGTTTCGCGGCTAAGGTTTGTTTGTAGGAGTATTGTTGCAATTTTTCTTCGGAAATCGCGTAATTTATGGCGTCATTGAGATTTTTGGGGTTCCGACACCTAATGATGTTTGCGATACGAGGGGTAAGACCCATCGTGAACGTGTGGAGAGCTAAGTCCTCCATTGCAGCTACTCTGCCGGCTACTTCACCTTTCTTGTGACCGGATATAGAGATTTCTGTAAGCAATTGAGATAAACAGGTTTCTATTCTAAGTGAGAATTGGTTAACATTCTCCTGGGCACCTTGTCTGCAATCCTGGAGCTCTGCAAGAAGATGAGCGTAATGTTTGCGCTCTCCAAATTGGTTCTGAAGGAACTCTTTAAGGGATGGCCACGAATCGAATTCCTTGATTGAACAAGCAATCTCGGCTTTACCATCTAATTGGCTGATTATGTACTTGAAGACGATGTTAGTTTCATTCGAAGAGGCTAGGGAAATAGCATTATCGCAATTATTTATAAATGCATTTAGTTTTTCTCGACTGCCATCAAAGGGCTTTATGAATTTTAAAATGATACTTAAAGGTATGCTTTCCGCAGACTCTTCTTTCACCGCGGCTCTTGAACCTTGGGACATGGTTGACAACAAGTTTTTTATCTTAAAGAACAGCTAAGTATAATAAGTCTGAACACAAGATAAGGGATTAAATTTAAGTCGACAATGTATTCTTATCGCTTGCGAGCCTGGAACTGCGACGAGCGACGAGACGTAACATCCGGTGATGTGACGTGTGGATTGGAATGTTCAACTCCAAGGTAACTCGTTGAACGATTTTTAATAACTTTTGAACTTTGATCACTATTAGATATGGGAAATTTGTTCACAACTCACAGTAATATTGCGCACATGTTCTTCATGGTTTTGCAGGAGGATCTGGAGCTGGAACTGGAACTGGAGTGACCTTGAACTAGGTCAGTACCGGGTTTACCGGTGTGGTGAGTCGTCTCTGGAACTCAGGAACTTGAGTGACCTTGAATTAGGCCAGTGCCGGGTTTTACCGGCGTGATGAGTCGTCTCTGGATCTGAAGCACTTTCGCGGAGTTTTTAGCACTTTTTGGGAGGATTCCGAGGATTTTATAATCCCACCGCTGCCACCAATGTTATAACCGGGTTCCGGATTAGGTTTTTAAAAAGAAAAATTACTTTTGGCTAGAATAAACTTGTATATTAAAAATTACACGAGTGCAAGATACATGTGCACGGTAGGACGGTTGGGAGACGACTGGTATGCTGGACTGTTAGGAGAGGGAGAGAGGAATGAGAGGATGCTGCGTCAGCAGCAGGAATGCAGCGTAAGCTGCTGAGTAGGCCAGAAGGGATACAGGTGAAGGATGTAACAGACCGCAATTTGCTCAAGCGAAGTAATTTCTGAATTTTTCACAAGATTTCCTTGACTTTGAGAAGTACGTTAAGGTTTTACTTTTTTATTATTTACTTCAGAGCTGCTTAAGATGCGGCTTCAAAGAATGTTTTACGAATGTACGTTATTTTCTATGAAGACTGAAATATTGTGTGTAAATATGACATATTTCATTAATTCCGGGATTGTTTTCACCGTTTATTCGTACAACGTAACCATATAAATACTGTTGGATTAACAACGGCCGTATATTTATTAAGAAAGCGGAAGGCGACACTCGTATTCAAATTAAAAATGAAGCGGAGTTGGCAACCCTTAAGAAACTTACGTGACTAGGTACTTTAATCATGTTTTATATAAGTCTTTTTGCTAAAAGTATTAATAGTTGTATCATCAAACTCACTTTTTGTACTCTTTGTGTCACCTGCCTAATAATGCTTGTCACAAATGTTATGATGTATTTTTTAAGTATACCCACTTACCATAATTATAAATCACATCCGTATCTTAAGAACAAAACATATCCATCTACCTCACACTCACAATTATTATACTATTATAACACACAAGTTTTATTAAGAACTTTCGCATACCCACAAAACAAACACATTACATTTAGCACATCTTCTCACACCATCACCTGGGAGTCTAGCCTACTAACAAAACTGTCTTTACATATCTATTTAAATGATCAACATTTATTGTATTATGTCCTTTTGGTCGGGATAATTATGTTAGAACGTAGAGGAGCCCATCCCGAATCAAAGAATTGCTCCGTTATATTATACCAATACAATAACATCGCAGTTACTATCAAAACACTGATTACATTGTTCCACTTGTCTATCAGATCGCAAGTCTGCCAACTTAGACTATTGTTAATTATAATTCACAGCCCTTAATGATGTGTTATCTGACTTAGATAATATTTCTTTTTGTGACTCGGTTTTGTGTGACCCTGACGAATGTTCCCTACTACTACCTGTAAATAATAACATAACTGTTCTATGTCAAAACATCCGCAGTATAAAAGCTAATTTCTCCGGGTTATTAACACTAATAGAACGGATCAACACAGATTGCGACATATTAGTTCTCTCTGAATGCTGGCTTTCCTGCAACCCTATTATACCAACCCTAAATGGTTACAATTCCTTTTCTACTCTGAACAACCATAACCAAAATGATGGAGTAATTGTGTTTATTAAATCAGCTTTAACTAATATAAAAATAAAGGAACCCGTGATACTTGATTCAAGTTGCTTAGTAATCACCATTGGTTTTGACTTGGCCATAGTAGCAGTTTATAGACCTTATGCATTTAAAGACCCATCCAACTTTATACAATCCTTAGACAGAGTCCTCGGCGAACTTAAATCCTATAAAAATATTTACCTGGTGGGGGATATTAATGTAGATATTGGTCAAGAAAATAAATCAACATATACTCTGGACTATCTCGATCTTTTGATGCACCATGGATTATATCCTGGGCATACCCTCCCTACACACGGGTCTACATGTTTGGATCACGTTAACATTAAGGCCTCTTTGCCTACGAAGGTATTGGTGTTGGAGACTACTATTACAGATCACTATGCAGTTCTCGTATCTATTTCTATGAGGAAATCCTCTACAGCTCAGCGCTCTTTCATTACCAGGATTGATGAAGATAACTTAACAATAGACATGGAAAAATTGAATTTTGGAAATGTCGTCACAGCACAGGACCCCAATACTGCTGCTAAATTGTTAATTGAGCCCATTATTTTTACTTTATCTGCCAATACCTCCATTATCGCACTATCACGAAGACGTAGGCCTATTAAAGCGTGGATCACCCCGGGGTTACTAAAATGTATGCGCCACAGAGATAATCTTAATAAGTTATTCATAAAAAACCCCAATAATGATGTTATCAGGGTCTCTTATAAAAGGTATAAAAACTACTGTATTTCTCGTTTGCGAAAGGCCAAAAATAATTATGAACGGAAGGAATTTGAAAAGGCAGGCAAAAACTCCAAACGGTTATGGAAGGTCATCAAATCTGTTGCATTCACTAATAAACCAAAGGACACTGCGTCTGCTTTATTAGAATCCAATGTGGATAAACAGGACGCGGTTAATAACATTAACTCGTACTTTGCCAATGTAGGAAGACAGCTTGCGGAAAAGATTAATAAAACTCCCTGTCCCCTTGCTTCAGTAGATTCTGTGACGGATTCTTTTGTTATGCTGGAAACTGATGACGCAGAGGTAAATGCGTTGTTGATGTCACTGAAAAACGACTGTGCAGCTGGTTATGACGGCATCTCCTCAGGGTTCCTAAAGAAGTTTGGTTCGATTATTGTGCCTCCGCTCACCTACGTTTGCAATTTAAGTTTGAAGACTGGCATTTTTCCAGACTTATTTAAAAAAGCCCTCCTTCACCCTATTTTCAAATCAGGGGATCGTAACCGTGTTGAAAATTATAGACCTATTTCAGTTTTACCAGCTTTGTCAAAAATTTTAGAAAAAATTATCAATACTAGACTTGTAGATTATTTAGAATCACGTAAACTCATTTCAGACAACCAATTTGGCTTCCGCAAAAAAACATCAACGGCTGATGCAGTACATCACCTGGTTGACCACATAGTTAAAAAGCTTGATAAAAAACAAAAATGTGTTGCTCTGTTCCTGGATCTTGCAAAGGCATTCGACACGGTTTCGATCCCAATCCTTTTGAAAAAGTTGGAGAATGTGGGGATTAGAGGCACTCAATTGTCCCTATTCCAGAGCTATCTCAGCGATAGAACCCAATGTGTGAAAATAGGGCCGCACACTAGTTCTGAGATGCCAATTGTTTATGGTGTGCCCCAGGGTAGCATCCTTGGACCAAGCCTCTTCATATGCTATATAAATGATTTGTGTAATCTTTTAATTGAAAATGGGACGATATTTTCTTATGCGGATGATACAGCGCTTGTATTTTCCTCGAATAATTGGGCTGAAACGTATCGCCTTGCACAGAGAGGCTTTAATGCTGTTAGTGACTGGCTTAGCAAAAATTTACTAACCCTGAACGTCTCCAAAACCAAGTTGCTTAACTTCTCCATTCGCAGTACCGCAATTCCATCTCATGCACTCCTTCAAATTACTACTACTAATAACACTTATAGTATAGATAAAGTCACTCACGTCAAGTATCTCGGCGTCGTGATAGACAGTCATCTGACATTCAAAAAATATATCGATCACCTCTCTAACCGTGTACGGAAGCTCATTTATATATTTAAGCAATTGCGCGAATCCGCAGGAGCAGACATTATGAAGATGGTCTATCAGGCGCTGTGTCAATCGATTTTAAACTATTGCAACACGACCTGGGGAGGTGCCGCCAAATCTAACCTGATAAAAGTCGAGCGCGCTCAAAGAGCGGTCCTCAAAGTTTGTTGTTTCAAACCCCGCCTATTTCCCACAGATGAACTGTACGATTACTGCCAAGTTCTGACTGTAAGGCAATTATTCATTCTGGCCACAGTCATCAAACAGCACTCTCTGTCTCAGTTCACACCGGGACCAGTGCGTCGAAACCGCCTTGTTGCCACATCTTTTCCAACCAAAACATCATTCAGCCGTCGCTTCTTTGTTTTCCTCGGACCATACCTTTATAATAAAATTCATAAAATTCTATCTGTGCACCAACTAAACCAATACGACCTTAAAGTAACTCTACAAGATTGGCTACTTCAGCAGTCATATACTGCAACAGAGAGTCTGTTGCAGGTTTTGGCTTAATCAATCTAAAATTTACAGGCACATCATACACATACACACTTACACACACTCATGAACATCAACACACACGCGCAAGCCCACACACACTCATACACACACACACACATCCTCATGAAAGTAATTATTCTAAATTGTTTTTGTTCTTATATTGCTTTTTATTTTTATTTCTCTAATGTTATACTTTTGTTTCTTTTATTTTGCTAACCATCCTTAAATATTTGGTACAAAACATTGATTTATTGTAAAATGTTTTCGAAGTGGAAACCTGGTGACCTGTAACACAGGTGTTCCACTACCTACCACAGGCACCAGTGATTCACAACCGTGTATTTGCGTGTTTATGCCAATAAATAAATTATTATTATTTTCTTTATTTATCTTTACACAAATCTTATATATTTTTAAATATTTCTTAAACTAAAAACAATATAAAAAAACATTTAAAAATATAAAAAATTGTAGCCCACCGGTATCGGGAACAGGGTCCAAGCTACCGGCGGTCAGGGCTCCAGAGAGAGGAACCTCCTGACAATACGAGCCGTGTCCAGGAGTACCGCTTTCTGAATCAAACCCTTGATCCAGCTGCCTAACGAGAGCCTCCTCAGGTATTGGTCGAGGCTCTTGGCAATTAAGCCATGGGCTGATACAACTATCGGCACAATGATCGCTGAGTCCACATCCCACATGTCGACAACCTCGTGAGCCAAGTCAAGATACTTGATTTGCTTATCTTTCTCGGCTTTCACGAGGTTCCCATCATGCGGGACCGTTATGTCAACAATCATTGCACGCCGCTCTGATCGATCCACCACCACTATATCAGGCTTATTGGCTACAATAGTCCTGTCAGTTACGATGGATCGATCCCAGTACAATGTGATATTGCCATTTTCGAGAACTGGGTCGGGCACATACTTATAGTACGGTACTTCCGATTCCACAAGGTTGTATTTTAGAGCAAGTTGCTGATGGATAATCCTGGCTACAAGGTTGTGTCTATGCAAGTACTCTCCGTTAGCCAGACGAGAACACCCGGAGATAATGTGACGGATTGATTCGCCTGGACGGTGGCATGCCCGACATATGTCAACCGTACCGTCCTTCACAATAAATCTCCGGTAGTTATTCGTCATCATAACTTCATCCATAATTGCACAGACAAAACCTTCGGTTTCTCCAAAGAGGTCCCCGGAACGTAGCCAGGCTACGGACGCTGGTAGGTCTACATCGGGCCCATGCAGGGCCCGGAAAAACCGTCCGTGAAGCTCCTTACTCTGCCATATTTCCATGCGGTCGTTAGTGTCAAGTACTACAGGTTTGCGCCAGTTCTCTTTAGCCAAGGACAGCGGGGTGAGCCCCTTGTCCACTGCGACCACATCTCGATGCATCCCCACGTCGGTTTCAAGGAAATATTCCCTGAGACTGTATATCTCGCGATTGTGAAGAGTCTTAGCGTTTAAAAAGCCTCGACCCCCACACCTCCGCGGGATATACAGTCTCATAACAGAAGAACGCGGGTGATGCATTCGATATGTCGTCAACAATGTACGGACCCTCCTATCCAGGGCGTCTAGTTCTGTCTGAGTCCATTTGAGTATGCCGAAAGAGTACATCAGAACCGGCATGACCCAACCGTTGAAGGCACGCACCTTATTGCCGCCTGATAAAAGACTATTAAATACTTTTTTCAGACGGCCAAAGAAGCGCTCCTTCAACGATTGCTTCATGTCAGCAACATTGATGCCCAGCGCTTCCGACATACCCAAATACTTATAGGTTTCAGTTGCTGAGAGGGATCTAAGATTTATGGAATCCGAGAGCTGGGTTCCCACAGATTCCACAATCTCCCCTCGCTTTACATGCATGACCGCACATTTGTCCACACCAAATTCCATCCTGATGGCGCTACTGAAAGTTTCAGTTACTTTCAGTAGCTCCATCAGTTGCAAATCGTTGGGGGCAAAGAGTTTCAGGTCATCCATGTAAAGGAGGTGAGATATAACTTGACCACCTCTCCTCAACCGATAGCCTAGACCTGAATCCTCCAGCAGCGTGCTAAGAGGATTCAAGGCTAAGCAGAACCAAAGCGGACTCAAACTATCGCCCTGAAATATACCTCGCTCTATCCTTATCGGCTCGCTATTCCTCTGGATTTGCCGACATCCCGGATAGCGAAGGACTGTCCTCCATTGCCTCATACATGACATCAGGAAGATGCGCAGAGTTGAATCAACTTTATACAACTCTAGCACCCTCATGAGCCATGTATGTGGCACCGAGTCATAGGCCTTCTTATAGTCTATCCAACATGTCGACAGATCCCTTCGGGAACGGCGAACCTGTTGACTAATGGCCATATCAATGAGGAGTAGCTCCTTAGTACCGCGGGACCCGTTCCTACATCCATTTTGAGAAGCGGACATTACAGAATTGTCATCAATGTGTTTGTTAATTTTAGCTCTCAAAATGGATGTAAGAACTTTATAGACTGTCGGAAGACAGGCAATCGGTCTATAATTTTTGGGCTCCGCAGTACTACCCGATTTATGGAGCAGGTGGGTTATCCCTGTTGTCAGGAACTCTGGCAGCGACCCTGACTCTAAGGCTGACTGGAACAGGATCGCCAGGCGAGCGTGCGACCTTGTAAACCATTTAATCCAGAAGTTGTGCAGCCCATCCGGCCCTGGAGATTTCCAGTTAGGTAACGGACGGACTGCACGAACTACGTCTTGGGGGCTGATAGTGATTGCCCCCATTTCTGGTACTAGATCGCACGCTCGCTCGACCTCCCGAGTCCATTCACCCTCGGTATGGCTAACAGGCACCGACCAGATGCTGCGCCAGAATGAACACATGGCATCATCATCCGGCAGGTGCGTGTCAGCCACACCTTGGTCGGGTCGCTCCCAAGCCCTATAAGCCCACCTTTCATCTCTTTGGAATGTGCGATTCTGAGTGTATCGGTCCACCCGCCGCTTATACCTACGAATACGGTTTGCCCATGCATAAACTTTCTGCTTCAGGAAGTCGATGCGCTCTGTGACACGGGACATGTAGTCTCGAGCACTGATATCAGTCCCCGAGAACGCACGCCTCACAAAACGCATCACTCTAGGGCGAGTATTGCCCTCCCTGAAGCAGATCAGTTTGCCGATGAGTGCTCTGGCCTCACCAATACGTCGTTCAATCCTGTATTGCCATGACGGTACGGCTGGTTTAGGTCGTGTAGCTCTGTCATCAGAAAATTTGACATGAGCTACACGACATGCCGCTACAGCCGCACAATACAGGACTGAGTGAGCATCGGTGAGGTTTTCGCAGTTATCAAAATAGTTTGACAACTGCGAATCCAGAACTGCCACCAGCACCTTATTTTTGTTATGCATGGGCAAACGAGGTACGCGTGGTCTAAGATCGGGTTGCATGAACCGATATTCCCGAATCGCACCCTCCAAAGCACACCTCATTTCCTCATTGCACTGGGTACTTACATTAGTAACCATGTCATTACTCACGTTGTTATCGTGAGTTGGTATTATGGTAGACTGTGGTGGAACCACAGTCTGCGGCGGCGTGGCAATGACATGGCTACTCTGCATTTCAGTCCGCAAGCGATCAAGTACGGTGTCATCCAACATACCATTACGCTGGATGACTCGCACCTGATCCGACAGTCGTTGTGCCGACACGTTGACAGCTGGCTCAAGCACCTGAAACAGAGAGAGCATCCGAACACGGTACGCGGTCAGGTTGTTACCCCCCTCTGTAGCCCCATAGTATGCGCGCATGACATTTGCATTAATGGATTGCGTCCATCGCATGCGCGGCACACTCCCGCCGGGAGCTGGGACCCTATCAGAGGCCGGTGGGCCTCGAGGTCCTAAACCGTCCGGCGGCCGGCGTCCTCCTCGTCGACGAACAGGTGGTGGCGTCGTCGGCGGAGAGAAATACTCGTCGCTCGAGCTCGACGCAACTGCCACGGCCGGTGTCACAGCACTCACGATTGGGCTGGATTCCGGCGGCGGCGAGGCGGAGCTGAGCGACGGGTCCGGAGGCGATAGGCGTGCGCGTCGTGTAGCTGATCTCGTCAACATAATATCATCGTCATATCTTCATTTCTTTTATATATTTCGGAAAATTTTTGACACACAATGACACGTGTCAAATCAACGGTGTGGTTTTCTTTATTGGTTTCAATTTATTTTCATTGTAATTTTAGTATTTTTTCATTGATATTATTAAATAAAATTGGTATTGTAAAAGGGTGGTATGATTCAAATCTTTCTTTATTATTATTATTATTTCCTTTATTCATTTCTATACATATAATTTACATTTTTAAATATTTCTATACAAAGTAATATAAAAAAAAAACATTTAAAAATATAAAAAATAGTAGCCCACTGGTATCGGGAACAGGGTCCGAAATACCGGTGGTCAGGGCTCTTGAGAGAGGAACCTCCTAACAATACGCGCCGTGTCCAGAAGTACTGCTTTCTGAATCAAGCCCTTGATCCAGCTGCCAAGCGAGAGCCTCCTCAGATGTTTGTCGAGGCTATTGGCTATTAAGCCATTGGCCGACACGACTATCGGCACAATGACTGCTGTACTCACGTCCCACATGTCGACAACCTCGCGAGCCAGATCTAGATATTTGAATTGTTTATCTTTCTCTGCTTTCACGAGGTTCTCGTCATGCGGAACCGTTATATCAACAATCATTGCGCGACGCTCCAATCGATCTATCACCACAATGTCAGGTTTATTGGCAACAATAGTCCTGTCAGTGATGATAGATCGATCATGTCATTAGGAGTTGAAGAGATTTTTATTTTACGACACTTTTTGTTCAACCGCACAAATACCTGCCGAGTAGTACGGGACGTGTATGCATTTAAACGTAGGACAAACGTAGAGTAACATCTAATACTTAAAAAAAATAGAGGAGCTCGTGACTAAATAATAACAGCCGCTCGGGTCTATCTTTAGGTTAATCCGTGCTTGCTTAGATTGGTCTGTGGATGGGTGACCACCCACTACATAACGAATTTCCTCCGTGCCTCGGAAAGCACGTTAAGCCGTTGGTCCCGGGTGTCATTTGTAGATCTTTGACAGTCGTTAGGTAGTGAGTGGGCCAAAAAGTCTGACAACCAGTCTTACCAAGGGGTATCGTATTACCCAGTACTAACTGGGTGGTGGAGGTCCGATAGGCAGTCGCTCCATATAAAATACTGGTATTCAGCCACATTCGGTTAGACTGGAAGCCGGCCTCAACAAAGTTGGGAAAAGGCTAGGCAGATGATGATCTAATAACCTTCAACCAAAATCTGAAACTTTCAGAATAATTAAAATATTCAGTTAGTTTTGCACGTTTCGTGAGTAAACATTGTCTATGTCGGTAATAATTGAAACAAAATTAACTTTGCAAGTATTATAATTGCAGGTTCCCATTACAAATTTATATCGTTGCTGTTTTCATTTCTTGCTAGTCTACATATAATAACATGCATGGTGAAATAAAAGTCCTTTAAGTTTCTAGTTATTTGTAGATATTGATAACAAGAATCTTTCGACATTTCATTTTCTTTTTACATATCAGTAAAGTTTGACTGATCAAATCTTCACAAACTATACGATACTTTGACTACGCCTGTCTCGCAATGCCGCGTTGCCATTTATTTGTAAAGAAGTATTTTAAATAGAATTGAATGGACTCTGTAGCAATCCTGGGGATCTAATTAAATAAAGCAGAGTAAAGTTTAAGGCTGATTTCCTTTAAGTTGTGCCTGATTTACTTTAGAGAGGACAACTTCGGTCGCCGATGCCGTCCTCTTTTCATCCAATTGTATCAATTGAGCGAAAGTTTCAGTTTACAGAACATTTAACTAAAGGACAACGCTAATAAAAATATTTGAACCCCTATTTAAAATATTCAGTACGGTGTAAGTATTTTGTTGCTTTAAAGGACTCATAAGGCAGTTACTGATAGCGCGCTTTTAATAGCCACATAGCCAATTAATGAATTAATGATCTCTGACATGGCGTGACATATACTTGATAAAGTTGAGAGCCACTTTAAATACGAGTATGAATATAGTCCGTCAATTTGCTTAATTTCCAAAATCAATTTTTAGGAAAATATTGTGTTATAATATCTCCTAATTGTATAAAGCTGTTAAGGTGAAATGTTTGGCCGCTCGTGACAATTGTTCAACGTCTTATAAATAAGCTTACTTAATATTTTTCTCATCACTAAATTATACGAAAGATCCAGTTTATTCTGGATCCGTCATGAGAAATTTACGAGTACGTTGTTATAACTTTATTAATTTACTAGCTGTTCCCGCGACCTTCGGCCGCGTGAAATTTTATAGCCTATAACCTTCCTCGATAAATGGGCTATCCAACCCTAAAAGAATTTTTCAAATCGAACAGTAGTTCCTGAGATTAGCGCGTTCAACCAAACAAACAAACTCTTCAGCGTTATAATAATATTAGTATAGATTATCTTTGCATAAGTTTCATTAAAACATCAGAACTTATCTTGAGAGTTATTTAATAGAAAAAGTTTTTAATAAGTTCTACATTACTGCCAAAAACATGAAATATGCGGGTAGCTGGTAATCTCGCAATCTAAAAGTTCTAATAGACAACTAGCTGAAGAACCACAGAGCAAACAATATTGTTGGACAAATACTTTCCACGCAACTTTTACATTACGCTCTTCCAAAAGTCGACTTTTTGGTCACACGCAGGCTTCGGTTGACCACGCCGCCCGGCCTCTACAGGCCGGCCGGCCGGCCCTTACAGAGCCAAGCCGCGACAGAAGCTGTGACAAAAATGAAAATGTTTATTGTTTCCTGTTTATAAAATACTAGCTGACCCGCGCAACTTCGTCTGCGCCACATAATAGAGAGGGTTAGAGAGAGTGTGAGTCAACCTTAAAAGATAGACATATGATATCGCGGACTCATGACTGTTGCGTAACTTTAACCGTTTACACAGCGGACGCAACGGAAGGTCTCAAAAGGAATACATTTTCCCTGTTTTTGCAATATTTTTCATTGGTGCTCCGCTCCTATTGGTTGTAGCGTGATGTTATACAACCTATAGCCTTCCTCAATAAATGGGCTATCCAACACTAAAATAATTTTTCAATTCGAACCAGTACTTCTTGAAATTAGCTGGTTCAACCAATTAAACAAACTCTTCATCTTATAATATTGGTAAAGATTCGATATTTGCATTAATCGCTAAAATATTCTACTTATGTTTTTCCCTATAATATACTGAGTGTTCAAGAAGAACTTATCATCAATATGTAAGATACATGCAGCGACATCTATTGAACCAAAATGGTACTAATGAATAAAAATGTGCTCACAAGATAACTTTAAAATTGATTGACCGGTTTTGTTAAAAAGTTATGATAGCGTACTTTAGATTAGTCTACATGACAATGCTTTGAAAATCTATATAGCCTATACCCTGTAGAGTGTGTGTTCGATCGCTTTCCATGCGCTTAGAATACGGAAGGCAGTTGCATGAGGTCCTCAACAGATAACAGCTACAACAGATTAGCTATATTGTTATTGGGCTCATTTCATACACCTTAGTGAGAACTTTAAACCTGCCTGGAGTATGACTGTCATCGATGGACTGACGATGAAGACAGCAGGCAGTTGCAAGAGGTCCGCAACAGTTTATAGAAGCTTAATCGTGTCTCGGCTCATTTCATGCACCTTTTTTTTTTTCGGATGGGAAATCATCAAATGACCCCCCCACTCTGGGCGGAGCGGAAGGGAGTGTCAGACTTGTACTGACTAAATAAAACCCATTCATGTTCCTTCTTTGCCCTTTGTGTTCCAGGGCCACGGTATCTCTTTCGAACAGTCCCGCAGCCCTGGCATGCATCGGCCCATGCGGACCCCTACTTATTTGCTGACATCTCTTTGAGGCGCACGTGGAACACGAACGCGCCATCGACACGGCCTGTCATCATAAGACGGCCGGACGGCGAGCTAGTCCATAACTCGCCGTCCACAGGCTCGCGCCTACGGTGGCCGGGAGCCACCACGTGACCCCCGACGCCCAGGGCGTTTCCCGCGGCGGCTGGGACGTGAGGTTCTTTCCCTAAAGTACTCACCTTAAGTCGGGGTTTAATGTGGACGACTGGTGACGAGCAGAAAAGGGAATATTATGTCCCAGGACACAGCTCCATTGACACAGCTGTCTAGTGAAGTGACAGCGCCTGTGCCATCGACAAATATTGGTCTTTTTTAGCATTCAACTAATTATGCTACACAGTTGTCTTACGGTGCTCCCTCACCGTGAGCATTCGTATGTTTTGTAACAATCAAAGATTAGATTTTGTAGAGAAACAAGTGAATCTGAACTGTCACATTACAGGCAAATGCTCCCGGTGAGGGAGCGCCTCAAAAAATTATAACGCGAATCCTACTAATTGAATTTTCCACAAAATAATTATGGAAAATAAAGAAGTATCCCATTGAAACATGACGTCGTTATTTCAATTTATCAAAGGTTAGTCTTGAATATTAATTATAATAATTTATTACCTTAATTACAGGAAAGCTTTATTGTTTATTAAGCTTCTTGTTAATGCTCTTAATTTTATAAAAGAGAACTTTAATGGTCTACTAATTAATAAATTGTCTAATACATAATAAATGTTTAAAGCCTGGGCAAGCTATAAAAGATCAATAATAGATAGATAGATAGATAGATAGTTAGTGATAGATAGTTTCAGTATATAAGTCAGTTACGTTGATGTAGATACATCAACGTAACTCATGGCTAGGTTTATCTGACTGTCGCAGTCCTACCTTTTTTTTGTTTTCAATAAAAACCACACAGGAAATTATCCTGTATCGTGGGTGCGTTTACAAACATTAAACCTCACATACACAAACAGACCAAACCCAGAAAGTTGTTTCGGGTCTGGTCTGTTTGTGTATGTGAACACAAACAGACCAGACCCGAAACAACTTTCTGCAATTATTTATTCCGTGCGGGGATCGAACCCGCGACACGCAACGCAGCAGTCAATCGCTCAGCTAATGTGTCACGTTACAAAAAAATAACCACACATGGTAATTGAATATTTAATACGATCAGAGTGCACAGGAAATGGTAAGTAACGTTAGCATTTTCTATTTTTATCATCCAGTAACCAGGTCTAATGAGGCCAGCATCGTATTGAATCATAACCGCGATTACTCTAAAACTACACATTAATAAAGGAATAACATTGTCGAGCAAGATTAGCATATCAAAAGCCGCATTGCCCGGTCTTGGGACAAAGCGGAAGCGTTCGGGAAACGGTGACGCAGTATTGTGACGTCATAGACGGTGGCTCAAGTGGCTCAAGCTTTGAAGGAAGATAAGTCGCGCGACCACGACTGCCACAACTGTCAATGCTATTTTTAATGCACGCCAAGATTTAAATCTCTTAACACGATAATATTCAAGAGATTTTCCGTTTTGCTGAGATTCTTAGTTTATATAGAGATATACCCATTGTGAGTTGGTTTTATGGTACTTTTTTAACCGAAGATTTTTAGATTTTGTTCTCTTGACTGACGTAATCTTTTCTTTTCTTTCAGGTATGTATTCAAATTGGTGTTAGAAGGGTAATCCGGCTAGCGTTAATTTAATAATGCTTTTAAACAGCATTATTCTGGAACTAATTATGTTAATTAAAAAGCAATTAAATGTCAGTGCTAAGTACGGTTCCTTTGTAAGTTTATCAACAAGAACTCAACTGTAATCCGGAGCCACTTCTGTTAAATTTGACTTTGTGTTTGAGTTTCTACTGACATTAATATTAATGACGGAGCACAACACACAGATCTACGTCTTAAATATTCATTGAGAAATGATTTGGTTTCCTGGCTATTGGAAAAGAAAATTAGAATAAGAATTTCTAAATCAACGTTGATTATAATCTCTCATTGCAATTAATATTTCTATCGCAAGATTCCATAGATTAATGAGATTCTGAATCAAATTAAAAAGCAATTTTATTAAATTATTTCTTTGGCTAAAAAAAAGGTTCGTAGCTTCTTTTTTTAATTATAGAGGTGAAAATTTAATGGAAAAATAATTAAAGAAACGTTGCATTGGCTCAAAAGATAAACAGAAAGTTCCGCTCCTTCCACTTTTAACGGATAATTCTTGTAGGTAATTTTCTTTTAGAACTGTATGTACAAAATTGTCAATACGATACGTTTGGGTTTGTTTTCCTTCCGCTTTTGTGGCAAATACAAGAGAACTATTAAAGTTTTGTCAAATGTGCAGTATTACTGTTTCCTATTCAAGAATTTTGCTGTCTCCTACAGTATCTACATCTGCTCTTAGTAAATAAAATCAATAGTTTGTTTTAACATAATTATGCAATATTGCTGTTTTGACATGGAAAGAAAAATTCTATGCGAGCAGGGTTTGAACCTGCGACCTTCGGACGCAGGGTACTACGCAGGGTTTGCGTATAAAAATATAAAAAATTATGCAATATTATTAGAAACCTGAATATAGTTTGTTCAGAATAAGTAACTGAATCGATTCCAATAATTTTTAAACCATACATATGTTGTGCCAAAAATATTTAAAAAAGTTTACAAGTTGGACACCGAGCGACACTAAGTACCTATCGCAATCATTTAGGTACCTACTGCCAAAACACGTGTTTCAGGTTTCGCATATACTACAACTAATGTTGTAGATACAGTGTTTTATGGCATTTCAGAGCGTTATAAAGACTTTTTTTTATTTTTTCATCCAAACAAATAGGACCTACGTACTTCTAGAGTTAAGTAACATCATACAGCCGTGCTAATGAAAATAACATAGGTAGGTACACGATTCGATATTTTCGTCAGATCACAACCATAAAAAGCAAGCTGGCGAGAAGAGAATGGCTCACCAAATGAATAACACATTGAGCAAATAGTAACACTAATTCGTCTTTGATATTTTTAAAATTAAAAAGAAACTAATTCGTACATACGGGACTTACAATAAAGATCATAAGATAAGGTAAGATATAAGTCTTGCATTTAGTGTTGAAAATTTTTCGAATTCGTCGTATTAATTGTGAATCGATGCATCGCAAGGGCATATTAAAAGTAATATATTTAACTAACTGCCAGACCCAGCGTCTTGATTTCAGCGTACCTGAAAATATTGCTGTACCCAAAAGAAAAAAGAGAAAATTGAAAATTGTGTGCAAATAAGGAAAGTCTCAGTAGTTACAACATCGTGGTGTCAACAGGAATAAGTTATGCACGAGCTCTGGTCGAGCTTCTGTCGTTATTTTATTTTCTCGGTTCCACATCGAACATGTTTTATGACTTGTTCATATTATTCGCACAGCCGGAAATTATATCTGTAAAAGAAGCGTAATATTCTGGCTTACAAAAGATTAGGTATACGCCTCCGCACTTTACCAACATTCTTGAATAAAACCGTTATTCCGAAATTTTGACTGAGTTCTAGGGGTAAAATTTAATCGAATATTCAATCCTTTGTTTAAATAAGCTAGCAGTTTCACTAATAAGAGACCCTTATCCGTTCCGTCTCTGGAATGATACAGAGCGTCATTGTTAACATGGCAATACGTTCTACGAAATATTTTTTATATCATAGCTACTTCAGAATTGGCTGTAATTTGATTTTAACTATCTACAATGATACTACTTGCGCTAATTAATTTCGCTCAGTGCCAGTCTGGCTTCGACGATTGAAATGGTGATATTTATTATTAAAGGTGCCAACAGGTGTCACTGCAAGGTTTTTTACTTATTTCTCCTTTTGAGAAAACCGTGGTGTTGCAGAATGCTAAATTTTAAGAGAAATAAATAGAATTTCAGTTAGCGTTGTCGTCCTCATCAGCACAAATAGAGTCCTTGATTAAACTACTAGATATGATAAACAATGGGTACGTTGATTGATATACAGCATTTTTGTCGTCATAATTAATTGAATCCGTTTTCTTCGTTGTTCATACATTTTCCTCAATTATCCGGAACTCTGCTGAGCGAACTGAACGTCCGTGTCTCAGTGACGTCAATGAGCTAATCAAATGGTCGCTGACGGAGCGCGTACCTCTTCAGAGAGGCTGTAAGGATAATTTGGACAGCGATGCAAACATGACGCGGTATTAAGGACTCTAATTTTATTAACGTGAGGGAGAGACTCAATGGACACTTAACTATAAATGGCTACCTAGCTTCTTGGAGACGGTAGTTTTGTCGCAGAGTGTTCCACGAATATATTATTATGGTAGGTGTAATTATCTATGTATGTATTTGAATAGTAAATAAAAGCGTGCATGTTCTAATTCATGAATCAGTGGAGAACCTTGAAGTTTTTTATTCTTGTAAATTCATCTTGGCAAAGCGTAAACTTTAATTAAACGCAACAGCTATACAATGCAATACAAAACAAGCAATTACGCAATACTAAAATTGATTTCTTAAAAAATAATGGGTGTAAATAGACCCATAAAACCGAAAGGCACTTGTTCTCCACGTATTTGCGATCATTTTTTAGTTTTAGACCATACCTGGGAACCTTCCAGTTACGGAGATATTGGGGGTCAAAGTTCCAAGTTTTTCACTAGTTCTTTTTAAATACATGTTTTTAATGTAAGATATTAACTTTACACACCTCCACGACCCCCGTACTATTCAATCCATCCATCAGCACAATGCTTTGAATGCTTTCCATCGAGTCCTACCTTAAAACGTGATTTATCACCCCAAAAAAAAGACGATTCCCAGCAATAATTTTTGCGTAAAGTAACTTCGTTTGATGTACGGAATGCTTGGTTGACGGCTATGTGAAGGGTCTGTTTACACCCTGTATGTTCAGTGAAAAAAAGCCAATATGGTGGCATATTGGCTTTTTTTCACAGAACATAGCGACTCCCTCGCACAAAAGACGCGCAACCCGGCATTATGTAATGTATCAACACTTCAAACTCTATTGTGCAGCTCCTTATAAAATATCTGATATTTTCTTCTTTAATGAACGTACTTTAAATTGAAGAGAAATTTCATTTAAGAAAATTCTGTACTCTTTTTAACTTGCAGATTATCTAACTTTATTCGTGAGTACTTAACTAAAAAAAATAAATCACAACTCTAAATCATTTAATTTTAATTATTTAGAGTTGGTTGTACTCAGTGAATTTTAGTTAGGTACTTTATCTAATCTTATAAACAAAATAACCGGCTTTATTTAGTTGCTCGAAAAATAATTTAAAATAATCAGTCCGTTGAATAAACCAACATATTCAGATTTCATTGAACCGTAAATTATTTGGAAGTTAATTATGTATTTTCATTAAATAAAATAATTATCACACAAACAAGTAGGTAGCACCATAAAGACAGTCTCCTATTGAAACATTAATTACTAAAGTTATACTGTCACTTATAGGATATCTTCCGTGATTGTTCATTATTTTGAGCTCTCGCTCTCGGAGCTGAAAAAAAATGAACAATCACGGAAGATATCCCGTAAGTGACAGTATAAGTTTAGTTGTAAACCATGAAAGCTTAAAACAGTGCATTAATTACTAGTTAACTAATTAAGTCTTAGAAATAACTTATAATACATCTTAGATAAAACCTGTTTATCTTGTAGTATGTATTGTTCCATTACAAAAACCTCAAATTACATTTCAGATCAGCTCAGTAATTCCACACGATTCGAAGAAGATTTATTATTATATTCACAAAAGTATGACTGGCAGAGCCCGCAAGTTATTACACAAACAAGATTTATCGCTTCGACTTCGACACATTCGCTCCACGAGGCGCTCCGTACATAAAATGTCACCACTCATCGTATTAGTTTTGGTATTGTATATTGTTTTTGGAGCTAGAATTTTCTTTCTTGATAAGAAAATGAAATAAAATGTTGGGAGATTGGTGTGAATTGGTTTGAAAGGTATTTCTATCTAATGAAAACGACCGCTCGAGCGACCTTGGGTACGGAGAGTACCCAAAACGATTTTTGTAGTTGAGCGTCCTTGGGTACGCCGAGTACCCAAACAAAATGTTATGGGAGTGTTTGAAAATAAAACCTTATAACTCTTAAACTAAAAGTTATTTCTGCCTGGCAAAATTACGTATCGTTGCTTTTAAATTAGCGATCATTTCAAGAAATGATAACACTAGTAATCATTCACTCAAGGATCGAAAAATTTAACTTCAAACTGATAGTTAAGTTTTCAAAGTGAAGTTTTTATCGTATTTGTAGTGTTTTTTACATTAAAAACACCCAGAATTCTATTTGTGTGTGATAATCAGTTGTTAAAGTAAAGGATTCATAGAAAGATTCAAGTCTGTAAGTAAATTAGTACGTAATTTTTGTAATATTCCGCAATCGGTATGGTTCGAAGAAGATAGTTCAATTTTTTTTTGTTGTTTTTATTGGTGTTAACGTTGATTTCGTCTGTGATTCTTTCAAATCATCAATATTTTTATTCTATCTACCAGATTTATTTAGAAAAAATATATTAAATAACTAACACGAAAGATCCGGATTAAAATCAACGACAAGGGCCAGTGGTCATGGTAATGCTTTCAAAGTTTCATGATAGTTTTGAACTACTTGTCGATATAACTGCAAAATTGAATTTAGGATCAAAACAAACCCCTACGGGCTTCATGAATAAATTGACGTAGATTGAGTGTGGTTAGACTTAGTTAATGTTTATCAGCACCACACATTCACCTGAGCTACTATCTCATGCAGAACGCCTACATCTTCAATTTATAACTAAACCGAACTGCTCAGCGTCCTCTTGTACAATATATTCGGAGCCCGTCGAGATACCCGAGATACCACTAAGAGGCTGAGCACGCAAGGTTAGCTCCCACCGCAATGTTAATAATTCCACAGTACTCGTTATCCACAAGGATTTACAAGAACAAGAGAAACACTGTTCATGTTTAAAATATGAGCACAATTAGAAACTCAGTTTTGATGGATGGTCACCCTGGTAGTTAGTAGCTGGTAGGTAGTTAGCTTTTCAGTTTGTAATTAATGTTTCCGCTAAGTATACAAACAGTGATAACATGTAATTGATACATTTACTGTTACTAAAGTTATTTTGTTCATAATTATAGGAGGCTCAACTCTAATTAAAATTAATATGGTTCCTCGTTGGAGGCGATCACAGCGGCAACGGTTCATTATTTATTCTCTTGGTCTCGCTGTTCTTCATAATTGGTAATTATAACGTGATTGGTGGAACCCCGGCTTCATGCACTTTCATGTTTAATTAGGTAAAGCCTTGTTAATCTATGTACGGTATTCGTAGGTACAGTCAGGACCACCAATATGTTTAGTTGTTTACATGGAAAAAGAAAATGCGGTAAACTGCTGGAAATATTCATTTCGGATCAAAAAGCCACGAAAATCTTTTTTACTGGCAGTTTTGCTGACAAATTTTCACACTCCAGCTTCATACTTATTTGCAGGTTGGGCCTTTCTTACTATTTATAATAGCTCATTTGTTGCACTAAAACATTTTGTCATGTTAGACCTTGTTACTAAAGTTTACTTTAACAATATTGTCATTTTAAGTATGAACAAGAAAATGCTGAACGTACCTGTTTAAAAATACACTAACAAATAATAATATGCTCAAATTTCAGAGAGACTGGTGGTGCGAAAAATACGTTCTATCCTACAAACAGATTTTCTGTTCCATTTACTTGAACAGTCCGAGTTTATTCGGGTAGCGTCGCGGAGACAAATGTGTTCAAGTTTCAGCATCAATCTGCCACTGAATGCATCTCTACATCTCAGGGACTGTGTCTGAGTATGGTTAAGAAATACAAAAAATCCTAATAACGATCGAACCCTAACGACGGAACGGTCTGCGATAAAAAAAAATCCTTCGAGATTTTAGGTGTCCTCTCGTTTCGCTTTTCTAAAGTTTTAACATTTCGCTTCAGTCTTATTTCTCTTTTTCTTGTAGGTAGGCACTTGTTTTAACCTCCGTAGGGTATTTTCCGCAAAACATTGGTAACTTCCTGTTTGTTTGTATTTAGGCGACCGGCGATGAGAACAAAGTGTAACGCATAGATTTTGTTTTGCCAAAAACGATGGTGATTTGGATACGAAAAAGATTCGAAAGTATGTCAGCCGTTCAATACAAGGGCATGAGCAACACATAACAGACTGAATATCTTCATATTTCAACAGTACGATCACAATTCCTGTAGCGTAACACTGGAACTCGTTTCCGAAGATCCAGTACCTAAAATCAAATTTTCAAGCCGTCATAAAACTTAAAAATATTTCACGGTAACCGCAGCGCCGCGTGCCGGTATCAACACAGTGCTGAAATATATTACGGACGTGTTCAAGAGACTGCGCACTCTTATAATTCCTCTTTTGAACATTCGTATCCTGTCAAAATAAACGTTTACCAAACGGATGACGAAATAACTACTGTTACTATACATAATATTTTTTTCGTCTAGGTTCAGAAGGTCCAATTCCACGGTTTCAAAAAGTCCTTTTCCCAGAATCTCCATTTCCCAAAATGATCATTTCCCAGAATGTCCAGTTCCCCAAAAATCCAATTCCAACAATTGCAATAATATTTTTGTAATTTATGAAAGTTTTGAAAGACTAGTCAAGACATTCTTATTATATCTACAGCGAAATTTAAAGTTGAAATATGGAGCTCGGAGCTTCACAAAGCATGTAGAATTAATGCCATTAGAACATTTTGATATAATTCACAACTTCTGAAACCATTATAAAACAGCACAAGGCGCAATCTCTCAAAAGAAAACCACTTTCAGCTCGCTCACTCTAACATAATAATAAACTTATGAAGGTAAGGAATAACTCTCATAAAACTTGTGAAGTTACGTTTTTAGTCAATCTAAATCGTTCACATCTGAATTTCGTCACGCTGCCAAAAAGATACTCATAAAACTCTGTGATTGGAGCTCAATGTGTGAAAGAGAAACCGAAATGAGCCTAAACTTAAACTTAATAATACCTTTTAGAGCAATACCAAGGGCCTATGATTTGATTAAGGATTTCAAAAATACTAATGAGGTGGTGAAGTCTTTATCCTTTTCTCATTAGTTTTTCCACAGAAGCAATATTTGTGTATTTTTTAAATAAAGTAGTAATTTAAAATTCATGCCGAGGTAGAACGCGGCGAAGGCGGTATGACGATCTGATATTGTTTGTGGGGAGACCATTGTCAGGGATCGCACAAGATAGAGAGGTTTGCAAGGAGAAAGAGGAGGCCTTTGCCCAGCTGTGGGACACTTGAGAGGCTTACAAAAAAAGAGACAGAGACTGTTCTAGTGGATTCCTATTGAAGAGTGATCAAACAATGTCAATAATGTCTAGGCGAGCAGTCTTGTACTCAAACGTTCTAACTATTGTTATACATGCCTCTTCTCTGCGAACTATTTTGCACCAAGTGGATCCGAGGGGAATTGTTATTAAATAGAATAATAACTATTGTTTGTATTGTTCCAGGCTAGTGATGCTAGGCATTTCTCTGCTCAGCATCGCCGCGCCACATGCGTACGCGCAGCAGCGTCACAAGGAGCACCGGGGCCCATAAACCTGAGGCGGCCACTTGAAGGTTCCCGTGGCACGATAACAACACCAAACTTCCCCAACCATTTCCCCGTCCCGATAAAGTGTAAATAGAACACGACATAGTGAATGGGACTATATTGATATACTTTACTCAGCAGTACACTACCTGTGGGTTGACGTTCACTGAGTACATGTATTATGACGAGTCTTACAAGTTGGGCGAGAGGAGAGCGCTCACCGTCACCGACGAGAACATCACCAGGATCAAATGGCTTCAGGTATGTGATGGTTTAATACTGTTGATGATACTGTAGCTTCCTGAGACTTTTTTGATTGCAATTTTACATGTATCCTATTTGCTTGTTATAATACAAGATATCAATAACTACCTTACGCCAACTGCGGTAGGCATTGTCTTGTCTTTATATCTTGTTCTTAGAATTATTTAATTTGGAGTTTGCTGAAAAATGTTCAGTTATAATGAGTGATTAAAGTAAGACAACTCGATACATTAGATAGAACTGTACCTAATAAAATATTACGCCAAAGTTCTCTTACAACTATAGATATTTATTAAATGCTCTTTTACGTGCTCAAATACTCTAATTTCCATTGGCGAGTTGTTCTGCCAACCAACTCTTAAAATAATACAAAAAATACAGATAATCTTTAGTCAATATAACTCAGTGTAAGAAAGAAAAGGCACATTTAAATCTATAAAAAATCGTGTGAAGAGGAAGTACATGAGACAAGTATCCGTAGACTTTTACACAATTACGGAGAAAATTGTGCGCGTTTTTGTCTTAAGCTGCTCACTGCGTGAAGGAGGCAGTGGCGAAGGTTCATACAACTCCATTCCTACCAGCTACCCTTCGAAAAATGGCACAGTCAGTATTCTATAGATAAATAATAATAATATAATCTCATTAAAGATGTGTACTTCGGCTTACCTCGTACAAAAATTGACCCTTCGCCACTGGAAGGAGGCCAATAATGTGCCACATTACTGTAATTATTCAACGTAACGAGGTTGTCGACGAGTGTACCGCGACTGCGATAAGAAAATAATGTTGAAATTATGTTTGAAGTAGAGTTTATTTTTTCCTTGTGTTAGTGGGAGCTAATTATGTTGCTCACTTTTTCTTTCCACTTAAAATCTTTTTTAAGTAACTCGACTATGCACATGTACTATAAAGGTGTAACTGTAGTAGTACTAGGGAAACAGACATCATTTCAGCCGAAAGACGTCCAATGCTGGACATAGGCACATTGACCGGTCCCGTACGTCTCGCATCCAGTGGATTCCTGCAACCTTTACCAGGTCATCGGTCCACCTAGTGGGAGGCCTTCCAACGCAACGCCTTCCAGTTCGCGGTCGCCACGCCAGAACTAACAAAACAAAGAAAAACAACAATACAAAAAAAACAAACAATCAAACATTAAATAGAGTCTAAGTAACTTAATATTTTATTTGTAGCGTAAAACTGAGATCCTTTAAAACGTTTTATGAACACGGTGACATTTATTAAATGTTGGTTGGATGTTCCTAAGTAAAGAATGGTATCTCAAGATTGCGGACATCAAACAACTCGCTTCCACGAAGTTGGAACAAATATGTCTTACTTTTGTCTTCCGGTTTAACTTTATACATCTCATTCTACCGTTAAACATCTTTCTTTATTTATACAGCACTAAACATAATACTCCTGACATTTTCTTATTATTCTTAGTTTTCTTGACTAGCGAAATCGGGACTTATTACTTTGGCTTTGCTGGTGTTTCGAAAAGACTTATTTAAGGAGAAAATTTCGTGCAAGGCAGTTTGTCATAACATTCAGTTATGGATTTTATTTTATTTAAATTCTCGCGTCAAAACACAGTAGATTTACATCTACTGTAAGTATTATGTTTTTCATGACACAAATCACTCCACTCTTTAAATAAACATTCATGAAACCGCAAACTGAATTCAAGTTTGCTAATGATTGGGGAAACGATTGATGTCTATTTACAATTTGATATGTATCTACGGGCGTGGTGCAGTGAAATCATCATTTATATTAAAATGATTGTGTGCACATCTGCACTGATTAATTTTCAAATATCTAATTTTAATTACCTACACACACAATGAAATGAACGAGTGAGATATGGTGTCCTATAATATCAAAAGTTTCGTTCAACATAATGTTAAGGGATAAAATTGCCCTTCCAAATTACATCTATAGAGGGAGGTTTATTCCCGGTCGTGTCTTACGTTTATTACCTGTGATTCACAAATACTGTACTAATTGCCTCAGTGTTTTTAAATTATCATAATAATCCCCATTACTGCATTTTGACTCTCGGTCTATAGCGGAACGAGTGGGAAATAAAAAGTTCCAATCGTCACCACTGGGGAGGAACGAAACTTATTTTTCCCATTCGTGGGGACGACGAGGTAGGGACGACCGGGAATAAACCATTCAAATGTGCGGGTTTTGTAACGATATGCAAATTGCAGCTCGCTTCGCGACCATTATGCCGGTCACAGAGTGCTGGGTCAGCAGAATAAGCGCAGTTCATAATACTTTACTGGAGCACGATGGCCATAAACGGGACCTGTCCAGCGTCAACAGCGTTTTTTTCTCGTTCACGTGTAAACTTTACGACACGTGTTGTGTGCTGAAATATAAGCGGAAATTTGTTGATCTAAATTGTACCTCGGTTTAATAAAGGGTGTAACGGTACCCTTGACGAAGCCGAAAGGCACTTATTCTCCCCGTCATTGCGGTATTTTTTTTGTTCTGGACCATACCTGGGTAAGGAGTTATTTAGGGTCAAAGTTATATTTTTTTAATACAGGTTTTTAATGTTATAACTTTACTTTAAATACCTTTAAATACCACTATTCAATGCATCCATCAGCACAATGTTTTGAGTGCGTAACATAGAGTGTTACCGCAAGACGTGATTTTTCACCCCAAAAAAAAGGTCGTTTCCCAGCAATAATTTTTGCGTAGAGTTACTTAGTTTGATGTATGGAATGCTTGGTTGACGGCTTCGTGAAGGGTCCGTTTACACCCTGTATTTTTTTGAGAACGAACTTAGTTATTATCTACAAAAAATTCCAAAAACAATGAGAAAAGTTGAACGAACAATGAGTGAAGTTCCTTTAAACTTTAGAGAAATTTGTAAGAATAAAGTAAGTCGGTAAAGTTTCCATTGTGATTTATAATTTTGTATTCATCAAACTTTGAAAGTTATAGATGTAAGATAAGTAGCTTTAATGAAACTTAACCTCTCCACTCATAGATGGGCTAGTAAAAATATTAAGAATAGTCCGAGAAAACCCTAATTATTGGACACGAATAGAGGATCCCTAATTTGTAGACTCGTTTGTAGATAGGAACTTTAATCGACGTTTTAGAACATTAGTGCTGAAACCAAATTCGTTAACTGTGAACAATCTACAAGTTTCACAGTGGAGGTTTCAGTAGAAATCGGCAAAAGTTTAGTGATGGGAATATAATCTAGTCATTGGTATTCAATATTTATTATTTATGTTAGAAAATGGAGAAATTGGATTTGTATTTTGGGGATTAGTCTTTTTAGGAACTTATTGGTTATAATAAAGTAATTGATAATTAAAACAAACATATTTTAATTTAATTCAATTCAAAAGACGACAATTTAGATAAAATAGAATTTTTAATTAAATCTTGTCATAGTTAAATTTTATCCAGTCCCTAGTTAGTTCACTCTACTTATTAATTAAATCTACATAAGTACTATGATCCAGTTCCTTTATATTTAGTTTCTTTCAATTACGCTCAAGAAATTCGTTGAATTTAACCTCTTCGCTTCACTATTTAGTGTAACCGCTATTCGTGTTTGTGAACAGTTCCCACTAGATTACTCAAGGTGTTCAGGGTTTATTTGTTCTGTTCAACTGGACTACAGCATTCAGTTTGGTGCACCTCGAGATAAGTTCAGCCAGCTTAGTACAGTTTGTTAATAGTTAGTGCAATTCATTGTTACAAATATTTGTAAAACTGTTTTTAGTGTTGTGTGTTATGGTGGCACCACACCTCGCAGATCTAAGCAAATATTCGCCTTCTGTCATTAAAATAAAATGAACTATATCGCAATAGGCATAAAAATAACATTTTGTTTTGATCCTGTAGCGCTTAGGTGGTGTGGAATAATACTCCAGATGATGACGACGCAGTATATTTAGGTTTGCAAGTGCTGAAGCTTATTGGAATGTGGAATGAATGTATTTAGAAAAAGGCGGTCCCTTTTATACAAAGTTCTCATCAAAAAATCAATGCATAGTGGGTACATTTAGAAACTTAGTTCGGGCACAATATTGTCGATGTACCCTACATACTAAAATGTTACTGTGACCGCGATCGGATGTGTGTTTTCATGTATTGCAGCTACAGTACTCCCCCCTTAGCGAAGCGTACGGGCATCTTGACGATCCTGCCTGATCTTGTACGTTGGTCGCTGGTGTTCGAGGCTGGAAGCAGGCTGGAGTGATCTTCAGTGGTAGCTGCAGCTGGTTGGCGTGTCTCAGTACTCGTGTATTCGTGGTTATCTTCGATGTTGATAGTGTATGCCGGCTTGAGACGGTCGATCGATATGTTGCTCGATCTGCCTGGTAGCTGTATCGTGAAATACTTCTCGTTGCGTTCGATGACCTTGTATGGATGCTGCAGTGGTTTTCGGACGGTGTCATCGCGTACAAACACGTGGCTGCATGTTGGTAGGTCGTTGTGCACGAACATACATCGCTTGTTTGAATGCGGCTTCTATGTAGGTGTCAGCTTCGTAATCACGTCGTGTAACTGATCGACGTAGGTGTGGTCAATCTTCGTTGCGGCTGGTGATGGTGATATAAAATCGCCGGGTAGCCGTATTGCTTGGCCGTAGGTGAGCTGCGCGGCACTTGTGTTGGTATCGGTGCGCGTGGCGGCTCGTAGCCCCATCAAAACAATAGGTAACTCGTTGATCCATTTGTTGCTGTTTGCTAGTCGTGTCATGAGTGCGGCCTTCAGTGTTCGGTGCCAGCGTTCGACGATGCCGTTACTCTGCGGGTGGTAGGCAGTAGTACGGGTTCTTTCTACTCCAAGTAGTTGTGCGAGGACTTGAAATAGTCGACTTTCAAACTGTCGTCCTTGATCAGTCGTTATTTTTGTAGGACAACCGAAACGAGATATCCATGTTTCGTACAGCTTTCTTGCGACGATTTCGGTGGTTATCTCATGAAGGGGTACTGCTTCGGGCCAACGTGTACAGCGGTCGATCATCGTGAGTAGGTATCGATGTCCACACGAAGATGTAGGTAGTGGTCCAACAATATCAACGTGAATGTGTTGAAATCGTTCGCTCGTTGGGAATGCTGTGACGTCACTGTTGTTGTGTCGTTGAACTTTGGACAGCTGACACGAAGTGCATGCTTTCGTCCACTCGCCAATGTCTGTATTCATTGCTGGCCAAAAGTAACGATCTTGCATAAGTTTGCGCGTAGTTCGTATTCCAGGGTGACTTACATTGTGCACGGCGTTGAATGCGATGCGGCGAAAGTCAGCTGGTAGGTATGGACGAATGTGTGACGTAGACGTTTCGCAGAATATTGGCTTGTTAGTGCCGGGTATGACGATTTTCTTGAGTTGAATATTTGTTTGTTGTGATAAGATTGGTATATTCCTGTCTTTTTCTTGCTCTTGTGATAATTCTTCGTAGTTGATTGGTGATGGTAATTCGATGGTTTCGATACGAGAGAGTGCGTCGGCGTCAACGTTGTTTACTCCGCTGACGTGTCGAATGTCCGTCGTGAACTCGCTGATAAATAACAGCTGACGCGTGCGCCGTTGCGTATCGTTATCGGACGGAGGCTTGCGTATAGCGTAAGTCAGCGGTTTGTGGTCGGTGTAAACAATAAGTTCTCTTCCTTCGAACATTTTTCTGAAGTGTTTGATTGCCATGTATATTGATAATAATTCTCTGTCGAATGTACTATATCGCTGTTGTGTTTCGGAGAATTTCTTTGAAAAGTATCCAAGCGGTATCCATTTCTTGTTTACAAGTTGTTGAAGTACAGCTCCTGCGCAGGTATTTGATGCGTCGCACATAAGGGAGATGGCGTCGGTTGGTGATGGAGATGGATGAGCGAGTAAAGCTGCGTTTTGGATGCTAACTTTACACAACTCGAATGCTTGTGACGCATCTGTGTTCCAGTCGATTTTTGTCTTGTCGCGTTTCTTCGAATTGTGCAAGAACGCGTTGAGAGGTGCTTGTATGTGGGCTGCGTTCGGTATGCTGTCACGATAGAAGTTTACCATGCCAATAAATCGACGTAAGTCTTCAATTGTCTCGGGTTTGGGGTAAGCAGTGATAGCAGTGACTTTATCTTGTGGTGGCTTGAGTCCGTTGCTCGACACTTGATAACCCAGGAACTTGATATTTTCTTTACCGAAGACGCATTTTGATGGATTTACAGTGATGCCATACTCGTCTAATCTGCGTAACACCTCCTGTAGATCTTCTAAGTGACTGGTTTCATTATCTGATGCGACGATGACGTCATCAATGAATGGAAATGCGTAGTCTAACCCGATGAGTACTTGATGAATGAATCGTTGGAATGTCTGTCCAGCATTTTTGAGACCAGGACACATTCGAGGAAATTCGAACAAGCCGAAGGGTGTTGTGATGGCTGTCTTCTCGATGTCCGGTTCGTATACAGGCAGTTGTTGGTAAGCACGATTTAGGTCGAGTGTTGTGAAGATCTTCTTGCCGTGAAGTAGGTAGGTGAAATCTTTGAGACGTGGCACTGGATAGCGGTCTGGTTTCGTGACGTCATTGAGTCTGCGGTAGTCGCCACAAACACGAAGGTCGCCGTTTTTCTTTGGTACGACGTGTAGCGGGCTGGACCAAGGACTTTTGCTTGGACGGCAGATTCCTTGCTGCATCATCGACTCGAATTCCTTCTTCACGGACATGTACCGATGTGGTGGTAGTGGTCTGCTCTTGCTGTGTACTGGTGGACCGGTAGTTTCAATGTGATGTTCTACACGGTGTTTGGGAGCATCCTTCATGCATGATGGTCGTAGGATGTCAGGAAACTTGCTGAGTAGCTGGTGATATGGTTGATCAACGTCGATACTTCTTACGGTAGGCTCAGCGGAGTAGGTGACTGGTGCCTGACTACGAGATTGGTAACTTTGTCGACTAGACATCGGCCGGCTATGTCGACAAGAAGTTGATGCTTTTTCAAGAAGTCGGCACCGATGATGGGTCTGCTGACTGCAGCGATGATGAACTTCCAGGTGTATGGTCTTCGTAGGTTGAGATCCAGTTGTAGTGTTTTCTCTCCGTACGTTGGGATTACCGTGTTGTTCGCTGCATACAAGCAAAAGTCTGTTGGCGTAGCTTTCCCGCCTTTTCTTCTGGGTATTACGGAGACGTTGGCGCCAGTATCAATTAGAAATGACAGACGTGAGTTTTTGTCTGTTATAAATAGGCGGTAGGAAGTGTGGTTTGCGCTGGTTCCCGCCTCAGCCAACGCAGGCGTTAGTTTCCCGAGGGGGCGCTGCTGTCTTCGTAGTTACACGGACGCGTACACTTTCGCGCCTCTTTGCCGAACTTGCGATGATAAAAGCAGGTCGCTGATTGGTCGTTTCGGGCGCGATTGTGATTGGCTCTGCTCGATGAACGCGATCTTGAGCGTCGTCTGTCGAACGATCTACGTCGATTTTGATGCGATCGGTTTGCTTTCAGCTCTGCGATTTCTTTGGTGAGCGCGTCAATTTCCTCTTCAATTGACGTAGATGCACGTGGGGTAGTGGGAACGGAGGAAACTGCAGCGACTGCGCCGAGTGGTTGTGTCTGCTCGAGGATTTTATCTGCCATTGTTGCCAGCTCGTGGATGTCGGAGTGTTTCGCGATGTTTTCACTGACGGCGAGGACTGCTCGAACAGATTGTGGTAGATGGTTGGTCCACATAATCCGCAGTGCTGAGTCAGAGATATTGTCGGCGGCGAGGTTTTTCATGCGGCGTAGTAGCTGTGAAGGCTTCATGTCGCCGAGTTCCATTTCAGATAGCAGTTGCTCGGATTCTTCGTAAACTTGGAACAACCGACTCTTCAATGCTTCGTATCGGTTTTTCTCAGGTGGACGGAGAATTATGTCGGAGATTTCGTCGAGATCTTGATCTGGAGGTATCTTCTTAATAGTCACGTCGGGGTCACCAATGTAGCGCTTAGGTGGTGTGGAATAATACTCCAGATGATGACGACGCAGTATATTTAGGTTTGCAAGTGCTGAAGCTTATTGGAATGTGGAATGAATGTATTTAGAAAAAGGCGGTCCCTTTTATACAAAGTTCTCATCAAAAAATCAATGCATAGTGGGTACATTTAGAAACTTAGTTCGGGCACAATATTGTCGATGTACCCTACATACTAAAATGTTACTGTGACCGCGATCGGATGTGTGTTTTCATGTATTGCAGCTACAATCCAATATCGCGAAAATTATGACAAATACGCCAAATGAAGAAAACCGTTTTTGGTGTAAAAACGGTTTTACAATTACTTTTTTGTGACCTTCTTCCGAATGTGAACTGCGAAATAATCGAGAGTAGGTACCTGCAGTGGGATCAATCAGGTCGATTAAGACCTTTCTGTCGGGTGAAGTAACTGGATTTGGACGGAAAAACCCAATCGCCTTTAAAATGTCCGTTAGGAAATAACTTTCATCTGGATTTCGCTATATTAGAGACTATATTCATCTTTCAAGTCACTTCGATATTTTTATAAGGTTAAAATAAAAGCAGACTGGGGCTTATCACGTAAACATATATTATCCAAAAATTAAAAAATATAAAAACTCATCTTTAATAGCTTTATTTCGTACCACGTACCAAAACGTTCATAATCAAGACCTTGCGCGGTCTCTGCTCCGAGATATCTAATTTTCTTGAAACAAAATTAAGGCTGTAGTACCTAATGTCGTCAAGCCACACCGTCTGGAGAATCGTCTCCTACTAATGACTTAATGAAATTAACCTTGTCGTGTTCATGTCGTACTATTTAACGTGGATTTAGTAATTAATGGATTTTCGAGACACCTTGTTTAAGTAATTACCTACTTTAGTATTTTATTTTAGCAGTGAATCAGAATTTAAAAATGTGGTAATTTCTGTTAAATCTAGCTACTTTTATGATTCGTCAATCGTAATCTGTGACTATGGTATCAGTGGAGGATTGCAAGTAATTTTCTTACAAATCAGTTGATTGTGAACTTTTTGAACCTGCATTAAAATAGTTTCAACGTATAATTCTGTCTGTTCAACAAGACGATATTGTACCCCGAGGCAGATGAACGTTAGCTGCGGGCACAACGGGCAAAGAAGGACACAAAGAGCAAAGATGGAACATGGATGGGTTTCAGTCAGTAGAAGAATGACACTCCCTTCCACTCCGCCCAGAGCTATGGGGGGGGGGACTTTTTCTATAGTTTCACTTTTTATAGAAATTGAACAAAAACTGGCAACTGTACGCATATTTAGCGATGTGAAATTGCCAAAATACGAAACTTGGCAGCTTCAGCGCTTGTATAAAACCAAAATGGGTAAAAAAAACACATTTTAACGACAAATTAAGCGTTCTCGCAACGGTATCATTTTTCGATACTTTTCTTCGCGAGAATTTTCAATAGAAGGATTATGTGATCTCCGAGTTAAATTGTAGAGTGGGAAATGGGTCAGGCTTTTTTTTTTTTTTTTTTTTTTCCGGATGGGAAATCATCAAATGACCCCCCCCACTCTGGGCGGAGCGGAAGGGAGTGTCAGACTTGTACTGACTAAAACCCATCCAAGTTCCTTCTTTGCCCTTTGTGTTCCAGGGCCACGGTATCTCTTTCGAACAGTCCCGCAGCCCTGGCAGCCATCGGCCCTTGCGGACCCCTACTTATTGCTGACATCTCTTTGCGGCGCGCGTGGAACACGAACGCGCCGTCGACACGGCCTGTCGTCATAAGACGGCCGGACGGCGAGCTGGCCCATAACTCGCCATCCACAGGCCCGCGCCTACGGTGGCCGGGAGCCACCACGTGACCCCCAACGCCCAGGGCGTCTCCCGCGGCGACTGGGACGTGAGGTTCTTTCTCTCTCACGTCCCGCCACCTCCTTCACTAGCATGACTGCTTCGCAGAAGGAGGTGACGGCTTCCCATTCCCTCTCGCTCCGGACCATGGCTTGAACCAAGGCCGGACGCGAGAGATCGCCGCCGCCAATCGCCGCTACGAGGACACGGCGGTGCTCCGCCCAAGCGGGGCAGACCTCCACGGTGTGCTCCACCGTGTCCTCCGGACGATCCTCGCAGTGGAAACACCCGGGCGTTTCCTCCCGCCCGATTCGGTGCAGGAACCTCCCGAAACAACCGTGTCCGGTGAGGACCTGCGTCAGGCGGTAGGTGAGGGCGCCGTGGCGCCTCTCTAGCCACTCCTCAAAGAGGGGACTTATCGCCACTATGGTGGCGTGCCCTGCACGGGGTTGCGACAGTCGCTCTCTCCATGTCGCCATGAGATCACGCCGGAGGTCTGTCCGCTGAGCAGCAATTTGCCGCGGCAGCGGAGTTTCCTCCCGACGTAGTGCCTCCGCGCGCCATTCGTGCAGGCGCGCGAGGACTATCGCCTCCAGATCCCATGGCGGCAATCCGGCAAGGAGGCTAGCCGCCTCGCCGGAGATCGTGCGGTACCCCCGGATTAGCCTTATGGAATGGGTCACGCTGGCCACGGATTTTTGTTAAAGTTTAAAATTCAGTTTATCAGATTTCTTCCAAGTTCTCGCTGCCTTCTTCGGGATAGTTGTACTCCATTAGTGATTGCGTTTGTCATTTGTTGAGAGGTTGTGTAGGTTTCAACTTTACTTTTTAATAAGATTGAGGAGGTAATGATGACCAACAAAGATATAATCAATTTAAAGCAATATTGTTTGATTAATTTCTACTATTACACCAGAACACACCAGGAACGGGATATTTACCATGTTTACTGATTTCTTTGAGTTCCCGATATTTCGGCGCTGTTGCAAGCACCAGCGCCAAAACAACGCGCGTGTGTTGTTGTTTCTAGTGTTAATGAACATGATAGTTTAAAATCTTATAATTTCTACAAATATTAAATGAGAGTAGCATAATAACATAATCAGCCTATAATGTTCCCACTGCTGGGACACAGGCCTCCTCTCCATGAGAGGGAATGGGCTATAATCCACCACGCGGGCCCAGTGCGGGTTGGTAGATGTCACATGTCTTCGAATTTTTGGTTCTAGGACATGCCTGTTTCCTCACGATGTTTTCCTTCACCGTTTTGAGAGCTGTGGTGATGAAATAAATTACACAAAGTAATGCGCTTGGCAGGGTTCGAACCCATGACTTACTGTTCGTAAGTCGGGCCGCCACTATTGGGCCAAAATGAGAGTACTTACGAATTAATGGAAACCAATCCAGTGGTTTACTGAAACAAGAATTTACAATGAAGTTTATTACGTATACAAATGTATTTTCGGGAACAAAATCACTTCGATTCCTTTAATCCATTGTTCCCACAGAGGATATACAATTTACAACTGTATTTGGTAACGGATTTTCCCTTTAATCATCAGTTGTAATACCACCGCAGAATGTTGGCATTAACGTCATAAATAGTTTTGTATTAAACTGAAACACTTCGTGATGTATGTGAGGATTAACAAGGGCGTGACGTTGGGCTACAATGTTATTTAGTGTCCGACTAATCCCACTGAATTGGAAAAGTTTTCCGACCATTATAAAAGCAAATTCTCTTCTAGCTTCATAAATATTTACTCACTAGCTTTTGCCCGCGGCTTCGCTGGCGTTGTAATAGTATAATCAATTCGGGTTTTGCTCTGCTTGTAATAATATAATTCAATTATGATTCGAAAGACACGTGGCAACTTCTATTATCATAAGAACCTTAATGTTGTTTTCCACAGGAACAGTACTTTTTTTCGGGATGAAAGGTACTATATGTCCGTTTCTGTACACGTGACAACGTAAATGCAAAATTTCAGGATGATCGATTCAGTGGTTTAGGCGTGAAAGGTAACAAACAAACAAACAAACAAACAAACTTGCATTTATAATATTAGTTAAGAAGTTAGGATTTACAAATGTAATAACTTTTTATGCTTTTATGTGGAAAATAATGATAGGTTTTCTTTTAATTTTTACGACTTCGTTATGATTATAAAGAAAATCTCCAGTTTCCAAAATTCTTAATTTCAAATAATTTATATCATTTGGTCAGTTGCCAAATGGGTCGTTGAGTAACAAAGCTATTGGCCATCAAGGGCAGGGGAAGGTTATGTCAAACTAGCTCGACCACATTTGCTTGTTCCAACCCCGATTTTTTTGCCAAACGGTTTCGGAGCCTAGAAAATTGCTTGGCTCTTATATTCTGCTTTTTTATGTTAAAGCCCATTTTTTGTCCGTAGACCTAAACAACTCGGGTCGAGGCACACAAATGGAACTGGAAGTAAGGTTGTATTTATGGTTTTAACTGTTCCTCTAATACAGTTAAAAAAAAACTTATGGAATCGCCTGTACCATTTATATAACTGATTCAATCCTTGTTATTACCCATTAAAGCACTTTTTTGGCAACTTATTTTTTTATTTATGTGTCATAATAAAAATCAATTTGATTCTCTCATTTCAAAAGTTATAATGATGCTTCGTTATCACACTGTTGACAAACTCAACAAGTGGGTGAACACAATTTGTCATTGTCTTAATAGCGACTGTCATCTTAAGAATTTAACTAACTCATGAGCAAATTAACTTAATAATGTAAAAATCTTAAATTCGGAACAAGACAGATGCGAGAGTTGATGTTGATTGCCCGACTACTTAAGACGTTGTTTCCAAACTTCGAAGTTTTATGATTTATTAGCTTTTATTTAACTTGCCTCGTTTGTTAGTATGTTTGAGCACTTGGTGTATAGTATGCTTACGCCGGGAACAACAAACACTGCGTTACTGCGGGTGACAGATCTCGGCGACAAGCGTAAGTCCATCGATGTGTGGTCGACTTTGGGTGTCATCTTGGTGGGTCTCTTGGACGCAAAGAATGGCACAATAAGTTTTGCGGTAAACATCGGTAAGAATTTCTGATTTGTCTTGTGAGAATCCTTCGATGTTGGCTCCAAACTCGTGGACCGACACAATTTAGATTTCTATAGACACGCTAAGAAGAAGAAGTGTCTATTGGTCAAGGCTTGTAACTGCAACCGACTGACCTAAATTGACAGCCATGACTTGATCCTGCAGCCAGGATCGTCACCTCATGAGAGCACTCCTCAGCGATTAATAGCACGGACAAAATTGAACGCGTACGCAATGTTTTCTATATTGCGTACGCGTTTAATTTTGATATACATTTAAAAGCTAGTTTTTTTTTTTAAATAAAAATAAGTAATATTTATAATGCGTATGTCTACCTTAGCTTGCTGGCTTTGTAGATAAATGTATCGTTTGGCGATATAACAGAACATCAAGGTCACACGTGTTGTCAATTAGTACTGATGCTGGCAGATGTAATTACATAGTTCGTGTCGGATGTCAAAACACCATATTTTAGTTTGCTCACAACATATTGTTCCTACTAAAAGAACTGCATTCTAATTATACTCTCACATTTAGCAACGTGATCTATTACTGTCGAGTTCAACCACTTATATTTTCGCAACGAGAAACGCGATTGCTCGCTACTTCATTTGCAAAGGCTATAAGAGCTTTTTAATTAATGTACCTACTGTTTTATATAAAACAATTGCTCACAATCTTTTATTTCATCGCTCCCTCGTCTCATTCAGCGCATCTCGCATGATATTCATAAAATATGCGGAACCACGGGAGAGGCCGAAGTGAAGAAATGCTTCACTAATTAAAATACGTGAAGTAAGAATGTAGAGCGAGACGAGTGAGGTCGGAGAGTAAGGAATTGTATGACGCATGACGATACTACTGAAGTTGTTCAGTCATTTCTGCTTGATATTATTTACGTGGGAAGGACTCCTTAGTAATCAAATGAAAAACACTGGCTCGTTGGTCTAGTGGTCGCAAGCGCTGAGCTAGACGTCCTGGGTCCTACCAGGTCGGATGCAAAATATGTCGGTCTGTAGAGTTTTTGATTTTTAAACTGTAAGACATTATATTGAAAATATTCTTCAACTAGTAGCACTCCAACAAAAGAAACCGATTTCAATTCGAGTACTGGGAAAACGTTCATAAATATACCTACAGCAAAAAATAAATCTCTGAGTCACCGTAGGTTTTAATTTCCCTCAGCATGGTGGCTTTACAGTTACGGATCCTGAACTCAACTAATGAGACCCGCTTTCATTTGCATTCTTTGTAATTATGGTTACAATTGACGTTTTAATTAATTCCATGACTTGTGAATCAGTTTTATGCCTTGATTACTATCTGATAAAGAAATGCTTGTATCACTGGATTTGGTTTCTGGGATAGTTCAAATATTATTATATTATTTGAATTAGGAAATGTTTGAATAGTCATTTGATCTTAAGTGTTTTTTTTTTTTTTTTTTTTTTTTTTTTTTTTTTTTTTTTTTTTTTATGGTAAGCCATAGCTCGCCGTGGGAACAAAATGGAACATATTTTAACCCAGAAAACGGCCGATAACGGCGAAGGAAGGGAGGAGAGGGATGCGGGGTCGGAGTCCGGCGCCGCATCCAACGATGTGAGCGCGGGAGGCTCAGAGAGCTCCCGGCGCGGAAGGCCCGGGGCAGCTGCGGGGAACAGGGAGTTCCTTCGCAAGCGGTCCAGGCCGGTAGGCGACCGAGAGTCGTCGTCAGAGGGGGAGCTGGCTTCGGCTCGCAAGATCCCCACCAGCAAGCGTGGCGGGATCCGCGGCAAGGGGAGAGGCCTCTCTGCCACCGAGAGGTCGGCACGGCTTGCCGCGGAGGCACGCCACCCGGGGGTGGCTGCTGGTCACGGAGTGGCCCGTTCGGGCTCTTCTGGTAACGAGGCGGGTGCAGACGGCGGCTCCGAAGCGGAGCGTAAGGCCGGGCTTGCGAAGGAGGTGGAGGCGGCGCTGAGGGCTGTCTCCTACAAGCAAAAGCCCTCCACCAGGCAAAGGGCTATACCCTCAGCGGTCGCCTCTATCATGGCGGCAGCGGAAGCCAGATATGCGGCGCCCCCGCCAGAAGGCATGGTCAAACTGCGGGCGGAGGTCGCTCGACTGACGGCCGCCACGGAGCTTCTCCAAGAGGAGAACAGGAGGCTCCGAGCAGACTTGGCCAGTCTGCGTGAGTCCGGCTCTCGCGAGGCGCCCCAAAATGGCCAGCAGCGACCACGCCAGGCCGTGCCGGTGGAGAACCAGGTCCTGAACCTGGTTCGGCAGGAGCTGGCTGCCTTTCAGGCTCGGTTCTCCGTCCTGGAGGGCATTGTTCTGCGCCCCCCCTTGGCGGCAAACAAGGCGCAGTCGGGCCCGAGGGCGGCCACATATGCGGCTGCTGCAGCTTCCGCACCGGGGCCGTCCAGCCAGCCCTCCGGCAGGGTTACGTCGGCTCCTGGAAAGCTGGCTCCGGCTAAATCGGCCCCGGTTGAGGGGGCGGCGGCCTTGAGGCAGGGCAAGGCGGCGGCCCACAAGAAGGGCAAGGCGGCGAATGTGCCAGCGCTAGCCGCGAGACAGCCGCCACTGCCGCCCCCCCCGCCCTCTAAGCCATCCGTGGCCGAGACCGGGTGGCAGGTGGCCGGAGAGAGAGCGAGGGAGCGAAGGGCGGCCAAAAAGGCCAGGAAGCGGGAGCGGAAGCGCCAAGAAAAGAAGCGGAATGGCGCTGCTAGGCTCAGCGCCCCGAAGACCGCAGCTGTAGTGATAACACTACAGCCGGAGGCGGAAAAGAGGGGCGTGACCTATCGCGACGTGCTCGCTAAGGCGAAGACGATGGTGGATCTCGGGGAGCTCGGGATCGCCGGGGGCCTCCGGCTTAGAGTCACCGCAACAGGGGCTCGAGTGCTGGAAATCCCCGGCGAAACCCGTGGCTCGTCCGCTGACGCTCTGGCTGAAAAGCTTAGAGCGTCCCTAAATGCGGACGAGGCCCGAGTGTCCAGGCCCGTCAAATGCGCAGACCTGCGCATCCTGGGTCTGGACGACTCGGTGACCGAGGAGGAGGTGGTGGCCGCCGTCACCAGGACCGGTGGGTGCCCTGCCGAGCAGGTCAAGGCAGGCACCTTACGTCCGGACCTGTCGGGCATGCGAACCGTAACGGTAAGCTGCCCTGTGACGGCGGCGAAAGTCATTGTGGAGGGCCGAAGGCTCTTGGTGGGCTGGGTTTCGGCGCAGGTAAAGCTGCTGGAACCCAGACCTCTGAGGTGCTTCCGCTGCCATGTGGGGCACCACGTGTCGGTCCGGTGCACCTCGGAGGTGGACCGCAGCGGCCTGTGCTTCCGCTGCAGCCAGCCTGGTCACATGGCCGCGGCTTGCTCCGCCGCGCCGCGCTGCGCCGCATGTGCGGCAGCTGGCAAGCCGGCTGATCACCGGGCAGGGAGCAAGTCCTGCGGTACTCCCGCCAAGGCCAGGGGCAAGGGAAGGCCCTCCGCCACCACCGCCAAAACCCCCACCGTCGCCACCACCGCAGCCGCCGCCACTGTCGCCGCCGCTGCCGCTACTGCTGCAACTTCCGCAGCGGAGCCCTCGCAGGGGGCCCGGGAGGGGGCTGAAATGGAGTGCCAGTAACGGCCTCATTACGCCTTCTCCAAGCGAACATCAACCACTGCGCCTGCGCTCAGGATCTGTTGCTCCAGAGCATGGCGCAGTGGTCGATTAACATCGCCGTGGTCGCTGAGCCGTACTTTGTCCCGCCCAGGGATGACTGGGTGGAGGACCTTAGCGGCTCAGTGACCTTAATTGCGTCGGTCGCCGCCGGTACCCCGACCCTTGAGAGTGTCAGGAAGGGTCAGGGGTGCGTAGCTGCACGGTTCGGGGAGATCGTTGTAGTGGGAGTCTACTTCTCCCCGAGCCGAACTCTCGCCGAGTTCCACAACTCCCTCACGGAGTTGAGTGTCGTCATCGGAAGTCATTCCCTCCCCGTGCTTGTGCTCGGGGACTTCAATGCCAAGAACTTGGCTTGGGGTTCTCGTTACACGGACGTGCGGGGTAGAATGGTGGAGGACTGGGCTCTGGAGACAGGCCTGGTCGTCCTAAATCGGGGTTCTGTCCCCACGTGCGTGCGGATGCGGGGCGAGTCGGTGGTGGACATCTCGTTCGCCAGCCCCGCTCTGTCGCCGCGTGTCGTTGACTGGCGCGTCATGGAGGGGGTGGAGACCTATTCCGACCACCGGTATATCCGGTTCGACGTCTCCACCCAGTCCTCAAGCGTGCCGGTCCTACAGGCCCCGAGTGGTCCGCGATGGGCGCTGAAGCAGCTGGACCGGGAGCTCCTCCTGGAAGCCTCGATCGTGCAGGCCTGGGTGTCATCACCAGTCAGGCCTGCTGACATCAACAACGAGGCGGGTTGGTTCCAGGAGGCCATGTCCGAGATTTGCGACGTGGCAATGCCCCGAGTTCGGCCAGGAAGCGCCCGGCGTCAGGTGTACTGGTGGTCGCGAGAGCTGACGTCTCTGCGCAAGGCGTGCGTTGCCGCGCGGCGCCTGTACGCCAGGCATCGCAGGCTCCGCATCCGCCCTCCGGATGCGGCAGCCATTGAGGCGGAGCTGTACGAGGGGTACAGAGCGGCGAAGACCGCCCTCCAAGAGGCTGTCCGGCGGGCCAAGAATTTGGCCCGCGAGGAGATGCTGGAGTCTCTGAACGGAGATCCGTGGGGGCGCCCTTACAAGATGGTGCGGGACAAACTCCGCACCCGGGCCCCCCCGCTAACGCAGAGTCTCCGGCCTGAGCTCGTGGAGGACGTGGTGAGCGCTCTGTTCCCTTCGCGAGGGGAGCATCCTCCCCCGCCTATGGCTCCGCCGCCGCGTGCGGTGCCGGAAGCGGACCACACCGATGACGATGACGACGTTCCGGAGGTGACTGGGGTAGACCTGAGAGTGGCGGTACGCAGGCTGAAAGCCAGAAACACCGCCCCGGGACCCGATGGCTTGCCTGGCAAAGCCTGGGTCCTGGCCTCTGAGGCTCTCGGGCCCCGACTGGAAGGGCTCCTAAGCGCATGCTTGGAGAGAGGCCAGTTTCCGCTTCGTTGGAAGACGGGGAAGCTGGTCCTCATCCGGAAACCAGGGCGCCCTGCGGACTCTCCATCCGCATACCGGCCCATCGTGTTGCTCGACGAGGTGGGCAAGCTCTTCGAAAGAGTCATTGCCAACCGCCTCGCCGGGCACCTTGCGGGGATGGGGCCGGATCTTGCGGAACACCAGTTTGGTTTCCGCAAGGGGCGCTCCACGGTGGACGCCATCATGCGCGTTAGAGCCCTCACGACGGGGGACGCGGTGTCCCGGGGCGGGGTCGTCTTGGCGGTGTCTCTTGACATCGCCAACGCCTTCAACTCCATGCCCTGGAGCTGCATTGGGGAGGCACTCCGGTATCACCGGGTGCCAACCTACCTTCGTCGTGTGGTCGGGGACTACTTGACGGATAGGGCCGTGATCTACCCTGGTCAGAGCGGAGAATGGAACCGGCGAGAGATGTCGTGCGGTGTTCCACAGGGATCGGTTCTAGGACCGGCCCTGTGGAACATCGGTTACGACTGGGTGCTGCGCGCCGACCTCCCTACCGGCGTCAGCGTAGTTTGCTACGCTGACGACACGCTGGTACTGGCACAAGGGAGGTCGCACGAGGCGGCGGCCGAAAACATGACACGCGGGGTTGCGATAGTCGTGGATAGGATCCGGCAATTGGGTCTCGAGGTGGCATTGCACAAGTCCGAGGCCATGTGTTTTCATGGGCCTCGGAATGCGCCACCGTCGGGATCCCTACTGACGGCGGGAGGGGTTTCCATCGGCGTCGGGTCGACGTTGAAGTACCTAGGACTCGTCCTCGACAGCCGGTGGAACTTCGTGGAGCACTTCCGACGTTTGGCTCCCAAACTGGAACGGACAGGGGCTGCCTTCAAGCGGCTCTTGCCCAACCTGAGGGGTCCAAACGCCTCCTGCCGGAGGCTATACGCGGGGGTCGTGCGGTCCATGGCTCTTTACGGGGCCCCGGTGTGGGCGCGTTCTTTAAGGCGGCAAGCCGCCCACTACCTGAACGCGCCCCAAAAGGTGATAGCCATAAGGCTAATCCGGGGGTACCGCACGATCTCCGGCGAGGCGGCTAGCCTCCTTGCCGGATTGCCGCCATGGGATCTGGAGGCGATAGTCCTCGCGCGCCTGCATGAATGGCGCGCGGAGGCACTACGTCGGGGGGAAACTCCGCTGCCGCGGCAAATTGCCGCTCAGCGGACAGACCTCCGGCGTGATATCATGGCGACATGGAGAGAGCGACTGTTGCAACCCCGTGCAGGGCACGCTACCATAGTGGCGATAAGTCCCCTCTTTGAGGAGTGGCTAGAGAGGCGCCACGGCGCCCTCACCTACCGCCTGACGCAGATCCTCACCGGACACGGTTGTTTCGGGAGGTTCTTGCACCGAATCGGGCGGGAGGAAACGCCCGGGTGTTTCCACTGCGAGGATCGCCCGGAGGACACGGTGGAGCACACCGTAGAGGTCTGCCCCGCTTGGGCGGAGCACCGCCGTGTCCTTGTAGCGGCGATTGGCGGCGGCGATCTCTCGCGTCCGGCCCTGGTTCAAGCCATGGTCCGGAGCGAGAGGGAATGGGAAGCCGTCACCTCCTTCTGTGAAGCAGTCATGCTAGTGAAGGAGGTGGCGGGACGTGAGAGGGAAAGAACCTCACGTCCCAGCCGCCGCGGGAGACGCCCTGGGCGTCGGGGGTCACGCAGTGGCTCCCGGCCACCGTAGGCGCGGGCCTGTGGACGGCGAGTTATGGGCTAGCTCGCCGTCCGGCCGTCTTATGACGACAGGCCGTGTCGACGGCGCGTTCGTGTTCCACGCGCGCCTCAAAGAGATGTCAGCAACCGATTAGGGGTCCGCATGGGCCGATGCCTGCCAGAGCTGCGGGATTGTTCGAAAGAGACACCGTGGCCCTGGAACACAAAGGGCAAAGAAGGAACATGGATGGGTTTTAGTCAGTACAAGTCTGACACTCCCTTCCGCTCCGCCCAGAGTGGGGGGGGTCATTTGATGATTTCCCATCCAAAAAAAAAAAAAAAAAAAAAGCCATAGCTCGCTGTTTTATCACAAAACATTAACCCTCGATGGTCTTAGTAACACCGTGCTAAGCTCGTGGCTAAATAATAGATGACAAATGAATAACAGCCGCTCGGGTTGACTTTTAGGTTAAACCGCGCTTGCCTAGGTTGGCCCGTGGATGGGTGGTCACCCATCCACGGACCAACCTATTGCATATCGAGTTTCCTCCGTGCCTCGGAATGCACGTTTAGCCGTTGTGTCTGGCTTTTAATTAAAGATCTTTGACAGTCGTTAAGTAGTCAGTGGCCCGAAAGTCTGACAACTAGACTTACCAAGGGGTATATCGTATTACCCAGTACTTACTGGGTTGTGAAGGTCCGATAGGCAGTCGCTCCATGTAAAATACTGGTATTCAGCTGTATTCGGTTAGACTGGAAGTCAATCCAACATAGTTGGCAAATAGATGGTGGAAAAGGATGGGTAGGCAGATAATGAGGATGGTCTTAGTAATGCATCTACAGCACTATTATTAACCCATCCGTTAACCAGTAGTCTGAGTGAAAAGTCATGATATGAAAACACTTAGTAGGTACTTCAGGAAATGCTAACATAAAATATGGCAATGTTTCTCCGTCATCTGTTTTCAGGGAACCCAAAGGAATATTGTAAGGTCCGTGAAATACTAAAGCAAAAACAAATGGCTCGTAACCCTTACATCCATTACTGGGTACTTTGAAAAAGGACCTTATTAACATGGGACAGAGAAGCTACTGCAGTACTAGGGACAAATGCGTGTGAAATTTGAATCGATGGCCACCCTGTGTGAGAATGGTCGCTGTTTTCCCGTACAAAAAAAAATCTCCTCTTTTGCATCGCTCGAGTTACCAGTGAAAACTATTTCAGTTAACTATTTCGGGCGGCGCGGCATTGTAACGGAATGTTATTGTTCGGTTACCATTTAAAAGATTTCCACATTTTTTGTGACCAACATCGGTACAGCCCCATTCTTTTTACTGCAACCGTATATTTCATAGTTTTGCAAAACCAAGAAGGAGTAACATTGGTAACTGGAAGGGTATTAAATGTTTAATTTCCATTTACCAATCAATTTGTTAGAAAAATACTTTTTATTAGCTAAATAATTCGTGCAAAACTATTGTTATTTATGTCGTCTCGATAGACGTTATAAAGGGTATTGGGTCTAAACGGCCCAAATCAAAAGACCCGCGGGCCATTCGACCGTAAACAAAAAATCGTTTCCGTTCCAAAGGACCAGTGATAAAAAATATTAAACAAATTCAATGTCCATAAACTACATCAAGTACATTCGGGTGCAAAGGTTATAAAGTTGAAATAAAAGATTTAAATGGTTATGTTTATGAACAAATGCGAGAGGTTTGCAAAGTTTTCAAAAGTCACTTGAAATGCATACATTATTATAGATCGAGAAACAATTTGTTATAGGTACCATTACAACGTTGCGTGTTACAGCTCATCCTACTCATTTGGCATCGTTCCTAGTCTGTGGCTTTATCTGAAAATGTCAAACTAAACGTCTGGCAATTAGGTTAATATCAAACGCCTCACCTAGCAAGACGTGGAATATAGAACTTTTAGTTGGTGTTGTCAATTACTTATGTAACGATAACAGCAGAGATTCATGGAATTTAAAGTTATAATGTTATAATAGTTTTTAGACCAAGTCAGGAACTATTGTGGTCTCCAAGGCAGTCTCTTCTTAGTGTGTTGATGACAATTTAAATTGAGTCAGTCCAAAATTTGGCGACGAATTTGGCACTTTCAGTAGTGTCCAGCTCCTGTGATGTGCAAGCACAGGACAGGCAGGACACGATATCAAGTGTCCCATCGTTTGTGGGTCATCTTTGAATCTCCACCTGAACAGGTTTTTCGGCCAACCCGTGTCTGGGGTTTTTTCATAGACTTCCAGGTCAGCCATGGGAGAATGAGGAGATTGGGAGATTTTCAGCAATTGGCACAAAAGGGTTGATCAGGGACGCACTTTCTCTCCACAGCCTGAGTCTTTCTTTCCAGGGCGTAAGTAAATGTTTTTAAAACATCGAAATAAATATAATTATATCTATTTATCTACTCTATATATAAGAACACGAAATAAAAGAACACGCTTCGTTTTTTAAAATGATTTAACTTTTGTTATGTAGTTTGCTCAAAGTAATCTTAAAACAAAGCAGTTCTTTAGTACCTATATTACCCCAGGGTACGAGCTAACGTCTTTCAAAGGCTTTTGTGAAGTTTTTTAAAGTCACCGAAAGTATGCACGCAGATGAAAATAGACTTTATAGATCTCAAAGGCTCGCGGAGTCGCTAAGAACAGTTTCTAACTAACTCAAGTTTTGCTTTTACCAGAGTAATCTAGTAGATCGTGACGTTGAAAACCACGCCCCCCACTCTGGGCGGAGCGGAAGGGAGTATCAGACTTGTACTGACTAAAACCCATCCATGTTCCTTCTTTGCCCTTTGTGTTCCAGGGCCACGGTATCTCTTTCGAACAGTCCCGCAATGTAGCGACACTTGAGGGAGGCCTATTTCCAGCAGTGGACGTCTTTCGGCTGAAATGATGATGATGATGATGATACGCATACGCATGATATTTTAGTCAAATGCAATGAGTCTCTGCCTGCAAACGTAATTGGATGATAATTGGCGAAATGAGGGTGTACTATAAGGTACACATCTGACTCGTGATATTATGTCAAAAGTGAATTAAGAGCTTCATAAACCCCTTTCTATAATATAGATTCTCTTTTTAGCTTCAAGCATTTCCTCCCATCTAGCACCAAAATCACTTCGGTCTAGTCACTTATACTTCCCATTATCGACTATGCTGATGTTTGTTATTGACATCTCAATAATTGCATTCGCTTTATTTTTGGCCTTTGTAAAGTAAATACGATCACATTTCTACCTTCTGTTTTCAGCTTAAATGGCTGCCTATTCCTCAGATTTCTCTGCACACTCTTCACTAATATGAACGATCCATGAGCTCCCGATTATTTAAAAGCCTATTTTAAAGTATTGGGCAGTTCTTAGAGTCGTGACCATCGAGCTTCCAAACATCTACTTCTCCAAATTCCTTCACACTGCACCGGTGAATTTAAGTATGTACATTTTTAGTAGTTATTTTTTAGATATTATTTTTTGTTTATCACAATGTTGTCCTATTTAACCCAAAGGTTGTCTGGTAGAGAATGCCTTGTGACATTAAGTCCGCCTATGTATCACTATTGTACATGATGTTTAAATAAATAAAAAGAAATATGTTGTTGATGAAACTATGTAAACCTAATTAGTACTTACAATCATCATCGTCGCGTTTGTAGTGTAGTGTAGAAAACACATTTTGACATGAGTACACTCATGTCAATATGTGTTTTCTGCAACGCAGTTAAAAATAATTGGAATTTTTTTGTTTGGCTCCTAATTAATAATAATGGTACTATGATTTTTTTATTGATTTATTAATTGCAGAAAATGATATTAAATAATGTTTGCTTTGTAGAAAAAAATGCGCCGATGAGTGCACATGACCAAAATGCGTCATTTTTTTAAATGACAATGAGTAGGGCAACACGCTGAAACGGGCGACAAGTCGAGTCCTGCCAGCGACGGGTACAAATCGTCATTCGTTTTAGCGAGGCAATCCTTACAATGTTCTTTTTATGATTCATAACGTTTCAGGACGTCTCTGCTCCATTAATAACAGGCAAGAGACAGACTCTCGACTGCTCGACGGGTGAATGATCACTTCATTATTTTCAATGAAGATTTAGATGCCATTTAATTTCTTTGATAAATGAGAACATTCTGAAAGTAGTGTGTAAATTGACCCTGTAGTAGACAAAAATGTTGTTTATTCCATTCTGACTTTTACCTGTAATAACATTATTTTATTTACTTTCTATATACCAATCAGCTAACATCTGATCGTGTAACTATTTCATGCGCGCCTGCTCTATACTGTCGATTTCACAGATTTCAGATATTTTTTACGAGGCCCTAATTTTTCATAGCATCGTATAATAAGTTATGTCCCATTCCAGATATCTAGTTTGAGCGGAAATTCTGATAATTACGCTGTTTCCTCATCTAGGTAGTTCATTTTGAAACGACCTGATTGATTTTATTAGTCGGAGTCGTATTGTGCGACACTAAGCAAATAAGGTTGATGTAAATATATGCCAATTTTATGATTATGCTTTACGGTTTTGAGGGAAGGCAAAATAATTGTACTAAACCACAAGTAATATACAACTAACTGTTCAAAGATTCAAGAAGTTTTAGTAATAAGGAAGTTGTTTCAGCAAATATTGTGCCGATAAAGAAAGGGGGGCCATACGCGGCTATAACTACATGACAATAAATTAAATCTACCGTAAATGGAATACCTAATTAGTAGATGTTGTAGGTTGAGTTGAGTTGGTTTGAGTCATTGACGCCATACAAGTTTGACACTTTTTTATTTTATTTATATTCACATAATGGTAAGTAAATAACTTATAAACTAAGCCCCACTAAACCGTAGTAATGGTTTGACTGTGGGGTTAGTGATAATGAAAACAACATGAGGAAACCTGGACTTAATAAATATAAGTCTGAAATCGTCAACCCACATGGAGCCAGCGTGGTGAACAATGCCATGCCTTCTCTGTATGAGAAGAGGTTTTTGCCCTACACATTAAAGAGTGGTATTATTATGTCAAACAGAAGTTTGACATAATACTACTATTTAGCCTCTTTTTGAGTTGCTAAAACTAATAACAAGAGTATTTGTATCACTGGAATTGATGTAGTATAAATATCAATAATAATTAGACGAGTTTATAAGCAAAGTATTTACTTTAGTATATATTCAGTTTTTCAGGGTGAGGGAACGCTTGCGTAATATCTTCAATAGTAATACTTAGCCGAACTTTTACTCAACATTATTTGCCAAGCGGGTTCAAGAGAATAATATATCACATCATTTCTCGAAGCGGTCGAAAGATTACGAGAAATTGGCAAATTATTTTTACAGAAATTCAAACATCGGGTTTGTTGTAATTTGTAACGCTGACTAGAGGGTCAAACCAATATCAAATCACCACTATATTATTAAGAGTTTTTTGTAAACGTTTGATTAGGTAAGTTTGTAAAGATATATCACATGAAACTATCGCGTAGTTTCAAAGCATAACCTCTTCGCCTGCTTAATTATCATTTATACAGATCTTAAAAAAATGAGGTAAAAGACCTGACCATCGCCTGAAAACACAGAAAGCCAAAATTACGCAAGCACGTTTATCTCGGTACCTCAGTAGCAGTTGCTGCTGACGGGTAACAAATGATCCACTTTTTCTCTGTAAAGATTTGCGTTAGAATTTATGACACAGTTGGATAAAACAACCCTATTTAGACGACTCACGTAACGGAAACTTTCTAGACAGTTTCAGCTTCAGGGTTTTCATAGACACCCTTTGTACTTTGATATATTTAAACTATTTCATGGCACTTTTGGAAAATTATTGCCACTTAACAACAAAAGATATTGTAAAGTATGAAGGACTACGTGTTTGCTACGGCGTAGCCGACATGATGACGTCATCGCTACGACCGCTACGCTGTTGAATATTCGGCGTAGACGTCTTTTGTGATTAGTAAAATTATAATAACAAGCAGTCACTACAGTCGTGTTAAAAATCTTTCTGAAAGCAAAAAGTATTTAATCATATATTACGTGAGTGTAACTCTTATATATTTATGATTTATTTGATATTTCGTATTCCCTTCACGTTTTCGCGAGCTCTGTTGGACGGTACCAAATACGAAATGTAATTTAATATGTATTGAAGGGATTTTTATTGACTTGGCAAATGCTTGGCACAGAATCTAATTATATCAATACAAGTAAGAAAAAAACAAACCCAATACGAAAACAGGTACTCGTTATTCTGTTGAAGTGTTATCACGTTTGGTTTACTTACAATAAAAGTGAATTGCTCTTTAAGCGTATCTTAGAACATATCTATTGCTTTTCTATCGTGTTTTTCTCCGAAAGTGGGTCTAGTAGGACCTTCCACTTACATGATAGAGACAACATACTTATTGATGGACCATAACCTTAGTAATAGTAACGAATAATCAAATTATTCTTATTCTTGTACGGAAAATGACATTATTTGATAACAATAACGAATATGGTATACTGCTATACAGGGTGTAAACAGACCCTTCACATAGCCGTCAACCAAGCATTATGTACATCAAACTAAGTAACTTTACGCAAAAATTATTGCTGGGAAACGACTTTTTTTTTTGGGGTGAACAATCACGTTTTATGGTAGGACTCGATGGAACGCACTCAAAGATTGTGCTGATGGATGATGGATGGTGCTGTCGTGGAGGTGATTAAAGTAAAAATCTTACTTTAAAAGCATGTAGGTATTTTAAAAAAAAACTTGTGAAAAAGTTGGAAATTTGACCCCCAATATCTCCGTAATTAGAAGGTTCACAGGTATGGACTAGAACAAAAAAAATATCATAATGACGAGGAGAACAAGTGCCTTTCGGCTTCGTTAAGGGTCTTGGTACACTCTTTATTTATGTACCGATTGTGTTTTGAAATTATGTTTTTTATTGTTTCAGGTAAGAGGCCACAGACAACATACACGTTTTACAAGTTACAACTGAGGTTACTTAGACCTCAATTGTAATAGACACGTCAGTCATAAAATAAAATTTTCTCTAGGAAAGAAATCGCCATTCACTTGTTAATAAAATAAACCTACATGAAAGAAAGTTCTGACCTCATCTTCTTTTTACCCGACTGACCCAGAAGGAGGGTAATGTTTTTCGCGAGCATGTATTATGTATGTATGTGAGTATGTATGTAATGTTCCTTTAGGACCTCGTAAGCACTATACAGATGAACCGATTTCCATTATTTGTCGTTAGATTCGTCTTGGTGGCGCGAGTATCACTGGCTACATAATATTTTTAAAATTAATTGGTGTATCAAAATGAAGGAGAAACTCGTGGCTAAATAATAACAGCCACTCGAGTCGATCTTTAGGTTGCTTGCTTAGGTTGATCTGTGGATGGGTGACCACTCATTACATACCGAGTTTCCTCCGTGCCTCGGAAAGCACGTTAAGCTGTTGGTCCCGGGTGTCATTTGTAGATCTTTTACAGTCAGTGGCCCAAAAAGTCTGACAACCAGTCTTACCAAGGGGTATCGTATTACCCAGTACTAACTGGGTTGTGGAGGTCAGATAGGCAGTCGCTCCATGTAAAATACTGGTATTCAGCTGCATCCGGTAGACAGGAAGCCGACCCCAACATAGTTGGGAAAAGGCTAGGCAGATGTAACAAAAATTTATATAATTTATATGTTTAACAGTAATTCGAAACGAGAAATTGCTTAAAAAGTCTATGTATCGTACGGTTAGGAAAGTTTAATCGACTGCGAAATCTTTCACATTACTAAAATAAAGAGATGGAAATAAAAAAAATCCCTTTTCGAGCCATTAACACTAAAATACTTAATTTAGGTTATACTCTACTCAGCCAGCGCACGACACAGCATGCAAATAACAATTATGCAGTGCTGTTAGTATATTACTGTCACACTCAAATAGTTTTTGCATCGCTCCGACAGTTTTATGAAGAACGGAACATGTAGGCTTTGGCAACGGACGGGTGTCTCCTGGACCCACTCCAACAATCGTAAACTTTATGTATTCTGCGAGGGGTCCATCTGACCCACATAAACAGCAACGAATAATATAGATTATTTTCGGATTATTGTTAAATTTCAGGCACACATATTTGATTGATGTAGTTTTATGCAGCCGCTGTTGTTTTGATCGGTTCAAAGGTTTTTTGGTGATACTTAAATTTTATTAGATTCGTGATTGCTACCAAATTCACCGTTTTTTACAACATTCTTTTATTTTAATTATCTGAATCACTCTTCGCAAAGTACAATCAGTTCTTTTTAAGATGCTTAAGATTATTCTGCCCCTCTGAAAAACTTTCAGACGATTAGTTTTATAGAAGCCTCAGTATATGTAACGGCGCTCTTAGAGACCGGTTCCGTCTTTGGCAAGTGTCCAAAGACGTGGGGGCAATAATACGGTCAGTGACGAGAAGATGTAGTAGGTGCCGTTGTCAAAAGCAATTGTCTTGAGTAGCTTTCTTAGCAGATTCATTTAAAATCAAATGAGCGAGTTTAAAAGAGTTTTTACATTTAAGAGAGATGAAGATTTGAATGTCTCGGTTAATGTAAGTAACTCTAGTTCGTGATGCCACTAGTAAAACGGTTAAATATCAATCATTTATGAACTAGACACCAGAAAAACACTGTTTATCCACAATGCTATTATTAGTTATTAAATTATGTCTACCAACAAGTGTTCGCACTGGATTCAGTGACATAATGCAGCGTAACAATTACTTAAAGGTAAACACCACATGCACAAAACAAGAAATTCGGAAAATAAGCTTACTTAATAAGTAAAGTGCCAATATACAATTAAATTAAATTAAAATTGGAAATAGTGAAAAATATAATTATGACAAAATTGATAACAAATAAAATTGATTAATTTTTGACAATGACAACATTGGTAAATAGATAAAATAAAACCCATCACACTCACCCATCCACATACCACCAGCCGTACACCCACTACATCACCACCCATCATGTACATTTTATGTTTTCCAATAATGAAAGCACATTATGCAAATTCAGTACGCGTAGTTCGTTTAACTTGTAAAATCAACGGTAAAAGTGTGTTCGTGTCTTTTACGAAATTTGGAAGCCTCAGCTTTGTCAATTTTTTTTTAATATTTTTAAGTGATGTCCTATAAAGAAAACTTGTAACATACTTAGAAAGTAAATAAGGTCTGGTACGTCGCATAAAAAAACACACAACATAAACAAGAAAACGAAAATATTTTCATACTAAATGTAGGTTGCTTTTATATCACAAGGACCTGCTGAATAATTTAACATATTTTTCTGAATATGGAACGTGGAATATGGTATTAATTTTAGACAATACACGATCATTATTTGAATAAAAAAAAGGCTTTAGTGGACGATGGCGTCCACTCGAACGCTTCGCGCGATAAAATGCGGAATTAGAGATGGAACCTTTTTTAAATTCGACATTTGAATGATTGAATATTGTGGACGCTCTGATTTAGATGAAAAGGAAATTAAATCGGACTGTACCTACCACTTTATTTGCTATCTGAAAATGAGAGACAGGCAATTCGGTATTTGACGTTCATTAATGGAGTGTTTTGTTTTATTTTGCTTGAATTTATTTCAAGCAAAATAAAACTACGACTTACGATACCCAAAGATAATCGTCGATCGTCGATTCATTAAGTGAACAACTAATTGGTTAATTTAACCGATTAGTTGTTCTAATTGTTTTCGTTTAGATGTTGTGGCGTTGCTCTGTCTGACGCCTGGTACCTAATGCGCTGATATGAATATGGAGTACTGGTTTGGTATTTACCGATTCTATGCAGCTTTCTCTTTCAAAATAATACTGAAGATACGGTAGCACCTGACAAAATAAATATTTCTTTGTCACTATCAAACCACTAAAAAAGACTTGAATAATTGCCAACAAATCGATTCTTTTCCTCTTTTTCAATAACAGTGGCTCGTAAATAATGTTCAGTTGTTGTAAATGGCTGCGCGTGATAAACTGGCACATACTTACGAGTGTATGTGTACGCGAGTATATGTATGTGTGTGTGTATGTTGTGTGTGTCTTGTGTGTGTACGTCAGTTCTTACCGTAGATACGGAGAGGATACTTCACGTCTCCATTAGAATAAATATTGTGTAGTGTTTATGTAAGGACAGTAAATAAGTATAGTAGATAAGTATTGAGTATTTTATACTGTCCCCGTCCCGTTGCTTAAGATATAAACTTTATATTTGGGAAAATTGACCTGATCATCTTTATCTTGTAATTTTATAATAATGCCTCATTTTTTTGCATATTCTCACGAGTTCTTTCACGCGTTTTAGATTATAAACCTCCTTTTAAAATTCTATTAATCAAAGTAATGGAAAATTATAGTAACTAAGAATACGGCAGTTCAATGAAATAAAATGACTGGGTTTGAACATAATCATTAAATTAAATTAAATAAACGGCTTTGAAAGGACTTTTTCTGAATTGAAAGACAGCTTTCGTATCTCGTTTTAACGAATGTAATATATCAGGCATTCATTGAAATCATTAATTCTACAGTGTACTTACCTGTTTTGAAGGAAAATTGTGAACGAACGTTCCTAAGAACATTCGTCCGCCGTGAGTACATTAGCAATAGATGAGACCGATCCTAAGATCAGTCTCACTATTGCTAATGTACTCAAAGTCGACATGCATGATTATGATTCAATGAGACTGTACAGTAAACTAGCAACATCGTGATATTTAAGCCCATTGGAATAAGAACCAAAGAGTAATAGCTAATTGATTCGAATTCCTTCAGACGCCAACTGTTTTCAAAAACATTTTATTAGCTTAAAAGCTTGTAATGGCAAGGTCTTTTACAAGCTTTAATTACTGTTTTCATAGCAATTAATTTTATGGATTTACGAAAATGGGTCAACTTTTTGTTTTGCGAAGGTCTCTTCCCCTGTGTATGTCAACACGGCTTATTGTTCTGATTATTTTAATTTTGTATATTAAGTTTAACAGTTCACAATAACCTTAGAAAAAAAAAAAACTATGAGACAAGAAATAAATATCAACGACATTTTTGGGCAAATGCATTCATTTTTAAGGTTCCGTACCCAAATCGTGCCACAAGACCGAGTCAAGTGAAGTCATGGTCTTTGATGTCAGCGATTGATGTTCTGCTCCTGTGGCTCTGGCCAAGTTAAACGGAATATCGCTATAACGGCATATCAGGATAATTACTTGGTACTTTTGCCCGCTGACCTTAAAGATGATGGTGATATGAAAGAGAAAGAGGACGGTGAGAGCTAATAGAAAGTTGTTCTACAAACTTATTTCGTGCATTTTGTACCTCGTACAGCATTTGGAATAGATTACACTCAAGAATCGTGCGCCCTTTGCATTCAATATAACAATGCGTTCTGGGTGTTGATGGGGCTGTCCCGCTTCGCTGTTGAGCTTCTTTTGAGTTATTCCACATTTATGAGAATGTTATGGTATCTCTTCGTTGATCGATACTTCGCTCTTCGTTTCATAAACTGTTTTCTGATAAGCAAACTTATCAGGGTTTTCTAACGAAAATGTCTCCCGGAGGTAGCATGGAATATCAAGTGTTGCTGTTTATCAAATTCATAAAATCTTCATCGTTGGAGTATCCGTCTTCGTTGAAGAAAGACAGTATATTTAGACTATTTATTATTCTCGTTCAATCTCAGAAAATCCATTGGTAAGATCCATGATGGATCTAGTGACGATTGTTTTTTCTCATTGGATCCTGATTTCAAGATGTGTGATCTTAAAGTTTAATGATCGCATGAAAAACGTTTCATCGAGCAGTGGCTGCTCAGGTATTTAGCTATGCATTGTAGTGAACTTTAATATTTACCGGCTTATAACATAGTGAACCACTTCTCTGAGAAGTGGAGTAAAGGCTACTGATACTACAGACACATACAAAACGAGCACATAAACCACAAATTCACCAGCTTGTGCTACATAAAGTAATATCTGCTTACCCATATAAACGAGTTGGCTCTCGACGAGGCGCTGTACAGTAAGCGAGTCACATCTGCATAGATATTCTCTATTTGCAGCCTGTCTGTCGATTTGTGAGAAATACGTGCAATATCTGCTAAGCGCGAGGGAAATTGAACGTGCGCATAAAAAATGCGCGTGTGCTGCCATCTGTTACAGTAATGCCGTGTTTTAGTTTGATTTAAGATTCTCGTATGATTCGCAAAAAAAAAATCATCCACTGTTTTATAATTACAGAAAAAAGGGGCCTCAAAACCTAATCCTAAAACAAAACTCATTGAATATAAGTAGTTTACGGAAATTACTTTACTTGGGTCGTAGAATTCACATTTTCATAAAGCGTATTCCTAGCTGACTCCAATTTCCGACTATAAGTGTTATTCAGTTGTTTATAAGTATTGTGAGCGCCCTCCCATTAGTGAGGTCTCGTTAGCAGCTGGTAAACAAAATCAAGACAGTATTAAAGGAGACCAGCCGCTATTTGACGGAATTATGATAGCCACTGAAATCCTAAATGAGTTGAAAGATAACAAAGTTCTTACGGCTTTGCTGAAATGAAAACCTTGTTGGAGAATATTTACACAAATGAGGAGTGAAGATAACAGGAAATGTCAGTAGGAGGTATTCAGTTTTCTTTACGAAGCAAAGATAATAAAGCATTCGACGTTGTAAGACAAACATGAAAATTTATTTAATACCATATCAAGATTTCTTTACATTGTAATTCCTAGGTAGCGAAGCTAACGTAGAAGTTTACATTGAAAGTTTTTTCCTCAAACAAATAGGCGTGTTTCTCCCGATTGATTGCTGTGTATCCCTGAACTACGTCCTACCAACACAAGCTCTCATAGATATATCACGATCTCTGCTACACTTGTTCCGATTTATCTGATTTATTTACGTGTCTGCTGTTTTTTGTAATGAGCTGAACCAGTTCTGAAAGTATTAACAGGGGCTCGGATTTATTGTGACTCGTAAATCAGCAAGGGTAAGAAACTATTTCATTTTTCCTGACGTCTTTCACAAGAATGGTTTGTACAGTTCACAAAACATAATAATACTGTTGTTGTTATTACAGCTATCATTTTCTCAAAGTGTCATAATCTTTTGGGCCTACTTCTCCACGTTCTACCTATTAATCCTCACGAGTATGTTTTAGTTGAGATACAATAGTATGGTGTTATTTTTATATCTTACTTGGTTTCAGTCGCTATATTTGTGTATATGTTACGGCTTGTCGGATATGTTAAGATTTATTCCGTGGGCAGCCCATGGGTTTCCTGCTATGAAAACATACTGGGTACATTGCACTATTTCTAGCAAACTAAGAAATTACTTTAGATTACAACTTAACACAATAACACGTATAATTGCGTACCTTCGATTCATTTTAAGCCCGTTCTCTAGGCTGCTGCAACCGAATTATTGCGAAGCCAGTCGACGGCCACATCAAATTGATGACAACTTCATTTTGATATAATCAACATTTTAGAAACACAAAATACGCGACAAGTGCGCGGAGACCGCAATCACATACAACATACATTCGCTTTGTCTTGCTCTGGCTGCGAGCAGCCCTTCGGCTTCCGTGCAATCATGCGCGTTCTAATGGCTGCCGCAGCCAGATATCCTTGTCCGCCTAGTGCGTGGGTCAATATACCACCATATGTCGAAGTATCGCTGTGACCAGTCTTCTTTTTCCAACTAATATTATAAAGAAGTTAAGTTTGTAAGTTTGGATGTAGGGGGTAATCATCGGAACGAATGATCCGATTCCGGATCACGATGATGTGAGTGATATCACGATGATGGGAAGATACATAGTCTCCGAGTGGCATAGGCTATATTTAAAAAGTTCTCGATAATTTGCGATCATAACGCGTGCAAAGCCGCGGGCCATAAGCTAGTATTTTATCAGTTAACTACTTTTTGTCTAGTCCATGTGTGCAGGCCATTCAACTGACGACTATTATAAATCGAATTCGAACACAATACTTGTTATAACGGCGTCATTTGTATGATATACGAAAACTTGGAAGTTTTCAGCACTACGAACCCAAAGGATCACCTACAAATGAATGTGCTTAAGAATCAGTCCAGCAGAAACGCAGCACCGTTTCTACTAGAATGAACATTCATTTTTAGGTGATCCTCGCTTAATATCTGCTGCTATGTGGTTCAAAATGTAGGAGTAAGCAGTAATGTTGCCACATTTGTTCTGTAATGGCTTCATTATTTAACTTATGTTTATATTTATGTCTCCCCACAGACTACCCACCTTCCATCTTGCACCGCATCACCTGCGCCAGTGACGGTCTATTTACTGCATCATCGCGTGGCTGAGTTTTGGGCTAATCACATTTGTACTTTTTGCCATCGATACACTACGAAGAAGATTAATTTATCAAATTTCTGTGCTACTAAACGTAATTTGCCACAGGCATGAATTATTATAAAGCGAGCAGAGTAATCAAGGCTCGGGATAGTGTTTTATCAAAACACGTGCAAACCCACACCAACATTATCACACATAGATGAAGGATCACCCTTCGACGAGGTTACAGCACCATTATTTACAGTTAATTGGATTCTCTTTCATTAGCGTGTCACGCGTGATGCCATAGTCGAGCGTTGCCAGTAATTGACTGCACAATAATTATAACTTCGTGTTGAGGCTACAGACTAACACTTCAATACATCTTGACATGACGCGTCTGCTCAGATTTTGTGCAACAATGTAATAACCAGTGATCGGAGTAGGTACAGCCATTTTGGTTCAATGACCGCAAACATTGATGTTAATAATATGGACATAATATAGATATAAGGTAACATGGTCTTGTAGAACGTTAGAATAACTTTGTAAGTAACGGCTATTGATACTTGTGTATACAAAATTTAAAAAAAAATATTTTATTCAAAAATAAAGTATTTAATTTCACTAACCTGAAACGTGTCCGTCTTATACTTACCCATCCGAGGGGTGGAGGGATAATTATGTGTTCGTTCGTCATTCCTTAAGACGTGAGTAGCTTTTTACGAACTAATTTCTAACTTATTTCATAATACATGTATATTTCAAATCGCGGGATTCCGGGAGTGTCCATATTAAGACAACATATCACAAGTTCAAAAAATAACTCTACCTATTCATCAAGTCATCACTGACCTGTGTAAGTCTTACCATTGTGGTCTCGGTTTTAATCATCTACCGAGCCTTCATTGATTATCTTGGAGTCGGCTTCAAGTCTAACCGGATGCAGCTGAATACCAGTATTTTACATGAAGCGACTGTCTCAAATTCTCACTTTTAATACGTTTCCCATAAAATATCCCTAGCACGTATGTAAGACATAACATATTCAACAATCAAGACACAAATAACAAAAGTAGACGATTTTAAGGAACTACAAAGTTAGAATGAGAAATGCTACTAAAATCTAGACAATGTCGTAAGCTTAGCTGAAGTTTACGACTCGGTCTTAGGATCTAAGCTTTATTTTTGCTGTGCTATAAAATGTTTTGCTAAACTAAGAAACAGATTCAGAAAGGCTTTGTCCATTCCTCGTACAGTTGTGTCGTAAACATTGAGACGGTCATCCTCTGCGATAGTTGCAATTGGGATGCTAGCTGCATTATATTGGGCAACTAAATAAATTTTCAAAGGTTACTGCGTACATAGTCATTCTTACCATCATCATCTGCCTAGCCTTTTCCAACTATGTTAGGGTCGGCTTCCAGTCTAACCGGACGCAGCTGAATACCAGTATTTTACATGGAGCGACTGCCTACCTGACCTCCACAATCCAGTTAATACTAGATAATACGATACCCCTTGGTAAGACTGGTTGTCAGACTTTTTGGGCCACTGACTACCTGTAACGACTGTCAAAGATCTACAAATGAGAGCCGGGACCAACGGCTTAACGTGTTTTCCGAGGCAGGAGGAAACTCGGTATGGGTGGTCACCTATCCATAGACCAACCTATTCAAGCACGGCTTAACCTAAAGATCGATCCGAGTGGTTGTTATTATTAAGCCACGAGCTCCTCTATATTATTCCATGTTTCTTATTCTCGTTTTTTCATTAATAAACAGTCGTCTCTGCCCCTATATTTCGGAACAAACTGCCTTCTCAAATGACCTGAATAAAAAGTTCATATAAAAGCGAAGTGAAAAGTTGTGAGCTTATCACATTCGCCCGTTTACGTCGCTACACTCGACTACTGTAAATATTGACCGTCACTTCACTTGATTACCGCAACTTGTCCATGTATACCCAAGCTTTAACATTTGCAAAACATAAACTAAACCAAAAAGCTTTGCAAGTTTGTAGAACAACTGTTGGTTTAACAATTTAGAATGTTGTGGTGACTATAAACCTATGAAATATGAGTCGGCAAAGTTCAGCGCCTGCCAACTAGAATGACCACTAACTAGCTGTATTAGTTATACATTCCTGAATAAAAACACCGCTTGCTGCTTGAACTTTTATGTACAGTATTTTCACCTTGAAATAACTTAGGAGCAATATCTTTGAAATTCACTACTTATTAAAGGTAAGTACTACCTAGATTTATATACCTGCTGATATTCAATTTTTATTAATTTAATTTGGACATACTTTAATGAAATAATCATTTATTAAGTAGAGTAAACTAAATAATTATACATAATTAATTAAAAAACTATTAAATAAACTAACAACAAACTATAAAAGGGCATCGAAAAACTCCTCCTCAACGCTGTCATCTGGTAATGTGCCCAAGGGACTGGCGGCGATGCCACGTTGTATGGCAACACTTAGCTTCGGGCCAAGGTAAAAGCCAGCCCTTGGGTCCCGGGAAGCGTCAACTAGGCGTTCCGAAATTTCAATGAACAGGCTATGAGCACTCAGAACCCACGATCCCATAGTTTCTTCCCCAAACGGCTCGAAAATATAGTTTTATTTTTAATATTATTTTTCTAAAGACACCAAAATGGAGCCCGAAAAAAAAAGAGAAAGATTTTTCGTCCAAACCATTTCTATGACGACGTTTATCAAAATATCACTTTCAAAACACAACTCCATTTACAGATAATGAGAGTCATCAACTTACATTTTGTTCCGAGTCTTTTAAAGCCCGTTTAATCTCTTCCTGAAAAATTGAGTCTGAAAAACAGTTTTATCTTTGTTCAGAAGTTTGTCTTTCACATAAATCAACTTTTTTTTGTAAAAAGTATTATGTTTTTCTCTCGGCTCCAATTAGTAGTAGGTATTATTAGGATTCGGGGCAAAAGTTGATGTCATTAGGAGTTAAATTGACTTTTATTTTACGGCACTTTTAGTTTTAATTTCGTTACGTGTCTAAAATTTGGAATCCCGCACAAATACCTGCCACCGAGTGAAACCTTACGCTGTGTTTATTTCTTAGAGTATATATTTGTTACGGCTAATAGCCGAAATGCGGTTACACCTAGTTTTCGCCGGCTAACTGTAGGTGCGGCCGGTTATACTTAGATGCATCACATTTATCTTCGGTTAGAACATGCAACCAATTTGGACGTAGCGCTCCGGCCTCTGCCGCGGCACCGCTCGCTGAGCTCGCTCAGCTCCCGCGCGTTTGGTCACAGTGCTAACCTAACCTAACCTAATCCATATGATCGGTGTGTCCTAACAATGAAAAGGATACACACTGTTACCGGCCGCACCTGCGTTTAGCCGGCTAGAACTATATGTAGCCGCACTTCGGTTTTAGCCGTAACATATTCATACAAACAACAACAACATTTATTTATTTCCAGACAACTTTGGCCCATAGATCCTAGAACTTACAGACTAACATACTTATGATAACATACAGATTTTGTTGGTAAAAAGTACCTTAAAACTACGTTAGTAAAACTTCACTATAAAGACACGAAGACAGAGACACAAAGACTAAAGTACAGGTTGTCGTTTTCATATGTATCTAAAGGGTGTAACTAGACTCTTAACGAAGCCAAAAACACTTGTTCTCCCCGTCATTGCAATATTTTTTTTGTTCTAGACCATACCTGGGAACCTTCTATAAGTTACGGAGATATTGGGGGTCAAAGTTCCAACTTTTTCAGAAGTTTGCCAAGTTTGTCGTTTGCCAGCAATAATTTTTCGTAGGGTTACTTAGTTTGATGTATAGAATGCTTGGTTGACGGCTTCGTGGAGGGTCTGTTTACACCTTGTATACAGGCTGGGAGAGACACCGACGTTAAAACGTTTACCTCGTATTCAGTACATCATTCCACATAGAAATTTTTCATCGGTTGTAAAAAAAACAACTTTTACAAAAATGCAAAACCTACACGATCAATACGTATGGAACAGCTAATTTAAAAAAAAAATCCGATAATAAATTTCTTTAGGGGGTTCAGAATGATGTCCTGAATACGTGGTAACCGTTTTAGCGTAGGTGTCCCTCCCACCCTATATCTATGCGTAGGTACAAAGGTAGAGTAACATATACACGCGAACGTTCCAGATTATAACTAAATTCTAAAACTTTCAGAATAATTAAAATATTCGATTAGTTTTGCACGTTCCGTTAGTAAACTTTGTCTATATAATAATTGAAACAAAACTAATTTTGAAGGTACAACAATTGTGCGATAAAAGTTTAATTTTATGTCGAGTTCTCTTTATGAATAAGTTTATTAATGCTTTCATTTCATCCCAGTATATAACTCAAATGGAGTTGGGCAGGACACCTAGCACGGCGCGGTGATGGCAGGTGGAGTACAGCTGTGACCGAGTGGCGTCCAAGGAGTGGAAAGAGAAGTGTTGGTCGTCCAGCGGCGAGATGGGCAAGCGACGATTGTTACCATTGCGGGAATACCCTGGATGAGGCTGGCACAAGAGCGTGGAGCTTGGCACAAGCGAAGAGAGGCCTATACCAAGCAGTGGGTGAAGTCGACCTGTGGATGATGATGATGATGATATATAATAGGCAACAAAACTTCACTAAGTTTCTAGTTACGTCTAGAAACCAAGAATCTTCTGACATTTGAGTAAAGTTTGTCTGAACTGTAAATTATGTACTTTGATTGGACCTGCACTTTAAAATACGTTACTTCAACGCGGGGCCCAGGGTTAAAACAATTTGCCCTTTCTTCTTTAAGTTCAGAAGTACGTATACGTCTTAATAACAAGTGTTGGCTGAGAATCAGAACCGTCTCCAAAGTCGCTAAACAATCTAATTACGTAATCATAGTTTATTTGTTAACATAGGTAAAAAAAGTATAGATCTTATGTTTGATGAACAGAGCGCTATGTTATGCCAGGAGGCGTGCAAATGTGGTGTAATAATCTAGCTGAGGATTACAAATTATTTACTAAAATATTTGAAAATCATGCATAATTATGGTAGATATTAAATAAGAAAATAAATTGAACAATTACATTTTATTTAATGCTCAATTATGTTAAAATGTCAAAAATCACTGTCAAAATAATACTTAGTCACTAATTTTACAGCATACAGAGCATAGTCAAGGTTCCTGTGGACAGCCATTCTCCCTGAGGTGACTTAATTTAAACCCGACCAAGTTCTGCGACAACATCTGACCCTGATTTATGGGCTTTCTACGTGAAATATTACTCAAACTAAGTCCATGTAGACCTTTTGTAGGTTACAAATAAGTTAGCGGTGCTAAAAGTTAGAATACGAGTCATGTACGTTTCAACGCTTTGTTAGATATTGTATTAGAGGTTAATAATATTTCCCAATTATATATGGTATCGTATTACCCAGTACTAACTGGGTTGTGGAGGTCAGATAGGCAGTCGCTCCATGTAAAATACTGGTATTGAGCTGCATCCGGTTAGACTGGAAGCCGACCCCAACATAGTTGGGAAAAGGCTAGGTAGATGATGATGATGATGAATATTTCCCAATTAAAAACCATGACAGAGCTTAATTGGCTACAAATCCAGAACCAACCTTACTCATCATCTGCCTAGCCTTTTCCCAACTATATTGGGGTCGGCTTATAATCTAACCGGATGCAGCTGAATACCAGGTTTTTACATGGAGCGACTGCCTACCTGACCTGCACAACCCAGTTAGTACTGGGTAATCGGTAAGACTGACCCCTTGGTTGAACAGAACTAACCTTGCTAATAGACTATATTATAAATAATCAAACACCAAAGAATTAAGCCCTAAAATATGATATGAAATTGATCTGAATAAACCTTACTATAATTTGTGATTTATCGAAATCTTTATCTGACGTTGTTACATTTTGATTATGAATTTTGTAACTACGGAGCTATGGAGATTATTTAAAACATTCCACGCTTTGAAAATTATGATAAACTTAAGAGCACTAATTTCAGGGAACCGCTGGATGCGAGTCGCACGGAACCAGTCAATGTGGCGGCACTTGGGGGAGGCCTATGTCCAGCAGTGGACGTCTTTCGGCTGAAATGATGATGACGATGATGAGAGCATTAATTAGTCCCTTCAGATATTTTAATTAGGAATTACGTACGCTGGAATTATGAAAAAAAAAGGACATAACTTATTTTCCAAAATCTATTTTAGGAAAACATTGTGTTGAAATAAATGAGTAAGTGACGTGCTTGATACGCTCTTTGCTTACATTATGTTTTTCATCACTAAATTATATGAATGATCATGTTTTTCCTGGATCGAGAAAAAATGAGGGACATATATTATATTCGAGTACGTCTACTTTCTGTCGTCAACTTTATTTATTATCCAAGTTTCATTAAATCATCAAAACTTATCGTGAGAGGTATGTAATAGAAAAAGTTTTTAATAGCTACATAACTGCCAACAGCAGTGGGTAATATCGAATTTTTGTATGTTTGAAATGGCTGAATAATTTTATCCTGTCTGTTTTTAATTTCAAAATAACAGCTTTTACTGAATGCATATGAAAGTATATACGGTAGGTACTTACAAAAAAAAACATTTTTTTAAATTTTTGTCTGTCTGTCTGTTTGTTCCGGCTAATCTCTGAAACGGCTGCGCTAATTTTGACGGGACTTTACAAGCTGATATCTGATGTTATAAGGAGTAACTTAGGATTACTTTTAGTTTAGAAAATCAATTAGGGTTTCGTACAAATAATTAAAACCCTTGAAATTATAAACAGAATCCGATTCAAATGGTAATGGGGGATGTAATATTTTTATAATAATTTCACGCGGACGAAGGTCGCGGGCACCAGCTAGTTATTATAAAGTAAATAACAACTAATTTGCATTTGCGTGAATCTATTGGCGCTTGACTCCTGATTAATTATGGTAGACTCTAATGGCGCCTTCAAATTAGAGGCGAGAAGAGGCGCTGCAGTGGCGGTACTACTGGACCTGTGTATTATGATACGCGTGCGATATGGTTTTAGCGACAGTTAGTATAGGTAGCGATAGTTATCGTTTACAATTGCGTATCGTACAAATGCACTGTATTCACTTGTTTTGCCTAGTTAAGAGCGTTAAAGTCTTACTTTTCGAAATGTCTTTTTAAAAAAAAAGATAATTAGAAATTTCTGTTTCTATGGAAAATCTAAAATCGGTTTAATTTAGCTGTACACTAATTTTCGAAAATGTTGTCTATCAAGTTTTTAGACTTATGTATCCTGCTTATGCGTACGAAGTTTAATTAAAATCGATTCAGTCATTTCTAAAAAAAATCACTTGAAAGTTTGTATGAAATGCCAGCGATTTGACAAAGGCGCGCCGCAATGGCAACACTGCAGCGCTTCTTCATGCCTCTAATTTGAAGGCGCCCTTTGATTTCACACCACCTTACCCTAATTACAACTGTTAACAATTTAATTGAAACACTTCAAAGGACGAAGCTAGCTCAAGTGTTAATTACGAGCACGTTCATGTTCTTGCATTACCAACAAACAGACGCGGATCTGATTTAATCATGTTTACTAATGTTATCATTGTTTACTCTGTAACATAATAATAATATCTTCATTATGCAAGCAACATTGATTACATAATCATTATAATAATGTACATAATCAAACTAGTATACCTGTTTTAGTAAGTAATATGTAATGTACCTAAATAGTGAGTTTGAACTAGTAACATAACATAACATCACACCTGTCACCCCCGAAGGGTTAGGCAGAGGTGTATCTAATAGTACACCCACCTTTCGCCAGTTATGTTTAAGTCCCATGTAATTGGGCTAACAGCCTATTGTTATCAATCAGGCACAAATCCAGACTCCTGAGAAATTCCTGATGGAAAAACCCAATAACACTTTTGCCCAACGGAAACCGAACCCAGAACCTCATTCTCAGCAGTCGCGCTTGCGACCACTAGACCAATTGAACTAGTAACAAGCGAAAAATCACTCCAGTTGAGACGATTGTGTATACATATATGTGTATATAGAATCATCACAGTTCGCTGATCTGATAACCATTTCCTTCAGAATTTCGGACCACGCTGATTTCTGTAGCTAAAATAGTTTAATCGAATTCAAAGTTCGCAAGCTGTATATTTTACTAGAAAGTTTCCTGTAATGGCTTCCACAAACATAATCGCTTTGACCCAAACATAAACATAGCAACAATTTAAATAATTTGGAATCAGTAATGGAAGGTCTAATTCATTCAAGATTCATCACTTTATGGTTTCTCTGTAGACATCTGGACTCGCTCTGCGCGGTCAAGCGTGTGTTCAATTTCCGACTTACTGTGTACAAGTTGCGGGTAGTCGTAAAATGTGTGATCTGATTCATGGTCGATGGGATTCTGTGCTCGGGTCCAAGGTTTAGTTTCAGGCTTTGTGTAATTAGAGGTGCTAATTGGCTCAACCAAGATAGAATTGTGCTAATACTTCGTTATGTAAATTTATAGCTAATTTAATTTACTGTATTTTTTATAGAGTAACGTACTTTTTAACAAATAAGTATTTTGTCATCAAAAAGGCTGGTTAGTATGTGCTATGAAAATAACGAAATTCACCGATCCCTCACGGTGGCTTCAGTTCATATGCAAAGCCAAATTGATCATATTACTTTGCATATTTCGCACCAGCTCTTGATGAAGTTTTAAAAAAAAATCATCTCACGGTGCACTCCGTGCATAGCGATCGCGTCAGAGAAACTACGTAAGTACACACGGCGGCACATGAAGCTGTACATTTCCACTATAACTTGGCCTCGCTTTGTATAGCTTGATTGGCCGTCGTGCTCACAAAACAAATACTCACTCCCATAATCATGTAGCCGCTTGGAGGTTTCAAGGCACCCATCCATGAATATTAATGTCATGCTATCTTATTACTATTATCATGTAATCGTATATTGCTTACTCAATATTAACATCGAAAGCATAGATTACCTCTTCAAACACGTCTCTCAATTTAACAAGATGTAACACACTGTGTGAGCTGATAATACTATTACCTAGCAATATGTGAGAGAACCCGAAGATGTGTGATGTCATTATTTGATGTACTGAATAGCTGATTTGGTGAAACTATTTGGTGGAGTTGGTTAGTGTTGCACCAGTTTATGTATACGCGATCACTGGATTACTAAATCTATCTAGTATTGCAAGATGATATTCCATTTTCATTATTAGAGTATAAACTCTCGTAGCGATGTCACTACGATGTAGCGCCGCGCACATACCTAAGGCGCGGTACAGCGGTTTTGGTCAAACTATAGCGCACACACTGCGCAGTTGCGCACAATGCTACTATTTGGTGTTCTACAAACTAAACCACATTTTGGCCTCCAAATATCATTTATCGGTCTCAACCAGGCGAGGGAATAATAGTACACCGAAAGCCCTTTTCAATGTTCAATTTACAAACGAATACAGAACTAACTGATAAGCTAAATATAATCTAATAACCAAGATCTGATAAAATTCAATGAATCGAGAAGCTATAGTAATAGCAGGTACCGATCGTAGCTTCATTGCAAATTTTATGGGAAGTTCCAGGTGTAGTCTCATGGATATCTGAACTGTTGATCAATAAATTACTAAAGTTTAGCCCAAGTTTTGACTTGAGCTCACGATCCTTTTCAACATTTATTGTTTTTTAAAAGTCATTAAGGTTCATATAAAAATAATAACAATATTACCGGAACGAAATTCAACAGCTAAAATCATACCTAAGATATTGAGGGAGCAACCGCAAATGATAACATATCACTTTGTATCGTATCACAGGACTCCATCTTCTATAATATCATTCATATGACCGACATCGATGTAGAATGTTATTGGCACTTCGACATAAGTCGCGATGCACTGTGTTTGAATGTGGAACTGGATAAGGAGAATAGATCTATAAGCTGCATCGAAATGGTTGTAAATTTTATTTATTTTTCATCACAAGAACCGCTCACTGAAGAAATTCAATAGATCTATTAAATAAAGCCTAAGGGGTTCCTATAAAGAAGTATAAAGTAAAGATTTGATCATTTTTTAATGAAAATAATGGCCACTTGCTCTCAAAAAATGCTGAGATGCCATAAATGTTTTGTTTAATGTTTTTTCTTTTGTAAACGGCAATTCAATTTTTTATGAATATTGTTCAAGATGTTGAAGGTTTTTATCATTACAGTAAAACAAATCATAACAAGGAAATTCAATAAGAACATTTATCTGTTAGATGCGTACCGCGAAGGCTGGTTTGAGATGGCGTGAGAAAAATGTTCTTGAAAGGAATTGGGAGAGGCTTTAGCCCAGTACTGGGACAGTAAATACTAAACAAAAAAAAACTGCTACGAACTGCAGGACTTTTATTGTTTATTAAGCTTCTTGTAAAAGCCCTTTACAAGAATCTACCTTTATGAAAAAAATAACTTCAATGGTGTCCTAATTAATAAATTGTCTGACATAATAAATGCTTAAAGCTTCAGCAAGCTACAAGGGATCAATAGGTGTAAATAGACCCCTAACGATGCCGAAAGGCACTTGTTCTCCCCGTCATTTTTTTTTGTTTCGGACCATACCTGAGAACCTTCTAGTTACGGATCGATAGTTATACTCGTAGTATAGTGGATAGTTACTTCTTCTAGATATGGAAGGTCAAAGTTCCAACTTTTTTACATTTTTTTTTATTACTAATTTTTAAGGATGCCTCCATGACCCATTTACTATTAAATGCATTCATCAGCACAATGTTTTGAGTGCATAACATTGAGTTTTACCGTAAAACGTTGTATAATATAATTTTATTAATTTCAATAGATTAGGGTGTTAAGTTGATGTACCTTATAGCTCATGGTAAAATTGTATACCTTCGTTACAACAGTAACGCACATCAGTAGCGAAGGGTCAATTTATGTAAGAGGTAAGCCGGAGTACATATCTTTAATGTGATTATATTATTTGTCTATAGAATACTGACTTTGCCAATTTTTAAAGGGAAGTGCGTAGGAATCGAGTTGTATGGAATCTTCGCCACTGACGCACATTATTTGAACATCAAATACGATCAGAAGGCATTCTAAACGGTAGCTAATGTTAGCAGTTTCTGTTGTAATTACCCAATAAAACTCAAATATGAGGTCAACAGTTTATTAAAGCCAAACCGCGATTACTGTCAAACTAAACATTCATAAAGAGATTTCACAGCGGAGTAAGATTAGCATATCAAAAGCCGCATTGCCCGGTCTCGGGACAAAGCGGAAGAGTGCGGGAAACGCTGACACAGAACTGTGACGTCATAGGCTGTGGCTCAAGTACTGCTTTGAAGGAAGAGAAGTCGCGTGACTACGACTGCGGACACAACGTCAAAAGATTTAAATCTCTTAAGAGCGTTTACGACTTACGGCATTTCATACAAACTTTCAAGTCTTTTTTTTTCCAAATGACTTAACCGATTTTAATGAAACTTTATACGCATAAGCAGGATAGGTTTAAAAAGTTATCGGAATCAACTCTTTTCTTTAAATCTATGTTATAATACTTTTATTCTTCTGCTATTGTTTTAATTAAATCCAAAATGAACTAAAGGCCGCTCCGTTGTTAGATTTTGTTTTTCACTAAATTAATGTTTTTTTTTTTGCGTAAAACCTTTTTTGCTTTTAGTGATTCTTCTGTAGTACCTTATATTTCAAAATTGTGTGAGTTTTCTGAATAGAGAAGTCTTCTTTGTGTAGTTTGTTACAATGTAGCACTCACGTAAAATATGTAACATTCATCAATGTAAGTACAGTACCTACCTAAAAGCTTTTCTTCTGCTCCACGTAATAAACACATAACAAATGGCAAAATAAATTGATAAAAAGGTCCTCTTGAAACAAAGTTAGCAAGCGTTAAAGTTTTCGTCGACGAGTTTTAATTCCAAAATAAGCAGCAGGAAAAATTCCTTGCGTGGGGCAACGTTTAGAAAAAAAAAGAAAAACTTTTTTGGCGATTTGTCCGGAAAATCTTGTAAATTGTTTTCCTCATCTTCGTCCTTATCTAACGAGTATAAGAAAATTGTCGAGGATTTTCTGGAAGATGAGCAGGATGGATTTATTTTAACGAGTCCTGCCTAAAAACGTGAATTTTCGCGCGAGGACAATAGTTTCTTTAGATACCTATTTTTCAAATTCCTCGCAGGTCCTGTTGCCTCTTAAAAACCTCTTGATATACACTAGTTTTGCTCCAGGAAAACCATTTTGTTATTTTTTATTTCCATTTTTTATGCTTCGAAAACAACCTTACATTTTTGAGCTATACTCATGGGCACAATATACCTCGAGTTAGTGAATGTGGTGGATGACGTCGCTCGACGGGATGTTCCACAATGAGCATCCGCCTGTAACTGCGCTCGGTTTTTTTGTGTAACACATAAAAGAAAAAACTGAGTTGTGTGGATTAAAGTACAGAGTCGGCTTTAAAAAAATATACGAATATTTTATGGCATTTTATATGGCTATGGGTGAAAGCATTCACCCGGAACATAATAAATAGTAGCGTGATGTTAGGGTAAAACCCAAACTGAAGAGCACGTTCGTAAGTCGCTTATAAAACTTAATGGGCAAAATGTTCAGTGTAGGGTCAAAAGAAAATGCGGTAACTTTCTGAATATTCATTTCGGATCAAGAAGCCTTTTAAATCTTTTTTACTGGCAGTTGTGCTCACAAATCGTCTATAGGCACTCCACGCTCTATTCGCATATCAATACTTAATTTTCTGTCGACTTCTTCGCAGTTTGGGCCTTGCTTTATAAATTTTCGATACTTAGTATTATTTCTTGTAATAAAATATTTGCAGTAAGGAGATATGCGCATTTTAGAGGCTACTGGTAATGACGCGACATAATTTGGGTGAGGTTAATGCCTTCGATCTTTTTGTAAGCAGTCAGTCCGCTAAGGGACTGCAGTTGATGTGTGTGAGGTATGATAGTTGCTTTTTCATTTATATTTCAAACTCAAACTCCAAGCATTAATTTCAATTAGACCATTACAGGAACTTTTAAATGTCAGAAAAAGAAAGATAGCTAAGCGAATTTTACCGAACAAAATATTTCAGATCCGAAAACATCGATTACACAGCTCTTACATAAAATTAATTAGATAACCAGTGGAATAGTTGCATCAAGATCTAAATTAATCCAATAATCAGCCGTAATTGAAGTTGCATAATTATTAATGACCGTAGAGAGTTCCAATATTCGCTGCACGTGGCGCCGATGTAAGTGTGGCGTGTGGCTGTGAGACTCATTAAATTGAATCAAACGTTTAGGGGCATAATGGTAAGCATTTTATCTTCACTGATTTTAAGATGATAACTTTAGCATACGGATACCATTACACATGGATTATCAATGCTTTACCTAATTAAACACGAAAGTGTTGTTGTTGTTCCAATATGCACGCTGTAATTACCAATTACGAAGAACAGCGAGAACAAGAGAATAATTAATGAACAGCTGTGATCGCGACGACGAGGAATCATATTTATTTTAATTTTGTGTATAGCCTCCATTAATTTCGTACCAAATAATTTTAGTAACAGTAAATTAATCAATTACATTATTATCACTGTTTGTATACTTAGTGGAAGCATTAATTACAAACTAAAAAGCTACTAACTACCAGGGTGAACATCCATCAAAACTGAGTTTCTTATTGTGCTCATATTTAAAACATAAACAGTGGTTCTGTTGATCTTGTAAATCCTTGTGGATAACGAGTACTGTGGAATTATTAACATTGCGGTGTTAGCTAACCTTGCGTGCTCAGCCTCTTAGTAGTATCTCGGGTATCTCGACGAGCTCCGAATATATTGTACAAGAGGACGCTGAGCAGTTCGGTTTAGTTATAAATTGAATTTGTAGGTGTTCTGTATGAGATAGTAGCTTAGGTAATGTAGTGCCAAGTAATAGGAATGTGCGGTACTGATAAACATTAACGTCAAAGTGTAACCACACTCAATCTACGTCTATGTATGTTACACGAAGCCGCTTCGTGTAACATACATAGACGTAGATACACAAGGATTTACAAGATCAACAGAACCACTGTTTATGTTTTAAATATGAGCACAATAAGAAACTCAGTTTTGATGGATGTTCACCCTGGTAGTTAGTAGCTTTTTAGTTTGTAATTAATGCTTCCACTAAGTATACAAACAGTGATAATAATGTAATTGATTAATTTACTGTTACTAAAATTATTTGGTACGAAATTAATGGAGGCTATACACAAAATTAAAATAAATATGATTCCTCGTCGTCGCGATCACAGCTGTTCATTAATTATTCTCTTGTTCTCGCTGTTCTTCGTAATTGGTAATTACAGCGTGCATATTGGAACAACAACAACACTTTCGTGTTTAATTAGGTAAAGCATTGATAATCCATGTGTAATGGTATCCGTATGCTAAAGTTATCATCTTAAAATCAGTGAAGATAAAATGCTTACCATTATGCCCCTAAACGTTTGATTCAATTTAATGAGTCTCACAGCCACACGCCACACTTACATCGGCGCCACGTGCAGCGAATATTGGAACTCTCTACGGTCATTAATAATTATGCAACTTCAATTACGGCTGATTATTGGATTAATTTAGATCTTGATGCAACTATTCCACTGGTTATCTAATTAATTTTATGTAAGAGCTGTGTAATCGATGTTTTCGGATCTGAAATATTTTGTTCGGTAAAATTCGCTTAGCTATCTTTCTTTTTCTGACATTTAAAAGTTCCTGTAATGGTCTAATTGAAATTAATGCTTGGAGTTTGAGTTTGAAATATAAATGAAAAAGCAACTATCATACCTCACACACATCAACTGCAGTCCCTTAGCGGACTGACTGCTTACAAAAAGATCGAAGGCATTAACCTCACCCAAATTATGTCACGTCATTACCAGTAGCCTCTAAAATGCGCATATCTCCTTACTGCAAATATTTTATTACAAGAAATAATACTAAGTATCGAAAATTTATAAAGCAAGGCCCAAACTGCGAAGAAGTCGACAGAAAATTAAGTATTGATATGCGAATAGAGCGTGGAGTGCCTATAGACGATTTGTGAGCACAACTGCCAGTAAAAAAGATTTAAAAGGCTTCTTGATCCGAAATGAATATTCAGAAAGTTACCGCATTTTCTTTTGACCCTACACTGAACATTTTGCCCATTAAGTTTTATAAGCGACTTACGAACGTGCTCTTCAGTTTGGGTTTTACCCTAACATCACGCTACTATTTATTATGTTCCGGGTGAATGCTTTCACCCATAGCCATATAAAATGCCATAAAATATTCGTATATTTTTTTAAAGCCGACTCTGTACTTTAATCCACACAACTCAGTTTTTTCTTTTATGTGTTACACAAAAAAACCGAGCGCAGTTACAGGCGGATGCTCATTGTGGAACATCCCGTCGAGCGACGTCATCCACCACATTCACTAACTCGAGGTATATTGTGCCCATGAGTATAGCTCAAAAATGTAAGGTTGTTTTCGAAGCATAAAAAATGGAAATAAAAAATAACAAAATGGTTTTCCTGGAGCAAAACTAGTGTATATCAAGAGGTTTTTAAGAGGCAACAGGACCTGCGAGGAATTTGAAAAATAGGTATCTAAAGAAACTATTGTCCTCGCGTAAGGCTGCCCCCGTGGAGTGCGATAGGTAAAGCTGAAGCTCCGACCGATTATATCACAAAAATTTTGATGAGATGGACGTTTCGTATTTCCCTTTTTTTCTCCTCAGAAACTAAGCCGATTCAATTATTTTTGACACTAAAATTTTAAGAAAGATCCTATCAATTTCTTTTACTTTTCCAACTTGTCTGGTAGTCCTATAATCACGACCTTAAAACTGGGGCACTTTTTATCAATTTTGGAGAATCATAATTATTTTCTTTCCTTATTACTTGCTGAAAAAAGGAAATTGCAGGAACGTATATACAGTAGACCTTGATATTATGAAAAAAACAAGATTGACTCTAGAAGCATTATTCAGGAAGAAAAAAAGGGGAATCACCTCACCTCATAACCTCTTAACATACTGGTGTAGGTAAGGTAACAAAGGCGACCGTTGTTTTGAGTTACATCACACGGGTCCGAGCATTTTATTGAAACCTTCGACGGATTCAGAAAAATAGAGGACATGGCGGTAGCACAATACTAAACTTACTGAAGAATTACTCTATACATAAAATGTAAACCTAGAAGATAAAATCCCTATTTTCATTATACAAAGGTATTGAAGTGTAAACATCTCGTACAAAATCCTCTAGGGAAGCCCTCAAATGGAAGTAGAATGGATTATTTTGTATCTCGTGGGATGCTGTGTTATGTGAACGCAGAGAAAAGGTGATCGGGTTAACTGTAGTATAAACAACAGAGCATTGAATACATTTAGTAGATACACTTAAAATATGCATTGTATACAGAGCTAGGAGGGCTTGAAGTCGTGTCTGGGATCGGTGAGGCAATTTCAAAAGCATGCTTACAAAATAGAAACCGATTTTCCCAAAGTGAGAAATCAGGATCGAAAAACCTGCATCTTTATACAAGAACCTTATATGGGTAATAATGCTTTTATCATCATTTCAACAATCGAGTTTTAAAATAACTTATTGATTCAGTTTGTTCATTATCTCGATTCATGTTCAGAATGAAATCCGAGAGAATTCGTATATTTTTATTGGGTAGCGGAAAATGGGTTCCGCAATCAATTTTATTTGTCTTTAAAGTATAAAAATAGTGAAGGAGGAGAGTGGAGTGGTGGGAGGGGGGTGTGTGGTGGTGTGTGATAGTGTGTGTAGTGGATATTGAATGATTTGTTGTGTTAGTGGAAAAAAGTAATTGAAATTGTTTTAAAGAATAACATATTTCGCAATCACTCTGATTACAACTATTTTGAACTTATATGACGGTGCCTATTTGAACTTCCTATCATTTTATCAACTAACTTCAAAACACAAAAAAAAAACAAGTTGAACACCCTACAGAAAATTTGTAGTATTATCTTTGTAAGTAGGTACAACCGTATATTTAATTTACTACCCTTCACCCTCTTCACAAAATTGATTCCCTCACCACGAAGCAACATCAATACGTCGTGTTTGTGAGCAATCGTTTACCTGCGTGAACTCGACCATTGAGCTAACAAACGTACGTCAGTCCCTCGAGACTGACCTTTTAGCAGTCGTGTGTAGTGAGAGACGATGAGGAAATAAAGCTCAGTAAGAGCTTTGTTCAAACTGCAGAACTAAATGGATTTATTTACCCAACAAAACGTGTTTCCGTTTTCAACCGAACATAACTCTTGTAATATGAATCCTGAAACTCTGTTGATAATAAGCTCATATTTCCCTAGAGAAAAATTACAATAAAAATCGTAGATACGATATCAAAAAATCATACCTTTTGACCGATCTTGCATTTTTTCATTTCAGTAGTTAAATTCACACTCCTTAAATATTTGCAGAAAACAGAGCGCTGTATAAGTAACGAAATCTTCTAGCTTCGAAGCGAAAGTTATAGTAGTAGTGTAAAATTACTATTATTTTGTGGTTATTTTTGCTTAATTTTATGTTCTTAGAATAAATAAATAGGTACAGACACCAGCACATCAAGCTACCCGAAACTGTAAAACTTTTCCATTCAACCTTGAACCTAATGCTTTAGCGATAAAGTTGAAAATCTATTAAAGAAATTTGACAGATTGTTGTAGCTTGATGTGCATGCTGTTGTAAGTAGGCGTTTATGAAATTGTGGGTTTTCCAGTTTGTTACCAGGAGCCGTGTTTATGGTTGTTGATGGTGGTGCAATTATTATGATGACGAACTCGAAAAAATCCGGCTTCTCTATTTCGTGCTGGTAAAATATTTCCTGTTTTGTTATTCAGAGATAGTTTATTTAAGTACTTTCTTCCACTGGGTTTCTGGGTATCTGAGCTATAGTTCAAACTTCTGTATCTGACTACATTCGTTTTCGCTCTTCTTTTGGTTATAAAGACCGTAATTTATCAGAATGAACTGTTCAGTTACTTGTTTTGTAGTTCTTCTGTACAATGTCTGGGGGAAGTAAATTAAGCTGTTGGTAGTTTCTTCGTAAAATAATAGCAAAAATCTTTTTGTTGTACTTTTCTTTGCAAAAGTTGGAAATAAAGTTTTGCTCGATCGGTTGGTCACTAAGACAAATCTCACGCAATTACCAGTCAGGTGGATTGCGATTATTTGGAGCAAATATTGCTTTAGAAGAGGAGCTCGTGGCTAAATTATAACAGCCGCTCGGGTCGATCTTTAGGTTAAGCCGTGCTTGCCTAGGTTGGTCTGTGGATGGGTGACCACCCATTACTTACCGAGTTTCCTCCCTGCCTCGGAAAACACGTTATGCCGTTGGTCCCGAGTGTCATTTGTAGATCTTTGACAGTCGTTAGGTAGTCAGTGGCCCAAAAAGTCTGACAACCAGTCTTACCACGGAGTATCGTTTTACCCAGTACTAACTGGGTTGTGGGGGTCAGACAGGCGCTCCATGTAAAATACTGGTATTCAGCTGCATCGACCGGTTGGACCAACAGGCTGCCTAGCCTTTTCCCAACACGGTTGGGAAAAGGCTAGGCAGATGATGATTGCTTTAGAAGACATAAACCAAGGTAACAATGAAAATCCGACAAACATTGCACAAATTCAGTACGCTCGTAATCAATCAAATATTCGAAAAAGTTAATTTAAGTACATGACGCTATGTACGTGTAATGATGTGCTTTTTCACTAAATAACAGCCAATTTTATGAAAATAATGTCGTTTTAGTAACAAAACATTGATATTTTATTGGTAACTGAATAGGATAAAAGCATCAAGAAAATAAACTGTTTGGTGCGGGAAAATACAAATTGTACACAACAGCGTACATTACACACACTAAATGAGCCTGTCACATACAAATACGAGGTAATACATAAACTGTGTGATGACGTCGCTGTTAAGTGGCGCACCCCACCCCCTCTTACATTTACATATTCACTCACATAGCAGATAATATGAACAAGGATGCGTGAAAATGTTAGATATGGCGAGACTTTACATACATGAGAGCTCTGCAGAAGATCGAGGTGACTTTACATTTCTCTCGACAAAGAAAATTACGTTGGGAGTTTATCCTTTGTCGCTTTAAAGTGTTATTGCATTCTCGGTCAAACGGTCGAAGTTCTGGAATTTAGCTGCGTGTGTAAAAACCGAAATATCGATAAAATTTTTGGATGGAAATTAAAAGCCCAACCAAAGATAATCTGTTCCATTGCAGCAAATTGTTACAAATTGAAATAATTTCTGTTTATTATTTCGTTCCCTTCATTCTTCATTAGGACACAGAATAAACCTTAATACATTTTTGAAGTAATTAATAAATGCATTAAGTTGTTCTTCCACAATTGTTATCTTTTGATATTTTGTTTTGATTCCGAGGTATCTTGGTCTTGGTCTTGAACCTTCGTTCAAGTAATAAGACACATAAATGTTTTTTTTTTGTGCTTTCCTATTTAAAAATCCTCAACCGATGTTGCCCTGACGTCATAATACAAAGGAAAGTTTGTTTGTTTTTCGGTGTCGACAAAAAATCTAATTAACTTATGGAAACTTCACCATCGGACAGCTAACTCGTGTCTAGATCCAAATGTCGAGATTGTCTAACAAATTTTCCAACAAAATATACGATGAGTCTATCTAGACAACACATACAATCTTGTGTTACTTTGTCAACTTCTCTCTAGTTTTATGTTATACATGATTCCAAGTTTTTACGCAGATTGTCATTCTGTTCACCGCGTATGAATTCGTCAGTCGTTGGCTGTATGTACGAGTATGTACAGGTATCATGTGTGTATGTATTCTGTATTTCGTTCCAGATATGTAAATAGTAGTAGATATATCTGCAAACATCATCCCAATGTTTACGTACGCGCGTGTACGTCATGCGTGAGATGAGACCTCACGAAGTAAAGCGGTGCTTGCTTGTAGTGCGAAGTAGTTAAGCTTAAGAGCGCAATTCCCTTGTCTTATAAACACGCTGAGGTTTTGCTATCTCACAAACCTTCTGGCTATTTTTCCACCGTTTCCTTGCAAGTTTCATGGCAGCACCTTAATTGACCCGTCACCATTTTCCGCGGTTAAACGTTTATCTTTAAAACTCAGGTACAATTTGGATCCAAATTGGAATTATTCAAACTTGATTATTTGTTACATCTATAGTATTTTTGAGATATTCTAAAGTTTACATTAAGAAAATTATCATTTTGAGAATGAACGAGAAAATGCTGAATGCACCCGTTTCAAGATACGCTAAGAAGTAATAATATGCTCAAATTTCCCAGTGGCAAGTGGTGGGAAAAATACTTCTATCTCCTCTTCTATCCACCAAGAAGATTTTCTGTTCCATTTACTTAAACAGTTTGAGTTTATTCGGGTAACGTCGCGGAGACAAATGTGCTCAAGTTACAGCATCAATGTACCACTGAATGCGTCTGTTTCTGAATGTTGATATAACACAAAAAAAAAACCTTAATAAGGAAAAGGTCCGCCACATAAACATTTCCTTCGAGATTTTAGGTGCCCTTTTGTTTCGTTTTCCTAAAGTTTCAATGTTTTGTGTTTTTTATCTTTTTCTTGTCGGTAGGTTCTCGATTTGGCCTAACCTCCGTAGAGTTTTTTCCGCAAAAAAATTTGTAAGTTCATGTCTGTTTTTGGTAGTTAGGCAACATTACAGGAAATGTTATAAAAGTGTAACGCAAACAAGATGTACACTATAATGTCTTTGAGAAACAAGATTCTGATCTAGACACGAAAAAGAAACGAAACTATGTCAGCCGTTCAAATACAAGGGCATGGGTAACACATAACAGACTGAATATCTTCATCTCTCAACGGTACGATTACAATTCCTGCAGCGTGATATCAGAACACGGTTCCGTAGATGCCAGTAACCGAGATCAAATTTTCAAGCCGTCATACAACTTGAAAATATGTCACGGTAACCACAGCACCGCGTGCCGGTATCAACGCAACGCTGAAATATATCACGGACGTGTTAAATGGACTGCGCACTTTTATTATATGTGTTTTGAACATTTATACTCTGTTCAAAATACAATTTCAGGATTAGAACGATGAAAAATACCGAAGTCAAATATTATTGTAATTTAAGAAGGCTTTGAAAGATAAGTTGAAAAATATAGAACATAAAAAAATCACAATCCAAGTGCCATTAAAACATTTAAATATTATTTTTTTATTACCGAAACCCTTATACGAGTAAACAGCATAAGGCGCAATCTCTCAAAAATGAACAACTTACAGCACGAGCCTCTAACACAATATTTTCCAAGAAATAATAAAAGTTATGAAGTTACGTTTTCAGCGTGGTCACCCCCTGGACATCTGAACTATGTCACGTTGCCAAATTAATTTGATACGAAAGTTGTAATTTTGTTCGAGCTAACAATGTTTAAAAGATGAGCCTTTTATGAAATGAGGCGTTACTTTATGGAAATCCATGACAATCAATGTTATTTTAAACTTGTTCTAACTGTTAATTCATCGCGTGGATCCAAAGATCGGTAATAATAACTATCTATTGTTTGTATTGTTCCAGGCTGGTGATGCTCGGCATTGCTCTGCTTACCATCGCTGCAGAGCACGTGCACGCGCAGCAGCGCAACAGTGAGCACCAGGGACCACAAACTTGTGGCGGACACTTGAAGGCTTCCGTGGGCACGATAACGACACCAAACTTCCCCAATCCTTTCCCCGTCCCGATAAAGTGTAAATGGATAATAGAACACGACATAGTGAATGGGACTATATCGATATACTTTACTCAGCAGTACACTACCAGTGGGTTGACGTTCACTGAGTACATGTATTATGACGAGTCTTACAAGTTGGGCGAGAGGAGAGCGCTCACCGTCACCGACGAGAACATCACCAGGATCAAATGGCTTCAGGTATGTTACAGTTTAATATTAACTGTTGATGATACTTTAGCTTCCTAAGACAGTTTTGTGTTCGTTCATGTGTGTTATTTGCCTAATATTGACAGGATCTTAATACCTACCTTACTTGTCGGTTCCCAGAATAATCTTTGGGAGGAAGAAAATATTACGCTAAAGTTCACTTAGAACCAATACATATTTATGTAATGCTGTCAAGTTATTCTGTCAACTAAATCCTAAAGTAATTTTTAAATTCTATCTGGAGAATTTTAAAATGACTAGGAGTTGTATATCTATAAAAAAAGTGTTAAGAGGAAGTACATGTACCTACTTGAGACAAATAGCCGTAGACTTTTAAATAATGACGCAGAAAACTGTGCACGTTATTGCCTCGAACAGCTCACTGTGTGAAGAAGGATAATAATGTGCCACATTACTGTAATTATTCAAGGTAACGAGGTTGTCGTCGAGTGTACCGCGGCTGCGATGAGAAAATAATGTTGTTGACTTTTATACGCGTGGAGCGAAAATGATGCTTGAAGTAGGGTTTATTTTTTCCTTGTGGGAGCTTATTATGTTGTGCCTTCCTTTTTACTGATAACCTTTTTTAAATACTCAACTATAAACTTGCATTTTAAAGGCTAATAGTAAACACGGTGACACATCTAGCTATACATTTTCAATATAACACGGCCTCGCTTTAAATAGATTTCCCGTACAATGAGAGATCTGCATAAAACTGGTTTTGTATAGCTTGATTGGTCGTAGTGCGTACTAGGGAAATATACAATCAAACATTAAATAACTTCTAAACTGAACTTAACACTTTTTGTTAGCATTAAAAATGATTAATTTTAAAAACCGTTTTATGAACATCGTAACATTTATTAAGTGTCGGTTGAATGTTTCTAAATAAAGAATGGTGTCTCGAGTTTGCGGACATCAAACAGCCGAGGTGGCTCGCTTCCACGAAGCCGGAACAAATATCTTAGCCTTGTTTTTCGCGTAAACTCTAAAGTTTACCTAAGTTTATACCTTTCTTTATTTATACAGTACTAAACATGGCATTCCTGGTATTTATTTATTTTTCTTTCGGAACTTATTGCTGGTATATCAAGAAAACTCATTTAAGGCGAAAACACTGATTACTAAATCATTTACCGAACAAGATTGTAGTATCCACTTGTAGCAGAGCTAATAGGTTGATAACACAATTTACTAACTACTTGTATATCACAGGCTCACTAACACCACCAAGGCTCCAGTCCAGGGTTCGCTTCACCTTCCAACTTCCCGCCATTCGTGGTGACTGACAGTTGTCATTAGTGACAGCTCCCTGACTACTTGTGGCTGTGTGATAGTGTTTCCATATCTATTAAATAGATACACTACAAAGATATTTTGGCATATAGTGCATTTGAAGTTATTTTGTTTAATTCTGGCGTTGATAAAGTGTGGATGTGATTTAAATTAAAGTTAGTTCCTGCATGCCAAATGAGCTGTGGGCCAAAATGGACACTTTCTGGAGCCCTGACACAGTCAGATGGCGTCGCGGCAGACCTGGTAGACCAGCGACAAGTGGTCCACATTGGCCCTGGATCGAAACAACTGAAAGTCATAGGGAGAGGCCTTTGCACAGCAGTGGGATGACGCAGGCTAACAGTATCAGTATCAGTAATTAACTAATGACTGTTTGTTGTTAGGCATGACACAATTCAATCTGCTCTTCAAACACACTCGTGAACCCACAAATTGAATTCTAATTCTGTTATGATTGCGAAACAGTTGAAATTTCTATTACCATTAATTAAACGATTGATTTTTACCATTAGAAATATATCTGTGGGCTTGATGAAATTTATGAGTGGTTTTATCACCTTTGTGTAATATTTCAACTATCTAATATTAGAAGGTTGGTTTGTTTTTCCAGTATACTTCAACTCACACGAATAAAATAAACGTGAGAATAGCGTCCGGTAATATCATGAGTTTCGTTCAACATAAAGGAAAACATGGCTGTTACATTATTATACAAAAATGTGCACAGCGATAGTAAATTCCTGTTAAACAAGAGCAGACTGAGAAAAAGAACAGAGGAACGAATGTCGGATGCGAGCCCGCCAAAACGGACGACGATTTCAATTCATTTCCATACGTAAACCTGTTTCGGTTAGACAAAGGCAAATATTTCTCTTTGATAAATGATTTGATTTTAGACGTCAAAAATATTAAACAAATTCAGATAATTTATGCTATTTATATTCAACAGTGTCACAAAGCAATAGCAAGTTGAGAAAAAAAAAGAACTTTATGAACTGAAACTTTTTCTTTTTAGTTTTTGTTTATTAAAATAATTTTGTGCACAAAAAGTTTTTATTAATTTGGTTTCTCTTTGCACTCAGAAGTTAACGAATAATTCAAAATAAAATAAACGTGCAGGAAATGCTAAGCATGCTACATGCATGCAACCAAACATTCAACACCTTGGCTTAATTTATTTAAAAAAAAGCACCGAAAATTCAACGGTTTTTGGTTCAACATGACGCTGAAATCCGGACCATATCAAGTGCAGCTGAAATGAAATAGGCTGGGAGCTCACCGAGCGTTGGCGTAACACTATTGAAAAAAAAAACATCGACGCGAGACACGGCCAGGTTGAAATCAAATCAAAGTTTGACCGTGGGAATGTCCCGGTGTGTCGCACCCTTTATTTTACTAGCGTTCATTATTACGGATCCATTTTTAATGTACACACGTGTAACAACATAAATTGATAGGAACGGTTGACTTCTGTAGTGCCCTTGAAAAGCAATTTCAGTTAATTTATTGTGGAGTGTCACGTGTTGTTCTTAGACTCAACGGGTTTTATTGATAGATTGATTGCCTTTGGTGACGTCAATGACATAGAAATTGATGTTGCTTTAATGCAGTTCTCGCCACAAATTATCGACAAGAATTTTCACATAAATCATGGTGGCATAATGATTGTTGTTAGGAGGTTTCTCCTTTTAAGTATTACGCTTAGGATACTCAGTTTTATTATTTTTACCTAAAACGGGCATCGTGTCTCAGACACGTGACAGGAATAGTATCCACCTCTCACAGACTCTCATAATTCATTGACACGAATAGCTCTTTGTATTGTGTTCTGTTTATTTGTTCTCTCTTGGCCACAAACATTGAGGGGATCTGACTTTTGTAATGTTAAACTTTTGACTTAGAATCCTCAAGAACACTAGCAGTACATCTTGTCACAATTTATTGAAATCAAAATCTGACCCTTTTTTTTCAACGGCCTTGTATGTCCCACTGCTGGGCAAAGGCCTCCCCGTATCCTTCCAGGTTCTTTTCTCCTGCGCCACCTCGAACTAGCCTTACTGAAAAAAAAAGATCAATAATTGCGTATAAAACATTCGTTCAAAAAAAAAGTAAGTTGCCAGTAACATTTTATTTCGGGTCAGCAAACGTTCACGTTATAAATATAAGTTTCTCGGTAGAAAATTTATTGTAACAACGTGCTACGAACAATGAGAAAGTTACAAATCATTTTCTTGTTTTTAAAAATCTGTTGAAGCCGGATTTTCTTTTGCTTTAGTATAGTGAATCCCGCCTTAGTGCGTAACAAAAGAAATTTTCATGATGTTTCTATAAGTGCTGCCATTTATATTCTAATAGATAAACTTTCTTAGATCTAATTTGGTATTTTATCCCAAAAAAATAAATAGGTAAGGATCGACCTTACGATGCAATGAAATATCTACTATGTTTGGACAGAGCTCCTAAAAATCCATTTCTTAATTCACCCTTGTAGGTTTCAAGTGAAATGTACGTTTAGCGCTATAGCAGTTTGCGCCATAGATATACAGATCATCACAGATCAGATGTCCTCCAGATATGAAGCAAGTAAAAGTAATTGTGACTGTGTAATTTCCGAATGAAGCAATAAATATTTAAGTTCAATTCTGTTTGCCTTACCTTAACTTATCTAATATTATCGATACTGCGATACTGATATCGATATTTTTATTTTTCGTTGTTTAATTAGCAATTTAGGCGCATTATATAGTGCATGTATTGTTCTTCTTTAAGTAATGGGGCACTTAGACTTAAGTCAAAGTAAGTTTGTAATGTTTTACTGTATTATATGTGTATTCATTGTTGAAGAGCCAAAACAAATAAATAAAAATGTGGAGCTAAGTTTAAAAGTACCGAGTTCATATCGTATAGGCACGTAGGTACGCATGTAGGTAAGCATGTAGGTAGGCATGCAGGTACGCATGTAGGTAACAGCCACACGCCAACCACTTGACTAATTGCTTCCATACGAAACTTTTCTACCGTAAAGTTCACCTCCACGTTGCTTTATTTGTAACAAGCTAGCTGCTGAACTAGTTTGTGGGCTAGTTTTTTTTTGCTGTTGGAGGCTGTGGAAATGTGTTTCAAAACAATTTAGAACCTAACTATTTAGAAACTATTTTTTTTAAAGGCAATATGAAAAACTAAAGTCATCATCTGCCTAGCCTTTTCCCAACTATGTCGGGGTCGGCTTCCAGTTTAACCGGATGCAGCTGGGTACCAGTATTTTACATGGAGCGAATGCCTATCTGACCTCCACAACCCAGTTCGTACTGGTTTATACGAAACCCCTTGGTAAGCCTGGTTGTCAGACTTTCGGGCCACTGACTACCTGTAAGGACTATCAAAAATCTACAAATGACAGCCGGGACCAACGGCTTAACGTGCTTTCCGAGGCACGGAGGAAACTCGGTATGTAATGGGCGGTAACCCATGAAAAGCTAAAGTGAAACTTTTAATAAATACTTAGGTCCTTTTTTGTGCAAATCGTAGGCAGTTACACTTATTAAACCTGATTTAGGGGATTGGAAAAAGGGTTCAAGCGAAATCATGACATTTAGTGGTAACTAGATCAGACATAGTCGTTAAACTCGTGGAAACGGGTTAATTGATCACACGAGCATTTTTTTTTGCGTAAAAACGGCCATTGCCAACCTGACCTAGATATTAAGTACCATCTGTCTCATTGTCATCGTGTCGTACCATGCTGACATTCTATTAGCCAGCTAAATGGAACAAACTGAATACAGGTACCTAGAGAGTGATGTGAAAGCACACAAGTGTGTGGGGCCAACAACCCGATTGTCTAACGAGAGTCGTGCGAACACTTCTGATTTTAGGGAAAATGCTTTAGGTTAAATTGCAATAGTTAGAATATATGGTTGGCACACGAATATCTTCACATTAATTGATGACCTCAGCACGTAGGCAGTTCGCGAATGCGGGCCACTCACTACTTTCACTGAAACACTTCAGAATTAAAGTCGATGGTTATTAATAGCTGTGTTTGTGGAGAACTAAACACAAACTACTAACTTATTTATCCTTTGTCACTTACAAAGGATAAATCGTTTAATGACTAGTTTTTCTCGAGTAATTGTATCTCTTTGATTCATTTAGTTAGGCAACTAGGTTACTTAGATACAAATATAGTTTTAAAAGTTTTATTTTTGTACTATGTCACCAAAAAGTAGGTTCACAAACGTGTGCTTTTACGTGTCGAACTCTCGATCGTAAATGGACTGCGCTTATAGCTGTTAGTTCACGGCTTTGAATATCGGTTCATATTTACTCGCACTTGATCTTACCACTATTATTTGTGTGTGTTCATGATTTCACCTGAATATTTTATTTTATCACTAGCTTTTGCAGATTCCCGAGTATTTTCAGTACCGTGAAAGAATTAGGTTTACGGTTGTTAATTTTTCTTCGAAATTAAACAGAGAATATAGGCAAATTCCTGAAACCCAATTATTCTTACATACAATTTTCTTTTTGGCCTCAAACGAAGACCATTCAAGGACGCTACAATATCTTGCAAAATGAAATTAACCCTAAAATATACAAACGAATTTTTCTTCGAAATTGTTGTTTCCAAACGAGATGATTTCCATTGCTTAGCTCCGTATTACTTTTTACGGTTTCGTATCCGAATGGTAACCTACGGGTCCCTATTACTAAGCCTCCGCTTTCCGTCCGTCTGTCTGTTAGCGGGCTATATCTCATGATCGGTAACAGGTTGACAATTTTCACAGAATGTGTATATCTGTTGCCGCTATTACAACAATAAAAAAAAAAGAATGATTGCTCGAGTCCGACTCGCACTTGGCCGGTTTTTTTGTTTCTGAAGTTGCGTGTGACAGGGTTCGAGCGCCCCAAACCTTCGTCAGTAACAGTTGACCTCGAATGGTGCTGACACTAAGCAAATGAGTTAGCGGTACAAGTGGCCTTAAACTTAAAATGGTTGAAGTTTCGTGATGCGGAAATGTCAGCAAAATTGATCATATAACTTACTACTAGAAATATTTAAAGTTGTGTGAACTTGATGTTTTAAGTTAAGAGCGTTTATACAGAAAGTGGGCAAAGTCGTAAATTGCTTTCAAATATTTCGCTGATTTGATTAATTTGGCAATATTACTATATGGTAATAAGAAATATGGCTAACTAGTGAACTAAATTATTGATTATGAAATGCAATAATTAATATCGTAACGCCGAATATTTTGTATTAGATCTAAAAAAAAGTATTTGGATACTTTCCAAATGCCCTTTTTTACACCTAAAACGGTTACCTACAACATCAATTCAGTGTTTTAATTGCAAATCATTAATAATATTCAAGTTCACATTCATATTTATAATTTCCATAATGTAATATTGGTAAATTAATTAAAACAGGTAAATATTTGACAGCTATTTGCGACGTTGCCAACTTTTCAATGCAAACTATAGTAATAAGATCTTATTCATAAGTTATTTGAATTCGACCCACTTGCGAGTTATTAAAACAAACAATGCGCAGGTGTCCACTGAGTTGCATGCATAATACTTTGTAATGCCACATGAATTTGATGCTTTCATAGTTTTAAGATCAATACGGGTATTCTGAAAGAAATCTGGTTATTGTAAGCAACTGGGCCTATCACTGCATCGTGCGACATGCGTAGACTGACCTTGTCGTACTCATACTTTTGTTTAACTTGCTCTAAGACATAAGGCACATTATCGCTCGCCCTCTCTTGTTACTCCCGTCGATAAAAAGTAACAACGGTGAATAATGTTGCCATGTTTTGTGACCCTTTTCCGTTTAAAGTTTTTGGGGAAAAAAGATTGCCCGGTTAATCCGCGAGCGACCTTTGACTGCTCACAAGTAGCGCATTTTATTTTAAGCACAATGTTTGCTGGAAGGGAACGGTTTACGTAAATTGTATGTTTTTAGGAACCTTTCCCCTGTGAGGGTTTTATAAGATACATGCTAGTTAATGAAGAACGGGGTGTAAAGTTCTTCATCACCCATAGAAAAGGGAGGATCCTCCGACCAGACGGGTGTTGTGTCTGGTGGGCAACTGCCCGACTGTTGTTGTCGGGTTTTTCTATACATAAAGGGTGTAACAAGACCCTTAACGAAGCCGAAAGGCAGTTGTTCACCCCGTCATTGCGATATCTTTTTTCTTCTAGCTAGATCATACCTGCGAAGGTTCCCAGGTAGGGTCTAGCTAGAAGGTAATTAGAAGGTTCTAATTACGGAAATATTTGGGGTCAAAGTTCCAACTTTTTCACAAGTTTTTTTTTAAAACAAGTTTAAATGTTATACCTTTACTTTAAATACCTCCATGATCCCCTGTACTGTTCAATGCATCCATCAGCACAATGTTTTGAGTGCGTTACATTGCAGTTCTACCGTAAAACGTGATTTTTACACCTAAAAAAAAGTAGTTTCCCAGCAATAACGTTTGCGTAAAGTTATTAGTTTGATGTACAGAATGCTTGGTTGACGGTTTCGTGAAGGGTCCGTTTACACCCTGTATAGTTTTAAGTCGCGGATAATTTTAACTGCGTGATTTAGGATTTTGGTGGTAGTTCTTCATTTGTGTCATAGATGGCGTTGTAGTACTTTTTGTCCTATGTTGCTATAGTACTTTTAGTAGTGGCGCTACAGTAGCATTGAACTACTACTATGTTAGTAAACAAACTAACACAATGAATTACAAAAGGTATAAGTTATTTAGCTCACTTTAAGTTCATTTTAATCTAAAGCCAACAGTATAAATCATTGCTTGTATTTATTCAATCGTTCCGTTTATCTGCGCCGAGCGTTAGAGGACGTAATGGACAATTTGTGCGCACATTTTACAGCCACACTCGTCGACAATTTTACTGGAATATTCCATGGTCACTGAATGGGAACGGGAGTTTTACTTCAATTGAAGAAGCACATTCAGTGAAAATTCCACAAATGTCTCTGGTGTGTGGAAAACTTTAGCCTTATCATTAACACTAGAAACGGGGTATTTACCATGTTTACTATTTGTTTTGAGTTCCCAATATTTCGGCGCTGTTGCAAGCACCATGATCACGGATAAACTGAAGTTATTGAGGAGCAGTTTGTGCTGGACATGTTTATTCAATATCTGGTAGTCCGTGTCAGTCTTTTGACTAAAAGATCACTCGATCGTCAAGTCAACCTACATCAAATACGACATTTAATAAATGATATCCCTGAAAGGGCGCGGAAAAGCGCGTCAATGTGGTAAGCCTTATTGCTTCGGAAAAACAGGTTAAGTATAAACATACCTAATATGAAGTCCACTATAAAGATAAGATATAATAAAACAACTTGTACTGAAAATACTGCACAAAAATTGAAAATCAATAAATAATAATTTTGGTAGAACATTCTCAGAATGAACGTGTATTTCAGTATAGACTGCCACCTGGTCCCCGGGCGCATCGCCGGGGGATGCGGATGACGAGGGTACTTCGATATAAATGTTTCTTATTGTTTGACATGTTGAAATAATCCATATTATGTTTTGTTGTATCAAACATGTCGGTAGGGAAATAACAAAACACAAAACGTGGTTTTAAAAAAGTGCTAATAAACTATTTGGCCTTGGATTTCGAAAGATATTTCTTTGAACAGAGTATTCGGAAGAGAGTTTTAGTAAAATAAATTGGATTACGCGAAAAATGCAAGCAATTATTTATTCTGAATACAAATCGAGAGGACTTTAGCTTTGAGCTTAGGTACACATTCATGGTGCACAGGACTTAATTTCAAGATCGTCATCACCCTCACCACCAACGAACAAAGGACACGGAACACAGATTCAGAAGCTTAAAATAACAAACTAAACTGTTGTTGACTCAAGTGTTGAGGCGGCTGACGAACAGATTGCAGCTCGTGACATCTAATTGTAATATCAGGATCATCGAGTAAACTAGACTAGATGACAACAGGAATCGAGTGGAAAACGATTATACACTGAGAAAGAGTTTTTTTTTTCAATGTACAATACATTGAAAAAAAAACTCTTTCTCAGTTCAACTCTTTCTTAGGTCCAGAGCTATCCAATGATATTATTAATAAAAAGAGGTAGCACTAGCACGCGTAAATTGTTGCAGACAAATTCATACAATTGTCGTAATTAAGAACTTCAAAACGCAACAGCTATCTCTTTCTGCATCATACGTTCCGTTTTATCTATCGCAGTCGTAATAACGCAACGATATCTGAACGCCGCATAGTACGAACGTAGCGTATCTTTCTTTATAATATCATTGGGGCTATCAACGTATATTACATGAATCAGAATGCTGGGCTGTGAAGAAGATGGATGAAAAGATCGACCCGAGTGGCTGCTATTATTTAGCCACAAGCTACTCTTCGTCATCTCTGTTATTATTTAGACGGTCGATATCGATCCAAAAAAAGATCTCATTGCTTCGTCTTTCCCTAACAACAGTTCTTCTATACGTGATATTTTGGGAAATGGTTTTGAAGTTTCCCTATATTTTTCAATTACTCGTAATGGTCTCAAGATTACACTTGTTCGTGCGGATGACTTTGCTTAAACATTCATTTGAATGTTCACTAAACTTTACTGGAAACGGCCATTAGATGGAAAACGAAAAAAAAAAACAAATTAATTTTAGGTGTCGTTTGAAAGTTAAATCGGTTGTTTCGCGGAGTTTAGATCCAATTCATTTTAAGGGTTGTTTGGACTTTCAGTAAATTCTACTGATCTGTTAACAATAAATTCATGTCGTTAGTTCGGATATCTGTAATCGATCTGCTTTTTTTCAATTCTTCAAAGTATCTGATATTGTAGATACCTATTTTCTTTATTTATATTTTTACAAATCATTTACATTTTTAAACATTTCTTAGAAGAAAAAAATAAAATAAAAAACATTAAAAAAAAAAAAAAATGGAGCCAACCCGCACTGGGCCCGCGTGGAGGACTATAGCCCAATCCCTCTCATAGAGAGGAGGCCTGCGTCCCAGCAGTGGGAACATTAATAGGCTGATTATGCTATGCTTATGCTATGCTAAATTTCAAAATTTAAGTAACTTTACTTAGAAAAATGTTTTGTAGAATAAGGAGGAAGGTCTTTTTCCTTATTCTACAATATATTTAACCAGATCGTAATAAAAAAGTGGAAAGCAATGGGGGAGGCCTTTGCCCAGCTGTGGGACAGAGTAGGCTGATATAAAAAAAGTAGCAACCAGTGTGACGGTGAGCTTTCCGATACATTCAGTGTATGATCCCTTGCTACACCATGCATTACTTTTAGATGATGGGTGAATGGAGTAAAAGAAAGTAATCCTGTCATAAAATCCAGGTCAGTGTTTCCATCTGACCGATCAGTGAATCTAGCTGCTCAAATAACTTGCATTTTCTTGCCTCTAGATGTACCAGCCAAGTTTAAAAAGTATCAGTCTGCTAATGTAATGTTGTTGGTAAGACTTGGCAATGAGATGCACCCGAAACATGTGTGGGTCTAATGGCTCGTGAGTTGAATGTTAGTTTGGACTCTATTCAAGAAGCAAATAGAGCTCTAAGGTACGTACGTTGCAAACGGATTACGGTGATGTTTGCTGAATGCTGCCAAATAGGTTTTTATTTACACGTTGACTGCGGCGAGAGCTTCTGCCTTATCCCCTGAATATTTATCCGGCACACGGAATCGTAAATTGGAGGAAATATTTCGGGTGAATTTAAAGCTTTGAAAAACTGGGGTTAGACGATTAAACGAACAGATTGGTTTACCTAGCTGCGTAAGTTACAATTGAAAACTTTTTCACTATCAACTATAGTTGCTGCCAGTTAAGATCGCAATAGCGGTCATTGAACCACATACATTTATTGAATCTCTTCTTTTAAAAATCGTATACAAACCTGTTAATAGCCCCTGAATTGACATTGATTGTGATCCTGAACATTTACAGAAGAAACGATAAGTAACACGGTTTATGGTTTCAGTTCGTGTAAATAGATATCAGGGAAAGGGCAATGACCGCTATTGCCATCTTAACTGGCAGCAACTATAGACCCGTTCAATAACTTTATGATTTTCTTTAGGGATATTCTTTAAATATGCATGGGCTTCGAGGTTCGCTCCATAACATCAACAAATCATGTTGTGTTATCTCATGCATTTACCCTTTGGGATATCAGATATCTACTTTCATTTCATGTAACATCTGTGTCGGCCCCATGACCTACAAACACAACCCATGTAACTCGCTCTGTTGGGACACATTCATTTTGAGGATTTGGGTACAACCGCAAATGCGTAACTTTGATAATTGGAGAAAGTTTTCTGAAAAAAAAAGCTGTGGTGTTCTGAGGGAAACGAAATGTTTCGTTTGTCACTGAAAAACCTTAAAATCGTTTAAATCTCGCTATCAGAAAAGTATCAGCAAAATTTCCTGTACGGCGTAGATTTCTCATAATCAGCATTTTATAGTAAAGAGGTGGAAAATATGCAAAAAATATTTAAAGTTCGATTTCTTAAATACAACCCAGTTTGGACACCCAATTTATCGAAGACATAATTGTTGCCAATTAGGCCTAGTTCGCTCATTTCAAGGAATGCACCCAATTACCAATCATCCTGTATGTAAGCATTGTAATTCTTACGGATTTTAAGTATTTTTTCAATTTATATGCTTATTATGCATTTTCATTGTTTCAGGTACGTGATGTCACAAACTAACTGAGGTAACAGATGCAAAGTAAATGCAATTTAGCAAAAAACCAAGATAATAAAAATATTTGTATGTACAACGACGCTCTATTGTAAACTGTTCCACGTGCTCTGCCCCCGTTATTTAGTCTGCGGTCTGTGCTCTGCGGTCTGTTACTGAGTTCATAGAAGCCATAACGTAATACGCTTGAATAATTGTTTACATAATATTTGTAATGAAATGCGTGGGTTTGAAGTCTACAGGTTTCATTACAGAATACACAGAAGCAACGTCAATATACTGAGGCTTTCAGCTCAAAGTCCTATTTTGGCACCAAAAGCATTTCGTACTGTATTCATAGAAGCCAAACGTAATACGCTTGATACAGATATCGATACTACGAGTTCACTGGCGATCTGCCAACTTTCACCCTTATGGTTTAAGTAAATAAGGTTGAAAAGTGGTCGACTGTCAGTCAAATCGGTAGTACCACCTACATTACTGAATTAAACGTGTGGGTTGGGAATCCCGACCTCGGGATTGTATAACGAGTTCTCAGAACTTAGGTTTAAAGTACTTTTAGGTATAAAAGTAATAACAGGTTGAAACTTCATATGGGAGATGCTGAACATACATTCATAAACTCACGCCTTTTTCCCAGGGTGGTAGACAGAAACCACAGAACGCCACCTGCTACGATCCTTACATACTCCTTTTGCCTCGTCCGCGTTCATACATCTGCACGCACATCGGTTGCGAGTAATAGGCACATGACCTTTTTGAAGAACCTCACCAATTAGCGCTGCTGAACTTCATCATTTTAGCCGAAAGACGTCCTACTGCTGGACATAGGCCTCCCCCAAGTGTCGCCACGCTGTCTTCCAATCTATGACAGTACCTCAATATAAATGCTGTGTTTGGTTTAGTTATTAGACTGTTCATATTTACAGTTTGTCGAGGATTCTAAACTAACACACTCTGGTGTCTCGTGTGCACGGGTCTGTACGGTGCACGAAACTAATTATACACGCTGCTCTGTAATGAAACATCTTCCTCGTAGGAACATGGTATTAAGTGTGAAGCTAGAAATAAACAAAACTACGTCTAACTAAGTAAAAAAATTTGAGGCGAAAAAAAACAAGCAATTTAACGTTAACCGCAAAATTATGCGCTTGATCGATATTCATTGATTGTTTATTTGGCGCCACCTCTTTTAATTTACATCGCCGGTAAAAACTCGTACTGCCTTTTAGTTCAAAGTACTCTTCTTCTTCTTCCTTCTTTCTTTTTTATAAAACGTTGCCCCACACTAGGAATTATTCCTGTATCGTGGGTGCGTTTACAAACATTTAAATTCACATACACAAACAGCCAGACCCGGAACAACTACCTGTAGGCCATACAAATATTTGTTCCGTGCGGGAATCGAACCCGCGACACGAAGCGCAGCAGTCAATCGCTCAGCCACTGCGCCAACCGTCAACATGTCAGCACTTGTCCGCTGTAGGCGTCACAACAATTAATCAAACGCGAGTTTCACTTTCATTGCCCTGAAGTGTCGGCATCGAGGACGCGTCCAGAATAAATGTGAAATTTATTCAAGAGGGAGCCACTGCTGCAACTAATTTTAGCAATTTATTGCTTAAATACGTGCATGGTCCAGTATTTGCGTACTTGTTATGAAATATACTGGCTTTGCTTGAGATTTCGTTTGATTTTTTTTAAAGATTGCATTTACACTGTATTCTGAAATGATTACTAATACTTATTCCTGCTTGCTACATAAATTATCTCAACGACTATTCCCAATTCTACACAAAAGTCGGGTACCGTCTCTAAAAATGGAACACAGCATAAATAAACATACTTAAAACATTTTATTACCAATAAAAAGGTCCCCGTTTATTGTTTCAGCTTTTATAAATTGTATTTTGTTTCGTTTATTGTCATCTGACATCCATTTAGTGGACAATACGATGTCCTTTGGTGACCGCTGTAAACACTTTTTATTTCCTGATACGAAAGTGAATCCAGGCAAAGTTATTTTTGTATTAGAAAACGAACTTCCAGGATTACGCTCATTCAATATTCAAGCTTATTCCAATAGCTCTGAAAATAAAGATGTCTAAACGAAGGTAAATTGAGAGGTGAAGCATAAATTGGTAAAATAATCCAAATTGTATCAGATGTATCGCCCCCTTTCGGTTAAATAGCAAACCCTGTCAAATGGTTTAACAAGCTTTTATTTATTGCTAGTCGATTTTTATGTTATCTCTCTGTTGTGGATTGCTGGTTTACAATAATTGTATTGTGATAGAATACTCGGCTTGTGTTGTAAGTACCTATTCAAACTCAAAGGTATAAAGGCCTTCACAGACGTAGCTATAATACATATTAATATGAATCATTTCGTTTCTCGAAAACTTATATAGAAAATATGTCGTAATATGCCTTGCTATGATTCATATTAATATATATTATAGCTACGTCTGTGACGGGCTGAGCTCAAAGGTCAGTTCAAAGAAAATCGAGCGATATCTAAAGGGAAGAGAGTGAACAGTAAATATTTTCCTAAAGCGAAATTCATTACTGCAAAGTCACCTGTGTTAATTACAATCTACCTCCACATACTAAGAGGATATTTAATTTGAATTAGAATACTGATATTGTTACTTCCTCGTTAACACAACTCATTTTTGTTCATCCCTATTAATTGACGCACAATTTTGTCTTGTTTATTTAAAATTACTTCAGGTACAAAAAAAAAACAAAAAACAAAAACAAAATTTCAAATAAACAAAATTTTCTTATTTAAATCGACGTTATTTATTAACATCGTTGCTATAGTAACTTTTTCTTTTTTTTTTTTTTTCCGGTTGGGAAATCATCAAATGACCCCCCCCACTCTGGGCGGAGCGGAGGGGAGTGTCAGACTTGTACTGAATAAAACCCATCCATGTTCCTTCTTTGCCCTTTGTGTTCCAGGGCCACGGTATCTCTTTCGAACAGTCCCGCAGCCCTGTGCTATAGTAACTTGCCGTAGACTAAAATGCAACAACATAATACTTTCAATAAAAATAAAACTGACTTATTAAATGAGAGTTTTTTTTCGTATTCACAGCCAATAATTTTAAAAATTCGAGCCAAACAAAAAAAAAGGATTCCCGTTTCGTGGAAAATTTAATATTTACCTACTGGATTACGCTTTGATAAAATTGGAGGCTTATGAATATTTCAGCGCAAAAATGTACCTTTGGCCCTGGACAGCGATACAGTCAACTTTTCATTTCGTGCACAGCTTACTAAAACACAAAGCTGAACTGATTTTCAGGACACAATATAAAATGCTCTAAAAAGTGTTCGTTATAGACCAACAAATAACAAAGCAACATCATAGCCGTCAGTGTCGGCGAGTAAGTTATGACATCGTAAATTAGTCGGATATCAGCGTTGGCCGAGCATATCGTCAACACAATCCTACCATTACAGTTGTTACGGTATCTACGCTTAGATGGAGGTAGAAGATTAGAAGCGAGAGCCTGATGAATTGCTAGCACTTGATAGTGAGGCTATTGAAGAGGTGGCGATGAGTCAGGATGATAAATACTTCTTAGGGATCGAAAGAAATATAAGTACACGCGAACAATGGATATATCATTATTCAACGTGTCTGTAGGTAGTCTACGTAGGTACACAAAAACACCATTTATTAATGTTATGTCTATTTACCATATTTTTCCTTATTTACCTTACAAACTTTGAAACCTTGTTCTCCATCTAACGTTCGAGGCAACACATACGCAACTACCTACTTGTTGAGACAATTAAATTTATATTTAATTGTTTCAACAAAGAGATTCAAAGATTTAAATGAGAGAGAGATTCAGAGATTTCAATGTTGTTTCTTTTGACAAGAGTCATGTATAATTATTATGAGCTGGTGATGTGTTTATTGTATTTTTAGTTATTTTGATAAAGTTACATAAAACTCTTGCACATTTCGTTTCATCATCATCATCATCATCATCATTTCTGCCGAAAGAAGTCCACTGCTGGACATAGGCCTCCCCCAAGTGTTGCCCATATTGACCGGTCCCGTGCGTCTTGCATCCAGCGGATCCCCGCAACCATTACCAGATCATCGGTCCACCTATTGGGAGGCCTTCCAACGTAACGTCTTCCAGTTCGCGGTCGCCACTCCAGAACTCTTCGGGCCCATCGAGATTTCGTTTATATAGTTTTAATCACCGGCAAGCAAGAACAATTTAAACATAAAAAATATTTTTATTTTAAGTACATGAAAAATCCCACGTACAGCCAAGACGACCGTGTTTCATGAATTTGTGAAACATTCTCTCCCTCGGAGCAAATGCTCAGCATTAAATAGCAATTACTGGCGGTCAGTGATGTGCAATAATGCCTCACGAGTCACTGGGTAGTGGTATCGTATCATCTTAGAATCTTGAAATGAAAGGGATATTGAAAATAAACTTTGACAGGTTTTAACATGAAGCAATTTTTCAAACTAAAGTAGGTATTTCATAACATAAATGCTTGTATTACAGAACGACAGTAAACTAAATTGATATGGCCGGAACATTTTCACATAACGAAAATAGGCGATATAATGTGGCGAGCACAATGGCGGCCGGCAGTGAGCATCGGAAGTGAAGCTCCGGTGCAGCGTGTGCTGAATACAGATGAATATGCTCTGCATTTACCAGAAACGTGGGGTGATTCGTTTTGTAAATTAATTTATCATAAAACAATCTGGTATCCAAGTAGGTAGCATTCTTAATTGTAATGGTCTGCACATCAAAATGACAAGTCATGTACATTGATAAAGACACCAACATACAAAAAACAAAGATCATCAAACGTTAACAACAGCAGACAGTTCCTAACCAGTTCATCATCCACCACACTTATAATGTGGCAGACCACATCAAACCATACACAAACAAATAAATTGTTAAAGTTTCACCCCTCCCCTTCTCTTCGCCCACCCCCAATAATTTTCTCTTTATATAATCCCTAACCGTTCTTCTGTAACTGTTTGTAAAACGAAAAGCAAAATGTGAACTTAGCATTGTGTAATTAAATATCTCGGGAGGTTGCGACAGAAATGTTTATAAACTTCGACAGAATTAGTATTCAAGAGCATTTCAACGCGAATGGGTGGATTTTTTCAAGTCAATGGAGGATGAAATCAGAAACTGAAAATGTTTTGAAATGCTAATAGAATTTGTTCGTTTTAATTAACTTTTGTTGAGGCCTGACGGGTGAAAACTTTTGAAATATTAGAATCCTAGTAGGTACTATATAAATGAAAATAGTTTTATCGTAAAAAAAATCGTGTGGAAACTAAGATATCATTTTAATGTTATAATCTTGAGGGCTCAGCATCCACGTGTCGCGGGCCTGTGGACGGTGAGTAATGGGCTAGCTCGCCGTCCGGCCGTCATATGTTCCACGCGTGCCTCAAAGAGATGTCATGTAGTGGATGCCCATGAAGGGATCCGCAAGGGCAGATGCCTGCCGGGGCTGTGGGACTATTCGAAAGACATACCGCGGCCCTGGAACACAAAGGTCAAAGAAGGAACATAAATTAGTTTTAGTCAGTACAAGTCTGACACTCCCTTCCCCTCCGCCCACAGCGGGAGGGGTCATTTGATGATTAACCATCCTAAAAAAAAAGCATCCACGTGTGTGTATAAGTATAATTGTTCATCCGGCTCGTTTGCCCGACCTTTTGTATAATGACCGGCGGATATTCCAGGTCACCTTCGCCCGGGGCGGCTGCTGGGTGTGTTGTTAATGTTAACAGGGCAGCTGCCGAAATGTATTATAATTTAATTAGGATTATTCTCTATGTTGTTTTAGAAACTTATTTATTCAGAATATAAAAGGTCCCATTCAAATAGATGGACAAATTTTAACACAGCGTTCCGTACTAAACAAAGATATCCAAGCAAAAAAAAAAACACTGAATAAAGTGATTTTATTTTGACCTAAAATCATTGGATAACCAACATTTTTAGTGTATTTTCGTTAGCTAATTTTTGTTCTTGTGTATCTAATGCGTTTTTCTTATTTTTTTTTTACCATTGTCCTAATTTTCGTGGTCTGAATGATTTCTAAAAGTTTGTCCTTCTATTTTAATGAGACCTTATATTTTAGCTACAGGTTTTTAAATCATGCCAGTTATCTTACTTCTTATCTAACTGCACAACAATCTAAAGTTTTTTTTAATGAAAAATCACAAACTTGAAATTCGAAGTCTTCTTAAATTGAAGTAGTCGACGACGCTGATAAATAGGTTTAGCGTCGAGGTTCCTGTGCCAAGTGACAATGTACGACGTACAAGTTTCAGAGATAAGATTTATCGGGGAGCTCACTTAGACATAACCAATACTATTGCGAAGATTGAATTTGTAGCATTCAGTTGGGTTTGGTCTACACGGAACCATTAAATAACGACCAGTTAAACCAAGAACTCAGTCATCTTCCATTCTGCTTTACGGGAGAGGTCTTGTTAGAATTTTAATGGGGGTTTTCCAATCGATGAACTATTGAAATCAGAAACTATTCAGTTGTTTCAATCTAAATTGGATCACCAAAATTCAGCAGTAAATGCTGTAAATCCTACGGAACTACAATTTCGATTTTATTGAATCGAAGTACAAGCAATACTTAACCAGTTTATGCGGAACTCTCATTGTACGGGAAATCTATACAAAGCGAGGCCATGTTATACTGGAAATGTATAGCTTGATATGTCCCCGTGTGTACACGTAATTTACTTCCATTGCTATTTTGTCAACGATATTATGTGACACTTCTTAATACTTACTGTCTTTTCACAGTTTATATTATTATCGCTATTAAGGTAGCCTCGTTGGTCTAGTGGTCGCAACCGCGACTGCTGAACATGAGGACCTGGGTTAGATAATCGGGTGCAGCAAAGTGTTTTTGGTTTCCATCAGGAATTTCTCATTAGCAGCCACGGAGTCTGAATTAGTGCCCAGTTACATGGGACCCCTGTTACATGGGACTTAAGAACACAACTGGTGAAATGTGGGTGTACTATTAGGCACACCTCTGCCTAACCCTTCGGGGATTTCAGGCGTGCTGTTATGTATTTGTGTTAAGTTGGCTAAGCAGAGATTTGAACGATTCTCCTGTGGAGTATATTTTTTAATAGTACTAGTATTAAATAAACGGTATAAAAGAACTATGTTACATTAGGTACTCTGACGGTTGTTCGATAACATTCATCAATAGCGCGGCAGTGTAAAGCCTACCCTTTCAATAGATGTCATCAAAGCTATCGATTGTTCAGCTGACCTAATAGACTTCATTCTCATCGTAAATTGAGCTTTATTTGTTACACTTAGAGCAGACATTTCATTGAGTCAACTACTGGCAGGGTTTTCAGAGATCTTATCTACCACAATGACGACTTTGTTTTATGTAGGTACTTAGCATTTGACGCAACATTAGGTACATTTTCACTTCTTCGCGGCTCAGTCTAATCACTGGTAGCTTCCGACTGTTTATTTTGCCTTCAACACAACACAGAACTCCAACTTACGGCTATGAGTAGCCCAGAGCAGTTTTCTTAATAGTTTGCAACACAAGACTTAAAGAGAAAACTTTTTCGTGTAACAGCTAGCTGCTACCGCCTCTGACAACACCCTCGTATGTGCACACAGTGTAACAAGCTTTAGAATGTTTGAAACAAGACACCGCTGCACCGTAACGAAATGTACCGACAGAGTTTACTCACTAACTATGTATGTTTGAAAAATACAAGCATTTACTTAAATCACTCGTGCAATGCCAATCGGCTGGTTTTGCAAACATTATGCGCCAAATTTTTTCAAGCGCAGCTTCTCGAATTGGACAGGTATATTAAACTGAATCAGCTTAACCAACAGCTTTCTGGTATTATTAGCGTTGAAACTTATTTCAGAAAAACGTAATTTAGAAAGCCATGATTTTCAGTAGTGGTTCGCGAAAATGAATTTACTAATGATCATCTGATTACACGTGACTAAGTAGTGTTTTTGTTATTAAAGCACCTAGCCTTTATTCTAAAGGCCCTTATATATCCTATATCCTGAGGGATATATCCTGGTGAGCCAGGAGCCTGTAATGTAACAAATACAAGATTAGATTTTGAGCATTACTCGATTCGACACTACAATAATGTTGTATACATAACTGTTTTTAGTATATGCGAAACCTGAATATAGTTTGTTCAGAGTAAGTAATTGGATCGATTCCAATTATTTTTGAACTATGTTATATTTTGTCCCAATTATTTTTTTTTAATTTTCAAGTTTAACACCGAGCTATATTAAGTACCTATCGCAATCATTTAGGTACCTACTGCCAAATAATTATTATCAATGAGCTCACGACGACGCTGGAGGGGCGCGCGCTGCGTGTTGACCACGCTTTTGTGCGGACAACCAGGTAACAGAACAAGCTTATAACTTTGTCATTTTTCATGATACAGTTTTGAAATTTTGTACATAGATTCTTTACATAAAAATACTAGACCCGTGTTTCAGGTTTCGCATATACTAAAACTAATGTTGTATATACCACTCATGTTATATCATCATTCATTTACATAATTTATGGAACCAGAACAGCCGCAATATCTACAGTTCAGTATTGCTGTGTCTTTTAAGTTTCAAAATAAACAAACAGATCATAGAGTTAATGGTCGAAGAATGTTATTGTAATGTTTTTTGTAGACTTGATTTAATGTTCATAACTTTTCAGGAACTCCGGCAAATAATTGAAACACCACTTTTAATCCTCTGATCGCTTTTCGTTAGCAATTTCAAATTTTTCAAAGTTTGCGGAAATACATCTTTTCTTCATTGAATGTGGCGTCTGTCGTCGTTCAAATTCTCAATTAAAACTAGTTTGAAACTGAACACGTATTTTCACGAGTTGCGGAATTATATTTAGCGAAAGAATAATATTACGTTGAAATGAAGGTTCAGACCGACGTCGTCGCGTCGTTATCAATGCTTGCAGAGCGGCGGCGGCGCGCGGCGGCGCGCGGCGGCGGCGTGTTTCTGAAAATATAATTTACTAGCACTTCGCCCGCGACTTCGTCCGCAAAAATTATGATAGCTCGGCTAATTTGCATGATATAAATATAATTCATAAACAATATTACTTCCTGATAATTTAGCTTTCTATCGGTGAAAAAAATGATTAAAATAGGTCCAGTTGTTTCGGAGCTTATTCGGTACAAACAAACAAATAAAAAAATCTTTTCTCTTTATTATATTACGAGTATAGTATAGATTGGTATAGATAAATTACCCATTAACTAATTTTATTTACTAGTGGGTCATTCTATTTGAATTTTTTGGTTGGTTAAAATTTTAATTCCAATTAATGGCTTAAAGTTAGAGTACACAAAATAAATATTACAAAACAATCTTTACTTTCAGCATGAGGCTTGTTTTTCATACAAGTCCCCTCTGTGCAAAGAGCTAACCTCCCGGCGCGTAATATGCGCAGCCCATGAACAGTTACTGTCTCGTTACTTATCACAAGTTACAACTTTATCAACAAGTTGGGACTCGGGAAAGTACTGACGCGGAATTTCAGCACTTTAGCAAAAATAAGAATTGAGAGAAGTAGTTATTAAAAAAGATATTTTGTCCGTCTGCCCTAAGATGTAAATCGCATATCATGCGAATCGTTTCCAGGCAATAAGCCAAGAGTTATCAATATTTGTAGACAGTTGTGATTTATTATGTCTACAAGTTCTAATTGTGATTTCAGCAACATCTAGCAAAATCTATGTTATACTATGAATACTTGCTTCGCGCAAGAAATTCAATTAAGTGAACGTTCTCATTGAGTCCTCCAATATTCCGAATCTACAAGGTTTGATTACGTAAGAGATACGAAATGAAAAGCTTATTTCTTTGCTAGCTTTTCCATAAGAAAGTTTATGTTTTCTCTGTACTTACTTTGACAAGCAAACTGTGGCAGCAAACTGTTTGTTCATTTCATATTTTTAGATTGGTACTCGTATGTTTTTCTGAATCATAACGTTGTAAATAAAAAGAACATTTTCTATTCAATGAAAATCTTACGCAGAATATTTCCACTTTGGAAATTGAATTATAGCATTCATTCATGGCGTCGTGTTCAAATTATCAGTCACCTGTTTATTCTATTAGTTCATTTGCTTTTTTAAAATCAGTCGCGAAACGTTTTAATGAATAATGTCTTTATTATTTGCCACCTCGACGTCTCCCCTCCTTACTTAGACGGTAACATATAATTTTGGTTCTTTGTCACGATGTCTCGCTTTTATACGACTTGGAAGAATTATGCCAGCTTTCAAGTTTATGTTTTACATAATTTGATATATTTAATATTTACTTGGTATTAATAATTTTTTTTAATCCATTATCTCTGGTTCCTCTCTCTGGAGCCCTGACCGCCGGTTTTTTAATATTATTTATTTTTGTAAGGAATATTTAAAAATGTAAATAATTACCCACGCACCCACAATACTCGAGAAATTCCTAGTGAGGGGCAAAGTTCCTTTTAAAAAAATGCACTGTTATAAATAAAAGAAATAATCCATAATCCACCCAAATATTTGTACTGTGGATCTTATAAGGCTCGTTTGCAATAACAGGTATCATTGATAGTATAAAGTTATTCCGATAAAGGCTTATTTCCATAGTTTTGAGGCCGATATTTTATGTATTAAATATTACACATATTAAAGAATACTAATTGCGAGACGCACGGGACCGGTCAATGTGGCGACGCTTGGGGGAGGCCTATGTCCAGCAGTGGATGTCTTTCAGCACAAATGAAGATGATGATGATGATGATGATATTAAAGAATACTAATTAATCGTTGTCGGAAGGCCTACCACTAGGTGGACCGATGACCTGGTGAAGGTTGCAGGGATCCGCTGGATGCGAGTCGCACGGGACCGGTCAATGTGGCGACGCTTGGGGGAGGCCTATGTCCAGCAGTGGGCTTCTTTCGGTTCAAATGATGATGATGATGATGATGATGATGATGATGATATTAAAGAATACTAATTAATCGTTGTCGGAAGGCCTACCACTAGGTGGACCGATGACCTGGTGAAGGTTGCAGGGATCCGCTGGATGCGAGTCGCACGGGACCGGTCAATGTGGCGACACTTGGGGGAGGCCTATGTCCAGCAGTGGACGTCTTTTTACTGAAATGGTGATGATGATGATGAATTAATCGTCATTAAACCTGATTGAAATTATTCATTTGTTGTCAGACTAATAAATTATTATTCAGTTTTATTTGACAGCTTGTTGTTAATCTTAGCATTTAACGGTTTGTAAACCATTTTGATTATGGAGTAGGTCAGAATGTTACTATTTAGGAAAACTTATTATATATTATAATATTTATCAATATTGTTATAAACTTGTACATATAAAGCGACGTACTCCCCAAAAATAATCTGTTAACGAAACATCACACACACAAAAAAATGCTTTGTTCAAAGTAACAGGGAGCCTACGACAACGTAGCTCACGTAGCAGTCGTGTGCTACGCCGTAGCAACAGTTCAAAATATAAACGTACAACATAAACATAATATACTCGTACAAACTATGATTTACGAAATAAACACTTAGGCAGCACGTGAACCTATTAACTCGTCTTTCAAATGTTCTTCCTTTAATTATGTACATAGTAATGTGTGTACTCTCCTGAGGGTCCTCTGTTATTAAACATTTATATTGTTTTAGCAGTACCTAAGTAGGTATGTTGTTATGTGAAAAATTATAATGTAAGATGTAACTTACCTGCTTTGCCTGACCAAGTTGAGAAAACCACAACGTAGGCCGAATACGTCTTGCCTCTTGCGCTTGCACTGATCTCAAGTCCTTACAGACCAACATTTATGTTTACTATACTTAAAGTGGCTGAAACTTAAAAACATGTAGTTATAAAAGATTTTCCGTGACGAGTGTCGTCTCTTTGATCACTTGCGTCACTGAGAAACGGCACAAACGACACCCAGAGGAGACGCTGGGGAGAACAAGCTTTAAGTAAAAGAAGGACGTCTTACTGACTTAATGTTCCATCAAAAAAACTGGGAAATGGTTCTGAAAGCCACCCCAAAATATTATAAAACCAAAACTGGAAAATTTACAAAATTCTAACATTTAGCCGCATCTCGTTACGCTGAATGCTAATTCTAACTTAGATGAGAAAAATGTTAAACAGTATTATGAGGCCACGACCTCGCTCCGTAATGAAGCATCAAGGTCAGCAACGGAATATTTTTTTCTAGGCACATTCATTCCCTAACTGGTCTTTGAAGAGTGTACATGAACGATAAATGACTAGCTAAGTTTCGAATGCCCGACGCATTCGAGATTTACTACGTAATGTTGAATTTACTGCTAAAGAATGAAGGCAGGTTCACTTTCAATATACCTACTGGTGTCATTATTATGTTGAAAAGTTCGCAATATTTGTGTTCTCAAAAAAAAAAATTAAAACATTGCTATAGGTAAACGATGGCGAGACTTGGCGCAGAATAAACCATTTTCAATCAATGCAATTCAGTCTAAATCTCAAATCTGCGAGTGTTAATATTATGTGTATATCCTAACATTTAAACCCGCTTAACATTATTTGTCAGCCGGCAAGGGTCGGTATTAGTAAATTAATACTCATTGATCGTCCGCCATTATACGCGGAGCTTCACTAATTAACAGATGGTGAGTACATAATTCAATAAGATTACCCGAAATGGTGACCCGACCTTTAACGTTATTAAACGCCATTAAAACACTTCACAACTTCTTTGTAATGTTAGGTACCTACGAGTATTTAATGGGATTTGAAAAGGAAATGTCAGAGTGTTGTGTTTGTTGAAACATAAAAAAATGGACAGCAAAAGGAGGAGGGAAATTTGAGTTTGTAAGAACAAAACTCGGCGGACTTAAAGCCGGCCACACACGATAGGTTAGGCATGTGCAGTTTTGACTGTATAGTAAAACTGTACGGGCATGCGTGCAAGAGAAAACTGTAGTTATCCTTGGAATGGAACTCGGTTTTGCATGAAGGTTTTGCATGTGCATTTAAAACCGTCATGCATAACCTAGCGTGTATGGTATGGTTTGAGACTAAAATGGCGAACTGACGTATATCCACCTGGAGATGATACTTTCATCATCATCCACAGCCCGACTTCATCTCTTCATCCACATACACAGTATATGCTTTGCTTGTGCCAAGCATCACGCTATTGTGACAGCCTCATCCAGGCTAATCCCGCAATGGCAACTATCGTCGCTTGCCCATCTCGCCGCCGAACGACCAACATTCTTTCCATTCCTTGAACGCCACTCGTTCACAGCTTTACTCCACCTGGCGCAGTGGCTGTACGATTGACTGCTGCTCTGGGTGTCGCAGGTGCGGTCCCCACACGGAACAAATATTTGTATGTCATACTGGTAATTGTTCCGGGTCTGGCTGTTTGTGTATGTGAGTTTAAATGTTTGTAAAAGCACGATACAGGAACAATTCCTAGTGTGGACAAAGCTTGTTTTAAAAAAAACTAATTACTGAGCGCGGGCCATGCTGGTAAAAGTTATATTATAAAGACTGAACGTGCTCAAAGAGCTATTTCAAAAGTTTCTTATGAATTGAGAATTCGATACCCGATTAATCTTTTATATCGAGAGAGTAGATCGCTTATAGATGTTTATTAGTGTTCGTCTCATGAATACTAATTCTACTATCATGTGAGAAGGAACTAGTACGATGTAAGATGTGCGCTCCTTTTATTTCTTAGCTGGCATAAAATGCCTTTACTGTTCAAAACCTTGTGAGAATATTTTGTGTTTAATCTTTTAATAATCTGTACTGGAAGTTTGCAGTGAGAAGTAGAATATTAAATTTTAATCGCACGACATATATTTTAGTCTTTTAGAGGTAGAAAGTGGTCTGCGGTTTTGTGGTTAGTTTGAAAGTTAGCCGCTCATCTATTTGGGCTATAAAGGAATAAAGTGTATGTACTACCAAGTTCACTGACGGTCGACCACTTTTCAACCGTATGCCCTGAGTAATAAGGGTGAAAAGTGGTCGACCGTCAGTTGGCGCGGTACTACCTACTTGTGCATTTACAACTGGTTTCACATGGCCATCATTTAACTTTAAATGTGTTTGTGCTTTTAGTTAGCGAAATAGTATTGTAGCCAATCATCAATATAATTATCCCTCCGTGTAATACTTGTTATTGAAGCCTTTTTTTGCTAGCGTGTGAGCAGTGAACGATACTAAAAGGTAAAAACCAATATGAGTTATGAAAAACTCGAGTGGGGTTACCGTGTTTGAGTAAATAAGCTTTTATTCCGCAGCGCATAACAATAGCGCTTAATAATTTCCCCAGACGCAGATATCGTTAAAGTAACAGATCAAAATTCACAGAAGAAGTATTCACGAGTGTTTCGTGAAGATTATTCGGAAGAAGTAGTTTTCAGTTCAGAAAGCACCGATTTCCCGAAGGAAACATTGCTACCGTATGTGTGTATGTAACCGCAAAATAAATTCAAAAGTTTGAAATAAATATTCCAATAATTATTCAATGTTGCCGATTTTTATATTAATTATCAGGTAATGGACGTAAAGCCTAATAATGTAAAACTGTCTTCACACCGATCAATAAATATAAAACACCAGTCCTGTGCGAACTCTTGTTACGGTAAAAAAATGGTTTGGTAACCCTAATAAGTACCTTCAAGGGTTGTTCAGAAAACATTACATTTTTATTACTATGAGCTTTATAAGGGTTTGTAACAGGGTTCGTAATTGTCAAGATAAATATTTTCTTTGATAATTATCACGATAACTGCTGGTTCACAACTTGATCTCTTTAATTTTTTTATAATTTATAAATTATAACTTGTTTACTAAAATATTATTCAAAGAAAGACATTTATAATAACTAATTGATTTTTTCTTTCTTTCAGTCACAATCTGGCCAATTTTGATTAAAAAATTGTGTATGGCCGTTAACTTAGTAAAAAAATAATAAATTAAAAAGAAAACCTAATGGCATTTCGACATTTTTGTGCAAGTGGCGAGTATTCATTTTCAATATAACCTAATAAAAAAGGTTGCGCTATATTATAATAGAAAATTGGAAATATGAAAGCTTCCGAAAAACAAATTAACTTCCAAAGATTTTAATGGAACCACAACGGCAAATTGATATATCAATTTGCCGTTGTGGTATCCATTAAAATCTTTGGAAGTTAATTATTCTCATGCTACCTGCTAATATGTATCGCCGATCTGAAAGGAATCAATCTGCGTTGCATCTGCATAGGAACCTATGGTATGTGTCTACAGGTTGCTGCTCATTGTCTCATTCTTGAGGACACGACTGTAACCCGTTTCCAAGCTTAAATGCAAATTCTGCATGAAGCGAGATCTTTAGACTTTCGCATAATAGAATGTTGGTCTCATAAAATTTCTCTAAAAAAACATAAACAGTTCACTTAAATTATAAGGTATACAAACAAATCATGCAGTTATAAGATAGTAATATTACTCCTTAGGGCTATTTAAAGAAAACAGATGTTTTTAAAGTTTTTAGATAATAAATTAAGTATAAAAATGGTTTAAGAACATGCAATGTCCTTGTTTAATTACATTATCAATTAATAATTAATTGTATCATCACACAAACTACACAAGATGGTATTTTTGAAGTAAACTAATGAGTTAATTACTTACGGACAAAAGTGTTAGGTCCTTATTTCGCCTCTTTTGTGCAAGCATAATCTCTTCAAATGACTACTTACCTATATTAAAACAATCTCAGGGACTTACGCTCTCTCTGATAATATTAAACAGGTTCATCACCGGCCAATTATGCCGGCCGTCCGTCCGCACACTTAAAGCCTCATAATTAAAGACAGTGTTAGCGCACACCACACAACTAGACTGAATATTGTATGCGCTGAGTGTTCAGTGAATTATTCTTCATTTACTAACCTCAGTGGAAGGTCTAGGTATTCCTTTCCGTTCCTTTCCTTTGAAAATTGGTAGTTTTACGCCAACAAGGGAACACAACTTGTTTTTACGTTCCTCCGTAATGAGTATTCAATCTTAATGTATAGGTACTGAAGTAAAAGAAGATTCTCTAGACGAAAGAAAACTTATCATTCTTAATCAAAGCTAGATGAACTCAGCGCCCAAGGAAAGTTCTGTGTAAAACTTATTAGTTGAATAAATAAATTATCTTAATTCTATCAGCTGGTCGGACGCGGATCGTGACTGTTGTGTACAATTGTAGCACGAATGCAGCTCTCCATAACTTCGTCTGACTTTACTGAAATATTTCTGAGTTAATTTCATAGTGTGCACACTGCTTTACATGAACGAGAAACGAGGCTGAATATCGACACGTATGAAAAAAACCTGGCCTGATAGAGCGCAACAAAGAATGCGCGTGTTCCATATTCAAAATGTTGAAATTATGTTTCTATTATTTTTGGTCCCAACAAAGCTGATTAAATGTTGTAATTGCTTTGATCTTATTAATTTATTAATTGCTGTTAGTGCTTTGTTTAGAGATATTATATAGAAAGACGAAAAACTTTTTTATGAATAGTAATTAAATAACAAAGGAGGGATTCAAAAGTGCTGCGGAAATTGCGTGCCCCTGAGAACTCGTAAATATTGCAACACACTCGTTTATAAAACCCATCCACCGCAATAAGTGAGTTTTATTACTCGCAAATAAAAAGCAAAAATAACAACACAACCTTTTGCAATTTTAATGTAAATCTCGCTCAAGGGAGTAATACGATGAAAGCAACTCGATGGAATTTTAAATGTGCTACATGCCCTAAGACACTTCAAAAGTTTCTCCCAAGTTAGTTGCCTTGTATTAGGAGGTTTCGTCATATTTTACCCTTATATTGCAACAAAACTTCCAGTTTACAAAAGAGAAAAATTAACTATTTCTTTGTCTGGAGACTTCCCAAATCCTACATCGTTTCACATAGTTCAAATTGTAATTTTAGTTCTTCGTATAGACGCCAGCGCGGGGGTTGGCTGATCTTCATAAATAATTCGACAGAGCGTCTCTTTGACGTATTACTCCTTTGTTGCTGTATTGAGAATGTGGCTGCCAATGAAACGGGAACCGTGACGCATCCCTCTATCCTAAAATATAATAGTATAGGTAGATGGATATATGAGTCAAATCATGATAGCTCTCTGTGTAAACACTGATATTGAAGATATAATATACATGTTGACGAATATCAGATACAAATGCTTTGTTACGTTAAAAAGTTGTATAATTGTTTGATACTAAAAATATTTTTTATGACCGAGAGGCAATTATAATTTTGTGGTCTTGAATCGTGATTTTGTATCCAGGTGCAGAGTCCAGTGCTGGTGGTGGAGCTAACCCTGAACAGACTAGAGGGCACACAGCTCAGGGCGCTGGGTCTGCTGTCCGTGTACGGGTTCAACGTGACGTATGAGGTGCGAGGCGCAACGCAGTCACCTGGACCCACTTCATGCAGCGCCATCGAGTGCAGGTTGCTGGGCCACTGCTACGCCACAAGGGATTATCAGTGAGTTGGACACGAATTTAACGATAAGTGCAAAGCTTAGATTCTCCAAAAAGGCTGAAACTTACATCCAGTGCCTTTGACAATTAAATGAGAAAGTTTAAAGTTGGATATTTTATTTTTAAAATAAAGCACAGACTCTGTAGAAAACTTCGTTAGCGGTGGCATTAAAGCTTAGAAGTTAAATGCAAGCGAAAACAAAATGGGTGCCCAAGTCACTTATAAAATAAAGTGAACGACATTCATTGTTAATATAGCCATAATAAATATTTGTAATAATTATTGCTTACTCCACAATATTTCGCAGGGAGTTCTACTGTTCGTGTTTCTCTGGTTACTCCGGAGCGGACTGCGGAGAGGGTCCGCTGTGCCCGAGGACCGCCAACATGTGTCAGAACGGCGGCACCTGCAGGTGAGTGAACGCGTTTGAATTCCTGCAATAATAGCATGTATTATTAATAATGTTTCTTGAATTAGAAAAACCGGAAAATGTAAAGGAAACACATTTTCTTTTTAACTTATCCATTAACTCCGCTTCCGAAAACTGACCCACATCTGTATAATATACTCGTAAGTAAGGCTCACATTCAGCGTTTGTAACAGTTCCACTTTTTGCATCGTTTATTCTCAATTTCGTCGATTTTTTTGTTCTCGAGAACAAAAAGGGGTTTATAATTTTGCCAGAGGGCAGAAGTTTCGTAAAACTGTAGTATCTACTAGTGTTACATCAAATAATTTGATCAAAAATTAACATAAAAGTTGTTATTGTTCATTATGTGGGTACAAGTAGTATGTATCGACAGACAGATGGGCCCGGCCGCCGTCAGCTGTATCTGCGCGCCGGGCTACACGGGCGACCTGTGCGAGGCGCAGCTAGCACCACCAGGTGAGATAAGTTTTTATCGTTCAACATTTACAGCTTTTACAAAACGGGAGGTTTTATCTGACTAAACAGGCTGAATTTTTCAAGTGGACGTCGATGGCCAAATCCGAAACGAAGAGAAATTTTGAAATCTGATCACTTCCCACAATTTTTAGACACTATCGAATGGTGTGTGTCATTTTGGAATATTGAGTTTCCAAAAATTCAATGATGCAGTATTAGTTTTTATAAAAATTGGTCTCGGTCCTTTGAGTATATTTCGCTATTCCTCATAGTTCCAGATTTGGCCATCCACGCCCACTTGAAAAATTTAACCTGTACAGGTACAAACTTTAAAAACTTTTATGTGTACAGTGAGTGTGCGCTACATCCAGAATCTTGACCTTTTCACAATACTGCCGGCGATTTCGCTAGCACAATTAAAACTACCTACTATACGTCAAGGTTTAGGTATCTCTGATCTTCAAATATCTCGCGATTCATCATCATTGCGAAGGCGCTCCCGAAATAACAAGAGCCGTTTTAAGGAAATTAATAAGGATTACAGGAACGAAATGCTTCTCTACGCCTGTACAGCACTTTATTAGAGAATATTAATTTGTCTACTGACTGATGATAACCGTATTAATATATAACGTGTAACAGAAAGGGTATAGTCATATGAAAGGATATGCTGCCGATCATCAAACTGAACAATTTCCTTCATGGGTCAAATTATCAGCTGTCCCATACATTTGGGTCGAGTAGGCATTGAAATTTTGTATGGGACAGCTGATATTTTTATCGCATTTACGATATTGGTCCCATGGAGGAAGTTGTTCAGTTTTATGGTGTGAAGCATATCATTTAATATGACTATACCCTTTCTGTTATACGTTGTATATTTCACTTTTTAATAAATAAAAGATACATAATGACGAGAACCGAGACGGAGCTACTGTTTCATAATGGTTACTAAACTAAACCCTAATAGAACCTGTTGCCTTACAACATTCTTTCAGAGTGCGGTGTAGAAGAATGTGCAGAAGTTTGTAAGCAAGGAACAGTTTGTGACTGTAACCCGAAGGATACAGATTTCTGTGAGTAATGACTTTCAGCAATAATGTCAGAAAACAACGGTGAATTTTCGATTAGTAAGAACCTGCTATGTAATCATATCTAAACGTTGTATGTTTATAGCATCAGCACGTTTTGACACAAAACTGGAAGTAGTGGATCAAGCAGACGTAAACATATCTCAAGAAATTGTTAAACAGGTATTTACTGCGACATGTAACCGCAACATAATTGTATTTCAATGGGAGCAATTTATTAAAATAACTGTTACTTTTTACAGTTAACAAGCTATTTAAAGGCGTCAAACATAACGTTAGAAGATGAAGTAGAAATTTTAAACATAAGGTAAGTTTTCATTGAATACTGTTGATTTGTAACTCGTGATGGTATGTATACTCATGTATTAGTGTGTGTGTGTGACAGTGCGGTGGGGACAGGGGGCGCGCGCGGGGTGTGGGTGCGCGTGTGGGGCGCGCGGCGCGAGGCGGGAGCACTGCGTGCGGCATTGGCGCGCATGCGCACACACCACGTGCGGCTGCGCGCCAACACGTTGCACTTCCACATGCAACCTGCGCTCAGTTTACAAGTGAGTATATTTTATATCATGAAAAGTTCTACGAATGCCTTTTATTGAATTACTAGTTCATTCAAAACAATCATAAATCTTTGAACATCAAAACTAAACCCTGCTATTCACTTACCTAGAAACGTTCAACTAATACAAAACCACAAATCTTAGCGCAGCGTTATATACTGAACAGTAATCATGGGTGCTTCAGGGAAATTGCCAGTTAATTGAACGAATGGCTCGAGCTTGATTTAGTGCAAGTTTTGTTAACTATGCCCGTTTTAACTAATTCTCGGCATTTACTTTAATGCCTGCCTTAACCTTTAAAATAATTAAGCATTTAAAGTATCAGACTAGTCAATAGGCATTATTTAGTTTCTCTCTGAGTGTAGAACCCATAACGGCGGATTTTTTAGGTCAGTTCAGATATAATCTATTTGAAGAAAGAACACATTTCTTTTCCCTTAATCTGCGCATGAGAGGAACATGTGCGATGTAAGTGATCGTATCTCAGACATACATATTTGTCGGTATTCTTATAACAAAGCGAAAAAGTGGCACGCCAGAATATGGGGAGAAGTTTCGCACAAAGTACGAGTACCTACATAATATTAACATTCTTGGGATAGCGTGTTAATCTTAATTGGAAAAGTTTATCGAGATACTTACGAGTACATTTTCGTTAATTGAGCCGTTTTACAGCGTGTCCATAAACAATGTTTAGGTCATGTTTAACGTTTGTAATAAATTACCAATACATTTATTGACATGAAAACTGTGCAACTTATCCATTAACTTAACATTATACTTAATTGAAATTTGTTAAAGTTACTATGGATTTATTTTAAAGGGATATTTAATTTAATAGAGATTGGATTACTTCCCAGTACATGAGAAAGGAAGATTAGTCGACAAAGAAATATTAAGATTCAGACACATTTTATTTTTTATTTTCAAACACAAAACTATCTTTTCAACGTTGCTGTAATGCCATTCATTAAAGCAGAACTTTTGCGGTAATTTTCAACTTGATACGAATCTTTTGCAGACTCTAGTTGTGAACCATCGTCCAGAAATATGGGAGGGGTCGCAGTTCATACTGACATGTATGGCATATGGATCTCCGAACATCACCTTCACGTGGTACAAAGACGGCATCAAGATAAACTTCAATGGAACTTTGAGGTAAGCGAATGGGACTTGGGAACATAGACACTGACAGCTATTGAACGCTTTGTTCAGATGTGCTGATCGCATACAGTTGCGTTCTAATGCAACTGAATGTGATTTTTCGATAAACTGAGTTGTTTGAGCACAGTTTAGTTTTTTCAAAAATTAAACACACATTTAAAAGCCTACCAGACAGGTCCGTCTTTAAATTCCGTTTAAAGTTAAAGCAACAACACAATTAACATGTGCACAGGTGGCACGACATTGTGCTCGCCGACATGCACATTGCACATGGTCGAGTCATACGTAGCATTAAAAAGCTATTGGAAATTGCTCGCTTTGCGTGCGAGTGGTGCGGTTCTTAGCCTATTTATTCTATGATGGACGCAAGCTCACAGTCTGTTATCCTAACCGACGAGTAGGCAAGCAAGACTGTGCAGTCCCGGCACCAAATGAGCGTCTATCCAATTTCCGGCGACTGTCATTAACCGCACCCAGGATTCGGTCTTTTTCCAACACGCTCCTTGGTGGTTACATTTCGTTAAGTATTTATTTTCAAAACAAAAGTATTCAGCTGATGTCTAGGTTTTCGAACGTCATTTTAAACGAACTGTAATTTATCGCTATAATTACAAAAACAAGACGACGCGGTACTATAGCAGTCGGCAAAAAGCTAGCATTGTCGAAAAGCGTTCCGTTTTCAGAGATATTTGGACGCGCACGGTGTCAGAAGACGCGCTCGGTCGTCGCATGTCAGTGTTAGGCATATCAGAAGCGAAGAGGCCCGACAGCGGCAAGTGGTCCTGTGCAGCAGACGATGCTGGCAGGAGACGATGTAGAGCGCTGAGGCTGACGGTGCTGAGACCGCCCGATATACGACTCGTGCCTTCTACAATCACTGTCAATAAGGTAAGACAGTCTAGAGCGACAGTAGGATCAAATTTTTATCAAATCATTCAAATCAAATTGTTTATTTGTGATACTTGGGTTACATACAGGTGTTCATTACATAATTATATAATAATAATGTTCATACCATGATATAAAATAACAATAAACAATTTCAAATTGTAGTGATAAAATAGTTGTGTGTCAGGGCGACAATGTGAGTATAACATGTCTGGCGGGAGCGGGGCGCGTGCACGGCGCGCTCGGGTTCAGTTGGGCGAGGGAGAGGACGCTGCTGCCGATGGCGCCGGGCAGAGAGGTCTGGGAGGATCTGTTCCCCGCGGGGAGCGTGCTCAAACTTTATAACGTACAGGTGCGTTACATATTGTTTGCATGGACATATGTTTTTTAGTCTACCAGTAAAATGGGCAAAACATTCATAATTTTATTCGAGGTCGTCCTTTTGGTCTTTTAAACAGAAATCCAGCGAATTCCGGTGTCAAGTATCGTCGGTAGCTGGCACCAACGCACAAGCCGTGACTATGTGGGCTCTAGGAGCTGACGACGTAGCGTGTGAGAGCGACGTTTCTCATGGCTTGCGCTGGCCGAAGACTGCTCCCGGGGCGCACGCCACAGCCTCTTGTCCACCTGGATACAGCGGGGAGACTACCAGGCAAGTAGAAAATATTGAATAAATCAATATTTAGGAATATCGTCACATCCTTTCTCTTGCAGACGATATAACTTGTCATTACATTCATGAAGTGCCTTATGTAGGTAATTTATTTTCAGGTTTTGTGAACCGAAAACAGGACAACACGGCGTCAAATGGATGCTACCAGATTTCTCTGGTTGTGTTGCAGACTCACTTAGAGATATTTATGAACAGGTAAACAAAAACTAAACAAATTGTTTTGAAGATCCTGTCTACTCACAACTACTACCAAAATAAAACGTCACGATGTTATCAGTTTACTCTGACATCGCTGGGCTACTCTTGGCGTGCTGTGTCGCTCGTGTCGCGGCAGTACGGCGCAGTGCTGCGCTCGCTGCCGACACATCCGGGCGAGGGCGAGCCTTCCCTCACACATGCAACACACATGCTGCACTACCTTATGTCTGCTGCAGCTCAGCCAGCCGACAGATATCACAGCGCGGAGCATCTGCTGCACATATATGACCACTTGCTCACACATCCTGATGCTTTCCTGGATGAGGAGGTATTTAGCTACAGATTATTTAAGAAATTAGTTGGAGAAGCACGGTTAAGTTCATTTAGTTTACAATGTTACATTGATACACAATGTTACTTCTTTTAGAAAATTTTCGATCTCCAAAACGCAGTGGTGGACACAGCGGGCATGAGAAGTAACTTCGACAAGCGCTTCCACGAGTTTACAGTCGCAACGAAATCAGTACACTTGGACAACGCGGCTCACTTCGAGCTTCAGCCAGCTCCAGTGGGGAGCGAGGAGTGGCTCGTGACGTCAGCAGGAGTGGAGCTGGCGGATAGAATTGACAATGCTTCCGTGGTCACCGTGCTGTATCATGACTTGGGAGCAAGGTTGCCGTCGTTGAGAAAATACGTCGAGCAAAAGTAAGGACTTTGGTGTTTATAAAATTGAGGTTACTAACGTTTTGTATTCTGAATTGAATCTTGATATTATTATTATTTTGAGTTTTTTTAACACTTATGTTTTGTTTGGTTTAATTATGTTTTTATTTATTTAAGTTACTTTTCTTTCCTTTTTACACGGTAGTTGTAGCGGTAACTCTTCCAGATCCGGCCGCGCGACAGAGTACACAGTAGCATCACAACAGGTGCAAGTATCTGTCAGCGGCGCGGGAGTTGATCCCTCGCTCCCTCACACTGTCACACTGCTGTTCGCACACTCCAAGAATTACAGCGCTATTGGTGAGTAGATACCTACATTGTTACACAGCTCCGTTGTCAACGATGTCAATAAGAACGTACTGAGCTCATGTAGTTGTTCTGGCCAGCATCTCAGCTTGCGTGTGGAGGTCGGTCGCGCTCGGCGCCTCGCGTATGGACCATGCAGGCATGTGAGTTGCGCATGCCACAGCACACACACGTCGCGTGCCGCTGTCGGGGACCTGGCACCATCGCACTCTTCACTGTAGAGAGAGAGCCATTCGTGAGTACTTTAGGAGAAGTGATGTTAAGATAATACAATATTCGATAACATCTCAATCTTGTTTTCCTCAGACAGGTTCAGAGAATGACTTACGAGGCATCGTGAAGATTACTGTTAGCTTGGGAGGTGCGATGTGTCTAGTGGCGGCTCTACTGCAACTCCTCGGCCTGGTAGCTGGCAGTAAGATGAAGCTGCTAGTGCTGCTGAAAGCTGCCACTGCGGGCTTTCACTCTGCAGCAATGTTGGCTCTACTTGAATGTGACACGAGCCAGGTAAGTTGAATTAGGTCTAGCCCTGAGCATAATGCGGTTCAGGTAATGTGTGAGTGAGGTGTTGCTATGTGCTGCAGGACGTGGCATGCGGTGGCAGCGCGGGCTGGGCGGCGGCGCTGTGCTGGATGGCGGGTTGTGCAGCGCTGTGTGCTGCGCCGCTGCTGCTGCACGCCGAGCTGGCTGCCACAGCCACGCGCGCGCCTTCTGTCGGATTACTGTGCGGTACGTGTAGGACAGACAGTGCAGACGGGCCGGTGTGCACGAGGGCTGAACGTGTCGCTATACTCACATGAACTGGTTGCAGGCGTGTGCACATTATGCTGGCTGACAGCTCGAATGTGGGGTGGCGCTCCACTGCAGCTAGGTGCGGCCGCCAACGCCGTGTGTGCTGCAGGCCAAGCGCTTCTAGCCGCGCTCGCACTCGCACTCGCGCTCGCGCTCAAAGGGCGAGCACGCGAGCACAAGCCGGCCAGACAAGAGCACGTACGCGAGCGAGCAAGAGTAGTGCGGCACACACTAGTGCTGCTGGCCACTACGGCAGCCACGCAAGCGGCCGGAGTGGCGTACGTGCAGCCCGCAGAGACCAGCGTGACGCGCGCTGCGGTACTGAGCGCCGCCGCGCTCGCTAATGTGAGTCTCTCTCTCTATTACATTGATTCCTAGCGTCATAATCATATGACTCACCTTACACCTTCCGTTACCTGTTCAGGGTATAGCAATGCTGGTGTGCTACGTGATCATGGACGAGGAGTGTCTGCAGGCAGCGCGGCGCCTGCTCACGCTCTCCTCACAAAGCGAGTGGCAGGACCCGCCCGAGGGAGATGCCTCACATAGTCGTAAGTGACATTTTTTCTTTCTGTCGGGAATAATTTGGCTAAGAGTCAGACCAAACACGTAATATGAAATGGAATCTGTCCCAACAAATGGCACTCATGCATCAGTCATCGTGAGTTTAACCCTATTTTAAATAGCTCAGCGGCCTGACAGCGGTCGGAGCATAAAAAAACCGACTTCTAAAATTTCACATATGTCACTTGACTTATGTTTTGGAAGTCAGTTTTTTTCGCAGAAATTCTTGTCATTAATTATTTTTTACATTGTAACTATACGTTATTCAGAAAGTCTGATTTGCATGATATTTACACTAACACGGTTTTTTGTAAAGGACTTAAAAAAAAAAAAATTGGGACACAACTTATACTGTTTGGTTTGCTTTTCGTGAATGTGAAGCGGTACGTTGTAAGCTATTGTCATCACATTGTTGTAGTGTACATAAAGCAAGCTCGCGAGGTGGAGTGCTCCTCGTCTCATGTGTCGCCCGCTAGCACCTACTGGCAAGCGCCGCCGGTAGAGAGCCCGAACACCATGTACAGGTGAGGTCTGAGGTACAATCTCACTATTACTCAGTTGCGATCTATAATAATAGGGTATCGTCTACATCAGAGCTAACACGTTGGTATGTTGGTGCAGGCGTCAGTCGAGCGGCGCGTGTGTGGCGGACATAGTGCGGTGCGTGGAGTACAAGCACGAGCTGCAGTCACCGCGCACACGCACGCGCGCACTGTGCGATCTCATACCCACAGGTAGCACTACAAACTGTACAAGCCACTAGGCTACAGACTCCGCTGTCGCTTGGCAAATCTACTTATAATAAATTAAAATCCCATTTTCACCATCATTTAGATAATTTATTCCAGAAGGTTTTTGTGTTCGCATTAAACTTACTTATAATTAAGAAATCGTGATGGTTTTCAAGTCGTTTAAGCCTTGTGAAACTAAAGCGGGACAAAATAGGTAAGGGCCTATTAGGTAAATTCTGAAATGGCCAAACGTTTTTTTCTGTTCTGTCGAAATCTCTTTTCGGTCGCCGCTTGTGTTTTGCTGTTATTGTACCTTACTAATGGCATTATCTTAGAAGGTGGTGGCGGCATGTCGCACGCGTGTGTGGAGCTGCGCGTGCTGCCACACGTAACCGACACGCGCGCGCGCACATACAGGGACAGCACCGACACACCCAAGGTAGTGCAAGTTCAATTACACATAACGGCACATAAAATGTCAACTCGTAATCTAATCGCAGCATCATTGTCCCAGGAGAGCTGTACGATCTGCAGTCAGTCGACGCCCGACGTGTCGGCTCGTCCGATAAAGAGCTGTCTCAAGAAGCGCTCGACGCAGATGTCGTGCAGCAGCTCGCTGCCGTCCATCCACCGCGAGTGCAGCGCTGAGCACAACCACTCACACACACAACTAGTCACCGCACACTCACCCGACACAACAACTACTCTAAGCACGTACACACACACTGACAAAGTGCTGCACAAGATATCACATGACCTGGACTTCCTACTCAACAGGACGCCGAGCCGAGCAGCCGACCACAGTTTGCAGCGCGTGCAAGAAGCGCCGCCTTAGTAGTGTGTAGTAAACTACAGTAACATGGAACCAAGGATGTGATATGACAAGCAGTTTAGGTTTAATAATGTACATAATATTCTAAAATATAATATAAATGTATTATAACTAAGAATAACATTTAGTTACGTATTTTCGTAAAAACAACGAACATGCAATTTTTTTTTTTTTAATGCAATTTTGCAATAATTTATGCAATTTTGGGTAAAAAAGAGTTGCGTTACATAAAAGTTATTATTATACGACGGATCTCATTGTAAGTTAGTTTGGTATTCAATTTGTATTAATTTAGATAATAATTTTAACGCAGCAAAAACGTAATGCAAATTATATTTTTGTACATGTATTTGGAGACTGTTGTTTCATTTTTTAATAAGCTCGTCGGATTACAGTGTGAAACAAACCATGACTTTTGTAGAAGAGTTATGAGCTAAGCATAAATATAATAATTTGCTTTAATGTGCCCTTCACTTGAGGAACAACAATATTTAAAGGAGATAAGACAGATCTCACGTAATTAAATAAAACCTACATACAATAGTAATTTCACATCAGTGCAGCAGTGCGGAGAGTGCTCGTGAAGAGTTTCCTAGCCGCATTTGCTTTGCTGAAAGCTTATTTGGGGTTTCGTCTTATACAGCTACTAATGACATGACAACTATTAATTAATGATTGATGTCTCCGTATCTTTGTGACTGATTATCCACGTAGGCGGCCAATTTAATCCGAGAGTCAAGAAATAAATAGACCGCAATAATTATAAACTGTAATTTTAAAACACGTTTTATGTATTACGCGGCGTCTGGTGTCCGCAATTATCGCACTTATGCGATGCTACCACATCATTTGCATCGAAAGCTATGAATTTTACAACAGATATTAATTGATTGTTGAAAAGTAGTAGTGTTAGAGCCGAATATATTGAAGCCAGTCTCGGCTGCTATCGAGATTTGAATGGCTCTCTTCTGGGTTAAGTTATGTCCAATGGTCCATTGATGGTGAGGACACTACACTACCGCGGGCAGAGTTTCATAGAGGCTTGGAACTGAATGTAAGCTGACCTAAAAAGCCTTTTTCAGTTGTTAAATATAAACTTTGCTCGTTAAACTATCCATGGAATCCACCTGGTATCTTATAAATGACACTCAATTGAATAAAAGGAATGGGCCGTTTTATATTCTAAAATACATTCGTATTCACTTTGAGCGGTACTTGGTCACTTTAGATAGTATTTGAGTGCGGTTATCTTTGATGAACACTTGCGGAAACTTGTAACCGGGATGGATAGCCGGGTGAGTTTAGTGTGTGTCTACCGGGTATAAACCCATATGATAAGTTATATAATGACGTTGCTTAAAAAGCTGCTAAGCTGAAGTGTGACGAGGCTGCGACTATGAGAAGCCCTGACACACCCAGAAGACGATTGCAGACTCGTAGGAGGTGGCGGTATGAGCTGGATAAAACCAACGACCTGTGGTCAACATAAGTTCTGGTCGGAAAGAACTGGAACCCATGGGGAGAGGCCTTTGATTAGCTGTGAGTTAACGCATGATAACGGTAACAGCACATGTCTGTCTATCGGGTATGTTTGTTGATGGAGGTGGGACTAATGTTAATTCTACTAGTCTTGTTTTTGTAATTTGTGCTTTTTATTTGTGTCAAATATGAATAGACCTATACATATAGCCCGTATAGAAAACCGTTCCTTTAACTGCAACATTCAAGTGACGAACTTTGTTGAAGCACTTACTTCGTGACACAGTTGGACAGTTGAGGCTTAGCGCTCAATTAGGACGTGCTGGAGGCACTTCCAACTAATCCCTTAACTTTACTGTGCGTCAAGCCAGACGCTTTTCACATTAAAATTCACCCTTAATAATAGAAACGTAAAGACTACAATTCCATGTTAAATAATCACAATCCAAGCATTCATTCAACTCTTACTCTTCGTGATGTTCTTAAGAAATCTGATCTAAACCAAGATGATGCTTCTACTACTCGTATCTCAAAGTAAAACCTTGGAATGAGAGGAAGTTAATATTGTAATTAGAGCGCCGAAACGTTGCAGGGTTTCAGACAAAAAGCTCGAGTGAGACCTAGATAATGATCTTAATTTTTACTCTGTACAGTCTGGGAGAATTTGTAGAAACGTACAAGGATTAATGCCTTTATGTTGAATTTTAAAGACATATTATAATTATAATCAAATGAAGTCAAAGTGGACAGTCGGTCCTAAAAATATTAGAAAGTTGTGTGTAGTATTTACAGCTACTTGCCATGCCACTAATATGAAGCGATTAGTTGTATTTTGATTTAGTTATTTACCTATCTTTGACATATGTCAACACGGCTTAAGTAATTGTCAGGTATACACCTTATGATAAACCGAAGTGTCCATTAGTGTCTATGGTGACTGTTCGTGATGAGCGTGTGAAGTGTGTGCACGTTATAAGTTATAGGTCTCGGGAGGGTATGTAATAATGTTGGACATTGCTTTACGTGACGACACTCGCTTTCACACCTCAATGAGCGAAGGTTAGTGAGTGGGTAATGTGGGTATGTGTTGTAACCAATAGAATCTGAATGTTTCTGACTGATACTGATACTGTTAGCCTACGTCATCCCACTGTTGGGCAAAAGCCTCTCCCCATGACTTCCAGTTGCTACGATCCAAGGCTAATGTGGGCCATTGGTCGTTTGTTTTGTCCAGCTCGTGCCGCCATCTTCTACGAGGTCTGCCGCGGCGCCTTCTGGCTTTGTCAGGGCTCCAGAAAGTGGTTATTTTAGCCCACAGCTCATTGGGCATGCGGCAGACGTTGCGAGTTTCTGACTAACCGATACATTTATTCCGAGCTCAATTGATTAATTTTCGCTGATTAAAAAGTGTACGTTCTTAGATACCATACTCACGTAAATGACTAAAGTTAGAAATGAGGTACTTTCAGATATACTTATAACTTTTCTCATTTGTTGACACGAAGATCGTCTCAATATCCACATACTTCTCTATCATTAGTTAACTAATTATTTGGTGTTCGAAGTATTTTTCATAAAATCCTTTTCCTTCCCTTGGAGCCGAGAGAGTACCAGTTTCCGTTTGCTCAGTTACCAGTTTGTTAGGTTTTCATTTTTGTTTTAATAGTTTTGCAAACATTGAGGCGACGCGACGCGCCGCTGAAATTCAATTTTCATAATAATGTTTGTCTGAGAGTTTCGTTATTATTTTTGTACCCATTTCGAATAATTTACTGGAAAATGGAATACGAGCAATAAGTCGAACAGTTATTCGCATTATATAAATTGCTATAAGCACAAGCACAAGAACCTACGGTTTGTCATCAACTCTAGTAACGTGTAAAAATGCCTTAGAGTGCTTTAGTTGCGCCAGCTAAGATGAGTTTTTACACTATACAGGGTGAATAAACGAACCAATATTTCAAGTGGGCGTGGATGGCTAAATCCGAAACAATGAGGACTAACGAAAAATACTACAACAGGAAATAAACTACACTTAGAAAACTAATCACACCACACAGACTGCGAGAATAATACTACTGATAGTGATAGCTGGTGTATTAATATTAGACACAGTCTTCGGATTATCCCGGTGTTTAAAACGAAGAGTGGTGTAGTTAGAACATATTGGATTGGTAGTTTACGAAAGTTGAGAAAGTCTATGTTTAGTTTAGTTACGACATTCTAAAGACCGTTGGTGACTTACGACATTTCATAAAAATTTTAAAGTCCTTTTTTTTTTCAAAATGACTGAATTGATTTTAATGAAACGTCATACGCATAAGCAGGATACATATGTCTAAAAAGTTATCAGAGGACATTCGTTAATTCGTCATTTCGAAAAAAAAAGGTTTTGAAAGTTTGTATGAAATGCCGTAAGTCGTAATTAAACACTCTTAACTTTAACTTATTTTTTTAGACAAAACCATTATAAATCTTGCAGATAATAGTTACGTCTAGAGCCACCAAAACATTATTACAACAGTACTAGAATCTACTTGGATACCTAAAATCATTTGACCTTGACACACGCAAAAGACGTTAGGACCCCTCCATTTTGTCGAGTCTCCACGAACTAATTTTCTTTGGACATTTTCTCAACATAAAGGTTAACTACGGTCTAGACAGACTTACGGAGGGTGCAAATAAGTAAGGGTTGGAAATAATTTAGATGTTTTCTCTTAGAAAGTCCTTCATAGGACCACGACCATTTATTGCACTCGATCACGTTAGTGAAGTCTGAAGAAGTATTGGCACCCGACGTAAGATAGGAATTATAACCTGTCGTTGTCAAAGAGTTGATCGAATTTACCTAATTGATCTTGATTGAATTGATCATTTCAGACCAAGTTGATTGAAATTAATGTGAAACTGTAAACGAAGTTACACCGTAACAGTAAATATCTGTTCCGAAACTTTGTACTTAGTGACTCAATCTCATTTCCTGTATTTTATAGTAGTGAGAATGGTTTCAGCTCTGTAGAGTTTATTCTGCTTAATTGTGCAGTAATGAAATAAAGTTAAATGGTCCATTGTTGCAACGTTAAAGGCAATTACCCTGGAACCAATCGTGTTCTTTACTATACAGGTAAATGAACGAACCTTTGTAGAAAAAAAAATATACGTTTGTTATTATTAGGTATTTGTTCCATTAAATCGTTAATCTAGGAGCTCGTGGCTATAATAACAGCCGCTCGGGTCAATCTTCAGGTTAAGCCACGCTTGCCTAAGTTGGTCAGCGGGTGACCACCCATTATTTACCGAGTTTCCGCTGTGCCTCGGAAATCACGTTAACCGTTGGTCCCGGCTGTGATTTTGTAGAGCCTGGACAGTCGTTAAGTAGTCAGTGACCTGAAAGTCTGACAACAAGTCTTACCAAGGGGTATCGTATTACCCAGTACTAACTGGGTTTTGGAGGTCAGATAGGCAGTCGTTCCATATAAAATAATTATGGTATTCAGCGGTTAGATTGGAAGCCGATCCCAACATAAAAGGAAAAAGGCTAGGCAGATGATGTACCACAATGAGGAACTCTTTTGTAAAAAATAATGTTCAAATTATAATACAATGTCCTATTAAATCGTTAATGTACACGTGTAAAATAATGACAGATTATAAATCATAATATCTACGTAACTAAGGCGATTCTCCCACTGCACCGCGCTTCGTCGCGTAGCGCAGAAAAGTGATTGTACACCGACGCGGAATATAAAGACTTTTCTGCGCTACGCGATGTAGCGCGGTGCAGTGGGAGAATCGCCTTATAGTCGTAAACCATTTATTTCATTTTACGAGTTGTTTACAAGGTTCTTCAGAGCATAAACCAGCGGTCAGTGCACTGAGTTCATTGTTGCAGTACACGTGTAGCAGTGTTATTTATAAACGACACTAACGTCACCACTAGGTTCACCTTGTGTACTCAACACACGTGCTATTAGCTCATATTTAAAAGGATAAATAGAGATTTTACGTGCGAACTTCGGCAATCAACTTCTGGAAAACGCCTTTTACATACGAGAGATATTTTCCGATATTGCAGGCAATATACCAGATATGGTTCTAAAACATCTTGGGAACAATCATAAGGCCCTGACCACAAAAGCGGAATCGAGCGAAGCGGAGAGGAGATGTGCGGAAACAGACCAATCACATTAATTGATTACATCGTGTCCCTCGTCTCTCCTGACATTGGTTGCACATCTCCCCTGCGCTCCGCTCGTCGCTCAAAGGTTGAATCCGGGCCAAATCCCAGCTCCTTGCAGTATTGCCTTGACTTCGCAACTCGTGAACGGTTGTCAGAGTAGAACCAAACTACAATATTACTATCTTACGCTGTGATACGAAAAGTTTGTTGTCTGTAAGCTACGTGAGGTCTTTCCAGAGTATATCTGACGAAAGTACCACTCCAGACTTGTAACGTGTGCTGGTTTCGTACTCATAAAGCTAGGTTTAAAACTTTATGTGCTTGGAAGTAGGTTATATCATCTAAAAAGTTTAACTCTTGCTCATACGACCTAAACATATCAAGACATTTCCTAACGAACATTTTACGTCACATAACAGCGTAATGTTGTCGTTGGTGTAATTACCCTTTCATTAACACAAATCCTTGCTCATAGAGTTATTGAGTAGTTTCAGTTCATCGTACGGACGGTACCTATTGTACAGTAGAGACCATAAGTGCAGTAGCAGTTTCACAAAACGATCGCATCAAAACAAGTCGCACTTACGACCTTTTTCCATAACAAACATTTTGCACACATACACGATCTCGTATATCGCTCTCTTTCATAATTATCTAGTCAGAAAGAGTGCGATATAATGATCATTTGCCTTAGTGACAAGCCTGTCATGTCGCGACGGAGTATTAAGTTAGTGATATTTAATTTCAAACAAACAATTATGTGTCTATCTGGCTTAGCGGTTAACGCTATAGATAAAATGTCACGCACAGTATAGCCTGCGTTCGAACCCAAGTGACATTACACTTTTTGTGTTTTAATTATAAATGATACGTTAGACCCGATGAGATATGTTTTTCTAAATATTAGTTGGAACTTATTATTAACAAAAAAGATGAGGGTGAATGTGAAACAAAATAAACTTCTGGATTGAACAAAGTAGTTAGTTATGACGTTGTTAGTTGGTGAACTTTGTTACGGGCGTTTGTGTTATTATTACGATTAGCGTATTGTTTGATTGTCTTTATTCAAGATGCAAGCTAATATTAGTATTGATGACAGGGCAAATGTTGTCACTTTGCGTAAAAATGGGCTTAATATTTCTCAAATTTCAACTGAAACTGGCTTAAAATGTGTAAGTTATTTTTAAAAATTATAATTATTATGATGATAGTTGTGGTGTGTGATTTTCTTATTATTAAATAAATTGCTAGTTGCAAGTGTGTAATCACATTTTGTTTTTTTTTAGAAATTCTGTTAGCGGTTGGGTAAAGAGGTTTGAGGAAGAAGGTAGTCTGAAGAGTCGAAAGTGAAGTGAAAGGCCGCCGCTTATTAACCCGACTCAGCGACGTTTTATGGTGGAAGAATATGAAACAAATGGTTTCATTCCAACTATAATGTTTGCAGAGCAATTGGATACTACATTACAGACTGTTCGCCATGCAGTCCATGCTGAAGGTTTACATCATCGGAAGCCAGCTAAAAACCATTTTTGACACAAAAACACAGGGAGGAAAGACTACGTTTTGCTCGAGATTATTTACATTTTAACTGGGAGGTGACTGTATTTTCTGACGAGAAGACTTTCAAGGCTTGCCAAAAGGAAGACTTAATTTATGGCGAAAAAATAATAATACTTAATTTAATAAGTAAGTAGACCGGGTAACTAAATATTTAGTAATATTAACATAACCGTAAATAAAAATAAAAAAAATTAAGAAATAAATTTTAAATTTAATAATCTTAAATTGGGGTTTAGTTTCAATATTCTTTTCGTCAAGAAAACGAACACTTAAGCTATAACCTCAATACATTCAATGTGACGTTACATTAAAAAAACACGTTCATAAAGTCTAACTCATATATTAGTATTCAATTAACTCTGCTGAATACTATAATAAGCGGGTATTAACAATTATATTTGTGTTATTAGAATATCCTTTCCGTGTTATGTTATTCTTATTAGGAATTGACTAAGTGGGTATACAACAAAAAATCTTATGAACGGTGATAAGAGAACTTTTTTTTGCCTAGATAGGAATGTGACGTCACATTCTCATAAAAATTTGTTAATTTTATAAATAAATAAAACGAATAAACATTTTTGTTATCATTCAGCATGATTTTTTTATTTCCACCTTCCAACACCGAAAACATAAAATAAAAAATCAATTAATGAGGTTAAATAATAATACAATAACTATCTAATATTTAACTTCTTATAAAAAATAAATAATAAGCATGACTATATTATAAATAAACATAAATACCTAACGACTTTCTGCTTAAAATACAAATATAATTAAGGTTTCAAAGAAACAAAAAACAGCCACACATTGTAATAACATGGATTCGAACTTGGACTTCATTGATCGTGAATCCATGCTCAGCCCAAACAGCTACCAACCCATGTTAATACTACGCGAATTTTAACAATGCAATGGTAAGAACAGGTCATCACTATGATGTGTATTCTAAATGCAACAGAAATATAATGCTATTTCGCGTAGTGTGACGACAGTTCATTAGTGTGTGTTATGTGTAGAATGTTGAGACATCACTCATACACGCACACGCACACACACTGCTGTATCGCGCTCGCACAGTTCATAGCAATGTAATCTTTAGCATGGTACTGCACTTTTGAGGTCTACTGTACAAGCGGTATCTATTACCCGAATACGGGTCTAATCCTATTTATATCCCGATTGTGTTCCGATAACCACGATTTGGAGATTTGATTGTAGTTGGAACTTTGTACCCTACTGGAGAAATAGATGTACGTACACATGATTAAATCCATATGCGTACCATTATGTATCAGAGAAAAATCAGGATAATATCTACAGATCTTATGATAAAATGATGATGATGATGATTCCTTAGGATAATATTTAGGTTCGTACATAAGCTATAAAAAATCCGTCACATGCAGGGTATAAACGGACCCTTCACGAAGCCCTCAACCAAGCATTCTGTACAACAAACTATGTAACTTTACCCAAAAAATATTACTGAGAAACGACTTTTTTTTGGAATGAAAAATGACGTTTTACGGTAGGACTGAATGTAACGCACTCAAAACATTGTGCTGGTGGATGGATTGACTAGTACGGGAGTCGAGTAAAAATATCACATTAAAAACATGTTTTTAAAAAAAACTTGTGAAAATGTTTTAACTTTGACTCCCAATATCTCCGTAACTAGAAGGTTCCCAGGTATGGTCTAGAACAAAAAAAAAATATCGCAATGACGGTGAGAACAAGTGCCTTTCGGCTTCGTTAAGGATCTTTTTACACCCTTTATTATAGGTAACGTTATGCCTAATACAAAATTAAATCTCTTTTGTAGTGTGTACTGAACGTATGCCACAGGCGAAACAGCAATCTTATTAGTAGTTAATTTAAGAAAACTACACCTTGTATGAATGTACACAACCCCTTTGGGACGAAAGTGTTCAGAATCTCTCCAACTTTGTACTGTATTGTACAGAAGTGACCTACAAAATAGGTAACTTAAAACAGTATCGTCATCTAAAATCTGTTGTTACTAGTTGAGATTAATGTTAAGTGTCGTTAGCTGGTTATTGTGCATTATGTGATAAGTTGTGTCATTAATTTGATGCATTACTCGAACTGTTTAGATAGTTTTGCAGGTTATTACAATCGAATTGGTATTATCTATCATTATGGCGCTATTATTAGAGATGGACCGAAATTTGTTTCGCATTCGGTAACACCGAAATTCGGGTGTTTTTACCAAATTTAGCCGTAGTTCGGTTCATGGATCGAATATTTGGTTTACGTTTATAAGTACATCGTACAAGACGAGATTGTTGCGGAGGAGCTCGGACCGAAACCTTCAGGCGACGGAATACATTATGAATGGAGAGTTAAATGCTATTTCCCACGAGGAACTTGTGAAAGTTATTTAGTTCCTCGCAGTCTCCATTGCACAAGGAAGACTGGTAATGGTTGTGTACTGAACTGGACCGCAGTACGCAATAATTAAAGGCAATTTGGTAAAAATATTCGAGAACATAACATAATATCACGCCTGTAATCCCCGAAAGGTTATGCAGAGTTATACCTAATATTACACCCACATTTCGCCAGTTATGTTTAAGTTCCATGTTATACAGGGCGAGCCTATTTCCATCAACCGGGCGCAAATCCTCCGTGACGAGACTCCGTGGCTGCTACTGAAAGATTCCTGAAAAACCCAATAACACTTTACCCGACTTGGGAATCGAACCCAGGACCTCATGCTCAGCAGTCGCGCTTGCGACCACTAGACCAACGAGGCAGTCAATATTCGAGTACATTTAATTGATACAGCGACAAAACAGAACCATATTTTATTATTTTTCATGGAATAAAAAAGTATTAAGTTAACTTAGTAAACAAAACAGACAAAAAAAAAATAAATAAAGGAAAAGAAAAAATAAGAAAAACACATTGAAATTCATTTTTATAATCTTTTATTCACCTCAAAAATCTGAATCAATCAGAATCTGAAGGCAAACAGAGATGTTTTCTCTTCTGCAACATTATTTATCTAACGTTCCAATCGCTTACCTTCACTAGAAAATAACTCGAAATATTAAAACAATATTTGTTTGTTTTTCTTCACGCAAACAACTTGTAATTCATTCTAAGTGAAAGCAGAAACAAGATATTATTTTTATATTCTAATCTGTACTTCACAGGATAATGTTTCAAGTATTTTTATATTCGTTGTTTATTTGATACCATTTTAGGGTTTCAAGTGAAATTAAATACTTATCACAAATATAGCTCTCAAACAGGACGTTTCTAAAAGATATTTTATTCTTCATTTTTACCAATATCAATAATGTTCAAACACTGTTTTATGCTTTCACGGTTTAAAACGGTTTTAAACTTAAACTGTCCCTTATGGTATATCATATCAATCAACCCGTGATCATGGCGCTTGCAACAGCGTCGAAATATCGGGCGCTCAAAATAATGAACAATCACGAAAGATAGTGACGGTATAAGTTTATCAATAACGTTATATTGTACTCAGGTCAAGTTGTAAAAATCTCTCCTATTAGCACATCATGACGTTGACACAGCTCCTCATACTTCACCTGACACTGTTTGTAACACGCGACGGTCAACGGCTCGAGCACCTTGCTGCCCTTGCACCGCGCGTATCCAAAACCGTTAAGTGTCAATTTGAAAAAAACAGGTACAAAAATTGTGTTCATTTAATCAACAAACAGAATTTTTAGTATTTTTGGGTTAAAACTAAACTATAAAAAATATTAAGAGATCAAGTTATGAATCAGCATTGATATTATAATTATCAAAGGAAATAATTTTCTTGATTATCTGGCTTTTTGTATTTCCGCTGACCCGAAAATATTAACCTATTTGTTTCGTAATAAAACGGTAAGGTGGGTTTACATTGCAAGGTAAATACCATTTGTGAAGTGTGTTTTCTTAAGTAGAAGTACAAACAATAGGTAAGTGGGGGATGTGAAACCAAAAGTTTCCAGTAAAAGCGATTAATTGCTCACAGCAGTTGAAGTGGGCCATGCCACGTTCATTCTGTTCTAAACTTTGTGGCAGTTTCTTAAAGTTTTAACGCAATATTGAGGCTTTATTTTCCAATCGTATCATCTCTTCGCGTTGCTCGATGCTGTTAAATTGTAAAATAAAAGGCCAATTAATGAAACTCCAGCGAATTACAGAATAGCCGAAATTACCGCGAAGCCGTTAAAAAAACGACGTGCTTTAGAGCGGCAACGATAAAGACCATTTTTGAAGTACAGATTTCAAATCCTTTTGACCTGAGATCCGACGTTGGAACAATAAAGCTTCTGAAAAAATATTTTTATATTCATTTAACCTTCCTATACTCGCGCATTGGTATGTGAGACCGATAAAACTTAGTCGTCTTTCGTGATTTTTTTCTGCTATAATCAATGATGGCAATTTGTATCAGTTTTACGATATGAATAGAGATAACATCCACGTATAAGTTATTTGAAAAAAAAATACTGACATTGGTTTTCAAACCTTCGACCATTTTCAAACTCAGACCGTAAGCAAAGAAACTTTTAATTTTTAGATTTAGCTAATACTATGTCTAGACAGAGTCTTTGATCAAATCAGAAGGTGATAATAAATCCTGTCATCCGAAGGTTTTATTTGCGTTCGTCAAAGTTTCTTGAAAAGTTCGTATCTCTAAGTAAGATTATGTCTACATGACCACGAATCAAACAAATCGTAAAATCAATTCAAGTGAGTCCACAAAAAGTCTTGGGACAAATGAGCAATGTTATATCAGTGACATTACAGAAGTTCGGCTAACTTTCATAATATGTACTTCTGGGAAATCTGTAAGGATAACGTTAGTTCAGTAAAGTATGCGTTGTGATATAATATAATTTCGTATTCATTAAACTTAGAATGCATTACGTAGTTCTACTGAACCTTAATCTCTCCAATCATAAGTAGGCAATTTTACGCATTATTCGCAGACATTTGAATATGTCGCATTCAAAAAAAAACCTAATTGTTAGGCATGAATGGGAGATTAACCGTTTGAACGCCAGAGCATAAACGCACGCGCGTGCCCTCAACGTCAAGCCACAATTTCACCTACTATTTTGTCACATATTTGTGTCGTTTGGCATACAGAGCACGCACTTGCTTGTCACGTATATGTGACAGTGGAGGTAAAAAGGTTAATATTATATGGCTGGCTCGTAGAAATAAGATGAAATTAACATTGTCGTGTTCATGTCGTACAATTTAACGTGGATTGACTAAATAATTATTTTTTATGACAAATCGTTTAAGTAATAGATTGAACTACTAGGTTTCGTTTTATGAATTGTTAATGAATAAAATACCTTTTAAAAAGTAGCGTAGAACCAATTCAAAGTGCCGTTCCGTGTATCTAACGAGACGACGTTACACCCCGAGGCAGAGGAAGGTTCGGTAAAGTAGAGAAGTTTAATTCACTGCGTCCATTTGTTCATTAAAGTTGCATAGTTTTTTACAGAACTCCTGCGATTGTACGTTTGTATCGCAAGATGAGATGGCAAAAGAAAGGAACTTGACTCCCTCTTCACTTGTATAAATTAATATGAACGAAGTTAAGAAAAACATTTCGACGAAAAAATTAAGCCCTCTCGCAAAAGTATTATTAATAAAACAAAAATAATAATTAATTAATTAATTAATTATTAATTTTCTGATACTTTTATTTCAACATTATTATTTAATAGGAAAGTTATGCGTTCCCCCAGTTAAATTATAAAGTGAGAAGAGGATTGCGTAGGCAACAAACAAATTGTATTGGCTCAAGTTTAAAATTGATTTAATTTTAAATTATATATCATCATTCTCTTGCCCTTATCCCAATTCATTTGGGGTCGGCGCAGCATGTCTTCTTCTTCCATACTTCTCTATTACTCGTCATCTCGCCAGACACCTCCTTTCTTGCCATATCATTCTTTACACAGTCCGTACATCGTTTCTTTGGTCTTCCTCTACTCATATACCCATTCACATTCATACTCAAAACTTTCCTCACAACATTTCCCTCATTCCTCCGCATCACATGCCCATACCACGACAACCGATTACCACACAACTTTTCAGTCACCGGCGCCACTTTCAAACTTCCTCTTATTGTGCTAATTTGAAAAATTTCTTACGATTTTTAAACTGTTTAAAACTAATAAAATAAATATGCTCCAATTAACACCACTCCAAATAAACCGATTTCAATACGGGTAGGTACTTTGAAAACGTGCACATTCAATGTACAGCGAATGTTAAAGGTCACCGCAGGTTTCCAATTTCCATCCATTTCCCTCAACATCGGCGCCCCGGAGTACTCTGTGCCGGATGTTCGAACTCAACTAACCGCTTTCATTTGCAGTCTCTCTACTTACGGTTACCGTTGACGTTTCATTTCGTTCTTGAACTTTTTGCATCTATTTTTGACTTGATTGGTTTGTAAAAGTGCCAGTAGTAGGTGATTTGGTTTTATTTTGATCAACTAATTTACTTAAATCGGGGTTTTGAGGATTCGGGTTGTTACTTTAGTTAAGCTATTACAACACCTACACCTATCTATAAACAAGTCAAAGTTTGAGGTGAGTAAAGGTCATCTTTTAAAATACGATTTTTATTATGTAGATTAGTAATTACTTGAAGTTCAACTGTCAAAATTTAGAATTCTTAGTTGTGCTTTCTTTGACGGTTCTTACTTTGTAGTCTATTGAATAGAAATGTTTGCATAAGTAATTAGTTAAACTTGAGTCATTACCTACTTTAACTTGACTATAGATACAAGTGTGAATGTATAAGCATCCGTTAGCCACTCGTCTCTCGTTTCAGAAGAAACTCAGTAATAGAAACGGGCAAAAAAGTGGATCCTGCCAACGACAGGCACAAATCGTCATTTATTTCTAGCGAGGGAATCTTAATAGAACTTCCAAAGATCTTTTTATGATCCATTACGGTTCTTGACGTATCTACTCCATAAGGGCCGGCGCTCACTGCCGGCACGGCACTTCATGTCATGGCAAAGGATTTTATTACTAATCAAGTAATTTTGAATCTTATTTCAATGATTTAGAATTTATGTTACTTTATTTCGATACCACGATGCCGCGAAATGACGCGACGTGCCGCGGGATGCTGCGGCATGACTTGTCATTCCGTTTCATTCCACGGGTTGCCACGGCGCTGCATTGCATCCCGCGAGATGTATGGGTCACTTTGTGTCGAGGAATTATGATTGCTAAGCTAATTGAAATAAGGTTCAAACTTCGAACTTCCAACTTTGAATTCGCGCAGAGCAAAACTGATTGATGCCAGACTGGCTGGGCTTTCAGCAGGATGCCACAGGATGCCACGGAACGCCGCGGGATGCCGCAGCACAACCTGCCATGCCTTGCCCAGCCACACCGTCAGTGAGCGCCGGCCCTTACAGGCAAGAGACACTCTCGACTGCTCGACTGTCGACACTAATTATTTGACTCGGATTTGAGTATTTTGACGTTTCTACAATAAAAAATAACTAAGTCATTGTAATGGTTTAAGGCTGGGGATTTCCTCTTCTTGTTAGTGATATTATTTACTTATGGTTACATAAGTCTGGAAACTTCTAATCGTATAACTATTAAAGACCGACCGCTTTAATGAGTCCTCGCGAAGATATCAATTTAAATGGATTATTTTGAAGGTTGATCACGTATTGGTTCAATTAATATCGCAATACCTACGTGTATTATGGTTATTTTAAAGTAAACAACTTGTGGGATATTGTGAGCACTTTGTGAACGCTTAATGTACCTTTGATGGGCAACGCGAAGAACTCATTAAAGCGGTCGGTCTATAGTGCCTTCCTTCACTATCGATATCGCAGACTCCAGATATATTTTATGATATCCTTCAAAGATTTGCCTCAGAGCTTATGATATAGTTGGTTATAATCGACCCTATTCAAACCACTCACGTAACGGAAACTTTCAAAAGTCGTGAACTAAAAGTTTTTGACTTTTGTTCAGTCTTTTGAAGAGGTATCCTTTGTGTTTGGTTGAATGATATTTGGACGATAAGTCGTCATTGGACCTTTAAATAATTTTGTGAAGTGTGTATGACTACATGGTTGCTACGGCGTAGTCGTCACCGCTACGACTGCTACGCCGTAGAAGCTTTGGTGACCACAGCGAGAGTTAAATAGAGTAGTCTCTACTGCCAAAAACGCCTTTATCTATATATCTTATCAACTATCAGAATTAAAACATAGTATTAAATTAATTTTAGATACTTAAGGTGTGTTTTAAAAATGTATCAATAATCGATAGAGGAATTTCGAGACCCAATTTACGAGTACGTGTTACTGGGCTGGAAGCTAGAATAGGCAGTACGTGTATAGCTTTTGTATATTTATGATTTATTTGATATTTCGTGTTCATTTGGTAACGTTTTTATGAGCTTTGTAGGAGGGTATCAAATACGAAACTCAATTTAATATGTATTGAAAGAACTTTTATTGACTTGGCAAGAGCTTGGCACAGAATGGTTGGATCAATAATACAAAACCAGTACCAATACACTCGTTATTCTGTTGAAATGTTATTATGTTTTTTTTTTCTATATATTTCTTTTTTTTATTTCTTTTTTATTGTGGTTTCAGAAGAAACCACAATAAAAAAGAAATGAAAAAAAAAATCAAAAAATCGGAGGAAATTATGGATGTTCAGAAGAACATCCATAAATTTTCCTCCGTGAGTCTAATAGACTCATCCCACTTACTCGATGGGGACATAACCAATACACTTGAGAGCAATAAAATCGCACACCATGACATTTTTCAGTTAAGGTAATTTTTTTATACGCTGATTGAAACTTTTACATGCTTTCTCGAATGTTCTTACTATTGTTTTCTTAATACTAGTTATATTACGCTATTATAACACATGTCACGAAAACTTATTAGCACTTGGTTACAAAGTATGAAAAGTAAATAAATTCTGTACGTCGCATAAAAAAATATATTGGTTTTGGAAAATAAAAAAAACTGTCATACTAAATAGACGCTGCTTTTACAAAAAAAATAAAAAAATAACAGGACCCGCTGAATAATTCAACAGACTTTTTGATTTCTACAATGGATTTTGTCGAAATTGGTATTTATTTTAGACAATACACAATCATAATTTGATTAAAAAAAGGCTTTTGTGGACTCACGTGGTCTATCCGAATGCTTTGAGTAATTAAATGCGACACACATACTCACTAACTTACACACACACACACACTCACTCTTACTCATGAAGATGAAACCTTCTTTTATTCCGACGAAGGAATGATTGAGTTGTCGACGCTGTGATTTAGATGAACAGTGAAATTAAAATGGACTGCACAGTCCTTCGAATTTATTTGCTATCTAAAAATGAGAGTCAGGCAATTCCGTATTTGACGTTCATTAACGGAGTGACAGGTTTTATTTCGGTTGAAATAAATTACGGTACCGAACTTTTTATATGTATTTCCATATTTTTTTTATTGGATTTTGAAAGGCACTGTTGACACTGTTAACGATACTTAACTTTATCATTAAAACTAGAAACGGGATATTTACCATGTTTACGGATACACTGAAGTTATTGTGGGTGGGTGTTCCCGCAGTTAATCCGTTCAGTTTATCCGTGATCATGGTGCTTGCAGTAGCGCCGAAATATCGGGAACTCAAAACAATCAGTAAACATGGTAAATATCCCGTTTCTAGTGTTAATGATAAGGTTAGTGACAATGATAGTTTAATAACTGATACTACGACTGCCTCGTTGGTCTAGTGGTCGCAAGCGCGACTGCTGAGCATGAGTTCCTGCGTTCGATTCCTAGATCGGGCAAATTGTTATTGGGTTTTTCCATCAGGAATTTCTCAGTGTTGATGACACTAGGCTCGCTACCTATTACATAGGACTTAAACATAACTGGCGAAATAAGGGTGTACAATTAGGTGCACTTTTGTCTAACACATTTCTGAGTACAGGCATGATGTTATATTGTCTTATGACACTCAACTTTTATAAATTTATTGTGATTCGAGCAAAGTAGTGTTGCAAGTCTCCTGAGAAAAGTCTTTAAAAAACCATCAAACTAAATTCGGAACCCGAGCACACATTCTCTACACCAAAAGCCCATTAATATTTTACACATTCACAATTATACCTATGTTGTAACCGTAAATGCACACGGAAAAATAAATCCTGATACGTGACTAAACTCTTTAAAAAAGCCATAAAATATATTGGTCTCACAAATGTTGCCGCAATACGAGGCGGCAGGGCTACCACAAATATTAATGTGTCAGTCTATCAGGAGGCATTGTCCTCGGTAAATAGTTTTTGATCAGATATCGAACAGGCAGCCCTCGTGTGTGTGTGCTCACGGTCGACTGATCTAACATCTTTAGTGATATGGATTGCGCTCGCTTTGTATCGTTAGTGATCCGTGAAAATCGTGTAAATGAAATTTCCACCAATACACACCATGTTTCGGCTCGAATCATTAAGTGAACCACTAATTAATTGAGAGTGACTGGGCTCTCACTAACGCCTAATTGAATTCGTTAATACTACATTTTATATAACGCCTTTTTCCCATGGGGGTAGGCAGAAACCACAGAAAGAAAGAAAGAAAGAAAACATATTTATTTAGAAAGTGCCACACGTGCACACAAGAAAAAAAAAACTTAAATTTACACAATAAAAAGGTTAAAACTGAACAGAAAAAAAGATATAATATTGTGTGTCTCGCTGCGCCAAATAGGCCCAGTTCAGCAAACTACCGAGCAGCAAGTGCACTACGCTGGTTTTCAACTGGACCTGAGATGGTGATATGACGGACATAAAGCAGTCATAACGCCACCTGCTACGATCCTTACGTTTGTAAAAAACAGGTATGTAACAAAAGGAGTATTCCTTTTGCCTTGTCCACGCTTATATATCTGCTCATACGCGCACGCCGGTTGCGAATACTACGCACCTGACCTTTCTGAAGAACCTCACCAATAAGGTCAGTGTAAGTCCTTCTAGGGCGTCTCCTCCCGTTGCCACTCACATCTGCCTTGTAAATAACTTTTTTAAGTCGCTAGTTGTTTTTTCGTTTTATTTAACCTTCCTAGACCTGCGCGACCCTAAGGTACGGTAACACCTGACAAAACTAATATTTCTCTGTCACTTGCAGACCACTCAAGTTCCCGAGGACTATCAAACCGATTCTATTCTTCTTATTCAGTAACAGTTACTCATACATAATGTTCAGCAGTTGTAAATGGCTACGTGTGATAAACTGTCACGTACATGTATCAAGTGTGCTAGTTCCTACGTGCAGAAGATGCTTTACATGTTCATTAAAAAGAGATGAGAAGTTTTTAAGTTCTGGCAGCACTATGTATACACGGCGACACATCAAGTTATACATATCCAGTATAACCTGACCTCGCTTTGTGTGAGCTTCCCGTACAATGAGAGATCAGCTTAATTTGGTTTTTCATTGCTTGATTGGTCGTCGTGCGTACCAGCAAACGGTATGAACATTATATTTTATTTTATAAATATTAAATAAGTTGTACGTCATAGAATCAACAATATTGTAAAAGTGACTTTTACTGAACTTTTTACATTATAAGTTATTTCACGAGCTCCAAGGTGAGCACTTTTAGATCATAAACTTCCTTTTTAAATCCAGTTAATCATTTTAAAGGTACAAGAAAGCGATTACTTTTAAAATGGGGATTCAATGAAATAAAATGATTGAATTTGAACAAAATCAGTTTATTAAATTGAAGAAACGGTTTTTAGAAGTACGTTTTTAACCGACATCTAAAAAGGAGGTGGTTATGTATTGGGCCACCATTTTTTGACTTGTTATCTAATTTTAATTTAGATTTAAAATCTTTGAAAGATCTGCAGGTTTGTAACGGGCATACATACATCCATACCAGGACTCTAGGACCGCCGTGTAAGCTTCTTATCGCAAGTTCGATCAAAATTGGCACAAACAGTGAATTCTGTGGTTGGGGATCGAACTTGTGATTAGACTTCGATGATCACGGCGGTCACGGTCCTAGAACCTTTAGACTATTTACTCCGTTGACAGTCTGTCAAAAATAGCCGGTCGCTTGCATGTCATGACTGAATCGTCAAACAGTTGAAGAATATGGACATAATGCATAAAGCTCCTCCCCCTGAGCAATTAGCGTCATAATATAAAGCTTAAGGTGGAAGCGCCAGGGTAGCCCGTGAAATTCAAATTTTCTAACGTTTTTTGCAATTTGAAGGTCAGTGTCAGGCTGTATGTTGATGAAAATATTAATCGCGCCATTAACACGTATTACAGAATTATAATCATTATAATCATCAATACCACTCTCATATCTCATTATTAATTTTAATTCCATTGAATGACTATTTCGTGAAAAAGTCACTCAATGGGGTTACATGAACTTAGAAGGTTGTATTGATGATTTTTTTTGCATTGACCTAAAAACGTAGCAGACAGAGACCGTTTCACATTTTTAATATTAAAGTATGAATAGTATGGATGATAGACACTAGAAATAAGACACTCTCTCAGGCTTTTTATTTTTTTTCGGATGGTAAATCAACAAGAGACCCCTCCAGCTCTGGGCGGAGCGGAAGGGAGTGTCAGACTTGTACTGACTAAAACCTATCCATATTCCTTCTTTGCCCTTTGTATTCCAGGGCCACGGTATCTCTTTCTAACAGTCCCACAGCCCCGGCAGGCATCAGCCCTTGCGGACCTTTCCTATTTGCTGACATCTCCGGCACAGTTCACATTGCGTTTTTAACACTAGAAGTAGATAATGGTCACTTAGAAATAGTCAACGCTCCTCCATCACAAGCTTAAGCACAGTGTGCCACTATCCTCAGAAATAAAAGCTACAGATGCACATCAGTATGTTTATAGCCGCAATACAAAATGTAGCACAATATAAGACGTGGGCACATAAAACGTACATTCACTAGCTTGTGCTAGATAAGGCAATCTCTGCTTACCCATATAAACGAGATGACTCTCATCAAGGCGCTGGCATAGGTATTCTGTATTTATAGCCTTCTGTCGATTTCTTTTGTTGAAAAATACTTGTAATATCTCTCTGCAAACCACGTGATAAATTGAGCATATTTGCGCTGAATTTGTTGGGCGCGTGCTACCATCTGATACAGTAATGTCGTGTTTTATTGTTGTTAATAAGACATTACTTTAAGAAATAATTTGTACTGATATGTTTAACACTGCTGGAAATATTGTGCGTGGGAGTCGTCGTTTATGTAACTGATTGCTGACTGATATAACGTCTGTATCCAAGTAAGGTTTAAACTTTACACCTTACCATATATCTCATCTTAAATATAGTAAGGATGACTAAGTAGAACGTTGAGAACAAAAACTATAATAATTATACTATGTTTCTTGAGCAGTACAAACCATTATTGTGAAGGATTTCAGGAAAAAAATCCCATCCCATCCAGGTTTTGTTGATTTACGAGTTCCAATAAATCTACGCCACTGTTAGTAACTTTAGAAAACGTTCAGCTCACTACAAAAAAATAGATTCGTAAATAATGAAGCGGAACAAGTGTAACAGTGATCGTGATATATCTACAAGCGCTTGTGCTCGTACTTTGGTATGGTGTAGTTCAAGGTTCAACAAATACAGCAATCAGTTTTAGCAAAAAGATTCGCTTTCTGTAACTTGTAACGTAAAGATGTATTTTCTACGTAAGCATTCATCATGATCATCATTTCAGCCGAAAGACGTCCACTGCTGGACATAGGCCTCCCCCAAGTGTCGCCACATTGAATTATCCCGTGCGACTCGCATCCAGCGGATCCGGTTTCGTAACCGTTGCTTCCTATAAAATTCTATAAAACAGCCACAACTACTTCATGATTTTCTTACAACGTTGCAAAGGCTAGTTTATGAGCTTTCCTTAGAGAGGAAAAGCGAGTACCCCTTACAAAGATTTTCTGTTATCTTCACTCTTCATTTGTTCAAATATTTTCTCCAACAAGGTTTTCATTTCATCAAAGTTTATAAATTAATAATAATCTTTTAACATTCATTTCAATGGCTATCATAATTCTGCGAAGTACGCTTGTCTGCTTTAATATATCTCTTGATTTTGTTTACCAGCAACTTACGAGAAGCAGGAGACAACAGTAACTAATGGGAGTGCGCCCGCAATACTCGTTAATAACTAAATGAAACCTTTAGTTTAAAATATCTGAGTAAACCCTGGCCTGTCTTTTTTTTTTTTTTTTTGGATGGGAAATCATCAAATGACCCCCCCCACTCTGGGCGGAGCGGAAGGGAGTGTCAGACTTGTACTGACTAAAACCCATCCATGTTCCTTCTTTGCCCTTTGTGTTCCAGGGCCACGGTGTCTCTTTCGAACAATCCCGCAGCTCTGGCAGGCATCGGCCCATGCGGACCCCTACTCGTTGCTGACATCTCTTTGAGGCGCGCGTGGAACACGAACGCGCCGTCGACACGGCCTGTCGTCATAAGACGGCCGGACGGCGAGCTAGCCCATAACTCGCCGTCCACAGGCCAACCCTGGCCTGTCTTGAGGATAACCCTGCGACCGACATACGAGCTATTATATCTGTTTTAATATAAGGGTCAGCTAGGAATTCGCTTTATGGTGGTCAAACTTTGACAAATTGTAAATTCCACAATGTTGCAGAACGCCAAGCATTTTATCTCCAACTTTACGATCGTATTTTTCTTTACCTAAGTATAGTTTTGCTTTAGAGTTAGATTTCGAGTAAACTTTTTTTTGCAGGAATGAAATACTGCATATTAATTCTCTCAAAGAAACCTACTGTAGGTTAGTTTAAACTTTAAAGCCAACAAACTTTAGATTTTGCTGTGTTTTTTAGTTCAAAGTCACAATCGCTATTTATTTATCATCTAGGTCCGTTACCATATTTTAAGTGATCTAAGAGCCTATTTTAATTATTTTTGTACTCTATTACAATGTTGTCCTATATAACTCAAAGGTTGTCAGGTACAGATTGCCTTGTAGTAGGTCCATGAAGTTTAAATATTTGTCGGATCCGGTCGTTAGTACGGACATAAAATGAATCGGAAAGAGCGCCTGTGTGCAGTGGTGACATCACGTGACCTACTTACCAGTCACAACACAGCGTCCTGTGTCCTGACAAAACCCTGATGTCCAGCTCGAGGCGAGGGCGACAGTCAATGTCTGATCGCGGCGGAGTTGACACGTCTTGGAACTGTTCCCGATTCATTGCGCCCCGTGTTATTGTGTTAAATTGTAATCGCAAGTAATTTGTTAGTTTGCTAGAAATAGTGTATCGCACCCAGTGTGCCCACATGATGTACGAGCCTAACGGAATAAATCCTGACATATCCGACATATACATAATAATACATATTCATGTGACTACAAAAAAAAAATGTTTTACTAAGATCAGTAAAAAAGAAATGTATCGAATAAAACAAGTACTTGTTGTAATGGCCTCGTTTGGATGATATACGATAAACTTGTGGGCGTTTCCAGCACATTACTGCGTTTCTGCTAGACTGGTTATAAAAGCACATTCATTTTTAGGTGATTCTGTCGTATTATCTACTGTTATGTGGTTCAGAATGTACGAGTGAGCAGAAATGGGGTACTTTGTTCTGTAATGGCTTCATTATTTTATCACATTTGTGTGCTACTTTACGTATAATTTAATATCGGCAAGCGGCAAGATTACTAGCTGTAACACTGTCTCAGTGCTATGTGAAAACATGTATAATTTGCGTACAGCAATCCCACACAAGCATTATCACACGTAGATGAAGGATAACCCTTCAGCGCGCCACGCTCGCGTAAGACGTCGTCGTCTTCGAGTGTTGCCAGTAATCACCTAACTGTACTGCTCTTTGTCATCGTGTTGAGTCAACAAAGAAACACTTTAATACTTTTCTACAGCAACTTTGAGAATTTATTTGAATAAGTTAAAAATAAGCTCAAAAGGCTACCCAACTCAAACGGGACTGGGCAAGTTTGCCGCATGCGTGCCTGCCTACCTATATCAGCAAAGTGAAAATTCGTAGCTTACGCTTATCACATTGACCTGTTGAGCTTACGTCGCTACTCTTGACTACTACGATATTGATCAACTCTTCACTTGATTACCGCAACTTGTGTATAATAAGTAGTTAGTGTGTTGTGTGGGAGGAGCTCGTGGCTAAATAATAACAGACACTCGGGTCGATCTTTAGGTTAAGCCGTGCTTCCCTAGGTTGGTCTGTGGATGGGTGACCACCCATTACATACCAAATTTCCTCCGTGCCTCGGAAAGCACGTTAAGCCGTTAGTCCCGGGTGTCATTTGTAGATCTTTGACAGTCGTTAGGTAGTCAGTGGCATAAAAAGTCTGACAATCAGTCTTACCAAGGGTCTCGTATTACCCAGTAACATTAACTGGGTTGTGGAGGTCAGATAGGCAGTCTCTCCGTGTAAAATACTAGTATTCAGCTGCATACTGTTAGAGTGGAAGCCGACTCCTACATAGTTGGGAAAAGGCTAGGAAGATGATGAGTGTGTTGTGTGGGTGGTACCATAATACATGTGACTGTTCCTAAATTACCCTGGGCTGATAAAATTTTTGTTTTTCTAAATCATATAAATATTAGTATTAAGGTCGGTTTCCTCCATAAATCATCATAGACAAGCTTATATAACACAAACACAAAAAGCAATCTAAGTTTGATATTATTTCAGTTCTGGCAATTTTTCATGTCGTGGTATCCATAAACCTATAGTGACGTATTTCAGCTCAGCGCTTGCCAACTAGAACGTGACCGCTAACTAGCTGTACGAGCTATACATTACTAAACACAAACATCGCTCAGAGCTCAAATTATTTTTTTTTTTAGTATTGTTCGTCGTGCCGTTGAGCTCCTTGAATTTTAAGTCGAGCTACGCGATAACTGACAAATGCTTGCACTGACTGGACAGGTCCACTCAAATCTATGTGGTTCTTTCTTAACAGACCATTTCAAACACTAATTTGCATAGTCCTCATATGAGTTGACCAAGATTATGTCTGGACCTGAAAAAAGACAGTGACCTCTAAGTTTGTTTCGGCGGCTTCTTCTCAGAGTAGTCAGGTACGAAGTACCGCTAGTTTAAAAAAAAAATGACGTGTTAGTGTTTGTAAAAACCTATTTGCAAAATAAACATAATTTATCATTTGTCAATTTCGAGAATGGTTCCGTAGTGAGTGCTCGTCACGGGAGATTTCCTGTCAAAGTACCAGAGGCTTGATAAACGTTCCTTCACTTTAAGATGTAACTCTTACTCTATAAGCCGTGAGGAAGACCGCAATTTGTTCAAGCGACGTGATTTCTGAATTTCTAAGAGATTTTCTTGGCTTTGGAAAGTTAACAGAGATGTTTATTTACTTCAGAAATGCTTAGATGAAGCTTCAAAGAATGTTTTACGAATTTACAGTCACCAAATTTATGTTCTTGTAGAATTTTCTATTATAGTAAATTATTATATTCATTCGGAAATTGTTTTCGCCGTTTATTCGTACAATGTGACCGCATTTCGTTACAGTTGTTCACAATTTACTATCGTAGTTGAATTTTATAGGTTTTCGATAATGCTGTATCAACAACACCCGGTGTTTATCTTTTGGAACTGTACTACTGCAATCAACTGTAAGCGTAAAATAAGTACGAGTATTTATAGTTAGAAACCAAATAATTTAACTAGCAGTTTTAGATAAGTACTACATAGATAGGTACTTGTTCGTCGTTAAAAATTATCTATCTAAACACCAATTTCGTTTTATCAGTGAGTTAATGTTTATTCGATAAACGAGCTCTAATATTCTTGGTGATTATGATTACAATACATTTAAATAAAACGAAAACATTTTACGAATGATTGTTTATGCATCTATATAATTATGTATCTGCTGTTATAAAATATTTCAATTATGATTGTGTAGTTTTATTCTCCTTTATTTATTTTTATACATATTAAATACATTTTTAAATATTCTAATATAAAACAATATAAAAAAACATTTAAAAATATAAAAAATAGTGCTCCGCCGGTATCGGGAGCAGGGTCCAAGCTACCGGTGGTTAGGGCTCCAGAGACAGGAACCTCCTCACAATGCGAGTCGTATCGAGGAGTACTGCCTTCTGAATCAGGCCCTTGATCCAACCTTGAGCCTCGAAAGATGGTCGTCGAGGCTCTTGGCTATAAGGCCATTGGCCGTCACGACGATCGGCACAATGATAGCCGAGTTCACATTCCACATGTCGACAACCTCGTGTGCTAAGTCGAGATATTTAATTTGTTTCTCTTTCTCGGCTTTCACGAGGTTCTCGTCATGCGGAATGGTAACATCGACTATCATTACACGGCGCGCTAATCGGTCTATCACTACTATGTCAGGTTTATTGGCAACAATAGTCCTGTCAGTAATGATAGACCGATCCCAGTACAACGTGACATGGTCTTTCTCGAGAACTGGGTCGGGCACATACTTGTAGTACGGTACCTCAGATTCCACAAGTTTATATTTCAAGGCAAGTTGTTGGTGAATAATCCTGGCTACTTGGTTGTGCCTGTGCAAGTACTCGCCGTTAGCCAGACGAGAACAACCAGAAATAATATGTCTGATGGACTCACCCGGACGGTGACATGCCCGACACACGTCAACCGTCCCGTCCTTCATAATATATTTCCGGTAGTTGTTCGTCAACATAACTTCGTCCATAATCACACAGACAAAACCTTCAGTTTCCCTAAAGAGGTCGCCGAAACGTAACCAGAACACGGACGCTAGAAAATCTACATCGGGCCCATGAAGAGCCCGGTAGAAGCGTCCATGAAGCTCCTTGCCTTGCCATACTTCCTTGCGGTCATCGGTAGTAAGTACTACAGGTTTGCGCCAGTTCTCTTTAGCCATGGACAGCGGGGTGAGTCCCTTGTCCACTGCGACCACATCTCGGTGCATACCCACCTCGGTTTTAAAAAAATATTCTCTGAGACTGCATATCTCGCGGTTGTGAAGGGTCTTCGCGTTTAAAAAACCTCGACTCCCGCACTTCCGCGGGATGTACAGCTTCATTACCGATGATCGTGGGTGATGCATCCGGTTTGCGGTTAACAGTGTACGAACTCTTCTATCCAGGGCATCGAGTTCGGTCTGAGTCCATTTGAGTACGCCGAAAGAGTACATTAAAACCGGCATGACCCAACCGTTGAAGGCGCGCACCTTGTTCCCGCCTGAAAGAAGGCTATTTATAGTGTAGTTTTTATTATTACCTAATTCTGACTCAATAAAAAATTAGATTTTAAGATTTTTCATCCAAATAGGTAGATTCGACGACGTTTATCTCCACAACATTACTTTAAAAACACGACACGATTACAGATAATGAGTGCCATACTAGCTTTCATTTGTTGAAGTCTTTTAAAAACCCCTTTAATCTCCTCCTCAAAGATTGCGTCTGAAAAACAGTTTTATCTTTGTTCGGATGTTTGTCTTTCACATAAATTCACTTTTTTGTTTAAAAGTATTATGTTTCCTCTTGGCCCCAATTAGTAGTAGGTGTTATTAGGGTATTATTAGGGTTCGGGACAAAAGTTTTTGTAATTGGGAGTTAAAGATACTTTTATTTTACGATACTTTTAGTTTTAGTTCCGCAACGTTTATACAAGTTGGGATTCCGCACGAATATCTGTTACTGAGTAAAACGGAACACTATTCTTATTGCCATAAACCTTTTGTGCATACGTCAGCACATAAAGCTACTACAATCTGTCAAATTTCTTTAATAGATTTTCAACTTTATCGCTAATTATTTTATTTATACCTAATGGTACAAGGTTGATTGGGAAAATTTAACAGTTTCGGGTAGCTTGATGTGCTGGCCTCTGTACAGCGTAAGTACACGTACACAATGTCATATTATAGGTGCAAAGGTGAACTTTGAGAGTTTGATTATATTTATCTAGTAGGTAATGTTTTAGATGAAAATTAAAATATTCAGTTTCAGTTAGTTTCGCACGTTTCATGACTTAAAATTGACTTAACTATTCGTTCAAAATAACTGTAATAAAACTAACTTCGTTGTCATTATGTATAATGACTACCTTGGTAAAGGATTAATGTTTATCGCTAGTTTATTTTATGAATATCTACAGTAATATCCGATAATATCTATATCTACACAAATAAATAAAATTGAAGTCTCTGTTTGGAATTTCAAAATAACAGCTTTTTTCTGAAAGTATACATAAAACAAAAAAACATTTTTTAAATTTTTTGTCTGTCTGTTTGTTCCGGTTAATCTCCGAAACGGCTAGTCCGATTTTGACAGGACTTTTACTGGTAGTTGATTTTATAAGGAGTATCTTAGGCTTTATTGTAAGAAGGATAAGGGTTCGTGCAAAAAATTAAAACCCTTGAAAGTGGTAACAAAATCCGATTCAAAAAGGGAAGTAATATTGTTTTATCATAATTTCACGCGAACGAAGGCCGTAGGCAACAGCTAGTAATAAATAAAACTCGATAAGTTCGTAGTTATGTATAGAGAACTAGAACCTTCCAACATTTCAGTAAAGTTTCGAAGACGCCTGCCGCGTTTCTGTTTAATTTCTGAAGAAGTATTTTAAATATAATTAAATGGACTCGGAGGCAATCCTTGGGATTTAATTAGACTAAGTGGAATAAAGTTTTAGTCTTATTTCCTTTGAGTTATCCCCGATACTTTTGAAAGACAACCAGTTGGGTCGCCCCTACCGGCCTCTTTTCATTGTATTATAATTGAGCTTAAGTTTAAGACTGCAAATACTGCAATACTGATACGATGCATAAACTAATTTCACAAAATGAGGTCAGGGCACGATAATAGTCAAAAGTTTGCAAACATAATATTTCCATGCGAACATTTTTAGGGTTCCGTAGCCGAATGAAAAAAAAACGGAACCCTTATACATTCGTCATGTCTGTCTGTCTGTCCGTCCGTATGTCACAGCCACTTTATTCCGAAACTATTAGGACAACACAGTTGAAATATGGTAGGTAGATGTATTCTGTGAACCGCTTTACGATTTTTATACAAAAATAAAAAAATGGAACTGAAACAAAAAAAAATAAATAATTGAAACTTCAAAGAAAATTGGTTTGAATAAGATTTGATGTTTAGTTTTTGAGTTATGGGACTTTTTCATCAAACTGCACTAATAACTTTGTTTTTCCTTAACATACTATGAAAAACAAATTTAGTTTTGCTGTTGAATGTAATACAATACGAAATTATGAGTTAGCCTTCAAAATATTTTTATTATATTATTAGTACGACTCGCACTTGGCCAGTTTTTTATATTAAACTAGCTGACCTAGCAGACGTTGTCCTGACCTTTTTAGATGTCGACAACAACGCCACCTATCGGATCTAATTGTGAACCTAAACCATTCAGGGACCACACTAGGCGAACAATCGTATAATCCCGAAGATTTTCGGAACTACCCCGAGGGATACTAGAACGTAATCTTTACAAATATGCTTAAAGTCCAGTAGTTCTGACCCAATGTTGGTAATAAAGTTATGAGGGGGAAAGGGGTCCTTTTCGGAAACTTTCCTTCAGGAATTGAGTTTGATCAAGAGCTAGCCTGATTTAAACTTGATGAAAACAGACCGCCTCGGTCTAGTGGTCACAAGCGGCTGAGCATGAGGTTTTGGGTTCGATTCCCAGGTCGTGCAAAGTGTTATTGGGTTTTTCTATCAAAAAATTCTCAGTAGCAGCCACGGAGTCTGCGTTTGTTTTTCCCAGTGGCCCGGTTGATGGCAATAGGCTCGCCCTCTATTATATAAGACTTAAAACATAACTAGCGAAATGTGGGTGTACTATTCCGCAAACCTCTGCCTAACCCGTCGGGGATTGGAAGCGTGATGTTATGTTAGAATTTTGGTAACCTAACACTAGATGAAATCATTCTGTAGATAGTTTATATTATACCACTTCTTCTCTGCTGAACGTTTTATGTACTATTCATATCACTAACTTAAAACGCAAAATATAAGCACATTGTAATTAACAATTAGCTTAGTAATTGAGAAACTTCATGCAGAAATGTTCGTGCTCACGAGTAAATTTTCCGCAAAAAGGAAGTCGTTTCTGAATACTTACACATTCTGCATGGTAAAGCTTTCAATCATTGCGTTAATGAAGCGGTTTTATTCGTGACCACAAATTAATGAGTTGAGAATGTATTTTTAAAGTATCGAAATAACTATATAAATACAATTTGGTTTATTTAAATAAATGCTGCATAAAACAAATCAAAATAAAACATGGCTGTGTATAAATAGTATACTAGCGGTGAAAAATATTTAAACTAACTACTACGACTAGTGTACACTCACGGGCACTATTCATAACAAAATTAAAGGCTATTTCTTCGTTCAATAACGGTTTCTACTTAATGAGCTAAGATCTAGTTCGTAATATTATACTCGTAGCATTCAAAATACTCGTGAAAACGTAGAACACATATATATATACAATAGAAATACAGTAGAAGAAAACATTTTTTAAAGTTGCTGCGTGTAAAAGATGTTAGTGCTCGTCACGTGTTGCACTAGTGTATGTTGTGTGTGTGTGACTGGTGTAGTGTGTGTGTAGTGTAGTTGTTGTTGTAGTGTGTGTTGTTGTTTTACTTAAGTTAAGTCAAGGTCAAGAAGTACAAGTCACAATATACATGTTTTGGCCATGAATCAAAACCGCCTTCAAAGTTGCAAAGTTTCTTATTACTTTAACAATATTCTACAAGATAAAGAGCAAAGGCAAGGTAACTGTTGACAACCATTCTCCCTTTTAGTTAGTGGACGGCAGAGAGAACAACCCGAATTTATTGTCAAATTATAAATTACCGCGAGCGAAGCCGCGGGCAAAAGCTAGTTACTGAATAAATTACGCATCGAACAAGAAGGAGGATTCATAAATAGTAAAGATAATTGAGTATTGAAAATATATTATAAAGAATGAAGAAGTAAATCCATCGGTTTATGAAGCCGATAAATGTACAGCACTTTTCCTAACAGCATTGTGACTGCAAAAATCCAATTGAAGCGAGCCATTAGCGTGGTATCAGTGTAATAACAGATCACAAATGTTTGCGACTTAATTCCATTCAGTTGCATAATCACCGGATCGGTGACGCTCGCTCGACTGTTGATGGTCATAGGAATGCGTTTACCAAAACAGTACATTGTATGTATTTCAATAAATCTTGGATAACTTCGAGTTGGAGCAGTAAAGATCACGAACTGTAGTGCAGGTGTGCAGGTCAAGTGGCCAAGTAGGGATGACAACATTGCTACGTTACTCAGTTAGGAACCTGACCTGCAACAGTTTGTAAGGCGAGAGGGAATTCAATAAGGTGGCACTATTCATATTGAACGATGTCTAAATACTTAATTATTACTTTGGTTAGTAAACAGAATATTATAGTTTGACGAATTATAAATGTTTGCCTTCATAATTATCAGATTTTGCTGTTAGTGAGCCTTTTTAAGCTTATTGGTGTCACTTTTCAAACAATAAACTTCGCCACTCGCATATACTATAATGCCTATAGTACGAACATATTGCATAACTTTCGATTTGGCATAAATTGCGGCTCATATCATGAACATAATTTTCTGCCATAGCTTTCTTTGTGACAAAATGGAAATTTATATTTCAAGTTTTTATTTTATTGTATACACACAACCATTTATAGCTTAGATGTCTAGTGCAACTCGCAAAGTATTCGCTAAAGCAGTTTGTGTGGCTATAAAGCACGATGCATTACTCGCTGGCTGCAGCGGAGTCTCTGAAGATGGATGGCGACTGATTGTGAAAAATGCAATCTAAATGAATGAAAAATATCAACTATCTTCTAAAACGGAAATGTATTATGAGACCCAATAAGTATGGAGCAGTAGGTATCTACTCCATAATTTTCCGGTCTGTTAACGCTACAGAATATCAAAGATTTTCCGGAAAGTAGTAACTCGAGCTTGGGGAATACACTTTTACAATTTCAAAATCCGACGACGCTTATTTCTGCTTGTTTTCTCTTCTAAACATGCGTTAAATACTTTTAGTTTGGTTTTTCCTATAATTTGATACAATCTTAGGAACTATTATCATTATTATTTTGTCTTCACATAACCAGAGGACCGGTTTTTTTTTGGCCAAAGAATCAGCATTGCCATCCGCCTTGGCAATGCTGCCATCGTTCTGGGCACTTTTCTTGTTGACTGCGGTGTGTACAAATTTTTTGACACCCTGTATTTTTTTCCTATTCCGATACACATACATGTCCGAATGTCAGGATTTATTCCGTTAGGCTCGTACATCATGTGGGCAGACGGTGGGTATCGTGCATGAAAACACACTGGGTACGATACACTGTTTCTAGCAAACTAACGAATTACTTGCAAATACAACTTAACACAATAACACGGGGTACAATGAATCGGGTACAGTTCCAAGACGTCTCAACTCCGCCACGATCCAACACTCAATGTCGGCCTTCCTCGAGCTGGACGTCAGGGCTCTGTACAAGCACTCAGTGTTATCTGTAGACTTGTAAGTAAGTCACTTGATGTCAGCACTGTACACTGTCGCGCTTTCCAATTCATTTTATGTCCGTACTATTGACCGGATCCGACATAAATATTTATAATGTTATTTTAGATCTATTTGTAGTTTGTAAATAATGTACATTATTAAAGTCAATTAATTTAACACAACTTACCCACACCAACACCTTAACTTCTGATTCAATGTAATAAGTCTCACAGCCGCGCGCCACGTTACATCGGCGCCACGTGCAGCGGATATTGCAATTCTCTACAGACATTATGCAACATCCTCACACACATCAATTGCAATACCCGTTGGACTTCCATGTTCAAAAACCTATAAGGGAAACCACCATTAACCTCAACCAAATTAATTCACGTCTTTACCATTAGAGCTTTCACATCTCGTTAGCAATATAGAATCGACAAACTTTTTGTTATTGTAGAAAGAACAAATTGACTGGCAACACAATGAGTGCGAAGAAGAGAGTCAGAAGCAAAGAGAATTAAGTATTGATGCGTGAATTGAAGCTCGAAGTGCCTATACTCTAGACGATTTGTGAGCGAAACTGCCAGTATAAAAGATTTACGAGGCTTCTTGATAAGAGCTGAATATTTAGCAGGGTTCCCAAACCTTTTTTGACTTGGAGCTTAATCTGAGTTTTAGAGTGACTTGTACATTGTGAGAATCAGATACACACCTTATATCCCTATAGGTGGATGCTCATTGTGGTACATCCTATCGAGTTATCCGCCACACACACTAACTCGAGCTATATTATGTCCATTTGAGTAACGTAAAACGATGGAATGTTGTATTATTTTCCTTTTTGAGCCCTGAAAAGATGCAAATAAATGGATCAACAGAAATTTTCCAGAAAACAGAGAAGAGCAATATCAGGACAACTACGTTACTGATATTTTTATTCTGAGAGGATTTTCACATGTCCAGGTATACGTACGGTGACAAAGGGAACCACTGTGGACGAGCTCAATCACGCAGACGCGATCCCAAAGCTGTTTCATTGGATGTCACAGCGGGCTTAGAGAAAATAGGATATGGAGGCTTATGTTTAGTAGCTCAACACAATGTTACAAAATGTAAACGTTTGTGTATCGTGTACTACTTCTTTATTCACATTCAAACGATTGTAGACGTTAGATATTGCTTATAAGAATATCTTATGAAATATATTTGAACCCAAAATCTAAAATCTTTATTTTAGTATGTAAATATTGTATGTAAAGCTATTGAAGTGTAAACATCTCGCGCTAAATCCTTTAAAGAAGCCCTCAGATGAAAACAGAATGGATCACTTTATATCTCAAGGAATGCTGCGTGATGTGAACACACCGAAACGATCGAATGATGCAAAGTATAGTATAAATTTGTACGTTTTATAAGTATAAAACGTAGTTTCAAAAGTGAAAACTTTATAGTTTTACTTTCGCCGAAACTTGAAGTTTCTGAAAAAGTTTTTAATTTTCTTTTTCAAATACTTTTGGTGAGTGTTGGAAATTGCAAGAAAACTTATAACAAAATGAATGTGTTTCGTCTGCTGAACTTCTGACAGTAAGTTGTTCTGAATTGATTGTTTTGAAAGACATCTTAGAGCTTTTATTGTGTCAAAACCATAATTAATACTGAAGTTAAGAAATCCTTTGTTCATAGCAACTACAAGTAAACAAAATGAACTATAGGTAAGTTCAATTTATTTACACAAAAAAAAACTAAAAATAACTTTAAATTATTATCAAAGAGAAAAGAACATAAAGTGTTTGACATGTTTGTTTTTAATGTCATAGAGACTACAGGACTAGGGAAAAAATGCTTTGTCAGTGTTTTGAGTTATTTGCTGTTAGTGTGAAAATATAATCGAAATTGTTTCATAGAAGTACACATTTTGCGATTACGGTGATTACAACGTCTTTGGAACTATATGTATTACCTACTTTTTTGATGGAATGTGACTTCTCTATCGGTTTTATCTAACTTTTCTAAGTTTCTCAAATTGAGTACTCAGTAGGTAGGTAAGGAGGTTGTGTTTCGAGTCGGAACAAACGTAGATGTATTGGTTAAAGGATTCACCTCCTAAAATACCTACTCCACATGTACGTATATTCAATTACCTAACTTTCATCCTCTCCACAGAATTGATACCCTCACCACGACCCACCAATACGGTTTGCTTGTGAACAATCGTTTACCTTCGTGAACTCAACCATTGAGCTAACAAACGTACGTCAGTCCCTCGAGACTGACCCTTTAGCAGTCCTGTGCAGTGTTAGACAAAGATTTTGGTAAAAATCTGCAGAACAAAATGGATTTATTTACGCAATAAAGTGGTTTAATTTGTTTTCTAAGATGTTTACCTTCTCCTTATTCTTATCCTCCTCTGATTTTTTTTTGAGCTGCAACAAGTTTTTTATTATTATTTATAACTAGACAAATGGGGATAAACGACAATAAGACCCCCAAACTATCAAAACTTTTCCTTATTTGAATCAAGAATGGAAGATGTCCTGGCAAAACTTGCAGCCAGTGATAAACCTATAATTATTTGTGGTGATTTCAATATCAATATTTTAGAAGAAAATTCTAATAGCAGTCGATTATTAAATCTTTTCAAGTCATTTGACTTGACTAACATTTTTATTGAATCTACGAGAGTCACTTCATCTTCTGCTACTTGTATAGATAATGTTTTCTGCAATTGTGATTACTTAGATAAAACCATAGTAAATTGTTTGCCGTCTGACCATAGCGGACAAACTGTAACTTTTAGGTGTAACATACCATTGCAAAAAGTTCAGATTCAATTTAGACCTATAACTACTAATAATTGAAAGAGGTATAATATTTCCCTACAGAACAAGTTAAGTGTTATGAGCCATCATATGGACGATATTAATATAAATCAATTGTATGATAATTTCTTTTCAATAGTTCACACTGAATTTAACAAAACTTTTGAAAAGAAGACAAAATGTATTTGCCCTAAATTTATATTTAGTGATTGGGCAACTAGAGGTATCAGAAAAAGTAGGGAAAGACTATTTAAGCTTTATGGCCTTAAGCCTTATATAAACTCTGAAACTTTTAACAAGTATGTTGCTAAGTATTCAAAAATTTTTAGAAATACATGCAAGGTTGCCAAAGCAAAATTAAAACAGTTTGGAAAGTCATAAATAACGAGACTAACAGGAAGAAAATACGTAACACTAGCTACACATTAGATACAGCATGTGGTCCTAAAAGCTCTAATCAGGAAGTAGCTCATGAGTTTGTAAATTTCTTTACCGATATACCGTTAAAAACTACGGAGGCTCTTAATTCCTCTCCTGAAGTCTCAATTGGTTTATTAAAGGCGAATGTGTCTGACTGCCCGGCTGAATTTAAATTTAAACACATAAACCCTATGATAGTTATTAAAGCTTTCCGGCAAATAAAAGTCAAACTGACCGAAGATCTTTGGGGAATGTCTATCAAAGTTTGTACATCCATAGTTGAGACTATAGCACCATACTTAGTTTTAATTTTTAATTTGTGTGTAGATCAAGGAGTTTTCCCGGACTTAATGAAATACAGTAAAGTCATACCTCTGTTTAAATCTGGAGATAGTAAAGATACAAATAATTATAGACCTGTATCCGTGTTGCCAGTTTTTAGCAAAGTGTTTGAAAAGGTAATGCTAAATCAAATGCTCAATCATTTTAACACCAACAGAATCTTACACGATCAACAGTATGGTTTCACCAAGGGACGTTGTACAACTGACGCCGGTGTAATCTTATTAAAGCACATAATTTTTTGCGTGGGAAGAGTCCCAAGACGCCATTGGAATTTTTTGTGACCTCTCCAAAGCATTTGATTGCGTAAATCACGACACATTACTTTTGAAACTTGAGCATTACGGACTAGGGAAACTTGCACTTAGTTTGGTAAAATCTTATTTGAGTGATAGACAACAACATGTGCAAATAAATGGTGTTAATTCACAGGGTTTAAAAGTAAAAATGGGGGTACCGCAAGGCTCAATATTGGGTCCTTTCTTCTTTCTAGTATATATAAATGATCTCCCCTATTTATTGAAAAACCAACCTCAAAATATGGTGTTATTCGCTAATGACACTTCCCTAATTTTTAAGATAAATAGACGGGCCCAAAATCTAGATGACGTGAATAATGCCCTACTTCAGGTCCATAATTGGTTCACAGCAAACAATTTAGTGTTAAATGAAAAAAAAACGAAATGCGTAAGATTTGCTTTACCGAATGTTAAAAGTAGCGATTGTGATATAGTATTGAATAAAGAGAAACTTGAATTTGTAGATAAAACGGTTTTCCTGGGGATTACGCTTGATTCAAGGCTACAATGGGGTTCTCATTTAACATCTCTTGCGGGGCGGCTAAGTTCAGCAGCGTATGCTATAAGAAAAATCCGTCAATCTACTGATGTAGATACCGCTAGACTGGTCTATTTTAGTTACTTTCATAGTATTATGTCTTATGGCATTTTAATATGGGGACGGGCTGCAGATATTGAGTCTATATTTATTCTGCAAAAAAGAGCCATCAGAGCCATATATAATCTTCGTAGGCGCGATTCTCTAAGGGAATTGTTTAAGGAAATTAACATCATGACGCTACATTGTCAATACATCTACGAAAACATAATGTATGTAAGAAAAAATCTACATCTTTTTAATAAAAGGGGTGACAGACACAATTACAGTACTAGAAATAGAGACCAATTAGTTCAGCCAGGCTTCAGACTCGCTAAAGTAGACTCATCTTTCATGGGGTACTGTTTGAGATGCTATAATAAAATTCCACAAAGTATTCTTGAACTGAATGAAACGAAATTTAAAACATGCATTAAACGCACACTATGTAAGAAAGCATATTACAAGTTGGACGATTATATCACTGATAAAGCGCCTAAATTGATAGCATTAAATAGTATTGTTGGAGCTGCTGAAGATTGTATAACTATCTTTGCATTGTATAGATTCAATCTCTTTTGTATTATATAGCCGCCTAGCCCATATTGTGTGAGTACTATGTACTAGAAAGCTGTCATTCGCTGGAAACCTGCGTCTTTTCTTGACTTGAATGTGCCCTGGCGGTTAGAGGTATGTCATGCTCACTCAAATGTCTCGCTGATGGTGGAACGTGTGTCGGATCATTTAGTTCCCTTCAAAATGGTTGAGTTGAATGGTGCTGATACATGCGTCATGTTCGTGAACGGGCGCTGTCAGTTGTGACTGGTCATCTCTTATTTGCCACGGCTTATTTGAATTAATTATTTTATTTTTGAATTGTTTTTACTATGGACACTTTTAACGTACACATCTTGCTGCATCGTTCTCACATAATGTACCATCTCAAAATGAATGATGTAACCAAGGTTTTGTTAAAGTATTCTGATTTAAAAGAGTGTCCATGGAGTTTCTTGCCCGTTCTTCTCCATAGAGATCTACGTTAGGGAATGGGCAACTACAGTACTTTCACAGTTTTTGTGCCTTGTGACTGGGACTGTAGCTTTATTTTACTGTTGCCTTTGTTTCGACAATTCAAAAGTGCCTGTAACTGGCCTACTTGAAATAAATGCTTTGATTTTGATTTTGATTTTGATTTTGAAATAATTATTAAAAGTTTGCCGCAATTGGTGGGCCACCTATGTGACGCAAGACTATTTAATAGGATACATAGGTGAAATATTACAAAAACCAATGTAAAAATGAAAATATAACAATGTTGCCATAAATTCAGTAGGAAGGATCGGAATGTATCGTTTTAATAAACCACTTTCCGTCAGGAATTTCTCAGTAGCAGCCACGGAATCTGGATTTGTGCCCGGTTGACGGCAATAGGCTCATCCCCTTTACATGGGACTTAAAACATAACTGGCGAGATGTGGGTGTATCTACTATTACGCTCACCTCTGTCTAACCTTTCGGGGATGTTGTGTTACTAACCGAGCCTTTAAATTCATACTGTTGAATGCTGAGCCAGCCATTTAATGTCACCCTATAAATAATACACAACAGAATAGATAAAAGCATCGATTATCAATATTTTACTGCGAAAAGGCCGCTATGGATACGTTTTATTGCTTTAAACAGCCTTCGTTATACAACATTAGTTTTAGTATATGCGAAACCTGAAACATGTGTCTAGTATTTTTATGTAAAGAATACATGTACAAAATTTCAAAACTGTATCATGAAAAATCTCAAAAATCCACAGCTTGTTGTGTTACCTGGTTGTCCGCACAAAACCGTGGTACCCACGCGGTGCCACCGCGCGCGCGCCTCTAGCGTCGTCTTTAGTTCATTGATAATAATAATTTGGCAGTAGGTACCTAAATGATCGGGATAGGTACTTACTGTCACTCGGTGTCCAACTTGTAACCTTTTTAAAATATTTTTGAGACAAAATATAATGGTATAAAAATTATTAGAATCGATTCAGTTACTTATTCTACAAACTATATTCAGGTTTCGCATATACTAAAAATAATGTTGAATATTCAATTCACCACACAACGCATCAAATGATTCTGTCACATATCTAAACACAAATACCGCGGGATGGTGTAACCGTTAAGTGCCCTCTCCCTCCCCTGCCTTTCACATTTACTCACTTACAGGTGATATGACCCAGGACGCATGAAAGTGTTAGATATGGCGAGATGTGGTTTATTCACGTGAAAACTCTGCAGAATTTTATATTTCCTTCGACAGCGAAAATAACTACAGAATGCTTTGTCGCTTTGAAGTCTTACAGCATTCTCGTACAAAGGTTCGCACTTCTAAACGATCGAAGCTCTCGAAATTAATTCGGTGAATCTGCATCCAGTTTTCAGTTGTTATAAAAAAGTAAAATTGGAATTTCCACAGAAACGCTTTTTCTATGCTCCTTTTTTAATACCCCGAACAACATAATAGTCTCTTTCTGCATTGAAACGAAAAACAGGGTGTAAACAGACCCTTTACGAAGCCGTCAACATAAAACTAAACTTTACGCAAAAATTATCGCAAGGAAAATACATTTTTTTTTTGGGGTGAAAAATCATGTTTTACGGTACAACAAACAAAAAAATTATCGCAATGGCGGGGAGAACAAGGCCCTTTGGCTGGGGCTTTCGGCTTCGTTAAGGGTCTATTTACACTCTTTATAAATTCGAGTAACATCTTTTTATTACATTTTTTTCTTGATCCATTCATCCTCCGCTCACCTCATATTCAACAGAAATGATCGCGCGTCGCAACGGTGACGTACAAGTACCGCTGCGTGATGTCACACGCTGAACAGATCATTTTCCGCTACCCCGCGACGGGTATCTCGCGGTATTCACATTATCACGCCCTTTGTGTGTATGATATCTTCATGAATCAATAGATCTGTCATATTTACTAGATATGGTCAACAGAGGCTTATATCTTGTAAGAAATGATATGCTCAAAAATAATGTTTTTATTTACCTACATTAGAAAAGCAGGTCTTCTTGTAAAAGTACCGTACTATAGACTCCTTTCTATAAGAGAGTAGACATCAATTAAAAGACCGCGGAACAATGTGGTTCTCAAGATAGATTATAAGTTTATAACCTGGAAATCTAACAACAATCAACTGAAGTCCCGACCTTTGACTACGAAGTTCTTCAGTATCGAATATTGAAATATTTTGGAGGACTTATAGGAAGGCAACTTATCAAAATATTGACTCTGGCTGCGTTCATATTATCGAGTTATAAAAGGACGCAGGCAGCCAAATACCTACCTATTGAAAACATTTAGAAATAATTTTCCTCATGCCAAAAAATCAAGAAAAGGAAGAATATGATGAGGGCACACCTACTTATTCATGCGGTGGAATTACCTTATATAAACTTGACAAAATTGATTTTAGGGACACGAACGTTTGACAATCGACAACATTTCTTTTATTACTCCAATTTCTGTTTTCTGCTATTTGATTACAAAATAACTATTAATATATACTACTGCACATTTCGCCCGGTAGTCCTAGCGGTCTGCCATAGAACGCCTCTGTTGATGACGCTTCTGTGTTTTCTTTTATAAGGACAGGAAAATGCTGATAACATTGCGAATTTTGATTCTATCCATCTGGTAATCTCATAATTTATTAAGTCAGCATATCTAGCGTGTCTACATTGAAATGTCCTTACTGAGCGGTTTTGCGCTTTCATTGACAGGTAAACTTTGTTTCCTTGTTGGAATTTAAAATTAGAACCCTTTAATATAAAATAGCTTACCCTGTGCACAAGTTCACCAATCGATACTGTACAGCGTCTTTTTTTTTTTTTTTTTTTTTTTTCCGGATGGGATATCATCAAATGACCCCCCCCACTCTGGGCGGAGCGGAGGGGAGTGTCAGACTTGTACTGACTAAAACCCATCCATGTTCCTTCTTTGCCCGTTATGTTCCAGGGCCACGGTATCTCTTTCGAACAGTCCCGCAGCCCCCTGTACAGCGTCTCTCCCACAAAATGATAGTCTAGACAGTGTCACGTAACTTGTTATCACTTACTTTTCGTTCTTTTTATGCCGAACACAATTCTTGTTTCCAAGTATTTGTAGTTCCTCATAGATTACGCACTAAATCTTATTCTTTTTTTCGTTCAGACTGCGGTTCCATTCGTCTTGAGACGAACGCGATCAAAATTTCCGTAACCTAACATCGAAAAACAGCTTCGTAGATTCCAGGAACTGAAATCAAACTCTCAAGCCGTCACACTAGTTGAACATATTTCAAGTTCACCGCAGCACCGAAGTCAACGCAACGCTCCAATTTATCAAACAAGAATCAAAGACTGCACTTGTTTTACGAGTATATTAGCGTATTGTACGTAATATGGCAAAGAATAAGCGCTGTTACTAAGTATTATTAGAAGTAGAATTATATCTTTGTGTAAAAGAGCTAGTGAAAATTAAATAATCTCCTTATTGTTCATAGGGACATTACAGGTCTTAACACTATCGAGGTTAAAAAAAATAACCGGCCATACTATTTGGTAACTTGCAGAAGCTTTATAAAATAATATAAAGCTTGATCTCTCAAAAGGCAACCATTTTAAACGCGAATCATTAACATAATATTTTCCATGGAATAATAAAGTTATGAAGGTACGAAAAAGTTCTCATAAAACTTGTTCTGTTACGTTTTCAACAAATCTAATATCGCTCCGTGGCCCTCCGAACTTTGGCACGTTGCCAAATTAATTTGATAAGACACCTCTTTGTAATCGTACACTGAAACTCACAAAGATTATGTGTTAAAAAAATGAACCAAAATGAGCCTGTTAAACTTAACACCAAAGAGCAATGACGAGGGTCAATGATTAGCATTAAAGAATTTTAAAAAGACAAATGAGGCGGACATTTATCACGAAGTAGACAGTTAAAGTAACGCAAGGGACATCTAACAAATGACTTCATTTTTATCTCTATTCGTTTCTCATTACTTTTTCCACAAAGTAATGATTGCTTTTTATTGGAAACGTTTAGTAGCTTGTGATTTTTAATACACAAGAAGACCGTTTTAGTTTTCTATTGATTGCCATAGCCTGATAACGTCAAGATCATTTATCTTGTCCGAAAATTACCCAAAATACTCAAAAAACCATTCCAGTTCCAGGCTGTTGATGCAGTGCCGCGGCGCCTGCTCGGCATCAAACCTGCGGCGGACACTTGAAGGCTCCCGTGGGCACGATAACGACACCAAACTTCTCCAACCCTTTACCCGTCCCGATAAAGTGTAAATGGATAATAGAACACGACATAGTAAATGGGACTATATATATATATACTTTACTCAGCAGTACACTACCAGTGGGTTGACGTTCACTGAGTACATGTATAATGACGAGTCTTACAAGTTGGGCGAGGGGAGAGCGCTCACCGTCTCCGACGAGAACATCAAATGGCACCAGGCATGATACCTTACTTATGTAAAACTATTTATCAACCAGCACTAGGTCATCTTAAACTGATTTTAGTTGATACTCAAACCATTACAGCAACTATCATTTCTAATATTTAGGACACTTTAAAAGCAACTTAAAGTTAAGCTTTCAGTTTTGCAGTAAACAGTACTCTGAGTAAATAAATGGAAATGCAAGAAATATTTAACACAACTGTTAAGCGAGACAAACAAATTTTTGTGACGACAGAGAGAATAATTGTGCACGTTCCTGCCTTGAACGGCTTACTCTGCGAAGAAAGGTTAATAATGTGCCACATTACAGTTATTATTCAACGTAACGAGGTTGGCGTCGACTGTACCGCGGGCGCTATGAGAATATACTATGGTTGACTTTTTACACGGTTGGAACGAACATGATGCTTGAAGTCGGGTTTTTTTTCTTCGTTCTAGTACCAGCTAATTATTGTATGCCTCCTTTTTCTTTTCACTTCTAACTATTGTTTAATAAACACATGCATCTAGAAGCGAACACTATTTTATTCTTAGCATAAACAGGGAACCTTTAAACGTTTCATGAGCAGCGGCATGTTTAGTATTGTTTGGTAGAAGTTCCTAAGTAAAGAATAGTGTCTCGAGCTTGCGGACATCAAACAGCCGAGGTGGCTCGTTTCCACGAAGCCGCAACAAATACGTATTTATTTTGCCTACCGGTTAAACTTTTAACCTCGTTTCAATTTTAGTTACCTTTCTTTATGGATACAACAAGAAACACATTCTTGGCATTTTCGCAGTTTTTTTTTCTTTTCTTAGTCTGTCATTTGAGCTACTGCTGGGCAAAGACTTTCGTCTTCCAAACCTCTTTATATTTTGCGATATCTGGCCATGTTCGCCCCGCAAACAATATCAGAAGGCTAATTCACGTAATTTTATGACGCGCCGATGAAGTTGTAGTGCAGTTGCAGTTAAGTTCAAGTTTGAGTGATAAACGGTATTCTTGTAATCTTAGAACTGCGCGTAAGCTGCGCGTGAACTGCACGTCAACTGGACGACAACCAAACGCTACCAAACTTACTTATGGTGTGGCCATATGAGAGAAAAAATATTACTCACTAAATAATCGAATAGAATCGACTACATTTCAATGAATATGACGTTATTATAATATCAAAATAATACCCCAGTACAGTTTTTAGTGCTTTTTCTTACTGGATAAACAAACAGTTATGCTTTGATTCACAATCAATCACATATTTTGCTAAAATTAGGCTGAATGATGGTTTATCGTTGCCCCATAAAATCAAACCTCAAAATAACAGGAGACCCGCCAATGGCGCGAAAGTTGAAAATCAAGACTCAGTGTAAATCACAGGTGCAAATAGAAAACTTAAAAAGATTAATACTTTGAAGGTAAGCATGTATTATATTATAATAATAAATGATTAAGAATAAAATGATATTTAAGGATGTAGTTAAAGAAACGATAAAGTAGCAGTTTAAATTCTTTTCATACAAGTTTCACCCTGATTCTTAAGTAGGTATGACTTCACGCAAACGTGTTTTTGCGGCAAATTGAACTGCTGGTGGAATATTTGGAGAGCCACAGGGACCTTGCCCGTGGCAGACTAAGGTCTAGAGAGGGGAGAGTGCCCTCACATCACGCCTTTGGTCAGAGTGCGCCAACATATTAAATGCCGAGACAGACAGGGATCACAGAACTCCCAAAGAGTGGAGCAAGTTCTGTTAGATTCTATCAATATTGTACCTATGTGTATCGGTATAACTAGATTTGTAATATTTTTAGTGGTATACCGACTATAAGTGCCGCTTACTCAACCGTGTAAAGCAGATTCGGCATAATCAAAGGGGTACAGGTGGAAGGCCAGGCGTACCCACTTCTTTTGCTTCGCTGCTCTGCTTGATGCAGGCACTAAAGCTGTGGGGAGGAGTGGCACACCCCAAAATGAATCCCTTGTATTAATATGTAAGTTTTAATTTATGTCAAGTATTAGTTAACATTCTAACTGTGCAATAACTATTACTAACCAGTTAATTTTCATAAATGTTTTTTATTTTTTCAGAAATGAAGATATTATTATTGATGTTACACCCACAGTAACACAACACATCACACATTTTACTGAAAGGTAATTATAGTAACTTGTCGTACCTATTTAGGAAATAAATAACAGTCCGATTTCCATAACATAATATTTTTATTTTGTTTCAGTGAGCAAGAGGCTACTAGACAGCGTCCCAGCAACAATCCACGTCGCCGTCGTAGACAATGTACATATTTTCACTTTCTTTACTTCTTCAGATGATGAATGAAACAAGCAGATTTTATATTACCTCTTACTTAGAATATTAACATAATTTTAAATACAAAAATAAATAATTAAGGTTCTTAAGTGGAATTCTGACTCCTTATTCCCTATGTAGCCTCAGGCGATTAATAAGAGCCTGTTGGACAGCCCGACCTTCCAATAAATTTCTGTTTGGCTGCCTATTGCTTTGAGCAAGAATACTCAGGCTCTCCATACGCACATCCTTTTTTGCAGCTCTACTTGTTCTCTCTTCTTGCTCACACTCTTGATGTGTCAGTTGTGGTACTGGTAATCGTGCCTTGTTTGCTATATTGTGCAATACCACAGAGGCATTCTAAAGCATGCATGCAGCTAATAAACACCTGAAACAAAAACATTTAGAAACTATAATAAATACCTATATACATTCACTTGGTTTGACTTCTTGAGGTAAAGATAATAAAAACAGTATGGTTTTGGTTTGGTTGGTTGTTTTGGTTTTCCCTAAGTTTCCTTTTCCGAAAAGGAAACTTAGGGAAAACTAGTTTTACTCAAATACATACCTGAATCGAGCTTTCAAGACACCAATGCATCTCTCTACTGTATCGCGGGCTGAGACCTGCAGCTTATAATAATGTACATCAAGAAAACCTGGTATTGCGTTCAACACTGGGGTCATCATTATCTTCCTCAATGCATAACCGCAGTCACCTGGAAGAACCATAAAGAACCATAAGTATTAAAATAATTATTCGTAATATTTAAAATAAACATAATTAAATAAATTAAACTTTTTCAGTATGTATTAATAAGCAAGGACATTCACCGAGCAAAAATATTTCCTCTTCATCATATTTTTGGTTAAGATAGGGCTGTAATGGGTGATCACGCCATACTGAAGAATCATGGGTTGCTCCAGGTTTACTGGGATCAATGCATAAAATGTTAAGATCCGCATCACATATCTAAAACAATAATTTTCAAATGTAGATACAGTTTTTTTATGACAGTAAAGCCTAAGTATTGATTGTTTTTTAAATAAAGTAGATTAAGATAGATTAAGTATAGGTAAATAGATTACATACAATCATCACATTGAGAGAATGATATCCTTTTCTATTAAAATATTGTTAAAGAACAATAATTGGGTGACTTTCAGGTTCAACATGAAGATGTTGAACCTGAAAGTCACCCAATTATTTAGACTACCTAGTGTCAAATATAATGTATTTTGCATTATTTAATGCCAATACTAGTTGTACCCTGCGGTTTCACCCAATTTTGATTTGACTGGTAGTTCTAGAGATTAGCGCGTTCAAACATACAAACTCTTCAGCTTTAATAAATTACTATAGATAAACAGGATTGACTAACCTTTGCCTGTACACTCAAACCATCTTTCCTTCTCTCCTTCTGAATACATGTTCATAATGTTGTTATCAATTGCCGAGTCATGTTTTTGCTCAGACGATAGGTTTTCTGGAATTCCCGTTCTGAAATACGGACTGGATCCACAGAAAATCTTTGTCTTCTTATGGCTTGACGACGTTCTCGGGCATCAACTTCGGCAGAATTCTCAAACCAAGTTGGAAACTCATATTCACTCAAAAGTTAAAAAAAACATTTAGAATTTCATTGAAAACGACTTGTAGTTAACTTGTCTTCATACAATAATCCATTTTAAACACTTACATTTACAAAAAATACAATTTGATGCCAACAAAAGTAAATAACGAAAAACTTAAATTGCGCATAACCGATACTGCACGTTGATCGAATTGAAACTTCTTAGCTGTCATTTTGAGACGTCAAACGAATAGTAGAATACCGATCATGTTGCGTTCCGAAGCATGCACCAAAGACGCTCAACAGTAGAATGCCGATAATGCGCTCGCGTGACGCGAACTTGACGCGGGCGTGTCTGACAGCGGTAGAGAATACGAAAAGCGTTGTTTTGATCGAAACTTAACTGCAACTGCACTGCAACAGCACTTCTTTAGTTACGTGAATAAGCCTACAGATCGTCACACCAACTTCGCCGCGGTCTACCTAGACCGCGATTTTCTCCGTCAGGCGTCCAGTGAGTGACGATCTTTGCCCACCACTACGGGGGCGTTCGCGCTAGAAAATTGAGATGGTATGAGGAAATGTAGCTTACATTTCCTCATACCATCTCAATTTTCTAGACCGGATAATAGGAATATATTACCCTGGCTTTGCTTATGTATTGTATTGTATAACGGGCTGGTGTCCGCAACTCCACGTCCAAGCGCGTATTTTGCTTGTGTAACGACAACATTATTTAAAGAGAAACCACTGACAAATATGGTTATAAATTATGTTATTCAAGCCAAATGCAATATTAAAAAAATATGCTGTGATTACCTTTTATCTTAATTTGACCGAGACCTATCTTTTGAGAGTATTTTTACGAGTTATGCGAGCTCTAAATGTGGTCCCCAGATTGCCTGGTGAGCTGCCTTTCTTCTTTATTTATCAAGAAAAACAGTTGTGTGCGTTTTTACTTTGTTTATTTCTAAATTATCAATATAGAAACACAATAGTTTAAATTAGCGTAGATGAGATTTAAATAACAGTTATTGTTATGATTGTGTGGCAAGTCATTCTGCTCTTCAAACACATCCATGAAACCACAAACTGAATTCAAGCTCGCTAATAATTACGATGCATTAACAATGCAATGATAGCTGATATTAGTGTGTAATTGGACTTTGTAGTGAAGAAAATAGTAATAATTGCTTTTAAATGTAATTAAACCATGGATATTTATTATTTGGAGTACTTATTATGTGCGCGTGATTATTTTGTAAACATTATTTCTTGTAAGTGTGATTGTACTAGTGCAGTTTTGTTTTAATTATTATCTGTTATAATATAAAAGAAGTTCCTTTCAAGACTTAGAAAAATAGAGCTCTTTCAAAACACAATAAAGTGATGCACGGAACAATAGTAATTTCCTGAGGGAGCTGAGGACAGAAGGAACATAGGAAAAGTTGGATGTGAGCTCGCGGCCACGGAAGACGATTCTAATTTGATTTTCCATACGATGTCTGATTTCGTTGGACAAAGACAAAACTTTGAACTTTTAATACCAGTAACAAAGAGCATAAAGAATCTGTTTTTGTAAAATTAATATTCAACAGCAAAAAATAAAATAATTAGTTTTCAACAGAAATCCGGTCTTTGTAGTAAGCTTCATTACGACTGGGTAATGAAACGTTAATAAAAAGACTGGATTTCTGTTGAAAACTTATTATTTTTGCTTAAGTTATTACTATGATTTCTGATAATTATTTTATCTTTTAAATACATTATTTGATAACAAAAGCTTACCTAAAAAAAAATAATCAGCTCCAGAATTTCACACTGGACTAAAATTAAAACGTACGTGCAAAACTTTTCCATTAATTGCCAGGTCAACACTACAAGTACTAACAGATTTCATACAACAAAATATTCATTTATTTCTCCAGCCTTCGGGCTTTTACACACAAATCCACACCGTATAAAGTGTAGCTGAAATAGGCTGGGAGCTCACCGAGCCATTACGTAACGCTATTGAAAAAAACCGGCCAAGCGCGAGTCGGACTCACTCATGAAGAGTTCCGTACCATAGTAGTAGGGGAGCCCGCTTTAATTTTTAATTAATTATAGTATTTGTTGTTATAGCGTCAACAGAAATACACATATAAGATAGTGGAGTACATCATGTTGTTCAAAGACTGGACAGTATTACATTGGTAGATTGATTACCATTGATGACGTCAATAGAATATAAATCGAAACTACGTTACGCCATTATTCTCGCCCCAATTCAACGACAACAATTTTCATTATAAAATCAGGTTTGTATCGAAGTTGTTCGAACATTTTCCTTTCAAGTATAAAGTTTTCCATAAACATAGTAGGTTTTTTTTTATTTTTTACCTAGAACGGGTCTCGCGTCCTAGAGACGTGACAGGAATAGTAATCACCTTTCACAGATTCTCATAATTCATTGATACGAACAACGTTGCGTTATGTGTTGTGCTTATTTGCTCACACTTAGCCATCTTTTGATGGTAATTTCTTTATTTAGTAAGACATTGAAATATCTTTATTCCATTTCCCTGTAACATCCGACACAAAATGTTCAATGGTTCATGTATTAAGTTCAGTTCTAAAAAAAATATAAGTTGGCAGAAACACTTTATTTCGGACCAAACGTTCACGTAATAAATATAAGTTCCTCAGTTATATTTATTGTAACAACGTGATACGAACAATGAGAGTGTTACAAATCGTTCTCTTCTTATAAGCCTGTTCGAGTCGGATTTACTTTTTGAAATTCAGAAAAACGATAAAAATATCACGTAAACCCCTTACGTGATATTTTTATCGTTTTCACCTAGGTATATAATGGTATATATACATTTAAAAAATTACCTAATTACGTGTGCAAAAATAAAGTGAAAATCACATAATCTGACCCTTGTTCGTGTAAAATGTACACACTAAACCTGATTTAGGGGAGTCGAAAAAAGGCCTAAAGGAAATCAGGATTTTCAGCATTACCTACCTAGAATCAGACCATGTCATTAACCCAATGCAACGAGAAAACAGGTCACTTGGTAACACACACGCAATCTCTTTGCCTATAAACCTAGGCAATTCGCTGATAGGTACAATGTTATCACTCTCGAAAACATCTAATTGACTACCTCGTTAGTCTAGTGATCGCAAGAGCAACTGAGCATGACGTCTTGGGTTCGATTCCCGGGCCTGGCAAAGTGTTTTTGGGTACTTCTTGGTAGCAGCCACGGAGTCTGGATTTGTTTACGGTTGATGGCAATAGGCTCGCCCCTATTGCATGGGACTTAAACATAACTGACGAAATGTGGGTGTACACCTTTTTTTTACAGGTACACCTTTGCCTAACCCTTCGGGGATTACAGGCATGATGTTATGGTATGTTAAACATCTCATTTGGAAATGTTTCTGCTGCTGCTCACAATACGGTTACATAACTTACGGCTAGATCGTACGCCCGACGTGTGATCGCGTGTTTAGAGCTGGCCATCCAATTTGCCGGCTTGCTTGCTGTAATCGGCTTTGCATGCTGCGTGTGTTATTTGGTGGTACAAGCTTTACGGTCAACTACTAGTATGTTTGTACACTTTTCTGTTTCAGTGATAGTGTAACTTCTGTAAAATAAGTAATTATAAGTATTGCGGGTTATTACTAAAATAGCTTCATGGTATGTACATACAGGGTGTAAGGGACAGCCCTCCGCAAACTGACAGGATGCATTCAGCTCCTTATTTTGAATCATATTCTCCTGGAATTTTTCTTGGCAAAATTTTCATTTTTTAAATCGTTTTTTCAGTTACTATTCCTTTATTTCAATGTAAAATTACATTCTCTGTACGCAGCACTCCATTTAAGTAAACAATACGGCTAAAATAAAAACGAACAACGAATGTTGAAATACTCTTTCGAACGACGCGTGATATCAGCTGTTCACTTCCTGCCTAGTTACAGAGTTCATTGAAGTCGTCGTCGCTCTTGCCGTTCGCTATGTGCGTTTTACCGTAACGATACATTGCGTATGAGGAAATAAAAACAAATCAAATTTATTGAATTCCCATAACGTTCCTGAAATAATTTCATGTGCCGGTCATCTTAGGCCGCTTATACTGAATTCACCCCATGAGTCGGCTGTTCCTAACACCCTGTATATAGTAACACAGGTGACGTTCACGCACAGTTCGCAAATGCGGGCACTCACAACTTTCGCTGCGCAACTCCACAAAACAAAGAAAAGAAAAAGAAAAGTTTCGATTGGCGTTATTAGCTTTGTTTGTGGACAAATAATAAAACAAACATTACTTATTTATCCTTTATGAGTATGATTCAATAGCTACTTTTGTTCTAATTTGGGTTAATATCTTGGCACAATAGCTCTGACGTCCTGATCGTTTTGCAGAATTGAGAGCTCTAACACTGTCGGGTAAAGTATCTATATAGAAATTCGTGCGGGCGGGTTATTAATACCTCTTTGCTTTATCAACACAAAAAGTGTTTGGAAAAAAACCCAGTAAATATAGACCCGAGAGAGTCAAGTACAGACGCCAGCACATCAAGCTACTACAATCGCTAAAACATTAGGTTTAAGGTTGATTGGGAAAATCGCAGCCAATCGAATGCGTCAACGTCCTGCCGGACGCGATCGGCTGTCGCCGCATCGTCGTTCGTATCCTTTCCGAACCGATGCGATGCGAGCCGATTGGTGGAAATCATGCTTTTCGAGGATTTCAAACGTGACTTTATGCATGTAATTTCTTAACGTTCAAATATGCCTTTAAAAAAAGTGAAATTCATGTAATTTATGCGAATTCCTTTACCCGAAGCGATTTCTATCTTTTGTCTTAAACAAGGACCGTTTAGAACAGGCTGCCACTATGTCTTACAAATTAAATTGCCCCCGAAATACAAGTGCATCTCTTTGGAAAAAGAATCAGGAGGTAACTCCGAGATGATATTTTGTTACTAAGTTATCCGTTTCTGATTTTTTTTATTGCGGTTTGCGTGTGACAGGTGTCGACGAGACCTTCGTCAGTTGACTGGTGAGGTACCGACCGTGAAGGAACCGTGGCGGACAAATGTGGGGTCAAACTTAAAATGGTTGATATTTCATTTATAGGTATATCGAGGAAATGCCAGCGAGATTAGTCTTATAACTGCCAGAACTTACAAAAGTGACATGACCTGTTGATATCATAAAGTTCCAACGTTCACTACAAAACTATGGAGAAAATCGTTATTTATAGAAGAATAACATAATTCTGAAAGTAAACTGGTATTAAAAGACAAGAAATGGTCTTTATAGAGGTGCTTACACTGACTTAATCGTACCCGTAGTTCTTTATAACTTTTTTCAAGACATAAACGACGGGACTGTTCGAAAGAGATACCGTGGCCCTGGAACACAAAGGGCAAAAAAGGAACATGGATGGGTTTGTCAGTAGAAGTCTGACACTCACTTCCGCTCCGCCCAGAGCGGGGGGAGATGATTTCATTTGATGATTTCCCATCCGAAAAAAGGCACATTATCGCTCCGTCGCTCTTATTACTGATGTCGATAAAATGTAACAATGTTAAATAATATTGCCATGTTGTTGTGTAAGGATCTGGGACATTTGCGCGAAAGACATATGCGCGAAGGACACTTGCGCGAACCCACTTGCGCGAAAAGACATATGCGCGCATGGACTTTTGGGCGATTAGACTTTTGCGCGAATCGACTTTTGCGCCCATAGACACTTACGCGCATAGACACATGCGCGCATAGACTCTTGCGCGATTGGACTCTTGCGCGAATGGACTTACTCGCGACTGGCTACGGTTAATCTGTAGAAAAAACATAACATCATATTATTTCTTATTTTCAATGAGATAGAGAGAGAAAAGTGGCAACACTGCCCGAGCGACATGTCAAATTATTTTTTCGTATTTTAAAATTAAATTTAATTAGTGATTAAGTTGTATTATGGTGTAATTATATGTAATATCGTATGTTACAGTTGTAAACACTCAGGAAAATTGTTTTCCTGATAATTAATGAAGGATTCGGTTATACGACGTTACCGGTAACCTAAAAACAACAGCTGACGTGGTTTAACTACGGATTTATACGGAGAGTATTTGTTTACTTTTTATTTTATAATACCACACAATCGTCCCTTAAACTCGATAACACGTCTACGCCAATTCTAGTATAGTGTTTTTGTTTTTTTTTGCTGATTTAGTACCCTGTATTGGTTCTAAATGGCTTCGTTGACAAATGTATGTTCGTAAAAAGTAATTTTATTTTTTAACTATTTCAACGCTTCTTAAATCATTCTTTGCAATATTAATTAAATGTATATAACGTCCATGACCGTTATTTTATTAATGTCTTGAAATAATCTTGTAATAATATAAATTATTATTCTAGGCAACCTACCCACGTTTATGAAAAACTAAAATCCTAAGATAGTAAAATCAATATTTTCAAGCTAATATGGCAGCCTACCCCATTTCTTTGAGTAACGCTAAATTTTTTCCCCGTTTTTCCCCCTTTCATATCTAAATTTTCTTCATTGGCCTATCGTAGTAATCACTCCGTTTCCTTATTTCCAATTTTCAGTAAACAATCCGGAAACCATGCCTGTAATGACTAAGGCTAGCTCAGGATATGGAGCTTAAATTGAGAATGACCCTCCAAGAACTTAACTCCAATGCCAACAACTGTTACAGGAGAGAGAAGACAGTGAGGAGGAGGTCATTAATGTTAATAGCAAAAACTCGAGCTTAAAACAGGAGCTAGTAGACTTTCATCAGGAATTCTTGAATGTTGTCAATGAACGGGATCAGCTATGGATGGTCACGGATGGTTTCAATAACTGTAGCAACTTGGATAAGGAGGCTTTATGTAAAATTACAGACCTAGAAGATCAATTAATACATACTAAAGGTAAACTTTTAAATATGAAAAAGTAAAAGAATCATACTCATGAATTAATAAAAACAAATTGCAACCCTCATTCCTTTTTAACAATAGACCATACAGAGGACTCCATACTAAAACTAATAAAATTAAGAAATATGCATGATTAAATAAAATCTTTAAAAAATGTAATAAATACAAGAAACAACAAAGGCACTATTCCAAAAATATTCAATTAAGGAAAGAACATGTTTTTCTTGTTAATAAATTAAATAACTATCAGATCAAATTGGAGGATAGTATAAATATTTATGAAATTGACACTCAGCACCTACAATCAGAAATACAGGCTCTGTATCAGTTACTAAAGTCTTTATGTAATAAATATGAAAGGTCTAAAAATCTAATTAAAGAGCGTATTCTTGCCACTAATGCATTAGTAGACAAAGTGGACTTGCTGACTCTCAGCAACACTTAGTGTACTTGTCAGAGGGAATCCAGCCTTGATGCCCGCCAGTTGTAGCTGTTTTAACCGTAAATCTATGCTGCGTAGAGGTTCCCTAATATTAATAACAAAATGTGTTAAATATAAGCAACATAATGATATAGTAGGTCTCTCGGATGAACATTGAGTCAAACTGTCCTGTGTTGAGCTAGATAAGCATGTAATTTTGTGTGTATACAGACCCCCAAACTATCAAAACTTTTCCTTATTTGAATCAATAATGAAAGATGTCCTGGCAAAACTTGCAGCCAGTATTAAATCTACATTTATTTGTGGTGATTTCAATATCAATATTTTAGAAGAAAATTCAAGTAGGTAGCAGTCGGTTATTAAACCTTTTTAAGTCTTTTGACCTGACTAAACATTTTTATAGAACCTACTAGAGTCACTCCATCTTCTACTACTTGTATAGATAATGTTTTCTGTGATTGTGATTACTTAGATAAAGCCATAGTAAATTGTCTGCCGTCTGACCATAGCAGACAAACTGTAACTTTTAGGTGCAATACACCATTGCAAAAAGTTCAGATTAAATTTAGACCTATAACTACTAGCAAATTAAATAGGTATAATATTTCCCTACAGAACAAGTTATGTGTTATGAGCCATCATATGGACGATATTAATATAATCAATTGTATGATCATTTCTTTTCAATAGTTCACACTAAGTTCAACAAAACTTTTGAAAAGAAGACAAAAAGTATTTGCTCTAAATTTATATTTAGTGATTGGGCAACTAGAGGTATCAGAAAAGTAGGGAAAGACTATTTTAGCTTTATCACCTAAGCCTTATATAAACACTGAAACTTTTAACAAGTATGTTGCTAAGTATTTGAAATCTTTTAGAAATACTATTCGGGTAGATGCAAAAAAGTAAACACACATGTTCTCTAAATTTTTATTTTGATTTTAGTAGTATTTTTATTAATTAAAATTTTTACTATACATATTGTGTGGACAGTAATATACACATGTCCTAAAAGTGCCAATTGCATTTACTTGCTGGCTTGAGCTGTCACTTGAACTTTGACCTCACCAATCACTGCACTTTGAACAAAAAGTCATTATCATGAGCTCTATGGCTGACATTGCAGAGACACAGCGCTTGGCAATAACATCCCTCAACCAGCAGATGGCGGATTTTGAAGAGCACTTGAAGGCATCTTCACCAGGAGCGGACTTGAGCGGGCTTCATAGGGATTTTTCTGCCTTCAAGGAGCATGTGTGGAGTGTGATCAGTGCATTACAGCTGCAGATTGCTGAGGTGAGCAGAGTGTCGACGTTATTGAGATGAAGAAGTTCTTGCTGCTAGGCGGAGTGCCTGAGAAGTCTGATGAGAAACTTCCAGCAAGTGTGGTGTCCATTCTGCAAAGTAAGCTTGGCATAACTGATCTGGCACCCTCTTCAATGACAGTATGCCACAGGTTGGGCACGGCTTCGGAAGGTCACTTTAGACCTATCCTGCTTCGGTTTGCGTATTAGAGGCCAGATCTGGAAAACCAAGACCAAACTGAAGGGATCTTCTTATGTGGTGTCTGAATTTCTCACTCGTCAACGGCAGTCTGCTTTTACAACAGCTCGAAAGCTGTTCTGACGCGACGCTTTATTTTAAGTTTACTTTGCTCTTGACAGTCACAGATTATTTATATTCGTTATGTCACTGTCAATTGTCAGTGTCTTGAATTGTTAGCTCTTTTTTATTGCGTTCGGAAACGTGCATTAGTTTTACTTATATTTATTATATTATTTTAATTATAGACCGGTATCCGTGTTGCCAGTGTTTAGCAAGGTAATTAAAAAAGTAATGCTTAATCAAATGCTCATCATTTTAACACTAACATATCCTACACGATCAACAGTATGGTCTCGCCAAGGGACGTTGTACGACTGACGCCGGTGTAACCTTATTAAAGCACATGTTTACTGCGTGAGAAGCGTCCCACTCCCAAGACGCCATTGGAATATTTTGTGATCTCTCCAAAGCATTTGATTGCGTAAATCACGACACATTACTTTTGAAGCTTGAGCATTACGGAATGGGTAAACTTGCACTTAGTTTGATAAAATCTTATTTGAGTGATATACAACATGTTCAAATAAATGGTGTCAATTCACAGGGTTTAAAAGTAAAAATGGGGGTTCTGCAAGGCTCAATATCAGGTTCTTTCCTCTTTCTAGTATATATAAATGATCTCCCCTATTTATTGAAAAACCAACCTCAAAATATGGTGTTATTTGCTGATGACACTTCCCTAATTTTTAAGATAAATAGACGGGCCCAAAATCTAGATGACGTGAATAATGCCCTATTTCAGGTCCATAATTGGTTCACAGCAAACAATTTAGTATTAAATGAAAAAAAAAAAAAAAAAACAAGATTTGCTTTAACGAATGTTAAAGGTAGTGATTGTAATATACTATTGAATAAAGAAAAACTTGAATTTGTAGATAAAACGGTTTTCCTGGGGATTACGCTTGATTCAAGGCTACAATGGGGTTCTCATTAAACATCTCTTGCGAGGCGGCTAAGTTCAGCAGCATATACTATTAGAAAAATCCGTCAGTTTACTGATGTAGATACCGCTAGACTGGTATATTTTAGTTGTTTTCATAGTATAATGTCTTATGGCATTTTGTTGTGGGGACGGGCTGCAGACATTGTCTATATTTATTTTGCAAAAGAGAGCCATCTGAGCCCTATATAATCTTCGTAGGCGTGACTCTTTAAGGGAACCGTTTAAAGACATTAACATCATGACGGTACATTGTCAATATATCTTTGAAAACATAGTGTTCGTAAGAAAAAATCTGCATCTTTTTAGTAAAAGAGGTGATAGATACAATTACAGTACTAGAAATAGGGATCAATTAGTTCAGCCAGGCTTCAGACTCGCTAAAGTAGATTCATCTTTCATGGGGTACTGTTTGAGATGCTGTAGTAAAATTTTACAAAGTATTCTTGAACTGAATGAAACGAAATTTAAAACATGCATAAAACGCACATTATGTAAGCAGGCATATTACAAGTTGGACGATTCATTCGGCTTGGCTCAATGCCGGTCCTGCTCCACGAGGACAGGGGCGCTTAGACTGATAGCATTAAATAGAGCTGCTGAAGATTTTACAACTATATTTGCATTGTATAAATTCAATCTCTTTAGTATTATATAATCGCATAGCCCATATTGTGTGAGTACTATGAACTAGAAAAATGTCATTCGCTGGCAACCTACCTACGTCTTTTCTTGACTTGAATGTGCTTCAAAATGGTTGAATTAAATGGTGCCGATCTATGTGGAATAAAATATTTTGATTTTGATTTGCCTGATAAAAAAAGTCATTATTTGTCAAAAAAAGGGATTATTATTTTAAAAAACAAAATTATTATTATTAATAAAGGGTGTAAATAGACCCTTGACATAGCCGAAAGGCGCTTGTTCTCCCCGTCTTTGTGATCCTGGGAACTTTTAGTTGCGGAGATATTGGGGGTCAAAGTTCCAACTTTTACACGTTTATAATGTAAGTAATTTAGTAATAAGTCAATTTTACTTTACGGTGTGTAAAGTAAAATTGACAGCCACCGTACTATTCAATCCATTCATCAGCACAATGCTTTGAGTGCTTTCCATCGAGTCCTACCGTAAAACGTGATTTTACAACCAAAAAAAGAAAAAACAATTCCCAGTAATTATTTTTTCGTAAAGTTACTTAGTTTTATGTACAGAACGCTTGGTTGACGGCTATGTGAAGGGTCTGTTTACACCCTGTATTTAATCAAATCTGTTGAAACTCAAAATTATGAGCAATTCGTAAGTAATTTAGGAGCGGTCTCTCCCCAAATGATTGGACTAAATCTTTTAATCTTGCCGATGATTGCCTATATCTAGGCCGACTAGTCATAGTTGGTCCACGAGACAAAATTTGCTCGAGCTTCAGCTCCGTCAAGCTTTGTTGCCGACGAAGTCCATCCAAAAACTTCCATATCGAAGGGTGGTGGGCTGCTATAAGGGACGAGAATCCTCTGTGAAACCCTTCAACGGAGTTATTCGTTCGGGGTTCGGGTACCCTGAACAACTGAATCAAACGTATTCCACAGATCAATGGGGAATCTAGGATCTCACCTGCCCCGTCTTTCCAACCTTCCGATCCAGTTATCTTCGAAATAATCGATGATTTCTCGGAGGAGGCCGCAATGCTCAACATAAAACTGAGACCGACGATGGTGGTGGTGGTCGATGAGTGTTGATTAAAATAGGAGAAGGTGGATTGGAATACGAAATATCTTGGTTGGAACACATGATGATATGTGGCTGCTCCCCTGCGTTACCGGGTAGGCTACCGTGCCAAACACAAAAATGTCAACCAAAACAACAACATAAGCCCGAAGGCGTCAATTTTGATGGGAGTTTCAGCCAGATTTAGGCCCGTTTGCATATCACAAATGACATTCCGCGCGAAACGTTTTTAAACATCTCAGTCTCTGTGGAACGAAATATAACACGATATTTTGTACATCGTGGTGCAAACGGGCCTTATACTGTTACCGCCTTCACCGCTTGGAGGTACTCTCAGCTTATATTGTTGCTGTTTCATTTTATCGAGGTATCAGCTTTGCGATAAAAGAAGCACAATAGGGTCATCGGGGTTTCGTTAGCGCTACTTCAAACGTTTTTTGTGCCAAATCATTTCGTACGTCGTTTTGGCAAAAATGTCCTTCCGCAAGTTAATTCTTGCAAGTGAATGGAGTTAGTTAATTAATTTTGAAGTCTTTCAAATTTAACTATAGGCAAGATAAATCATTTAATCTATTTCCATATTGGCCGTTCAAAAGTGCCTTTGAATGGCCTAATTGAAATCTTTCCATATTCTAAATAAGTTGTCCTTACAACACAACATGTTACTGGTACCTATACGTATTTCCACGGCTGTGTTATTTTTTTAATTTAATTTGTGGCTGACCGAACTTTCTTTGTATGTTTGGGAAAACACTGCACACAATTTTTTAAACAACATTAATGGGCATGAGACCACGAGTAATTGCGTCCAGTCATATGCATCTAGCTTAGGCGTTACAAATTTGTCACTAATCACCTTTAAATACATATTATTTATACTATTTACTATAGTATCATTATTTATACTATTATCTATACTAATATTATAAAGAGGAAAGATTTTTTTGCTTGTTTGTTTGTACCAAATAGGTTACGAAAATACTGGTCCAATTTGCACCATTTGTTCACCAATACAAAGGTAAATTATCAGGAATTAACATAGGCAATAATTTATTTAAAAAAAATTAGAGATCCTTAAGAAAACTGCAATAATTTAACCCAATGTACCAAAATTTTGCCTATAAAATTCATTATTTGGCGTACGCTGAGAAAACTATTCATGATACTTAAAAATGATGTACTACATGTAGAGGTTTGCACCGGAGCAATGAGTACCGGAGAATAACCGGTGATTTACCGGTAAAAGTACTCGACTGAAATAATCGGTTATTAACCGATTGATCTCCGGTGATCGTCGCATCTTATTTTTTATATAATAAATTTACACAAATAAAAGACACACATTCAACAATCATTTTTTTATAATTATTTAACATTCATGAAAATTATTTACCAACTTGTTTCTTTTGAATTAGATTAATTATTTCAGTCATTATTTAAAAGCGGTCTTGTCCGTTTATGTGATTCATTTCACTAGCAACAAAGTGGCCATAACCTTTACAATTACCTACTACAGGAAGTTCCATCTTGTTGGAATAGCCTCTATTATATGATAAAAATAATTTTAAAGTTAATTGATAGTATAACCGCTGCACAGAGAAATCCGCCTCAAGCACCTCAAATAAATAGCCCAGAAGAAGAAAAAATATTACAAGATATGGTGTTTTTGCTGGATATATTTGAGTAAGCAAACCAAATGATAAGCGGAGACCAATATCCAACCTCTAGTTTGATTATACCTATATTTACGGGCTATTCGATAACATTCAAAATTTGGGTCCCAGAATTTCTACAGCGGTAGGTGAAAAATTTTTACAAACATTGAAAAACTGTATGAATGATCGCTTATTGGAATACTCGAACTGTTTGTCGAATTTCTACTATACTGCATCCCGTTTTTACAGCTTTTAGACAATTGCAAAATAAATTGGCTGCTAAAGATGCTGTAAAGGCAGAAATAAATAATATTTTCCGGATCCGAATTTATAATAAATTGCCAAATGACATTCGAAAAGTAGACAATTTTTTTTTTTATTAATAAATTGTAACAATTTCTGGAATCTAAAGGTATACTAGGTACTCAGTAAAGGAGCTAGCCCAAAACTTCGCCACTTCGCCACTTCCACCGCGTCGTCGGTGGCAGCGCAAAGATCAATTCGTGTTTCGGACACCAGGTCTTGAACACCAGATCCCACTACGTTTAGACGTGCGCTCCTTACTTAGTAATGACTTCGCCGGTGGCGCACGTCTCCACGCACCCCTGGATGCGTAGTCGGCATCATACCGGTACCGGTGGGTCATACCCGGTACCCACATACTGGGTATGATCCTCTAGTAGGTACCTCGAAAAGAGAGAAAGAACGTTGAAAGCGAAGAAATTAAAACACACTTTTTTCTTCTTGTTTCCCAGGTTTCGGCTTCTTTGTTCCGCTTCGGTGGCCGTGTTGCGACAGGCGATCGATCGAAAAACACCTTTGGATCTATTTTGTGCGGAACATTTCCCGTAGCCGAAACCTTTGGAACCCCTTTTTTGTTTATTTATGTACGAAAATCTTTACAATTTTGATATTATTACATAGGTATTTACACATACAATCTTATAAATTTTGCACATACGGAATAAAAATCCTAGAACATTATGTTCGAAAATCTAAGCTGGATAAATTTTCTCATAACAATTTTCGTTATTTTTTCAAACCTAATGAAGTTATCGACATGAATCATTTTGTATTATCGGTTTTAAACAAAAAACTATCATTTGAAACTAATTTCGTTAAAATATCTGCATTAATTAAAAATCTCATTTTCAAGTTACGTAATTATATGAGATTGGTTTTCAAACTCATTTTTTTCTCTTTAAACTATCACTAATCAGTCTTATAATGATTCTAATAAGATAACCAACTATAAAATAAACCCTTTAAAAGCTAATTAGAAACATCACAATAAAAATTAAATAAATCTAACTAGAATTTTTACATTCCTAACTAGTGAAAGCGCGCGTTCCTACTTACCGCCGCTCCTCCCACCCTGGGCCTTAGATATGGTCTCGTCGCCGACACTTCGGCTGAATGTTTTTGGGCTAAGAGAAGAGGGCAGGATAGGAGGTGGAGTATAGTTATTCATAATTATACACCCATTTAAACACAGATCCAATTATTTATAATAATATGATTGAATTGGTACTTAGTCCTCTTCCTCTCTCCTAATGTTGCTGTGCCCAAAAGGCTCCATATTGATATTTTACCTTGTTACACCATCTAAGTAATACATATGGAATGCATAAAGATTTGAGTATTACAGTAGTAACTGTTATGTGGTTGTTTTAAGATCAGTTGTTTACTAGATTATTTGTATAACATTTGTATGTAAAAATAAGCACTTCTCGCCATCAAACTAAAAAGTTTGGCGCGTAAATTGTAAATGAAAAAATGTGTTTGTGAACAATAAATAAAAAAAAAAACATACAAGAAATAAGCAATTATGTGAACTTGGAGAAACTCGTTTGAAGTTAAGAGAGTTCATTTTTGATACTGGTCGGGACAAATTGTTGTCCCTGTGGTGGTGGAACTGGCAGTGGCAGAGGTTCAGGAATCACAGCATCTGAGATAGCCATTATATTTTCAGAATCTACCAACTCCAGTGCAGGTCTGTTTATGACAGGAAGTGCTTGTCTTTGAATATCTCTTGCTGCAGCCTCCCAACAAGCAAGACTAACTCTTCCTAATGATAACCTTAAAAAGAAAGAATTATTATTTTTAGTGAAAAAACCTTTCTTCAATAAAACAACAATTACAGCAATTCTGCCAAGTTAATAACACTTACATCATGAGCTGGAGTCCATCTTAAAATAAAGATCCTTTGAGGACAGTCTTGGGAAACTATGACTACTACAACTTGCAATGAAGATGCCACATCCAATACATATGCTTAGATGTCCAAGAGGCAGATACTTCAATTTGAGATGGAGGTGTGTTTGATAATAACCAATCTTGCAACAACAGGAACAATCAATGCACACGATTTCATCAGATTATACCTGAAAGTAAAAATAAATCTGTAAATGTATCTTTGTAAGTTATATGTCCACTATTATGATACATATTCACATAAATTGGCTGGGCCGCCATGCATTCTTTGTACAAACTCACACATGTTTACCTGCACAAGTATACCTTTCATATACCCAATTATTTTGTATGAGTCATTATGGATATATATAAAGACCTATGATGATAATTACACCAATCACTTTAGTAATGTTTTGTTTGCCTCTGCTTATATAATAACATTAATGCAAATTTATTATAATATAAGCTTGTAGGTAGACATTTACAGCTGAACTTAGGCCTCCGCATAGACTGCTAAAAGAGCGCAAGAGAGCAGCAGTGGCGGCCCCGACTAATGTATAGTAAGTTGTGGGTTCCAGCCCAGGCTGGCGTATTACTTTGTGTAATTTATTTCATTACCACTGCTCTCTAAACGTTGAAGGAAAACATTGTGAAGCAACCGGCATAGAACCAAATATTCGAAGACATGTGACATCTACCAACCCGCACTTGGCCCGCATGGTGGATTATAGCCCATTCCCTCTCATAGAGAGGAGGCCGTGTCCCAGCAGTGGGAACATTATAGGCTGATTATGCTATATACTGCTAAAATATTGAACACTATAAGAGTGTGCAAAGTCGCTCCCGCTGTCTGTATGCTTAAATGTTTTAAACTACGCAACGGATTTTAATGCAGTTTTCAGCAATAGATAGAGTGATTCAAGAGGAAGGTTTTACACCCGTGCGAAGCCGGGGCGGGTCGCTAGTACATAATATAAACTTACCGGTGTTGGCGTTATCCAGGATCGAAGAAGGATGAGCATTTGTTCGTCTAAATCTTCAATAGATCGTCTGATTAGGCGCCAAACGAAGGGAACAATTTACAATCCGTCGAGAGAGTGGACGGTTTGTCCGATCTCGACACGGTGTACACATTTTTTAAAACTATAGTCAATTCGCTCACTTAACAATAAAACAAAAGTCCGATAACCCACAACAAAACCACTTGAGGAACGTAAACGCTCAACTCGATATCAATAAATCGTAACGTATATAACAGACGTAAATACTGAGGAATATAATTTAACTCGACGCACAACAAACATTTTGAAACGATTAATCGGCTATTGATTTGTTTGATTTGACAGATAGATCTACCATGAATAGTGTTACCAGATATAATTATGATTCAATCGATTTACAATACCGATTTTGAACGTATGTTTCAAAATAACTTTACTCTCTGTTCAAGCTTTTGAGTTTCATTAATATCGATTTTTTAGGTCATTCAGTTGTTTTAATGTCTATTATGACAAATGCATATTGATCTGTAGAACATTCTTGTTACTTTGTACAAACAAGATTAATCAATCGATTCCGATTTAGAAGAACCTCAGTGTTATGTTTACTCTACAGCTAACCTAACCTAACCATTCGCGCATAAGTCCTTTCGCGCATGTGTCTTTGTGCGTAAATGTCCGTTCGCGCATAAGTCCATTCGCGCAAGTGTCTATGCGCGTAAGTGTCTATGCGCGCAAAAGTCTAATCGCCCAAAAGTCCTTGCGCGCATATGTCTTTTCGCGCATGTGGATTCGCGCAAGTGTCCTTCGCACAAATGTCTTTCGCGTAAGTGTCCTGATACCGTTGTGTAACACATTTTGTGATCTTTTTCGATTAAAGTTTCTGGTAAAAGGATTGTCCGGTTAATCCGAGAGAGACCTCTGACCGCTCACCCGTAGCAAGTTTTATTTTAAGCACAATGTTTTCCGAAATTAAAAGGTTTCATGTTATAAAAAAGGAGACTTGTGTATTTTAGCATTTTTTCCTGCGTGGGCTTTATATGAATCATGAAATTTCTTCATAAATGAGTCTTTAAATATATAATGGTGCTACTAAGATTTTAATATATTTAATTTTGGCTTCGGTGAATTTATTATACGAGTAGCTATCTTGTGTTGTTCTCTCAACCATCAAGATATTTAAAATATTCTTAAATTTAGTTTTTTCAATTTCTGTTTTTTTCCGATTTCCTTGCTTTCCTTGGTTTAAAATCATACTAAAACATTCAATTACACGAGGGGGAAACTACTTCTTAGTCGAAAGTTCATTTTTCTAAAACCAACAGTTTTAATCATCGCTTCTATTTATACAATCGTTCCATTGCTCTGTGCCGAGGTTTAGAGGACGTAATGGACAATTTGTGCGAACACAACATTTTACAGCCGCACTCGTTGACAATTTTACTATAATATTCTATGTGCGTTGAGTATAAGGATTTTTATTTCAATTTAAATCGTAGGTCTCGTTTAACTCGTTAAAAATCTCTTTGGTGTGGAAAACAACATTTTATCCAACACCTGCCAAACGTGGATTGTTTCTCAAAAATAAAATGTGTAATTAAGAATTTTTATTTCAATTTAAATCGTAGGTCTCGTTTAACTCGTTAAAAATCTCTTTGGTGTGGAAAACAACATTTTATCCACCACCTGCCAAACGTGGATTGTTTCTCAAAAATAAAATGTGTAATTTAGAATTTTGTTAAGCTATGTGTGCATTAGATTTATTGAAACAGATAACATTAAACGGTGACAGTGAACATATTTATCCTGTAGTTCTACTTAACATCATATCAGAGTAGGCTAACCCACACTCCTGCCAGTACCTTTCACTAACAGTTGAATATCCCTTATAACACGTCATTCACACACGTTACAACCCGTTACAACTTGAGGTAAATGCAAAAAAATAAAGTCTTTATCGATTTAAAAGAATACTTGAAAAATACCAGTACCTCCTACCTGAACATCAATCATTTATCATCCAACACACTAATTTCATAAAAATAACTGAACCCAATTTACTTTAAAATTCAAACTCTGAACCGTCATATTTCTACTTAAAATGGGTTCCACTCATTATATTATTATTTCTGTTATTGTGAAAACAATTTAAATGAACTTATCGGTTGGAAAGACCACACCGGTCCATAATAAAGCAGCTGGACAGACGTAAATCTGCGTAATCCTTATTATTTATGCCTACGATCATGAAATGATTAAAATTAGAGATTTTCGGGTTCAGTCGGATAACTTGGCGATCGTGTGATAATATTATCAATCGACTTTGAAATTATTGCTGTAATACGATTTGTCATAGATTCCTTACTACAGTCCTGAGGCCATAATTATATGATTCACTGACTTGACTATATATCAAATGTGTGGATTAATATTAACAGCTATCCCACCGCTGGCTCATAGCTCATTATTACTTTAATGTACTTCGTCTTTTGATGGATAGTGGGAATAAATTATTTAAACCATAAGTGTAAGTTATGTAGATACAACTAGTATAGAGGCAGCAATCTTTTATTACAGGAACATACTAGTTTCCATTAGCATCCAAATCGTATTTCCGTTTACCTCATTCAAATTTGTCTCCACATCATCGTTGTCATCAGCTTTGTAACTTTCTCAACAAGTAGCTACATTTTTATTATGATGACTTTTGTATACGTACTACCACGCTAACTCCCGGTCGTCCACTTTCCAGCCTTATGCTTTGAGTAATAAGGTTGAAAAGTGGTCGACCGCCAGTGAGCGCGGTAGTACGTAACTTTATAAATCAACCTGTCTTGTATAATTTCAGTGTTATACGAAATGTGTGTTTAACATAATAATAGTACTTACGTGTTTCGCAAATTCAGGTTCTCTGTAACAATAATACGGAGATCCTTAAAATTAAGTGTTCGTTTTTGTTGATGTAGCAAATTAGGTGCTGCCAGAGGCACATTTGGTTAATATCAGATTGTTCCATTATAATATTTTAGCGTGTTGGTGACGGTAATAATTAAAAGATCATTATCATCATTTCAGCCGAAAGACGTCCACTGCTGGACATAGGCCTCCCCCAAGTGTCGCCACATTGACCGGTTCCGTACGGCTCGCATCCAGCTGAAAAAATGAAAGATGGAAAAATTAAATTCCTTTTGACTAATTCATGAATGGCGCATGAATTCAGGTGAATTTATTTAGAAGGGGAGACGACCCCAACATTGTTGGCAAAAAAAAAGCAGGAGATAACAAGGAATATGAATTTAATCACAACAAAATGATTGGATTGATAGATTAATTATATACCTACTAAACAAATAAAACTACCATTATCATTAACACTGAAAACGGGATATTTACCATGTTTATTAAATAAAACTAAACAAATAAAACCAAACTAATGCTCACTTGTGATCCCAAAAACAGCCACCAGGCACCAGTCCCCTATGTAATAAGATAAAGAACTTACATAATTATGCATTCCTACTATCTACACACGGTGCCCTCAGCGAGAGAGGAAATTTAGAAACTTTATTCCACGTTCTCCCGAAATCTTTTAATTAAATGTAATGTAGGCGCGAGGTGCTCAAACGTTCTCTGTTTGTACCGGCTCTTATTGGTTGTCGATGTATTAGCTTTGAGCATTTTTTATAAGTAAGGGCAAACAGGCTTGGAAAAGCAGATTAACTTAATACATTTTTTTTACACTTTTGTATTAAAAATATTTGAGGTACAGTACTAAAATCTCGGGATTCTTCGGTAGTAAGAACGCAAAAACCTATATTACATACAACGTTGCGGTCACTGAAAAGATGCGGGAAAGCCTGTCAATATGCTAAACCTTTTTCCCCCGGAATAGCAGGTAAAGTTCCGTACGTCAGAATAATCTATACATTATTAAGCATTAAGTCTGCCTCTGTACTTTGTGCTTGAAGTGTTAAATAAATAAATAAATATTATAAATCTGTAGACGTTACGTTTCTGTACATTGAAAATATTATAAAAATATAGTACTACCATTTTTAGTGTAATAATAAAAAAAATGTACCTACTTCGCTACAGTACTTTCACAAGTTATTATGCCTTGTGACTGTTCCTGAACTTGAGCTTTCTTTGTTTTTTCTGACATTCAAAAGTGCCTGTAATGGGTTCCCTACTGATACTGTTAGCCTGCGTCATCCCACTGCTGGGCAAACGCCTCTCCCCATGACTTCCAGTTGTTTCGATCTAGGGCTAACATAGGCCACTGGTCGTTGGTTTTTCCAGCTCGTCCCGCCATCTTCTACGAGGTCTGCCTCGACGCGTAACCTACGTAAGATGGCCCTACTAGTCTAATTGAAATAAAGGCAAGAAAAAACAAAAAAACTTTCTACAAAAATAGCATTGATAATACGAGTATAATCAAACAATCAACTTTGGAAGGAAATTCTAGTACGTACTTTTAGTGATATTCTATTTATTGTGAATGGTAATCGTTCTGGCTGGTCCCAATACTATCGCAACATTTGTCAAATCGTCGCTGAGGGACGCGGCAGACGAGGGTACTTCGATATAAATGTATCTTTTTATTTTACAAGTTGAAATAAAACTTATACGTGTATTGTTGTATCTAACACGTGTTGGTATTGAAATAACTCAACACAACACGTGTGTTTGGGAGAGTATCTAATTGTAATAACCATGCTTTCCCGCTTTAGAATCTGATTTACGTCTGAAAGGATAGTAAATACATACATAACATATGTGTACATAAACTCACGCCTTCTCGTGGGTAGGCAGAAACCACAGAATGCCACCTGCTACGATTCTTCCTTCTGCCTCGTCCACGTTCATACATATGGTCATACACGCACGCCGGTTGCGAGTACTACGCACCTGACCTTTCCAAAGAACCTCACCAATAAGGTCAGAGTACTCAGAGTATGTCCTTCTTATACGTCTCGTCCCGGCGTTGCCACTCACATCTGCCTTGTAAATATATTTTTTTAGTCGCCTTACACTCATCTTCACAAGACCGAACCATCTAAGCATATTCTTTTCAATTTTCGTCACCACATCTTCAGTTAAACCGCAACGTAATTTTTTTTTCTATAATTGACTTATGAGCACAGTAGGTCACCACATTCGATTACGCATTTCTGCACAAAGTTCCACGATCAACCCATACAAGTCGAATTCAGCATTATCGAAGCAAAGTTTAATCCCATAAGTCAGTAACTTAGTAGAGAAGTAAGTACATTAAACACGTTTCATGTAGAACATATGCTGAGTGAAAGTAATTCAAGTACAGTTCACGAATGTCGTTTGACGTTCAAACGTTTAATACATTATAACCCAGAACTACTATAATGTGAAAACTTAGGTACTGAAACACAGTCCAAGACGGATTGCTTGTTTAGTAGATTAACTAAACTTTACAAAAAACCATTAACCAACCACATAGTAATCATTCTTAATAATACATTACAAGGCGGTATCAATATTCAACTAACTATTTAGTTCGTTTTTAAGGAAAAAGGTTTTAAGATCTTACTTAACAAAATTTGCATAGCAGACCGGGGTCAGTAAGTCCAGAGGTGGCTAAATAGAAAAATTTATTATTGTTTGAATTTCATGCGAAATCCAAGTCATATTGCACATAAATTCACATATTATCAACCTCAACTGCGGAACCAATATAGAATTCCTCACACCGTCGCTCCTGGCTGAACTGATATTAAATAAAATATTAAGAGTTGTTGTTAGATTGCGCTGCTCATTCCTTTTATTGAAATATTTTGAAAGTATTTCAAAAAGATTAACAACTAGGTAATATGTAACCTTATATTTACGTTCCTTATTGCGCAACCACCACGAGCTGTTACGATCATGATCCCGTGGCGGCACATCCCGATGTCGCTGCACGTTGTGATCAGACTAGTATTGAGCTACGTCAAACAGTTGCAGTCGGTGTGTCAGTTATATGACGCGGCTCATAGACGCAGCCGACATAAGTCTATCCTACAAAACGTACCCATCATCATCATCATCTGCCTAGCCTTTTCCCAATTATGTTGCGGTCCGCTTCCAGTCTCACCTACAAAGAGTACTATTTATTACAATTAATAGGAGGTGGGTATCATGACTTCTCCTGACGAAAGGGATCAGACGAAGCTTAAACAGTTAATAGGATTGTTGTGGTCGAATGGTTTTGAAGTTTGCTAGCAAGCTTATATCCCTATTTATGTACTAACTTTTGAATATTGGGACGTTGAAGTGAGTTATTTACTTTTTGCCTAAATTTATTCGTCTTACCTGAACTACAAGTTCAGACAGTGTTATAAAAAATACTGGTATATGTACAAAATATTACATGTATTTATTTATTAAACACTTCAAACACAAAGTACAGAGGCGGACTTAATATCGTGAGATAGTATCTGTCGTACATTGTCTTAGTATTATTCGCATTCAAACCTATTCTTGCATGCTTTATGTATATCCATCTGTCTAATCCAAATGGAACCCAATACAGCATTGATCATAGCTAACTAGACGTTCTGATTGAATGGAGGCATACATCACGTAGAAAATGATTGCCGTGCTTCTTCCGTGCCTCGGAAAGCACGTTAAATTTTTGGTCCTGGCAGTCAATTGTAGCCTAGATATTTGACAGTCGTTACAGGTGGTCAACTCAGTGGCCCGAAAGTCTGACAACCAGACTTACCAAGGGGTATCGTATTACCTAGTACTAATTTGGTTGTAGAGGTCAGATAGGCATTCGCGACATGTAAAATACTGGAATTCAGCTGCATCCGATTAAATTGGAAGCCCTCCCTAACATAGTTGGGAAAAGAATATCTAATTGATGATTCGGTTGCATCATATCCCCGAAGATATGACTGCCAAACGATTTCTATTGTCAGCTGCTCGGCTCTGTAGGGTGATAGTTATTTTACACAGGATCACATTACGTACTCACATACCTTTACTAGAGGGCTTAAAAAATGAGCTCCTGTCATTATAGAAGTTAATTGACCTCCATACTTTATCCAAATTATGATCCTCACCTTTTCTAAATCTTAATTGTACCTACAGATTCAGTTTTCAAAACCAAAATACGCTTGAGATAAAACTGTGAAGGTTTAGAGAGACGGACGACACACAACATCCATCGACAGAGTGTGACCGTTCGATCAGTCAGCTAGACAGACTGCAGTTGATTGGAAATACAAGCATCCCGGACATATTTCGTGTTGAAATATGATTGTCACACTCGTCATATATGAGTGATATTCGAAATGTAATCGGGGTATAAATAAATATTCACATGAATAATGTTGAATTCAATTCGAATCCGTAGTCGAGTGAAATGTATTGATTTTGTACTAATTGTAGCGGTAAAGTTTAATATTCAGCGCACGTTCCGTTTACATTATTAAGGGCTCAGTCACACTTATGCGTCGCTATTAGATAGTCATGCAAATATTGCCTTGTGACTATGACTACTCTACTAAAACAATACAACTCACGAGAGTAAAGAAGTACAATAACAAGGAATACAGACAGAAAAAACGACGTAAAGCAAGGTTTGTATTTTTAAATAAGGTAAGGCAGGGAAAGGAAGGAGGAGGGGTAGGAAGGGAGGGGGGAAGGGGGGTAAGGTGGGGTTAAGCTATTGGGAAGACAAGTGAGATTATCACGAGACAGTAGCTGAGTCAAACACCCGATTGTAACGTTATCATTTCTGCTCTAATAATATACCCAAGTTGTTCATAGAAAACTCGTATCACAAAAGTCGTATTCGTTCAGAAAATCTTCAAGTTAGTTTGCACAGAGACTTAAACAAACATGATGCAAAGCTATTACTCAGCGCATACTGCAGGGCGTCGACGCCCGGCAAGTGTTAAATCTCGAACAGTAACAGTTACTTACAACGTGTCATGTTTGGTTACATAAGAAGCTTCGGAAATTGATTGCGGAACTCTAGAGTACATCAACATAACATAACATCATTTATTTCAGGCTACAATAGCCCATAGAGGTATCATATCGCCCGTAGCTATAATACCGTTGTGTTAATAAATAAGACTTAGGACTATGTTGCACTTCATCTGTGAACATGTCACTTTTGGAATTTTTTCGCGGAAGCGACGGAACACCACGTCCTGTGGTCAAATGCTTCTCTGACTTACCAAAAATATGTAGCATGCGCATCAGCCGAAATGGGTGTGATGGCTTCCTACTACCCTGGGGAGACCGTTAAGGGTCTTACGAAATACGTTAAGATGAGGTTCACAATAGTTCTGTGCGGACAGCGGTAAAGATATGTGCAGCGTACGTACCTTAGACTGCGACCTGCACTCATTGACCTTCCAGCTGTCGTACCTGATGATGATAATGATAACGATGGTGTTGGATGACTATGAATCTAATGGCTTAAACAAAGTTCATTCGAGGTGCGCGTTGGTCGGAGGTAGGGCACGAAGTCAAAGACTGTTTTTTCTGTTCCGTGCTACTCTCTAATAATAAATACTCAACACAGCCCATATTGACACGGCTCTCGAAATGTTTATTAACTTTTTTTTATATTTTGATCAATTACAATCTACTTTACATCCTTTTTCCTTAGTATTATCGAAAAAGTTTAGGCTAACAGTCGATTTTTCATTTTACTTGCTTTCAGATTGTTTTCAAGCTCATAGTGTTATTGTTTCTTCATCAGATTAAATTATTTTTATAACAGGATCAAGCTAACTGAAGGCAAATATCTGCTTAGCATAGTTACTCATTCATGCAACAAAGCACTTAATTACTATCAAGAATTTAATTGAAAAATTATCGAACTACACTCTGCATAACACTTAGCGAACATCAATGTAACAGATTCAAAACTCCCAATCACAAACTAAACAGTTGTTGAATCAAGTGTTGCGGCGACAGACAAACAGAACGCGGCTCAAGATCTCTAATCTGAATGTCAGAACGGTATCATCGAGTACACTAGACTAAATGAAAACAGAGATCGAGTCACAAACGATTATCTACTGAATACGAGAGTAGATTTTAATTAAAGCTTCAAGCGGTCGCCCGGTGTCGAATCGACCGCACTTGGTGCCTTTTTGTTTATAATTTCGATTATTTCCGTCACAAGTTGTCTCTCCTACGTTCATCACAATCAAAAATTATTACTACTACTAAGCTACTGGGATTACAGGCGTGTTGTTATGTTATGTTGTTAAAAAAAAATGCAAAATTTAATTATTTTGTGTTTTAAATCTTCAAAATCTCCAATACGCCTTTTAGGTCAATTGCGACTGTTTTTGTTACAAATGACCATGCGCCCGCTAGAAGGGTTAAAATCGAGAGCAAAAGAAAAGAGTAATTGGGCTGTCCATTCAGTGAGAAGCGGTACTATGCGGTAGTGTTGTGTATGGGAAAAGATAACAAGCAATGGGGAGGCTTTGTTGTGCGTGAGAGCCTTTCAATTAACACTTGGTACACACGACGGCACATGAAGCTGTACATTTCCAGTATAACTTGACCTCGCTTTTTATAGATTTTCTATACAATGAGAGATTCGCATAAACGCTTGATTGGCCGTCGTGGGCACAACCAAACTATAACCACGTGAAAGCCATTTTCTTACATCGTTCCGGCCGTTCAGGATTTATTTTTATGTTGGATTTCTCATTTTAAATTCATGAAGTTAAGCTTAAATTTTCTAAAAGGATATATCTTTTAGGTAATTTACTTGTGTAGGTACTAATTATGCTAGCATTAACAGACCAGGGTTTTCGTTGCCCGCAATAAATTAGAATATTAACTCGAAATTAGATTGTAGGCCCAAAACATTTCTGAAATTGCTAGCTTATTGCGAAATGGAATTTCATCAAAGTACCTACGTAAACTAGGTTACGAAAATATTCTTTACGAGCCCACAGAATGTTTCCAGAACACTGGAGACTGTGTGGACAGATCTAAGTCCAAGTAAACACAATCATAGTTACTTGAAAAGTTGTTGTTTAATATCAACATCGTCCCGACCTACTCATTAACTATTTTCAGGAAATTGATAAATGAGTTACCAGTTTGTGGAAATATAAAGCAGAAAACGCAGTAAATTTTGACGAGCCATGATATAATAGATTTCAGTCACGTATTTTAAATTGAATTTTTATTTTCCTTAATGTAATCTTCAATAGATTCCATTTAGGAAAAAAAAAATCAATTCATGCCACCTTAATTGTAATCGCTTGTTTATGGTAATTTTGTCCGCCATTTTCAACGCCATATATTGGCAAAACATAGTGCACATGATACTATATTGTCCAAAATATTAGACAATATAGTATCTGTAACCATACCTATGTTTATTAAAATAAATGATTGATTGATTGAATCTATCTCACAATCAAGTTCACTCAAATATGTCAACGATTATTTTTTCGAGTGTCCCAGAAAGAAAAAGAATTATATGAGGTAGTAATAAGTAGATCGTAAGTTAGTTTAAAATAGTAATCTTAAGTAATCTGTTTTCCTGCAATGGGCGATGTGGTCGCTAAGCGACAAAGCCCTTTAAACAATTTAAAAAATATATATATCAAACGTGAATTTTAGAGCCGTACGCTCACATATTTTTTTACTGTCATCTTTTATTTATAAAACTGAAATATTGACACATCTAAAGTCTTATTTTTTCTAAGGCTTTCTCTTACTACAGCTGTTTATTAAATGTAATACATATATCGCAAGACTGGAGTCCTGAGACAGGTACACTAGGTCGCGGCAGACCAAGGAGAAGGTGGTGGGACGCCTTGGATGACTTCCTCATAAATTGGCGAGAGGAGGCCGTCCCCGTTCGTTCTACTTCTCTCAACGTTACTACCGGGAGAAGTAGAAGAAATGGGAAGAGGCCTTTGCCCAGGAGTTGGACAGGATAGAATAACAAAAAAGAAAATTGGTCTATTATCATTTTGAAGTTTTCCTATACTTTTCAATTATTTGTAGGTACTATCTTCGGTCATCCCAAGATTAAAGTTGACTTTGCTGAAACACTCATAATTTTGATTGTTTACTAAACATTACAGTAAACGTCCATTACACGGAAAAACAAATAAAAACAAATCGTTGTTTGAAAGTTAAAGCGGTTGTTTTGCAGATTTTAAATCCATTTCATTTCGGTAGGGTAATGATTTTTCTTACAGGGAATTCCCCTCAAAAACTTTTAATAGTTTATTTCGTTAATCAAAATCGGGTTATTTTAGATTTTCGTAAAAGTTTATGAATACATACCTGATACGGAAGGTCAAAACCAGGGATGAATGCAATTAACTCAGCTTATCGCAGCCCACTGCTGGACATATGTATGTCTCTGCCCAGCTGAGCTGCAACACCTGAAGGAACCATAACTACAACACATACATACATAGAGATGAATTCAATATTCATAAACTTCAAAAATAAAAACTGTAACTAGATAACCCTTCTCCGACTTAAACTTCAAAATAAAGCCGGGTTTATGAGATTTTCATACAAAACTTTACGATCTGGTATTACCAGATCGTGTCATCATAAATAGGTATCTAAAGGTAACTATTTACAACAATAGTAGTAGCGCGAGTAACCTGCATTTTTACGAATGGAATCTAGTATTCCCTGCCAAGTTAAAAAAAAGTATCTGCTACTAATGTAATGCGGTGTTGGTGAGACTTGGCAATGAGATGCATCCGAAAGATGTGTGGTTTGCAGAATTTTGAAGTTGAATGTTAATTTGAACTATTTTAACGATGCAAATAAAGTTCGATATTGCATACAATGTGGTAACTCGTGAGTCGCATACGGTAATGTTTACTAAACGCTGCCAAATAGCGCTGTGTTCAAACATTGACTGCGGCGAGAGCTTTGCCTTATCCCCTGAATATTTATCCGGCACTCGGAATTGTAAAATGGCGGAAACGTTTCGAGCGAATTTAAAGCCATCATAAACTACAGTGTGTGTTCAGAAGATTTAAAAAAAATCTGTCAAGTCCGAGTCGGACTCCCGCGCAAAGGATTCCGTAGCTTCAAACAATATTTTTAACACTCATTTATAGGTCAATTTACACACAACAGCAAAATTAAATAGGTCCCATATCTCAAAAGCTAAATATCATATCTTATTCAAACCAATTTTCGTTGAAAGTTCTTTTTACGTTGTACAAACCCACTTTATTTTAAAAATGTCCTCCTCTTACTTTAAAAATTAAAAGTGGGGACACAATTTTTGCGACTTAAGAAGCAATATATCTCCTTAAAACCAATCATTGGTTAAAGAAAAAAGAATTTTAGGCATCTCGATATCATTTTTAAGAGTTATAAAACATCTAGAGATTTATACGTCCTGCGAATCTTGACATACACTAGGTACCTACTACGTCACATATTCACACATTAGGGCATGCGAAATCCGGTTTCAGTCCCATAGAAAAACCCGTTTTACTATGAGACAAAACCGGTTCCGCATGCCCTAACTCTCTATTATTGTAAACTGTTTCACGTACTTCGCCACCGTTATTTAGTCTGCGGTCATTGGTGTAATCATAGGAGCCCAAATGTAAGTATAATTTATTGCTTACATTTTGTAATTAAATGCATGGGTTTGAAGTCTAGAGGTACCAAATACGCAGAATAGCAATTTCAATAAAGAGTTTATAATATCTCGAAGTCTTAGCTTAGCACCAATAGCATCTGGTAACTATTCCACTGTATTCATAGACGTCAAACATATGTGCTTATTTTTTTAATCTAAAACAGACACTGTTAAGCTATCATTGTTCTAATCATACGAATGAATGGTAACTGTAACTTTTCTATTTTTTTTTCTTTCCCACTGCTGGGCACAGGCATCCCCCATTCCTTTCCAACTCTCCCGGTGTTTTACCTTCTCTGGCTAATCAGTCAGAAACGAGTCCAAACCGTCACGTCAGCGTTTCTTGGGTCTACCTAGATGGTGACGACCGTCTTCAGGCACCCGCTGTGTGACGATTATGACCCATATGTCCTGACCCATTCTGGAAATGTAACTTTTCTATTTTTATTTTTTCTAGCCTATATTGTGCCCGCACTACTCTGTTTTGTGTACTTTTCTTTGTAACTTTTCTGTTAAAAAAAGGAAAAATATTATAGTGATACCAAACCCTCAAATAAAGAGCACTTAAGAAATGAATTCTCCTAATCTCCTTTACTATACATAACCCGTTTACCATTGTTCCTCTATTACCCACTTTCGTGCGACGGTATGTGTACCGCGCGACATGACGTGTACCCTCGTCATGGAAACCACAACCGCGCTTTATTTATGGTATAATTGACCGGACAGCGGCCATTGTGTTATTAACAGATTGAATAGGGAAAATAAACGAGGTTTTCCTCACGTAATTAATGTGATTAGATTACTGGATAGAAAGGCAAAGAAATGGGCGTAGTGCTACTTTTATTGTGCGTGTTCTTTGAATGGCCCATTGGGTAGATTAATTGGTAAGCAAATTTCTAAATAAATAAACCTTTGTGGCTAAATAACAACAGCCGCTTGGGTCGATGTTTAGGTTAAGCCGTGCTTGCCTAGGTTGGTCTGTGGATGGGTGACCACCCATTACATACCGAGTTTCCCCCGTGCCAACATTAAGCCGTTGGTCTCGGGTGTCATTTGTAGATCTTTGACAGTCGTTAGGTGGTCAGTGGCCCTAAAAGTCTGACAACCAGTCTTACCAAGGGGTATCGTATTACCCAGTACTAACTGGGTTGTGGATGTCCGATAGGCAGTCGCTCCATGTAAAATACTGGTATTCAGCTCCATCCAGTTAGATAGGAAGGCGACCCCAATATAGTTGGGAAAAAGCTAGGCAGATGATGATGTCTTTTGTACTTTTATGTTACGAATCCTCTTCTTTTTTCTTAATAGAAAAAATAATTAGGAAAAAGGTCCGCCGTTTTCTCTAATGAGATTTCACTACTTTGCGGATTAATCTTAATTCAGAATCCAGATCCCACAGCCAACACTGAATCCTACTCCCAACTGAGCAAGTAAATCGGTCCCTTTTATTTCTCTAATTAGACGATATTATTTCGGAAAAACTTAGGTAGTCAAAAAGATCTCCTCTTAGCTCTATCGCTCTATTCTGAGCTCTATCGCTTTCATAATAGCAAACAAAATCGGTTTGTCTAATGCATTATTAATTTCTCAATGGGTAAAGCGGGCAAGTGTTTATAACGTAGACTTTAGAAAATATTACAGCCACACTGAACTCTAAAATCTATTAATATCAATTAAGTCATTTGCTAATCTTTCTCTCTCTTATTGTTGAGAAGTTCAATTGAAAGTCTGGTTGCGCCGATTCTGTGGCTAGTTCAAATGGATCAGATTATTGTTTTCGTATTGACTAAATTCTTTAAATTTGACTATCGCTTTCATTTGATTGGCTAGTTGCATTTCTATCATCATCCTTCTCCCGCATATGCCCATCGCTTTCGTACGAGCGAGAAGTAATGCCTTTGCTACGCGGCCTGCGGAAACTTCAAAGGCTCTCGCGCCGCGACAATGCGTCCTCTCAAAAGAAACGAAACTTGGTGAAGTCTGGTGTTTTTCGTCTTTGTGTGGTGTTCAACGCTCAAGGAGGCTGTGATGAGGAGATTCAGGTATTTTTTCCTTCCTTTTAAGCGCATTGTCCCTTTGTGTTCTCAACACTTGGTGTTCCAAATCATCGCGTCCATCTTTTAGCAAAACGAGTCAGTTTTCAATTTAACCGCATTATTTGCTTAATCCACGTAAACAACGGGGACGGCTCAAGCTCTACCATCTGAACCTGCTTGATAACGTCGTGAGAGAATAAAGTTATTGCACCTTAATAATGTTAATGTTCTAATGAACTCTGTTTCGGTTAAAAACCTTACTTTATGACATTACTTATCCTCTACCAAAGACTCATGTGTCGGAATAGAACAAATCGTGACCAAACTAGTAAGAAAAACAATAAAAAATATATGAACGACAAAAAAAATAGAGTTACCTACAATAAAGCTATTGCGTATACGAAAGTACTAAAATTATGTTGTCTTGATGTATTCAGTTTATTGCTTTAATTTATTAAGGCAAGCTGGATAAAATTCTCAGTCTGTTTACGGTTTCAGGACAAAATATTACGAGGGTTTTATGATACCAAAACAGCAATTAATACGGTTTATATTATTGAAGCAGTAAGATTAAAGTGTCCCTTGAGGTACCCCCAAGTTTTCTTTAAAAGATGACTGTAGTTCAAGCCAACTCGGGAAATTAAGCCCTATATAAAAACTCACTTAACGAACCAAATGAATCCTGTATAGCTACCGACTGTACCATTGGCCCTTTTCTTTCAAGTCAACTTGAACGCAGCAAGTGTGAAAAGACAATAGCGTTATATTTCGAAGAAGCCTCTTAGTAAAGCGAGTTAACTGGAAGACAAAAGGCAAGCGCTTTATCTGGAATTTACGAAAACTTTTCGCTGTCAAATTCTTGAAAAATATTTTCAAATTTTTATGATAATGTAGGTCGAGCTCTGAACTTGTTTTGTTTGTATAATGATCCTCCACTCTGAAGTAGTACTTCAACATACATTAAGTGTTTGGTGTAGTAATTAGACAGTTTATATTTACAGAGTTAATTGTGTATCCTAAACTAATACACTCTAGTCTCTGGTGTGCACGTGTTCGTGCGATGCGCTCAACTAACTACACAAGGCTATTTATCTAATGGACCCTTTTCTTCCTGTGAACATATTGTTGAGTGTGTAAATTAAAATAATGGCTTTCTTATGTGAATTTCTGTCTTGAGTTACTTTATTTTTTGTAACTAATTAATTTTATACTTCCATCTTAACTTTCAGGTCATTTATAGGTAAAAACATGTCAACTTTTGTCGTCTGTAGGTGTCACAACAATTAATCAAACGCGAGTTTAATTTTCATTGCCCTGAAGTGTCGGCATCGAGGATGCGTTCAGAATAAATGTGAAATTTATTCAAGAGGGAGCCACTGCAACCAAGTTTAGCAATTTATTGCTCAAATACATGCATGGTCTTGGTATTTGTCTACTTGTGACAAAATATTCTAGCTTCACTTTCTCGTCAATACTAATAATAAAAGGGCTGCATGTGTTTTGCATCTTATAAAAGAAGGCACGGCAACTATCACGTGACTTTCTGTAATTCCTGACATGGAAAGTGAATCTAGCCATAGTTATTTCTCTATGAAAAAACGATCTTCTTGGGTCATACCCAGTCAATAGTTAACCTTATTGTTATCGCTATAAAGGTGATGAAACGTACCTACATAAAGCGTGAGGAACATAATTTGTTGAAATAATACAAATTGTATCTATCAGGACCATCGCATTGATTACAAACCTTGGCAAGATACTTAAACAGCTTTTTATTAAGTATGAATCTACACCTGTTCACACCAATAATAAAAAATATTACGAGAGTACACGTGGCTTGTTACACCTAAACCGTATTTTCACAATTATTAATTAATTATTCTCAAACTCAAAGTTATTAAAATGATGATGAAAATGGCACCTGTTAATAAAATAAAATAAAAATAGTTTATTTGCACCTTCAAGTAAAAATATGGTTTACAATAAACACAGGCCTTAAGGTGAGTAAAGAAAACTTGTTGCCCTTTGACCGTGAGTCTTTTTCAGAAAAATTCATCATTACATTATCACAGTCTCATCATCTGCCTAGCATTTTCCCAACTATATTGGGGTCGGCTTCCAGTCTAACCGGATGCAGCTGAATACCAGTATTTTACTTGGAGCGACTGCCTATCTGACCTCCACAACCCAGTTAGTACTGGGTAATACGATACTCCTTGGTAAGACTGGTTGTCAGACTTTTTGGGCCACTGACTGCCTAACGACTGTCAAAGATCTACAAATGACAGCCGGGACCAACGGCTTAACGTGCTTTCCGAGGCACGGAGGAAACTCGGTATGTTATGGGCGGTCACCCATCCACAGACCAACTTAGGTAAGCACGGCTTAACCAAAAGATCGACCCGAGCGGCTGTTATTATTTAGCCACGAGCTCCTCACATTGTCACCGTCTATTACAAACCAATTCATAAACTTTATTTTCCCTGAATCACAAAGTGCCTCTTCAAAATATTCAATTTGAATATTTCCACGTTCACACCGCTCATATGTATGTGAAATTTTCTTGTGTTTATTCAAAATGACTTAATTATATTTTACGCACCTTGAAATTAACAAAATTCCCCAATTAAAATTGACGTAAATTTTCCGTAATTATTTACAGCGTAGATACCTAATTAGGGCACTTTACAAGATATTAAATAAAATAGGTAAAAGCAACATATTGACAATGAAGGGATGGGGATAGTGTTGTTTTTGTTTTTTATTGTAAGGTAGGTTATAGTTTTTCGTATTTACAGTCAATCTTTAGTCTTTACTGTTATAGCTGTGCTAACACTTTGAACTCAAAAAAAACGATTACTAATTTAGTGTAACATTATGAATTTATTGGACTTAGGTATTGAAACACAAAGCTGAGCCCAATTCCGGTACTCACATAACACAATAGAGTTTCAAAACAAAATATAAAAATAAACTTATACTGTCACTTACGGGATATCTTCCGTGTGTTCCGTGTCTTCCGTGTCCACGGAACATATCCCGTCAGTGGCAGTATAAGTTTAGTTGTGAACCGTGAAAGCTTAAAACGGTATTTAAAATGTAAAAATGTTCGTTAAAAACCTACAAATAACAAAACAACAACAAAGCCGTACTGTCAGCGTGTAAACTAGGACATTGAAACTAGTCGGATGTGTGTACCTAATAGTACACCCACATTTCATCAGTTATGTTTAAGTCCCATGTAATAGGGAGCGTGCCTATTGCTATCAACCGGGCACAAATCCAGACTCCGTGGCTGCTACTGAAAAATCCAATATCAATTTCCCCGAGCCAGGAATCGAACCCAGGCCCTCATGTTCAACGGACGCGATTGCGACCACTAGATCTACGAGGCAGCCCAACAAACCTTTACATATTAGTAGATAAGTGACGTGCAATTATGTTTAACAGGGTTAACAGGGGTTTCACTGGGTGTTCTACCATCTTATCTTAGAGTGGAGTGACAAGGATTTTTCATAATGAAAGTTCTACAGGTATTGTTGAAGCGAAAATGTCCTAACACAAAACGATATTAAACTAGATATGGTCGGAACATTTTCACGTAGCGAAAATCGTGAAAGGACGTCGAGCAATATGCGATGCATTATAGCGTGGGGAGCACAATGGCGGCCGGCAGTAAGTACCGGAACTGCAACTCCAGAGCAGTAGTGCAGCGAGTGTGAGAATTAATACAGATGAATATAATCTGCATTTAACACAAATGTGGCTTGTCCATTATAAGTTACTTCCTTGTAAATTGTCTTTTATTTGACCAATGGCAATTAATAATATGAAAAGTATGTTAAGAGTAGTTATTAGTTATTATTGAAACATGGGACGTAGGAATGTGAGCAGACCACCAACTAGGTGGACAGACGATCTCATTAAAGTGGCCGGAAGAAACTGGATAGGCATGACACTAAACCGCCAAAAGTGGAGAGATTTGGAAGAGACTTACGATGACGCATTGGGTGACCAAAAGTTGAAGAAGAAGAAGAAGGTTTAAACATGTTAAACATCAGAATGTCAAGTCGATACACACCAAATTGTTTTGTTTGACCCACGAAAAACAGTTTCAAATTAAATACAAAACGTAAGAAAGATAGCAGTCACTTCTAGCTCCTCCTAACCAGCTGTTCAACTTCCCCCAGACTACTGCTAATGAGCGAGACCACACGGAAACGCACACAAACTAATAAATTGTTAAAGTTTCACCACTTACACTTCTTACCCTTCAGCTATATCGAACTCAAATGAATTTCTATTTATTTTTACCGCGTCTGTTCTTCTGTAACTGTTTGTAAAACGAAAAGCAAAATGAGAATACCTCGATTTACTGTTGTGTAATTAAATATCTCGGGAGTTCGAAACAGAAATGTTGATTATAAAGTGCGACAGAATTTGTATTCAAGACCATTTCAGCGCAAATTGGTGGATTGTTTTAAATCAATATACTCATCCTTGTTCTTCTGTTGTTATCTTTCCGTCATTTACCGAAGAACAAAAACTAACATTGTGTTGAGACACAAAATAATTGAATTTTATTTTATTTCATAACACTGTGCAGTTGCATTTATTTATCAAAAACAATAAACTGGCCTCACATATATTATTTACTCACAGCACCATTAACAACAAAATTACTGTTGATAAAAGCTGTAAAATTCCGAAAAAAACAAACAGATAATCAATTCTTAATTTCAGCATAGAACACAAAGAAAAAACTTCCAACATTCGTATGAACTTAACTACAACTAATGAATAAGTAAACAAACAGAAACTTTCGATATTATTTAAATATAATGGAGTATTATGGAGGATGTATTTCAATCATTACTTGATGTGTGTTGACGCAGCTCATTCCAGTTTGGGCTGTGTTAATCCTAAAATGCATAAATCCGTGAACTGACAACAGTCGAGACCTTTGTCACGCGCGCGCTTTCAATCATTCTCGTCGAATTGAATGTCCAGCGTTCAACCCGTTTTCAATGAAAAATTGAGAGAGATGACAATTTATTGAGACAGATGTTTTAATGGAGGAGCTCGTGGCCAAATAATAACAGCCACTCGGAACAGTCTTCAGGGTAAGCTACGATTGCCTAGGTTGGTCTGCGGATGGGTGACCACTGACCACCCATTACATACCGAGTTTCCTCCGTGACTCGGAAAGCACGTTAAGCCGCTGGTCCCGGCTGTCATTTGTAGACCTTTTGCTAGTCGTTACAGGTATAGCCCGAAAGTCTGACAACCAGTCTTGCCAAGGGGTATCGTACTACCGAGTACTAACTGGGTTGTGGAGGTCAGATAGGCAGTCGCTCCATGTAAAATACTGGTATTTAGTTGCATCTGCTTAGACTGGAAGCCGACACAAACATAGTTGGGAAAAGGCTAGGCAGATGATGATATTTTAATGGATAGAATAGTCCATAAATAGTTCGCATTTGAACAATCGTGAATGCAAGGAACTGCCAGTTTTACAATAAATTGTGACGGTCGGTACTGATTTCTCGAGGAGTTCCATTATAACTTGACTAAGTAAGTAGATAATAAGTTAGAAGCTTTAATGACCAAGTTCCTAGTAGCAATATTCTCCAATGTTTTATTTTATGGTAAGTGCTTGTAGCAGATGCATCATGAGACGACATTTTTATGTCAAAGTTTGCGTCTTCGTGAAGTCATAGTTTGTCATAGTAATGTATTTTCTACTTCGTACGCTGAAAGGGGTATCTTTATATTTTGGACTTTTAATTTTACGATGGTAGTGAACTTTTTGAAAAAAGGTTGTTGTAAAATTAATTTCTTTTTCTTCCTATTTTTTTGCCGTTTTATGAAAAGGATTGTACAGACGCCAGCACATCAAGCTAAACGAAACTGTCAAATTTTCCCAATCATTTAGTCATTTAGTCATTTAGTCATTTATTCTGAACAAAAATACATTTGTGTCGAATACAGGATTAATACAACAATAATAATCAATAAAAGTTACAATCAATAATATAGTTAAAATGTCAAAAATAAAATAAGTAATATCAAGAACTTAGTTGAAATAAAAAATAAAACATGAAAAAATAAAAACACAATTAGCCTAGTCAAAAAAAAAAACAAACATTCAATTTAATAAAAAAATAACATGTCAAGAACTAGACCTAAACTTAAACAAATAAACAAGTTAAACTGTGGCATTATTTTTGTCCCTAAAAAACTCTTCTATACTATAGTAGCCTGAACAAATCAACCTTGAACCTAATGCTTTAGCCATAAAGTTAAAAATCAGTTAAAGAAATTTGACAGATTGGAGTAGCTTGATGTGTTGGCGTCTGTACAAAGACAAACAAAAGTTTTTACTCGATGACGACGTTATTTTTGCTCGGATCAAAAAGACAAGTACCGAGTTTTGCTCACATTTACATGTAATAAGGAGGATGTTACATTGCGTTATGGGCAATGGCAATATAAGGCTTTAATATTGTGACTCTGCTTATAAATAAGAAAAGACGAAGAAGTAGCCCTTATCATTTTTATTAAAAAAAAACGTCCAATACTTTAAAACGAAAAGCTTCCGAGTTTAACTTTAAGTTGTGTTGATTCAACGCAAAAAGTATAACATCAAATAAGTGAGCATCGACAAAGCAAACAGAAACATTATGTTTTACAATATTTTCCTGTTTTTTCTTCCTTGCATTCGTGTTTTATTGAGACCATAAATTTTATTTAATGTAATAACTTTTATGGGAGCTAGCTATAAACATATTACTCGCAAAATAGGAGTAATAAAATAGTCCTCTCCCTCGAATGCGATTAGTACGCCAAGTTACATATTAATTTACACGAACTTCAACCGTAAACTCATTAACGTCAATCAAGTTAAACCATTCATGAGCTAAATAACCAATTGGGACTAAATTGCCGCAGCTGCAGCTGACTACGTTCATATGGGTTACTAGCTGTGCCCCGCAAAGTTTTCATTTTTATTGCACGGAACCCTAATCATTTTTCTAAAAGAAAGGAGGCTAAGTTACTTATTATAACATCAGCCCCGTCAAAATCGTTCCAGTCGTTTCAGATATTAGATGGAACAAACAGAGACACAAAAATTAAGAAAAATGATTTTTTTGTTATAAGTACCGGATACACTTAGATTACATATGCATTTAAAAATGTTGTTTTGAAATTAAAAACAGACACTTCAATTTTATTTATTTGTATGTACAGATAATGGGTTATTACCCTGTGAATATTATAATGTATAAAGATTGCTGGAAATGCCTTTATGGTATTTTTAAGGTGGTCAAATGTTAATTATTTTGTACTCTGGTTTAAGTATGACTTGATATGCTGACGTAACCATAGTTAATTAGGCATACTTCAGACGGCAGTTCTTCAAGAAAACTATCATTATAGAGCCTGCTAAGGCAAGCTTAGCTTAACAATTATGCGATCAGCTGAACTTAAACTTACTTAGTCTACAAACTCTGTACGTGAAACTAATAAACAGTGGCTTCCTTGTAAACTGTTATTAAAGTCAACATTAGAAGTATCGATCTATATAGTCAACATATCGGTCGCAAGTGTGTAGGTACGACTAACTTGTAGGCTTTCGGGCAATTATTAGTTTCACCGCACTAGTGGCTAGGTGAGCTAACTTCGCTGAAAGCAATTTATGAAACTCATTTATGATGTAAGAAGTTAGTCTAGCTCATATAATGAAGTTATAAACATTACTAAGGACCTAAGTTTACTTTGTAGCTTAAATGAAGAATAATAGAATAAAGTGTTGAAAATATCGTCAAGTCTGACTTCTAAGTACCTACCTACTTTTCTTTAATTCAAAACCTATCTTATAGATTGTAGGAAAAGTAAGGATAGGTTACAAACAATCTAAATCTATTATTATTTATCTATAGAAGAAGGGATATTTACCATGTTTATTGTTTTCTTTGAGTTCCCGATATTTCGGCGCTGTTGCAAGCACCTTGATCACGGATAAACTGAAGTTATTGCGGGTGGGTGTTTATGAGCAGACAAATCGATCTACCCTCTTTCTTGTTCGTTTTTTGCACTCAGTACCGCTACCACTGTCACTCGCAACTCGATTCTGTTCACGACACACGAAACTCACTGTGTCTGCTCGCGAACTTTTTGCGGCACTATTCCGCTTTTTACACAGCTGGACCACTGGTTTCCAGGCTTTCGACAGTTGAAACCCATCCCCCCGATTGAAGTTCTTATATTTGGTGATTTCAATAGCTTCTCTAACGAGTCTAGGGATATAGTGGCGTTCTGTCGAACACATATTATGCGAAATTGATGCACGGAGTTGTCACAGAGGGACAGATTTATGGAGAGAGTACCCCTACTGTAGACTATAAAATATTATAGGGACGTGATAGTATCTACTTATTTGTATTCTACTCTTTTAAAATCTTATTTATCTATTATTTTATTATTTTTATTTATTATCTAATTCTATTTAGTAGAAAAAATAGTCACTAGTCCTCAGACTTTCTAGAAACACTTATGACATGAAAACTTAGGCCGTGACCTAAAGCTCGCGCGGTGGCACGGAGCGGCTGTCAAAATGCGGACGCCCTTAATCATATGAAAAAAGATAAAGGCCTAAAGGTCCGTTTCCTTTCCATTTAGAAGCAATAACGCGGAGCCTATTTCAGGAATCTTGGGTATGTAGGAGATTCTGCAGCACAAACATTTTCATTTTCAATAATATCTCTTCAATATGATGCTAATTGCGCGCGCGTCCTGCGGCATTGAGCGCAGTTTTAAATACCTACACGATAACGTGTTGCCGCTCGGCTCACATAGTGTGGGCATTGCCATTGTATTCGAGGAAGAACAGCGTCAGGCGATCTGTTCACAGAAATAAATGTCAAGTAGACGTGGGTTGAGCAAACAATCAAGTCTAGCCGAAAATATTGGTCACCAATAACCCATTAATTTGAGCAGACAGGTAACCTAACAAAATTATCTTGTTTCTGTTGCCTAATTTTATTACAAAGGACTATGCGAAATTCTTTTTTTTTCAAAGCATTTTTGCCTTTGTTCTGTATTAAAAGTACAATGGCTATAATCACGATAACCAGACAAAGAAAATTACTGATTCAATTTCCGTGTATAACAGAACATTTTTCCTGTTCAGTAGAATTCTAAATCGTTTATTTGGTAAAGGCAAAAGCTTTTCAGGGGCAAATTATTAGGAGAATTGTTTCTTTTTGCACAATAATTTGTGTGTAATGTGGGAGTTTGTTGACTTAATTTATTACATTAAAATAATAGTCTTACTGATATGTTTGTCGGTCATTAAGTTCCAACTTTCCGTCAACTGTCATCTATAATACCAACTTGAATCTCATCAACGTTCTCGCCATCAAAGCTGGGAAGTTTTGCAATTAGTTTAGGTCTGAACTGGATTGAACAGTAAACTTTGACACGAAAATCGACTAACCGCGATAAACCGAACACATATTATGCGAAATTGTTGCACGGAGTTGTCACAGAGGGACAGATTTATGGAGAGAGTACCCCTACTGCAGACTATAAATTATAGGGACGTGATAGTATCTACTTATTTCTATTCTACGCTTTCAGCATTAAATCAAAATTTAATATTATAAGATCCCAAAATATGAAACGATAATAATACGATTTTGTTTATATTCTTTGCAAGAGAGGAACTCTCTTGCAATAAACTGCTTACCTCGGTTGTGAATAAAGAAATCCTTTTGTTCCGTGTCGCGATCTTATTCGGACACACCACAGGAATCCTTTTTAAGCCTATTTCCTCTCTCTCAGGCAATTTTCACCAGCGATCAGCGCAACAGAATTGTTTTCTAAATTTAATTTTATGAGGAATTTGTAGCCAAATACATCTGCCTATGGAATTGGTTCCTGTGTGTTTAACTTCAAATAAACTTAAGAATATAAATCTTTAGAAGTATCTCATTATCAGCGATATATATTCAGTGTAGTGCAGCAGGCACGCGTTAAAAATCGACTATTTTACCTACCTACAATAAAACCATTAGAAAATATTCGGTGTTCAAATCTTTTTACTAATCTGACACTGTTTAACTTTTGTACAAAGATTAATATACTTTTTGCAACGTAAAGAGACGCTGGACGTTGAACATTATAACATACAATCCTTTTCGTAGTAGAAACAGCTTTTATAGTCGGACAGCGGACAAAGGAGCCATTGACAAAGGTCTCTCGATATCCTTCCGTCGTTATGGACATGTTCCCGGAACGCCGCACTGTCCGGAATAGGCAATTAACATAAACCATTCCAAATGTTGCGGTTAAGAGAGAGGCAGTCGACCGTTCATGTGACACGTACAAGTGAATTAGTTGACGCATAATGTTCAAGATTGATAGAGGTCTGTGGTGAGAGAACCTATGGCACATAGTGTGGTAATCATGTTATATTATTTTCAATTATTTACACGCGATACTGAGTTAGGTACTACACAACTTTCCCATGGGAAAACAAATAACATTTTTAGACTTAAACAAACAACTTTAGATTTCCAACTGGTTTGGAAAATTTTATCAGCACAAGCCCCAAGCAATAAATAAGATATCATCGTTCTCAGAAATCTATTAAAATAGTTCAAATAATAAAACTATTATTCTAGAATCGCTCGGCTTAACGTCGTCGCGACAGATATTGAAATATTCTAGTTCAAAATTGGGTGGCGACCTCTTTTGTTTTAGTATAGTATAGCGTTCTGCATTAAATACTGGTTAGTTTGGATAAAAAAAATATAAGTTGCCTTAAAAATTATACATTTTTATTTATTTTTCTTCTGTCAAGAAAATGGCATTTTACTTTTTTTTTCCAAAAAGTATCCTGTAAGCTTTGTTTTCTTTCAAGGCATGAAAACTTTTTTTTCGATAAATTGAGACGCTTAACATCGAGGTTTCTGCTCCAAGTGACAATGTTAGATATCCAAGTTTCTGAGATAAGATTTATTTGCGAGATCACTTGGACATAACTGATTCATAGCTACACTTGAATTCATAGTATTAACCATATTATCTATGACCTGGATTTGGTCGAGCATTTTAGCCAACCAAGCTGCAATTATTGGCTACTGTCAGTCCATTCAAAGACCTTATCCACTACAATGAAGCCTTTTACTTTCAAGTATTTGTGTGTTTAACGCAAGAGAGTTTTCGGTCCGTATGTTTTCTTTTTAAGAATTTCTAAGAAGCGTACAGCAGTTTTCTTTTAATATTTTGCAATACTATTCATAAGGAGTAAACTTTATCATCAAACAGTGTAACAACTAGCTGGTACCGCCACCGACTGACAACACCCTCGTGTGTACACAAGCTTCGGAATGTTTGAAGCGAGACCCTGTTACCCAAAGCACCGACTGAGTTTCCTAACTGACGTTGTTTGTATACTTATATAATTTCCGCAGTACAAGCATTTGTCTTAATTACTAGTGCAATGTTAATTTGCTGGTTTAGCAGACATTATGCTTGTCGCAATTAGTGCCGCGCTGCGTAGCTGTAGTTAATCATGGTAATCGTCGAAGTTAAAACGTTTGAATATTATTGATTTTTTTTATTATTGTTTTGGTTTGTTTTTTATTTAATGTTTTTTTTTTTAAACTTGAACATCAAGGTTCATTTTAGTTTTCAAAGTTGCAAGTTTGTATTGTTTACAAGAAGGTGGGACTCAATTTACTACGACTATTCTGTTTAACAGGTTGTGAAGGTCAGATAGGCAGTCGCTTCATGTAAAATACAGGTATTCAACTGCATCCGGTTAGACTGGAAGCCGACCCCAATATAGTTGGGAAAAGCCTAGGCAGATGATGATATTCTTTTTAACAATCGTCACGAACAAGCGAGGGAGGCCTAGAAAACGCTGGCTTGACGACTTAGACGCCTTTGAGAGTGATTGGCCGGATAAAACGGCGCAGAGAGAAGAGTGGAAGAATAGAGAGGAGGCCTTTGCCCAGCAGTGAGATAATATAGAATGAAAAAAAATCTGTTTATCAAAATCAAGTAGGCCAGTTACAGGTACTTTGGCGGGCGTTTATCAAGATGTACTTGGTGATGATGACACTTTAATAATACACGGTCTTGCAACATGTAATATTAATACGGACCTACGTATCCGTACAATCTATGTATCCCTTCTATACTCTAACTCCATTCGGCTTTGAGACATGAAATATGAATTCTCATTTTTGACAGAAATATACCAAACTTTTATAATCAAAACATAGAATTCCAAATGTTCAAACTTGTCGGAAGTAAAAACAGGGAATAAAATATTACATTCCGGAAAAGATCGTAAAAGAAAAATGGTAACCAAGTTAAGTCATTCATTTACATAATATGAAACCAGAGCAGCCGCATGTGTATAATAATATCGACGGATTAGAATATTTCGTCTGTACTGAGCAAGATTTGAATTAAATATTTTTATTATTTTAGTTGTATTGTATTGCGGGCTGGTGTCCGCAACTATACGTCAAAGCGCGTATTTTGCGTATTTTAGTTTAAGCCCGGAGCATTTGGTTTTTTTTTTGTTATCATTGCATTGTAGTACCTATATGGCGGAATTCTTCACAGTTGATCATCCGTTTGTAAAGAACTCCACCAAATGCTTATTGTGACGTGCTTAGTTGAACGAACCCTTTTAGGCTGAGGCTAAACGCGTAATTTTTTCAGCTGTGAGTCGCGTAAAATGAGTCGCGGAATTTACGTTGACTTTAGTATGAAACCGAATGGTATGGTGATACTAAAGACCTGTTTGTACCACATGGCGACGCATTCTGAGTCTGCGTGCTGTCTGGCTTTGGTTATAGGTACAACTCATTTTGCGTCGTCGTGTGGTACAAACAGGACTTTAGTATGAAACCGAATGCAGCGTAAATGCAGCTCAAAAAATTACGCTCGTTTGGCCTCAGCCTCAGTCAAGCCAGGTTAGGTTAATCCTCTTAAAAAATTAATAAACAATTTCTTTCATAACTTACTTAGGCATGAATATCTCATTCTGGGAAATATATCCCGATGAAAACGTCATATTTCAATCACGTATTTTCTTGAGTTGCGAAAATAATAAATTCCGCGTCATTTTGTTACGCCGAAAAGAAAGCTCAGGTCGAAGTCGTTATCAATGCCTGCAGGCGGCGGCGTGCTTCTGAACATTATATTATAGTTCATAAATATTTCTAGGCCATAAGCCAACAGTTCAATATCAATATTTGTAGACAATAAACGCCCTCTAGATCTACGTAGTATTAGTAGATATGCCTTTAACTATCTTCAACAGTGTCTAGATTATCTATCTTATAGTTAGTACGAGTCACGCGGGAAACGTCTTCTTGAGGCTAATAGTATCGAGAATCATCAAGATTGTATTACGTAACGAGTAAAACAGATTATTTTTCTTCTACCGTATCCATGAACGTAAAGAAAATCCTTCGTTATTATTTTCTCGATCACTGACTTCTTTCTACAAGCAAAACGCTCATTAAACGCTTGATTTCTTTTTACGTTTTTTTTGTTTTTCAGGATCATACCGCTGTAAATTTTGTTATAACAGAACATTTTAATCCAATGGCAATTTGGCGCCGAAGAAAATCAATTAAACTATTCTTATTATCAGTTACATGTCTTGAGATTCTGAATGTTTTAGCGGATTGTCAATGAAGCAACGCTCTCGCAGGACTCCCGCAGACGATAGAATTGAAACATTCGATTTTAATATCAATTTGGGTATTGCATTTTCACAACCAACAAGTCCTATGAATTTTTTTTATTTTTTTTTCGTTGGTGCAACATTGAGTCCTCCTTGGCTACAAGTTGTGCTACGCAGCGTAGCTCACGTAGCGGTCGTTTGCCAAGACGTAACGGTGGTTTATAACATAAATGTAAGTAGACACTGATTTAAACTATAATATACAACATTAACAGTAACACTAAGGCAACAAATGAGGGTATTACCTCGTCAGTCCAACCCGTCGGCTCGTTACTTAATGTTTCAAATGTTCTCCATTTAATTATGTACATAGTACTGTACACTCCCTTGAGGGTGCCCCTGTTGTTAAACATTTTCACTGTTTTAGTAATATGTTGTTATGTGATACATTATTTATTGGCCGCTCTGAAATTCGCCTGCCTGAATATGTCGAGAAGAAGACTACATAATAATACAACCTTTGTTTTAGTATATGCGAAACCTGAAACACGTGTCTAGTATTTTTTTGTAAAGAATCTATGTACAAAATTTCTAAACTGTATCATGAAAAATCACAAAGTTATAAGCTCGTTCTGTCACCTGGTTGTCCGCGCAAAAAATGTGGTTACCACACAGCGAGCCCGCACGCGCGTCTCCAGCGTCGTCTTGAGCTAATTGATAATAATAATTTGGCAGTAGGTAACTAAATTATTGCGATAGGTACTTAATATCGCTCGGTGTCCAACTTGTAACTTTTTTTAAATAGTTTTGGGACAAAATATAACATGGTTTAAAAATGATTGGAATCGATTTAGCTACTTATTCTGAACAAACTATATTCAGGTTTTGCATATACTAAAAATAATGTTGTATATCTTCTCTTTGCACTGATCTGGAGTGTTTATAAACTAGCCTTTATGTTCACCATACTTGAGCAGCTCAAAGTTAAATCATCTACTCTAAAGTAATTCCGTAGCGAGTGTCGTCTCTTTGATCTCCGGTTGCCTGGAGCGACTCAGAGACGCTCACACTCGCTTCACTAAGACGAGCACAAACGGCACCTGCTGGTTTGCAAGCTGCACCCAAAACACGTATTTAACCTAAATTACTTTTTTAAAAGACTGCCTCGTTGGTCTAGTGGTCGTAAGCGCAACTGCTGAGCGTGAGATCCTGGGTTCGATTCCCAAGTCGGGCAAATTGTTATTGTATTTTTCCATCACGAATTTTTCAGTAGCAGCCACGGATTTGTGCTGGTTGATGGCAATAGGCTGGCCCCCTATTACATGGGACTTAAGCATAACTGGCGAAATGTGGGCGTACTATTAGGTACACCTAGGCGTGATTGTTGATTCTTTAAAAACTTTGAAATCTTCAAGGCTTTAAATCTCTTGGGAAACATAAATTAATACCACCAATAAAAATTTGGCAGATTCTAACTTTAAGCCGCATCTCGTTTGTTAAATGCTAATTCTAATTTGGATACCTTGAGTACTATAATCAGGCCACACCCTCGCTCCTCGCTCGTCAAACTGACCTGACCTGACTTAATGAGAGTTCCACTGGAATTACTGTTTCTTTAGGCACGTTTATTTCATAATTTGGTCTTTAGAGAACAGTTAAGTTTTACTTGCGCGACTCATTTTTCATCAACATACAATCAGACACTGACCTGCAAATTGTAAAAAACGTAAGAAAATTTGAATTTCGCGGGCTATCCCGGCGCTTCCACCTTAAGCAAACATAAACTCATTTATAACTCATACAGCATCTGTTTTGACTTTTATAACCGAAAATAATACCGGAAATATACTAAGAAAGTGTATCGTGAAAATGTATTCTGACAGTTTACTTATAAGCTTCGCGCACAATTCTTTTCCGTATGCCACGTTATTTATTGAAATTGTTAGTTTCACATACATCACGCCTGATATCCCCGAAGGGTTAGGCAGAGATATACCTAATAGTACACCCACATTTCGCCTGTTATGTTTAAGTCCCATGTAATATGGAGCAGGCCATCCGCAGGGCTCAACTCCAGACTGCGTGGCTGCTACTCAGAAATCCCACATAGAAAAAGTCACTAACACTTTTCCCGACCTGGGGATCGAACCCATGACCTCATTCTTAGCAGTCGAGCTTGCGACCACTAGTCACACACCACAGTCACTTATACAGTATTTTAGTTTAAGTCCAACCATATTGCGTTGAAAGAAATAAATATTGTATTCTAAGTAACACTGTGAACGTTGAGAATAAACTTTCTGCAATAAACTCATCTAGAATATTATATTCAAGGTTGTGGACAAATCAAATACAAAGTTTGAAATTAAAACGCTCAAATCCCTAAAATTTTGAATAAAACAATCGCAGTGTCCATGTTGTGTGATGCTTCCGAAACTGAAGTATATCCAGCGTCCGAACGTCTCTGAGAGCAACATGCATTATTCACCGTGACCCGCACCAGCTCCCATCTCCTGTAGCCTCTTATAGCTCATCTGAATTCGCTCGAGCCTCGCCTACAAAGGAACTAGCAAACCATTAAATCTCTTATTCCACTGCCTTGCACTCTATTTACATGTACAGTTCCGTTTGAATGATTAACTGGAAAAAAAAAATTATCTAGGTTACTAGAACTTGAAAATGTGTAAACCATGCCAGAGTCAGGGTAGTTAGTTTTTCCATCAGGGATTTCTCAGTAGCAGACACGGAGTCTGCAGTTGTCCCTATTACATGGGACTTAAAGGACAATGTCCAGAATCGCCCTGTGCAACTGAAGTATCGGACATGCACGATAATTCATTGCCTGTTTTATCATATTTTTTGCAAATACTTTTGTAGCACGGACTAGCTGTTTGGTAAAATGAACATTAGAAGTATTTAACGCGAAAACATCCGCCATCTTTGTCAAACGTCATGTCGATGTCGTATCGAAAAAAAGATCAGGGATGCCCAATCGATTGTAATAATCGATCGATTGAATTTTAAATGACTTGCGAATGAATGTTTCATTTTTTATAATCTGAATCTCATTTTTATTTATTTCGAATAAAGTGCAAATAGAAGCTACAATATAAACATACAATCACTATTCCATTTATTATTATTTCCTGAATACTTTCATTTAAAAAACCTAATAAATATACTTTATGAATCAGGTCGTACTCGATTTTAAATAGGTAGTTACAATAATACTCGAGTGAACAAACCGATATATTTCATTACGATCGTTATTCGGTGTTATCCAATATCGTTTAGAAAAGTGTATGGTTTACTTCTAACTAAACGATTATTTACGTCCCATCCCTATTTTAGACGCCAGGAAATGGTCAGCTGTCACTGTCAGTAGTGTCAGTCACTCACCTGTGCTCTCAATGTTACATTAGCGTCGCTTGCTTTTTGTAATTGTATCGGTGTGTTGGTGACTTTTGGGACTAACTACATTTCTATTGAATATTACGACTTGGCTATTTTAACGGACTCTGATTGCTTGCACAATTTTTAGACAATATTTTAATTTTCAATTTAGGAGATGAACAATAAACATGAAATTAAAATCTGTGTTTTATTTCCAATTCAAACACAATATAAGTTCTTACTACCTATAATTGGTAAAGCTGGTTTCATAGTAAAGCGTTTAATAGCCCTGGCCAGACGCACAGGCTTACAAATGCAGTAATAGGTGCGTTTTATAATCATGATAAATATGAAATCAAAATCTGTGTTTTATTTCCAATTTAAACACAATAAGGTTCTTACTACCTATAATTGGTAAAGCTGGTTTCATAGTAAAGCGTTTAATAGCCCTGGCCAGACGCACAGGCTTGCAAATGCAGTAATAGGTGCGTTTTATAATTATGTGATTCTATTTTAACACAAATACAAAACGTAATGTTAAATAGATTTTAGAATTAAAAGTTGCATTTACACACACGGCTGTTGTTTTTGTTTCTTAAAAATTACTCTGAGCTATGAAAAACTAAACGTAATATTCGTGGTTATGGTTCGATTATAACCTCAAAATCTAACTTTTTCTTAAATATATCTGTTCTGCAGCTAGTCCGCTACAAAAATAAGATCTTACAGGAGTTTACCAACGATCAACAACACAACACATAATTTTCCGATACTCTTGGTTCCAGGGCGAACAATGTATGGGCGCTGAGCAATGTCCTTTGCAGTTTTAGTATGGGTTTAGTAAAAAAAAAAAAAATAAGCGAAAGTGAAAAAAAAAAAGCTATGCGACATTGTTTACGATGTTACAGAAGTACAAAAGGTTTTTACATAATAATCAATTGAAGAAGATTTCAGATCGCGATTGTCGCACATGGTTTCTTCTGGTTACCTGCGGTTTTAGTCACTACATGCTCGATCAAACGTCCTGCGGTTTTAGTCACTACATGCTCGATCAAACGTCCTGCGGTTTTAGTCACTACATGCTCGATCAAACGTCCTGCGGTTTTAGTCACTACATGCTCGATCAAACGTTTTTTTTGATAGTTTAGGATCACGAAATGTGTAAATTAACCGGACATTTATAATTAAAACTTTAATTTAGGAAAAGCACTAAGAAAGTAGAATAACATAATATTTTCTTGCCCAACCGTGTTTAGGTAATTTCTAGGATTCTTGGCTAGAAAACAAATGTAATTTGCAGTTATGGCAGCTACAGCGAGGCGACCGTCCAGCCGATTAACCATTCTTATTAATTTTCCCAAAACCTAGTTTTACTCTGCCTCGAAATAAAAAACCGAACAATATCTCGTTGCAGTTTACTTGAACGTTTTGTTTCGATCTGTAGCGGCACTACAAAATATACAACAGCGCCATCTATGACACGAATAAACAACTAATTTCAAAATTCTAAATCGCGTAGTTAAAGTTATCCGCGACTTAAAACTATAATTAAAGAAAACCCCGACAACAACTGTAGGGCAGTTAAGTAGCCCACCAGTCACAACACCCGTCTGGTCGGAGGATCCTCCCTTTTTTATGGGGGATGAAGAATTGTACACCCTGTTCTTCATAATTCTAAAGATCCTCAATATAAGACAACGCGTTCAACTAGTCACACAAATAACTTACAATAGCTTATGCCGTATGGTGTTCGGTAATGTCCCACGGGATCGTACTACCGGGATAAAAAATATCCTATGTGTTAATCCAGGTTAGAAATTATCTGTGTGTCAAATTTCATCCAAATCCGGGCAGTAGTTTTTGCGTGAAAGACTAACAAACATCCATCCATCCTCTCAAACTTTTGCATTTATAATATTAGTAGGATAGTACGATTCCAGCACTGCAGACTGGCTTCTATTAAAATAGCCTTCGAAGTATATACAGGTCGGCATTGGTAAATTATTACTCATTGATCGTACTCATGCTCCGGTAATTAACAGATGGCGAGTTAATGGAAATTCTCTTCACGAACCTCTGAATTAATTCAATAAGATTTGGGTAACTTAACTAAATTAAATATCAGTACCCTTAAAACACTTCGCCTTTTGTGTTGCGTTTTGTTATGGAAATAGAAAAAGTTGTACAGTAAAAGGAAATAAATATCGAATGCCAAGTTTGGTTTTATAGGAGGAGAACTCGGCGAACTTACAAGGATGAATGAAATAAACTTGGTTTGTGGATATTATGACACAGTGACGTACAGTCGCCAGCGCATTAAGTTACCACAAACTGTAAAATTTTCTCATTCGATTTTCAACTTAACCACCAACATTTTATGGTTTATAATCATCTGGAGAAATTTGACAGTTTGTGGTAACTTGATGTGCTGGCGACTGTACATCCACACGGGTATGAGTCTTTTAATCGTGTTACTGTATTTTAGTTGTAGCCGTTTTCTATGTGTTTTTTTATGTGTTTTGCCTTAACTTGTTCGTCTACCTTTCTCAAAAATATAAATTAAGGTCTAAATGTTATTGTTCTACAACAAACCGCCCGCATGATGTCGTGCGCACTCAGCACTACTAGGCTCATCTGTAATTACTACTGAGATGTCTCTGTTGCTAGGTAATTTTGTGTCCCATCTCGGGTCCTTAGGAGCTCGCTGTTCGCAGGACTATTATACAGCCGACGTTCCACGTTGTTAGCCATTTACCTGTTTCAAAACACGTTTATTCTCTGTAACAGAAATGTCATCTGACCTATAAATGAAAAATCTACACAGCTAATTTCTAAAACGTGATGTCGGTGCAAGAAAAATTCAATCAGAATTTATTTGGCATCCTAACTAACAAATTATGTCTTAGAGAAAGGGGAAAGACGACGTAAACCGTGATACTAAATTCCTTTCGCTTTTGGGCCTTTATTAATGTTGGTCTCATGTATACAAATTCTAGGATCGTGTAGGTAGAAGCCTGTACTATGTAAGCCTGTAAGGTGAGCAGCATCTTGGTGGTTTAAATTGAGCCACTCATCTATTTGAGCCGTAAAGGAAAAAAGCTTTCATAGCAGTATCAGGAGGGTTACTGCGACGTCTTAATGCGGGATTAATTCCAGTGTGGGAATGAGACAGAGCTATACAGGTCGTCTAGTGTCATCTTTTTCCTACACTGGAATTACTCCTGCTTTAAGACGTCATGGTAGGCCACCTGGTACACGGTACACTATCATCCCTATTATTCTTTGAACTTTTCTCATGTTAAGTGGAACTGAACTTAATTTTTTTTTACTTTAGCCTGTACTGTCCCACTGCTGGGCAAAGGCCGTCCCCAATTCCTTCAACTTCAATTACGGAAAAATAATTTGAATGTTTAAAAAAAATTCCAATAAACTTGTTAGGTAATTACATTGAAGCCATTTTCGGGTGAGGAGTGAATGACAGGTATAACAGCCATTACTGTTATATAAACTCGAGTGGCAATTACTTATTTCACAATGTATTTGAGTAAATAAGCTGTTATTCTAAAACGCTGAACAACAGAACTCCCCAGACACAGATGTGCTCAAAATAACATGTTGGAAATTCACGCGAGAAGTTTCATGAAACAGTTTAGAAGAAGCAATTTTCAGGTAGTATTGCATCGTGTGTCCCTGAGGCAACATTGTAGCTTGTTTATATATACTTTACTTAAATCTGTTCTTCGTAATGTGGCGTTATGGCTCGATAGCAATTTGGTCAGTAACAAAGAACCTCAACACATGGTTATTACCACTTACATCAAAAAAAAAAAAAACGACAGTCTACCGTCAGGTTGATTGAAAACAAATTTATTAAAATACATAATTCTTTCAATGAAAATATAAACAAAGTAAAACTCATCACACCGGTTAGTAAATACGAAGCTCTTGTCAGCTATATCTGTGGGAAACGTCGCAATGTTAGAAGATTTCGCCGGTTTTATACCTCATAAAATGCCTTCAAGGTTTCTTCAGAAACCGTCGCATTTTTAGGTGGCACTAGGGCCCTTTGCGACATGTGTGTAATCGTCACTGTACCCTGCTCAAAAAACGGTGCATTGCGTTTTATGTATTGTGATTGTGACACATAAACTAAACCAACATAGTCATACTTGGTTCCATTTCAGAGGTAGTTTCTTCCTAAATTTATTTCGGAGATTCACAATTTCTCCTTTGGAAAAAATCGCATTGATTTATTTGCACGTAACAATATTTCCTGCATCGTAGGGAATTCTACAGGTCATATTTCTTTGGTTACTCCGGAGCGGACTGCGGAGAGGGTCCGCAGTGCCCGAGGACCTTCAACATGTGTAAGAACGGGGTCATCTGCAGTGTGAACTTATGACTGACTGTGAGTGAACTTATAACACATTTTGTATAGCTCCACCTCATTCCGATGATTGTCATTCAGTTAATTTTGTTCATGTAACCATGTTTAAATACCTATAGTTTTACTGTTCCGAGCAAATTATTATTTTCAATAAATTAAAGTAGTACCGAAAAGCAGAAAAATGTGTGAAATACGAATTGCCTTTTTTTTAGTTGTTTTTTTATATCCAGAGACGAAGTCACATCTGTATGTAAGGGTCACATTTAGTGTTTGAAACAATTCCGCTTTTTGTTTCGTGTATTATCCTCAATGCCGTCGGTATTTTGTTCTGGCACAAAAAGGGGTTAGAAATAAAGTAGTATTAACTTTAGTTACGTTAGTTGCAGAGTTTCGAGTATATTCTTTTAACTATAGACAGAGAAGTTTAGTATATGAGTATTTTGTGCTAGAGGAGTTACATCAAATTTTAACACCTTCAGTGCCGGGAACCCACCTGGTGGGTTCACTCAAGTCGCACTTGCGATGCCGGGAACCCACCTGGTGGGTTCACTTAAGTCGCACTTGCGATGTCGTAAATCCACCTGGAGAGTCCACTTGCAATGCACTTGCAATATGTGTGGTTGAAAGGCACATGTGCTCTATAAAACGGGGTGGACACGAATGCGTATACCGACTGATTAAAATATTCTAGAAAATCTACCTCATCTAGATAGATATTGTGCAAGTTGTATGACATGTATCGAGAGACAGGTGTCGGCCCAGCCGCCGTCAGCTGTATTTGTGCGCCAGGCTACACGGGCGACCTGTGCGAGGCGCAGATAGCACCACCAGGTGAGGAATACTTTTTTCTAGCTTAAGTTATCAAATAACAGCCCTTCCTGTAAGTCGGTTACTTCTAGTATCACTATGACAACAAAACAAGAAAGTGCAGAAATTCGTAAGCAAGGAACACCTTGTGACTGTAAGCCGAAGGATACAAACTTCTGTGAGTATTTACAAACATAAATGATAACACCAGGAAACGGTGGTGAATTCAACTACTTATCTAGTACCTACTTGCTTTGTAATCAAGCCTAACGTTGTATGTTTATAGCATCAGCACGATTTGAAACACGACAAAGTAGTGGATCACGCAAGTGTAAACGTACCGTAACCTAGCGGAGACTCACTGCGCGCGGCATAGGTGCGCGCGCGCACACATGCGTTTGCGCGCCGACACGCTGCATCTCTACGTGCAACCCACGTTTTGCCTACACGTGTGTAAGCTTATGACATGACTTGGTCTCCGTGAAGCAGTCATCCCCCGGATGGTTCCAGAAGAATCAGAAGCTCACTCAAAACATTACTGTTATGTTGCTCAAGAATAACTTTGACGAATTGTTATACAGCTGAACTACATATTACATATTTTATTTTAAAACTAAATCCTTCAACCTACTTACCTACGTACCCTCAACTAATACGACAACATCAATCTCAACGCAGCGTAATCTACTAAACAGCAATCATGAGCGCTTCGGGGAATTAGGGAGATTTCAGCTTGATTAATATCTAAGTATCCATCCGCAGTTGATGAGAGAATTGCTTTAGCTTGATTTTTGAAAGTCATTCTAAGTAAGTGCCAGTGGCGAAGATTCCATACAACTGGATTCCGACCGAAATCCTTTTGAAAAATAGCACAGTCAGTATTCTATGGACAAATAATATAATCACATTAAAGATATGTACTCCGGCTTACCTCTTACAAAAATTGACTCTTCCCTACTGGTAGGTGCCATAAGCAAACAGACTCAGACATGTGTATATACCTACGTTGTTTCGTTTTTAATTATAAAGTGCGGCATCTGCATCGTCGGTTTTGAAGTCAGCGTTTATTTAGTCTAGTTTTAGAAACATTCCTTTCTCTAATTTGCTTTTATGATGAATAAGTTAAATGCTAGAGATTGCAGTTTTGACTTACTTATTTGTTGGTATTTTTATTTCAAAAAGCGAATACGTACATATATGAACATTCTTACGACAGCGTGGTAAGCTTCATTGAAAAACTTTGTAGATACGTCTATATTTTCGTTAAATTGTGCCTCTATACGTCGATTTTATTTACCATATAGTTTTTCTAAGTACTGTGGTAGGAGACTTAAGTCCCATTGCTTCTTTAATTTTCTTAGTTCACAACTTGACACAGAATAATGATCAACCCGTTGCTGGTTGTCACAACTTTCAATTTCACTGACACTTCGCAGAACTTTTTGGTGTAACTAGGATGAAAATAATTATAATGAAACAACCCCTTAACCTTGCAACTGTATATTGAGATCATTTTAGCATGACAAAAGATTGGTGGAGAATCTTAACATTGTGATTCAGAATTCGTCGCTCATCTCACAACGCCATCTACCAGCTCAAAAGTGAATAATTGGCCAAAACACCAAGTATTCGAATTTTCAAAAGTTAAAACACAAAGTTCTAAACGACGCGACGTAACACCAAGACATCCCGCGTTTAATTACTTCAAATAAGCGTTTACTGCTAACTACTGACTATAGCGACATTTGGCGTCGGTCCAGCACACCTGCTACCAGATAACACTCGTTAACCTGGCTCAGCCCTTTCTTTGTTATGCTATTTGTTGAGAACACCCTGACATCGTTTTAAACGGCTCAGTAAAATTACTAGGATAATCGAGTAAAACTATCTAAACTTCATAATGTGAGCTCTTTTAAAAAGGAATTGGAATGAATTACTCAGAGCCCTTGGGAAGATACACGAACCAGATTGTTAACACATTTTAATTTCAAACTAAAGTAGTTATCTGGATTTATCATCGTTGCTGTAATTCCATTTACTAGAACTTTGAACTGCATAACGTTTAAACTGAGTCAGGCCAGTCATCGTCTAGAAATATAAGAGGGGCGGAGTTCATACTGACATGACGTATGGCGTATGGATCTCAAAACATCAACTTCACGTGGTACAAAGATGGTGTCAAGATAAACTTTAATGGAAATATGAGGCAAGCCAATGGGAACTCTACGATAGCCCATGAACCAATGAAATCTTCGAAAACCAAATTATTTTGAAACTGGTCATACCTTTGAAAATGAAACGCCGCAAAGTTCGTTTTATGAAGTTTTCAACTTTGCTTGTTTTTCGGGGCAGTTTTCTTAAAATAAATGTATGCCACTTAACGTACAAATTACTGTTACGTAATGTAAGCAGGATCAGTTCTTGGAACTCATAGCTTTTTAATTCATAATTGTTGGAAATTACCTCTTATACCAGTAATTTCAAGAAATACACCCATTTGCTAATCACCCTGTATACATACATATTTACGTAGACTACTCAAATCATAACCTCTCCCTCTTCGCTCTGCTGTAGTCGGTTAAAAATTACGCGGCTGTTGGTCTACAACCGCGTTGTGGAAATTAAAAATCATCATCAAAAGAACAACGCTTTTTGTACCAACTATCACATCTACATCATTACGGAAGCTATGATTTTCAGGCTTTTACAACAGATATTTGATCTTCAAACTCAAAAAAATTGTTCCGTTCGATTTATATCATAAAATAGATCTTTCTAGAATGGAAGTAGTTTCACCAGGTGTGATGAATATGAAAAGGCACGCGTACCACCTCAATGCGTTCCAATAAAATGCGGTACCCTTCGAAGTCAGTCTCGGTTTAAAACGATATTTGAATGCCTGTTTTCTGGGTCAAGTAATTTCTATTGACTGTGAAGACAGGAACACCGCCACGAGACCTAGTTTCTTAGAGATCTGCGACTGTACGTAAGCTGACCTAAAAAGCATTTTGCAGTTGAGAGAACAGATTCTAAAATGTTGAATCTGTCCGTTTTATAAGTGTGCGTTACGTTTTACGAACCCCAATCTTACTATGGCGATCAATTGAAAGGAGTGAGTGGGTCGTATATTCTAAAAGACATTCCTGTTCACTTCGAGCGATACGTGGTCACTTTAGATTTGAGTGTGGTTTACTTATCTTGAGGGCGATAGATGGACTGCCAAGTGAAGCGAGGCTAGGGTATTGGGATATTGGGTAACCAACCTTAAGGTAAGTTAGAGACATATTATGTTAAAAGGAAAACTACTTAGTATTCTGTAACTTTGCAAAGTAAATTATAGCTTAACTTATAATTTATTTTACAAAAGATGACATTATACTCATATCATTCTACCATTGGGAATGGTAAGCTTATGTTTAAAATCACAAACATTTCTATTGTAGTTATCATATAAAACCGTTCATTTAACTGCACTATCAAAGTGACCAACTTTATGGAAGCACTTACCTCGTGTCGCTGTCGGACAGTTGAGACTTACGCTTCCAACTACATATATCCTTTAACTGTTCAATAAGCCAGACGTTTTTCACCCTTAAAAATATTCATGAAACGACTACAATTCCGTACTAACATTCAGTTTGCGTACAACTCATGAAGCTAATTAAACAGTTCGTATAAAGCATGGATTTCCCAAGTCGTTTCGAAATAATTCTGCTATAAATCTTCAGAATGCAATTAATTTAAGCAAAAACATAAGTTTTTCCTTCAGAAATCTGATCTAAGAAGATCTTTCGTAATTCTTTTCCTAGAGGAAAAAAACAAAATTATTATCTCGTAAAGTGCGCGTAATATATTCAGGTTCTCATAGATGTAGCAATAACGGTCAACATTGACCGTAATAAAATTATATTTTCACATTCAAACAAGTATTTTTGTTCCAAAACCGTAGGTTGGGTTATTTCGTTGTGATATGATCAATTGTTTTTTTGTGTGCGTAATGAAATTACAACAAAAATATTTAGTGATTATTTATCATTTCTTAGCTGACCAAATTATGTTCGCATGACGTATTTTTTTGTTGAAAAAATGGTGTGGTGAAAATGGGATGATAGCTTGATTGGGATGAAGGGTGAAATTGAAAGACGTTTGTGATCTGAATGATAATGTTAATGGTAGATCGGATGACAAACACAAAATTGGTTAATAGAATAATGATAGGTTCCATACAGAGCTTTTTCGCAGCAATGTTTTCTATTCTAAGTCAGAAATAATTAAAGCACCCTGTAGCCTTCGCTCCAAGCCAAGACTAGGCTACTTACACTCGTGTCTCAAACTTAAGCCTTCGAAAGAGAGAAACAGTGCAGTAGGCGTAAATATTGTAGTTAGGGAGCGTGTCAGGGTTTCAGGCAAAAAGCTTGAGTAAGGCCTAGATAATGTTCTTAATGTTTACTCTGTACCGTCTGAGAGAATTTGTAAATGGGTTAAGTACATAAGTATGATGCTTTCATGTTCAGTTTTAAAGATAATTATACTATTTATCAGATAAAGGCAGAGACGACTCTAGACAGTATTAGAACTCTTTGAGTAGTATTCGCAGGAGCTTAACTACTTGCCACACCAGTACTGTTAAGTTATATTATATTGTATATAAAAAAGAAGGAGGAGGAGAGAGGGGGGAGGGGATTTTGTATTGTATTGTTGTGTGTTGTTGTATTGTATTGTATTTTATTGTTTTTTGTTTTATTATTCTGTATTTCGATTCAGTCATTTGGTTACCTTCGACCTACGTCAGCATGGCACCTATTGCGCACGTTATGATAATCCTGAAGAAGTGACACTAAATTGTCGCATTAGTGTCTGATTTAATTGTCGTGTATGTTTGAGGCTCGTGTGAAGTGTGTACACGTTATATGTTGTAGGTCTCTGGAGGGTAGGTAATAGTGTTGAGCATTGCTTCACGTGCTCTGGTCCCCGAGCGTAGACGTGATCGGTTTACGTGACGACACTCGCTTTCACGCTGGTATGCCTACCAAAACGAACGGAGAGTGATAAGTGGGTATGAGTTGTATAACAGAAGGCAGTAACAAATAGAAACTAAACTTATCTTATTAACCGATACGTTTTTTGACTTGCCATCGATTCTAATTAATATGTGTTATGTCTTGCAGCTCTTTAGATGAGTTGGCTTAGATGTGTGTTTACCTAAACTACGAACTTGGTCTTAGAGTGGAGTGCTTATCATTACGAGATCATTTCTCGTTATATTGTAAGTGTGAAGAGCGCTATATGTTAAAAGAACAATGATCGCTTCAAGTGACAGCGCGTTAAGTTTTAAGCGCTAAGTGTCGGTACCCGTGGTGGAGAGAAAGCTTACCCTGATTTTCACTATACAGCATCAAAGCTCCAGCACCCCGACGTCTGCCGTAGTGAGTGGGCGTGTGCTCTGTGTCCATTGTTGTTGTGATCGCAAAACAATGTGACAAACACGATGTGGAGTGTCATGCGTAAATATAAATGTAAACAGTGTAGAAGTGTAGTGTGATGGTTACACTGGAATGCTTTTTCTTCATCAGGAATAAACATCAGTGGGGATTAGAATGAGAGTAAAATCAACTTACTGCTAACAGTTAGTTCGAAATCATAAATATATATTTTCAAATTACTTTTGTTTCTTTATGAATGGAAACGTCACTTACTAGGTACTGTTGTTACAGGTCGTCTGCTTAACTGGACTATCCTGTGGATGCCTTGAGTATAAAGCCTTCAAGCCAGGGCAAAAAAGTTACTACTAATAGTTTCATATCCGGTGTTTGATTAGCGGCTTAACCTTGAGATAGCTCGGGTCGATCTTAAGGTTAAGCCGCGCTTGCCTAGGTTGGTTCGTGGATGGGTGACCGCTCATTACATATTGAGTTTCCTCCGTGCCTCGAAAAGCACGTTAAGCCGTTGGTCCCGGCTGTCATTTATAGATCTTTGACAGTCGTTATAGGTAGTAAGAGTCCCGAAAGTCTGACAACCAGTCTTACCAAGGGATATTGTATTACCCAGTACTAACTGTATTTTGGAGATCCAATAGGCAGTCGCTCCATGTAAAATACTGGTGCTCAGCTGCATCCGGTTAGACAGGAAACCGACCATAACATAGTTGGGAAAATGATGGGCAGATGATGACGTACTTTTGTTTTGAGTTTTCTGTTTATGAAAGATATAGTGTGCAATTTAAAAACCGATAACAAAATTAGGTATTCTAATGTAATCAAATAAAACTTATAATAAGGTTTGCTTCAATATTTGCTCTAACTTTATTTTCTAGGGAGAAAATAGACACGTGGGATACGTGGGATAAGCGCTGCTATTAGACTCTCCTCTTAAACACGGATGCAATGAGGTTCTACTGATTGTCACTTTGCGTTTAGTGACAATCTAAGTTCGGTACGATTTTGAATTTGTTTTCTTTTCCGATGCAGGTTCTCTCAAGGGCATGGTAAAACGAATTTCCGTTGAAAAACACTCGTTGAGTGTATTGGATATGTTCTTAGAAACGTGATAGATTGATCTGGGACACCTGCTTCCTAGATTAGAGCAGTACAAACAGACATCGGCAATGAACTTTGTTTACAATAATTTATAGTATTCACTAAATAATAATAGTTTGCGAACCTTGACCATGTATTAGCAGCTCTGTACAAAATACATATCCCGAGTTGGCACGTGTACAATGCTTGTTTCGTCAGCTAGTTGATTTTACTGTTCGCAACAGAGCAGGCTGTGCGACTGTGATATGCTATGTCACCAAACTAATGTTGTGTACTATTTACGTATAACAGCTGATTGATGTTGATATTATTATACAGTTGTGGAAAGGCATTGTCGTGAGCTAGGTGGTAGGTTGGTGTTAGGCAGGTGGTAGGCAGGTGGTAGGTAGGTGGTAGGCAGGTGGTAGGCAGGTGGTAGGTAGGTGGTAGGCAGGTGGTAGGCAGGTGGTAGGTAGGTGGTAGGCAGGTGGTAGGCAGGTGGTAGGCAGGTGGTTGGCAAGTGGTAGGCTGGTGGTAGGCAGGTGATAGGCAGGTAGTAGGTAGGTAGTAAAAAATACAAGGAGTCAGTTTGTAAAATGCTAGGCATTTTAAGAATTGGGCATTATTCGATTAGGCCGGAAAAAGTAAAAACAAAGAACTGAATAATAGATAGACTAGACACGCGATAGCCTTGCTCGATGTATTTACAGTACCTACACAATCAGTCGATAAAGGCCTTCACATACATACGCCGTATTGATAATTCATTCAAGATTTTGAGAAGGGTGTTCTTGTTTATTGTTCCGATATAGATATCCTGTTTCAATAACCTGCTTCAAGCTCAGGTTCTAGTATTGACGGGTACGTAACACAAGTAGAGAGCATATGATTGATTTTAATTACGAATATCAGTTGAAACACTCACATACATATCACACATTTGCCGCATACTAGCATATACACAATATGGAGAGGTAAGAAGCTTCACTCCATGCAATTATTCCAACGTCTCTGAAAGCGTATCGCCACTCTGTGTCCTTTTAGAGAGTCATCGTAGGTCTTTCTTTCATAGCTTGTCAGTTAACAGTCCAATGTGTTAAGGTTATCAATTTTTAAGCACCTTTTTATAACTTGTGAAATTCCTCATGGATGTCCTCCGTCGTGGGTTGGGCGGAGGGGTCTGTCATGCTCTTACTGAATAAACCACCCGGTGTTCATCATCGTCACATTACTTCTGGCTGGAGTATGGAATACATTTTCAATTTTCACAATGTTCCAAGCAGAATTGTTTATGCATCTTGCTTGACCGCTTAAGTAAAACGCTTCGATGAACCCAAGTTTCAGCATGTTTTGGAAAATCGCAGTAAGACATTAAATGTATGTACGAGGTAGGTATGCATTTTGTCGCATGTTAAAAATGGCCCTACTGCACCTTTTTGTTTGATGCACTGCTGCTGCTACGTTGTTAATGACATTATCTTTTTACTTTTTCATCAAAAGTTGGGGAAGTATTTTGGCAGAATTTCTTTATTAGTTAACCCTGTCTTCGTGTTTGCCTAAATAGACGGAACTGTAAATTAGGTGACAGTTTTGTTGCAATCAGTTTGTGCTACGTGTTGCTGTTGAGATACTAATCAGTGCCGTTCAGTTCAACATTGACGGCTTTAATGACGTACTTACTACACATGCCACTGATCCTTTGCGACTGCCATGGTTCAAATGGTGGTGGTGGTTTGGTTTCAATTCAATTCTTACCCTCGTGAACGAGTTACATAAGTCAAGTAAAATCGTTAGATAATAATCTTTTAATTTGATTGAATTTTTACCTAGTAAAAACAAAGTTCCTCTTAAAATAGCAAGATAGCAGCTCTCCATTAGTTAGCAGCTCCGTGTTTCACAGACACAACGTAAGTAGCACTGTATTATTCAGCTGTGATTCATTCGCAGGATTTAGGCTTGTATAAATATTAGATAGTTGAGCCGTTTTTGTTGAGGTTGGCTTTGTACAAAACCCTGTCTGAAAAATTCATGACTTCTAAATTGTACATTATTTTTTGCTTTTTTATATTAATAATAATAATAATAAATGACGTAGCTATTCGACCAAAACCAGCCGTACCAACCTGGCAGCGCAGGATCGAGTGCCGCATCGACGAGGCCAGGGTACTCATCGGCAAACTACACTGCTTCAGGGAAGGCAATACACGACCACGTGTGATGCGCTTTGTGAGGCGGGCATTCTCGGGGACTGGAATCAGTCCTCAAGAATACATGTCCCGTGTCACAGAGCGCATCGACTTCCTGAAGCAGAAAGTTTATGCATGGGCGAACCGTATTCGGCGGTATAAGCGGCGGGTTGATCGGTACTCACAGAATCGCATATTCCAGAGCGATGAGAGGTGGGTATACAGAGCTTGGGAGCGACCCGAGCAAAATATGACAGACGTGTGCCGCCCGGATGATGCTGCCACAAGTTCTTTCTGGCGTAGCATCTGGTCGGTGCCCGTCTGTCATACTGAGGCTGACTGGATGCGTGATGTCGAGCGAGCGTGTGAACCTATCCCAGAAATGGAGCCAATTTTAATAACATCTATAGATATAGCCAGAGCAGTTCGTCCGTTACCGAATTGGAAATCCCCGGGACCGGACGGACTGCACAACTTCTGGCTCAAATGGCTTAGTAGTTCACACACTTGCCTGGCATCCCAATTCCAATCATCCTTAGAGTCTGGGTCCCTACCGCAGTTTTTAACAACAGGCGTTACCCACCTGCTCCATAAGTCAGGCAGTCCCGCGGAACCCAAAAATTATAGACCGATCACGTGTTTGTCGACGGTCTATAAACTTCTTACATCCATTTTGAGAGTGAAAATTAATACACACATTGACAAAAACTTCATTATGTCTGCCTCTCAAAATGGATGTAGGAATAGGTCCCGCGGTACGAAGGAGCTACTCCTCATCGACATGGCCATTAGCCAACAGGTTCGTCGATCCCGCAAGGATCTGTCGACATGTTGGATAGATTATAAGAAGGCCTACGACTCGGTGCCACATACATGGCTCATGAGGGTACTGGAGTTGTACAAGATAGATGCAACTCTACGTGCCTTCCTTGAGTCATGTATGGGGCAATGGAGGACGGTCCTTCGATATCCAGGATGTCGACAAATCCAGGGGAATGATGAACCTGTATGGATTAAACGGGGAATATTCCAGGGCGACAGTCTGAGCCCACTTTGGTTCTGTCTAGCCCTGAATCCTCTGAGCACATTGCTGGAGGATTCAGGTCTAGGCTACCGGTTGAGGAGAGGTGGTCAGGTCATATCTCACCTTCTTTACATGGATGATCTGAAACTCTTTGCCCCCAACAAATTGCGACTGATGGAGCTACTGAAAGTAACTGAAACTTTCAGTAACGCCATTAGGATGGAATTTGGTGTGGACAAATGTGCAGTCATGTATGTAAAGCGAGGGGAGATTATGGAATCCGAGGGAATTCAGCTCTCGGATTCCATACACCTGAGATCCCTCTCCTCATCCGAAACCTATAAGTATTTGGGTATGTCGGAATCGTTAGGCATTAACGTAACTGACATGAAGCAATCGTTGAGGGAGCGCTTCTTTGGACGCCTGAACAAGGTATTAAATAGCCTTCTTTCAGGCGGGAACAAGGTGCGCGCCTTCAACGGTTGGGTCATGCCGGTTTTAATGTACTCTTTCGGCGTACTCAAATGGACTCAGACCGAACTCGATGCCCTGGATAGAAGAGTTCGTACACTGTTAACCGCAAACCGGATGCATCACCCACGATCATCGGTAATGAGGCTGTACATCCCGCGGAAGTGCGGGGGTCGAGGTTTTTTAAACGCGAAGACCCTTCACAACCGCGAGATATGCAGTCTCAGAGAATATTTTTTAAAAACCGAGGTGGGTATGCACCGAGATGTGGTCGCAGTGGACAAGGGACTCACCCCGCTGTCCATGGCTAAAGAGAACTGGCGCAAACCTGTAGTACTTACTACCGATGACCGCAAGGAAGTATGGCAAGGCAAGGAGCTTCATGGACGCTTCTACCGGGCTCTTCATGGGCCCGATGTAGATTTTCTAGCGTCCGTGTCCTGGTTACGTTTCGGCGACCTCTTTGGGGAAACTGAAGGTTTTGTCTGTGCGATTATGGACGAAGTTATGTTGACGAACAACTACCGGAAATATATTATGAAGGACGGGACGGTTGACGTGTGTCGGGCATGTCACCGTCCGGGTGAGTCCATCAGACATATTATTTCTGGTTGTTCTCGTCTGGCTAACGGCGAGTACTTGCACAGGCACAACCAAGTAGCCAGGATTATTCACCAACAACTTGCCTTGAAATATAAACTTGTGGAATCTGAGGTACCGTACTACAAGTATGTGCCCGACCCAGTTCTCGAGAAAGACCATGTCACGTTGTACTGGGATCGGTCTATCATTACTGACAGGACTATTGTCGCCAATAAACCTGACATAGTAGTGATAGACCGATTAGCGCGCCGTGTAATGATAGTCGATGTTACCATTCCGCATGACGAGAACCTCGTGAAATCTGAGAAAGAGAAACAAATTAAATATCTCGACTTAGCACACGAGGTTGTCGGCATGTGGAATGTGAACTCGGCTATCATTGTGCCGATTGTCGTGACGGCCAATGGCCTTATAGCCAAAAGCCTCGACGACCATCTTTCGAGGCTGTCGTTAGGCGGTTGGATCAAGGGCCTGATTCAGAAGGCAGTACTCCTCGATACGGCTCGCATTGTGAGGAGGTTCCTGTCTCTGGAGCCCTAACCACCGGTAGCTTGGACCCTGCTCCCGATACCGGCGGACCACTATTTTTTATATTTTTAAATGTTTTTTTTATATTGTTTTATATTAGAATATTTAAAAATGTATTTAATATGTATAAAAATAAATAAAGGAAATAATAATAATAATAATAATAATCTGTGGCCCGAGTGTCAAATTGACAGCACGAATTTTTACGATACTGAATTTTAATTTAATGTTTTTATCGATTTAACCCATATTTAAACAATAATATATTAATTACATCAATAACAATGATAAGAAAAAAAAAAACAGAAAACCTATTTTACAAAACCGGACCCTAAATTTTTGGAATATACTTTAAAATATACATGAATGCTGACAAGAAGCTGGGCAAAACATCAGGCACACCCACCATCTCCGGACTCGTCGCTCAGCTCCGCCTCGCAGCCGCCGGGACGCGCCTCAATCGTGAGTGCTGTGTCTCCGATCGCTGCAGTTGCGTCGAGCTCGAGTGACGAGTTTTTCTCCCCGCCGTCGACCCCATCACCACCACGACGACGAGGAAGAGGACGGCCACCAGCGGGCTTGGGACCTCGAGGCCAACAGGCCCCGAACAGGGTCCCCGCTGCCGGTGGAAATGTGTCGCGCATGCGATGGACTCAGTCCATTAATGAGAACGTCATGCGCGCATATTATGGGGCTACTGAGGGGGGAAGCAACTTGACTGCGTACCGTGGTCGGATGCTCTCTCTGTTTCAGGTGCTTGAGCCAGGTGTCAGCGTGTCGGCGCAACGGCTGTCGGATCAAGTGCGGGTCATACAGCGTAACCACATGTTGGATGACACCGTACTTGAGCGACTACGCTTCGATTCACGGAGTAACCAAGTTATACCTGCTTCGCCAATGATTGCGGTACAGCTACAAAATGTATCCAGTGCTCCACCGCGATCCGAACACGATGGTGAAGAAGATGATGACGAAGTTATATCCGTGAGTACCCAGTGCAACGCACAATTGAGGAGCGCTTTGGAGGGTGCATTCCGGGAGTACCGATCCACACCGCCTGAACTTAGGCCACGTCTACCTCGTTTACCTATGCACAAGAAAAACAAGGCGCTGGTGTGTGCTTTAGATTCGCAGCTGTCAAACTGCTTTGACAGCAGCAAAGACCTCACCGATACCCACTCAATATTGTACTGTGGAGCTGTAGCGGCATGTCGTGTAGCTCACGTCAAATTTCCCAACAACGACAGAGCTACACGACCAAAATTTGCTGTTCCAGCTTGGCAATGCAGGATTGAGCGGCGTATCGGTGAGGCTAGAGCACTCATCGGCAAGTTAATCTGCTTCAGGGAGGGCAATACTCGACCTAGAGTGATGCGCTTTGTGAAGCGGGCGTTCTCGGGAACTGATGTTAGTTTTCGAGACTACTTAGCCCGCGTCACAGAGCGTATCGACTTCCTGAAGCAGAAGATCTGTGCATGGGCAAGCCGTATTCGTCGGTACAAGCGGCGAGTGGAGCGTTACACTCAGAATCGCACATTCCGAAGTGATGAAAGGTGGGTATATAGGGCTTGGGAACGACCGGACCAAGGTGTGACTGATACGCGTCTACCAGATGATGACGCCATGTGTTCGTTCTGGCGCAACATCTGGTCGGTGCCTGTCAGTCACACTGAGGGTGATTGGACCCGGGAGGTTGAACGAGCGTGTGATTCGATACCTGAAATGGGGGCAATTATCATCAGCCCCCAAGATGTAGCTCGTGCAGTCCGTCCGTTGCCTAACTGGAAATCTCCAGGGCCGGATGGACTGCACAACTTCTGGATTAAATGGTTCCAGAGATCACATGTTCGCTTAGCATCCCAGTTTCAGTCAGCCTTAGAGTCAGGGTCGCTGCCCCAGTTCTTGACGACAGGAATTACCCACCTGCTCCATAAATCAGGTAGTACTGCGGAACCCAAAAATTATAGACCAATCACTTGTTTACCAACGGTCTATAAAGTTCTTACATCCATTTTGAGAGCTAAAATCAATCATCATATTGATAGTAATTCTATCATGTCTGCCTCTCAGAATGGATGTAGGAATGGGTCCCGCGGTACTAAGGAGCTGCTCCTTATTGATATGGCCATTAGCCAACAGGTTCGCCGTTCGCGAAGGGATCTGTCTACATGTTGGATAGATTACAAAAAGGCCTATGATTCTGTGCCTCATACATGGCTCATGAGGGTGCTGGAGTTGTATAAAGTTGATGCAACTCTGCGTACCTTCCTGATGTCATGTATGGGGCACTGGAGAACGGTCCTTCACTATCCAGGATGTCGACAGATCCAGGGGAACAGCGAACCGATAAAGATTGAGCGCGGTATATTCCAGGGTGATAGTCTGAGTCCATTGTGGTTTTGTTTAGCCTTGAACCCTCTCAGCACACTGTTGGAGGGTTCAGGTCTAGGCTATCGGTTGAGGAGAGGTGGTCAGGTCATATCTCACCTTCTTTACATGGATGATCTGAAACTCTTTGCCCCCAACAACTTGCAACTGATGAAGCTACTGAAGGTAACGGAAACTTTCAGTAGCGCCATCAGGATGGAATTTGGTGTGGACAAATGTGCAGTCATGCATGTGAAGCGAGGGGAGATTATGGAATCCGTGGGAACTCAACTCTCGGATTCCATACACCTTAGATCCCTCTCCTCAACAGAAACCTACAAGTATTTGGGTATGTCGGAAGCATTAGGTATCAATACTGCCGACATGAAACAATCATTGAGGGACCGCTTCTTTGGCCGCCTGAATAAAGTACTAAGCAGTCTTTTGTCAGGTGGAAACAAGGTGCGCGCCTTCAATGGTTGGGTCATGCCGGTTTTGATGTATTCTTTCGGCATACTCAAATGGACTCAGACGGAACTTGATGCCCTGGATAGGAGGGTCCGCGCACTGCTGACCGCAAATCGAATGCATCACCCGCGGTCGTCGGTGATGAGACTGTATATCCCGCGGAAGTGCAGGGGTCGTGGCTTCTTAAATGCTAAGACCCTGCACAACCGTGAGATATGCAGCCTCAGGGAATACTTCCTAGAAGTCGACGAGGGGATGCACCGAGATGTGGTCTCAGTGGACAAGGGCCTCACCCCGCTCTCTCTGGCTAACGAGAACTGGCGCAAACCTAGAGTATTAGACACTAATGATCGCAAGGAGGTATGGCAGGGCAAGGAGCTTCACGGACGCTTTTATCGGGCCCTACATGGACCCGATGTAGACTTCTTAGCGTCCGTATCTTGGCTGCGTTTCGGTGACCTATTCGGCGAAACCGAAGGTTTTGTCTGTGCAATAATGGACGAAGTTATGATGACGAATAACTACCGGAAATACATTGTGAAGGATGGCACGGTTGACATATGTCGGGCATGCCACCGTCCGGGAGAATCGATCCGACACATTATTTCTGGGTGTTCTCGTCTGGCTAACGGAGAGTACTTGCATAGACACAACCTCGTTGCCAGGATTATCCACCAGCAACTTGCTTTGAAGTACAACCTTGTGGAATCAGAAGTACCATACTATAAGTATGCGCCCGACCCAGTTCTCGATAATGGTAATATCACGTTGTATTGGGATCGATCTATCATCACTGACAGGACTATTGTTGCCAATAAACCTGACATTGTGGTGATAGATCGATTGGAGCGTCGCGCAATGATTGTTGATATAACGGTTCCGCATGACGAGAACCTCGTGAAAGCAGAGAAAGATAAACAATTCAAATATCTAGATCTGGCTCGCGAGGTTGTCGACATGTGGGACGTGAGTACAGCAGTCATTGTGCCGATAGTCGTGTCGGCCAATGGCTTAATAGCCAATAGCCTCGACAAACATCTGAGGAGGCTCTCGCTTGGCAGCTGGATCAAGGGCTTGATTCAGAAAGCAGTACTTCTGGACACGGCGCGTATTGTTAGGAGGTTCCTCTCTCAAGAGCCCTGACCACCGGTATTTCGGACCCTGTTCCCGATACCAGTGGGCTACTATTTTTTATATTTTTAAATGTTTTTTTATATTACTTTGTATAGAAATATTTAAAAATGTAAATTATATGTATAGAAATGAATAAAGGAAATAATAATAAGAAGAAAGAAAGAAAGAATCCATCTATATCATACTGCAAAAAGCTGCGATTCTAAATACGTGCAGAATTGTTAGAAAATTCTTGCAGATAGAAGAAAACGAAATAGGACCTCATCACAACACATAAACATTACACACCACACGCTACATTTGCTTTGGTTTCGGCCCGTAAATGTAGCTGAAACCCAGTCTAAGGGCTGAGAAGAAAAACATTTTCCGAAAATAATAATAAAATAGTTTATTCACCAACAAAAGTTACAAATATATATATAAACAATACAAATGTTGCAAAATCTATACAATAATTTATATAACCCTGCCTCTTAAACTAGGATGTACACCTGTATTTTAAGAGACAGTGTTCCACCGAGCAGTTCCTTAAACATAGTTTGAAACAATAGGTTCCCGAGATTTTGTTATAAGTTATAAGTTATATAGATTTATTATGTGAAGTGTGTAGGTTTGCATGTGATAAGAGGTGTGTTCGCTGTGTGTGTGTTTGTGTGTGTGTGTGTGTGTGTGTGTGTTTGTGTGTGTGTGTGTGTGATAGATGAAGTCTAGCGTGAGTACGTGTTTATGTTTGGAGAAAATAGGCGTGTTTGTCCTTTTATAGTGAGTGTGTTAGACAGTAAGCACTTGTGTTATTAGGCGATGTATGTGAGTAAAGACTCTGTGTAGGAATAGTCCTTTTGTAATAGCCACTCTGTTACTGTGGGCTTAAGTTTGTGTACGTTTAAATTTATAATATTTATTTGTGAGTTAATTTTTTGGTATATGTGTGTACTTAGTGTGTAGAATTGATGTGTTGCGAAGGTGGTTTTGTGCTGGGTTCTTGGAAGAAGATTTACTCGCTTATTTGGATTTGGCGGAGGCAAATCGCCATGTATTCTGAGAAGTGATCTGAGCACATAGAGTTGCCGTACCGTCAGAACTTTACAGTCAGAGTACAATTCTGTGGTCGGGTACCTGTAAGGTTTTTTAGTCATGACTTTGAGAATAGCTCTCTGTGCTCTTTCTACTCTCAAAATACTCGTTTTGGTTGCACCACCCCACGCAGTTATGCAGTATCCAAGAACTGACTGACACAGAGCATAATATACCATCTTCAGTGTGTCAAAATTAGCCGAATCTCTAAGGGACTTAAAGATGTGAATAATGCGCAATGTTCTTGTGGTAACGGCTTCAATTTGTTTGTCCCATCTTAGGCCGCTATCAATCTGCACTCCAAGGTACTTTGCACTGTCAGCTCTGGTGAGTGCAGAACAGACACAGGGATCGTTTAAATTTGCGCATGAGTGAGCAATTACAGAGAAAGTATGAGAAGGTGCAGTGTTACGTCGGATTGCGAAAGGGATGTATGTTGTTTTGCTTAAGTTGAGTGTCAGGAGGTTTAAACTAAGCCAATTCATTATTTTGAACAAGGCATCTTCTGCTGTAGCCTTGACCATGTCCCATGTAGGTCCGTAGACAAGTATCGCGGTATCATCAGCATACGCATAGATGTTACAGTTGGTAAGGCACATCCTGCACAGCTCGTTAACGTAAATTTGGAAAAGTGTAGGTCCAAGTATGCTTCCCTGAGGGACGCCATAGGTTACTGGTTCCTTGTCACTGTAGTGTTCGTCAATTTTTACCACTTGTGTTCGATTTTTGAGGTAATTTTTGAACATCTCAAGTGGTATTCCTCTCACACCTATGAGTTCCAGTTTAGCGATAAGTTTGGGAACAGAAACGGTGTCAAATGCTTTGGCAAGATCAAGTAAGATAACCAGACATTTTAATTTGCTATCTAACTTTCTAGCAACCTGTTGCGTGAGATCCAATACGGCATCTTCTGTCGATACTCCTTAATATTATACTTTCAAGATCAATGTTTTGTATTATGGCTCTTTAGTCAACTAGATGGAACCCGCGGGATGAGTTTAACAATTCATTATTTTTCTTTTGTCAATTGAACCCGGTTTCAAAGTTGAAAAAAAAAGTTGTTGAATTTCATATTTCAGTACAAGCGTGTGGTGTAATTAATTGTTGCCCAGCTGAAACATGTAGCATGTTATTTCACAATCACATCGAGTTACTATTTCTTCAGCATTATAATATAACACTAATGACTACACTATAACTATCTTAGTTTTCGAACATACATACGTTCATGCCATCAACAAATTTTCCATATTACAATGCAAAAACCGCAAATATGTTTGATTCGAACCAGGATTTCTGTTTGTTTATTGAACTAATCTGTGATAATTGTTTCACATTCAGTTGATTTTGGTCAGTCAGCTAAAATATTAAATGGAACGTTTATAAATACCAACGGTAAGCTTTGAAAGTGGTAATTGTGAGCTTTCGGAGAGTATCAATGCGACATAAAATCATGAATGCAAGGAAGTGTGCAGTCTGCTAACTGAAAAGTCAATGACATACAGGAAAATTTTCAAATATGTCGTAGAAATCAACGCGGTCCACGAAGCCTGTTTCATCTAAGCAGCAGACCTATTTTGTTTTAGATATTTAGACTCAGTGTTAGGATTCAATGTGGTGTAATTGGAACACCTTAGTAGTTTGAGACCGGCAATTTCCTCTTACTAGAATTTCCTCTTCCCGTGCTGAGTAATCAACATACAACAGTTTCCTTGAAGCCATTTAACCTCTACCTACCTACCTACATAAAATATATTAGGACGGCTCCGTTTTCTCGAGAACTAATTTCTTTGACATTTTCTCACGACCACCCGAAGGTTAACTACGGTCTAGACCGACTTACGCGGGATGTCAATATTTAGCAAGGTCAGACTTATTAAAGAGATCTTAGTGAAGATCTTATCAGCGACTTTATTTGGGAAAATATTCTAAAGTTATTTTTGTGTTTTTCTTCATCATCATCATAATCATTTCAGCCGAAAGACGTCCACTGCTGGACTTAGGCCTCCCCCAAGTATCGCCACATTGACCGATCCCGTGCGACTCACATCGTGTTTTTCTTGGACAAACCAAAAGACCGTATTCACCATTCCCCACGCATTGTTGGAAATAACGTGAAAATATAAACAAACTGATCCCATTACAGTATCGTTTCGAAAAACTTTAGTTTCGGTATCTTCTCATTTATAATAAAGGATATTCGCTTCAATTTTTAATGTTATAGCACTGAGAATGGTTCCGCTCCGAAAGTCTAATCTGTTTAATCATGCAGTAATTAAATAAATAGAAATGAGCCATTGGACTTGCAGCGTTAAAGAAATTGCTTGAATTTTTGAAACAATTCGAGGTTGTTACTGCGCAGTTAAATGAACGCAGCTATGTAGTAAAAATTAAATGGATCGTAAACGCGTAATTTACATGTTTCATGAAACAGTTCACTATTGACACGTGTAAGACAAGTCTTTCATTCATCATTTGTAGCAGTTAAGTATTGGTCTTCTTCTTCTTAGCGTGTCGACGGTAATCTTAATTGTGTCGTCACAGAACGGAGCCACTAGTTTGGTGCCTTCAGAGTACCGGTAGGTATCGTAAATCATACATTTGATTTTACGAGTTGTTCACAAGGTTGTTCTGAGCATAACGGTGCGGCCAGTGCACTCAGTTTATTGTTGCAGTACACGTGTTGCAATAATTTATTAACATCACTGCCAGCTTCTCCTTGACCGTGGTATTTATGGAATAAGAACATGATTACAAGTAGCTGCTATAGAGATTTAACTTACATTGTGAGGAAACCAAACCAGCATGTCTGAGAGATATTTCTCGACAGCATGTTAGCCAAGTCAGAGGCCCATGGGTGGCATAAAAACACTGACAGGAGGTTAGGCACTAACTACATGAAAAATAACTTCACTTTTGTAGGAAACAGCTGTTTTTTTCTAGAGTGTTGCAATCCGCTACTCGAATATCATGGCCATGAGGTTTTTCACAAAATCATCATGCTGGGCATAGACTAAAACACAACCTAATATCACAAAGTCTTCTGTTCTGAAGGCACTGCCTTAATCCAAAACTCATCAACGTTTGTACAAAGTAGAACACTTGTAATATGTATTCTGTGGTAGAACCAAACTACAACAATTACATTATCTTCAACGCGCTGTCCCCTCATTACGCTGTGTCGTGGTGTTGCGTAAAGTTTGTTGCCTACGTTAGCGCTTCCTCTCAGACTATTACCGACAACGGTGACATTTCAGATTCTTCAATGACTGTATGTAATTTGTTCTGGTTTTAAACTAAAAAAGATGTGCCAGAAAAACTTTAGCGCTTGCTCCGACGCACTAAAATCCGTGATTTCTCATAAAAAATGTATTGCTTTAGAAGTTAGTGTAATGATGAAATTCGCTTTGTTGATACAAACCTGTACTGCCGTCAATAGCATAGTTACAGTAAGTCGGATTTTTGTCAAAAATGAGTTAGATATACAGCCGTGATCACGATAACGAGATCTACAATTTTTATCTTACCCATTCGTTTGTATCACTTTTTAAACAAAATTTAACAATTAAAAAATTGCAGTAAGTCAAGCATTTTTTTTACATTACAAAGCATGATTACAGTGGGTACACTTACTGCAGAAGTTCTTATTCAGAGTCTCTCGGCATAAGTACAGTATGACATCTATACCACTAGTATGTTAAGTCATTTACTGTATAAAAATTTTATATGAGCCTAGCAAATAGACACTAAGAAGATATACTGTTTTGATCCTAAGCATTTTCCCAATATTTTCTAAATGAGTGATCTAGTCTTAAAAGCAGTAAGCAGTGATACTGTAATTTTGTATAGTAGTTGTCATAAGCACACAGACAGTAAGATGCGATACTGCATGTATGCTTAGTAACGCTCCTTAGCGTAGATTCCAGATTACTTACCACAAAGACAGTTCGATGCGATATTGGGTTTATGTTAAGTAACGTAATCGGATCTTACATAAGATTACTTATTATACTGAGAGCATGTAGCTATCCTGTGTTCATGCTTAGATAGCAGTTGTAGCAATAACAGTCAGGTGTACTTACCATGGGAGCAGTAAATTAGCTATACTGTACTCTTGCTTAAGAAGTACATACATATAATATGATCTTATAACTTATTAAAAAAACTGTAGGTCGTTTTTACTGCATGTCTAAGTAGCTGCGATATAATGCTACGTCATAAATACAGTGCAGTAAAGTTGCTTCACTGTGAACATAATAAGTCATTACAATTAAAAGTCATACTATTTGTCTTATAATACAAGCAGTAACTTGATCGGAGAAAGAATAATAAATTCTAATTCTGTCTTTTCTCCGAATACCTACGTAAAATTTTCGACTACTTCATGTTATATTCCATCGGTTTAGGTAACTAACTAAATGTAAACAATATTGGTAAGTCTTTTATACGAATTTTTTAGATAAAAAGACATGTCAAGATTGTTCTAAGTTAACTACCTAAACCGATGGAATAATAAACGATTTGCGGCAGTGCAGTGGGCGCAGGGGTGCGCGGGGGGAGGGTACGCGATATTGTGCGGGGAGGTGAGGCAGGCCACTGAGGGGCAGACAGTCGCTGCACTCACTGCTTAGCTTTAGTATCAGGTGCACGCCCGGTTGTCACCGCGTTGGCGCGAAGACATTAGGTAAGTAATTACTCGTATATTTTTTTCTTGTTTAATTGCGTACACGTAGCTTCTAAATAAATAACCCAATTTTGATAAGTTCTTTCTTTGCAGAGCTGATATGGTCGGGATGCTTAAATTTGTGTTGGATACGTATTAGATGTGTGTCAGGGGTTTTAAATATAAACCTCTGCACCACACTACACTGAGACTAAACATACATCAGGCAAAATAACTTTCTGGAGATTCATACCAGCCTGCATCGTTCATCGTAGTTACAACTTAAATATTTTCATGTCCCAAGGCTGGAAACAGTGCTCGGCCACGATTGTTAGTAACACAAACAAGCAAATTATTTATTTTGTTTCAGCGGAACAATGAGTTCTCGGCGAGATCTAATAGGTAACGTCTAGAGTGCGGCAAGTGGTGGAAGATTTTCAGTATCCAGGAACTGTACCTAATTTACTATGCACTGAGGTAATGCCAATATCACCTAATTCTAGCTACTCATTTGTGGAGAATTCAGATTTTAGTGAAGATGATTTGAGAAATGATAGTTTTTTGAAATTATGTATTTAGTGAATTAACGTGTCTTGATTTGTCAAATTTTATTGCTAGGTTATTTTCAGCAACAGTTGATAATAGAATATCTAAAACAAGATTATAAAATTATTCAAATACATTAATTAAGCATACTGTTCAATATTATACCGATCGTAAGACGCGGTACGGTGTAGTCCTGTTTCCTTGACCTCTCAAAGACATTCGATCTCGTTTCCTATGAAGTGCTTTGGGATAAGTTGAGGGACAGGGGTACCCTGCTGAAATACTGAAAATCTTCCAGTTCTGGTATGCCCATCAAAAGAACCAAGTAAAGTGGTCTAACACTCTCTCTCCAGCATACGGATTGGAATGCGGTGTGAGACAAGGGGGTTTGACATCCCCTAGGCTCTTTAATCTGTATGTTGATGGCCTCATCATCGAGCTCAGCAGCATGAGTGTTGGATGTCGAATAAATGGAGTGAGCGTCAATAACATCAGCTACGCGGATGACAAGGTGCTGCTGGGCCCGACTGCTGGGGCAATCAAGGAATTGTTCAAAGTCTATGAAACTTATGCTGCCTCACATGGACTTATTTATAATGTCACCAAGAGTCAATATATGGTATTTAAGGCCGCTGGTAGATGTCCAGATTCTGTACCTGAAATTATAAAGCTGAACGGGCTCCATTTAAACAGAGTGTTCAAATTTAAGTACCTTGGACATTTCATCACCGATGACCTTAAGGATGATACAGATATTGAGAAGGAGCGTAGGGCACCGGCGGTCAGAGGTAACACGTTGGCCCGTAGATTTGCTCGGTGCTCTGACCTAGTCAAAATTACTCTTTTTAAGGCCTACTGTCAGAGCTTTTACTCGAGCAGTCTATGGGTCAACTACACCAAGAGATCGCTGAATGTCCTGCGCGTACAATATAATAATGCTTTCAGGATGTTGTTGCGACTGTCCCGTTTCTGTAGCGTCTCAGACATGTTTGCCGAGACCCACACTGATGGCTTTCATGCCTTAATACGCAAAAAGACGGCTTCGCAGAGTGCGGAGTAGTCGCAACTATATCCTTAGAGCTGTGCCGGAGAGCTATACTCCAAATATTAAATATTTTGTACAGAGGTTGATTCGGTAGGAAGCATGTTTCCTGCTTGTCGTTCTTTGTTTTCTATCTTTTATGTCAATTTTACTAACACTAGAATATAAGCTGTGTGTAATACTAACAAAATATGATTGTTGTCCGAAATAAATGAATTTTATTTATTTAATTAAAACCAAACAACTTATTGTTTCATTATCACTACAGCCTGATTAAATAAAACTTATAAACCATAAAAATTTAATCATAAATTTATATGGTTACTTAGCATAAATACAGTAAAAAACACACTTCCTGTGTTTATGCTAAGTGTTCCCTATCAGAGCGCCTCTAGGAGATACTTAGTATAACTAAGATAATGAATTTATTTTGTCTTTCAATTACTCAGTATTGGTTTCGAAATACGTAATAGATAGGTGCTGTGGTTATCTTTCATTTAAGATATCAACCATCGTGATCTGATTACAAACAAAGGATTTATGGAAGATTTTCGCACCAAAACTTTAACCGCGTTTTTCTCGAAACCGTCTAGAGCATACTTACTGCAACTATGCTATTGACGGCAGTGTACCTTAAAGGGATTCTCTTATATGAAGTACGTTGGATCTGAGACATTTGCGCGAAAAACATATGCGCGAAGGACACTTCCGCGAACCCACTTGCGCGAAAAGACACATGCGCGCATGGACTTTTGGGCGATTAGACTTTTTCGCGAATGAACTTTTGCGCCCATAGACACTTACGCGCATAGACACATGCGCGCAGAGACACTTGCGCGAATGGACACTTGCGCGAATGAACTTTTGCGCAAAAGGACACTTCCGCGACTAGATTTACTCGCGACTGGCTACGGTTAATCTGTAGAGTAAACATCACATCATATTATTTCTTATTTTCAATGAGATAGAGCGAGAGAAGTGGCAACACTGCCCGAGAGACATGTCAAATTACTTTTTCGTATCTACCATGAATAGTGTTGCCAGATATAATTATTGTTTAATCGATTTACAATATCGATTTTGAACAAAATAATTTTACTCTCTGTTCAAGCTTTTGGGTTTCATTAATGTCGATTTTTAAGGTCATTCAGTTGTTTTAATGTCTATTATGACAAATGTATATTGATGTATAGAACATTCTTGTTACTTTGTACAAAAAAGATTAATCAATCGATTCCGATTTAGAAGAACCTCAGTGTTATGTTTACTCTACAGCTAACCTAACCTAACCATTCGCGCATAAGTTCTTTCGCGCATGTGTCTTTGTGCGTAAATGTCCGTTCGCGCATAAGTCCATTCGCTCAAGTGTCTATGCGCGCAACTGTCTATGCGCCCAAAGGTCCATTCGCGCAAAAGTCTAATCGCCCAAAAGTCCATGCGCGCATATGTCTTTTCGCGCATGTGGATTCGCGCAAGTGTCCTTCGCGCAAATGTCTGATACTAAGTACGTTATTGAGTACCTTTGGTTTTTGGGTGTGGACGGAATATTGTACCTGCGGTTACTATCCTGATCGTTACGGTATCCGATAACCACAATCTAGAGACGATTGGTTTGGACCCTGCAACGTACACACATACACATTACTTCGATCCTGTGAGTAGGTACATAACGTACCGACCCTTAAAATAATTATATGAGAACATTGTTACTAAGGGTAATATATAGGTTCGTAAATAAACTCCGCATATTTATCTAGGCTGTTCATCTAGGTAGAAAAGTATGTGTTTAATATTTAGATATCCATCCTGCCGTGAATATATAATAATGTATTAGTGAACAGTGGGAAGCGAAAATAAATGTTTTTCCATTATTATAATGAGATAAGTTGGCGTAAACACGATGACCGTTATAACAGTGTGTTTATGTCGAGGTGTTTCATAAATAAATTCTAACAATTTTCATCGCCACCTGCCAGATTGAATCTAACCTTCTTTTTAACAGTAGTGCCTATTTAAGGACTTCCAGGTCAGCCATGGCAACTCATGTCCAGGTGGGAGGTTTGCAGCAGGTGGAACAAATGGGTTAGGTTAATGATGTACTAGCTCGCCACAGCTTTAGTCTTTCCCTAGACCGCTCGCCAGTGAATGGGGTGACGCACTCAGAAAGCTGTTTCGGCATGTCAGCCTTTGCGACACGAGGGTATTTAGATGAAAAGGATCCTGTACATGGATGAAGGAATGAGTGGTAGAATATTCTTTGTAGACAGTGACCCTTCACCTCATTGGGGCCACCGGTCTTCGAATAACTCGTAACATCATGCATTATGTGTATCAAAGTGTTGATAGTACCTAATGTATGCCACAATCGAAACACCATCAGTCGTAGGAGTAATTTGAGAAAACTACACATTGTATAATTGACCCAATCCCTTTAGCGCGGCAGTGCAGTGGTTAGAATTTCTTCAATTTTGTTTTGTATTGGACAAAGTACATAACAAGACGAGTAATAACCACAACTTCCTTAACTTTAGTTCACCAGAACAGTGTATTTCTGAACAGTATTGTCATCTGAAATCTGAGGCACTAGCCCGGGGGCGCGGTGTAAACGTAACGCAAAAACATACATCGATTTTAAAATTAAAAATACTCGTTTCAAATGGAATATTTTCAAAATTTTAAGAATTTATTAATATCCATGGATGATACTAATTGTGCTTGTTACAAATAATTTAACAAAAATGCTATAGGATATGGTATTTTCGATTAAAAAATTGTTTTTTTACGTAACGTTAACACAGGGCTCTCGTGCTAGGGCCTCAGTTATTAGGTACTATCTTAATGATGTTATTAGGTTAAAAAAATAATAGGAAATTAATGTTTATCATCGCACAATATTCAGCATTGTGTGTTAATGTGATAAGTTGCGTCGTTAATTTGTCGCATTGCTTGTACTGTTTAGACGGTAACCGTGAATTATGCAGATTATAATTATATAGTTGTAATTATCTGTAATTATAATGCTCTTATAGCATTGTGTTACTCTAAATCAAAACGTATTGCCAACAACAAGGACTGTTTACATAATTATATGTATGAAACTTTAGATATCATGCATGCGAAAAGGCGCGATAAATCTCCTCGACCACACGTAGTTATGTAACGTAAGTAGATCGTACAAGACGAGATTGTTGCGGAGGAGCTCGGACCGGAGCCTTCAGGCGACGGAATTCAGCTCTTAACACTCCATGCATAAGCATGGAGTGTTAAGAGCTGCTCCTCGTGAAGGATCTACAAGGATAAGTAGTAATTATCATGTATTGGATCTTACTACACAATTATTATTATCCAACTAGCTAGCTGTATAAATTATGATAAATGTATTCGGGAGCATGAAACAAGAAGAGAACGATGTATGGTAATCTTATTTCCGTGTAAAAGTAGAACGGTGTTGTTAACTTTTACTTTTGATCAAGTTAATAAAATCTCTCTCGTTATTTTTTTGTTGAGTTAAAATACAAAAGACATCCTTTTATCTTTCTTTCACAGTATTTTCCATATTTCAATCGCTCAGCTTAAAAATACGTTTCTAATAACTCCCGTTTATTATTACAATGTTTCTTTGTTTTATTTCAAGCAGTAAATCTTTTGTACTTAATTAAAATCGGAGAAAGTGTTTGAAGAGAATCAGACGTGTAGATTTTCAAGATAAGTAGACTAATCCTTAACATCTGACTGCTAAAACAAAACTTTGTTCTGTTTCTTTTTACTGTTGTCTTTGTCGAAACAAAGACAACAGTAAAATATAGCTACAGTCCCAGTCACAAGGCACAAAAACTGTGAAAGTACTGTAGTTGCCCATTCCCTAACGTAGATCTCTATGGAGAAGAACGGGCAAGAAACTCCATGGACACTCTTTTAAATCAGAATACTTTACCCTTTGTGTTCCAGGGTCGCGATATCTCTTTTGAACAGTCCCGCAGCCCCGGCTTCATGTGATCCCTAGGTTTACGACTATGGTCGACGGTCGACGGCACCCTGCTGCCCTCTCACTGAGCAATGCTTTATGTACACGTTAACCTGAAAAGCTTAACCTGTGTTCCTCAGTAGTCTTAATTAAGGAAGGATTAAACTGGTAAGTACCGTGTAAATATACGGTGCTTTTGAAGCTTGCGCGTTAAGTCGATAGTTTCAAGTGGCCAAAAAATACACGATGGAAGGGACATCGACGCACAAACGATTACCACGTATTCAGTATATCATTGGTATTTTTTTTTAAATAGCTGTTTCCTACAAAAGTGCTTTGCTTACACGGTCAAAATGTATGGAACAGCAGATTTTTTAAACCGCTTGTGTCGATTTCCCTTCCACCCCGTATCAATAGATAGGTACAAACGCAGTACATCCAGCTACCCAAAAACTGTCAAATTTCCCAATAAACCTTGAACCTAATGCTTTAGCGATAAAGTTGAAAATCTATTAAGGTGAGGCTAACCCGAGCGCCGTATACATCAATCGCTTACCCCAGCCCCCGCACGGAGAGGCGATACGTAACAAATTACGCGGCGCGAAAACGCGGGCGCTTAGCGCACTGGTCATGAGTTCACGAACTCGGATAGGTACTAAGTTGCGTTACAGGGTAGAGCGATGCAGTAAAACAACTTGAATTGATATGTATAAGTTCACTTTGTTTTATTTTTCTAGAAAGAATTGGTTATAGATAGATTAGGAACCTACGTATTTTATGAACGTGAACCTAATTACTAACAATTAAAATAAGTAGATATAATTAAAAATAAGAAGGTATACTTATTTATTTTTGTGAAAAGTGAATTTATAATCTGACTGACACTAAGATCATGAATACGAGTATGATTCAAAACTACACGCCACGCGCCATTCGGTTTTTAAAAAAATTATGCTTTACTTTTTTTCGGTTTTGTTGTCATGGGTTTCGTTTTCGTGGTTTTTGGGGTCGCTGATAACGAAACTGAGGTCAAAATGAAAATTCAAGCTGGCGCCGACGAAAATTTTCGGTATTTTCGTCATGGGTGTCATTTTCATGGTTTTCGTGGTCACTGATAACGAAAATAAGGTCAAAATTAAAATTCAAGATGGCGTCAATGAAAAATTTAGCTTTGTCGTCATGGGTGTCATTTTCGTGCTTTTCGGGGTCGCTGATAACGAAAATGAGTACGAAATGAAAATCCATGATGCTGCCGACGAAAATTTTCTGTTTTTTCGTCATGCGTGTCATTTTCATGGTTTTCGGGGTCGCTGATAACGAAAATAAGGTCAAAGTTAAAATTTAAGATGGCGCCAATTTAAATTTTCAGCTTTGTCTTCATGGGTGTCATTTTCATAGTTTTCGGAGTCGCTGATAACGAAAATTAGGTCAAAATGAAAATCCAAGATGGCGCCGACGAAAACTTTTGGATTTTTCGTCTTGGGTGTCATTTTCATGGTTTTTGGGGTCGCTGATAACGAAAATAAGGTCAAAATTAAAATTCAAGATGGCGCCAATGAAAATTTTTAGCTTGGTCGTCATAGGTGTCATTTTCATGCTTTACGGGGTCGCTGATAACAAAAATGAAAATCCAACATGGCGCCGACGAAAATTTTCGGTTTTTTTCGTCATGGGTGTCACTTTCGTTGTTTTTAGGGTCGCTGTCATCGCTGATAACGAAAATGAGGTCAAAATGAAAATTCGATAGCACCAAAAATAAGTTCAAAATAAACAGAAACAAAAAAATATTTTTTTTCAATGACCCCGAAAACCATGAAAATGACACCCATGACGAAAAAACCGAATATTTTCGTCGGCGCCATCTTGGATTTTCATTTTGTCCTCATTTTCGTTATTAGCGGCCCCGAAAACCATGAAAATGACACCCATGACCACAAAGCTGAAAATTTTAATTAGCGTCATCTTGAATTTTCATTTTGACCTCATTTTCGTTATCAGTGACCCCGAAAACCATGAAAATGACACCCATTACGAAAATACCGAAAATTTTCGTTGGCGCCACCTTGGATTTTCATTTTGACCTAATTTTCGTTATCGGCGACCCCGAAAACCATGAAAATGACACCCATGACGACAAAGCTGAAAATTTTAATTGGCGCCATCTTGAATTTTAATTTTAACCTAATTTTCGTTACCAGCAACCCCGAAAACCATGAAAATGACACCCATGACGAAAAAACCGAAAATTTTCGTCGGCGCCTCTTGGATTTTCATTTTGACCTCATTTTTGTTATCAGCGACCCCGAAAAGCACGAAAATGACACCCATGACGACAAAACCGAAAATTTTCATTGGCGCCATTTTGAATTTTAATTTTGACCTCATTTTGCGTTCAGCGACCCCGAAAACCATGAAAATGACACCCATGACAAAGAAACCGAAAATTTTCGTCGGCGCCATCTTGGATTTTCATTTTTCCTGCTCCCACTAAAAAGCAAAATCCGCTGTATCTCAGACAATCAATAATATAATAATGGAATAATTTGGCAACATCGCGTGATGTTGCCAGATTATTCCACAAATTATTTCCAATGGCTTCTGCAGAATAAAGCGTAAAAATAACTTTCACTCCTTATTAGTGAGAAAGTAGTTACAACTAAAACACTTTTGTTTAGCACTAGGTACACCTTAATGTCTCCTCAGCGTTTTCTTAATGAACGACAAACTTCAACAACGGCTGCATTGTACTGGTTCACTAATTGTACAACTCTTGCAAAGGACTTGTTTCTCTATGATGTGCTGTGAGAATAACACTACTAAACGTTGTTTCTGGAGCCTATAAGGCAGCACTACTTTCGGGGAAACCTACTTTGTTGTTCTTGTTTTTATTTCTCTCCGTCGAGAACTTTATACAATTCTACGCCGAGGTGGCGGCCTTTAATATTGACGAAGTTTTTGTACAGCGAAACTTTTAATGATTTATACTCAGAAATATTTTGTGCCTGCAGTTTCGATAACGAACACCTAATATAGTGACGTCATTGAAGTGGCAGAGTTCTGATCGACGCTTATCTAAATGAATATTCGACAATACGAAGATGGAAAATATAGTGGAAATGTTTGTAGTTATTGCAGTTTCTACCAGTTACAGAGTTATTGTTGTGAAGAGTAACATATTTTTATTGCAATTTAATGTATTTTGACTTAACTAGGTGTGATTGGGGACAAGCGTTACCTATAATATTATGAAAAGTTACCTATCTCGTCGGGGATACAACCACGGTGTCGTCACGTCGCAGGTTGGACGGACGCCAAGCGCGCAATATATATAGCGAGTTAGCGACACTACAAAGACACGTGATTTTGATCGTGTATGATTAGCTATCGTAAACAAAGAATCAGAGATGCAATGCAAATCAGATCACGCTTATTATATTGCTTTTCTTATAGAAACAGTGCGGTACTTCGCCGTCGCCTATAAAAGCTCCACACAACAAAGTTATCCACAGTGACAGATGACACACGGCACCAGTACACGGTATCAATAAAATTCCAATGTGCGGGTTTTTTAACGATATGCAAATTGTAGCTCGCTTGCGCGACCATTACCATGGTCGCCGAACGCTGGTTCAGCAGAATGTGCGCTGTTTATAACATGTTGTAACAACATGTTACTGGAGCTCGATGGCTATAAAAGGGACGCGTCCAGCATCAACAGCGTTTTTTTCTCGTCCACTTGTAAGCTTTACGGCACTTGTGATTTGCTGATTTTTTTCGAATCAAATTACTAGGTAAAGCTTTTATGATACAAGATAGCTTTTACATAAACATCAAATTCTTCAAAAATGGCTAAAACAGTACATTATGTCGAGACTAATATATGTGTATGTGTGAGTATTAATCATCAGGAAGGCCGTCAAAAAAATCCTAATTATTAGACTCGAACAGGTGACCCCAAGTTTATAAACTTGGGATCACCTGTTCGACTCGTTCGTAGAATATTAGAAAGTTCAAGTTAAGTTTTGAAAAATGGTGTTACAGCTAAATTAGACTGGTTTTAGATTTTCCATTCCATCAAAAAGACATTTCGAAAAGTTTCAAAATCGGTTCTGTCATTTCGAAACAAAATCATTTGAAAGTTTGTATGAAATTCCGTAAGACGTTAACGCTCTTAAAAGACGATAATTCAGATAAAACACTAGGCGTTAACTTATTAAAGTTCTATCCAGTCTCATTATGTGAATCTTCACATATAATTTCTTGAATAACATATCTATGTTATTCAAGAAATTCGTTGAATTTGACCTCTTGGCTTCACTATTTAATTTAACCTCAATTCGAAGCGCGAATAGTTCACACTAGATTACTCAAGGTGTTCAGAGTTTATTTGTTCTGCTCAACTCGTCTACAGCATTCAGTTTGGTGCATCTCGAGATAAGTTTAGATCACCTAGTACAGTTTGTTAATACCTCGTTGGTGCAATTCATTGTTACTTTTGTACTTTGTACATGTTTACATTTACAGTTACACAAACTTACAGGAAAGCAAAAGCATTGTTAAACATTTTTTTTAGCCTTTCTCTATATGTCAAAAGCAAAACCATTAGATTGCGACATAATCGAGCGTAGCTACCTGCAGTGGGATCAATCAAGTCGATTAGGACCTGTCTATCAGATGAAGTAAATGGATTTGTGTAGAAAAATCCAATCGCCTTTGAAATCTCCGTTTGGAACTAACTCTCATCGGTGATTTGCTAGATTAGAGACTGTTCAGCTTTCGAGTCTCTTCGACGTTTTTATAGTATAAAAATAAAGCCAGAAAAGCTTATCAAACTGTGGCTTTTCACGAAAATACCTATCCAAATATTAAAACGTAAACTCAATTATTTTTATTTTATTTCATACCACAGACCAAAACATTCATAATCAAGACCTTGCGCGGTCTTTACTCCGAGATATCTAATTTTCTCGAAACTAAATTATGGCTGTAACCTACACGCGCCTCGGCGTGACGTGCGACCTCGTCAAACCACACCGTTTGGGAGAAGAAAACCATCTCGTACTAATGAATAGATGAAATTAATCTCGTCGTGTTCATGTCATACTATTTAACGTGGATTTACTAATTAATGGATTTTCATGACAAATTGTTTGAGTAATTGCTTCGGTGTTTTAGCGGTGGAACTGAATTAATTATATTGTGGAAGTTTCTGTTAAATCTTGATGTTTTTATGACGTAACTTGAGACTATGGTATTAGTGCAACTATGTAAGTAATTTTCTTTTAAACCAATTGATTGTGAATTTCTCGAAACCTGCATAGAATAGATTCAACGTACAATTCTGCCTAACTAGACGATATTGTTCCCAAAGGCAGCCGGACGTTTCTTAAAGTTGCATACTTTACTCCACTGCGCCCACATGTTCATTTCAATTGAATATAAACTTTTCAGATTATTTCAACTTTTTAGAGAACTTGCAAAACGCATGAAAAAAGCGTGTAACTGTATAAATTGAAATTGCCAAAGAAAGAAACTTGGCAGCACCACCTGCATAAAACAAAATTAATGGGTTAAAAAATCCTATTTAAACGAAAAATTGAGCCTTCTCGCAAAAGTAATATTTTTGATACTTTTCCTCGCAATAATTTTCAATAGAAGGATTATGCGTTCTCCGAGTTAAATTGTAGAGAGGAAATGGATTACGTTGGAAAGGATTTATGTCAAAGTTAAAAATTGAGTTTATTTAAATTTATTTCAAGTTCTCGTTTGCTTTTTCGGGATAGTTGTACGTCCATTAGTGATTGTTGAGAGGTTTTTTGTGTTTTTTTTTCCAGCTTCACTTTGCATTGTTTATAAGAAATTTTAGAAATCAGAATATAAAACTATGAAACTTTTAGTCAATAGTCTCCAATTGTGTAATTAGTGATGTTTGTGTTGCCCTTTATTTATTATTATTTTTTATGTAAAAAGCAGTTTTATATTTAATTAATCATAAAATAAGTTAAGAAATTTACATTTTTGATTCTTATCTCTTCCTGTCGTTATTTTATTATTCTTTTTTTGTCTTCTTATTTACGTTATTCTGATTTAAAATACTGTGTCTACACTGTATATTTAACCTAACCTTAGTAATATGTGGAAACGGCGTGGATTGTACATTAGCCTACCTCTACGTTCAATATTTACTGTAACATATATTGTACAATTGTTTGTGATCCCTAAATAAATAAAGACGACCAACAACTATAAAATTAATTTAAAGCAATTGTTTGATTAATTTCTACTAATATTAAATAAGTACTAACAAACCGATCCAGCGGTTCACTGTGAAACAAGAATTTACACTGAATTTCATAACGTTTACAAATGAACGAGTATTAGCGGTAACAAAATCACTTAAATGCCTTAAATCTGTGGACACACACACCCACACACACATACACACGCACACACCATACAGACAAATGTATAAACGGAAGTTATTGAGAAATATAAACCAGTTGGTGTTTGACTCTCGAGCCTTTCATTACTATTCAGGTAGGCAACCCTATATCGGACCTAACAGTCTAACAAATCAATTGATCCCACAGAGGATATTCAATTTACAACTGTATTCGGTAAAGGATGTTCCCTTTAATCATCAGTTGTAATACCACCGCAGAATGTGGGCATTAACGTCATAAATAGTTTTGCATTATACTGAAACACTTTGTGATGTATGTGTGGATTAACAAGGGCGTGACGTTGGGCTACAATGTTATTTAGTGTCCGACTAATCCCACTGAATTTCAAAAGTTTTGCGAGCATAATGGATGCAAATTCTCTTCTAGCTTTAAATATTTACAAGGTTCAAATTAAGCTTTGGTAATTAACGAATGTGATAACGTTTTATCCTGTTATGTGGAAAATAATGATGGGTTTACTTTCCAAGAGTTTTTTTTTAAATAATTACGTGATGTGTCGTCATGTTTCATTTCATATGTTGTAATGATTTAGGGAGGTTTACACACTTGCTTTGACAATTTTTTTTGAAGTTTCAACACGTGGGCGAACCGAACACACAACACACAATTTGAAATATTAGTTCGTGTCGGATGTCAACACACCATTATTATGTCAAGTATTTTTAAAACAAATACATAAATACTGTTAAACCCACGACGGTTAGTGTGGTAAGTTTACGTTTTGTAAAATAGTTATAACAGTCTTTATTGAAAAATAAAAAAGGGCTTTCTAATTTAAAAAAAAAGTAAGTCTTCTTGTTGAACAATAGTAGCGCACCAAAAAAAAAACTCATTTTACACGAGTACCTACTCTGAAAATGTTAACATTCAATAAACAGCGAAAATTAAAGCTCTGGGTCACCACAGGTTTCCAACTTACCTCAGCAGGGCGGCTCCGGAGCTAGCAAGTCTGAACTCAGCTAACGAGAACCGCGTATACATTTGAATTCCTTTTACTTAAAGTTACAGTTGACGTTTCATTTGGTTTTTCGACTTTTGAATCAGTTTAAAGCGCAGGCCACACCGCCAGTTAGCGAGCGAGCGAGTGAGCCGGGCGAGCATCGTTTCACCTCTTTCCATAGTTCGGTTCGTGAACTACCGAAAGTTTAGAACCGAAGTATGAAAAGAGATGAAACGATGCTCGCCCGGCTCAGTCGCTCGCTCGCTAACTGTCGGTGTGGCCTGCTCTTTAAACTGAAGCAAAAATCGAAGAAACAAGTGTGCCTGCACTTTATGGCTTGATTAGTATCTGATAAAGAAATGCATGTAACAATGTATTCGGTTTCTGGGATAGTTCGAATATCTTAATCGTCAAATTGGGATTCTAAGAAGCGTTACTTGAACGTAAGCGTTTTATTTTACAGGCCTTATCTTAGCCCGCTATTTTATTATGAAATAATAGTCCTCACTTGGTAAAGTCTCCAGGACTGCATCCGTTAGTCAGTCGCCTGAGTTAAAATTCATAAAATGAAAACCCCTAGTAGGTACCGCAAGAAATTCTAACTTAAAATGTGGCAATGTTTCTCCGTTATCTGTTTTCAGGACACCCAAAGAAATATTGTTAAGCCCGTAAAATACTGAAGCAAAAACGAATGGCTAGTAACTTTTACATCCATTACTGGGGACTTTGAAAAAGGACCTTTTCAACATGGGACTTTGTACTGCAGTACTTGGGACAAATCCGTGTGAAATCTGAATCGATGGCCACCCTGTGTGAGAACGGTCGCTGTACTCCCGTATCAAAAAAAAAAATCCTCTTTTGCGTCGCTCGAGTTACCAGTGAAAACTCTTTCAGTTAACTGTTTCGGGCGGCTTGGTAAAGGAATGTTAGTGTTTGGCAACCGTTTTAAAGATTTTCACATTTTTTGTGACCTACATTCGTAAAGCACAATTCTTTTACTGTAATACGATACCCCTTGGTAAGACTGGTTTTAAGACCTTTTGGGCCACTGACTATCTAACGACTGTCAAACATCTACAAATGACAGCCGAGACCAACGGCTTAACGTGCGTTCCGAAGCACGGAGAAAACTCCGTATTTAATGGGTGGTCACCCATCCACAGACCAACCTAGGTAAGCACGGCTTAACGTAAAGATCGACCCGAGTAGCTGTTATTATTTAGCCACGAGCTCCTCCCTCCTCTCCTCTTGCTTCATACAGTTCATACAGATTTATTCATTTATTATTCATTTAAGAACATAATAGTAAATCATTATAGCCATGTGGGAAAAGCTTTTATTCAGCCCCAAAAATTTGTACTTAACTAAAATGTGTCACTTTTTTCGAATGCCATCGAGGCCAACCCGCTGAAACGGGCGACAAGTCGAGTCCTGCCAGCGACGGGTACAAATCGTCATTCGTTTTAGCGAGGCAATATTAAAGAAGGCATTTACAATGTTCTTTTTATGATCCATAACCATTCGGGACGTCTCTGCTCCATTAATAACAGACAAGAGACAGACTCTCGACTGCTCGACGGGCGAGTGATCGCTTCATTATTTTCAATGAAGATTTAGGAAATTCTGTACGCTGTGTGTGTAGACCGCCCCTGTACTTGTAGACAAAAAAATCTGTTCTCCATTCTGACTTCTACCTGTGTTTACGTTATTTTATTTACTTAGTAAACATCTAATCGTGTAATAATTGTATGTGCCCTTACTCTCTGTCGATTTCGCAAACTTCAGATATCTTTTTTGAGACCTTCATTTTATACGGGATAGAAGGGACACCGACGCGAAAACGACGGTAGAAGGGATACAACGTATTTAGTACCTACATCATTCTGAGCCTACATACAAATTTTTCATCGGCTATTATATTATTTTTATTTGATGTACTGAATACGTGCTATGTATTTTTTATAAGACGTAATGCCAAATGAACGCGATGGCCCAGAAGTTAAGTCCTCACCTCTCATGCACAAGGTACTAGGTTCAAATCCGGGCAAGTACCAATGTGACTTTTTCAATTCATATGGAGCCAGCGTGATGGTCAATGGCATGGCATTGACCACCACGCTGGCTTCTATTTTTGAGAAGAGGTCTTTCTATTTTTAGAGACACACACAAACAAACTCCACGAGTGTCTTTTGTTTTCAACATTCTTTTATTTGAATTAGTTTGATCACTCATCGCAAACCGCAATCAATCTTTTTAAGATGCTAAAAATTATTTTGCCTCCCCGAAAACCTTTCAGATGATAAGTTTTTTTCTTTGGCAAGTGTCCAAAGTCATGGAGGTAATAATAAGGTCAGTAACAATGGGATGTAGGTTATCAAAAGCAATTGTCTTAAGAAGCTTTCTTAGCAGATTATAGATTATTTCAAATAAAATAAATGAGCTAAATAAATAAAAACAATTATTGTATATTGATTTATCAGAATTATGATATCGCCTGCCGCCATCTAGCTCATACGAACTCAATCATGGCGGTGAGTTTGTTGAGCAAACTTTGCTTGTCAAGTCACTCACGCATGTAAAGAAATGTCAAGTTTTGCCTAGATTTCACGATTGTTTTTCTCAGTAAATAATGTAAGTTATTTCCTAAAAGGCCGGTCGCGCCCACATTTTGTTGTAGAAAAGTGATAAAATGATTCGTTTTAAACAAAAAGTGTTCATGTTTCGAGTGTAACTCCAACGAGGAGTTGTTGCTCCATGGAGTTTCTTGCCCGTTCTTCTCCATAGAGATCTACGTTAGGGAATGGGCAACTACAGTACTTTCACAGTTTTTGTGCCTTGTGACTGGGACTGTAGCTTTATTTTACTGTTGCCTTTGTTTCGACAATTCAAAAGTGCCTGTAACTGGCCTACTTGAAATAAATGCTTTGATTTTGATTTTTAAAAATGTATGAAAAGACCATCACGTGACCGTTGACGCTTCAACCTTAAAGGGTTTGGCGCTTAGTAATAACTATTCATTTGTAAAGGCGACACCTAAAAACGCTGGCACCTACGACAGTGCTCCGGGGCACAATGGTGTACCGTGGTCATTAGTTGGCGTGCCTTGGAAACATAAGGTTATATTTCAAACTTAAATAAACAACCTGAAGAAAAATACCTACTTAACTTAATTTTTGATTAATATTATGTAAAAATTGGTTTTTCGTTTATGTACCTATAAAGTTTTCCGATTTCCTAAATGTACCTTAAACACAAAAACATTGCGTAACACTGACCTACGATATTATACCCATAAGATACGTTTTATGTTGTCCACTAATGAAAGCATACCAGTCAAATTCAGTACGCGTAGTTCGTTTAAATAACTTATAAAAATAAACTGCAAAGTTTTCAGTGTGTTTTCCGAAAGGAAAGCTGAGCTTTGACAAAACCTTTTTCACAGCCCTCGTAATATTGTGAAATGATGTCCTATACAACATTAGTTTTAGTATATACGAAACCTGAAACACGTTTATGTAAAGAATCTAAGTACAAAATTTCAAAACTGTATCATGAAAAATCACAAAGTTATAAGCTTGTTCTGTTACCTGGTTGTCCGCACAAAAACGTGGTCACCAAGCGGCGCGCCAGCGTGCGCGCCTTCAGCGTCGTCTTGAGCTTATTGATAATAATATTTTGGCAGTATTTACCTAAATTATTGCGATAGGTATTTAGTGTCGCTCGGTGTCCAACTTGTAGCCTTTTTTAAAGAAAAAATATAATATGGTTTAAAAATTATTGGAATCGATTCAGTTACTTATTCTGAACAAACTATATTCAGATTTCGCATACACTAAAAATAATTTTGTATAACGTTAACATTGAAGAAAACTTGTTATGACTTTGTAACATAGTATGAAAGTAAATAAAAAGTATAAGTACGTCGCATAAAAAGTAGGTATATTGTTTTTGGAAAATGAAAATAATTTCATATTAAATAAACGATGCTTCTACATCACAGAGAATAATTAACAGGACATGCCGAATAATTTAACAGATTGTTTGATTTCAACAATGGATTCCGTTGAGTCTGATAATTTTGGACAATACACGATCATTATTTGAATAAAAAAGGGCTTTTGTGAAATCACGTCGTCCACCCGAAGGCTCCGGGCGATGAAATGCGAAATTTGAGATGTAACCTTTTTTTATTTTTTTGGAGTGATTGAATATTGTGGACGCTCTGATTTAGATGAAAAGGAAATTAAAATGGACTGTAGCTACGAATTTATTTGCAAATACAAAATTGGCAAATACTCCGATTCATTTTATGTTTTGTTTTAGTTGGAATAAATTACGACACCCAATTTATGTAATTTACATAATTTAATCATGAAGTTTTGACACTGTTGAGCTGTTAATTTATGGTATACGGTGTCAGACTTGGTGAATTGATTGAATTGATTTATTCTGATACGAGGAGATAAGCGAACATGTACAAGCTAACAGACGAAATCTAAGCTATTAAAAGACAGCACAGTTAAAAGCAACACATTTACAAGGAAAGATAAAAAATATTCAATAAAATATTTTAAATAACAAGAAAAAAACACAGCATCACAATACATAATACCTATGCTGTGGCCGTAAATGCACCCGGAGAAAAAAACGAACTACGTGACTTAATTCTTAAAATAGTCTTATAAAAAGATCAATTTATTAGTTTCACATGTTGCCGTATGGAACGTGACGCGGTAAATTGATACTCGATAATTAGTTCATGCATGTAATTTTAACCTTATAACACACATAATGATAATTTCTTTATTTATGACAAATACATTATCCATAAACCATTATAGTAACAGGTTAGCTCGTGGCTAAACAGCCGCGCGGGCCGACCTTAAGGTTAAGCGGCGCTTGCCTAGGTTGTTCCGTAGATGGGTGACCGCCTATTACATACCGAGTTTCCTCCGTGCCTCGGAAAGCACTTTAAGCCGTTGGTCCCGGCTGTCATTTGTAGATCTTTGACAGTCATTATAGGTAAACAGTCTGACAACCAGTCTTACCAAGGGGTATTGTATTACTCAGTACTAACTGGGTTGTGGAGGTCAGATGGGCAGTCGCTCCATGTAAAATACAGGCAATCAGCTGCATCCGGTTAGACTGGAAGCCGACCGGAACATATGTAGTTGGGAAAAGGCTAGACAGATGATGACGCGTTAGTAACACCATCATCATAGAAAATGTTACTTCACAAAATATTCATGTGATAGTCTATCAGGAGGCACTTTAATGAGCTGATAATTGTGATCAGATATCGAACAGATCTCCATCGGGCAGCCCTAGTGTGTGTGTGTGCTCACGGTCGACTGATCTAAAATCTTTAGTGATATGGATTGCGATCGCTTTTTAACGCTAGCGATCCGTGAAAATCGCCTAAATGGAATTTCCACCGAAACACGCCACGTTTCGGCTCGAATCATTAACTGAATGACTAACTAATTGGTTAGTAACTGAGCTCTCAGAAACGCCTGCCAATTGAATGCGTTAATATGAATATGGAGGACTGGCTTGGTATTTAAAAATGAAACCGAAGATACGGCAGCACCTTACAAAACTTATTAATATTTCTCTGACATTAGATGATGATGATTAAAAAGTTTTCGAATGTCATTAAACTCACAGATTCTCTTCATCTTATTTAATAACAGTTGCACAGAAATAATGTTTAGTAGTTGTAAAAGACTGCGTGTGATAAACTGTCCCGTACATGACTGTGTCAAGTATATCAGTAATTCTTACTTATGACAGTTGGTTATCGTGTTAACATGAAGGAGATATTGTGTAGCAAGGTGTTTATGCAGAGAAAGTAGATAGGAACAGTAGCTGATGCTAATTAAGTATTAAGTACTTTATACTGTCCGAGATATTTATGCGTGAAAATTGTGTTGATAACATCGTCTATCTTGGTATTTTATTAAATAGTCTCAATATTTTTAACCTCTATGATGAACTTTTTTGCAATCTATTGCGATCTCTGAGGTAGGCGCTACTTCTTAGATTATAGTCGTCCTTTTGAAATTCAATTAATGGAACAAGAAAGTGACTTTAGAAATGGCAGCCCAATGAAATAAAATGATTGTGTTTGAACTGAATCATTAAAAGTAAATTAAATATAATTTCAGATTTGGTACACAGACCTCGTTTAAGGTTTAAATGAGTTTTATAATGGGTGTAAAAGTACCCTTAATTAAACCGAAAGGCACTTGTTCTCTCCGTCATTGCTATTTTTATTTGTTTTAGACTATAATACCTTCTAGTTACGGAGATATTGGGGGTCAAAGTTACAACTTTTTCACAAGTTTTTTTTAAACAAATAATTAATGTTATACCTTTACGACCCTCGTACTATTCAATGCATCCACCTGGAGTGCGTTTCATTGAGTCCTATCGTAAAACGTGACCCCAAAACAGAAGCCTTCTCCCGACAATAATATTTGCGTAGAATTACTTAGTTTGATGTCCAGAATGGACTGGTTGTCTTGGTTGAATTGGTTACCGGCTTCGTGAAGGGTCGATATTTATAATTCATTTAAACTATGCGGTACTACCTCATACGTGCGGCTTTGCACGCGTGCAGTTCTTTAATTATCCCACGGGATCGTACTACCGGGATAAAAATTATTCAAGGTGTTAATCTAGGTCATAACCTATCAATGTGCACATCTAAATCCCGTTTAGTAGTTATTGCGTGAAAGAGTAACTAACATCAGAAACTTTCTTTCTTTTTTTAGTAAACATGATTTATTATAAGTAAACAAGATATACGCAATATCGTAATCATCATCTGCCTAGCCTTTCCCCAACTATATTGGGGTCGGCTTCCAGTCTAACCGGATGCAGCTGAATAGCAGTATTTTACATGGAGCGACTGACGCAATATCGTAATATTTACACAAATTGAGTTAAGAATCAAGGATTTAAAAATTCTAGTAGATTTGAATTAATTCATACACGTGACGGATTATTTTCAATGAAATGGACCTACATTACAAGCTTTAATTCCAATAAGTTTTTTTTTATACTAAATGGGCTTTTTTTTTTTTTTTCCGGATGGGAAATCATCAAATGACCCCCCCCACTCTGGGCGGAGCGGAAGGGAGTGTCAGACTTGTACTGACTAAAACCCATCCATGTCCCTTCTTTGCCCTCTGTGTTCCAGGGCCACGGTATCTCTTTCGAACAGTCCCGCAGCCCTGGCAGGCATCGGCCCTTGCGGACCCCTACTTATTTGCTGACATCTCCTTGAGGCGCACGTGGAACACGAACGCGCCGTCGACACGGCCTGTCGTCATAAGACGGCTGGACGGCGAGCTGGCCCATAACTCGCCGTCCACAGGCCCGCGCCTACGGTGACCGGGAGCCACCACGTGACCCCCGACGCCCAGGGCGTCTCCCGCGGCGACTGGGACGTGAGGTTCTTTCCCTCTCACGTCCCGCCTCCTCCTTCACTAGCATGACTGCTTCGCAGAAGGAGGTGACGGCTTCCCATTCCCTCTCGCTCCGGACCATGGCTTGAACCAAGGCCGGACGCGAGAGATCGCCGCCGCCAATCGCCTCTACGAGGTCACGGCGGTGCTCCGCCCAAGCGGGGCAGACCTCCACGGTGTGCTCCACCGTGTCCTCCGGACGATCCTCGCAGTGGAAACACCCGGGCGTTTCCTCCCGCCCGATTCGGTGCAGGAACCTCCCGAAATACTAAATGGGCTTACTCTTGACCTCAAACTGGTCCTGAAAGCAGAGATGAGGTCGACGATGGAACGAGCTAACCCAAAATAAGTCTATTAACTCGTGACTTAATTAGATTGGGGTCAAATGAACTTGAGAACACTGACGCAGTCAATGAATTCCACTCCTTGGCTGTGCGCATAATAAATGATGTAGCAAAGCGCTTCGTGCGATGGTGTGGAACATCGACAAGGTGTGGGTGATAACCTGCAGTACGTCTGGGCTCCCGATGGAAGAAGTGAGATGGTGGAATGAGCTCGTGGAGCTCTTGGGCACACTCACCGAAGTACAATCTGTAAAAGACCGACAAACATGCAACTTTGCGCCGGTGGGCGCAAAGTTGCTATGAAGCCAACCAGCTTATCGTCACCAATGAGCCTCTTGACTCTGCGCTCAACAGAGTCGAGTGTGGCTAATTGGCTGAGCCATCCCAAAGGTGACAGCAATACTCCATGCCGGACCGAACTTGAGCTTTATATAAGACTAAAAGCTGCCCAGGCTTGAAGTAACGCTTAACCTTATTACCTTAAGGATACCCAGCTTTTTTGCAGCAGCTTGAGCTTTCGACTCAATGTAGACACCGAAGTTCAGTGCCTAAGTGTTTTCATAGCAATTAATTTGATGGTTTTTTGTAAATGGGTCAACATTTTTTTTGCGAACGTCTCCTCTCCTGGGTTGGTCAACACGGCTTATTGCTCTGATTATGGTAATTTTGTATTTTGCAGCTTAACGGTTCGCATTATTCTTAGAGAAAATGAACCTACAAGACAAGAAATTAATGTCACTGATATCTTTCAGGGGGAAAATGAGTTCATTTTTGTCTTTTGTTAACAAAAAAAGTCTTAAGACTTTTCAGATTCCATTACATTCACGGAGTACATGTAATGTGCTGTTGAGCGCCTCGATCTGTAGTCTTGAGGTTGGTGACCATTGTAATGTGAATGAGTATGCTTCACGCATTGGTCATCCAACGTCAACTGTAGCAGTAACAGTATATCATTGGTCACTGGTGTCCGCGGTCGATGTAGAGTGGAATATGGCTCTTATGGGTATACGAGGTGAAATCATATTTTGACCGCTGATGTCCTTAAAGATGAATGGGTTTTGAAACAAATAGAGGGGCACTGTCGGTGATAGCTAATATTAGCAAAAACTCTTACGAGACTCTTATGAGTGGCCGTTTATTAAAAACCTCATAATTTACATATCTATCGGCTAAAACATAATCCTTTAATTTCATACTTTTAATTTAGCGTGGACATAACGAGTTTTTGATATTTAACTACACATGTGATCATATAAAATGCACATACACCTGCTTATGCTGCATAAGGTAATATTTATGCTTGCTTACCCATAAAGCCGAGATGGCTCTCACTGAGGCGCTGTACAGGAGCGAGTCACATCTGCATAGATATTATTATTCTCTATTCACAGCTATTCCGTCGATTTGTGAGAAATACGTGCAATATCTGCTAAGCGCGTGATAAATTAAACGTGCACATAAAAATGCGCATGTGCTGCCATCTGTCACAGTAATGCCGTGTTTTATGGTCGTAAAGACATTACGTGGGGAATTTTTACGGATACTTAACACGATTAGAATGAATGCGTCGACAGCGTGACCCCGAGCTTAGTATCGACTGCAGAAAGACAAGTACTTAGGTAGTCTTGAGAATTTTCTAGTTAGCAAGAGATCGAATTCTTCTAAATAATATTTACGGCAGTTTCTAACTCAAGCATTTTATTGATTCTATTAGCTATCTTGGGGATCCGCTGGATGCGAGTCGCAGGGGACCGGTCAAAGTGGCGACACTTGAAGCAGTGGACGTCTTTCGGCTGAAATGATGATGATGAGGCTTCATATAATAAAAATTCACGAGTCTCTGGTATCGAAAGTTCCTAAAGCATTTTCTTTTCGAATTTCTTGCTGTGAAACTATTTATGGTTCCGCATGAAACGTTCTCCAAATATGTACAGTCGTTTATAAGTTTGTTACTTTGCGGTGAATTATTAATTCATTTGATAGTTTAGTTGCCTAAACAAAACGCAACTTGGGTGACAAGCGTACACTTGTTTAGTAAATGGATAAACTTTCATCCGGCATGAGCAACTTTAAAGCAGAATTGTTCGAAAATCGTTAGTTTACTACGAAATTTACATAGATGTAACATGACAAACATTTACTACCACAAAGAGCTTTGAGTAACTCGTATGTCCGAAACTGACAACCACAATAAAAACACTTTTACCACGTAACTTTTACTTTATGAGTTAACATCGACCGTTTACAGTAGTTCACAGCATGCCTCCTTAGATAACGCGTTACTGACAAGTAGTGCAGGTACACATGAACACACTGAGATGCAACAATAATTGCAAACATGGCGTCGTATTTGTGTTTCGTACGCGATTTGAATTTTTTTTTAACTTTCTAATTTTATTTTTAGGTTATCCTTTCATAATATCTACTACTATGTGATTCAGAATGTACAAGTGAGCATTAATGGAATGTTCTGTAATGGTTGTATTCACATTTGTGTGCTACTTTACGTATAATTTGCAACAGGCATTGTTGGAAATATTGTTTAGTTTTAAGCCAATAGATGGCGTTGTTAGGTGAGCGGAGTTTTCTGAATCGCGTTGTCAAGATTCTCCGCGAGCTGGTTAGGCTCGAGATGATTGTAATTTAAAAAGTTCCAACATACAGTTATAACATCCGTGACGTTGTTATACTGTTACATCGTTACCATTGTTACGATCGCGAGAGCAGCAGGAGCAGTGCGGAATAGTGAACGGTTGTTCAGGCATAGATTATTATAATTACGTAGATAAAAGTGCTCAAGGCTCGGGGAAAGTCCTATATCAAAACACAGTTTTTCGTATAGCAATCTTACACCAACATTATCACACATAGATGAAGGATCACCCTTCGACGAGGTTAAAGCACATTATTTATAGTTAATTAGATTTTCTCTCGTTAGCGCGTCACACAAGCGTGTGATGTCATCGTCGAGAGTTGCCGGTAATTAACTGCACAGCGATATATGATATCGTGCTGTGTTAACAGACTGAGTTCTAATATAGATCTTTTTATAGGTCTTACTTTTAACAATTAATTATCATCATCATCTGCCTAGCCTTTTCCCAACTACGTTAGGGTCGGCTTCCAGTCTAACCGGAAGCAGTTGAATACCAATATTTTACACGGTGCGACTGTTTCAAGGACTCACTATAATAAATATACGTATATAATATACTCTCGCGCCATCACATCTTCCAAGCTCGTTGTACTGTGCTGGTGCTGCCGCTGCGGCTGCAGAGAACCTCAAGCGGCGTAAATATAGAAACCTTGGTGGTAACTATATTTTCGAGCCGTTTGGGGTTGAAACTTTAGGCTCGTGGGGTCCAACTGCTCATAACCTTATTAAAGTAAATTTTTAAACGCCTAGTTGACGCTTCCCGTGACCCAAGGGCTGGCTTTTACTTTGGCCAGAGGCTATGTGTTGCCATACAACGTGGCAACGCCGCCAGTCTCTTGGGCACATTACCAGCTGACAGCGTTGCGGAGGAGTTTGTTGATGCCCTTTTATAGTTTGTTGTTAGTTTATTTATTTTAGGTTATTTAATAGTTTTTAATTAATAATGTATTGAACTGACTAAATTATGTTTATATGCACAATATATAATATGTACAGTCAGCAACAGAAGTCGTTGAACATGTATGATGAACATAATTTGTTTCCGATATTTCTTAATCATTATAATTTATCATAAGTTATTCACTAAAGTAAATTACAAAACAACTTGTCATAATTGAACTACAAAAGTCGCTGAGCTAAGTTAAACCATTAATTGCTATGCATTACTACCGACAAAATTGTATGATCTGTAATAAATACAAAAGTTGCTGAACATTTCTAATTTCCTACATTTCTTGTTCGTTAAACCCGTTTGCTCCAGGGCACTATCTAGCGAAGCGCAGCGCACCGCATTTTTCATAATCAAAACGTTGCCGAATAAACACAGCTACTAGTTCAGAATATAAATTAAATATAATTTTAATAATAATATTAATAGATTTTGACATTAAAAACTAGGACAATAAATATTTATTTCTAGTACTTATAAAAAAAATATCAATAATGGGTAGGCACTACATACATAATAAAATAATGAACATAAAAATATATTAGACGGTAATATTACAATATTTAAAAACAATTACAAGTTTACGATATGTTTACATGCAATCTTGTTTTTCTAAACAATAAATGAACAAAAAACAGCTCTTTTATTATATTTAGTACAGCATAACCCATTAATACTAAATGAAGTTATCCTTTTTCTCGGTCTTCGCACAGAACCACAAACATTCTCATTATCGTCTTCCATTCATTAGCAAACAAGACAAAATTTCTGTCGAAATTTTTGTATGAAAGTGCTGCCGAAATTTGTGGAAATGTATGAAATGGCTGATTTTTTTTCGTGATTTCCGCGTTGCTTCCATAGAAAAAGTCGTATGAGGCATTTATTTTTAGTAAATAAAGAAAAAAAATGATTTGATGGCTGTTTTATTATTTGTTTAAGATCAACTCAAACTAACATAACCAATTTCTAGGCTTACTATAAAATAACAACATATACCTAAAATATCACACGGTCACAACTGTTTAATTGTGACATAAATCAGAGCGATGTTAAAAAGGTAATGGTGTATTCTGCAGTATCTTGTATTCAATTATGTGATTCAACAAATCATACATTATCAAGTTAAAAAACTCGCGCATGTTTAGCGACTTACGGTAAAGTGATGGTTACCGACTTATCCTGTAATAATGTTTAGCGACTTATAACATATTAATGCTTAGCGTTTTTGTAACATTGAAATGATAACATTATTTTGTACTCTATTCTGGTAAGTGATTTATGGTCTGTTTTAGTGTTCAGGTGTTTTGTAAATTAGTATCTGTTCATGGACTTTCGTTGCTGACTGTACAAACATGAGACATACCGACTCACATGAACAATCTAAATACCAAGTACAAAAATAGACGTTTTTAAGGACGTAGTTAGAATAAGAAACCAAATATACCAAAATCTAGACCAAGTCTTTAGCTAAGTTGGCGAATACGAGGCAGTCTTAAGATAGTTTTATTTTTCCCTGTGTGATAAAATTTCCGCTGAACTACGGAACAGATTTAGAAGGACTTCGTTCAGTTCTCGTAAAGTTATGTCGTAAACATTGAGACGTTTATCCTTTGCGATAGCCTCACTTGGGTTACTAGCTGCAATATATAGGGTGAATTTTTGGAGAAGGCGTGGGTTGAAAATCTGAAACTATGAGGAATAGAGAAAAATAATCAAAGAAGTCTCGAGCTCGATTTTGATGAAAACTAAAACTGCATCATTCGATTTTTGAAAAATCAATATTGCTAGCCAGAAATCGAACCCATTGATTTCGGAAAAAAAAACACGCTGCTGCTTGCACCATTCGATAGTCTCGCTAATAATAATTTGATAAAAGAAATAATGACATTTTTTTGCGGTTTTTTTACAATTTTCTGACCCTATATTATAGTATTTTGTTACAAATTGCCTTAGGAAATGACCGGAGTTAAAAGTTTAGACACAACAGCGAAGTGAAAAGTTGTGAGCTTATCACATTGACCCGTCTACGTCACTGCACTCGACTACTACGATATTGATCATCACTTCACTTGATTACCACAACTGAATCTGAATCTGATCTGAATCTTGCCAACCGGTGTTTAAGGAGCTTGGTTTGTTACCATTACCTGCATTATACATTTATGAAACATGCATGTTTGTTCGGAAATATAAGGAAATATTCAAAACAGCAGGAGAAATAAACTCGAGAAGTCGGCGTGACCAATACAGGCTAGCGCTGGATGAGCTGCCCAGATCAGCTAAATATAATAAAAATACTTCTGCTATGTGTGTAAAAATTTATAATAAATTACCAAATATATTAAAGGCATTAAATTTTAAGAAATTTAGAACCAAATTGTATGAATGGTTCAATAATATTTTTTATAGTATTAATGACTTCTTGAAATTTAAATAATTAATTGTATTCTATGTCAAATTGTGGTATTATAGTTGTAAGTAAGTTTGCATGCTTTAGCATTAAGCAAAACATGCTGATCTAAAATGTTTAATAACACCCTGTATACCGTGTTTTATGCAAATAAAATATCTTAATCTTAATCTTAACTAGTGCATGCTCAAACTTTACCATAAAGTAAACTGAAAAGGCTATGCAAGTTTGCAGAATAACTTTTGGTAAAACAATTTAGAATGTTGTGGTGACTATAAATCTATGAAATATGAGTCGGAAAAGCTCAGCGTCTGCCAACTAGATCGTGACCACTAGTTAGCTAGCTGGTAAGCTTTAAAAGCTGAACATTCCTAAATACAAACATCGCTGGCAGATTGAACTTTTAAAAATGTGTCATAAAGCAGTGTCCGGTGGCTCACGGGACATTTCCTCTCAAGTGAAAAGAGGTTTGATAAACTTTCCTTCACTTAAGAGGAAGTCTGAAAGTGGCGCCGGTGACTGAAAAGTTGTGTGGTAATCGGTTTTCGTGGTATGGGCATTTGTGTGTGCAATTAGGAAAATGTCGTGAGAAAAGTTTTGAGTATGAATGTGGATGGGTACATGAGTAGAGGATGACCAAAGAAACGATGGATGGACTGTGTAAAGAATGGTATGGCAAGAAATGACGTGTCTGATGAGATGACGAGTAACAGAGAAGTATGGAAGAAGAAGACAAGCTGTGGCGACTCCAAATGAATTGGGATAAGGGCAAGTGAGTGATGACTTAAAATGTAACTCCTGTCCTCTCTGCAGTGAGGAAGTAAACACACGACCACAATTTGTTCAAGCGAAGTAATTCGTGAATTTTTTACAAGATTTCCTTGGCTTTGAGAAGTACGTTAAGATGTTTATTTACTTCAGAGCTGCTTAAGATGCGGCTCCAAAGAATGTTTTACGAATTTATATTTTTAAGACTGAAATGTTGTGTGGAAACTGCGGTCCACAGCTCCTTGCCAAGAGCGGGCTAACTTGATGAAGAGGGTTTCAATAAGGTGGAAAAGAAGAAGAGGAAGCCCTATTCCCGGAATCAGTGCGGTACCGTACCGAGTAGACCCAACATGCTGCTGCGTCCTGCTGTGCCTACGACGCAACTGTACATTTCGCGTCTGCATCACTCCACGAAGGTTGAGGAAGTCGTGGAGTATTCACAAGTGAACACCAACTGGACTCTGAGGGTCGAAAGGTTGGAATCGCACCACAACATCAACTTCAAGTCGTTCGTGGTTCGAGCTCCAATTCATCATCTGCAGACCTACTTGAAAGAGGACTTTTGGCCGAAAGGTGTCGTATACCGACGATTCCGAGGACGGTTACGCGACACCACGAAACAAAACACGACGCCGTCAACGATTCGTGTCTAGGTTTAGTTTAATAAGGTTTTTTATATGTATTAGTTTATTATTTTTCAAGATTATTTTGTGTATTTTTATGTATGGGCCTCAGTTGCCTGACAATTAAATGATTGATTGATTGATAAAAAGATGAAAAAAAAATATAAAGAAAATAAAAAAAGGAAAAGTAAAAAAGTAAAGCCAAAGCCAAGCTAATAAAAGCCAAACCAAGCAAATAAAACCAAGCCAAGTTAATTTTTATAACGTCATAACAAAATGAGGAATCTGTCTCAATAAACAGATAGGCAAGGCATTTCCGTCCAAACAATTTTAACGTCGTTTATCTCCACATTGTAAAAATCACTTTACCTTAACTTTAAAACACATTTTCATTTACAATGAGAGTCATTAACTTACATTTCGTTCGAGTTTTTTAAAAACCCCTTTAATATTTTCGTGAAAAATTGCGTTTGAAAAACAATTTTATTTTTGTTTTGATTTGGTCCTCTTGCACATACACTAACTTTATTCTAAAAAATATTATGTTTTCCTCTCGTCCCAATTAGTAGTTGCTACTACGTATTAGGGTTCGGGGCAAAAGATGTGTTAAATCAAAGTGACTTTTATTTTACGACACTTTTAGGTTTAATTTCATTGTGTCTCTAAAGTTGGCATTCCGCACAAATACCTGCTACCGAGAGAGAAGGAACACTGTATGTATTATCGTGTATGTATTTGAACAAAATAATTGTACCTAGCTGCAGGTAGATACAACTAAAACTTAATCTAAAATATTGTGTTAGTTTTGCACGTTCCGTAACCTTGTCAATACAACGATTGAAACAAAACTAATTTTAATTTAATGGCGGGCCTGATAAAGAAAAGCTTAATTTGTGTTTCGTTCCCTTTATGAATTCCCTTCGTTGCTGCTTTGATTTCCTCCTAGTCTATGCTGTTATAAAACTTTATTAAGTTTCTGGTTATGTGTAGAAAACTAAAACATTCCGACATTTCAGTTTGAAGTTTGACTGAACTGAAAATCTTAACAAGTGATACAGTACGGCCATACTTTGAATACTCCAGCCATTTAATTTGTTAAGAAGTATTTTAAATAGAATTAAATGGACTCTGAAGCTATCTTGACTATATAATTAAACACAGCAGAATAAAGTTTCAGTTTGATTTTAAGTTGTGCCTGATTTACTTCGGAGCGAGGCCAACATGGGTCGCCGCCGCCGTCCTCTTTTCATTCAATTATATCAAATGTGCCAATATTTTAGTTTAAAGAACATTTAACTATAGGGCAATGCTAACAAATTTGACTCCTTGAATATTCAGTAGGTATTTTGTTGCTTTAAGGACTCACACGACAGTTACAAACTGGAAACATCAATGTAAAATTATCTGATAGCGCTTTTATAATTGTCACCTTATGAGTCTGGCTCGATTTTCAGTCGGTCAGACAAGTGGACACAGAATAACAGGCATACGCAGCAAAAATCCTAGTGATTGTTGGAACTGCACCGAGAGACGTAATCTCCAGTAGTAAGTTCAGTAGTCCTGATCCATTGATATTTGTAGAAAAGCCTGTCAAAAGATCTTTGGGAACTTAGTTTATGCAATTGCAGTTTTGATTTTAATCCTTTATAATCTTTAGTTTCAGCATAAAGATCTTTACGTTTGTAACTAACTTATACCATTTTCAAAGACATAAACAAACGCAAATATTGCCCTACATTCAGCTATTTTATATTATTAAGACCTCTATGAAGATCACTTTTTTTTTTTATGTAGGTCACTGACATTTAGAAACACACAGCGACTGGTACAAGCTTACCGCCACTCCGAAGTAAGGCAGTACATTATAAACAGCCTTCCTATCTAAACTCACACTCGATTAGCTAACCTGACAAACTTTAATAGATTTCAACTTTATCTCTAAAGCATTAGGTTCAAGGTTGATTGAATTGATGAATTTGACAGTTTTGGGTAGCTTGATGTACTGCCGTCTGTACACAGTTTTAGAATTTTGATAAACAACAGATGAAATAGCCTTGAAGATAATATAATATAGAATCATTTATATTCTCTACCGTCAAACATTAGCTTAGTTTAATTTAATGGTGAAACTTCATTATATTCGTGTTAATGAATGGATTTTACAACTAAAGGGACTCGTTTGTGAAAACTCAACCATACAGAATATGGTCGAGCAAGTAATGCGATAACGAAACGGTTTTATTGATGAGTACCAATTAAAGAATTGAGCATGCTTTATATCGCATGCTTTATGCTTTACATCGTTAACATTTCAATAACAACGATTAAATGCTATTTATTTACTTAAATGCAGCATAAAATAGTATATTATCAGAATAAAATATATGTTTAGAAACTAACTAGCGGTGAAAAATATTCATCTCATTCAGTAAAGTTTTTTATTCCTAAACTTTACTTGATCATCATCATCATTACAGCCGAAAGACGTCCACTGCTGGACATAGGCCTCCCCCAAGTGTCGCCACTTTGACCGGTCCCATGCGACTCGCATCCAGCGGATCCCTTCAACCTTCACCAGGTCATCGGTCCACCTTGTGGGAGGCCTTCCAACGCAACGTCTTCCGGTTCGCGGTCGCCACTCCAGAACTTTTCCGCCCAGCCATCCGTTCTGTGAGCAATGTGCCCACTGCCACTAAGTTTGGAAATTCTTCGGGCTACGTCGCTAATTTTAGGTTTAGAAGCACGTAATAACAAGTATCGGCTGTTAATCGGAACCGTCCCCAAAAATCGCAGTTTCCAATTAAAGTCACAATATTCTACAAGATACAGAGAAAATTCGAGGTGTCTGTTGACAGCCAGTCTCCCTGAGGTGGCTTAATTAAACCCCGAAGTTCTGCGACAACATCTGACTCTGATTTATTAGCTTTCTACGTGATATATTACTCGAACTAAGTTCATGTAGAACTTTTGTAGGTTACAAATAAGTTAGCGGTGCTAATAGTAAGAACAAGAGTCATGTGCGTTTACACGCTTCGTTAGGCATCTATTAGTTGTTTTTAATTAATTCGATACAGAAACCCATGGCAGAGCTAAATTGGCCACGATACCAGAACCAACCTTACTAGTAGGCTATTATAATCAAACACCACAGAGTTACCGAAATCCTTATTTGACGTACGACATTTTGAGATTGAGATAACTTAAAATATTCCACGCTTTAAAAATCATGATAAAGTTGAATGCGTAATTCGTTAACTTTAGATAGTTTAAATAGGAATTTAGTTCGCCAGTTTGATAATTTTCCAAAATCCATTTTAGGGAAACATTGCGTTGATATATCTCCAAGATACCTGTGAAATGACTGATCAATCGCTCAACGTTTCAAAAATAAGTACATTATGAAAGATCCTGTTTATTCTTAATCCATCACGAGAAATATATGATTACGCTCTTATGACTTTATTTATTATCTAAGTTTTATTAAAACATCAAAACTTTTCTTGAGAAGCATGTAATAGAAAAAGTTTTTTAATAGTTCCATAACTTTCAAAATACATGAAATATGCTGGTAGGTAATCTGGCAGCAAAGTTTTGATAATAGACAACCAGCAAACTTACCAATATTAAGAAGTTAATCAGACAAATGCTTTCCAAGCAACTTTTTTTTTCTAAAATTAGGCTCCTCTGGGCTCCTAAAACGACAGAAGCATTAAATTAAAAGAAACAAAATAAGTCTACAAAACACTAATGCGCTTACACAATCATATTATATAGACGCTTAGTGATTTTATGGTATCCATTAATTTCACAATAAGTAACACACTGTGTGAGCTGATAATACAATTTACCTTGCTATGCGAGAGAATGTGATGTGAGACGTCATAACTCGCTATACTGAATAGCTGTATCTTGTGCAACTATTTGGTGGAGTTGATATAATGTTGACCGTTGCAACAATAATGTTAGCTGTTTATTTTGGATTTTACTTTCTTAGTGTTGTCCCTACGATATAGCTCGCACAATGCTACGTTTGGCGATTTGACGATTTGGCGTTAGTAGTCTCGTGGGTACCGGAACTGTTGATAAAAAAATTACTTAAGTTTAGCCCAAGTTTTCAACTTGGACCACGGTCCTGTACACTATTTATTGCACAACTAATTAAGGTTCATATAAAAATAGGTGATTACAATATTACCGGAACGAACATAAACAAAGATAAAACACCTATATTGAGCGAGCAACCGCGAATGATAACACATCGATATGCATCGTATCACATGACTCCATCTCCTATAATTGCATTCCTATGACCGACATCGACGCAGTTGTGGAACATTTACAATGTTATTGGCACTTCGACAATAGTCGCACCGCACGGTGTCTGAATGTGAAGTTAGATAAGGAGAATAGCGTCGGATATTGGTCGGTGATTCAGGAAAAAAATATATAGAAGAATCAAAAAATTTAAGCGAAAAATGTATAGAAAAGGATTCCTGAGCCAGTGTTTTAATTAAAATCTCTCATTGTACTTAATTCTTCCATCGCAGCATTCCATGGATTAATGAGATTCTAGTCAAATTAAAAGAAATTTTATTATGAAGTCTTTGGGGCGAAAAAAAGTTTCGGAGCTTTTTTTTTTTTTTTTTTTTTTTTTCCGGATGGGAAATCATCAAATGACCCCCCCCACTCTGGGCGGAGCGGAAGGGAGTGTCAGACTTGTACTGACTAAAACCCATCCATGTTCCTTCTTTGCCCTTTGTGTTCCAGGGCCACGGTATCTCTTTCGAACAGTCCCGCAGCCCTGGCAGGCATCGGCCCTTGCGGACCCCTACTTATTTGCTGACATCTCTTTGAGGCGCGCGTGGAACACGAACGCGCCGTCGACACGGCCTGTCGTCATAAGACGGCCGGACGGCGAGCTGGCCCATAACTCGCCTGCCTAACTTGCTTGTAGTGTGTGTGTGTGTTTCATTTTACGAGTTGTTTACAAAGTTCTTCAAAACATAAAGCTGTGGTCAGTGCACTGAGTACGTTGTTTCAGTACACCTGTAGCAATGTTATTTATAAACAATACTAACGTCACAACTTTTCACTATCTCGCTTGAGAGGAAATGTGTTTACGTTCCTTATGTCCTGTGTTATGTATATAAATTAATTGTTTAGACCTTTAGATAAGTAATTATTTAAAACTATTTAAATATTATAAATTGTAAAACTTCTTTATGCATTCGGAGTTTGCCTATAAGTGATTGTTGCTCTGTTGCATTTACATTTTTGCATGTTACTTTTAGCATATAACCTGTGTAAACAATTGTTGGTGAACCAATAGATAAATAAATAAAATAAAATAAAAAAAGTCACCACCTTCTACTAGCTTTACCTTGACTGAGGTGTACGTGCTATAAGCACATGCTTAAAAGGATTAGTTTACGTGAAATAGAGATTTTAAAACACCTTTTACATATGAGAGATATTTATCAATACCATCGCTTGCAATAAGCAAAATGTTTCTTAAAAATCTTTACACCAATCATATTGTCCAGGTCCTTGCGGTATTGCCTTGACTTTGCAACTCGTCAACGTTAGTACAAAGTAGAACCAAACTACAATAATTGCGCTGTCTCCTCATCACGCTGTGTAGTGGTGATACGAAAAGTTTGATGCCTGTGAGCTACGTGTGGGCCTTCGTCTAGAGTATAACTGGCATAAGTACCATTTCAGACCTTTCACCGTCTGTAATTTGTGCTGGTTACGTACTCATAAATCTAGATTTAGAACTTAATGTGCTTGGACGTAATATCATCAACTTTGACGCTTGAAATACGAACTAAACCTGTCAAGTGACATATGTTAACAAATATTATCGTTGGATGCGAGTCGCACGGAACAGGTCAATGTGGCTGCATTTGGGGGAGGACTATGTCCAGCAGTGGACGTCTTTCGGTTGAAATGATGATGATGATGATTATCGTTGGTGAAATAACTTTTCATTAAAACAAACTTGACCTGAAACTGCTCAATAAAAGCTGCTCAAGAGCTTTTATTGAACAGTTTCAGTTTATCAGTATGGACGGTACATATTGTATGCGCGGTAAATATTACACAAATATACGGGCCTAATCCTATCTGTTTTCTTATTTTGTTCATAAGACCGCAATCTAGAAAATGATTATTTGATTGGATTGTGGTTGTAACGTGGACCATGTTATGAGATTATGAGAAAATTGATGTTCATACACTTTATGTACACTCATATGCTCTTTTATTACATAACAGGGAAAAATAAGGGTAACATATAATATACATTCAAAATATTATTATGAGAAATTTATAACATCTTAAGAGAACAGCTATGTCCCCTACGCAGGGTTTGCGTATAAAATATTAAAAATTAGTTTGGTATGGCGACTTCTATACAACATTGATTTGACTGCAATGTCAACGTGTTGGTTTAAGTTAGTTCGATACTTTATTAAATAGATGGCGCTAACGTCACCGTAAGACGTTATTAATGGAACGAAAATTTCGAGAACTGTGAGCGGGGTGCGATGGTCTAGTTGGTTAAGACATCCGGTGTACTGAATCGGAAGGTCGCAGGTTCAAACCCTGCTCGCACTGGAATTTTTCTTTCCATGTCAAAAACATCTTAAGAGAATATTTAGGTTCGTAAAAATATGCTCCCCATAATTTTCAAGGCTGTTAATCTAGAACTCGTAGGAATACATTTCGCGGTGACTATGTAAAGTTCCCTGAAAAGGGGCTTTGAAAAATGTGTCGCATGTGTGTGCTTTACGTAATGCATACAAAATTATATCTCTTTCATGGTATGTAAACGTATGCCACAGTCGAAACAGCACTCTGAGTAGTAGTTAATTTAAGAGAAAACTACACATTGTATGAATGGACACAACCCCTAAGGGACGACAGTGTTCAGAATTTCTCCAACTTTGTACTGTATTTACAGCAGTGAACTGGGAGAACCTATCGTAACAACGACTTAGTTCAACCACAAAACAAATTACTTCAAAACAGTATTGTGATCTGAATCTGTTTAGATTAATGTTATAGCTGTCGGTAGCTAGGTTGCGTATTAATCTGATAAGTCGTGTTATTTATTTGACACATTGCTCGGTCTGTTTAGATAGTTATGCAGGTTATTACAGTCGCAAATTGGTATTTATAACTCTCATTATGACGCTATTAAGACTTTGTATTAATGTAAATCATAACGTATTCTCAAAACCAAAGTTAATATCCATTCCGAATGGTAAACTCTAGATATCACGCATGCGTTATGCAACGTTGTATCTATTCAAGCACAAGGAGATATGTAATGTAAGTAGATAGTACAAGATGAGATCGGTGCGGATGAGCACGGACCAAAACACATAACTTGTAACTACTACTGCTTGGCTTGCGAAGAACTTATAAACGTTATTAAAGTTACCGCCATCTTCATCGTAACGTTGTATTTTCCAACGGTTCAATCGCTGTATTAAATATAGATCGAATAGAAAATAACTCGATTTATTAACACAATATTTGTTTGTGTTTGTGTTATTTCAAGTTGAAGTAAACAACTCGAACTAAATTGGAATCTAAGCTAAATAACAAACAAGATATTTTCAATTTTGAAGTGCACTTACTTCGAATGATTGAAATATTTTGTATTAGTTTGTAATGTCATACTTGTTTATTTGATACGCTTATAGGATTTTAGGTTAAATTAAATTCTTTACACAAGACAGGCTCTCAGACAGGGCAAACTCTCAGTCTCACTTCTAAAGTATTTTTCATTAATCATTTTACCAATATCGTAAACGTATTCATTTAATTAGGTCGAGTCCTCCACATGTCACCTATTTAGCACATTCATGACGTTGACACAGCTCCTCTTCACGTGTCCCTCTGTTACATGACGACGGTCGACGGCTCGAGCATACTGCTGGTCTCGCATCGGGTAACGCTTCACCTGTGTTCTTACATAATCCTTGTTACGGTAGGTTTAAATTAGTAGGTAAACACCGTGTCCAGCGTTTGTGAAGCGTACTTGCGTAAAAGAGAAGTACAAACAATAGGCAAGGACTAAATTAACCAAAAGATCCTAATAGATACAACTGATTCTTTCTGTTTCCAAATATCCAGCCGTCAGCGCATTTTCAGTTATTATTCCGTAAAGCAACTCAGACTATTTCAGATGCGTCATGTCGTTACACTATTTCACAAGTTATTTCGGTTATTTAGTCTGAACGGCCCAAATCGAATGGCCCACGGGCCATTCGACCGTAACGAAAAATTGTCTACGTTCCAAAGGACCGGTGATAAAATGATGTCAAAATAAATTTAAAGGGACAGTCGCACATACATTGTGATAGTCGCATGGTTTAAGATTGTTTGCGGGTCGCTTGTTTTGTTGAATACTTTTATTAAAGATGTAAGCGTCAGTATAGAATAGTTCTCGTGCCTATAAAGTATCAGGCTGTCTTAATAAGTAGGAGCTTACCTCATCTGATACTTAACATTAATTTTAAATACCCGTTATTTCAAAAGACTTGCATATAATAAAGCTCTCCCTTATTTATTTATTTATTTAAACTTCATGTACAATAGTGATACATAGGCGGACTTAATGCCACAAGGCATTCTCTACCAGTCAACCTTTGGGTTAAATAAGAAAACATTGTGATAGGGTACAAAATAAATATATAAAAATAACTTCTTGCTATCGAAAATTTATATAGGCACTTATAATGATACTAATACTTATATACAAATAAAATAAACTAATACATATTTTAAAAAATACCAAAATTAAAAACGAGAAACTCCCTTCATTATTTTATAAGTTTAGTTTCTCAAAAAAGTTGTAATAGTGTCAGCGAACATTTAAAACGCTTTTGTTTAGCGCAACAGCGTAATGTCTCCTTAGCGTTTTCCAAAATGCAACAACGGCTGTATTGTGCTCGTTTACTTCAACTGTTATAAAGGACTCGTTTCTCTATGATGACGATGTGAGAACAACTCTGATACACGTAGTTACTGGAGCCTGTCAGTACTTAGTCTATTAGGTAGCGCGGCGCTACGGAAGGAAATAATTACATTATTGCCTCTCTTTTATTTGTTCCTTCGAAAACGTTATACAAATCTACGCCGAGGTCCCGGCTATTTTGATATACGATAGTACAAAGTATGCTCGATGAAGTTTTTGTATTGTGAAACTTTTAATTGTTGGGATTCGAAAGTGATTTGTGCTAGTTTCGATAACTGGGCTTTCAGAACACGTTAAATAGTGGGATTGTTTACCGCAGTTGAAGTTGACCGTTCAATATAAATTATGCTCTACAGTGTATTGCAGTTATTCGAAAGTTTGAACTTAATCGAAAGCCTTAACTCGAATAAAAACAAAGTACATTAATTCGTCATCACAGCCGAACCACGTTTCCTGTAAACTACTTTCGCCATACGATACAGGCTGGTCGTCATCACAGCGGTGTATCGCATCCACGTGGTCGTGTCTCATAATTTTGTGACACACCCACGGCGACGTCACATCATAAATATTTTTATTGGTATTTATCTTAACGCTATTGGACGCTAAGGCAATTTCGCCCATTTTCCTTTAGTTTATTATTTTTCGTAGAATTGTTATTTGAAAAAGTTCATGTTTGTTTGTTAAATACAACTTTTTTTGTCGGTTAATTTTGTATAAATTTTTCGGTAATTCATTTTAACCAAGCTTAGTATTACATAACAGTCAACCACAGATCGTAGGAAGTTAATTTGTTTTTCGGAAGCTTTATTATTTCCCAATATTTATAGTGGTGTAGAAAGACACGTGGTCGAAACCACGTGTTTAATTTATGATTGTCGACAAAGAATTAGAGAAACAATTAAATTATAACAAAAAGGGAAATTATTAGCTGTCTCATACAAAATTTTAATACCTACTCGACCCAAATGTATGGGACAGCTGATATTTTTTTGCATTTACGATATTGGACTCATGGAGAAAGTTGTTCAGTTTGATGGTCTGCAGCATATCCTTTCACATGACTATATCCTTTCTGTTACACCCTGTACAGCGTGCTTGTTAAATGATTAATCTTATAGAACTATCACATAGGTCTGTTCATTTAAAGTAATGTCTGTTTTTCTCCGTCATGAGCTAAAGCTCGAGGCATTCACACAACAAAGCTATCTGGGGTGACAGAAGACACACGGCTCCATTACATAGTATCAATAAAATTCAAATGTGCTGGTTTTGTAACGATATGCAAATTGTAGCTCGTTCACGTTACCATTACGCCGGTCACTGAGTGCTGGGTCGGCAGAATGAGCACTGTTTATAAATGTTACTGGAGCACAATGGCCATAAACGGGACGCGCTGCTGCGTAACTAGTATTTTTCTTTTGTATATCCACGTTTAAGGTTTACGGCCCGTTTAATTTTTTGAAATATCAGTGAAATACAAGTTGCTTTAAATTTTCTAAGTGCAATATACAGGGTGTAAACAGACCCTTCGCGAAGCCGTCAACCAAGCATTCTGTAAATCAAACTAAGTAACTTTACGCAAAAATTATTGCTGGGAAACGACTTTTTTTTGGGTTAAAAATCTCGTTTTACGGTAGGACACGATGGAACGCACTCAAAACATTGTGGTGTATTGATGGATGGATTGAATAGTACGGGGGTCGTGGCTGAAAAGTTAATCTTACATTAAAAACATGTATTTGTAAAATGGATCGCAAGACCGCTGGTGGTGACGTCACGCGACCTACTTACAAGTCTACCCCCACCACAGCGTGGCTCCTACAGAGCCCTGATGTTATAGCTCGAGGCGAGGAGGACATGGAATGTCTGATCGCAGTGGAGTGGAGACGTCTTGGTATTCTACCCGATTCATTGTGCCCCGTGTTATTGTGTTAAATTATAATTTCAAGTAATTTGTTAGTTTATTATAAATAGTGTATCGCACCCAGTGTATTTTCATTGAACGAAACCCATGGTCTAGCCAACGGAATAAATCCTGACAAATCAAACATATTAATAAAAAACTTGTAAAAAAGTTGGAACTTTGACCCCCAATATATCCGTAACTTGACGGTTACCAGGTATGGTCTAGAACAAAAAAATGAATCCCAAAGACGGGGAGAACAAGTACCTTTCTGGTTCGTTAAGGGTCTATTTACACCCCTTATGTATGTATATTATAGTACCTTCTTACTAATAACTGTTTAATTACTGAAATGAAGAGGACACTTAATTAAACTCCAGCGAATCACAGAATTACTAAAATTTCCGAGAGATGTTTCAGTTAATGATGACGAGCTAATACGGCGGTGATCGACCACATGAGTTTGAACTCCAGATCCAACGTTGAAGAATTCTGAAAAATATGTTCAAAAACAATAGATTATTTATATGTATATGTTAACAGAACGTCAGACATACAGGATGAGGTAAACCTTGCTTAATGACTCCAGTAACAATACCTACTCCAGTATCAATAAGCGGTTGATCACCAACCTGCTTATTGATGTATCTGTTACGGCTTATAGCCGAAGCGCGGCTACACCTAGTTTTAGCCGGGTACAACTAGGCGCAGCCGGTTAAACTCAGATGTATCCTACTTATCTTCGGGTAGAACATGCAACCAATTTGGATGTAGCGCTCGCTCGGCTTGCGCGCTTTTGATCGCTGTTCTAACCTGACCTAATCCATTTGGTCGGTGTGTCCTAGCAATAAAAAGGATACACAACTGTTACCGCCCGCACCTAGGTATAGCCGGCTAGAACTAGGTGTAACCTTACTTCTGCTTTTAGCCGTAACATATCTACCAAAGGTATATTCGTATAATGACAAAATTCTAGCATATTCATAATATAAAGTTTTCTTTTCACGCTTAAAGAGAATTTAATATCACATCATTTGTCAAAGCGGTTGGAAGGCTACGAGAAAATGGCAAATTACCTATCTGACCTCCACAATCCTGTTAGTAGTGGGTAATACGATGTCCCTTGGTAAGACTGGATGTCAGACTTTCGGGCCACTGACTACCTGTAACGACTGTCAAAGATCTACAAATGACATCCGGGACCAACGTTTTAACGTGCTTTCCGAGGGACGGGGGAAACTCGGTATGTGATGGGTGGTGACCCATCCACGGACCAACCTAGGCAAACGCGGCTTTACCTTAAGACAGACCCGAGCGGCTGTTATTATTTAGCCAAGAGCTATAACAAAAATACAAACACTTTTCAAAAAGATCTATTTATAGATTTTTTGTAATATAAATGGATACAGTTGAATAAAATAGGCTTTGTTCAAACCTCTCACGTTATGGAAACTTTCGAAAGTTGTGACTTCTGAACTATGACAGTTTGGCTTTCGGCTTCTGGGTTTTGTTGACAACCTTTGTGCTAGGATACATTGATTGTATTTCATGACACAGTGAGCGGAAAGTAAATGCCCTTTTATAAAAAAATAATGAAAAGGCTGTTGTTATTGTACAAAGAAATAGTTCTGAGAAGTATAAAGCGCAGGTCACACCGCCACCTGGCGGGCGGGCCAGCGACTCGAACTTCATAGTTCGTTCGGCTCTTTCGATAGTTCGTGGTGTGAACCAAAGTATGAAAAAAGGTGAAATGTCTACCCAGTTGCTACGGCGTAACCTATATCATCACGTCACCGCTACGACCGCTACGACCGCTACGCCACGCTGTTGAAGCTTTGGTGAAATGTATTTTGATTATAGCATGAGTTACAGCGGGTAGTCTCTACAGTCGCATTACTACCTATTAAATTTTCTTAATTAAAGCAGTAAAAAAATTAAGTTAAAAACAAAACCTTACAACCACGAAAATAAATCAGAAGTGTATCGAAAAAATCCCAATCTTGTTTGTTTCTGGACTTAGCTGTACGTGAATGTAACTCGTGTATTTATTATTTGGTATTACAGGGTATCAAATACGAAATACAAATTAATATGTATTGAAGGGACTTTTATTGATTTGGCAAGAACTCAACAAAGATTGGCTGTCAACACAAATAAAAAAAACGCAACCCGGCCAATATTATATTCGTTATTCTATTGAAATTGTATCATGTTTAGTTATAGACACAACAAAAGGGAACTGCCCTTAAAGCTTATTGTTATTGGACCTGTATAACTTATTTTCTTCTGAATGTGTGTCTAATAGGATCGGGTCTAATGATGAAAACACAATAAATATTTTAGGAGTAACATTTACTTATAGGCATAGTAACAAATATTTTTTCTTGAGATATTGCTGGGGTCTTTGTTGTAGAAAAATTAAACAAAAGTGTTATAAAAGCTTATGTAGGTTTTCATTTTTTTTTATGTAGGTTTCTTTTTTTGTTTTTTTTTTGTTTTTTTTTTTGTTTCAGATAAGAGAACAAGTACATATACTATTCAAATAGCCTCGTCAATCAAATGTCAGAAAAGTTCTGGGGGCCTAAAATGGCCGCTTAGCAGAATCTTTACTGAATAATTTCACAGATTGTTTGATTCTGACAATGGATTTCGTCGAATTTGGTGTTTATTTTAGACAATACAGGATCATTATTTGAATAAAAAAGGCTTTTGTGGAGTCACCTCGTCCACCCGAACGCTTCGGGCGATAAAATACTAAATAAGGAATGACACTTTTTTATACTGACATTTTTATGGTGGGGAAAGCTCTGATTTTGACAAAAAGGAAATTATGATGGCAGGTTTTGTTTCGGTTGAAATAAATTACAACCATTGATATATCAATGACTACGACGCACAATTTTATAAATAACCTTTAACTATACTTATTTATTTAGGTTATTATGTACATTATACGCAGCCTTCAAATAGAACTAAAAAAATGATAACCAAACATAATAACCATAACCATTTACATAATTTATTTACTGGAAATTATTTAATCACTGTTTACGTGATTCATTCAATTAGTACTTAATATTTATTTGCCGACAGTGCAAACTTGTTACCAAGTAACATGTATCAGGGGTCATTATAATAGACTTTACCTAATAAATATTGGTCAGAACTGGAACAGATCTCCATCAGGCAACCCTAGTGTGTGTGTGCTCATGGTCGACCGATCTAAAACCTTTTGTGATATGGATTGCGCTCGGTTTTCAACGCTAGCGATCCGTGAAAATCGTCTAAATGGATTTTCTCCGATGCACGCCATGTTCCGGCTCGATTTATTAAGTGAACGACTAACTAATTGGTATATGACTGGGCTCTCGCTAACGAGTAATTGAATTCGCTAATAAGTTTTATACGATAATACACAGTTAAGTTTGGTGCTTTTTCGTTTTATTTAACCTTCCAAGATCTGCGCGACCCTAAGGTACGGTAACACTTATAGAACTAATAAACTGTCACGTACATGTATCAAGTGTGTCAGTTCTTACGTAGAGAGGATACTTTTAGTGCTCCTTTATGGAAGATATTGTGTAGCGAAGCAGTGAAGTGCTTACGTAAGTACAGACAGTACTTTCTATAGACCGCGTAGCTCGGACTATAAATTGCAACACGTGGAGAAATGTGCGTCATCAGCATATTATCTTGAGATTTAACAAATAAATTAAAATCCCTTAAATAAACTTAACTAATGACTTAAATAAACTCAACTTAGATACTGGTCTAACAGAATTTGAGTTCATCGTCTCGTAAATAAGAAGAACTTAAGTTTTTGTATTACACGTTTTCACGATCCCTAAGGCAGGCGCTTCTTCAAAGATTATAAACCTCTTCTCCAAATCCAATCAATCATTTAAATAGAAAATGAAAACGATTACTTCGATTACGGGGATTCTATGAAAAAAAGATTGTGTTTGAACAGTATCACTAATTTAAATTGAAAACGGCTTCGAGAAGCACTTTCAGACTGGAAATATAGATAGATCTTTTTAGGGTTCGCTTGCCAAATGGCGAAAACGGAACCCTTATACATTCGTCCTGACCGTCTATCTGTTCGTATGTCACAGCTATTTTACTGCGAGACTGTTGGCACCACACGGTTGAAAGTTAAATTTATTTTATTTTTAGAGCAGCTGTCTTCTATGAACCTCTTCACAAAAATGACGTGAAATGACGAATTTAAAGAAAAATAAGGTGACATTTATGGAGGGGTCCATACATGTAAGTGAAGGTGGAAAAAAATAATTCTACGTATCAATTTACATTTTTAGACCAAAATGCGTTAATACCTCATAAGTAAAAATCGACGTATTTCTGCGATGGATGGACTACTCGTAATAATGTAATGTCGCTTTTTAACCGACGCAACGCGATTTTTTTGCTACATAATGCTTATTAACCGAGATTTACGCAATTTCTCTGCGCTCGGAGAATCGAGTCTGCGAACGTCAGGAGATGTAGATATGACGTAGGTACATTTAATATTATTAAGTTTGTGAAAAATAAGACGATCAAACGTATTATATAATATTAAACTCAATTATTTTATGGTCAGCTTCCATTCTAACCGGATGCAGCTGAATACCAGTATTTTACATAGAGCGACTGCCTATCTGACCTCCACAACCCAGTTAGTACTGGGCTATACGATATCTCTTGGTAAGATTGGTTGTCCGACTTTTGTGCCACTGACTACCTGTAAGAACTGTCAAAGATCTACAAAGGACAGCCGGGTCCAGCGGTCACCCATCCACGGACCAACCTAGGCAAGCGCGGCTTAACCTGAAGATCGACTCGAGCGGCTTTCATTATTTAGCCACGAGCTCTAAACGAGTTATGAACTGAAAAGTGATTCCTTGATAATTCAAATTCATTCAGACGCCAAAACGAGCCGTATTATTCTCACGATAAAACATTTTATCAACTTAATAGCTTGTAAAGAACCTTGAATGTCTTCACAGCAATTAATTTTATGGTTTTAAGGAAGTGGTGATCAAACATTTTTTTTACGACGACCTCCTCCCCTGAGCTTGTCAACACGGCTTATTGCTCTGCTTTTGGTAATTTTGAGATTTTGACCTAAACGGTTCGCAGTATTCTTTCAATTTCGTTATTTATTTATTTATTTAGTTAAAAAAAACTTTGCCCCACGCCACACTAGGATTTTTTCCTGAATCGTGGGTGCCTTTACAAACAATTAAACTCACATACACAAAGGCCAGATCCGGATCAACTACCGTAGGCCATACAAATATTTGTTCCGTACGGGAATCGAATCCGCGACAGGCAGCTCAGCAGTCGATCGGTCAGTCACTGCGCCAACCGTGCTGTCTAATAAACTCTTCTAAAGAACCCGAAGTGCTTATGTAAGCCAAACTTTAGACAAGTAAGGCAAGAAATCAATGATAACGATATTGAAATTGAAGCCAAATCATTTTAATTAAGATAATGTTCTAAAAATATTTTTTTGAAAGAATATTGTAATCACCATCCACAAACCAAATAAAAAATACAGCCAAGAATTCTTTTCAGATTTGATAAAATCTGTTCAGTCACGCAATAAAAATGTCTTTTCTCGTTGTTACAATTCTAAGTAACTGACGACTCAATAAATTTTGATTGAGTCATCGAGTTTTATGTTTAGGTACAAATTAAGAATGAATAAATTGAAATAATTGAATTACTTTTAAAGATTTAATCTGGAAAGTTTTCATTGCCGACTTCATTATTTACGAACATAGTTATGACAGTTAGGTACTTATATATTTTTTTGTCTATTTACAGCCTTTTCATCGATTTATGAGAAATACGTACAATATCTCCTAAGCGCGTGATAAATTGCATCTGCTACCTTCTGTCCAAATATGCTGTGTTTTATTGTTGTAAAGACATTACGTAAGAATTTGAACACGACGGGTCGTTAAGTGAGTGGGAGACGTGTACAACGCCATTATAATTATGTAAACATTACGCCTAACAAAAAAAAGGATGAATAGAATGTAGCCCCAGAGGGTTTTTGAAAAATTGTAAAACACTATTTCTGAGTACTGTTACATCTCTGTACTGCTATTATCATACTGTGCCCTTCTTGATTTACGAGTCACAATAAATTCTAGCCTCTGTAGCTCTCCAGCTCTTCAAAAGATGTATGGATGTGTGGATGTTCAACTCAGTGCAAAAAATAGGAAACTCGTAAATAATGAATCGGAACAAGTGTAGCAGGGATCGTGATATATCTACGATAGCTTGTGTTTCAAGGATACAAATATAACAATCAATCAGGAATAGCACGTTCATTTCCTTTAGCAAAACGATTCGCTTTCTATGTAACTTGTAACGTTAAGAAGAATTATCTTTGTAAGGTACATATTTAATAATTCCACAAAAAACCATGGTTTAATCCAACCGAAAATATCAAGTAAGACATCTTCGTGCTTTTCTGACAACGTTGATGAAACGGCTATTTTATGAGAATTCCTTAGAGAGCGATTACCCCTTACTAAGGCTTCCTATTATCGTCCGTCATTATATTTTGTGTAAATATTATCTCCAACAAGGTTTTCTTTTCAACAAAATGTGTAAGCTTCATTTTCTTTCAAAATTCATTTCAATAGCTATCATAATTCTGCAAAGTACTCGCTCGTCTGCTATAATTAATCTATTGTTTTTGTTTACCAGAAACTTACATGATGAAAGAGAAACAGTAACTAATAAGAGTGTCCTCACAATGCTCATAAATTTATACATAAAAATAAATAAAAAGTGTATATTTGTAATTTTAAAATAACAGTATTTTAATGAAAGTATACATACACGATGCTTATAACAAACAAACCATTTTTTTAATATTTGTTTGTCTGTGTCTGTTTGTTCCGGGTAATCCCCGAAACGGCGGAACTGATTTTGACCAGACTTTTACTAGTAGATAGCTGATGATATAAGGAGTAAATTAAGCTATTTTAATTTATATATCTCTTATGTTAAACGATAAATTTTTGGGCGTGTTCCGAATTTTACTACGTTTCTGCTAAACTGGTAATAAAAGCATATTATTTTTTAGGAGGATCGCCTATCTAATGCTATGTTGTTCAGAATATACGAGTGAGCAGTAATGGGGTACTTTGTTAATGAACGGCTTCATTATTTCATCGCATTTGTACGCTGCTTTTTATGCGTATAATTTTATACAAGCTGTAATCAAAACTCGTAAAATTTTGTCGTAAACATCCATTGCGATAGTTGCAGTTGGGTTGCTAGGGAGAAAATATGTAAATTTTGGAAAATATTTTTATCACACACCTAACACCTCCTTTATACCCCCACTATTTTATTATATTGCTTTTTTGGACGAGCGATAAACTTTGATAATAAACGGTCGCTTCTGCTGCGATATTTTGTTACAAATTGCCTCATGAAATGACCTGAATAAAAAGTTTGTACATAACAGCGAAGTGAAAAGTTGTGAACTTATCACATTGACCCGTTTACGTCGCTACACTCGACTACTGTAATATAAGATCACCATTTCACTTGATTACAACAAATTGTGTATATTAATAAGTAGTTAGTGTATTGTGTGGGTGGTACCATAATATAAATCTACATAAATATGTAGATAAGCTCATTCATATAATAACAACCCAAAAAGCAATCTAAGTTTGGTGCTGGACAGAGCGATACGCCTAACTGACTGATAAAGTAGAATCTTTTTCGCGACAAAATTTTAGTTTTTATTTATTTATTTAAACTTCATGTACAATAGTGCTACATAGGCGGACTTAATGCCACAAGGCATTCTCTACTATGTCTATATCAATTTATTAGATCTTATTCGAGTTTTAGACTTTGCATCAATAATATGGACATCGATTTCTGTGGTTAACACGTGTTACATAAGCGGTTAGAGTACTGTATCCCAAAAGTGTTCACCAGTAGAATAACAACTAGCAACAGTTGCAGTATTTTTAATTAAAATATTCAGCTTCAGTTAGTTTTGCACGTCCCGTGACTAAACTTTCTGAAATTATTCGTTCACAATAATTGAAACAAAACTAGCTTTTACAGTAGAGTTATATGACTGGCTACAATTTATATTTTTATCTAAGCCCAAACTATGTATGCCTAATTTCATCATCATCTGCCTCACACAACCCAGTTAGTAATGGGTAATACGATACCCCTTGGTAAGACTGGTTGTCAGACTTTCGGGCCACTGACTACCTGTACCGACTGTCAAAGATCTACAAATGACAGACGGGACCAACGGCTTAACGTGCTTTCCGAGGCACGGAGGAAACTCGGTATGTAATGGGCGGTCACCCATCCACGGACCAAACTAGGCAAGCGCGGCTTAACCTTAAGATCGTCCCGAGGCTGTTATTGTTTAGCCACGAGCTCCTCTTATGTATGCCTAATTTATGTTGTGAAATAACATCGACAGACTTAATTTTCCTATTCAAAAGCAAATGAAGGAAAGTTTAGAACCAGTATAAAACTGTAGCAAGACTTGAATCACTTGACTTGAATTGACTTGGTTGGTTGGCTCTTGCGTAGGTTGGTCCGTGGATGGGTGACCGCCCATTACATACCGAGTTTCCTCCGTGCCTCGGAAAGCACGTTAAGCCGTTGGTCCCGGGTGTCATTTGTAGATCTTTGACAGTCGTAAGGTAGTCAGTGACCCAAAAAGTCTGACAACCAGTTTTACCAAGGGGTATCGTATTACCCAGTACTAACTGGGTTGTGGAGGTCAGATAGGCAGTCGCTCCATGTAAAATACTGGTATTCAGCTGCATCCGCTTAGACTGGAAGCCGACCCCAATACAGTTGGGAAAAGGCTAGGCAGATGGTGAATAGGGTAGGATCTAACCTTATTTGAATAATTTCCATTAGCTCACGTTATTATTTAGGGTCTCCGTCTGTAATCCACAAGCAGTTCTGTGTGTTTAGGACTGGGCGGTTACGGCATAAACCAGTTCGTAAAATATTTTGGCCCTCGTATTATAAAGAAATAATGGGAAGGTTTTGGGGACTTTGTGATGTTATGTTCAAACTGCTTAATTTAGACTGCAGTTGTATTATACTATCATTAAACAGCAGTTACAAAGTTTAAAAAAATTTCATTTTCTTGTCCGCTTTAGCCGACGGTGGCGTATTTAGGCATGTTTTTAGTTTGTCGGTTATATCCGACCGCGGTGCTCAAAAGGTTAATATTGTACGACATCATTTTGCAATTAAAACCAGAATTATTTAAGGTTTTAATTATCTTAAAATTAAAATCATTTGTTCAATGCAACGAATTAAAAAGAGAACACTCAATTTGAAGTTTCCTCTGCTTTTAATGTTTATTAAGCATGAGTACCTATTGTATACGAACCGATTCAATCCAACCGCAATCACAACGTTTACACAATCATTTCTCTGATTTATCGTAAATTGTTGGGATGAAAGCTGAATGCGAATAAATTAAACTGATAATAAACATGGTCGTAGCGTAGGGCTGTCACGGTATTGCAATGCAGGATGATTTCCACCAAACGGCTCGCATCGCATCGGATCAACATGAACGTGGGCGTCTTCCGCGATACGCGATCGTAGCTGAAAGTAAGCTGCGACGCGCGATCGGTGTACAGGTCACGTGGCCACGTAGGGATGACAACATTGCTACGTTACTCAGTTAGAAACCTGACCTGCAACAGTTTATAAGATACGAGGGAATCCAATGAGGGACATTTAAAATTGAATTGGTACTGATGTCCAAAATACAGGTTTTCAAATTATCATTTTGGCTGCATAACATTTCCCAAAGTTGCTGCAATATAATATGTTATAGCTTGATGAATTAAAGATCTGCATCTATAAACATAAATTAAAAAAATAAATCATAAATGCATATAATGAACAGATTTTGCAACTAGTTAGCATTTTCAAACTCATTGATTGCTCTTTTCAAACTACATACTTCACGTCTCGTATAGTTATAAAACAAAAACTACGCAGAACTTCGTATCTGGCACAAATTGTGGCTCATAACACAAACATAATTTGAGGAGCCAATGGCGTAATAAAAACAGCCGCTCGGGTCGATCTTTAAATTAAGCCATGCTTGCCTAAGTTGGTCCGTTGATGGGTGACTACCCATTACATACTGAGTTTCCTCCGTGCCTCGGAAAGCACGATAAGCCGTTGGTCCCGGGTGCCATGTATAGATCTTTGGCAGTCGTTACAGGTAGTCAGTGACCTGAAAGTCTGACAACCAGTCTTATCAAAAGGTGTCTTATTACCCAGTACTAACTGGGTTGTGGAGGTCAGATAGGCAGTCGCTCCTTGTAAAATACTGGTATTCAGCTGCATCCGGTTCGATTGAAAGCCTTCCTAAACATAGTTGGGAAAAGGCTAGGCAGATGATGAACACAAACATAATTTACTGACATTACTCTCCCTCTCCGAGAGTTAAATACGAATAGAATTTATTTGTTTATTTACTTAGTTGCTGAATTTTAGGACATTTATAACCATTAAGTACTAACCTAACATGTCTGGTGCAACTGGCAAAGTATTCGCTAAAGCAGTTAGAACAGCTATAAAGCGTGACGCATTACTCGCTGCCTTCAGCGGACTCCGAAAGGATGGCGCCTGATTGTTAAAAATGCAATCTAAAAACCGGTCAAGTGCGAGTCGTACTCACACGGACACAGGACTACGTAGCACCAAACAATATAATAAAAATATTTTGAAGGTTAATTCATATGTTGTATCGTATTGCATTCAACAGCAAAACTAAATTTGTTTTTCAAACGATTGACTTCGAGAAAATATGGTATTAGAAACTTTGATCATTTTTAAAGACCTTTAAAAATGATATGTGCGGTGTGTTTATTTCTATATAAACACACCGCACGTATAGGCTTGATAAATTTTTTTTTTAGTTTCAGGTCCCTGGACCAGGTCCCAGGTTAATCTTTTTTTTTTGTAAACAAATCGTAAAGCGGTTCATAGAATACATCTCACTACCAAGTTTCAACTGTGTAGTCTTATTATTATATTGAATAAAGTGGCTGTGACAGACAGACAGACATGACGAATCTATAAGGGTTCCGTTTTTTACCATTTGGAACCCTAAAAACGCAAAGTTACACCATTTTTAAAATGAAAAATGGTAGTAGACAGAAATTATCGTAGTCGTTGGTATGTTCAAACATAAATTCTGTCGCCTTAAATATTAATATTTGTAAAAGATATTTTCAAACCTCGGTTTACTCTGCTCAGTTTAAACTAGAACTACTTACAGGAAAATCTTCAGTATCCCGCAGCGTTCAACAGACCGGATAATTAGGAAGCCACTGTTCCATACTTATTTGGGCCTCATAACTCCGCTCCTTTGTGGGGTCTGATTATCCAATTACTTACCATAACCAATTTGTCCCTTATTAGCTAAGTTTCGTGCGCGCGAGTCACGATATTTATGTGACACATCTGTCACACCAGACACTTATTTTATCTTTACGTGATTTACGATATCATCAAACATATTCCGTTGTATTTTGAACGTTATTAGTTAGGAATAAGGACGTCTTTGATAATGTTAAAATTCTGATTAATTATAACCAAGGGATGTAATTTACTATTCCTATACACCATGGATATACTTTTCATACAGCTGATGTAAACTTTCTCGAAACAGAATGAGTTGGTTTACCTTCTACACAAAATTATCACATATTTTCTTCTTTGTTACGCCATAAACAACACAAAAGCGTCCGTGTATTTCCGTTTGGATTTTTAAAAGCATTTTCATTAAAAGTTCTCCGACAAAGTGAATATTTAGGAACTTTACGGTATGGTAGCATAATGTCTTTTAGTGATTTTGCATTGTGCACATTACTGTCTAGTAATTTAACTATACTACGGCATCTAGTTTTCTACTTTTGGCATGTACTTAATTGTTTGGATAGGTATACATAACTAGAACTTCATTACTTATGTACGCAAATTCTTCAGCTAAATAATGCTTTAAAACTTGAAAAACTTCATTTGAATCTTAACTTGTATTTGTTCTTTCATCTATTTTATTTGGGTCTCGGACCTGAAATAAATGGAATTTATTTATTTATTATTTAACTTTCCTCAGCAGGTTGAACTAAGGCTTGCTAAACTTCCACGCAGAGCTAAAGCTATACCACAAGACGATGACAACGACGGCGATGGCTATAAAAAACCTGTTTTAAGCTTTCACGGTTAGATATCGGGACCTCAGAATAATTGATAATCACGGAAGATATCCCGTAAGTGACAGTGTAAGTTTTATAAAATCGTAATTATGCGAAAAAGCGAAAAAAAAAACGTAAATCTATAAAGTTAAAATGCGTCTGTTCAATACTGTATCAAGCGTACTGTTTCCTAACAATTACGGTTCATTTTGCAGTAACACTTAATTGCTTGATCAAGATATAATTAATTGATTAACTTTGAACGAGTTGCCGACATTACAACAAAATTGAATGTAGAATCAAAACGACTGTTACGTTATCAACGTCTAAGGGTATCACAATCACAACTTCGTTTATATTTCATTTGACGCACACTGCGTGTGGTAATACTCTAGACGTTAGCGTTTATCATCACCACACATTACTCTTACTAGACACTACATTTACCTGAGGTACTATGTCATGCAGAACGCCTACAAATTCAATTTATATTTCGACGCTGTGTTACAAGCGCCATGTTCGCGGGTTGACAAACACGGAAGATATTCCGTAAGTGACAGTATAAGTTTAGTTGTAAACCATGAAAGCTTAAGAGCGCTTGTACAGAAAGTTGGCAATGTCGCAAAAAGCTATCAAATATTTACCTGTTTTAATTAATTTGGCAATATTACTGTATGGAAATAAGAAATATGGCAAACTCCACGCTTACATATCGGCGACACTTGCAGCGGATATAACAAGTCTCTACAGACTAATTACGGTTTAATGTTGAATTAATTTAAACTTCGACGGGAAATGATTTAATCTTACAGAAATTTTGTTTTAAAGACATTTAAAGGGGTTATTTAATAAGTTCTTACAAATACATACGTTCTTGCATTAGATTTGACGCATACAATAAAATTGCCAATTTTATACTCGTTTTTTCCTTAGCGGACTTCCAATTTTATCGCGTTATAACAGTTATCGGAGATCAGAGACACCATCACTAACCTCACGTTAATGTCTCCAATTCATTACTACTAGCTGTCTGCTAATCTTGTATGCGATATAGGAAAGATACAGACGGACTTTTTATTAGGAAAACAATCTAGACACTTCGGTAACTAGATTGTAGACTTGACCTCAATTTGATTTAACTGGGTAAAAATCTCGAACTGGGTAAAGAGTCGATATGTTACGGCTAAAAGCCGACGTAAGGTAACACCTAGTTCTATCCGGCTATACCTAGTGGTTTAAATTTGGAGGTTTGATGCAACCAATTTAGATGTAGCGCTCGCCAGCCGCTGCCGCGGCACCGTTCGCTGCGCTCGCTCGGCTCGCGCGCGTTTGGTTACAGTTCTAACCTAACCTATCCTAATTCATTTGGTCGGTGTGTCCTAGCAATAAAAAGGATACACCTAAGTATAACAAACTGTTACCGGCCGCACCTAGGTATAATAGATGGCTAGAACTAGGTGTAACCTTACTTCGGCTTTTAGCTGTAACAGATATAAAGAATATTAAGTATTGATGCGTGAATTGAGGATTGGAGTACCTATAGAACTTTTGTGAGCGAGTTTTGCTCAATAAAAAAGATTTAGGCTCCATGAGCCGAACTGAATATTCAGCAGGTTGCCTTTTCTTAAAATCGGAACTTAATCCGAAGATATTTTAGCTTCAAGTTTTATAAGCGACTTACGTGCCTTTCCGTGGCTTGAGTTTGGGTTTTACCCAAACGTCTTGCTACTATATTATGGTCTGGTAGGGGCTTTCATTCATAGGTAAGCATAAAGAAATCAATACAAAATCCGTAGACATTCTAAAAGCAATGTCAACACTTTTTTTCTACAATATGCTATCTTTCTTTTGTTTTTTTTTTATTTTTGTATTTTTGGTTGGGTGGTCTACGTATATCAAACTCCAACCCACTCTATAACCCTACCACTCGATGCCCATTATTCTGGTACATCCCGACGGGCAACGTCGTTAGCTACACTCATTAAGTCTGTGTATGTTTTTGTATTTGTGAGTGTTTCAAAAATGTTAAAAAAAGCAGTTTCTTTTCCTTATTTTGAGCATTTAGAAACAGAAAATAAAAATAGAAAAAGTATTTTACCGAAAGCTAATAAGTAGTAGAAATACAATGGCCCTTATAAATGATTCCGAGGGCATTTCCACATGTCCAGGTGCACAAAGGCGACCATTGTGGATGAGTTAAATTACGTGGACGCGATCTGAAAGCTGTTTTATTGGAATTCACAGCGGGTTCAGAGAAAAGAGGATATGGAGGCTTTACTTTAGTAGCTCAACACAACGTTATAAAATATAAACGTTTGTGTAGTTTTTGTATACTGTTATTACGATTCGAGACAAGACCCTTAACGAAGCCAAGAACCAAGCATTCTGTACATCAAACTAAGTAACTTTACGCAAAAATTATTGCTGGGCCACGATTTTTTTTTTTAGAGTGAAAAGTCACGTTTTACGGTAGGACTCACTATATCGCACTCAAAACATTGTGATGATGGATGGATTGAATAGTACGGTGATCGTTGAGGTGTTTAAAAAAACTGGTGAAAAAGTTGGAATATTAGGAGAATATCCTAGTGTGGGGCAACGTTTTTAAAAAATATATATACAGGGTTTGGCGTAAGTAGTGGTCCACCGTTCAGGATTCGATGAACCAGATAATTAACTATAACAATTAAAAATTTTAACCATTTTTACCCAAGGGTTACGAAAATATTTCCTTTCTGTCTTTTATTTACGAAATTTCTACCTTTTATTACAAATTTGTTTGTAGTTTCAACAAAAATTGTCTGTTTCAACAAACTCTGCAATAGTAGTTTTTTTTATACAAATGGGCACTGACACTGTAGTGTATTTTTTTGCAAATATCGTAAGTATTAACGCAGTAAAGTTTAAAAAAGTAGTTTCATTAAAATCTTCTTTTCTTCAATTAAAATTGAATATCTTTTTGTTAAATTATTGGATCTGTTATAGTGATATCATTTTGAAATCGGTATTTAGTAGGCATATTATTAAAAGCATGGGCACTGACAATATAGTACGTTTTTTTTTACAAAAATCGCTCTTGAACTTGAAGGTGTTTTAAAAATTAGGGTTAAAATTAGAGAAGAACCAACTTTTTCTTCAAAAGAGCTGAATTTACATAAAAAATCATTATTTATCATGATAGCTCTAGTATTCAGCAGTAATTATCAGAAATTAAAATGAAAAAATAATGGTTTTTGTTGAAACTACAAACAAATTTGTACCAACAGTTAATCTTCTTTATCCAGAGAAAAAGAGGTTATGATAGGTTAAGAGCTATTATACAGAAAGTGCAAATATTTATACATCTGAAACTTAATATTCGGTGTTACGATATTAATTATTGCTTTTCATAATCAATATTTTAGTTCACTAGTTAGCCATGTTTCTTATTTCAATACAGAAATATTGCCAAATTAATTAAAACAGGTAAATATTTGACAGCTATTTGCGACATTGCCAACTCTGGATGAACGCTCTTTAAAGTCGCTTTAAATTATTAATGAGAGGAAAACACTAAGCAAACGACAATATATCGTGTTGTTAATGTCATAAAGTTAACTAAAGCTCGAGATAAACATCGAGTCGACAATCGAGCCACAGCATAACTTATAGATATATCGAGACACTACGTTCATAAGACCTTGTTACTTGACGTATGGGCTTAGACCGCTTTCACATTTAGGCGACTTTAGCAGCGCGACAGTCGCGCGTCTAACGTCCAGACGGTAAAATTGTTTTTTTTTTTAGATTTTGTCTTCGATTGTGCTTCTGCCGCGCTACTGTCGCGCTGCTAACGCCTTAATGTGAAAGCGGCCTTATCAAATACCAATCCATTGTGTATCGAATACGGAAAAGCAAGTCTTTCTTTGACAATATATCGTGTTGTTAATGCCATAAAGTTAACTAACGCTTATAACATCGAGTCAAAAATCGAGCCACAGCATAACTTATTGATTCAATTTGCTCAATTCTGCTTGCAAAAAGGAATCCGACGGGAATCGTATATTTTATTGGTTAAGGAAAAATGGGTTCCGCAATCAATTTTGTTTTTCTGTAAGGAAGATGATAATGAGTTATTTGTTGTGTAACTGTTTCAAAACATTTGTAAGGGCACATTCATTTTATTTACGATCATTGTGATTACAACGAAGATTATAAATATTGTATGGAAGTGGAATTCAACCAAGCTACAACAAACTTTTAACCTGCGGATGGTGCTCCCAAAAATACGTTCTATCCTCCAAACAGATTTTCTGTGCCATTTGCTTGATAGTCCGAGTTTACTCGGGTAACGTCGCTAAGACAAATGTGAGTTAGACAGACAAAGTTCCAGCATCAAACAGCCACTGAATGCGTCTGTACAGTCATGGTCACCAGTATGTATCCACTAAGCAACTGTTAAAAGGGATTTTCGTCTATGGTACTGATTGTAATTTCATGTTGTTACCCACGTAGTATCTTGGTACCCATATTTTTATGAGATTGGTGTTATCTCAACGTTTCAATGGTTATAAAACGAGAGAATCGCATTTGAATTTAGGTAGGTGTATACATGTTGATGCTCGTGACTGTATATCTCAGAGAATGTTGATAGAGTACAAAAATCTCTAATCCATAAACCTGTCCTTCGAGATTTTAAGTGTTCATTTGTGTTGTATTCTTCATGTTTTTTAGTCTTATTTCTTTTTTTCTTTTAGGTAGGTACTTGCTTTGAGCTTATCTCTTTATCTCTGGAGGGTATTTTACACAAAGCATTGGTAAGTTCCTGTTTATTTTGTTTTTTTCTTTGTACATAGGGGACATGAATGGATAAAATAACGAAAGATAAACAACACACGATAACAAGATTTTGTTCTGGTAAAAACATGCTGATCTAGAGAGCAAAAAGATAAGAAACTATGCCAGCTTTCAATACACACACATAACAGGCTGAATATTCTTAGTCTTGTGACGGAAACGATCAAAATTCCAGAAACATAACATCGAAACATTGCTCCGTAGATTCCAGGAACTCAAATCAAATTCTCAAGCCGTTAGTAGAAGCTGAGAATGTTTCATGCTGGAGTCTCCGCAACGCTGCAATATATCACGAACGTGTTTCGAAGATTGCACATTTTTATATCGCTTTTGCACATTTGTTTAGTTGCTTTGATCAAAATAAACGTATTGTATAGAAATGGGGCAAAGGGAAAGAGCTATCATTGAGTAGGTGTTTTATATTTGTGCTTTGCTAAATAAGTAGTGATATGATCCACATAATTATGTATTTTACGTGAGAGGGAAAGAACCTCACGTCCCAGCCGCCGCGGAAGACGCCCTGGGCGTCGGGGGTCACGTGGTGGCTTCCGACCACCGTAGGCGCTGGCCTGTGGACGGTGAGTTATGGGCTAGCTCGCCGTTCGGCCGTCTTATGACGACAGGCCGTGCCTCAAAGAGATGTCAGCAACTGAGTAGGGGTCCGCATGGGCCGATGCCTGCCAGAGCTGCGGGACTGTTCGAAAGAGACACCTTGGCCCTGGAACACAAAGGGCAAAAAAGGAACATGGATGGGTTTTAGTCAGTACAAGTCTGACACTCCCTTCCGCTCCGCCCAGAGTGGGGGGGGGGGGTCACTTGATGATTTCTCATCCGAAAAAAAAAAAGACTGTTTGGGTGGATCTAAGTCGCTTTTGGACATTTGTTTACTTGCTTTGTTCAAAATAAACATATTGTACAGAAATGAGGCAAAGGAAAATAGCTGTGATTAAGTAAAAAGTAGTGATGTGGTCCACATAATTATGTATTTTTTAAAAGTACATGGCAATAGCTTTTAACGCGAATCACAAATACAATATTGTCCATGGAATATGAAACTTATGATGGTAAGGAAAAACTCTCATAAAAGTTATGCTGTTATTTATTCAATTTCTTTTGTGACAAGATCAGTTCAAGATTTAGAAAAATAAGAACTATTTCGGAATACAACAGAGCGGTGCACAGAACACTAGTAATTTCCTTTTCTCCTTAGCTGAGCGAGAGTAAGTGAACTCGCGGCCACGGAAGACGATTTGAATTCGATTTCCCATCCTTAGGATGTATAGTTTCGTTGGACAGAGGACAACAAAACTTTGTCATTATTAATGTAGAATTTATAAGACAAAAGATACAGCATAAAAAAACAAAATCTATTAAGTGCTTTTAAACAACAGATAAAAATGTATGTCCACAGCCTTTTATTCCTTTCCACACATGAAGCTGAAATCTACTGCCATTGGCTAGGAGCTCACCGAGCTGTCACGTAACGCTGTTGAAAATCATCGACGCGTGACACGCGCGGGTTGAATGAAGCCAAATCAAATATTGACCGTGGGAATGCCCCTATGTGCCACAAGCATGCTGGATGGTTAAAAAACCTAACCTAAAACCTTTTATTAAACAGCTTTTGAATCGGATTGTCTAACGAGAGTTGTATGAACAGTCTTGATTTATTTTTAGAGGAAATATTTCAGATTAAATAACAATAATTTGACACCAAAAATAATAAACATGGTAAATATTCCGATTTAAGTAGATAACCAGTATGTGTATGTGTGAGTGCAGGGTAACATAACATCACACCTGTAATCCCTGAAGGGTTAGGCAGAAGTGTACCTAATAGTACCCCCCAGTCCTACACCCAAATTTTGCCAGTTAAGTTTTAAGTCCCATGTTAAAGGGGGCGATCCTATTGCCATCGACCGGGCAAAAATCCAGATATCCTGCGTGACTCCTACTGAAAAATCCCTGATGGAAAAATCAATAACACTTTGTACTTTAGTACAGGTTAATTCCCTAAAAAAAATTTATTAGCTAAATATTAAAATAAATAACCTAAAATACTATAAACTAACTTAACAATAAACTTAAAAATTGGCGTCAAAAAGCTTTTCCTCAACGCTGTCAACTGGTAATGTACACAAGAGACTGGCAGTGTTGCCACGTTGTATGGCAACGCTAAGCCTTTGGCCAAGGTAAAAGCCAGCCCTTGGGTCACGGGAAGTGTCAACTAAGCGTTTGGAAATGTACTTGAAAAGGCTGTGAGAACTCGGACCCCACGGTCCTAGACTTTTAACCATAAACGGCTCGAAAAAATAGTTACCAATAAGGTTACTAAAATAGATTTAAAAAAAATGATCTTCTTACTAAAACATCAGAAAGCACACAGGTGTATTATTGCTCTTGTACGTTCCAATCGTATTTAAGTCTCGATCGTATTTGCATTAAAAGGCCCACGTCGGATAAAAGCTTAACCCTACAAATGAACGCAGGAGGGTTATAAAGCCTCTTGCTTTACCAACACAAAAAGTGTTTGCAAACAAAACTGAATAAAGCCTGATGACAATAGAGTCAAGTACAACACGGTAACGGTACACAATGGTCCAGGTTTAGCTGCTTTTTGTTCTGTTAGTAGCTTTGAATATCGGCTTCAGTTTACTCGCACTTGATCTTTACCGGTATTGTTTATGCAGGCACAAGCTGAGTGTTTTATTTAATGCTGGCCTTTGTTAGATTTTCTGGTATTTAAGGTAATACAAATAATAAGGTTGACTTTAGGTATATTGTTTTGGTCTTAAAATTATATAAAGAAACCTCAGCACAATGATTGCACTCACATGAAACAATTCCTACCGGTACACCTTTACTTAACCATTCGGGGATTACAGGCGTGATATTATGTATCATAACATAATATCCCCGAAGGGTTAGGTGGAGGTGTATATAATAGTACACCCACATTTCACCAGTCATGTTTAAGTCCCATTTAATAAGGGGTGAGCCTATTGCCATCAACCGGGCGCAATGCCAGACTCCGAGGCTGCTACTGACAAGTTCCTGATTGAAAATCCCAATATCACTTTGCCCGACCTGGGAACAAAATTCAAGACCTCATGCCTAGCAGTCGCGCTTGATTGACTAGATCAACAAGGCAGTATAGTAGTATGTATCATTTATTCCTTTAAAAAAATATAGTTTATGTAATACAGGCGAATTTCTGAAACCAAATTATTCTTTCTCCGAAACGATTGATTTATTTTGTCTTAAACGAGAACCCTTTAGGACAGACTTCTACAATCTTTTACAAATTAAATTGTCCCTGAATTACTACAACGATTTTTCCTCGAGCTTATTTTTACAAACGAGATGATTTGAAACTTAGTTATCCGTTTCTATTGTTTTGCTATTGTTGCGTGGGTGTGACGGAATAAATCATCACTTGTATTTATTCAATCGTTCCGTTTAGCTGTGCCAAGCGTTAGAGGACGTAATTTACAGTTTGGGCCCACATAACATTTTACAGCCGCACTCGGCGACAATTTTACTGGAATATTCTAAGTGCGCAAAAAGTACATACCGTAAAAATCGTCAAAACCTTTTTTGGTGCATAGAAAACTAGACAGCAGTAACAATAAATACCAAACTGCCAAACATGGATTGTTTATCGGAAATATCGTAATTCAGGAATTTGATACCTATTTAGGCTGTCCCGCACACCTGCCAGTCTTTTTATTGACAGTTGAATATCCCTCATAAAAAGTCATTCACACATGTTACCATCCGTCATAACATGATATGCAAAAAATAAAGCCCTTACATAGAATACTGAAAGAAAATTCAACTTGCAGTTTGTTTCGCGAAAATTTTAATCCTGCTGTCGGTCGGTGGAACTGACAATTGAATACCCAATGAAACGCGTGGCAGGTTCACAGCTACGCTTCAGCAGTGATGTGTTCGCTAGCTTGTGAAATAATAATAATTTTAGTGACTGATGCAGATTTATCTTTTAAATAAGTAGCCAATATTATGCCTCCGTAACCACTTTTTAAAATGATGTGGGGAAAGCACTTCACATTATAATTTTCCTGCATGGGACGCTCAATTACCTTCAAACCGCGCACATACTATTTGTTAGTTCATCATAATGCACGTTGGACAGTTGATCTACACACGATGCTTTCTAAATGTCTTCCAAATTCTTTTAATTAAATATTATGTTTCACGAGGTACGCACGACAGCCAATCAAGCTACACAAATCCAGTTTATGTGGATCTATCATTGTGTAGGAAATCTATACAAAGTGAGGCCAAGTTATACTGGAAATGTACAGCTTCATGTGCCGCCGTCTGTACTCCGATGTTCTCTGTATTTACTGCAAACTCTTGTTGTTGATGTGTTTGCTATAAATTTCTTTATATTTGCTTTTTATTTAAGGGGAAAATGTGTCAACCGTGTAGATTGACTTAATATATTATTTCTGCAACCCTTGTATACCAAAAAAAAATTGGGCAGACTTGTACCTCGTAAAATTTCTGGAACCCAGACCCCTGATTCAAAAACAACAACATATGCCAATATGCGGAAAAGCCTGTCAATGCATTAAATCTTTTTTCCTCAGAAAAGCGGGTTAAATGGCGTACGTATGAAGTCAAATAAAGATTTTTACAATAAATCAGATGAGAATCGACGGAAAAGTAGCACATAAATAGGAAAACCCTTTAGAAATAAATTCTGAGGAAAAAATTGTATTTTATTTGTACAAATAGTAATAGTTCTGACTGTTCCCAAGGTTACGCTACATGTGTCACCTCACCGCCGAGGGACGCGGGAGATGAGTGTACTACGACACAAATATGTTGCTTATTGTTTGAAATGTTATAATAAAACTTTGTACCAAGTTTGGTATACAAATAACTGAACATAGCATGTTTTTTGGCGTGAAAAGTCTTAAAATGTCATCGAAACATACGGGTAGAAACGTGAAGTGTAACGCAAATATAAGTCGAGTACAAAATTATAAGTTTTAGAGACATAAAAAACTGACGCACACACAGTTTCACATAGGCATACAACTACAGTTACACAAAGAGCTGCTAATTAGTTTACAAGTCATTAATTAACTGTTTATTTTCTTCTTAATTTTATTATTTGGTCACCTTTTGTAATAATTTGTGAAATAGTCTCAATATTGTTAATAACTAAGGGAAAGAGCGAGAAATCCCCAACACAAGTATTATCAATTACTTACTGGGGATGTCTCATTTATAATCTATGTAACTACTTTTGGGACAAATAAACATTTTTACTTTTTTTTTTAACGAAAATGTAGTATTTTTCTTTAGCACATATATTGCTTTTTTATTTTATGTTTTTTACTAAGCGGTGAAAAATGCGCAACGCATACCGCACCGTCCGGGGAGACGGTTATATAGGGCTTGCACCCACTAAAAAACACCGCCGTGAGCCTGTCTGCCTTGATGGATGAGCCGCGAGGACCGCTACGCATGACGTTCGCGGCCCATCCAGCGCAACCCGCCACCGGGCACCAAACTCCTTTGGCGATGTCCGGGCTCACCTGACACATCGCCACCACTCGTGAGGGTCGTTCAATGCGATGACGTTAGACTCCCCGGTCTATCGCCCGCTGGCACCTCCTAGGGCGGCATCAGGTCGCCATGGCGCCTCCTCCGCCGCCTCCTTCTGCAAGATAGCGTCCTTGCAGAAGGACGCCACCGCCTCCTATGCCTCCCCGCTGTCGACCATGGCCTTGGCCACGGCCGGTAAAGAGAGGTCTGCCCCGATTGCTGCTGCGAGAGCACGGCACTGCACCGCCCAAGCAGGACAATGCTCGAGGGTGTAAAGCGCCCTGTCCTCGCTGCAGCCGCACTGGTGACACACCGGAGTCAACTCCCGTCTGGCCACTTTGTGCAGGTATTTGCCAAAGCAGCCATGCCCTGACAATACCTGTACCAGACGGAAGGACAACGTCCCGTGTCGCCTCCGTAGCTCATATATTACTAACCTAACCTAACCAATAGCGCCGCTACTTTCAAATCTGAGAAGATCAACAGATTTGAGACAAGTGTCATTCGAAGCGCGTGGGAAGTTATGATTTTGTATACATATGGTCAGGCCGCTGTTACAACCTTGAGTTTGCGTCGGCGCGGGGCGGGTTAGCCCCCGCCAGCGGAACGGGTACCGCACAGATTGACCGAAACCGACACTTTTGTTCCATGCTGTTCTGTATAGCTCACGCCTTAGATGTGATAGCGCTATGATTCGTGCGTATGTGTTAAGAATTTATCGAGACTAATTGATTTAAGCAAAACATAATGTAATTTGGAAAGGTAGTCCATGAAAAAGTATCGAAATACTGTCTGTAAGCCGGAGATTTTGGGCCATGCATAGGTACCACAATGTCCAGTGCCAAGCGAGCGAGGTGGTTTTGGGAGCGTCGCAAAACTGTCATGGCACGCTCATTGAAAAAAGCACAAATCGATACCAGAAATTTCAATTGTCGTAAAGGACATTTTGCCGAAAATGAGTTATACATATATTTGGAAACAGCGTCGCGAGCTCTATCGATTGGTATATTTCAAATAATCCTATCTTTGAAAAAAAGTCCCTTACGACCCGGATTTTCAACAGCTCTAGCTCGGTTTTTTTTACTATTTGGGATGTATCGTAAAAATAATTTTCATTATGGAGCGTAAAGTCATGTTTTAATTATGTATGAGGTCGTAATCTTATTTTTGCGTTGAACGTTTTATACGACATTATAAACAATTATATTATTACAAATCAAAAGGTCGTAAAGATGTTATTTTATAATCGAAACCCTTACGACCTAATCTATGCTTTGCTTTATCTTACGTAATTAGGGCGTAAATGTTGTTTGGTTTTTATTGTCCTTTACGACCCTAATTTTAAGAAAAAGTACGTGTGATTCAAAAGAGGACTTGTCAAAGCTCGCAAGGAAGACGGTGGAAAAGTCAGTATCCTACGCACCATGAATGATATACACGGACTAGCTATCAACAAGCAGTAAGTCGGCATGTCATCGCATTCGCAAGTAAACAAAGCATTAACCGAAAGTCTTAATAAAAATAAAATGGTAAATTCTTTTTGTGATATTAATGATTGTTTAAATGTTAACGACTTCATAAACTGTACCCCTAACCATCAATTTAACCTATTGTGCATGCATATTAATATTCGATCAATAATAATAAACTTCTCTGAATTAGAACAAATAATGATCCTTAGCTCAAAAAAATGTATCGATATCATCATTCTAACTGAAAGTAATATATCAGAAAACAATAGTGTTCTGTTTCAAATAAGCGGGTACGGATTGTACACAGCCTTGCGTAAGTCCCGAAGGGGTGGTGGCATTATAGCATATGTGAATAATAAACATAAATGTAGCCTAATAAATGTAAAAACTATACACTTTGAAAGTTTATTCTGTACTGTCACCACCCAATCGAACTATACTGCGAACCTGTGTGCGGTATATCGACCACCAAGCTCGAGTAAAATTCTATTTATTGACGAACTACAAACTTCACTACAAAAATTCACTATTAACACAGAATTGTACTTATTAGGAGACACTAACATAGATTTAAAAACGGATAATCCTGTAAGGCATAAATACAATAACATGTTATGTAGTATGGGCCTTCTGTGCGGGATCACTGAACACACCAGAATAGCAATATCTAACGGGGAAATAAGTAAATCTTGTATTGATCATATTTATGCGCGATCCCGTACACAAGACCTATTTACAGCGGCACTCGGTACCACACTGGCTGATCATCGCACTGTGATGCTCGCATGTTCTGGAGCGCGTATACAGGATGTCCCAAAATACAAGACTTGCATAAATAATCATCAACTTATTAAATGTTTCGAGGGAATCCGGTGGGAAAAATCACAGGATATAAAATGCCCTTTAACTTTATATAACTTCATACATACACAGTTCAAAGAATGTTATAAACAATCAGAATATAAAATTAAAATTAAAAGTAGTGTATCGCGTAGTAAAAATGAATGGATAAACAAAAAGATAATGAAAGCCTGTGAACATCGGGATAAATTATTCATGAAGTGGATAAAAGACTCCAATAACGTAGTCCTAAAGCAAACATACAATCAATCAAGAAACTATGCAAATACTATAATACACAAAACTAAAAACAATAACATAAAGTCAGACATTTTATCAAATAAGAGCAATACTAGACAGCTGTGGCAAATTCTTAATCGAAATACAGGAAGAAAAAAAAATTCTATTGATGATGCTATTCAGAATTCATTTAATAAAACTAATTTAACTTCTACAGATATTGCTAATAATTTTGCACACACTTTCGATAAAAGCGTAAAACTAATTATTCCTAAGTGCTCGAAACCATTGTTAAATAAAACAGAGTATACAACTCCAGCTAACGTTACTATGCGTATAAAGCCTGCGGAGCCTGACGTTGTTAAAAAAGTCATTATGTCTTTGAACAATAATAAAGCCCCAGGAATAGATGGAATTAGAGCCATAGATATCAAAATGTTGGGCACGACAATCACCTCAGCGATTTCAAAATTAATTAATCTATGCATACAAACATGTAAATATCCAACTACACTTAAAACAGGGATTGTCAGACCGATTCACAAGAAAGGAAGCAGGCTGGATTACAACAACTACAGGCCTTTTACTATATTGCCTACTATTGATAAAATAATAGAGAAATATATTTGTAAACAAATAAACGAATTCTATGAAAAAATAAAATACTAAATGACAAACAATATGGCTTCCAACCAAAAAAGAATACCACACAACTGCTATCAACGTTCACAGATAGTATTCATAAACACTTAGATGAAAAAAAACACGTTTTAGTAGTACTTATAGACTACAGCAAAGCATTCGATACGCTCAGACATGACCGGTTACTAGTGTGTCTGCATGACAGCGGAATTAGAGGCAAGTTACTTGATTGGTGCGAAAACTTACTTTATGACAGAAAATACATGGTCAAAGTCAGTGACGTGACTAGTGAATCAGTCATCGTAACGGAAGGAATGGCGCAAGGCTCGGTCCTTGGGCCACTGCACTACCTCACTTATGTAAATAGCCTTGTTAATGTCATAAAAAAGTGCAAGATCTACCAATTTGCTGACGACACCTGTCTTATAGCCGCTGGAGAGAGTGTTACTGATGCCCAAAAGCAACTACACGAGGACTTTGATTTGTTAGCTAAATGGTCTCATGACGCTGGTCTAGTATTAAACGCTAGTAAAACCAAGTTAATGTACATCAGTACCAGTCAAAATAGAAGCTCTTCCTTGCCTAAACTAACAAGTCACTGCCATGAGTGTTTGCATGATAACGGCACAAATAAAGTAGTTAAGCCTTGCAGCTGTGAATTCATAGATCTAGTAGATAGCCAAACATACCTAGGACTTACCATTGTTAGCCGACTTAATTGGAAGGAGCACATTAACGGGGTGTGTGATAAACTAAGATGTATTTTAGCTAAATTTTCTATTATAAAATGCAAAATTCCATATCAAACTCTGTTAAGGCTTTATAAAGCCCTGGCCGAATCAACGATATCCTATGGTCTGTCGAGCTATGGTAGGACATATAAGACACATCTTGATAAAATTTACACACTTCAACTACGTTTATTAAAAGCAGTTGTCCCGCATAACATTAAGAAGAAATACAAAAATGATTACCATAAATTATTTGAATTCTGTAAGATATTACCTATACATGAAAAAACTAAATTTGTACTCTAAAAAGAAGAGTTTTTTAATGAAAATTTAAAGAAAACCAAAACCACGAAAATTAATGAAATTAGGACTCGTAGCGTCCTCAATGCTAAGCTGTTACTCCCAAAGTACACGAATTTGCACGGATTTAAATAGAAATAGCAACAGATTTTGTCTAAATTTTGAGTTCATAATAGAATAACATTTTTGTTACTTTTGTACTAAATATATTGATTAATAATTAATAGTTTTACAACCTATTGTAGGTATTTCTTGACTAGATATTTAGTTTTTTTGTTACTTTAACCCCCTTAGTCTCTGATTAAATTGACTTGTACTACCCATTGATGATCAAGATTAGTCCTTTGCTACACATCTGACTTTATCATAACCAAGTTTTCGAGGCTGTAAAGTACTTTGGTTCAACTTTTGTGGGCTGTAAAGGACACTCATTTTCTTCAATAATTAAGTTTGGTTTATGTTGTTAAATTATAGGGATAGAACACAAAAAAATAGTTGGGGTTTCTTTTGACATCATAAATATAGCACTTTATTTGAAAATGATATTAGACAAAAACATTTTTTTTTTTTGTTTTTTGGCTCTAGTGTAAACTCGTGTTTTGTCCTTTACGACAATTGAAATTTCCGGTATCGAAATGTTTAACAAAATCGTTGTTCAATATTTTAGTGTATAGCTCACTCATGAATAACCAAACGACAAAGTAATACAACTCGAAGTCCTATTAACATTTATTATCGAAGCAAAGTTTGTACCCATAAATTCTTAGCTCGGTAAAGAAGAAACATTAAACATAAGTAACATTTCATGTAGAACGTATGCCGACTCAAACTCATTCAACTTTAGTTCACAAAACGTCGTTCGATCTTATACTCAGACCTTCATTACATTCAGACCCTGAACTAGTAAAATGTGAAAACTTAGGCACTGAAACACACTTCAAGACGGATTTCTATACATTACACTTTACGAAGAACCATTAACTAGTAATCATTCTAAACAATACAATACCAGGCGATTTCATCATTTAAGTTTCACTCAATTTTCCATGAAACCGTCTTTGATAAATACTTTTTTAAGCTTTCACGGTTTAAATCTAAACTTATACTGTCACTCACGGGATATCTTCCGTGTTTGTTGTGCTTGTTGTCAACCCGCGATCATGGCGCTTGCAACAGGGCCGAAATATCGGGAGCTCAAAACTATGAACAATCACGGAAGATATCCCTTAAGTGACAGTATAAGTTTAACCGTCTTTGATATTTGATCTCATTAATGAAACAACATGGATACTTGGCTAGGATCAGTTATTAAGAATTATTTAATGATTAGAAAATTACTTAATCTATGAGCTTTATGTAGGTATATTACATTCACAATCACATATTATAGTGTGTATTTCATGAGAGATCTAAGACGTATTGCATTTGCAATCAGATATAAATTCACATAATATAATCTATCTCACTTGCGGAATCAATATAGGATTCCTCACACCGTTGTCGCCCCTGGCTGAACTGATATTTAATATTATACACTACTAGTGTATTTGTGCGTTTGCGATTATATAAATAGCAACATAAAAAAGCAACTCAAACGAGCAACTTGCAAAATTGAATTTTTTGCACGTTGGTCGTTTGCGTTGCTCTTTTACTTTACTGAAATGCAGTAAAAGAAAAAAAAATTTTTTTATTAATTTTAAATTTGTAATTTTAATTGTACCTATTCATTATGTTCATTGGAGGAATGATATGAAAGAAAAAGGAGTAAATGATAGCGTGACGGTTGACAGAGGAAAAAAACTGAGAAAAAAACTGTTGCGCCGACCTTAAGTAAAATGACATGGGGCTTTATTTGTATATTTAATATACCTTCCTTGTTGCACAGCCACCAGGTTGTTACAATCATGATCCTCATGCTGTGCGGCACGTCGTCGCTGCACGTTGTGATCACACTATTGACACTACGTAACACTGTCGTGTGTCAGTTGTATGTGGCGGCAGACAAACAGCTGACATGGGTCTATCGTCTTCATTTATTAACTCATAGCGTAATTTTTATTAGTAAATCCCGCTAACTGGGCTTTTCCTACAAATACGAGTGAATATTTCCTTCATTTAGTAAACGTAATGTCTCTTTGTTTGTATCTGTGACCACAAAGCAACAACAAATCATCATGATCATCAGCCTGCAACAGTCCATTGCTGGACATAGGCCTCTTCAATCGCACGCCACTTAACTTGATTCTCGGCAACTCTCACCAAGTTGCTACCACTACCCAGTGAAGATCGTCGCTTCACCGAGCCTAACGTCGTCCCACCTTATGCTTTCCGATTCGCGGTTTTCACTTAAGAACACGTCCACCCCAACGGTAATCAGTTCTACGGCTAATATGGCCGGCCCTAAACGCACTGTTTAACATAATTAGTATATCGCAGGTATCAAACTTCTCCTGACGGAAGGGGTTAGACGAAGTTTAAACAGTTAATAAGATTGTTGTGGTCGAATGGTTCTGAAGCTTGCTATTATTACGAAGACAAAACTTTTGTTTGGTAGGACTCACTGTAAATCGGCTTATCTGTGTTCGTGAACCCAACAACTTCAATATTGACATGTTGAACTGACTTATTTACTTTTTGAGAGTAAATATAATAGACATTAGATTTACAAGTTTTTTTGTTACTGCCTAGTTCGATGTCACAAGCACAACTGCTAAGCATGAGGTTCTGTGTTCGATTCCCGGGTCGGGCAAAGTGTTAATGGGTTTTTCATTAGGAGTTTCTCAGTAGCAGCCAGTCTGGATTTGTGCCCGGTTGATGACAATAGACTCGCCCCCTATTACAAGGTACTTAAAACATAACTGGTGAAATGTGGGTGTACTATCCTCTGTCTAACCCTTCGGGGATTAGAGGCGTGATGTTATGTTATGTTATATTACTCCTAATGCTTATTGTCTTAGTATTCGCATTCAAGTTGAATCAAGATTTCTTCATATATATCTGACTAATCCAAATAGAACCCATTTGAACTCAATACACCATTGGTAGCTTATAACGATCTGGTTGATCACAGCTATACACCACTTTGAACTTAATAACAGGTCTCAGTTGAATCCTGGTACTTAAACTCGACATACTTAAAGAAAGGTCGTTTGAAATCAAGAATGATCTATGAGTGACTATTTTGACGTCCACAAAGACCTTTTTTAGGAGAAAACATTTGTATAAAAAGGAAATATAACCGGGTAATGTAATCGAATATATATATGGTTAGTTATCAATGACCAGTAGCAGCTACGAAGTTTGGATTTGTGCCCTGGTTGATGGCAATAGGCTTTCCCCCTATTACATGGGACTTAAACATAACTTTGGGAATACAAGGCGTGATGTTATGTATAAACTTTTACTCAAGAACTATAAAATATTCATATCGATTATATCAAAACTCATATACGCTTGCACATTGCAAATTGTGAAGTTATGCAGAGACTGGTGACGTACAGTATTCGTTGATGGAGCGTCTCCGGTCGATCAGACAGATGGACAGATGTAGATTGGAAATACAAACGTTCCGGCCAGTTTGCGTGTTGAAATATTAGTGTCGCACTCGTCATATAAGTAATATTCTATTGGATTTATAAAATATTGGATATTAAATTGAATCCAGCTCAAACCTGTAAAGTGTTAACGAATTGACCACATAACAACTGTATCGGCAAAGTTTAATATTCAGTATGCATTCGGTTTACTTAAATATTAACGAATCAGTAAAACCAGTACGTCACTATTCAATTGGGTACGTATGACAATACTTAACCTAACCTAACCTATTCGTTCCACCTGCTGAAAGTCGCCCACCAGGACATGATTTGCCATGGCTGACCTGGAAGCCTTTAAATAGACTCCAAACCCAGGTTGGTCGCAGCAAGGAAAACCTGCTCAAGTGGAGATTCATTAATGACTCTGCCCTGCAGTGTAAATGTGGCGCTGTTCTACAAACGATGGGGCCCTTAATATCATGTCCTGCATGTCCTGTTGTTTGTTCACTTCAGGAATGATGGACGCTACCGAAAGCGCCAAACTAGTAGCTCAGTTCTGGGTTGACACAATTTAGATTGCCATCGACACGCTAAGAAGAAAATGACAAGACCGACATTTAAAAGACCGTATTTTAAAATACCTATGGAAGAAATCCCGAAATATTAAACGCCGAATGATTGTTTGGTCGAAAGTTTTAAATCCCGAAAGTTAATTTGCCCGAAAGCTTAAAATCCCGAAATTACATCCCAAAAACTAAAATCTCTAAGACAAAAAGGAGCTTAACATAATAGGTATGTATGATACCAATAACATATAATTAAAACAAAAGTTTAAATGATAATCATACATATAATTAGGAAAAAAAAAGCACGTTATTACAAAAAATATACCTATTTTTTTTTTATATACCCAATTTCGACGTAGTTGGTCACAGTTCTAACCTAACCTATTTGGTCGGAGTAAACTAAAACTGTGTTGTAGGGCCATCTATGAGTAATCGCGGGAACTACGTCACCGCTCTTTGGGATTTCATCCATCGGTATTTCGTCAATTCGGGATTTCGTCCATTCGGGGTTTCATCCTTTCGGGCATTTGGACATGGATATTTTATCGGCGTTTAAAACTTTCGGTATTTTGAATTTCGTTGTTTTGGACATCGTTATTTCAATCATAGTTATTATGAAATTTAGGGATTTTAATACATACCCATTTAATTAAGGCTGTAGTCTGTAAATTGTTATTAAAACGAAGTATAAACACTACCTACAATAACTAGAGAGATATATAGTACAAACTATTTATTTACTTAGGTCAAGAGTTACAGTAAAATAACCTTGTCCGTTAGGAAGACATCAACTTGATGATCACGAGACAGTTAATGAATCAAACAATACGGGGTGGATGGGACACCGACGCGAAAATGCTTACCATGTATTCAGTACATCATTCTGAGCCCCCCCTCCCCACAGAAATTTTTCATGGTTATTTTTTTTTTAAATCTGCTGTTCCGTTAATAACCGATAAAAAAATCCATGTGGTAAATCTATGCTCAGAATGATGCGCTGAATACGTGGTAACCATTTTCGCGTCGGTGTCCCTTCCACCCCGTAAATTTTAACGTTGATAATTTCTGCTCTGCTAATAACAAACAGACAGTGTAAATGTATCTGTCTTCAAGTAACATGATGTATGATGATGATGATGCTATTGTATATCATACCACACACTAGTCACACACAGTGAGAGTGTACTGCTTAAACATTTTTGACCAGTACCCCAGATTACATTAACCCTATCTAATAATAGTACAGAACTCCACAGGTACACAGATTATTGAATTAAGTTTCAATTATGCCTATAGCTTTGACCAACAAACCGCTTGTAATTTAATAAATTAGCTGGATGATGGGGCTTTTATGTCGGACACGAAACACGGCTGTGGTTTATTTCGTTGAAAATTTCAACGTAACCAATTAAGTAGTGTGTGAGTGATTTGGAATTCATTATTGCAGTAATCATTGAATACTTAGGACACATACGGTTCTTTGTGTAAGACGGTTCACTTGAGGGGGGAATAATCGTGACCCTGAAAAACTCATTTAATTTAACATTTTGAAACTTTGTTGCAGATAATTTATAAACAATTTGTTTATATCAGGTTATTGCAATGTACTATAACGATAGATTGAATCAAGTCAGCAATCCTTGCGATTAAAGCAATTCGTTTACTATGCATAGAAGCTCATTATAATCGATTTGTATGCAATTGGATACAACGTGCTACGTCGCATTTTGCTACGAGGAGCTACGAACCGCTACGCCGTGTCTTGCTACGAAGTGCTACGAACTACGTCGATACGAAATTCATGAGCTAGTTAAATTGGTCGTAAAAATATTAATTTGAGATCAACTTAGCAAAGAATTCCTAGATAATTAAAAAAATGTGTCAATAATCCTACTTTTTTTTCTTTTTTTTTCGGATGGGAAATCATCAAATAACCCCCCCACTTTGGGCGGAGCGGAAGGGAGTGTCAGACTTGTACTGACTAAAACCCATCCATGTTCCTTCTTTGCCCTTTGTGTTCCAGGGCCACGGTATCTCTTTCGAACGGTATTCTTTTCGGCCGTCTTCCGGCCGTCGAAAGACGGCCGGAAGGCGAGCTAGCCCATAACTCGCCGTCCACAGACCCGCGCCTACGGTGGCCGGGAGCCACCACTTGAACCCCGACGCCCAGGGCGTCTCCCGCGGCGGCTGGGACGTGAGGTTCTTTCCCTCTCACTTTTTGCCACCTCCTTCACTAGCATGACTGCTTCGCAGAACGTGGTGACGGCTTCCCATTCCCTCTCGCTCCGGACCATGGCTTGAACCAGGGCCGGACGCGAGAGATCGCCGCCGCCAATTGCCGCTACGATGACACGGCGGTGCTCCGCCCAAGCGGGGCAGACCTCTACGGTGTGCTCCACCATGTCCTCCGGACGATCCTCGCAGTGGAAACACCCGGGCGTTTCCTCCCGCCCGATTCGGTACAGGCACCTCCCGAAACAACCATGTCTGGTGAGGACCTGCGTCAGGCGGTAGGTGAGGGCGCCGTGGCGCCTCTCTAGCCACTCCTCAAGGAGGAGACTTATCGCCACTATGGTGGCGTGTCCTGCACGGGGTTGCGACAGTCGCTCTCTCCATGTGGCCATGAGATCACGCCGTGGGTCTGTCCGCTGAGCGGCAATTTGCCGCGGCAGCGGAGTTTCCCCCCGACGTAGTGCCTCCGCGCGCCATTCGGGCAGGCGTGTGAGGATTATCGCCTCCAGATCCCATGGCGGCAATCCGGCTAGGAGGCTAGCCGCCTCGCCGGAGTCGTGCGGTACCCCCGAATTAGCCTTATGGCTATTACCTTTTGGGTCGCGTTCAGGTAGTGGGCGGCTTGCCGCCTCAAAAAACGCGCCCACACCGGGGCCCCATAAAGGGCCATGGACCGCACAATCCCCGCGTAGAGCCTCCGGCAGAAGGCGTTTGGACCCCTCAGGTTGGGCAAGAGCCGCTTGAAGGCAGCCCCTGTCCGTTCCAGTTTGGGAGCCAAACGTCGGAAGTGCTCCACGAAGTTCCACCGGCTGTCGAGGACGAGTCCTAGGTACTTCAACGTCGACCCGACGCCGATGGAAACCCCTCCTGCTGCCAGTAGGGATCCCGACGGTAGTGCATTCCAAGGCCCATGAAAACACATGGCCTCGGACTTGTGCAATGCCACCTTGAGACCCAATTGCCGGATCCTCTCCACGACTACCGCACCCACACGTGTCATGTTTTCGGCCGCCGCCTCGTGCGACATCCCTTGTGCCAGTACCAGCGTGTCGTCAGCGTAGCAAACTACGCTGACGCCGGTAGGGAGGTCGGCGCGCAGCACCCAGTCGTAACCGATGTTCCACAAGGCCGGCCCCAGAACCGATCCCTGTGGAACACCGCACGACATCTCTCGCCGGTTCCATTTTCCGCTTCGACCAGGGTAGATGACGGCTCTATCCGTCAGGTAGTCCCCGACCACACGACGAAGGTAGGCCTACACCAGGTGATACCGGAGTGCCTCCCTAATGCAGCTCCAGGGCATGGAGTTTCAATAATCCTACTTCCTACTAATATTAAAATTGCGAAAGTTCATGAGGATGTATGGATGTTTGTTACTCTTTCACGCAAAAACAAATAAACGGATTTTTATGTTTATCATACAGATAGTTAGTTTATAACCTAGACTAACATATAGAATGCTTTTATTTCGGTACTATGATCCCGTGTGACCATTACTGAACTCCACACGGGCGAAGCCGCGGGCATAAGCTAGTAAATTAATATAACTTTGTTGCTCACAAGTTTAACAAAACTTTCACAATCAAAAGCATTTCAATAAACTTTCAAAGTATTTTAAAAGTTTCTCATACCAAAATCAAAATCAAAGCATTTATTTTAAGTAGGCCAGTTACAGGCACTTTTGAATTGTCGAAACAAAGACAACAGTAAAATATAGCTACAGTCCCAGTGACAAGGCACAAAAACTGTGAAAGTATTGTAGTTGCCCATTCCCTAACGTACATCTCTATGGAGAAGAACGGGCAAGAAATTCCATGGACACTCTTTTAAATCAGAATACTTTAACAAAACCTTGGTTACATCATTCATGTTGAGATGGTACATTATGTGAGAACGATGCAGCAAGATGTGTACGTTAAAAGTGTCCATAGTAAAAACAATTCATAAATAAAATAATTAATTCAAATAAGCCGTGGCAAATAAGAGATGACCAGTCACAACTGACAGCGCCCGTTCACGAACCTGACGCATGTATCAGCACCATTCAACTCGACCATTTTGAAGGGAACTAAATGATCCGACACACGTGCCACCATCAGCGAGACATTTGAGTGAGCATGACATACTCCTTAACCGCCAGGGCACATTAAAGTTAAGAAAAGACGCAGGTTTCCAGCGAATGACAGTTTTCTAGTATATAGTACTCACACAATATGGGCTAGGCGGCTATATAATACTAAAGAGATTGAATTTATACAATGCAAAGATAGTTATACAATTTTCAGCAGCTCCAACAATACTATTTAATGCTATCAATTTAGGTACCCCTGTTCTTGTGGAGCAGGACCGGTATTGAGCCAAGCATTTTTATCAGTGATATAATCGTCCAACTTGTAAAATGCTTTCTTACATAGTGTGCGTTTAATGCATGTTTTAAATTTCGTTTCATTCAGTTCAAGAATACTTTGTGGAATTTTATTATAGCATCTCAAACAGTACCCCATGAAAGATGAGTCTACTTTAGCGAGTCTGAAGCCTGGCTGAACTAATTGGTCTCTATTTCTAGTACTGTAATTGTGTCTGTCACCTCTTTTATTAAAAAGATGTAGATTTTTTCTTACATACATTATGTTTTCGTAGATGTATTGACAATGTACCGTCATGATGTTAATTTCCTTAAACAGTTCCCTTAGAGAATCGTGCCTACGAAGATTATATATGGCTCTGATGGCTCTTTTTTGCAGAATAAATATAGACTCAATGTCTGCAGCCCGTCCCCGTAACAAAATGCCATAAGACATAATACTATGAAAGTAACTAAAATAGACCAGTCTAGCGGTATCTACATCAGTATATTGACGGATTTTTCTTATAGCATACGCTGCTGAACTTAGCCGCCCCGCAAGAGATGTTAAATGAGAACCCCATTGTAGCCTTGAATCAAGCGTAATCTCCAGGAAAACCGTTTTATCTACAAATTCAAGTTTCTCTTTATTCAATACTATATCACAATCGCTACTTTTAACATTCGGTAATGCAAATTATATCGTAGGTTCAATAAAAATGTTGGTCAAGTCAAATGACTTGAAAAGATTTAATAATCGACTGCTATTAGAATTTTCTTCTAAAATATTGATATTGAAATCACCACAAATAATTATAAGTTTATCACTGCCTGCAAGTTTTGCCAGGACAGCTTCCATTATTGATTCAAATAAGGAAAAGTTTTGATAGTTTGGGGGTCTGTACACACACACAATTACATGCTTATCTAGCTCAACACAAGACAGTTCGAAGCAATGTTCCGCCGAGAGACCTACTATGTCATTACGTTGCTTATATTTAACACAATTTTTCAATAATATTAGAGAAGGAGGTTCCCTAATATTATTGACGCAGTATAGATTTACGGTTAAAACAGCTTCCCACCGCATAGTTCTCATAATTAATAAGCATTTGGTAATCCTTTAGCCAATGTTAAGTAAAACAAATAATATCAAACATACTTCTTTCTCAAAATAATTCAATTTCTAATAATTTGGAAGAAATGCCTTGGATATTTTGGTGGAATAATTTTAAGGTGTTCTGCTGAGGCCCTTTTTTACTAACTAAATGAGTGCAAGAAGGTACCTTGAAGTTGGTAGGTTTAACAAAATTGTTAATGGTACCTTCTGTTGTCTCACTTCCTAGTTTAAATTAATATTAATATCTGGAGTGAGCCCCGAGACTCCCGTGCCATCACCAGATAATAAAATCCTATTACTAATATACCCTAATTGAGAATTTTCCATGGTGACACATGGATCCTCCTCAGTACAATTTTTGTAAACATTAATTATAGCACTACTGCTATAGTTATTTAAGGTCGCAGTGTTAATAATATAACTAAACTTCGACATACTACTTATGTCTGAGTGAATATTAAAAGCTAATAGCCGAGCTATTTTGTGTTTACATCTAATAGGTAGATACACTTTACCCCCAGTCGACTGAAGTTTGTCAACAAAAGTGTTGATATCAAGATTTATAAGATTGTCACTATAGTGACCTACTAAAAAATGTACATTTGTTTACATGTACCCAATTTCTTTTCCGTTGTCTGGTGTCTTTTGTATTTGTCAATAAAGTTCTGACTATCAGAGCTTTCAGTTCATATTACAGACTTAATTTTATTGTTTCTTCAGTGATTAAATTATATTTAATCGAGTGAAAAATACAAGCTATAGTTATAGTGCAATCGAGAGAAGCCGCTTAGGCACTAATGAGTGTCTAGTAAGAGAGTTCCAGAGAGTGAGTTCCTGGTAGTAAGTGCTTGAATTGAATAAGATATTTAACTCCACGTTACACTATCAGTAAACGTCACGTTAAGTGATTCAAGAGCAATCACTAACAGAACAGTTGTTGAAGATGCGACTGACAAACAGACTACGCCCGCGATCTCCAATCTGAATGTCAAAGTCATCGAGTACACTAGACTAGATGAAAACAGGGATTGAATCACAAACGAGGATGTTCTGAATACGAGAGTGGAATTTAAAATCGAGAGCAAAAGAAAAGAGCTCAGTAATTGGGCTATTCATTCAGTAAGGAGCGGTATTATGCGGTAGTGTTGGGCAGATGTACGGATAAAAATCAAAAGGGAAGACAATATTCCTCAAAAGACCAATGAAGACTGTGTGGTGGATCAAAGTCCGAGTAAACACAATCAAAATTCCTTGAAACTGAACAGTTGTTGCGTATCAACATCGCCCCAACCTATTTTTAGGAAATCATTCTATGTTTTCGATGTTTATTTAGTAAGTAATATTTATAATAATTTTATTAATATGGACCGATGACCTGGTAAAGGTTCCGGGGATCCGCTGGATGCGAGACGCACGGGACCGGTAAATGTGGCGACACTTGGGGGAGGCCTATGTCCAGCAGTGGACGTCTTTCGGCTGAAATGATGATGATGATGATGATGATTTTCATTTTTTAAACAAAATAGAACAATTCAGTGGTCTTAGACCAGCCGTCATTTCACAGATTTTGAACACAGCTCAATCGCAAAATCAAATCCATTTAAATAGGTCAAACGAATACCAAACGTGTATCGAGCCGCGTTCAATGTCCGTATCAAGTGACGTAGTTTTGAGCTCAATAGAACAACATTCATGCGGTACAATGGATGCGATGGCATTGATACATGATTTGATTTGTACTGCATACAATCGCACAGATTCACATTACATTTCTTCTATCTGTTCATAACGTTTGGTTTGTAGTTTCAGCAAATAATATTTCGCGATGGAAAATAAATTGAGTCTGCCTGCAGCACAAAATTACATCTACAACCACATTATTTGACTCGACTGAAACGGGAAGCTGATGTTGCAGCAACACGGAAATCCAATCTCTTCCTAGACTTGGTTCGTTACTTCAATGAAATAAGATTTCATTTCTGGCAAGCTAAAGATACTTTATGCAAACACACAACGATTTTAAGAAATTGCTATCTTTTATTCAGACAATCGAAAACTTTCACATTTCCAATTTTTTCGGCTTTCCAAAACAACAGATTTTCTTAACGTGATATTTTGAAAAATGGTTAAAAGTTTTCCCAGGGTTTTTCAATTACTCGTAATGGTCGGCCATCTCAAGATTCAACTTGTTCGTGCTGATGGTTTTTTTTTTTTTTTCCGGATGGGAAATCATCAAATGACCCCCCCCGCTCTGGGCGGAGCGGAAGGGAGTGTCAGACTTGTACTGACTAAAACCCATCCATGTTCCTTCTTTGCCCTTTGTGTTCCAGGGCCACGGTATCTCTTTCGAACAGTCCCGCAGCCCTGGCAGGCATCGGCCCTTGCGGACCCCTACTTATTTGCTGACATCTATTTGAGGCGCACGTGGAACACGAACGCGCCGTCGACACGGCCTGTCGTCATAAGACGGCCGGACGGCGAGCTGGCCCATAACTCGCCGTCCACAGGCCCGCGCCTACGGTGGCCGGGAGCCACCACGTGACCCCCAACGCCCAGGGCGTCTCCCGCGGCGACTGGGACGTGAGGTTCTTTCCCTCTCACGTCCCGCCACCTCCTTCACTAGCATGACTGCTTCGCAGAAGGAGGTGACGGCTTCCCATTCCCTCTCGCTCCGGACCATGGCTTGAACCAAGGCCGGACGCGAGAGGTCGCCGCCGCCAATCGCCGCTACGAGGACACGGCGGTGCTCCGCCCAAGCGGTTCAGACCTCTACGGTGTGCTCCACCGTGTCCTCCAGACGATCCTCGCAGTGGAAACACCCGGGCGTTCCCCCCGCCCGATTCGGTGCAGGAACCTCCCGAAACAACCGTGTCCGGTGAGGACCTGCGTCAGGCAGTAGGTGAGGGCGCCGTGGCGCCTCTCTAGCCACTCCTCAAAGAGGGGACTTATCGCCACTATGGTGGCGTGCCCTGCACGGGGTTGCGACAGTCGCTCTCTCCATGTCGCCATGAGATCACGCCGGAGGTCTGTCCGCTGAGCAGCAATTTGCCTCGGCAGCGGAGTTTCCTCCCGACGTAGTGCCTCCGCGCGCCATTCGTGCAGGCGTGCGAGGACTATCGCCTCCAGATCCCATGGCGGCAATCCGGCAAGGAGGCTAGCCGCTTCGCCGGAGATCGTGTGGTACCCCCGGATTAGCCTTATGGCTATTACTTTTTGGGGCGCGTTCAGGTAGTGGGCGGCTTGCCGCCTCAAAGAACGCGCCCACACCGGGGCCCCGTAAAGGGCCATGGACCGCACGACCCCCGCGTATAGCCTCCGGCAGGAGGCGTTTGGACCCCTCAGGTTGGGCAAGAGCCGCTTGAAGGCAGCCCCTGTCCGTTCCAGTTTGGGAGCCAAACGTCGGAAGTGCTCCACGAAATTCCACCGGCTGTCGAGGACGAGTCCTAGGTACTTCAACGTCGACCCAACGCCGATGGAAACCCCTCCTGCCGTCAGTAGGGATCCCGACGGTGGCGCATTCCGAGGCCCATGAAAAGTCATGGCCTCGGACTTGTGCAGTGCCACCTCGAGACCCAATTGCCGGATCCTCTCCACGACTATCGCAACCCCGCGTGTCATGTTTTCGGCCGCCGCCTCGTGCGACCTCCCTTGTGCCAGTACCAGCGTGTCGTCAGCGTAGCAAACTACGCTGACGCCGGTAGGGAGGTCGGCGCGCAGCACCCAGTCGTAACCGATGTTCCACAAGGCCGGCCCCAGAACCGATCCCTGTGGAACACCGCACGTCATCTCTCGCCGGTTCCATTCTCCGCTTCGACCAGGGTAGATGACGGCTCTATCCGTCAGGTAGTCCCCGACCACACGACGAAGGCAGGTCGGCACCCGGTGATACCGGAGTGCCTCCCTAATGCAGCTCCAGAGCATGTAGTTGAAGGCGTTGGCGATGTCAAGAGACACCGCCAAGACGACCCCGCCCCGGGACACCGCGTCCCCCGTCGTGAGGGCTCTCACGCGCATGATGGCGTCCACCGTCGAGCGCACCTTGCGGAAACCAAACTGGTGTTCCGCAATATCCGGTCCCATCCCCGCAAGGTGCCCGGCGAGGGGGTTGGCAATGACTCTTTCAAAGAGCTTGCCCACCTCGTCGAGCAGCACGATGGGCCGGTATGCGGACGGAGAGTCCGCAGGGCGCCCTGGTTTCCGGATGAGGACCAGCTTCCCCGTCTTCCAATGAAGCGGAAACTGGCCTCTCTCCAAGCATGCGCTTAGGAGCCCTTCCAGTCGGGGCCCGAGAGCCTCAGAGGCCAGGACCCAGGCTTTGCCAGGCAAGCCTTCGGGTCCCGGGGCGGTGTTTCTGGTTTTCAGCCTGCGTACCGCCACTCTCAGGTCTACCCCAGTCACCTCCGGAACGTCGTCATCGTCATCGGTGTGGTCCGCTTCCGGCACCGCACGCGGCGGGAGCCATAGGCGGGGGAGGATGCTCCCTTCGCGAAGGGAACAGAGCGCTCACCATGTCCTCCACGAGCTCAGGCCGGAGACTCTGCGTCAACGGGGGGGCCCAGGTGCGGAGTTTGTCCCGCACCATCTTGTAAGGGCGCCCCCACAGATCTCCGTTCAGAGACTCCAGCATCTCCTCGCGGGCCAAGTTCTTGGCCCGCCGGACAGCCTCTTGGAGGGCGGTCTTCGCCGCTCTGTACCCCTCGTACAGCTCCGCCTCAATGGCTGCCGCATCCGGAGGGCGGATGCGGAGGCTGCGATGCCTGGCGTACAGGCGCCGCGTGGCAACGCACGCCTTGCGCAGAGACGTCAGCTCTCGCGACCACCAGTTCACCTGACGCCGGGCGCTTCCTGGCCGAACTCGGGGCATTGCCACGTCGCAAATCTCGGACATGGCCTCCTGGAACCAACCCGCCTCGTTGTTGATGTCGGCAGGCCTGTCTGGTGATGACACCCAGGCCTGCACGATCGAGGCTTCCAGGAGGAGCTCCCGGTCCAGCTGCTTCAGCGCCCATCGCGGACCACTCGGGGCCTGTAGGACCGGCACGCTTGAGGACTGGGTGGAGACGTCAAACCGGATGGACCGGTGGTCGGAATAGGTCTCCACCCCCTCCATGACGCGCCAGTCAACGACACGCGGCGACAGAGCAGGGCTGGCGAACGAGATGTCCACCACTGACTCGCCCCGCATCCGCACGCACGTGGGGACAGAACCCCGATTTAGGACGACCAGGCCTGTCTCCAGAGCCCAGTCCTCCACCATTCTACCCCGCACGTCCGTGTAACGAGAACCCCAAGCCAAGTTCTTGGCATTGAAGTCCCCGAGCACAAGCACGGGGAGGGAATGGCTTCCGATGACGACATTCAACTCCGTGAGGGAGTTGTGGAACTCGGCGAGAGTTCGGCTCGGGGAGAAGTAGACTCCCACTACAACGATCTCCCCGAACCGTGCTGCTACGCACCCCTGACCCTTCCTGACACTCTCAAGGGTCGGTGTACTGGCGGCGACCGACGCAATTATGGTCACTGAGCCGCTAAGGTCCTCCACCCAGTCATCCCTGGGCGGGACAAAGTACGGTTCAGCGACCACGGCGATGTTAATCGACCACTGCGCCATGCTCTGGAGCAACAGATCCTGAGCGCAGGCGCAGTGGTTGATGTTCGCCTGGAGAAGGCGTAATGGGGCCGTTACTGGCACTCCATTTCAGCCCCCTTCCGGGCCCCCTGCGAGGGCCCCGCTGCGGAAGTTGCAGCAGTAGCGGCAGCGGCGGCGACAGTGGCGGCGGCTGCGGTGGTGGCGACGGTGGGGGTTTTGGCGGTGGTGGCGGAGGGCCTTCCCTTGCCCCTGGCCTTGACGGGAGTACCGCAGAACTTGCTCACTGCCCGGTGATCGGCCGGCTTACCAGCTGCCGCACATGCGGCGCAGCGTGGTGTGACTGTTCGTAAGTTACTCTAGGCTGATAAAATTTTTGTTTTTCCTAAATCATGTAAATATTAGTATTAATGTCGGCTCCCCCCGAAGGGGGAGAGGCCGCGCCCCTCCGTCCGCACGGCTTTGTAAGACTCGACACCAAACTGGTCATCTTTCCACCGACTACTAAATTGAACTCCAGCCCTGTCCCGACTTTAGAAGCTAAGGGACAGGGAGGGGTACAAGGTGTAGTTAATATTGGGAGGTCACAGTTAAGACATATACATGAATAATATCAAATCCTATAAAACTAAATCAGTAATAAAGTATGAAGCTAATAACGCAAGAGGGCGCAAAGATATATATATATGATGAAAGGTTGGTGAAAGGAAACGTTACGCTTGCGCTTAAGAGATTCACTATTTACAGTTACGTTAATTTAATGGTTCAAACGTATTACGAATCCAACTCTATGGCATGTAACCGGTTACAATAACTGCCTCAGTACGTGACGGTTAGACCTAAGCGCATAGGCCCACTAAGGATCCTGCTACGAATTCTAACCGAACACGTTTCCTAAGCATCATTCACTTGTCTTTTTCAATCCTAAGACAGAGTACTGAGAAGTCCTACTGCCATTGAGGAAGACACGTTTTAGTAGTTCTCCCTACACGCGTATTCATGTTAGTAACACCCTTTACGGCAATCTACCTCTTGTCTAAGATAACACACAACTTGCGCAAGCGCACCGTAGATTCAGTCTGTAGCAGAACATATTGCGTTTGTTATTGGTGGACGCCGAAGTGGTGATATATCGTCACTTCACATTTCTTTACTCTTCCCCATGTCGTGGTTGCGTATCTCGTTAGTAATGTCGATTCAGTAATTTGCCAACCAGTGGCCGGGTTTGGGTTTAACGAGAACAGCCGGGGTTTGACTTTCTGTCCCTAGCGTTCCTTAGAACAGAGTTATCGATGTGGTTTGAGATATTTCGTGATGCCTACCCCCGCTCCCTGAAATGTGCGCCAACAATCTCTACGCAATGTTTCTGAGCTAGACCTTTACAGGAAGCAGTATTCATCAGCAACGTTTGGTTGATTTGTACTACAAGTACAAGTCGGCATCATATCACTGAGCAATATAATTTGTCTTAATCAACCCTTGAATATTACGGTGTTGAACAATATATTTCGTCGGAATGCGAATATTACGGTTCTGCCTTTCTATTTGTGATTAATCAGATAAAAGTCAACATTAGTCAATAGTCGGGTGTGTTGGTGTATAGTGTGTTTGTCGTATGCATGAAATGTGTATAGTGTTGCGAAAGGCGGTCTCCGTCCCTATAACCAAACGCAGATGACGAATATGTGCCAAGGTTCGGAGTTATTAGGACAAAGAACACATGAGATAATAATATACATTGTGATGATGAAGCGGCTCTGCCGTCATGCTGAAATAAATGATTATTAACATCGCTACGTTTCCGCCAAACTGTTACTGTTTATGTTATAAAAGGTCCGCAACTATTGACACACTGTTGTTCCTACACATTGAAAGTAAATTGAAAGTAACACTTACCAAGTAGGTCCTTGAAGCGAACTAAAGTACAGCCTTACTTACAATATGCTGCACCGATTACCAGCCTCGCCGCTGCTGAAGTCCCCTTCCTTATTTGTCTCCTTTCTCGTCTCGAACTCACTCACTGATTCCTCAGACCCTTGCGTCCGACCACTCAAACCGTTCAAGATTAACTGCCACGAATCCCCCAAGCTTTCCCCGGCCCAGCCTCCAAAAGCCACCACGCTTGGGTTGTTCTCACACTTTTTACATCGCCTCTTTTTTGTGCAAACGTCTCAATTGTATTAAGTGCCTTTTGAACGCCCAAGACTGGAGTAAATTGCAACCACATGTCGCACTAGCATTCAGAACTACGTATTGAAATTAGATATTTTTTTATATTTGGCCTGTCAGTCCCTAGTCCCTTTACCATTAAGTAAAGAATTTATGCGTTTCTAAGTGATGCAATATTGTTTTACAATTCACGGAAGAAAGCTCACTAAATCTTTATTAATTACGGTCACTTGCCAGCCTGTCAAGCCATAAAATAGAAGTTTAATATGTTTGTAAGTGGCACATACCGTGTGATGATTTTAAATAAAAATCAATACTAAAAAATCTACTTAATAATTAAGAGTACGTGACAAACAGTCACAGTGGCGCGGCGGAGCAAGCCGCGGCCATGTGACCAGGCTGGCCGCAGCGGAAGCACAGGCCGCTGCGGTCCACCTCTGAAGTGCACCGGACCGACACGTGGTGCCCCACATGGCAGCGGAAGCACCTCAGAGGTCTGGGTTCCAGCAGCTTCACCTGCGCCGAAACCCAGCCCACCAAGAGCCTTCAGCCCTCCACAATGACTTTCGCCGCCGTCACAGGGCAGCTTACCGTTATGGTTCGCATGCCTGACAGGTCCGGACGTAAGGTGCCTGCCTTGACTTGCTCGGCAGGGCACCCACCGGTCCTGGTGACGGCGGCCACCACCTCCTTCTCGGTCACCGAGTCGTCCAGACCCAGTATGCGCAGGTCTGCGCATTTGACGGGCCTGGACACTCGGGCCTCGTCCGCATTTAGGGACGCTCTAAGCTTTTCAGCCAGAGCGTCAGCGGACGAGCCACGGGTTTCGCCAGGGATCTCCAGCACTCGAGCCCCTGTTGCGGTGACTCTAAGCCGGAGGCCCCCGGCGATCCCGAGCTCTCCGAGATCCACCGTCGCTTTCGCCTTAGCGAGCACGTCGCGGTAGGTCACGCCCCTCTTTTCCGCGTCCGGCTGTAGTGTAATCACTACAGCTGCGGTCTTTGGGGCGCTGAGCCTAACCGCGACGCCCCGCTCCTTTTGCCGGCGTTTCTGCTCCTGCCTCCTGGCCTTTTTGGCCGCCCTTCGCTCCCTCGCGTTTTCTCCAGCCACCTGCCACCCGGTCTCGGCCGCGGAAGGCTTAGGGGGCGGGGGGGGCGGCGATAGCGGCTGTCTCGCGGGTGGCGCTGGCATATTCGCCACCTTGCCCTTCTTTTGGGCCGCCGCCTTGCCCTGTTTCAGGGCCGCCGCCTTCTTAACCGGAGCCGGTTTCGTCAGGGCCGACATAACCCTGCCGGGGGGCTGGCTGGACGGCCCCGGTGCGGAGGCCGCAGCTGACGCATATGAGGCTGCCCTCGGGCCCGGGGGCGCCTTGTTTGCCGCCAGGGGGGGCGTAAGACAATGCCCTCCAGGACGGAGAACCGCGCCTGGAAGGCAGCCGGCTCCTGCCGAACCAGATTCAGGATCTGGTTCTCCACCGGCACGTGCTGGCTTGGACGCTTCTGGCCCCCATTTTGGGGCTCCTCGCGAGAGCCGGACTCGCGCAGACTGGCCAGGTCTGCTCGGAGCTTCCTAATCTCCTCTTTGAGAAGCTCCGTGGCGGCTGTCAGTCGAGCGACCTCCGCCCTCAGTTTTGCCACGCCGTCTGGCGGCGGCCCCGCAAATCTAGCCTTCGCTGCCGCCATAATGGAGGGCTTTTGTTTGAAGGAGACAGCCCTCAGCGCTGCCTCCACCTCCTTCGCGAGCCCGGCCTTACGCTCCGCATCAGAGCCGCCATCTGCGCCCGCCTCGTCGCCAGAGGAGCCCGAACGGTCCACCTCGTGACCGGCAGCCACCCCCGGGTGGCGCCCCTCCTCGGCAAGCCGCGCCGACCTCTCGGTGGCAGAGAGGCCTCTCCCCTTGCCGCGGATCCCGCCACGCTTGCTGGTGGGGATCTTGCGAGCCGAAGCCAGCTCCCCATCTGACGACGACTCTCGGTCGCCTACCGGCCTGGACCGCTTGCGTAGGAACTCCCTGTTCCCCGCAGCAGCCCCGGGCCTCCCGCGCTGGGAGCTCACTGAGCCAGCGCTCACCTCGCTGGATGCGGCGCCGGACTTCGACCCCCGCATCCCTCTCCTCTATTCCTTCGCCGTTATCCGCCGTTTTTTGGGTTTTGTAAGATTTATCCATACTGTTCCCACGAGTATGGGGGAAATAAATAGTCCATCTGGGCAGTGCCCCCTGTACCCAGATAAGCCATAGCCAGGCCCGGCAGTGGTTCGCACTAGAGACTGATTTTCCAAAGGAACTCGTCAGCCATACATCTCCTCGCGGTGCGCCGCCGCTTGAGATTCGGGGTAACTTTTTATAGAGGTTTTCTACCTCGTGGTCCGGGCGGTTAAGCCAAGACCCTCGGTCCTAATCGAAGCCGCGAGACGTGTTCCACGACACTTCGACGGTGGGATTACGATATCGACGGAGACAGTGAAGGACGCACGTTCTTCACTGTCTGCTCGGAGGCAGGGTAAGTGCACACCGAGCCCGCCCTTGCTCCTCCGCTGTGCCGCCTCACGCGGAGCAACGCCCCCTTGGTCCATGAGGGACCCCCCCATGTCAGAATATTAGCCATGGGCAGTAACATTTCCCTAGGAATAAGAATCTCTTCCCATTCCTCGGGGAAGGATACTGCCCACGCCCAGGGTGCACCGGCCCAGCAGCTGCTATTCTCTCCAGACGAATCGAGAGGGACCGGCAGCCATCAGGCACACGAGGAGGAATTCTGACAACGCACCCCGTGCTGATGGTTTTGCTTAAACATTCTAAAGATTGCTTACTCAACTTTACGAACTGTAAACAGCCATTATAAATATAAATTGAATTTTGGGTGATGTTTAAAAGTTAAAGCGGTTATTACTCGAAGTTTAGATCCATTTCATTTAGGAAGACGCTTTTTTTTTCAGTAAATTCTATTAAACTGCTTAACTTAATTGCAGTGTTTGTTTGGATCATCGTACCTACTAATTAGACTGAGGCCCGAATGATTTAAAGTATCAAGACTGAGACGAACTTTGTCCTGGTTCCACAAATTATGTTTGGTGCCAATGTTACGGTAATAATATACACTTATGATCAAATCTTGTCATCATATCCAAGTCTCTCTTACAATCTAACATAATATAACATAACATCACGCCTGTAACTCCCAAAGGGGTAGGCAGAGATGTACCTAATAGTACATCAACATTTCGCCAGTTATGTTTTAAGTCGCATGTAATACGGGGCGAGCCTATTGCCATCAACCGGGCACAAAACCAGACTTCGATACAGACCATCTAATCGCTCAATATGTCTAGCAGCTCGAATAACCAGCATTTTCTACAATTGGCAGTTAGAATATGTAATATGGTGCTTGGTCAGACTTGGCAATGAGATGTATCCGAAATATGTGTGGTTTGTAGAATGATGGCTTATAGAGTTTAATATTGCTTTATTAAAAGCTCATGTGTATAATACAGTGATGTTAAATATGAACGCTGCCAATTAGCGCTTTATTCAAACATTGACTTCGGCGAGAGCTTGTGCCGTATCCCCTGAATTGTGCCGTATCCCCGGCACTCGGAATTGTAAATTGGTGAAAATGTTTGGAGCGATTTTAAGCTTTCAAATTTTCGAATATACTTTTAATTGAAATAAACACTTTCATTCAATATTTAATTTTAATTAGTACTTCTTTTTTTCGTTTCTTGGGTTAGTAGCCTCTCCTGCACCCGTATCTATAAGCAACTCAAAGTGATTACTTGATTAAAAGTAATATCTTAAGATACGAGCTTTATTCTGTAGTTTAGTAATTGCTTGAAGTTAGAATTTAGAATTCTTAGCATGATTTCTCTGACGGTTCTTACTTCGTTCAAATTCTTGTCTATTGCATAAAAATGGTTGCATAAGTAAGTTCTTAATCTCAAGTAATTACTTTAACTTGACTATAGATACGGGTGTAAGTCTCTACAGTAACAAAGCATGTTTTTGTTTGTGTCTTCTTATATTTTATAAAACATCTGTGTCGATCCCACGACCTACAAACGTAATAAATGTACCTCACTCTGTTGGGACACATTCATTTTGAGGATTTGGGTAGAACCGCAAATGGGTAACTTTGATACTTATAAAAGTTTTCTTATAGCACGACTGATCCCTTGAGAGAAATAAATTGTTTTGTTTTTGTTATTGTTTGTTGTTTTTGATAAACCACAAAAATTTACGCAAATCTTAAAGGTATTTATGTATTTTATGTATTTTTTCTCATAAATCACGAAAACTAATATTATAACATTTCAACGGAAATAATGTGATTAAATGCAGTAGACCCAAGTCAACTAAAAGTGATGAACATAAACGTATCCTTAATTTATTGAAGGAGTAAGCTTCCAGTTTAAATGCGTGAGTTTGTAATTTAGACGTTTTCGTTAATGAATTTCAAGTATGAAAAAGTTAAAAGGTTTTACCTTCCCGTTACATAAAGCATTTATTTAATAGGTAATACCAAAGACACTCAAATGCAGATCACTTAGGAAATGAATTCTCCTAATCTCCTTTACTAAAGTTAACCCATTCACCATTATTCCTCTATTACCCAATTTCGTGCGACAGTGTGTGTAACGCGCGGCAAGGCATGTACCCTCGTCATGGACGCCATAACCGCGCTTTATTTATGGTATAATTAATTGACCGGACAGCAGCCATTGTGCGATTAATAGCTTGAATAGTGAAAATAGAAGACGTTTCCCTTACGTGATATATGTGATTAGATTACTGGATAGAATGGCAAGTACGAGTATTCTCTGAATGTCTGAAAGGGTACATTGATAAATTAGCTAACTTAGGTCCTTAAATGAATGAAACCTTGTTTTTTGTATTTTATGTAATTTTTTTTCTTAATTTTACAAAATAGAAAAGTTAATTAAGATAGCAACCCTCGTTTTGCTCTAATTACGTAATACTATTCCGTGGACTAAGCAAAATCTAGATCTCAGACCCAACAAAGCGGTCCCTTTTATTCCTCTAAAATCCTTTTATTTCAGTAATACTTAGGTATAAAAGTCCTCTATTTCTGAGCTTTATGGCTTTAATAATTGCAGATAGAATAGGCTAGTCTAATGATATTAATTTATAAATTAGGCAAAGCCGGCAAGGTTCTATATAGCCTTTGAAATGTAATTCAAAATTATATTCATATCAATTAAGTAATTCGCTGATGTTTCTCTTTTATTAATTGTTGAGAAGTTAATTTGAAAATAGGTTGATTGATTAATGGGGACGATTCAAGCTTTGACACGCTGATGATATCTTTATATTCAAGAGAGAACAAAGTTAATTTCTAATGAACTGTTTCGATGACAAACCTTACTTTATGACATTACTAATTCTGTAATGAAGACGCATGTGTCATCATAGAACAAATCGTGACCTAAAGAAGTAGTAGCAGTTAGTAAGAAAGAAAAAAGAAAATTATGTGTATAGCACAAATATACCTGAGTTACATTAAAGCTGCTACAATAAAATACACCTACAGTACTAAAATAATGTTATCATGATGTAAGTGTATTCAGTTGATTGCTTTAATTTATTCAGGCGGGCTGGATAATATTCTCAGCCCGTTTACGATCACAAGACAACATGTTACGAGGGTTTTATGATATTAAAACTGCGATTGATACCCAGAGACGCTTTATTACCGCTTTATTAATTTATACAGAACACACGATAGATCAAATAAGTAGAGCAACATAAAAATTACAATTAGGAGATTAGGTTGACGTTATACTTTGTAACAAATAGGTAGGGTTGGTACATTTTTTTCATATTTAGAGGCAATCTTTCGTTATCATCGAGACTGTGATAAAATTTTGAACCCAAAACAAAATCCGAATAATCGTATCGTGGAAAATTTTATATTTATTGGCCTACTACGCTTGATAAAAATGGAGATTTGTATGCCTATTTTTGTGTACAACAGTACAGTCAAGTTTTCTTCCCGTGTACAGCTAACTTGCTGATACGCACGCAATTATAGACTTTCAACACACAACATAAATAAAACAGTACAATTTTTTTTTCTTAAAAACCGAGAAATTACAAAACAACATCACAGCCGCAGTGTCGGCGAGTAAATTATGACATCGTAAATTAGTCGAATGTCAGCGTTGTTCGAGCATACCGTCAGTATAATCCTACCATTGCAGGCTATTGTGGTATCTACGATTAGACGGAGGTTGGGAATTAGAAGCGAGAGCTTGATGAATTGCTAGCAATTGATTGTGAAACAATTGATGAGATGATGATGATTCAGGATGTCCTTTTTTAATGAATCGAAGAAAACATGCGTGAACAAAGATGACTATTGTTCGCGGTTTTCTTATCAATTTCAAATAAACATTAGTTCCTCGATTTTTTCATAATGTAACTTGTCTGGCTGCACACAATTTCCACAAAATAATGTTATTTCTTTTCCTGCGTATCGTACTCTACAAACTCTGAAATTTCATAGTACCATGTAATGCTTGAGGCAACAGAAATAAACCAACATCTGCGAAGGCTGCTTTTATAATAAATAGAACAGCTCTGTCAGAAGCAGAATCTTGAAAAAAATACGTTCTATATCTATGGACTGTAGCGTTTAAGATAATAATATGAATATTCATTCATATTTGAATGATTTTTCTTAGAAAATATATTATCTGCTAAGAAAACTCAAGTAAATAAAGCAATCCAGTAGAGCACCCCACAACTTACATACGTTATTACCATTACAATTGTGAAAGTACCTACTACTTTAAAGTATTACTTCGTGAATAAATAGTAATACAGAATCCTCACGACATTCTAGACGCCACGGACTGTCGTAACAGAGTACAAAACATAATATAGTCGTATCACAAACAAACTTGTGAAAATCATAGCTCGTAATATTTTATTTATCTTTGTCTGCTTCTAGATAAATACAACATTTCACTGACACACGGGTTTTAAACGAAAATGTTCACATTTGAGAACACAAAACTTAACAAGTTTCTTTCAGAATAAAAAAGAATAATAAATGGAAAGTGTAGCATTTTATTGTGAGAATAAAAATATATAACTGGAGCGTTTCAGTGTACGTTACAGGCGTGACGTCACATGATGACGTTATACAGATGTCAGCTCCACGCTATGAGTGGTTTCGACAAAATGTTTGATAATTAGTTTTATTGAAAAAGTTCATTAACTTTAGTAAATTATGATCAACTGCAGACACAACCAAAGGAAATGAAAATGTAGTGAGAAAATGTATTTTTTTTCTACAGGCATACAACTTTATTAGACGACGACGAATCAGACTTTGACGCTGCAAGAGAGTGACCGTATTTCGATCTTTTTAACAAATGAAGTCTGAGTGAATGAAGTATGAGTATATTGTTGGACAAAGCACGTATTTTCGATTCGCAATACGTTCGTTCATTACAACGACAAAAGCGGGAGATAGTGTCTTCAATGTGATGTACATTGTGTGCGCGTACTGCGGAACGGAGCGCTGTTTCACGTTCTTACATGATAACGTGTTGCCGCTGGGCTCACATAGTGTGGGTATTGTCTTTGTATTTGAGGAAGAAGAGCTTGAGGCTGTTCACCGAAATAAATGTCAAGTCGACGTGGGTTGGGCAAACAATCAAGTCTAAAGGAGTTTCACCACTACACCGTACCGTACGATGACCGAATCAGGCACAGAAAGAAACATAACACGGACCGCTATGCACACTAGAACGTCTCAACAGCTTGTTATACCCGTTTATAAAGTATTTAGAACGGTCATCATAGGTGTTAAATCCAATAATCTTTGTATTGGAAAGTATGAGAGTATGCCCACTAAACCATTCGGTGACCGTCGCGTGCCATGCACGGAGCGTCTACAACTATTGTCGCCAAGAATATTTTACCAATGCCGACGTGCACTTCACGTGACGGTGTTGGTCGCTGACGGAATGGTTTGTCTTGTAGACTCTGTGCAAGTTTGAGCGAGATAGATACAGTTTTCATAAGCAATTTACGTCAAAAAATAAGGCAGAGACCAAGGGCTCCAAATTAGAGCCCGACACAAACGCGAAAACTTTGACGTGTCTCCAGACTGGAGTTTTCAACAATTCACAGGGTATTAAAAATACAAATGATATAAACACGATAACGATAGCAGACAAATAAAATGACTAATTCATTTCCGTGTTTTTCAGAACATTTTTCCTGTACACTGCGATATAATTACGTTTATTTGGTTTAGTGAAACGCTTTTTAGGGAAATATTTGGAGTATTGCTTCCTTTTGAGGATTGATCAAATTTTTTTAATTGTCTGCCTAGCCTTTCCCAAACTGTGTTAGGTGTTGCGTGTTGGGACAAAAATCTACAAATGATTTGCCGGGATCAACGGCTTAATCTCCAGTCTCGCTCGCGCGCGCATACTGGTACGACGCGTCATGTTTGTTCTTTGTTTCACCGTTTACGCTTATGTTACGAGTGAATATGGCAGTTACTTTAAAATGTAGTAGTTGTAATATAGTTATCGACGAATTATTGGCTTATGTTCAAAATAAGATATCGATCATCGACGAAGAAAGCCTGGTCAGAATTTGTGTGTCGGCGTTTCGTGGAGAGGAAATTGAAAAGTCGAAATCACTATTATTTGAATCGTTACCGGCTGATAAACGAAAACCTGTTCGTAAAGGACAAGGAAAAGAAAATCGTGCTCTCAGTGACATTATCAGTGCCTTCAAAGCTTCGGATCCTGACCTGATGCCTGTATTCGTGGTTCGTAGCCTGGAGAAGCTCCCGCCGATTACATTCGATCACTTGGATGTGTCTGACCTTCTTAAAAAGATTACTCTGCTGCGAGAGGAAGTTAACCAGATTAAAACCTCATATGTATCACTTGACCAGTTAGAAATACTAAAGAAGGAGGAGCAGTTTACGAAGAACATTAATGTTAACACGAGAAGAGGTGCGAATAGACGGGATAGAAATGTAGATATGACGCTGTTAGTAGATTCGGATAGATCCATTTCTTCCGATATAGACTGCTGTTCTTTACCTAAGGCTGATGAAGAAGAAAATTTGCAAAGTCATGACAACAACCTGCAAAGTGAGGGTATTTTTGTACAGTCTCAACTACCGAGTGCGATCGGAGTTGCGCCACAGTCAAATAGTACCGTTACTCAAGCGCTCACGTCATTACGAGCGGAGAACGGAACTGCGTCAATGAGTGCGGCGAGCGCGCAGCCAATCTGTGCGACGGATGAATGTAAACAAACCGCTGCGTCGGTATTGAAGAACGGTTTAGCCAAAGAGCGGGCTGAACATGGGCAGTGGACTACAGTTACCTATCGTAAATCAAGTACGAAAAATCGTAGGAGAGGTAAAATAGGTTTAGCAATTGATTCTGCAGGCAATTTCAAAGCAGCAGAGAGAAAAGTACCTATTTTTATTTCGAACGTACACATCAATACGAGTGTGAAAGACATAGCAGATTATATTGTCTCTAAAACACAGATGTCTGTAAAGTTAGATAGAATATTATCGAATAAACAGAATTTGTATAAATCTTACAAGTTTTATGTGCCTGAGTCTAAAATACAAGTATTTTTGGATGACAACTTGTGGCCGAAGGGCATAATATTTAGACGTTTCTTGTATTATAAGAATACGTATGCGACTGGAAATAATATAAGTTCTAGTTTCGGCCCTACACCAAAGAAAAACGGATAAACAGATATATAAGCTGGTGACTTATAACTGTAAAAGTGTTAAACGGTCTATTGATGGCATACGGGAGCTGTGTTCCAATAACGATATCATCGCACTTCAAGAAACATGGTTGTTACCAGAGGAACTTTCGTACCTACATTGTATCAGCGATGAGTTCGGCTGCACCGGTACGTCGGCGGTGGATACGACGGCGGGCATTCTTCGGGGGCGACCGTACGGTGGCCTAGCCCTCCTTTGGAGAAAAAGTGCGTTCAACAATGTGTCGGTAGTTGAGTGCAGTAACCCGCGAGTGTGCGCTATTAAAATAGTGATAAACAAAAGGTCAATATTAGTGTTTAATGTGTACATGCCCACGGACGTGGCTAGTAACTTAGTGGAATTCACGGATTGCCTCAGTTTGGTGAGTGCCATTATTGATAGTTCAAGTATTGAAAACTGTTATATTCTTGGTGATTTCAATGCACACCCAACAGAACGATTTTTTACAGAACTGATAGGCTTCTGTCAGGAATTTGAGTGGAACTGTGTTGATACGGAGATATTGGGGTTAGACTCAGATATCTACACTTTTGTGAGTGACGCACACGGTTCGCGGAGGTGGCTTGATCACTGTGTGGTTACCAAAGCGGCCCGTGAGTCTGTAGTTAATGCGAGTGTTGTATACGATACATTATGATCGGACCATTACCCGCTTGTTCTAGAATGTCTATTCGATAATGTTTGTGAAAAGCAATGGAATTCTAATTATATGGAAAATGTTATTGTTTGGGGAGACAGAAGTCTTGAACAGTCTCAGTCTTACACAAAGGCATGTCATGAAAGACTTAGACTTATTGATTTTCCTGAAGACTTCAGAATCTGTAGTGACAAAAGTTGCAATCAAGTATGTCATCGCGCTGTTATAGACAATATGTATAAAGATATAGTTAGTGCTTTATCCGAGTCAGCTGCGGTGGGTCGGGGTCACAATAAGCGTAGAAAAAAAAAAGTAGTGGTAGGGTGGAATGCGCATGTAGGTGAGGCTTACAGGGAGGCCAGGCAGAAGTTTCGACTTTGGGAAGACCTTGGGAAGCCTTCTGCTGGTCCCACATTTTGTGATATGCGTGAAGCAAAGAGAATGTTTAAGTCTCGCTTGAAATGGTGCCAAAATAATGAAGACCAAATAAAAATGGATATTTTGGCTTCAAAACATTCAAGCAATGATTTTCGATCGTTTTGGAAACACACAAATAAGCTGAGCAGTAAGCCAGGCCTCCCTGTGTCTCTCTATGGGGAGAGCGATCCCGTAGGCATTGCTGATCTCTTTAAGGAACATTTTAGAATAAAGTCTCCACTGGGTCCCTGCGTTTCCGAGCCTGATGTTGTTGACCTTGGTGACCTTGGAACGAGATTCACTGCTAGGGACGTTAAACGTGTTATTAACAGTATGTCAAGAGGCAAGTCTCCAGGTCATGATGGTCTCAGCATTGAGCACCTCAAGTTCGCGGGCCCTCATTTACCAAGAGTGTTAGCAATGTTTTATAACTTTTGTGTGAGTCATGCGTATTTACCTTGCCATATGACTAAAACTATCGTAGTGCCCATTATTAAAAATAAAACGGGTGATATTGCTGATATAAAGAACTATAGGCCCATTTCTCTGGCAACAGTGATCGCGAAAGTGCTTGACAGCCTGCTTAACAGACAACTTAATAACTTTGTTCAGCTGCACGACAATCAGTTCGGATTTTGATCCGGACTATCTACTGAAAGTGCTATCTTGTGTCTAAAGTGGGCTGTGAGGTACTACTCGGATAGGAAAACTCCTACGTATGCTTGCTTCCTCGACCTCTCCAAAGCTTTTGATCTGGTCTCCTACAATATCCTCTGGAGGAAGTTAGAAGAATCTGGTGTTCCTCCAGAGTTGATTAACACTTTTATATGCTGGTATAGAGGCCAGATCAATCAGGTACGCTGGGCCAGGGCTTTTTCAGAACCGTATAGGTTGGAGTATGGGGTAAGGCAGGGGGGGTTGACTTCCCCCACGCTCTTCAACCTCTATGTCAATGGGCTGATCGAGGTGCTCAGCAGAGAGCGTGCCGGCTGTTACATTGATGGAGTATGTGTAAACAACATTAGTTACGCCGATGATATGGCGCTGCTGAGCGCCTCGGTTTGTGGTCTTAGGAGATTGGTGACCATCTGTGAAGAATATGCTTTACTTCATGGATTGGTCTACAACGTCACTAAAAGTGAAGTCATGGTCTTTGGTGCCGGTGGTCGATGTCCTGATGATATCCCTCCGGTCAAGTTGAACGGAATATCGCTTGTGAGGGTATATAAAATGAAATACTTGGGACATCTCTTGACCGCTGACCTCAGAGACGATGATGATATTGAGAGAGAAAGAAGGGCGCTGTCGGTAAGAGCTAATATGATCGCTCGCAGGTTTGCACGTTGTTCTGTCGTTGTAAAAAGAACCTTATTTCGTGCATATTGCACCTCATTTTACACGTGCAGCCTGTGGGTAGATTACACTCAAAAATCGTACAGCGCCCTTCGCGTTCAATATAATAACGCGTTCCGGGTATTGATGGGGCTGTTCCGCTTCTGTAGCGCATCAGGGATGTTTGCTGATGCGCGTGTCGATTGTTTCTACACCACGATGCGTAAAAGATGCGCTTCCCTGGTGCGCCGGGTGCGGGCCAGCCCCAACATTATACTGCAGTGTGTGGCGAGCAGACTGGACTGTTTGTGTGTGAATCGTTGCTGCAAGCTTTCTACTTCGGTGTTAAGCTTGTAGCAGGGATTCGCATAAATCTATAATGTGAGACAGTGTTAGGTTAAGTGTGTAGGTTAAGTTTACTAACATAGTTGTAAGGAAATATTGTTACTAACTTTGCGAGTCCTGTTACTTGAATTAAATATAATAATAATAATAATAATAATGTCCTTTCCGCGACTCGGAGGAACTCGGTATGTAATGACCCATCCACGGACCGACCTAGGCGACCTGCTTGACCTTGGAGATCAACCCGTGTGGCTGTAATTATTTAACCACGGGCTCCTCGTCGCTCGCTCTTCTTTTTACGGATTATGGGGAAAATATCATCAATTGAACATCAAGTCGAAGTTGATTTATATGTTTGTAAGTCAATTCCGTTAATTGATTTTTTTTTTCTAATTTTAATCGCACCAACGTCCTCGACATCAAAGCTGAGAAGTTGTACAGTCAGTGTAGATTTGAACTGGATTAAACAGTAAACTTCGCCACGAGAATCGACTAACCGCGGTTAACCAAACTCAACTTATGCGAAATAATTGTCGAACAGAGTTGTCACCAAGAGACAGATTTATAGAGTGGGTACTACACACTATGAATTACAGATGTATGATAGTATCTTCTTATTTATATTCTACTTTTTAAGTTCTGCAGTAAACATTTAATATTCTAAGATCCTAAAGCATAAAATGCCCAGAATTCGATTTCATTTCTATTATTTTCAGGTCTGTATTGCAGTGAAAGGCTTACCCCAGTTTTGGAAAAGGAAATCCCTCTCCTTCCCATACCGTAAGAAGGCTTTTGTAGCCTATCTTATTTTCCGAAAATTTATTTTAAAATATTTGCAAGCGATACCAAGTTACGTACTACACTGCTTTCGCATAAGGACACAAATAACACTCAATCAAAAATCAAAATCAAAATCAAAGCATTTATTTCAAGTAGGCCAGTTACAGGCACTTTTGAATTGTCGAAACAAAGGCAACAGTAAAATAAAGCTACAGTCCCAGTCACAAGGCACAAAAACTGTGAAAGTACTGTAGTTGCCCATTCCCTAACGTAGATCTCTATGGAGAAGAACGGGCAAGAAACTCCATGGACACTCTTTTAAATCAGAATACTTTAACAAAACCTTGGTTACATCATTCATTTTGAGATGGTACATTATGTGAGAACGATGCAGCAAGATGTGTACGTTAAAAGTGTCCAAAGTAAAAACAATTCAAAAATAAAATAATTAATTCAAATAAGCCGTGGCAAATAAGAGATGACCAGTCACAACTGACAGCGCCCGTTCACGAACATGACGCATGTATCAGCACCATTCAACTCAACCATTTTGAAGGGAACTAAATGATCCGACACACGTGCCACCATCAGCGAGACATTTGAGTGAGCATGACATACTCCTAACCGCCAGGGCACATTCAAGTCAAGAAAAGACGCAGGTTTCCAGCGAATTACAGCTTTCTAGTACATAGTACTCACTCAATATGGGCTAGGCGCCTATATAATACAAAAGAGATTGAATCTATACAATGCAAAGATAGTTATACAATCTTCAGCAGCTCCAACAATACTATTTAATGCTATCAATTTAGGCGCCCCTGTTCTTGTGGAGCAGGACTGGCATTGAGCCAAGCATTTTTATCAGTGATATAATCGTCCAACTTGTAATATGCTTTCTTACATAGTGTGCGTTTAATGCATGTTTTAAATTTCGTTTCATTCAGTTCAAGAATACTTTGTGGAATTTTATTATAGCATCTCAAACAGTACCCCATGAAAGATGAGTCTACTTTAGCGAGTCTGAAGCCTGGCTGAACTAATTGGTCACTCAGATACTAATACCATTATACTGTCCTTTGCTTTGAAACTATGTCACCGAATTCTCGAGAAATAAATACGACATTGCCGTTACGTGAATTAAGCCATCGTCATCAGAAATAAAAACAGTAGTAAAAACACTATTAAAACACTTCAAATAACAAAACCCAACTGTCGATTATTCCAGAATGTCCCAGATATTCTCATCACAGCACAAACTTTTCATCGTCATGACAGATATTAAAGTAGTCGACGACGCTGTTAAAGAGGTTTAGCGTCGAGGTTTCTGCGCCAAGTGGCAACGTAAGCCGTTCGAGTTTCAGGACAATTATCTTGGACATAACCGATTCTATTTCGACGCTTGAAATGATAGCATTCACTTGGGTATTAACTAAACCATTAAATAACAAGCAGTTTAACGAGGAACTTGGTCATACTCAGTTCTGCTTCACGGGTGAGATCTTATTAGAATTTTAATAGAGATTATCAAATCGACGAACCATTGAAACGAGACTTCATTCAGTTGTCTTAATCTAAGTTAGATCGCCATCATTCAGCAGTAGGTGAGCAGTAGGTAGGCAAACTTTTGGAGGTTATCTACGATTCTTTGTCTCTTCTAAATTCAAACTTATTTGAAAACACGCAAAGACGAAGAGAGAACACAATATTCCAGGATATAAAACTAAATGAAAACGTCTTATTTCATAAAACTATAATTTATGTAGACCGACGTCATTATCAATGCCTGGAGCGCTGCAACTGGTGTCTGATTTTTTTTTGTCTATTGTTAGTTATTGTTTTAATTCTTATGGATGGTTTAAAGTGAGCCTTTAAGTTGTAAGACAAATAAATATAACAAAAAACTTTTCTACATTTCAGCTGATTCTTGGATTTAAAAAAATTGTTATAAAGAGCAAAGATTATTCTTGTTGGCGCATAATATGGGCAAGTACGTTACTCCAATACTTATCAGAAGTTGAAAACTTTTTCAACAAACAGGGACTCAGGAAAGTTGCAAAAATACGATTTGAGTGCAGTAGTTTTCAAATAAGCTATTTCATATATTGCACTAAGATATAAAATACCTGAATAGTTTCTAAACAATAATAATAAACCCAAGACTTATAAATATTTGCAGACAGTTAAGGTTCTTCATATCCAAGTATGTCTTGAAACTGTATCAAGAATATCTTTCCTATCGGTACTGCGAGTACGTACCAGCTACGCTGGAGTAGTTTGTTTAGTTAATTATGAGTCTACCAGACTATCTTTACTTCCTTTCCTTACTAATATTATAAATGTGAAAGTAAGTTTGTTTGTTACCTTTTCACGCCTAAACCACTAAACCGATCATGCTGAAATTTTGCATATACGTTGTCAGATGTACAGAAACGGATATAGGGTACCTTTCATTCCGAAAAAAGTACTGTTCCCCAGGAAAACAACAATAACGTTCTTATGATAATAGATGGCGCCACGTGTCTTTCGAATCGTGATTGAATTATATTGTTACAAGCAGTGTACAACCCGAATTGACAGTAAAGCTAGTTTAATATAAGAAAACTATCCATTTTAGATTTATTCGATCAATTACTTCTTTCTGCAAACTGCGGGAGTAAATATGTTTTATTATTTCGTATTTTTAGATTTCGTCATTTTCCTGGATCACTGCTGCAAATAGCGTTATTAAAGTATAATTTAATATAATGAAATTCTTGCGCAGAATCCCATCCAATCTCCTGAAACTGAATCAAATCAACGTGGTTTCGTGTTCAAATTACCAGTTACCTGTTCTTTATATTATTTCATTTGCTTCTAAAAAATATTCTTCGCGGCATGTTTAAAGGAATAATGTTTTTATTAGCCACCTCGCCTCCTCAGACGACGTGGCAAAAAATAATAACGAAATCAAAACATGTTATTCGTATCTTTGCTTTCCTTTTCCTTGTCAGAATTATGCCAGCTTTCAAGTTCATATTATGCATAATTTGTTATTAAATATTTGATTTTACCGGCTTTGTGAAAATTTGTTTTTGTGTGACGTCAAATAAGACTACACTATGCTGTAAAAATAATATGTAAATATGGAAACATCTGATTAAATTTTGAATCCTATTATAAAACCATAAAAATATGAGACCATAATGTATCCATTCGTTTTAAAAACCAAGTATTATCGTGTACTGTACATATAATAGAGCAGTCAAATTTGATGATCTCTGATCTATTGAGATCACAGATGTTGATTTTTTAAACTAGCTGCTCTAGACACTTTCAAGTCTAGTTTCCTACGAAGTCGGCAAAATATATAAATTATATTGACGTGAAGTTGCGCTCTGTAACATGCTCCGTAAGACTCGATTAAACAAGTTTTAAGAAGCCCTGCCCAAAGTTTAAAATGATTTTAGTTAGGTTTGAAGTGTGGTATTTAACAGAATACCATACTTAATGCGGTTAATTCTTGTTTTAAGTAAGTTGGCTTCCATTGGACACCATTCCAAAAATAACTAAACAAGTAACGCTTGGAAATGGTTATAGTTTACACCTGCTGCCTTACTTATATATTGAAACAATGCTGGTGTAGCATCAATCAATAATTCCATACCTCTTACAACTGCAGTTAGGTTCTCAAGGACCCTTCGTAATATGCCTTAATTAAAACATAGCCCATTCGTCCTACTTACCATAAAACAAACATAAAAATACATAATTTCGTCACATCTTTAACACCTCGCTATGAATAATTCCGCTCCCTTCAGGTACATAAATTGTTTTCCGGAAGACATAACTTACAGCAGTACTCCCCGGCTCCTCGCCTGTAACATTCACTTTATCACGAAGTTACTCTGTTTTTCAGTTTATTTATATTCGCAGTACATTTTATGGAGGGTTGGAAGGATGGCGCATAATGCAAATCGTCTAAATGAAAAGCTGTTATAGTAAATCGTGATCGTATGTTATAGTTAGATGCTATAGTTACTGCAACAGCCGCTGGAGCGTCCTTACACTCATCTACAAATGTATGTATGTTTGACCCAAAACGAACGCTAAATGAAAATATGATAAACGATAAATTAAGGAGAGCTCAGTTTTAAAATCATTGTTTAAAATTCGCGTATATTTATACGCGAATTTTAATTGCAGTACTTCCACCGATGAAATATTCTGAATAAAACAGGTTTTAAAAGTAAAAGGTTCTCTGCGGTTGAATTTAGTTATGTCCAAATGAATTTATGAACTTTTGTGTGTACCTTTTTTTTAGTTTTTATTTTATCAATTTGTTTTACAGAGTATAAAAGTCTTTTTCATTGTTCTTATATGAAAGATGTTTTTAAAACTACGTGATTATTATTATTACAATAACATAAGCTATGTGTAAATAATAAAAAAAACGTTCTAAAATGCCATCGCAAAAGCCGAACATTATCTGACTGACAACTCTTTATACCAAGAACCAGGAAGGTTTTAGCGAATGAAGAGCAAAAGGATGAAAGATTTTGTGACAAAAACTTGTTGTTGCATTATGCATGTCTTGAGACGCTGAGAGCTTTATCCGGATTTTCAAACAAAGAGTGCTCTGGGAATTATCGAACAATCCGCACTCGACCGGGCGACAATAAAATGAAAAATGTTCGCAAAATATTAAAAAGCTGGATGTTGTAAGATACGTCTTCGACTCTTTTTAATATCGTTTCGGATATTGCATTTTTTATAATAAAAAGCTAAAAAGTTCAATGTAAACTTTTTGTCGAATATCGAGTCACCTTTGGCTACGACAGTGTAGCTCACGTAGCGGTCGCATTCTACACCACCCGTAAAAAGTATAAGTACTTTTAAAAACTGTAATTTAACACTTAAGCAGCACGTCAGCCTATTAGCTCGTCAGTGCAACCGTCGACTACCTTAGTTATGTACATAGTACTGTATGTACTACTTGGGCTGACTAACGGCTCAAACACTCTTAATCTTCCTCTTGCAATGACCTAAAGTGCTTATAAACTAGAATTTATTTTACAAAGCTTAAATAAGTAGCTCAAAGTTAAAACCATGGACTTAGCTATATATGCTATTCCGTCGCGAGTGCCGTGTCTTTGATCTGTGGCCATCTCCAGCGATCCAGAGACGTTCACACTCTTGCCACTACCGCAGAGACGCGTCACGGACTTTTTTTTATGTCCGTGGCGCGTCTCTGCAATTTTATTTATTTAAATGGATAGGAAACAATAAAATAGAAGGACGGAAGTAAGATCATTATTTATTTATTTATTTATTTAAACTTCATGCACAATAGTGATACATAGGCGGACTTAATGCCACAAGGCATTCTCTACCAGTCATCATTCACCGTTAAACTAAAAAGAGGCTTGAATAGACACTGAATTAGACCTAACGAGTGAGTTATAAGTTATTGTTATTTATGGTATATTTTGATAGGGATAGCTTTCAAGTGATCTATTTAGTTATTGTGTTATTTACCTAGGTAAATTTGGTTTCTTCTGAATCTATCTATTTTTATTTAGTATCCTTTTTTGTTCACGTGACGTATGTATAATAATGTATATGTAAAGGTAAAATGGCGTATTTCAACTCAAAAAAAAGCTCCATTGTCTCCTGATTGCCCTGAAATCAGATAAAAAATAAGTGCTTCGGTTTAGCCAAAGATCGTGAATCATAGCTTACATAGTGAAAAAATAACTAGTTTATTATTACTTGAACATTATTTTTGCACAAAAAGGCCTCTCGAGTGGTCCGCACTGCGGTATACTTGCTACTTAATTATTCTGTCAGAACACGATTTATTGCGAGTAACTATTACAATACATTAAGGATTACCACAAAATAAAGTAGAAATTGTTCGCAATAGTTTGAACATAATGTATGGAAACAGTACGTATTGTGTAGTATGTCGTGTCATCATCAGCCTAGTCTTTTTCCAACTATGTTGGGGTCGGCTTCCAGTCTAACCGGATGTAGCTGAATACCTAACTCACATCTCATGCACGCAACACTTCAACATATCACGACATTAAGAAACATAACTAATTCATAAAACAGCACGGGCTTTGACTTTTATGTCTGACTATAAATTCGAAAATATACCAAGGATGTAATGCTTATTGGCAGTTTCCTGATAAACTCCACACCTAGGGGGTTACTACAACGTCTTAAAACAGGAGTAATTCCAGTGTGGGAAAGAGACAGCTATACAGGTCGTCTAGCGCCATCGCTTTCCCACACTGGGATTTCTCCTGCTTTTAGACGTCATGGTAGGCCACCTGGTTCGATCCTTATTGAAGACACCTTCAACTAATCACACACATTTACGTAATAACACTACTGCACATTGGGTTCTTTTTAAAATAGCCTTGAAAGTCGATACGGGTCTCTATTGGTAAATTATTACTCATTGATCGTCCTCCATTGTACGGGTTCTCTTCGGTAATCAACAGATGGCGGGTTAATGGAAATTCCTATCACGAGCAGACCCTGAATTGTATTGTATTGTATAACGGGCTGGTGTCCGCAACTCCACGTCAAAGCGCGTATTTTGCGTGCGGTAGACCCTGAATTAATTCGATAAGATTTGGGTCACCTATCTTAATTAAATATCCTTCTTTGTAATCATGTTCCTTGCAATAATGCGTTTTAAAAAGACAACGTCAGGATATTTTTTTTTTTGTTACTTTTTATGGGAATAGAAGAGGTTGTACAATAAAATGGAAAGTTTGACTTTGTAGGTGGAAAACTGGGTGAACTCAAAAGTAGAATGAACTTGGTTTGAGACTAATAATATGTCACAGTGACGTCACGAGTACCAATATGTAAACACTAAACAACTTTATAAAGTGTTTTTCTCCTACTGTTCTGATTAAAAATTTCATATTGTCACGAACATAGTATTTTGGAATTCGTATTTTTATGAAAAAGATCCTGTCTCCAAGTTACAATCGTTATTTCTCGCGAAATTGCTTTTAAATTCAGGAAAGTATACACATATTGATGCTCATGACTGTACTTCCACTCGGGTATAAGACTCATTATCACGGTACTGTATTTCAGTTGTAGCCGTTTGGCATGTTTTCATATTTGCTTTGCCTTAACTTGCTTGTCTACCCTTCTAAGAAATAAACTACGATATTATAAATTAAGGCTTAAAATGATATTGTCCTACAACAAACCGCCCGCATGAAGTCGTGTGTACTCAGCACTAGTCAGCTCATCTGTAATTACTACTGAGATGTCTCTGTTGCTAGGTAATCTTGTGTCCCATCTCAGGTCATTAGGAGCTCGCTGTTCGCAGGTTTGTTAGACAGCCAACGTCGCACGCTGTTAGCCGTTTACCTGTAATAAACATCAAATCACTTTTACGTTTCTGTAGATACTATGTAACAAAAATGTCATCTGACCCATACCTTATAAAATACATAACGTTGAACAACTACAAGAAAAGTCTTACGAGAATGTGGGTATATGGCATCCTAACCAACAAGTTCTATTTTACGAGTACAACAAGGAAAGATCTGGTTCATTAGAAAAAAGGGGTTGTAAACTGTGATACTAAAATCCTAGCGCTTTTGATAAGGAATGTATTAGTGATCGTCTCATGAATACTAATTCTAGGATCGTGTAGGTAAGAACCTGTACAATGTAGGCCGGTAAGTGTAAGCAGCATCTTGGTAAAGACAAAATTGACATTTATTTCCACCAGCAATAGGATCCCTTTCTGTTGACAACTTGTTTTATTGCAAATTATATCCTTTCAATAAGTCAAGTTCAATAGACGGCATGGCACGACTGAAGTTGTTGCGGATGGAATAACTTCACTTTATCCGTGACAATAGTGCTTGCAACAGCGCCCAAATATCGGGAACTCAAAACAAATAGTAAACATGGTAAATATCCCATTTTCAGTACTGTTTTACTCTAGTAGCCAAATACAATCATCAAACTTCATCATTGCGTACCTCCTACGTAAGCCGTATCCAAAACTGATAGAAAAGGTCAATAAAATCCGAAGCTTAAGTCAACAGTTCCTGTTCAAACTCTTGTAACGTTTGAAGAGTTCTCTGGTTACCACATAAAGTACCGTCAAGGGTTATTCAGAAAACCTCACATTTTTATTACTATAGCCTTTTTAAGGGTTTCGGGTTAACCATCGTCACTGTACCCTACTCATGCGACGGGGAATGGCATTATCAAACATTCTGACTCTGACCCATAAACTAAGAGTATACTCGATCGCACTTAATCGTTTTCAGGGTTAGTTTCTTTCTAAACTTGCGTCGGAAATTTATATCGCTAAAATTAAAATCTTATAAAAGGTTGTAATCATACTGGTCGATTTTGATTAAAAAAAATGGGCATTGCCATTAAAGTGAGTAAAGATAAAAAAAACCTAATGGCATTCGAGATTTTTTAAATGTGGCTAGTATTACTTTCTTAATTTACCTAAATCTAAAAAGATTGTACCATATTTTGATTAGAATAATAAAGTGATTGAATGTTCGCCAAGTCTCAAGTAGACTGTTTCTACACCACTATGCGAAAACGGTGCACATCCCTAGTCCGCAGGCCTCGGGCCAACTCCAGCGACATTCTGAGGGCATTCGTGCAGAGGTTTCATAACCAGTGCCTCAAACATTGCTGTGTTGTTAATTTGCTGAGCAATCGAATATTTAGTGTTAGGTAAGAACTTGTAGTTTAAGATGTGTTATTTTATGTTGAATTTTATGATCCTTTGTAGATTTAAATAAATTATTCTTTTATATTATTGTATTGGTTCTTTTGGCATGTAGCCATTGTCAGAACTTCCTTTCCATTCTATTACCAGAGTCAATTTCACAACATATTAGATCGGATGTGATCTTTGGAATAGAAAAAATCTAAATTATTATTATGCGGCTGATATTCAACAAAAGTTGTATAGCACCCCGTAGCCTTTGAAGCCAGTCTCGATTTAAAACGAGATTTGAATGCCTGTTTACTGGGTCAAGTAATTTTTATTGACGGTGGGAACAGGGACACCGCCACTAGGCCTAGTTTCTTAGAGATTTTTCGATGTACAAAAGCTGACCTAAAAAGCATTTTTCCGTGGGCAAATAGAACCTTTGCACTATGCATGAAAGAGAACAAATTCTAAATTGTTGAATCTGTCTGTTTTATAAGTGTAATGGAGACATTTAAATGGGAGAATAATAAGTCTGAATCAGAACAAAAGCTAAAAAGTTGTCCATTAAATAAGAAAAAAAACATTAAAGATTCTAAGTTCGCTTCATTTTGTGTCCGAGCATTTGATAAAGACATGAGTGAGTTGCTGTTTAATTTTGCCACGTTACGTTTACGAGCAAAAATATTACAATGGTGCTCAATTGAAAGGATTGAGTGGGTCGTTTTATATTCTAAAAGGCATTTCAGTTTACTTTGAGCGATAAGTGGTCACTTTAGATTTATGTGTGGTTTGTTTACCTTTGATGTACACAGAGAAAACTTGGTAGTGATTGATGGATTGCCAAGTGGAGTGAGGCTAGGATGTGTCTATTGGGTATTCATCCTTAAGAAAAGTTAGAGACATATTATGACGTTAAAAGAACAACTGCCTAATATCCTTACTTTGTAAAGTAAATGATAATATAACTTATTGTTTATTTGACACAGTTGAGATATTCCATTACATTTAATTTTTTGCTGATTAAAGGTGAAATTTTATCATTTTACATTTTAAATTATACATTTAACTTTTTTGGGAGAGGTAGGCTTATGTTCAAAATCATAAATATTTCTTATAATGTACTATCCTGTGTATAATACCTTTCAATTAACTGCACTATCAAAGTGACCAACTTTGTGGAAGCACTTATATCGTGTCGCAGTCGGACAGTTGAGTCTTACAGCTCAATTAGGACGCGCTGGAGGTGCTTCCAACTTAATTTTTCACCTGTTCACTAAGCCAGACGTTTATAAGACTGTTATTTTTAAAATAATACTACTAGCTTCACTTTGACCGAGATATAAGTAGTATTAGCATAATTATGCTTAAAAGGAAGATTTTACGTATGAGCTTCGGCAATGAACTTCTGGAAAAACGCCTTTTAGATACGAGAGAATTTTTCAAACATCTTTACACCAATCATATTGCCCAGCACCTTCCGGTATAGCCTTGAGTTTTCAACACTTTAACTTTTGTATAAAGTAGAACCAAACTACAATAACATTATCTTCATTGCGCTGTCTCCTCATCACGCTGCGTCGTGATGATACGAAAAGTTTGTTGCCTGTGAGCAACGTGAGGGCTTTTTCCCAGAGTATAACTGACAAAAGTACCATTTCAGACTTTTCACTGTCTGTAATGTATGTGCTGGTTTCGCCCTCGTTAGCTAGGTTTAAACGTTTATGCTTGGAAATAATATCATCGCACAAATTTAACGCTAACAAATATTTTACTTCACAAAAGCATTAAGTTGTCCTTAGAGAAATAACCTTAGATTAAAACAAATCCATTCTCATAGATTTATTGAGTATTCTCAGTACGGACGGTACCAATTGTATATGCGGTATCTATTACCCGGATACGGGTCTAATCCTATTTCTATCCCGAATGTGTTCTGATAAACATAATATATAGAAGATTTGATTTGATTGTGGTAGAGGACCTGGACCCTGCTGGAGAACAAAAGAGAGTGAACGTACTTACTTACACATTATTTAAATCCATATGACCATTACATAAAAGGTACAATAAATATAAAGAATAATAAGGATAAATTCAAAATTGAAAACATTTTATCTAAGGACAATAATTTTATTCACAATTGTGTAGATCTCTTAATCTTGACTGAAATTACTACGTTTTTGCCGCAGTTATTTAGTTTATTGTTATTTAGTTTTAGTTTTTATTAGAAACAATGAGAAGTGAAAATGTGAATTCCCATTATTCAACGAGAAATTATTACAATACCAGATTGCAGTTACTTTTACACCTTATCTTCCACATAAACAGTTATCTCTAACCATGTCTAGTTACTCGTTGCCTGTTGTTATTATTCCAGAATCTTATCCCATATGTGGATTCAGGAATTAGTTGTTCAGTTTATATATGTACGAATATAGCTATCGATAACAATTGACAAATATTTTCGTAAACAGTAAGCGTTAACATCAGCGTTAGCTATGGACATATTTTTTATATAAAACCAACATTCAATTGGAATTTTAACACCATTGTCCCTGGGGTTTGTATATTCATTAAATAATACGAAACAAATAAATCCTTACAAACGCAGGATAAGCCAGTAATTTGCTATAAATTCAACGTAATTTCCTGAAAAGAGGCTTTGAACAATGCGTCACATATGTGCGTTACGTTGTACCTACATGATTATAACTCTTTTTTTATTTATTTTTTTATTGTTTACATTATATCTTTTTTTGTACCTGTCGTGTGTTTCGCCTGTGGCACTCGTATTAGTAATTAATTTGAGAAAACTACACATCAAAGCCTTTGGGATGGCAGTGTTCAGAAATTCTACAACTTTGTTGTGTATGAAGTTTGTAAAATATCCTTGCTTTGTATAGATTCCATGTTAGTATTATATAATTGCATATCACATGTGAGAGTGCTATGTATTGTAAGGCTACTTCTTAAATTTTGTTATCTTTCATTGACTGAAATGTGCCTTGGTGGCCGAGAGAATGTCATGCGCACTCAAATGTCTCGCTGATGGTGGCGGGTGTGTCGGGTCATATAGCTCCCTTCAATATGGTTGAGTTGAATGGCACTGATTCATGCGTCATGTTCGTGAACGGGCGCTGTCAGTTGGGACTGGTCACCTCTTAGCTGCCACGGTTTATTTTATTTACTTTATTTTTTTTTTCATTGTGGATTTAATCTTTTATTCTGGATGCTCTTAATGTGCAAGTCTTTCTACAACGTTCTCACTTATATGTATAATCTCAACATGAATGATGTAACCAAGATTTTGTTAAAATATTTTGATTTAAAAGTCAAACTACATGGACACTTCCGTGGAGTTTCTTGCCCATTCTTCTCCATAGAGATCTACGCTTTGGAATGTGCAACTACAGTACTTTCTCAAGTTATCATGTCTTGTGACTGTGACTGTTCGCTTCTTTTTGTTTTTTTTGTCATTCAAAAGTGCCTGTGATGGTCTAATTGAAATAAATGCTTTCGACTTTAACTATGACTTTGTATTGTATGTATGTACAGCAGCGGACTACAACAGTATTGTCATCTGAAATCTGCTGTTACTAGTTGAGATTAATGTTAACTGCCGTTAGCTGGTTATTGTGTATTAATGTGATAAGTTGTATCTATAATCTGGTGTAATGATCGCCGGATTTAGATATATATGCAGGTTATTACAATCGCGAATTGGTATTTATCTTACATTATGACGTTATTATGGCTTTGCATTAATGCATATCATAATGAACTTATTCCTAAAACCAAAGTTTAGTTGCACTCCAAATTGTTATTGTATTGTTGTAGATTTCACGCATGCATTAAGCAGCGATACGTCTGATCGGGCACTAAGAGTTATGTAATGTTAGTAGATCGCACAAGATGAGTTTGGTGCAGAGGAGCTCGGACCGAAGCCTTCAGGCGACGGAAAACATTATGCATGGAGTGTTAAGTGCTGCTGCTCACGAGGAACTTGAGAACGTTATTTAGGTCACTGTAGTCTACATTACACACAGATGAGTGGTTTTCGTGTACAGGACGTACTCAATAATTACCGAACATAATTTTGATAAAATATTCGACAACATGTGATGCAATACTATAGTAATACAGCAAAAAAACTAGGTAGTGTTTCTTATTTTCCATGGTAAATGAAAGTGTTTAAGTAAGTAGTAAGTAAATCCAATTAAATTCAAAATCTTTAATTCATTTCAAAAATTTAAACCAATTAGAATCTGAATGCAAACAGAGGTGTTTATATTTCTGGAACGTTGTTTATCCAACGTTTCAATCGCTTAGCTCTACTAGAAAATATCTCGTTTTATTAAAACAATATTTGTTTGTTTTCCTTCTAGTTAAAATAAAGCAAAAGCAAAAACAGACACAAGATATTTTATATTCTTAACTGTAGGCACTTCGTACGATAATATTTTAAGTATTTCAATATTAGTTAAAGTTTGTTTATTTGATATTTTTAAGGTAAAATTAAATTCTTAACACAAGAATGGCTCTCAGACAGGTCAATACTAAAGTATTTGTAATTCTTCTGTTGAACCAATTTCAATAAGGTTATCTTGTAATTAGGTAAAACGGAATACATGTTCTGCGATTTCGGCGGTCTCTCCAGTTCTGGAGCCATAGCGCTAAATGGCGCGTTTCTTCCTGTCTGCTCCGACTTTCGGTATCTCGGTTCACTCGTGCAAAGCGATGGCGAAATAGATCGTAGTGTAAAGCACAGAATTAACACGGGATGGATGAAATGGCGGCAGGTCACGGGAACAATCTGCGACTCCCGCATTCCCCTTAAACTTAAGGGGAAGATTTATAAAACAATGGTTAGACCTGCTGTCTTGTATGGATCAGAATGTTGGGCCACAAAAGGGATGAATGAAAGGCATTTGCATGTGGCGGAGATGAGAATGCTAAGGGGGATGTGTGGTGTTACGCGAATGGATAAAATAAGAAATGAGTATATAAGAGGAAGTTTGAAAGTGGCGCCGGTGACTGAAAAGTTGTGTGGTAATCGGTTGTCGTGGTATGGGCATGTGATGCGGAGGAATGAGGGAAATGTTGTGAGGAAAGTTTTGAGTATGAATGTGAATGGGTATATGAGTAGAGGAAGACCAAAGAAACGATGGATGGACTGTGTAAAGAATGATATGGCAAGAAAGGAGGTGTCTGGCGAGATGACGAGTAATAGAGAAGTATGGAAGAAGAAGACATGCTGCGCCGACCCCAAATGAATTGGGATAAGGGCAAGAGAATGATGATATCTTGTAATTAGGTCAAGTCCTTAACATCTCACCTACTAGCACATCATGACGTTGACACCGCTACTCATACGTCACGTGATCCACGGCGTGACCCTCGACGGTTTATGATGACGGTCGACGGCTCCAACAGCCTGCTCCGTACACCGAGTAATGCTTCGTGTATTTACGTTAACCTGAAACTATTAATCTGAGTTACTTCATAATACTAATTAAGGTAGGCTTAAATTAGTAGGGAAACACCGTGTAAAGTTCGTGAAGCATGCGTGCGTAAGTAGCGAAGTACAAACAATAGGCAAGTAGGGATGTTAGACCAAAATATTGCAGTAGATACAACTGATTGTTTCTGGCTCGCTTACGTTCTTATTAAATTGTATGCCATTTATTCAATTGCAAATGCCACGTATTTTCCAGCTTTTAAATAGACTTGTAACGGAACAGAGTCCCAATTAATAAAACCACCTTGTTTCGTAAGTGTTGACAGCAATGTACTCGTAACTGAAATGATATAATTGTGTTCTCATTTCAACATTTTGTTTGAAAATAATTGGAAGGTTTTGCATGGCACCTAATTAATTTTAGCAATGTGTATTTATATCATTGGTCTGCTGCCAGGTTGTTCAATGTTTTATACTAATTATTTACTGATAATAAATTAAAGGGATACTTATAGCAACGATTATCCTCATCACCGAGGTAGCAGAATAACAACGTTCAGATGAGATATAAAGTTCATATAGCACTGCCACTATCATCTAATATTTAGGCAATCGATCCCACAAAAACTTGCACCAAAGTTTTTGTGTGTTTGCTTACATAAACAGTACCAATTTGCGCACAACTTAAAGGAGAATGGGCCTTGAAGTATAGGCATCTGCTCCAAGGTCCAATAACCATAAGATATACATAATTGAAAAGAGCTGTTCGCCATACTAAGAAATGTTCCTCTTAAAAATATCCTACCCTTTGGTATGTATCTTAAAGCTGTTGGAGATTGGGGCAATTCCTCCCATTCTCATTTGTCACTTTTTAGGGCAACACGCTGAAACTTGTAAAAAAGTCAAATCCTACCAACGACGACGGTTGCAAATCGTCATTCGTTTCAGCGAAGCAACCCTAATAAGGCATTTACATTGTTCTTTTTATTATCCATAACGATCTGGGACGTTATGGATAATAAAAAGAAGTCTATTAATTAATATTTTTACGAAATATTGGTGGGGTCTTTGTTGTAAATACGTAGATGAAATAAGTATTCCAAAAGTTTATGTTGGTATTAATATAGGTTTATATATATTTTTTTGTTTCATGTAAGAGAACACGGTGCAAAATAAATATGTGGAGAGTACTTTTAAAATAGCCTCGTAATTAAATTAAAGAAAAGTTCGAATCGTCTCCAACCAGTGGCATGTGCTCAACGCGCCCATAACACTTAAACTCTACTCACCCCGCGCGAGAAACGACGTGCACATTTCAATTACGCTGCACTGTATATTACTCTCACCATCAAACAGTTTTTGCATCGTTCCGACAGTGTTATGAAGAGCGGAACATTTAGGCTTTGGCAGCGGACGGGAGTCTCCTGGACCCACTCCAACAATCGTTAACTTTATGTGTTCTGCGAGGGAACTGTCTAACCCACTTAAACAGGAACTAATAATATAGATTTAATACCTATACACAATGCGTTACAGACGTTTTTTCGGAGATCATGGGTTTCAAGCACACAATTGCTGTAGTTTTCCAAAACCCCTACCAATTTTATCGGTTTTTTTTATTAAATATTAAATGGGCTTACTCTTGACCTCAATTTGGTCCTGAAGACAGAGATGAGGTCGACGATGGAACGAGCTGACCCAAAAGAAGTCTAGCGCCTCGCGCCTTAAATATATTGGGGTCATATGAACTTAGGAATACTGACTCAGGCAGGGAATTCCACTCCTTGACTGTGCGCAATAAATGACGTAGCAAAACGCTTCGTGCGAATGTGTGGAACATCGACAAGGTGTCAATGCAGGGTTTTTTTTCATGATTTCTTTACTATATTGATTGATTTTAATTAGCTCACTCACTCATTCCACATAGTGCAATCACTAATCAGAATTTATAAGATGCTTAAGATTATTTCGTCCCTCTATGAATATTTGAGGCGATTAGTTTTATAGGAGACGTAGTAAAAATTGTAACGGCCTCTTAGAGGGCCGATTCCGTCTTTGGCAATTCTCTAAAGTGGTGTGTGAATAAATGAACACTGACAGTGGGACTTAGGTGGTCGCGTAATGATTATTAGTTAACAATGGATAAAATAGTAGTTTTAAACGAAATTAAAATTTTGTGACTTTTCACACCACAGAAAGAATATTTAGGTGCTACTGAATAATTTATAAGATTGTTTGATTCTGACAATAGATTTCGTCGAGTTCGGTATTTATTTTAGACAATACATGATCATTATTTGAATAATGGCTTTTGTGTAGTCACGTCGTCCACTTGAACGCTTCGTCCGATGAAAATAATGCGAAATTAGAGATGGAACTTTTTTCACTCCGACATTTTAATGATTGAATTGTGAACGTTCTGATTAAATGAAAAGGAACTAAAATGAACTGTGATTATAAATTCATTTGCTATTGAAAATGACAGTCAGGCAATTCCGTATTTGACGTTCATTGTATTCGGTTACAATATTTCGTCACTGTTTTCGATGTTGGAAGTTAACGATAGAAAACTTATACTTACTGATTCTGATAGGAGCGTAGGGTACAGCGTTGTAGGGAAGAGACTTAGAACGAATGGAAGTCTATAAAATTACATTAATCTAAATGTACAACCCGAGTACAAATTCTGTACACCTAAAGCCCATTGGTATTTCAAACATTCACAATTATGTATATGTTGTAACCGTAAATGCACCCGAAGAAAAAAAATCTGATACGTGACTGAATTCTTAAAAAAAGACATAAAATATATTAGTCTCACACATGTTGCACCAGCACGAGACGGCACCGCTATCACGGAATGTGTATTCACTATTTCTGTATTTATGAAGAGTCAGTAACATTATACATTACAATTAAGATGTTCTGCTCAAATTCTCTCAGAAGAACATAACGGGTTAATAGTTTCGGATCTGATATCGAACAGGCAGCCCTAGTGTGTGTGCTCACAGTCGACTGATCTAAAATCTTTATTCGTGTGGATTGCGTTCGCTTTCCGTCGCTAACGATCTGTGACAATCGTCTAAATGCAATTTCCACCAATACACGCCATGTTCAGGCTCGATTCAATAAATGCACGACTAACTAATTGGTAATGACTGTGCTCTCTCTAACTACTGCTAATTGTGTACGCTAATAATTATGTATGCATGAATGGTAAGCTTTAGTTCCGCCAAGTAAACGAGACTATAGTTAAACCTGCCAAACTCAATATTTCTCTGTCACTAGCAGACCAAAGAAAAAGGCCTCGAGTGCCATGAAACTGATTCTCTCCTCTTATTCAATAACAGTTGCTCATAAATAATGTTCAGCAGTTGTAAATGGCTGCGTGTGATAAACTGTCACGTACATGTATCAAGTGTGTCCGTTCTTACGTAGAGAGAATACTTTACGAGGCCATAAAGAGGAGATATTGTGTAGCGAAGTGTTTTTGTAGGTACAGTAGGTACTTCGTACTGATGTCCACGTCGTATAAGGTATCAACTTAAATGTATGTATGGACAAATTCAGCAGATTACAGCATTATTTAGTGTATAATAGTTATGTGATTATTTAACTTGATTGCATTTTTTTAAACGAGTCTGTAACTATACAACTGTACCTAACGAGGTTGTAGTGTTATCCGAAATTGAGCCTTTGTGGGTCAGGGTAGGCGCTACTGCTTATACCTGCTTCCAAAATCCAATTAATCAAATTAATGGACTAAGAAACGGATTACTTTGAAAACGGTGATTCAATGAAATAAATTGATTGTATTTTAGCCGAAGTACTAAATTGAATTGAAGAAACAGCTTCGAGCAGTACATTTATTTACGTTTCAATGCTGACTCAGACTTAATTATACAGGTTTCGACTAAAAGGTACTCTTAGTAAATAATAATTTAGAAAACGAAGAACCTACGTATAGACTTATATAGTAAGCAAAGCAAAGTCATTAGACTGCTAAAGGGCGAGATAAAGATATTTTTACTATCGAGTGCCGGTTTTTTTTGTTGAATTTCAGATTTTTACTTTTAGAAAAAGTGTAAGTATTTTGTTCTGTGGGTAAAAATAATATTTACAAAAAAAAAATATGTCAACCTCACCGAGGAAAAAGCGCTTCTCGTGAGACATTACACAAAGTTCATGAAAATGTTTTTGCATCTCTTCGATCTTCAACGTATCGTAAACTGCGTACGGATAAGCGAACACTTTAGGGTCTTCCCACAATGTCTCCCCGAGGTGTCATAGAATTTCTCGTAAGATCTACAAAGTATTGCTGTTTATCAAATATTAAATAAATATAAAAATAGTAACGCTTTTTATATTTTATCACCACAAATTACATTCTTTGTTTGTGTTCGTTCACAGGAATTTGACAAAAAAATAATAGTATCGGGATTGTTTAACTTCAACTCTACTTGTCATTGACTACGTTTGACCATTATATCCTTCGTTAAAGAAAAAAAAAACTAAAATTAAGTTCCGTTAGTTTGACAACTGACTCTTCTCTGATTCTGAAAAAAAACTAATTTCCTTCATTAGCGAAATTCCAATTAAATTCTAAAACCTACATTCTGCAAAAAATCTCCCATTTTTGTTTTGACTTTTAGCAACTCAGAATTTTATAATTAACGCTAGTCAGGAACAGAAAAGAAACGATTATAACATTAAGACATCGTTTGGTCGCCCTTACTCAATGTTTTAATGTCCTCAAAACTAAATGATCGCATGAAGAACGTGTCTACGTTCTATGCAGCAGTTCTAGCTTATACTTCTTTTTATTATAGTGAGTTCTATTACTTACAGGCTAAAACATAACACAGTGACCTACTTCTTCCAGAAGATGAAGTGACGGGTACTGATGCACTTCATAAAGTTTATAACTGTAATACTAACACATGTGGCACATAATACGAGACGTTAGTACATAAAACGCATATTTACTGGCTTGCATTAGAGGCTATCTCTGCTTACTCATATAAACCAGTCTCTCATCGAGGTGCTGTAAAGGAAGCGAGTCACATCTGCATACATATTCTTTGTTTGTGTTTGTTTGTGTCATTTTGTGAGAAATACACGTGATAAATGGAACGTTTTTATGCTGAATGAAGTTGAGCATGCGCTGCCATCTGTCACAGTAATGCTGTGTTTTATTGTTGTAAAGAAACATCATCATTCTTCTGCCCATATCAAAATTTCCATACTTCTCTATTTTAGCTGTCATCTCATCAGTAACCTCCTTTCTAGCCCTATTATCCGTCATACAATCCATCCATCGTTTCTTTGGTCTTCCTCTATTCTTATAGCCATTCATATTCAAAAGTTTCGTCACGACATTTTCCTCATTCCTCCGCATATTGTTGTAAAGAAACGTGAGCGATTATTCGTATATATTCAATACCGGTGGTGGCAGCTGGAAGTTTAGTGAGTGGGAGGCATATTAGATTATGTAATTGATTGTTAACGTTAACAGACACAATGTCTACGTGTGTCTACGTTAAATATAAAATATTGTGCCCATTTATATTATATCACAGCTGAAACATAATCAGGATGAATAGAAGGAACGTTGAGACTTGGCCTTAAAAGGTTATCACATTTTGAGAAAGTTGCTACAGGAACAACATCATCATTTTCATCATTTCAGCCAAAACACGTCCACTGCTGGACATAGGCCTCGCCCAAGTGCCACCACATTGACTGGCCCTTTGTGACTTGCATCTAGCGTATACCTGAAACCTTCACCAGGTTATCGGTCCACCTAGTGGGAGGAATTCCAACGCAACGTCTTCCGGTTCGCGGTCGCCAATCCAGAACTTTTTAGACCCCATCGGCCATCCGTTCTGCGAGCAATATGCCCTTTTTTTTCCGGATGGGAAATCATCAAATGACCCCCCCTCCCCCACTCTGGGTGGAGCGGAGGGGAGTGTCAGACTTGTACTGACTAAAACCCATCCATGTTCCTTCTTTGCCCTTTGTGTTCCAGGGCCACGGTATCTCTTTCGAACAGTCCCGCAGCCCTGGCAGGCATCGGCCCATGCGGACCCCTACTTGATTACTGACTTCTCTTTGAGGCGCGCGTGGAACACGAACGCGCCGTCGACACGGCCTGTCGTCATAAGACGGCCGGCGGACGGTGAGCTAGCCCATAACTCGCCGTCCACAGGCCAGCGAGCAATATGCCCTGCCACTTAAGTTTGGTGATTTTTCGGGCTACGTCGGTAAATTTAGTTCACTTGAGGATGTCCTCATTGCTGATTTGATCACACATGGAAACTCAGAGCATAGCCCTTTTCATTGCCCTTGGGTGACTACCTCAATCAGAAGACTTAACCTTCTGACGAGGTCTATTGTGAGCGACCACGTTTCGGTCCCGTATGTAACCACTGGTAATACACACTGGTCATAGACTTTCGTCTTGAGTAAGTTGAACGAGAAAATACCACGCAACTTCCCGAACGCTGCCCAGCCGAGTCGGATTCGACGATTGACCTCTTTCTCGAACTTAGACCTTCCTAGCTGGACCATTTCTCCAAGGTACACATAATCATCTATAACTTCGAGTGTAGAGTCTCCGATCTTGATAGGAACAACAACCGCAATAATATTATGTTTTGTAAACTATACAAACCATTATTGTGAAGGATTTCAGGAAAAAATAAAGTAGTGTTTTGCTCTTGTTGATTTACGAGTCACAATAAATCCGCGCCCTTGTTAGTACCTTCAGAACATGTTCAGCTCACTACAAAAAATAGTAGATTCGTAAATAATGAATCGGAACAAGGGTAGCAGGGATCGTAATATATCTTCGAGCGCTTGTATTCGTACTTTGATAGAGGGATACAAAGCAATCAATCGGGAGAAGCATTATGTATTTGTTCTTGGAAGACTGCGTAAACTTGCTTACTTGTAACCAAAAGAAATTAACAAAAAGACAGCTCAGACAGTAGAAGTTATATCCAACGATAACTTTAAAAGTACAGCAAGATTATTAGCATTCCTTGGAGAGGAAAAGCGAATACCTCTTACTAACACTTCCTGTTATCTTCGCTCTTCATTTGTTTAAATATATCTCCAACAAGGTTTTCATTTCAACGGAGCCTTAAAAATTTCGTTATCTTACTAATCATTACGTATTTCAATTGCCATCATAATTCTACGAAGCAGAAGCTTGTCTCCTTTAATAATTTCTATATTTTGTTTACCAGCAGCTAACGAGACCTCCCCTCGCCCCCCTATTTGGAGGGCGCTCGCAATACTATGAGTATTGCGAGCGCGCGCAATAACTGAATAAAACTTATAGTTGAAAATTCGTGAATACTTTAGGAGTTGATGTTTTGCCATGGGCCATATAGACTTTATCTTTGCACTTTGATCTCAGCTCATTCTCTTCAATGGCTTCCAACACAAAGGTCCTTTTACAATATTTGATGTTCGATGCTTATCGTCTCTTGAATGACGCTTTTAAACTGACCCTTATTTTGTTAATAGTAATAAGGACAACATTCTAAACAAAACCTTTGGAAAACTGTGCATGAATACAAATATTCTAAACAGTTTTATTTTATATCTGGATTAATTTCAGGTCCTTTGCATGTTTTATAGTCAAGATTAGCGCAGTGAATAAAGTTACATTTTAAGTGAAGGGATTGTTATCAAGCCTCTTGTCACTTGGGGGGAAATGTGCCGTGTGATGACGACTCACTGTTTTACGGAACATTCTCGAAATTGAAGCTGCAAGCAATGTTTATGTTTAAGAATGTTCGTACATGTCGTACAGCTAGTTGGTGTTCACGTTCTAGTTGGCAAGCGTTACATTAAAAATGTCACCCAAGAGTGACATTTACATCACAACAGGTTTTTAATTATGCAGTTACCACAACATGAAAAAGTGCCAAACCAAAACTAATACTAAACTTAGTTTTTTGGTTACGTTTAGATAAGAAACATCACCAAGCAAGATAATGAAGTACAAAGTCTAATTCATCATCATCATCATCATTTGCCTAGCCTTTTCCCAACAGTGTTGGGGTCGGCTTCCAGTCTAACCGGATGCAGCTGAATACCAGTATAAAGTTTAATTTTCATCCACTAATTGAGATGTAGCCGTTGCGATAATCCAGTGAAGAAATTATTATCAATATCGTAGTAGTTATGTTTAGCGATATAACCTTGTATCTCGTCTAATCCATGTTCACCAGCAGATTAAATCCAACCACAGTTTCAGTATTTAGAATTAAAATATTCAGCTTCAGTTAGTTTTGAACGTGACTAAACTTTCTGAAATTATTCGTTCACAATAATTGAAACAAAACTAACTTCACTGTTGCTACAGGAGAGCTATATGAGTTGAAAATTTATATTGTTATCTAACCTTTAACAATTTGTATCTCATTTGTGTTGAGAAATTAAATCGACGATGACTTATTTTTTTTATTCAAAAGCAAATTAAGGAATAAACCAGATAATATAAACCATATAAAATATAAACCATATCAAACTGTAGCAAGACCTAAATCTATTTATTGCTCAATCGCTTCTATAAATGATAGTAATTTAAATTTGTTTGTACGAGAGTCGATTATTAAGTACTACTGAGAAGCTTGATACATATATTTAAATCAGTTTACTCACCCCGAAGGAGCTTGTGGCTAAATAATAACAGCCGCTCGGATCGATCTTTAGGTTAAGCCGTGCTTGCGGATGGGTGATCACATACCGAGTTTCCTCCGTGCCTCGGAAAGCACGTTAAGCCGTTGGGCCCGACCCAAAAGATCTGACAACCAGTCTTACAAAGCGGTATCGTATTACCCAGTACTGGGTTGTGGGGGTCAGATAGGCAGTAGCTCCATGTAAAATACTAGTATTCAGCTACATCCGGTTAGACTGGAAGCCGACCCAAACATAGTTGGGAAAAGGCTAGGCAGATGATGACAGCTCACCCCCTGCCGAGCTCGCTGAGTTGGTAAGTTCACTCAACTGATAAGATTCTGTATGTCTACAGATTAACCTGTTGTTTGATTTAGTGATTCATTATGATTGTTTGTAATTGAACTTTTGGTAAATGACGAAAACAATAGTGATTGTTAAAAAATCTCTTGCTTTTCAGTAAATAAGTTAGCTAGAATACAACACATCAACCAATCTAAATTAGCTGAAAAAAATTGGTTAGCAATTAAGTACGGGTAACTAAAGCTCTCAACTTTTATTATTAAAACTAATGAGCTTTCAATGAATTGAAAATCTTAACAAACATAACAATAAACCGTTCTTCCAAGAGGCACCGTGACGCCTAACTTGCTTCTAATTAATTTGTAAAGAGACATTGTTAATAGCAAATGGACCTGGGATCTAATAACAAAATGCAGAATTAAGTTTCTCGAAGCTTTATTTGTATTGAAATTGCTATAAAATTCGGGTCGACGGTCCTCTTGTCATTCAATTGTACCAATTTGTAAAAGTTTGAATTTGCAGTACATTTAACTGGAAATGTATTTAGTAGATGCAAATATACCTAATTGATTCACAATGTATTCATTTACAAATTAATTATGATTCAAATAGTTGTAGAAGAACCTTTGTATGATACTTGTATAGATAGTAAAATTTACTGGAAACAGTGAGAGTAAATATAAACTTCATACAAATTGATAGAGACAAAATAGAAAGACATCACGCGACCTGTTTACCAGTCTACCCACCCCACAGCGTGCTTCTACAGAGCCCTGATGTTTACCGCTCGAGGCAAGGACGACAGTCAATGTCTGTTCGCGGCGCAGTTGAGATGTCTTGGAACTGTACCCGATTCATTGTGCCCCGTGTTAAGTTGTAATCTCAAGTAATTTGTTACTTTGCTAGAAACAGTGTATCGCACCCAGTATGTTTTCTTAGAACGAAACCCATCGTCTGTCCAAGTGATGTACGAGCCTAACGGAGTAAATCCTGACATGTCCGACATACTTTTAACTCGATAATCCTAAAGCCATACACCGCCCATTGTGTCACCTTATGTGAAATGTTTTCTTTTATCGATGTTATTTGTATGATGTACATAATAAAGAATATTCTATTCTATTCTAATGATTCGCGTAAAAGAGGTATTTTATTTGCAAAAAATAAATATTAACAGTCAATAGAACGTAGCTTAGTATTTCGTCTTATTAAAATCGAATGAAATATAATTCGGTCCAATAATGAAGTTTGAAAACAAACATCAGCAAAACCTTTGACCGGGCATCATTTCTGGGGTAAATAAATATGCGAACACACGCATCTGTAATCCCTACGATTGCCGGAACTGCCCCGAGGGATGCAGACGAGGCCGTAATCTTTACAAAAATATGCTTAAAGTCCAGTATTTGTTGGTAATAATGTTAACGAAGGGTAAAGGGAATTCGGAAAACTTCGTCAGGAATTGAGTTTACGCAAGTGCTACCCCAATTTTGAACCTTATAAACTTTAATGTTCCTAACTTCAAGCTTATCTTTACTCAAGTCAAGTCAATTCTTAAACTCAGTCTGGTGTCGTCCGAAATTAAGCTGTACACTATGATAACACACACTGTAATAACTTTCCTATCTAAACTCACACTCGATTAGTTAATGTTCAGCTAGTTTGTAGTAGGAGTCGTCAACTTGCCTGACCGACTTCCCGAACTTACCAGATATGTACGAGAAGTTGACCCGAGTCCAAGTTAACGCGAGATATATCATACTTACTGAGTGCAAAAACGAACAAGAAAGAGGGTAGACCGATTTGTCTGCTCATAAACACCCACCCGCAATAACTTCAGTTTATCCGTGATCATGGTGCTTGCAACAGCGCCGAAATATCGGGAACTCGAAGAAAACAATAAACATGGTAAATATCCCGTCTTCTAGTTATAATAATGGTAGATTTACGTCATAGAGTTAATTAATGAAGCGGTTTTATTCGTGAGCACACATTCATGTAATGAATATGGCATTAACACATTGTTAATAACATATTGATAGCCACCATTCAATGTAAATTTGTTTATTTAAATGATGCATTAAATACATTACCTATATCAAAATAAAACGGCTACATCCCGTTTGGTAACTTTCCCGATTCGCCAACTAAACAAAAGACGTGCAAGACAAGCTTAATTAAAACCCGAAGTTCACCGACATCCGACTCTGATTTATTGGTTCGCTACATGATTTATTCAGCGGAGTAATTTACCATACAACGATTTCCTTTTATGATGTAGTTGTAAACCTCGAGACTGTCTTTGACTACTTCTTAAAATCAGTAGCAGTTCCTGAACATGAGTGAATTGGTATCTGTTGCCATTCGTGTTCATTTTCCAGATATTTGCATGTCCTGATAGATCTACGGTTTTTTGAATAATTTCCATTAGCTCACGGTATAATTGAAAGTCTCTGAAATCCACATAAAGTTCTGTTTTTTTTCTTTTGCCTGATATCCCACTGCCGGGCAAAGACCTCCCCCATAACCTTCCACTCTTCCCTCCGTGTGTATACGACGTGAAATATTTCAGCAAGTAGTCCTTGTCCCTATGATAAAGGAAGAACGGGAAGGTTTAGTATTGTACGACATACTTGTGTTGCATGTTAAGTACTAAAGCTTTTTATTAACTTCTATTAAACACTACACAATTGCGTTGTTTTGTTTATTAGTATAAGCAGAGTAAACTTATTAATACTCGTAAGTATCCTCACAAAAAATAGCTCAGACATCATAATTCATAACACAAGTTGCATGCTTAAGTTGAAGCCCACTAAATACTTGTGTGATATGAGATTTCACATTTTTTTAATGTTACATTCACAGACATTAAATTACCTACAGCTGTTAATAATTAAATTCAACAACTTCAAAGGACAAAGCTAACTCAAGTGTTAATATTCACGTTAATGTTCTTGGATTAGCAACAATCAGACGTGAATCTCATTATAATCGTGTTTATTATTGCTGCTATTGTGTATTGTGATAAGCAACATTGATTACGTAGACATTATAATTATCTACATAAGCAAACTAGTATATCTGTTTTCGTAAGCAAACAGGGCAAGTGTACCCAGTTAGTTTGAACTAGTGAGAACCTCTTGAGAACTTAACTCCAGCTTAAATAGTTCTGTAGATAGAGTTGATAGAGAGACTTAATAAAAACTGGGTGTGTAATGTTAAACAATACTGGGCACTAGCAACTTATAACAAAAAACAAAAGGAAATAACTCAGTTGATGAAACATTTAAGTTAGATTCAAAGTTCATAAAAAAGGAGTCCGCTAACAATCGTTATGACCCTGACAACATAGCAACAGTGTAAATAATAAGGTCAGAGTCGTCCCTAAACGTTCAGCCCCTCACTGAACGTTTCTGAAAGATCTGGTTCATTCAAGATTCATGACTTGGCATGTTTATCTACATTCCGTATTAATGAACAGACTTTTTCAGGCTAATTGTGTAGTACAAGTTGCAGGCAGACGTAAAACTAATTAATACAATACAAGCCACTGTAATTCTAGAAACCAAAATTAATTAAATTACCAGGATCCGATAAACTTAAATCAATCGAGAACCCTTTAACATTACGCTATAGTACCTTAATTCCAAACTTAGTTAATCAAATGTAGTATCGTGGGTACCGCAACTGTACATCAATAAATTACTGTAGTTTTTCTAAGTTTTGACCTGAGACTGCGGCATGAAAATGGTAATGCAACTGAAAAAGAATAATACAAAATGACGATGTCGTTAGTGATTATGCCCACGCGCCATTAAAACTGTGTTCCACAATAAGGCAACAATTCTTCATTAAAAAGTAATGAATCCGTTTTAGCCCAACCTTTGTTCATATTATATTCACAGAGAGTTCAATGAACAAGAGGCTTAAGTATTGTATAGCGAACTAATTGAATCCAACCACAATCACACTGTTTACACAATGATTTCTCCGTTGAATCGTAAATTGTTTGAATTAAAGCTGAATGCGAATAAATTAAACTGATAATAAACATATTCGTAGCGTAGGGCTGTGACGACGGTACCAGATTATATATACATTCATAAATAATCGTTGGTTGTCACACTGGAGCATTACACCGCACCGAGGGTTTGCGTAAAAATTACTTGTCGTATACCTAAGAAGAAAAAGAAGAAGTCATACTCGTTTTGATTGGGTGGGTCACGGCATCCGTATGCCAGTTGACCAGTGCGCAAGTCACAAACAAAATGGGTGCCAAGAGATGGCCAGCGCTGCCGAGGTCGGCTTAAAAAACGGTGGCGAGATGACCTAGATGCGTATTGTGGGAGCTGCTGGTTCTAAGTAACGCGAGAAAAGAGTTCGTAGAAGGAATTGAGGAAAGCCTTTGCCCAGCAGAGGGACAGTATATTATACTTAATTAAAAATGTCTCTAAATTTGAAATAAATAACAATTGTAACAGAGATGCTTATATACACAAATAACATGTTGTGACGTTAAAACATTTTATTAAAGGTTCCAAGAAAATCATATTAAAGCTAACTAGAAAACTATTATTTTCTGACTGCCATTCTGTCCAACTCATGACGTGTCCTGCACCGTGGTTTTATGGCATGCAGGTCACAAACGTCCAAGGAGTGTTAACCAATGAGCACGTTACACAATTTAATATACTAGGTTCTTAATTTTATTTTTTCATGAAAACTCAACAAGCGAAAAGCTGCCGCATTGAAACATTATTACGTTATTTTAATTAGAACTTTTCAAAACCAATTATAATATAATTTAGTATCTATCTTAGTACCTCTAAAACACGAATAAAATACCTGAATAGTCGCCAAAGCATTAAATTGTAAGAGGCTTAATGAGAATTTAATAATTATTGTTTTATAATTATTAAAGATAGATAACCTCAGTTTATTAGGCCTTCCAACAGTAACCGCACCTAACTGAATACCTATTAATTCGATCAGAGTGCACAGTGAATTACGACTTATGTAACCAATTTCTATTGTTATTACCTATTATTCAACGTTATTATTGGTATGAACTACAACAAAAAGCATAGTCCCGATTACTTTGAAACTAAGCGTTCCTAAAGGGATATCATCGTCGAGCAAGATTAGCATATCAAAAGCCGCATTGCTCGGTCTCGGGACAAAACAAAAGAGTGCGGGAAACGGTGACGCAGATCTGTGACGTCATAGACTGTGGCTCAAGTATAGCTTTGAAGGAAGAGAAGTTGCGCGACTACCACTGTGGATACAACGCTGTGAGATTTCAATCTTTTAACACGATTATATTCAAGCGATTTTCCGTTTTGCTGAGATCTATTGTTTCAGTTTATACCATTGCGAGTTGGTTGTGTGCTGTTGGCATCGCCAGCTGGAGATTTTCACGTCTTTTTTTTAACTCGTAAAGGATCAAAGTGTTCCCTTTACTACCATACAGAATTTAATATTGCAACCTTTTACAATTTTTATTTGTCTGTTCAAGATTTAATTAAATCCTAAACAAAAATAAACACGGCTTTTGTGTTCTCCAATTTTCATGTTTTTTTTTTTAATTTTTATTCCCGACCACGGACCTCGTGATTAAATAATAACATCCGCTCGGGTCGATCTTTAGGTTAAGCCGTGCTTGCCTAGGTTGGTCTGTGGATGGGTGACCGCCCATTACATTCCGAGTTTCCTCCTTGCCTCGGAAAACCCGTTAAGCAGTTGGTCGCGGCTGTTATTTGTATATCTTTGACAGTCGTTACATGTAGTCAGTGGCCCAAAAAGTCTGATTGTGTTAATAATAGATTATGTCATTTCTTTGAAGAAAATGTTTCGTTGTTTATTTTTTCCAAATTATAAAGATTCATTCACAATTCAAAGAAATGAAAAGCAAAAAACAACTAACAAATCCTGTTGGCGCAAAGATAAAACTAAATAAAAGCTTTTAAAACTAAAATCCCGCTTTCCCGCTTTACATCAGACTGAGATAATCCTGGAACATTCTTTTAGAACTGTATTTGCAAATTGTCAACACGATTGGGTTTATGTTCCTTCCGCTTTTAAAGTACAAACAAAAGAATAACCGTTTTCCTAAACGTGCAGTAAAAACTGTTTCGAATTCGTGAAGATTGTTGCAAGTTACAATATTTATAAAACTGCTCTTTGTTAAACAAATAGCTTTGTTGCAACGTTTTGTTACGGTGGTTTTTTTCCACTTTTGTGGACACTTTTGTGCGTCATCCACATATAGTCATGTGGATGACGCACAAAAGTGGAAAATATGTTATGCACGAGCTCAGGCCGAGTCTTAGTCGTTATTTTATTTTCTCTGTTCCACAAGGGATTTTTTTTCTGCCTTGTTCATATTCACAAAGCCAGCAATTTATCTCTGTAAAACATAGGTAGCTCCTGGCTTTCAGGTGATCATACGCCTCTGAACTTTCTTGATTAAACTGTACTCGCAGCAGATTTGAAACTGGCTGGCGCGAGCGTAGTTCTGTGCATAGCAAAACAGTTGAAAGCTTTCAATTGATTGACTCCTCTAATATTTATAATAACGGGGTTCAAAAGGCTAGCAGTTTTATTAAGGTTATTTCGTCTACAAAATAAAATGTATCGTGACAAAACGACGCCCGAAATTTCCTCACACCAAAGCCACAGAATAGGCTATGATTCGATATTGATTAGCTATAGTCTTGCACTTAATTAAATTAGCTGACGACGAGGGCCAAGAACTGGCTTCGAATCTTAATCGAAATGGTCATATAATTAATAATTCATAGCAGTTATAGGCGACAATGCAAGGTTTTCTACTCATTTCTGCCTTTGTAAAAAACAGTCGTGCTGCAGAATGCTTTGCAGTGAAACATTATTCCAAAACGTTGCCTTTCATTTTTTCTATTCATTGAGAATTCTTTTCTACTTTGTCTTGTCGTGTTATGTTATTATGTGCATAGTCCAACAGAGACTGTATAGATAAATTGAATATTTCGAAGTTTTCTGTGGCGTACATAATATATGAATCGAGTTCTTTGACAGCTATTAAATATTTACGCCTGTCTTCACTGACAGACACTCCGTGTCCTCATAATGACTTGGGTCCTATTTCATTATTGTGCAAACATTTTTCTCAATTTGCCGGAGCTGCTGACTGAACTGCACGTCCGTGTTTTAATAACATCACTGAGCTAATCAAATCTTCGCTACCGGAGTGTAATCAGAAAGCCTATCAAGATAACTCGGCGTCTTATGCAAACATTACGCGGTATTAAGGACGTTCATTATATCCACGTGAAGGAGTGACGATATGGAAGCCTAACCCAATATAGCACGTCACTTTATATGCGTGCGGTAATTGATTAGATTTATAGAATCAAATGGCTACCCAGGTTCTTGGAGACCTGCCGTCTCCGTTCTGTTCTAACACGTAGTGTTCTAGGAATATATTTTATGGTCTGACAAATGTGAATAAGTAGTTAATAACAGGGTAAAAAACTGTTTGAATACTGTTGAAGCCTGATGTAGTCACATGAGGAAAACAATTGAAACATAATATTTTGACAGAATCTACTTGAAATCTGGCCGTTGTTAAAACAAAAAGCAACGTGTCTCTGAGAAATGTTAATATTACACAAGACATGATGGTGCTCCCACAAAATTCAGTACGTTGCATCTATTATGTACGTCAAGTGCAGTAACATCTAGGCACATAATTGCTTCCTCTACCATTACGTGTAGCGTATACTTCTAAAAAATGAATTTCTTCACTGAACTGCACAAAGCATCTCTCTCTCACAAAAGACGCACTACCTGACACTATGTGAACACTTTAAACACTGACAAAGTAGCTTTTGAGTAGGTATTTTCTCTTGTTTGAGTAAAGTATTTTTAATATAAAAGAAACATTCTGTAAAATTGAGCCTTCTATTCAACCTACAGACTAATAGTTTGTTTTTAAGTTTATTAAGATGTTAATTAATTAGAGGATAGAATAAATAACTTAAATTGGAGTTGTACTGAGCGAATTTAAGTTAGTTGCTTTATTTTATATTGAGCGAAATAACTGGCTTCATTTAGCAGTTTAAAAACTAATTTCATAAAGTAAGTCCTTAGAATAGACCAAAATTTTCTCGATTTCATTAAATCTTTATTTATAAATTATTTGGGAGATAATTCTGTATTTTCGTGATAATAAAGTAGGTAGCAACGTTATAATCATATTGAAACCCAGATCAGCCCAGATGTAACTTATACTAAACCAGCTCATCTTGTAGCTTTTTCCTTGCCCACACAAAATTCAAAATACGTTTCAGATAAGTTTAGTAATTCCATACGACTTGGAGAAGATTGTTTACTTTATTCTGTGCATACCAGCTTGCCTGGCAGCGCCCGCATGTTACTGCACAAACAAGATTTATCGTCTCGACTTCGACATTTATTCGCTTCACGACGCGCGTGCTCGTTATAGAAAATGTCACTAACCGTAACTTTAGTATTGTATTTCATTTTATGCAGCCATAAGAAAAGATAGCAGTTGCTGGCACAATACAGAATAACTGGATTGAAGAGTAATAGCTATCTGTACTCATAATACACACAACACACATACTACACACACACACGCAACACACACACACACACACACTAACACTAAAAAAAATTACAGATTTTGCTGCTAGTTAACCTTTTCAGGCTTATTAGAGTAACTTTACAAATTAAAAACTTCACGCCTCGCATAGATATGAAAATTAAGCAGAACTTCAGATCTGACACAGATTGTAGCATGAACATAATTTACTGAAATTTCTCTCTTTAGGGAAAATGTAATGTGTGATACGAATAATAATACTAATTCGTTGATTTGAGTTGTTGAATTTTAGGTAATTTAAAATCAATACGAAATAACATGTCTGGTGCAATAATATTCACAAATATTCGCTAAAGCAGTTAGTGCGGCTATAGCGCGATGCATTACTCACTGGCTTCAGCGGAATCTCTGAAGATGGATGGCGACTGAATGTGAACAATGCAATCTAAATGAACGAAAAGTGTAAATATCTTCTAAAACCGAAGTGCTAGTGGACAGTAAAGCAGCAATAAGCGACGTCGGCATTATAAATATTAATTTTGTCGCATTGAATATTATTACTGCCTCGTTGGTGTAGTGGTCGCAACGGCGACTGCTGAGCAAGACATCCTGGGTTCGATTCCCGGGTCGGGCAAAACGTTATTGAGTTTTTCCATCCGGAATATTTCAATAGCAGCTAGAGAGTCTGGATTTGTGCTCGGTTAATGGCAATAGGTTCGCCCCTGTTACATGGAATTTAAACATACGTAACCGGACTTACCAAGGGGTATAGTATTAAATAGTACTAACTGGGTTGTGGAGGTCACATAGGCAGTCGCCCCATGTAAAATAAGGGTTTGATCTGCATCCGGTTAGACTGGAAGCCGACCCGAACATAGTTGAGAAAAGGCTAGGCAGATGATGATTGTTATTAAATGTATTCCGAGGGGATTTCCACATGTGTAGGTGAACAAAGGCGACCATTATGAACAAGTACGAACAATTAAGAACAAGATCGATGTTTCTTTGGAAATCACAGCAGGTTCAGATGAAAGAGGCTAAGAAGGCTTAAAGTAGCACAACACAACTTTATAAAATGTAAACGTTTGTCGAATATTAAACGACTGATTTGTGTTTACTCAAAAAATTAGCAAAAAAAAATAATACAAATGTTATTGAGACCATTTTACTAGACAAAGCAAGCAAGCATTCTAGTGTGTTGAAGTACAAATCTCTGTAGCAGCCCTGAATCCGAAATCTGTAAGTATGTAAATATCATATGAAAAGCTATTGAAGTGTAAACATCTTGCGCTAAACCCTCAAGAGAGCTCCTCAGATGGAAGTAGAATGGATCACTTTATATCTCGAGGGATATTGTGCGATGTGAACAACAGAGATATGGAGATCGGGATGACAGACTCTTATGTGTACAACAGAACTCTGAAAAAACGATGCAGAATCTGGATAATATAGATTTTTTCAAAGGTTAGAACTATAATATTATTTTCGCTGAGCCTCGGAGCAGAAGTCGACGCCGACTTCAAACTTTAGCCGAACAATTTCATCACGCCTACCAACAATAAAAATAATATTTACTATTGGGAATCATAAGACAAATTTCAAACAAAACAAAATGTATTAGCCGAGTGCAATTAGACAAAAAATACCCAAAAGGTGGAACGAAGTATATAGTCTTCGGAATTTCATGGAACTTTTTTTATTCAGTTCCTGGAGAAGTGGAAAAGAAAGTTAAGAAAAAAAAATTCGCCGCCCGCGACATTTTTTTTTTTTTTGATTGCCTTATGTATATTTTTTTTTGTTTATGAAGAACTTCAAATTCGATGGATTCCTATTATGGCGTAATAGTATGACCTGCGTGCATCCATTAAACGCCAATTTTGTCTGTTTCTTTATTCATTATTGTAGATGTAATGCATATTTCAAGTATTAAATTCATAGATGATTTTCTGACATTTGCGAATGAATTTTAAGTCACTACACTCATGAAAGTGGTTTTCGTAAATATTTTCTGGTCCAGTTATCTGTAAATAAGCATCAGTTACCAATTTCAAAAGAAATCTCAGTCATAAAATTCGATATTTTAAAAATAATTGCAGAAAATATGAAATTTTCCAAAAAATACTTGAAATATGCATAACATGGATAAAGAACAAACACAAATCAGACCAAATTGGCATTAAATGGATGCACGCAGGTCACACTATTACGCCATAATATGAATCCATCGAATTGGAAGTTAGTCATAAAATTATTATTATCTTTTATTTATTTTTATACAAATCTTCTACATTTTAAAATATTTCATAAACTAAAAACAATATAAAAAACATTTAAAAATATAAAAAATTGTAGCCCACCGGTATCGGGAACAGGGTCCAAGCTACCGGCGGTCAGGGCTCCAGAGAGAGGAACCTCCTAACAATACGAGCCGTGTCCAGGAGCACCGCTTTCTGAATCAAACCCTTGATCCAGCAGCCTAACGAGAGCCTCCTCAGGTATTGGTCGAGGCTCTTGGCAATTAAGCCATGGGCTGATACGACTATCGGCACAATTATCGCTGAGTCCACATCCCACATGTCGACAACCTCGCGAGCCAAGTCAAGATACTTGATTTGCTTATCTTTCTCGGCTTTCACGAGGTTCTCATCATGCGGGACCGTTATGTCTACAATCATTGCGCGCCGCTCTGACCGATCCACCACCACTATATCAGGTTTATTGGCTACAATAGTCCTGTCAGTGATGATGGATCGATCCCAGTACAATGTGATACTGCCATTTTCGAGAACTGGGTCGGGCACATACTTATAGTACGGTACTTCCGATTCCACAAGGTTGTATTTTAGAGCAAGTTGCTGATGGATAATCCTGGCTACAAGGTTGTGTCTATGCAAGTACTCTCCGTTAGCTAGACGAGAACACCCGGAGATAATGTGACGGATTGATTCGCCTGGACGGTGGCATGCCCGACATATGTCAACCGTACCGTCCTTCACAATAAATCTCCGGTAGTTATTCGTCATCATAACTTCATCCATAATTGCACAGACAAAACCTTCGGTTTCTCCGAAGAGGTCCCCGGAACGTAGCCAGGCTACGGACGCTGATTGGTCTACATCGGGCCCATGCAGGGCCCGGAAAAAGCGTCCGTGAAGCTCCTTACTCTGCCATACCTCCATGCGGTCGTTAGTGTCAAGAACTACAGGTTTGCGCCAGTTCTCTTTAGCCAAGGAGAGCGGGGTGAGCCCCTTGTCCACCGCGACCACATCTCGATGCATCCCCACGTCGGTTTCAAGGAAATATTCCCTGAGACTGCATATCTCGCGATTGTGGAGAGTCTTAGCGTTTAAAAAGCCTCGACCCCCACACCTCCGCGGGATATACAGTCTCATAACAGAAGAACGCGGGTGATGCATTCGATATGCCGTCAACAATGTACGGACCCTCGTATCCAGGACGTCTAGTTCTGTCTGAGTCCATTTGAGTATGCCGAAAGAATACATCGAAACCGGCATGACCCAACCGTTGAAGGCACGCACCTTATTGCCGCCTGATAAAAGACTATTAAATACTTTTTTCAGACGGCCAAAGAAGCGCTCCTTCAACGATTGCTTCATGTCAGCAACATTGATGCCCAGCGCTTCCGACATACCCAAATACTTATAGGTTTCAGTTGCTGAGAGGGATCTAAGATTTATAGAATCCGAGAGCTGGGTTCCCACAGATTCCACAATCTCCCCTCGCTTTACATGCATGACCGCACATTTGTCCACACCAAATTCCATCCTGATGGCGCTACTGAAAGTTTCAGTTACTTTCAGTAGCTCCATCAGTTGCAAATCGTTGGGGGCAAAGAGTTTCAGGTCATCCATGTAAAGGAGGTGAGATATAACTTGACCACCTCTTCTCAACCGATAGCCTAGACCTGAATCCTCCAGCAGCGTGCTAAGAGGATTCAAGGCTAAGCAGAACCAAAGCGGACTCAAACTATCGCCTTGAAATATACCTCGCTCTATCCTTATCGGCTCGCTATTCCTCTGGATTTGCCGACATCCTGGATAGCGAAGGACCATCCTCCATTGCCCCATACATGACATCAGGAAGGTGCGCAGAGTTGCATCAATTTTATACAACTCTAGCACCCTCATGAGCCATGTATGTGGCACCGAGTCATAGGCCTTCTTATAGTCTATCCAACATGTCGACAGATCCTTTCGGGAACGGCGAACCTGTTGACTAATGGCCATATCAATGAGGAGTAGCTCCTTATACCCCGTGACCCGTTCCTACACCCATTTTGAGAAGCGGACATTACAGAATTGTCATCAATGTGTTTGTTAATTTTAGCATTCAAAATAGATGTAAGAACTTTATAGACCGTCGGAAGACAGGTAATCGGTCTATAATTTTTGGGTTCCGCAGTACTACCCGATTTATGGAGCAGGTGGGTTATACCTGTTGTCAGGAACTCTAGCAGCGACCCTGACTCTAAGGCTGACTGGAACAGAATCGCCAGGCGAGCGTGCGATCTTGTAAACCATTTAATCCAGAAGTTGTGCAGCCCATCCGGCCCTGGAGATTTCCAGTTAGGCAACGGACGGACTGCACGAACTACGTCTTGGGGGCTGATATTGATTGCCCCCATTTCTGGTACTAGATCGCACGCTCGCTCGACCCTCCGAGTCCATTCACCCTCGGTATGGCTAACAGGCACCGACCAGATGCTGCGCCAGAATGAACACATGGCATCATCATCCGGTAGGCGCGTATCAGCCACACCTTGGTCCGGTTGCTCCCAAGCCCTAAAAACCCACCTTTCATCTCTTTGAAATGTGCGATTCTGAGTGTATCGGTCCACCCGCCGCTTATACCTACGAATACGGTTTGCCCATGCATAGACTTTCTGCTTCAGGAAGTCGATGCGCTCTGTGACACGGGACATGTAGTCTCGAGGACTAATATCAGTCCCCGAGAATGCCCGCCTCACAAAACGCATCACTCTAGGGCGAGTATTGCCCTCCCTGAAGCAGATCAGTTTGCCGATGAGTGCTCTGGCCCCATCAATACGTCGTTCAATCCTGTACTGCCATGCCGGTACGGCTGGTTTAGGTCGTGTACCTCTGTCATCAGAAAATTTGACATGAGGTACATGACATGCCGTTACAGCCGCACAATACAGAATTGAGTGAGCATCGGTGAGGTCTTCGCAGTTGTCAAAATAGTTTGACAACTGCGAATCCAGAACAGCCACCAGCGCCCTATTTTTGTTATGCATGGGCAAACGAGATATGCGTGGTCTAAGGTCGGGTTGCATGAACCGATACTCTCGAATCGCACCTTCCAAAGCACTCCTCATTTCCTCATTGCACTGGGTACTTACATTACTAACCATGTCATTATTCACGTTATTAGCGTGATTAGATATTGTACTAGACTGTGGTAGAACCACAGCCTGCACCGACGGGGTAATGACATGGCTACTCTGCATTTCAGTTCGTAGGCGATCAAGTACAGTGTCATCCAACATACGATTACGTTGGATGACTCGCACCTGATCCGATAGTCGTTGCGCCGACACGTTGACAGCTGGCTCAAGCACCTGAAACAGAGAGAGCATCCGAACACGGTACGCGGTCAGGTTGTTACCCCCCTCTGTAGCCCCATAGTATGCGCGCATGACATTTGCATTAATGGATTGCGTCCATCGCATGCGCGGCACACTCCCGCCGGGAGCTGGGACCCTATCAGAGGCCGGTGGGCCTCGAAGTCCTAAACCGTCTGGCGGCCGCCGTCCTCCTCGAATACTCGTCGCTCGAGCTCGACGCAACTGCCACGGCCGGTGTCACAGCACTCACGACGGGGCTGGATTCCGGCGGCGGCGAGGCCGAGCTGAGCGACGGGTCCGGAGGCGATAGGCGTGCGCGTCGTGCCGCTGATCTCGTCAACATTTCTTCATATCTTTAATCTTTACTAAATTTTTTTGATAGATATTGACAGACATTCTGTCAAATCAATGGTGGTGGTGTGGTTTTTTCTTATTCTATTTACTTTTTGCATTTTCATATTTTTTCTTCACTGATTATTGTAATAAAAATTGATATTATGAAATGTGGTATGATTTAAATCTTCCGGTATACTGTAAGTTTTTAATTTTAAAAATATTTTGTAGATCTTATATGAAGACGTAATTGTTGACGTAAGTGTCGCCAGCTTATAAAAAAAAAATATTATTATTATTAACGAAAAAAAAAATACCAAAGGAAATTTAAAAAAAAAAAAAAATATCGCGGGCGGCGAAATATTTTTTTTTTAACTTTCTTCTTCACTCCTCCAGGAACTCAATAAAAAAGCCCCATGAAAATCGGACTACTATAAACTTCGTTCCACCTTATTGTATAATTGCACTCGACTATATTGTGTCTGTTAAACTTCTGACAGAAAGCCGTTCTGAACTGATTGCTTTGAAAGATTCTATTGTACAGACGCTAGCACATCAACCTACTACAATCTGTCAAATTTCTTTAATTGAGTTTCAACTTAATCGCTAAAGCATTAGGTTAAAGATTGATTGGGATTTGACAGTTTCGGGTAGCTTGATGTGCTGGCGTCTGTACCTACACTGTTAATTGAAGGTTAGAATACCTTTGTATACAATTAATTCTGTTTAAACAGAGAAACGGTTTAGGATAGGCCTAAAAATAATTTGATGCTGACAAAAAGATCGTAGAACGCAAAGTACATAAAGAAGAGTATATTATTGCTGTAATCAAATCGAGCTTCAGCATCACTTATCGATTCAATTTGCTCATCATCTCAATTTATATTCCGAAAGGAATCCGAACGTAACTGTATATTTTTATTAGTTAACGAAAATTGCGTTCCTCGGAGAAGTAGACAATATTGTACTATTGTATTTCTTTTATTAGCACAACAAAATAATCAATATTGTTTTTGCTATAACAGATTTCGTGATCACTACTATTAAAAGGAAATTTATATCCATAAAATCCATAATATTATGAACTTATTTGTTGGTATGTAAATGATCTAACATTTTCACAAGACGTGTTTCGAATGCGTATTATATGTATTGCATGCAATCCACAGAATTGAGACACTCACTACGAAATACTATCAATACGATGTGTGTTTGTGAACGTTTACCTTCGTGAACTTGACCATTGAGCTAACAAACGTTCGGCAGTCCCTGGAGACTGAACTTTTAGCAGCCATATGTAGTGTCGATGGGGAAATCATACTTTTTAATAAACCTCCAAAACCAAACAAATATATCGCACAGCAATTGCTTTATACTTTTTCTGCTCTGCAAGATACCAAACAGCGCGCCAGACCAAATAACATTAAAGAAATCTTTGCAAATTCTCAAAGGTGTTGTTTATAAAACTGCTTTTGACGCCAACTTGTTACCAATGAGCAGACTTGCTAAATCTGTGTTTATCACAGCAGGCTGGTTTACATAATAATGAGCTCTGAAAAAAATACGACGTCCTTGTTCTTTATTCGTAACGCATTTCCTTTTTCTTTCATTTAAGTTTGTACTTACTTTTCTATTTTGTTGGTATCTGAGCTAAGTTTCTTAAACTCCTGTACCCGACTACATCCAAAAATGCAGCTTTAACCAAGATAAGCCAATGCACTCTAAATCCGACAATGTAGCCACAAACTCTGTACTCTCATTAGTTGCGGTTTCAATACCACAAAACGCTATAAACACGTTGTTGCGTAGAGAAGCACAATATAACAGCTAGCGTTATATCTATTACAGGTCATTCTAGGAACAGGAAATAACAATGCGAACGGTATTATTAGACCAGGTTATGTTTCATTGCGGGAAATGGCCGATTATAACATTGTATTTTACCTTAATGTTCTAAGCACCCTACATGATCCACACACTAAATGATCCTGTCACTTATAAATACGAGGTAGCAGAAGGCTGCTAAACTTATTTTAAAGGTGGCCCAAAATTTTGATTTCGTTCAACCAGCGGGCCATCTTGTACCTAAATAAAACTTGCTATAGTAACGGTAGATATTGATACCCGCCTACTCAGCTGTAACATTAAGTTTCAGTTAGCAACATTTTTAGTTACCTTATTTTGATTTTTTTTCGATCTTGAAATCTGTTTTCAAAAGACTATCGTTAGCTGATCATTCTTGGCGGGCCAATTCTAATGCGTTGGCGGGCCACGCTGTCTGCGGCCTGGGGTTGAGCAACTTTGAGGTACAACATAAACCGCGTCATGGCGTCACAGTAATTAAGTGGCACCCCCCCACTCCTCCACATATTCATCTGCGTTCTGCAAGGACGCGTGAAAGTTTAAGATATGGTGACACATGAGTCACTCATGTGAGAGCTCTGTCGAAGGTCGGGGGTATTTTACATTTCCTTCTGCAAAGAAAATAACGTCAGGACTTTATTCTTTGTCGCTTTGAAGTCTTGTAGCATTATCGATAAAAGGTTCGTACTTTAAAAGCATCGAAGCTCTGGAAATGAATTTGGCGTGTCTGAAACGGCTTCCTTAGTTTCTAACAAAAAAGTAAATCGGAATGTTGATAATATTCTCCTTTGTTATTTTTTTTAAATCAAACTTCTGTGATCCATGGAAACAAAGTAAAGGGTGGCGATTTAGACACCAGCATCCATCAAGAGGGTGTTAAACAAGTCGGGTAGACTCACCTCCTTAAATGTTGCAGAGACATTCAAATAATTTCTGTTTATTACTTTTCTCATTCCACTTACTCTCCGTTCACCTTATATTTAACCGGTAAGTGACACGCCGCGGCGGAGACGAATAAATACCGCTGTGTGACGCGCTGAACGCATCACTTTACTCTATCCCGCGTAGGATAGCTCGCGGTATTTACGTTTATTAAAACCTTTGTGTAGACATACACTCGTGAATCGATAGATCTGTCACATTTGCCAGATACGGTCAACAGAGTTTTATGTCTTCATGAGATATAATAGGTTCACAAATAATTTTATTTTGTTTTAAAAAAAATCGTTGTCCCACACCAGGAATTTCTCCTGTATCGTGGGTGCGTTTACAAACAATAAAACTCACATACAAAAACAGCCAGCGAAACAACTAGGTACCTCTAGGTCATACAAATATTTGTTCCGTGCGGGGATCGAACCCGCGACACGCAGCGCAGCAGCCAATCGCTCAGCCACTGCGCCAACCGTGCCGTCATTGGGTTTTTCCATCCGGAATTTCTCAGTACGCCACGGAGTCTGGATTTGTGCCCGGTTGATGGTGATAGGCTATTACATATGGGAACCTTGGAAAAATAGGTCTTCCTGTGAAACTACCCTCCTACTCCTTTCTTAATGAAGAGTGAACATTGATTTGAAAGACTGCAGTACAACATTGTTTTCAATATAGAATATAACTTGAGTAACCTTGACAAATTACAACAAATAACCGAAGCTATAACTTTTGACTTCAACTTTCTCTAATAACAAAATCTTTTGAAATAAATTAAATCGTGACCTTTTCGAAAAGATTTTAGCTTTTCGAAAAGGTCACGATTTAAATCATCTTATCATAATATTTATTTTGGCTTCGTTAATATTATTGATTTATCAAAGGAAGTAGGCGGCGTAACGCGTTTTGAAATTCTTTGGAACATTTGCCTCGTGCCGACAAATCAAGAAGAGGGACAAATAATTTAGGCACACGTACTTATTCAAGCGGCGCAATTTCCTTTTATCAACTTGGCAAAGACAATTTGTCGATACAAATAGTTGGCAATCGATCTTTAGGTTGAATATTAACTATTTCTATTATTTATGTGCTATTTGATTACAAAAAATTGGGTCCGATATAACTAGTTTCGTTTATGTTCGTGGAGTATCGTCAAACTTTATTGACTTAGGGTCTAGTCACAAGTGGCATTTTTTCAGCGCTTTAGTTGCAGGCAGTAAACCCAAACACGCGTAAAAAAAAATCAATGGCGCCGTAAACGCACTCGCCGCATCTGCGCGTACACGGTATGTCATATTATTATACGCGCAGATGTGGCGATGCAGCCGTGATGTGAACGCGCTTCTTACGCACGTTTGTATCGTTTCGTACGCGCATTTGAGTCGATACAAGTAAAACAGTCACCTATGTATGCGTAGATGAATATGTGACGTCACATTAAATTGCCACAGCTATCCTCCTATCCTCTGAATAGTTTTGGTCATTTTATGTTGAAACCAGATCTATAAAGAAACTCAGTCACCCTGCCATACCTGATCCTGCTCAAATACGACCAATCAGCATAACTAAGAAAGGGCTGAGCCAGGTTAATGAGTGTTATCTGGTTGCAGGTTTGCTGGACCGACGCCAAATGTCGCTATAGTCAGTAGTTAGCAGTGAACGCTTATTTGAAGTAATTAAACGTGGAATGTGCCTTCGTGTTACATCGCTAGGACTTTGTGTTTTAAGTTTTGAAAATGATGATACTGGGTTGCTTCAAGTTGTGAACTAAGAAATTTAAAGAAGCCGTAGGTTTTAGTTCTCCCAACCACAGCATTTAGGTATTAGAAAACTCTTTATAGGAACCCTTATAGATTCGTTATGTCCGTCTGTATGTCACAGCCACTTTATTCCAAAACTATTAGAATTACATTTCAAACATTGGAAACTTGACCGCCGTATTTATTTAGACGCTTTTAGGCAGACATTTGTTTCATACGAGTCGCCTAGAGCCAGCGACAACTGCACCTACTTAGAACGACTTTCAGGAATCAAGCCAATCTCATCTACTGCGGATGGATACTTAAATATTAATCAAGCTGAAATCTCCTCAATTCTCCGAAGCGCTCATTATTGCTGTTTTGTAGATTACGCTGCGTTAAGATTGATGTTGTCGTATTAGTTAAGGGTACGCAGGTAAGTGGATTGCAGGATTTAGTTTGAAGTTAAAATATTAGTAATATGAAGTTCAGCTGTGTAACAATTCATTTCATAGATACGTCTAAAGTTATTATTGAGTAACATAACAGTAATGTTCTGATTGAGCTTGAGATTCTTATAAAACCTTCCGGGGGACGTTTACTTCACGGAGACCAAGTCATGACATATACTCACGTCTAGGCTAAGGGCGGGTCGCATGTGGAAGTGCAGCATGCAGTCGCCCAGACGCATTGAACCCTACTCCCCAATGCCCCGCGTGCGCTCCCGTCCCCCGCTGCACTGTCACACACATCACATACAATAGGTACATAAAACATCACGAGATAGTTACACGGCAACAGTATTTTATTAAGGGCAACTTACCTTATGTTTAGAACTAGCTTTTGCCCGCGGCATCGCTCGCGTTAATTTAGAATTTGACAACCAATTCGGGTTTTGCTCTGCTTGTAATAATATAATTCAATCATGATTCGAAAGACACGTGGCGCCATCTATTATCATAAGAACGCTATTGTTGTTTTCCTCGGAAAGAGTACTTTTTCTAGGAATGAAAGGTATCCTATGTCCGTGTCTGTACACTGACAACGTATATGCCAAATTTCAGGATGATCGGTTCAGTGGTTTAGGCGTGAAAAGGTAAAAAACAAACTTACTTTCGCATTTATAATTTATATATTAGTATGGAAGTATAGATTTATATTTAATCTTCCATCTGTACATGAGAACGATGTTCTAAAATATTTTAGATAGAATCGATATTAAAATATGTACCTCCTCTAGCACAGAATACTCAGTTACAATACTTCTCTGTTTTCAGTAACAAAATGTGCTCAAAATTGTACAACAAACGTAACTTAAGTTAATGCTACTTTATTTCTAACCCCTTTTTGTTCCGGAACAAAATACCGACGGCATTAAGGTTAAATGACACAAAAAACGGAACTGTTTCAAACACTAAATGTGACCCTTACATAAAGATGTGACTTCGGCTCTGGAAATTAAAAACCGGCTAAAGAAAAGGTAACTTTTTTCACATTTGTCTGGTTTTCTGTATTACAATTTAATTTATAAAAAAAAGTTTGTTTGGTATATTGAAACTTTATAAGTATCTACATCCACATGTGTGAATAAACTTAACTGAATGGCAGTCATCGAAACGTGGTGAAACTATATGAATTTTTTTTATAAGTTAGCCGTTTTTACACATGTTAGAGTTCCTTGGACAACGAGGATCCTCTCCTCAGTCCGCTACTGAGTAACCAGATAAACCGGAACAGTTGAACTCCTTGTGACACGGAAAATATTGTGACTCGCAAATGAATACAATCGCAATAAATTGAATGTTTAATTAAGTGTTTGTATTGTGTGTAACTCACAGATCAGTTCTAGCTTAGCAGCCCAGCAGCCTGCACTCGATGGCGCTCCATGAAGTGGGTCCCGGTGACTGCGCTGCTCCTCGCACCTCATACATCATGTTGAACCCGTACACGGACAGCAGACCCAGCACTCTGAGCTGTGTGCCCTGTAGTCAGTTCGGGGTTAGGTCTAACACTAGTACTGGACTCTGCACCTGGATACACAATCACTATTTAAACTAGTAACATAATTATAATTGGCACTCTGTCATAAATATCTATTCCCACAAAATTCATATGGTATCAGATATTTTCATCATTGCAAATGTCAAAACATTTCATAAAATAAATTCGTGTATGAACGTTATATGAAACTACGTCAACTAAAACATTTCCGTGTTTACATAAAGCGCTTTTACGATTTTATATTCACCGATGTGGGAAAACTTTAAGATTAAAAAATGTTCCAAAACATTTTAAGGCTTAGGGTCAGCGTTACAGTTCTCGCTTATTTGGCAGCCTCATTCACAATTCTAAGGGAACATACATACGTCAAAGAAACACCCTGTCGAATTGTTTATAAAGATATTCGTCAGCCACCCCCGCGCTGGCGTCTATACGAAGAATGGGAATTACGAACTAAGTGTAACGATGTGGGATTTGGCAAATCTCCAGACAAATAAATTGTTTATTCTCTATTGAAAAATGGAAGCTTGTTAATAATCAGAGACTGTCTTTTACAACACGATTATTTAGGAAGAAACAATCTAGGCACGTAACACGTAAAATCTATCGAGTTATAAATTGTATCGTATTTCTCCGATAAGCGAGATTTACATTTAAATTGCAAAGGTTGTGTTGATATTTCTGCCTTTTATTTGGAAGCAATAAAAGTTACTTATTGCGCTGGATGAGTTTTGTAAACGAGTGTGTTGCAAAATTTACGAGTTCACACAGGCGAGTAATTTTCACAGCACTTTTCAATCTACGAGCATTTTGAACAGAAGCTTTCGGTCTATGTGAGTTTGTATAAAGCATTTGTGAATATTGGGTATAATTTAATCTCTCTTCTGTAATGGGCAAGTTGACAACATCCAGTATCCAGTACATAAAGTAGATATTATCGGAATTTAGTATATATGTTAAAAATAACTGTGAAATATCTTCAAATAATAATCGCTACTGTAATCTCCACAGGAAATCTCTGTAAGTACAATTCATCGGCTTGATAAACTAGTAAATAAAGAAGTCTCGCACAACTTTTACACATAGTTTCACATCAAATAGCGAGCTGATTGTATTAACCGTTAGCTAGCTGCCGAGCGAACGCACTGTCATCCAAAAAGTGGCAAAATTTCAGAAACACTTCATTAATATTAGTCCTCATTAATCGTCATTACACAATACATAAATGCGTGAAAAACATCGAAAGTCACAGATTTTTTAGCTAAGTTGTACTAATTCGTAGTCAGTAGAATTAATCAAAGACGTAATAGAATATAATAATAATGTTTAGCATAGGTTCCTGATGGCCACACCCCTCTTTCCTAGTTACTTTTCTTAAATAACTTTTATGGCGTCATTTTGAAATTATATCAATAAACATACTCATTACACTAACAGAAACCAATAGGATAACAATAACAATGCAATAACAGAAGTAAGTTTTGCTGTGATCACAAAAGAAATGAAAGATGATTTAAACTTTTGAAAATCGAACTCGCGTTTTCTACATTGTATTCTGTCAAGCCTGTTTTTTTTTTATGAGTGTCGATATTTAACCTCATTTCTCGATCGTGTGTAGCCTAGTACATACTTTCGAATACGAATTTTGTTTGCCCGCTATGTGTAACAATATTTCATTATCAAACAATGGTTACTAAACAAAATAATTAAAACTTCCTTTATATTCAGTAGGTATTATTAGGTTGGATTCTTCATATTGAGAAACGAAAAAACTCGAATTCTATTTAACCTAGAGATTATCCTGGTATAAGTTAGAGGGTAAATTGGCGGGAAAGCGCCACAACGACAACCATTACAATCTCTTCAAACTAGTTTCTTAACAAAAAAAAAAAAGATATAATTTCTGTTAGTACCTAGCCATTTTTAGCTGTGTATTCTTTGTTACACATGAATTAAGGACATAAGGTCGCCATAAAAAAAAGGTAGAGGAATTAGTTTGGAAATACCAAGCTCACAGCTCTGAATAAGTTTTGATTACTAGATACCGTGTGGGGTTTTTGTACGCAGTATACTTGCCTTCACTTATTTCATTTGCGGTTAGTTTTGGAAGAATAGATAACCCCAAGGAAGTTAAATCTTTCATGTGTGTATACTGGTCTGAGATTACTTTATTTCTACCCCTGAAAGTGCTAGCTTCCAAGAATGGTATGATTTATTACAATCGAAAATAAGTAGTTTACAATATTTAAAATAAACTAAAATGCAATCTAAAATTACGACACCAACGATTATTTAAATTAAAAAAAAAAAAAAGTTGTGCAATCTTTTTAGATTTTGGTAAGTTAATAAATTGATACTCGCCACTTCTCTCAAAACCATGTTGAAATGCCATTAAGCTTTTTTTCTTTTTTCACCTGGGTTTATGGCAACTCACCATGTTTTCTTCAAACAATGGCCAGGAAGATTTTTAAAATATTTGATTGTAACTTTTTTAAGATTTTAATTTATTAGACTTTTCCATTGATGACAACTCGCTCTAAAACTACTCCTGTAAGTGAATAAAGTAAGCATGATGATTGGGTTTAATTTATGAGTTACTCACAAACACAATAAAGCAAGCACCGTTTTTGAGTAGGGTTCAGAAATGATACTAAATACCAAGGGATCTACTCTTATTCTACGAAGAACCAAGTTTCGGCCGAAACTTTGAACGCTTCTTACCATGCTTCCATTCGCTTCGAAATTTCAAACAGCCGAAGTTTATTTGATATTGAGATCTTTTAAATGTACTCTAATTCACGTAAGTGCGGACGAAAATTCGAGTTTGCATTGGTCGGATTTTTAACCTAAAATTTACGAAACCAAAGTGCTGTTTGATTTTCGTATTCATGAGCGAATTTTGTTAACACGTTGACCACAATATCATAAATGTAGCTGCTTTACCTTTGGAGAAAAGATTTAGGTAAAGAAAAAAGTGAAGCTACAATGTTGCCTCAGGGACACACTATGCAATACTACCTGAAAATTACTTCTTCTAAACTGTTTCATGAAACTTCTCGCGTGAATATCCAACATGTTATTTTGAGCACATCTGTGTCTGGGGAGTTCTGTTGTTCAGCGTTTTAAATTAACAGCTTATTTACTCAAATATGTTGCGAAGTAAGTAGTAGCTTGAGTTTATAAAATAGTATTGGTTGTTATCTTATCTGTAAGTTTGATTCACTACTCACACGAAAACGGCTTCAATAAAAATAACAAGTTTATTAGAACTATTTATGAAAACCTTCCAAAATATGTTGACGTAAGTATAATTTTACTTGTATTTGGCTTTGGCTGGAACTTTCATTACAGTTGGCTTGAGAAAAAGTTCAAGAATTTAAACATCGTGATGTACCTACCTGATGCTGGTATGAAAGCCTTTTTCCTTCACGACTCGAATAGATGAGCGGCTCACTTTCAAACGAACCGCATAACCGCTGACCGCTTTCTACCGTTAAAAGGCTACAAATATGTTGCTCGAATAAAATTTTACATTCCACTTGCTATTAAACAGCCAGTACTTATTCAAAAGCTTGCAAAAAAAATAACTTAAGGTTTTCGACTGAACGGGCATTTTATTTCAGCTATGAAAGAAACGAGAGTATTATCTGAAGCGAGATACTGCTTACACTTACAGGCGTACTTCGCACTGGCTGCACGATAGTAGAATAACTGTTAATGAGACGAGCACTAATAAATGCTCAAAAGCGTTAAGATTTTAGGTGTTATGTTGGACGTCCTCGTTTTGAAAAAAGAATTAGATTATTATGTCCTTGTTGACAGAAAGAATTTGTTTTTTAGGACGCCATATAAACTGATCTGAAGGTATTTTGTTCAAGGTTGTGTAGATTTTGATTTATAGGTCAGATGACATTTCGGTTAGTTTGTTACAGGTTATTGATGTAATAGCAAGCTCTTAATGACCTAAAATGGGCCACTAGATTACCTAGCAACGGAGTCCGCTAAGTAGGAATTACAGATAAGCTTAGTGCTGTTTAGTGCAGACGGCTTTACCAGAGCGGTTTGTGGTAGAACAAGTACAAATTAAGCATTTGATTTCGTATTTTATTACTTCGAAAGGTAGACGAACACGACCCAGGTGGATGTACGTCACTGTTAAATTTTATTCTTAAACCATTGATTCGTTCATTCTATTTTTAAATGCGCGGAGTTTTTTTCCTAAAAAGTCTAACTCTTAGTTTTTTATTTGAAAAGTGACTCGTTGCTTTTTAAAATCGTATTACAAAGAAGCAATTACAGGGCAGTATTTTAAGGATATTTCATTAAGTTAGGTGACCCAAATCTTATTGAATTAATTAGGAGGTTGCTCGGGGAAGGAATTTCCATTTACTCGCCATCAGTTGATTACCGAAGCTTCGCGTATAATGGAAGACGATCAATGAGTATAAATTTGCCGATGGCGTGGAGGTTTTCTAAGAACAATATAGATTTGAAATATCGATTGAATTACGTTTATAAAAACTAGTCCTTGCACAAGAATTGGGCTATCAAATGCTTTAATAAGTTTTTTTTTTCAAATCCCGTTGGTAGACATTAGCGCGTTTAAACAACAATATCTTCAGCTATTATAATAATACACGTTTCCGAAAAAAAAAAAGTATAGCGTATCCCGGGGCTCAAAATGTCTCGTGGAAAACAAAGTACTTAATGACAACATCCAACCATCTTGTTGGCATCGAAATAGAAGTCGCTTTGGTTTCGTCACATGCAAGTATTTCTCTTTACAATTATTTCATTATTTTAAAATTGTCATAATATTTTTGGATCGGCCTTTAATCAAAGCTGAGATGGACCGTGAAAGCTTTGAATAATTTTGTTTTAATGTTGAGTTTGTTATAAAATTCTTAACTTTTTTAAATGCAAATACTTGTCGAATTTCGGGCAAGATCATTACAACATAAGATAGTTATTTTTAATGAAATTGTGGTTTTAGGATTAAATGAAAGAACAAAAAAAAAAGGAAGGAACCTCCTTCCTTTTTTCTTCTAGTAGGTGCGAGTAGCTTGGGTGACCCTCAAATTCATATCAGTATCACTTAACACATTTTCATTCGTCCTGTACTGTAGATACTATTCCTACAACTCCGTCCACCAATAAAAAAAACAATAAATTCAAATCCGATTCCATTGGGCAGTCCGACGGAACATGTCAAGTAGATAGCGAGCAAGGAGATGGAATAAGAAATGATACGCCTTCCAACTTTGTAGCGAGGCTCGAGCGGGTTCCGATGAGCTGTTAGAGGCTACAGATGGGAGCTGTTGCACCACTCGGTGAATAATGCATGTTGCTTTCAGAGGCGCTCGGATGCTGGATAGACTTCAGTGTCCGAAGTGTGACACAGCATGAACACTGCGATTGTTTTATTCAAAAGTTTAGAGTTTTTGGGATTGGAGCGTTTTGAATGTCAAAACTTCTGTTTGACTAGCGGAAAGAAGCTGCTAACGTATACAATCTTGAATTATTATAATGTTAGAGACAGTTTATTCTTGACTTTTACCAGTGTGGCTTAGAATATAATAATAATTTCTTTCAACGTTATGCGGCAATGTGGTCAGACAAAAACTTAATCATCGTAAAATGAACACTATCAAAAAGCGTCAAATACCGGAAAAGGTTCTAGTGCGAAGCTCATAATGAAACTGTCAATACAGACCTGTCTGTGTGGCTTCTGTCTGTATAAACATTTAGATAATACACTTCCTTGATATGTTTTTGAACTTACTGTCGGACATTAAAGTTGAAGCAGATACTGTTTTATGGATGAGGTAATGTTTCATATGTCTTGATATATTAAAGTGTTGCGTGCATAGAATATGATTTCGATTATTTTTAGTCTCAACGAGTTGAACAACAACATGAACAATTACTAATTTATTTCGTAGTTATCCTTTTTTTTTTTTTTTTTTTTTGGATGGGAAATCATCAAATGACCCCCCCCACTCTGGGCGGAGCGGAAGGGAGTGTCAGACTTGTACTGACTAAAACCCATCCATGTTCCTTCTTTGCCCTTTGTGTTCCAGGGCCACGGTGTCTCTTTCGAACAATCCCGCAGCTCTGGCAGGCATCGGCCCATGCGGACCCCTACTCGGTTGCTGACATCTCTTTGAGGCGCGCGTGGAACACGAACGCGCCGTCGACACGGCCTGTCGTCATAAGACGGCCGGACGGCGAGCTAGCCCATAACTCGCCGTCCACAGGCCCGCGCCTACGGTGGCCGGGAGCCACCACGTGACCCCCGACGCCCAGGGCGTCTCCCGCGGCGGCTGGGACGTGAGGTTCTTTCCCTCTCACGTCCCGCCACCTCCTTCACTAGCATGACTGCTTCACAGAAGGAGGTGACGGCTTCCCATTCCCTCTCGCTCCGGACCATGGCTTGAACCAGGGCCGGACGCGAGAGATCGCCGCCGCCAATCGCCGCTACAAGGACACGGCGGTGCTCCGCCCAAGCGGGGCAGACCTCTACGGTGTGCTGCACCGTGTCCTCCGGGCGATCCTCGCAGTGGAAACACCCGGGCGTTTCCTCCCGCCCGATTCGGTGCAAGAACCTCCCGAAACAACCGTGTCCGGTGAGGACCTGCGTCAGGCGGTAGGTGAGGGCGCCGTGGCGCCTCTCTAGCCACTCCTCAAAGAGGGGACTTATCGCCACTATGGTAGCGTGCCCTGCACGGGGTTGCAACAGTCGCTCTCTCCATGTCGCCATGATATCACGCCGGAGGTCTGTCCGCTGAGCGGCAATTTGCCGCGGCAGCGGAGTTTCCCCCCGACGTAGTGCCTCCGCGCGCCATTCGTGCAGGCGCGCGAGGACTATCGCCTCCAGATCCCATGGCGGCAATCCGGCAAGGAGGCTAGCCGCCTCGCCGGAGATCGTGCGGTACCCCCGGATTAGCCTTATGGCTATCACCTTTTGGGGCGCGTTCAGGTAGTGGGCGGCTTGCCGCCTTAAAGAACGCGCCCACACCGGGGCCCCGTAAAGAGCCATGGACCGCACGACCCCCGCGTATAGCCTCCGGCAGGAGGCGTTTGGACCCCTCAGGTTGGGCAAGAGCCGCTTGAAGGCAGCCCCTGTCCGTTCCAGTTTGGGAGCCAAACGTCGGATCGTAGTTATCCTTAGTGTATTGTAATAGTTGTTTGTAATAAATCATGTTCTGGCAGATTTATTATGTAGCAACCATACCGCAGAGCAGAAAACGCTCGAGAGGCCCTTTTGTGCAAAAAAACATTATCCAAGTTACAAATAGTAGTTATTTTCTCACTATGTAAGCCGATAATGATTCACAATTGTTCGTATTTTTATCTGCTTCCAGCGCTATTAGGAGATAATGGTGTTTTACAGATACGTAAAAAAAGGAGAAATAATAAAAAGACATATTCTGACAAAACAATACTTACTTAAATGTGAATGACGCAGCCATTCACTATCATTTGGAGCCTGTTTTCCGATATAGTTTAACTGTTACAATGCTCTTTTCGATTTAGCGGTGGACGATTCGCTCATCTATTTCACAGGTGATAAAGGGAGATGAACTGGTTGGTGAGGTGTTTCCATGGCAGCATTGAGTTTTGAACTAGACGTTTCGTATTTCTCACAACAACAACTAAAATTATCATAACACCACGCCGGTAATCCCGGAAAGGTTAAGTTTAGGTGTACCTAATAGAACACCCACATTTCGCCAGTTACGTTTAAGTCCCTTGTAATAGGGGGCGAGAATATTGCCATCAACCGGGCACGAATCCAGGCTCCGTGGCTGCTACTGAGAAATTCCTAATGGAAAAACCCAATAATAATTGGCCCGACGTGTGAACCGAACCCAGGAACTCATGTTCAGCAGTAGCAATTATACCAGTGAGGCAGTCACTAAAATTTTATTTCTGTTTTAATGCAGTAGTAGTTGTTAAGTGCCCACAAAGTTCTCACGAATTTCAGACTCAAGTTTATAACCGAGGTATTTGTGACTTCGCTTACAAATAATTTATCGTTCAAGTACACTGGCGAAGGAAATTTTCTGAAGCTTGTATGTTTAAGGTGCGGTGATTTAGGCGTGACTAAAAGAGTGATGAATATAAATGTTGATAGATGGAGAGGGAGAGGAAGACCAAGGAAACGATGGATGGATTGTGTGGGGAATGATATGAAAGAAAAAGGAGTAAATGATGGTTTGACGGTTGACAGAGGAGAATGGAAGAAAAAAACGTGTTGTGCCGACTCCAAATAACATGGACAAGGGCAGGACGATGATGACTTAGGTGACGTTGGTGAATGTGGCTAAATTAAAATGCATGCGTGCACACTGAAGGAATACTACTTATCTACTAAATAGATCGTTATTGTAATCGTAATCGTTTTTGATAAAAGAATGAAATCCTCATAGACCAAGTAAGTAATGAAAGTGCCAATAAACAAATATAAGGTCCCATTCATTTGAATGGGACCTTGTGAAAAGTTTGTCCATTTATTTAAATAGACAAACTTTTAGAGGAGCTCGTGGTTAAATAATAACAGCCGCTCGGATCGATCTTTAGGTTAAGCCGTGCTTGCCTAGGTTGGTCTGTGGATGGGTGACCACCCATTACATACCGAGTTTCCCCCGTGCCTCGGAAAGCACGTTGGTCCCGGGTGTCATTTGTAGATCTTTGACAGTCGTTAGGTAGTCAGTGGCCCAAAAAGTCTGACAACCAGTCTTACCAAGGGGTATCATATTACCCAGTACTAACTGGGTTGTGGAGGTCAGATAGGCAGTCGCTCCATGCAAAATACTGGTATTCTGCTGCATCCGGTTAGACTGGAAGCCGACCCCAACATAGTTGGGAAAAGGCTAGGCAGATGATGAGACAAACTTTTAGAAATCATTCAGATCATCAAAATAACGACATTGGTAAAAAAATAAGAACAACGTAGGTATCTATACTTACAAGAAGAAAAATCAACTAGCGAAAATAGACTAAAAATGTTGGTTAACCAATGCTTTAAAGTCAAATAAAATCACTTTAATCAGTGTTTCAATGCAGTGTTTCGTTTTTATTTGCTTGGATATCCTTGGTTAGACGTACTGAACGCTGTGTTAAAATATGGTCATCTATTTTAATGGAACCTTATATAATTGCCTAGAAACAAATATTCCGTTGGACCTGGCCTTGATGCTTTAATACAAAGTGAGGTTGTGACCTCATTATACTTCTCAACTTTGATGGATGCAGGTAAATTTAAAAGTTTTGTAAAGTTTTCAGTTTTGGTAAAATTATTTTCAGTTGGCTTTTAGCCTGATTAAAAAATATTCTGAAGAAAGGTTATAGGTCCTTCTTTAAGCTAAAGTTTGTACGCTCTCGTGCATTCCAAAAAGTTTAGTCTTTGGCCGGTTTGGCCAGTGACGAGAGTGTGAGCGACTCTGAGTCGCTCGAGGCGGCCGGAGATCAAAGAGACGACTCTCGCCACGAAATAGCTTTTATAACTACTTGGTTTTAACTTTGAACCACCTTAGCCTGGTAAAAGTAAATGCTATTTTATAAGTACTTGAGGTCAATGCAAGGGGAAGATAAAAAGTGTTTGAGTCGTTAGTCAGCCCTAGTAGACTTCTACCCGACTTAGGGTCAGTTTACACCGAGACGTGACGTGAAGCGACGCGACGCGCGGCCTCTCGCGGCGCCGTGAGACGTCACGCGGTCCGAGTCTTTCAAACGATACTATGCATTTCCTAATGGAGATAAAGCATAAAATGGCTAGACAGTGACACGCCGCGTTGCTTCGCGTCACGTGTCGGTATGAATTGATCCTTAGCGAGGCAGGGTAGGTAAGTTTCAAAGCGGCCAATGCTCTTAAGATCATAAATAACATATCACATAACAACATATTACTAAAACTGTGGAAATGTTTAACAACAGGGGCAGGGCAGGGGTTTTTTTTTTTTTTTTGATGGGAAATCATCAAATGACCCCCCCCCCACTCTGGGCGGAGCGGAAGGGAGTGTCAGACTTGTACTGACTAAAACCCATCCATGTTCCTTCTTTGCCCTTTGTGTTCCAGGGCCACGGTATCTCTTTCGAACAGTCCCGCAGCCCTGGCAGGCATCGGCCCGTGCGGACCCCTACGTGGTTGCTGACATGAGCCACCACGTGACCCCCGACGCCCAGGGCGTCTCCCGCGGCGGCTGGGACGTGAGGTTCTTTCCCTCTCACGTCCCGCCACCTCCTTCACTAGCATGACTGCTTCGCAGAAGGTGGTGACGGCTTCCCATTCCCTCTCGCTCCGGACCATGGCTTGAACCAGGGCCTGACGCGAGAGATCGCCGCCGCCAATCGCCGCTACAAGGACACGGCGGTGCTCCGCCCAAGCGGGGCAGACCTCTACGGTGTGCTCCACCGTGTCCTCCGGACGATCCTCGCAGTGGAAACACCCGGGCGTTTCCTCCCGCCCGATTCGGTGCAGGAACCTCCCGAAACAACCGTGTCCGGTGAGGACCTGCGTCAGGCGGTAGGTGAGGGCGCCGTGGCGCCTCTCTAGCCACTCCTCAAAGAGGGGACTTATCGCCACTATGGTGGCGTGCGACAGGGGCACCCTCAGGGGAGTGTGCAGTACTGTGTACATTATTAAAGGGAGAACATTTGAAATATTAAGGAACGAGCCGACGGGTTGTACTGACGAGATAATAGGCTCATGTGCCGCCTTAGTGTTTACCAAGTAAATTATAGTTAGTACGAGTACTTACGTTTGTGTTTTGAACTGTTGCTACGGCGTAGCACACGACCGCTACGTGAGTTACGACTTGTCGTAGTAAAAAGAGAAAGGACTCAATATTCGACAAAAGTTTTGCATTGAACTTGATAGCTATTCTTACAAAATGCAAAATACTAATCGATAGTAAAAGAGTCGATAAAATATCTTACAACAATCAGCTTTTTAAATCTTGCGAACATTCTGTCGTCGCTCGGTCGAGTGCTGCGTCGTTTGATAATTCCCAGAGCACTATTCGTTTGAAAATCCGAATACAACTCTCAGCCGAGTCACACAATAAGTTTATTTTAGCAAAATAATCTCTTCAATCGGTAATACTTTCCTTATTCTTGGAATAAAGAGTTTTCTATATTAGTTAAATGTTTTGTTTTAGCGAGGGCTTCTTGGAAAGATGGTCAGTTTACTCATAGCTTTAAACTTGAAAGTATTTTTTTACTTTATAACATTTTTGTTAAAAAAAGTCTGTGTCATTCACATAACTCATAAAGTCAAGTCAATCAATTCACATGCAAATTCATAAAGAAATATATTTAGACATAATTACCGATATTACACAAGGAAAAGCTTTTTATTTTTAGAACCCATTTGCAACAGAACGTTTCAACAAATACAACTAATTCCATTTGTAAGCGGTTTTGAACAACGATGTTAAAATTACTTTCTTGAAATCATCGTTTATAATAATTAATTATTTTTCTAAGCCAAACTGTTATTTATGAAAATTATGATTGGATATTTTATGTATATACATATATTAATTGGTGGGACGAGCTGGACAAAACAAACGACCAGTGGCCTACATTAGCACTGGATCGTAGCAACTGGAAGTCATGGGGGGAGGTCTTTGCCCAGCAGTGGGATGACGCTGGCTAATCAGTATATGATTGGATAAGAATGTAAAAAAAGCTCAAGAAGCTGTGAAATTCAGTACAAAATCTAACTAAAACACGCGACCACCATTTAAAATAATATCCTTTAATTTCTATTTGCAGTCTGCATCATCCTTCTATCCATAAACTGTACCGCAAAAATAAATAAACTGAAAAACAAAGTAACTTCGTGTAGAAGTGAATGTTACAGGCGAGAAGCCGGGGAGTCCTGTTGTAAGTTATGTCTTCCTGAAACTATCTATGTACCTGAAGGGAGCGGAATTATTCATAGCGAGGTGTTAACGGTGATGTGACGAAATTAGAGATTTTTATGTTTGTTTCATGGTAACTAAAACGTGATAAAAAGTGCCCATTCATACGAATGGGGTATGTTTTTATTAGGGCATATTACGAAGAGTCCTTGTGAACCAAACTGCAGCTGTAAGAGGGGTGCAAACTATGCCCATTAAAAAAGCGCATTTTTTTTTTACTTTTTCTTGAAGCGTTTTATGGAATAGTGTTTAATAGTAGCTTGAAACGAGAATATTAACGTTAAACACCACACTTCAATCCCTAACCTTTTCTTCATCAAAGTTTTCCAATCAAGCTGCACTGCTTGTTCATAATAGAACATTTACTATACTACTGCATGGCTAACTAAAATCATTATAAACTTCGGGGAAGGCTTCTTAAAACTTGTTTCGTAGACTATTACGTGTAGAAGCGCAACTACACGACAAGATCATTTATCTCAGAACGCGCACATCGTAGGAGACTTGAAAGTATCAAGACCAGCTAGTTGTCATTTTTTTAAAAGCAAAAACAAAATACTACTGTGAATTTTTTTATACTTGGTTGTTAAAAGGACGATTCCATTGACGTGAAGTGACTGCCGATCTGGCCTCCACAATCAGAAAAGTGGGTACCCGTTAGTGAATACACTGGTTGAGCCAAGCACACGAAATCAAGAATAGATTACTTATTGTTTAAAAATTCAAGTGGCAATTTCTTTGTGATTTAAAATTCAACGTCTGTAATCTGTAGAGAGGAAAGGACTGGAACAAGCGAGAATATGAAAAAAGTACTTCAACGTACCTACTGTAGGTAGGAAACTTAGTAAACTTAGTTCTTTTTTTTTCTTACACAAAAGGAAAAACTGAACATGGCACGCTTTGGTTTCGAAATGAGTTCCGAAATACCGATATTTAAGTAAATTTAGTATTTATCGCTGGTCCTGAGAAAAATTCGACGCTGAACGGAAACAAATTTTATTTATAACCGGATATTTCCTTCCTTCCTTATTTTACCTCTGAGATTCACTGGCAAGAAAGATTTCATGATACCTATGACGTTTCATTTCGTTTTGTTTTCTTGTCAAAGACTGTAGTTTCAATTTCCTCGGTTCCTTTATTACAAACATGTCAGTGCACGATTAGGAAAATACCAAAACTACCAGCCGAAAAATTGTGAGGGTCACCATAATAGCGGCTTAATTCGACCGTAACGGTTCTGAGCATAGTTTATTATCCGGTAATGTATTGCGTTAAGAAAATTGTTAACGTTTACCAAGTGCCGAAAAGGGCAATTTACTACATGGTTACAAGATACCCACGTTAAAACAACCATCGTGCGTGTAATAGCTATCAGTTTAAGAAAAAATGAATAAAATGAGTCACTGATACGATGGCATATTAAATCATAAAATATTTTCAGAAAGATGGAAGATTAGAATTTGGAAACAAATAAAAAATACTGAAATATTTTGATACAGCGTAAAACTAATGTTGTCTTCTGAGCCAAAACAAAGCTGCCAAGCATAATTTAAATGTACAAATTACACATGATAATAAACTTGAAAGGTGACATAATTCCGACAAGGAAAAGAAAAGCAAAGACATGAATAACGAAATAAAAACGTTACATTCATAGGAACAAGGGGAGACGTCGAGGTGGCAAATAATACAGACATTATTCATTTAAAAGTCTCGCGACGAATTTTTTAAAAGCAAATGAAATAAAAGAACAAACAGGTGACTGGTAATTTGAACAAGAAGCCACAAATTGTTGATTTGATTCAATTTGCAGAGAGGGAAATAATTTTGCTACAGATTCCCATAACGTGCCATCACGCCAGCAATCCCCGAAGGGTTAGGCAGAGGTGTACCTAATAGTCCACCCACATTTCGCCAGTTATGTTTTAAGTCCCATGTACTAGGGCTAGGCTTATTGCATTAGGAAATTTGGAGAACATGAGATGAATTAACGTTTTACCGCACTATTGGTACTCGAAGAAAGTAAGAATTACGTTGATAACGCTGTAACTAGGCAATAAAATAAAATTTAAAACACGCTGCAGGCAGTGATAACGACGTCGTCGGTCTGAATTTACATTTTAACAAAGCATAAATTGCATCGTGACATTTTCCGCAACTCAAGGAAATACGTTTTCAGTTTCCAGCTAGTTTTAATTGTAAAGTTTTCTACGATATTTTCATTTAGATGCATTTCTACAGATGAGCTCGTTGTGTTTACGAACTTATTAAACATCGACGGAATAAATTTGCTCATGAAAAGCGAAACGAGGATTTAAATTTTGTCTATATAGGGTGACTGGTAATTAGTGACCGATACTTAAACACGTGATTGTACTCATGATAACAAACAACTTTCCCAAAGAAACTTTTTTTATACCTACTCGTTCACTTTTATCCCAATAACACAACAGCCGTATGAAATTCGCTCGCGCGCGCGCCTTTGGCCTATCAGCTGTTAGCCGCGTGACGCCGTTCTGTCTCCTACTGTGCTCTGCCTACCCATTGTTGCACGGCCGATAGTAATGAGAGCGAACTTCATACGGCTGTTGTGTTATTGGGATAAAAGAGAACGAGTGGGTATAAAAATATATTCTTTGGGAAAGTTGTTTGTCATCATGAGTATAATCACGTGTTTAAGTATCGGTCACTCATTACCAGTCACTCCATATACGCTAACTTGGAATAATACGTAAGTAATAATAACAAGCTCAAAACTTAAAAAGAACATTGGTCACTGAACAACAATAGATGAAAAACGTGGAACTAAGGAATAAGAGTTTCTGATCATTAATGTATTATCATGAAATCCAAAACCTTGTTTCTTTTTTCGACGAATGCAAATACTGAATAAAATACAGTGGAATATTTACATAAGCGCAAGACCCATGATATCATAATTATGTAAATGAATGTCATAACTTGGCAACCATTTTTCTTGTAAAATCTTTTCGGGTATGCAATACTTTATATTTTATTTCCTGCTTTTGCTTCTGTTGAGTTTGGTGAATTATGAATTCCCCGTAAACTACTAATATTTTGTAAAAATACAGAAAATGAATTTGAACCAGTTTATGTTTTTTGTTTGAAGTATAATCATAATCATTTATTCATTTGCCAATATGGGTACAAAGAAAAGGTCTGAAACAAGCAAGTGTCCATTAGCCATATCTTACCATGAGGCATGCGAATTTACACACATTATAAAAGTTTATCTTGTAAATATTCAGTGACATAGAAATACGCTTTTTTTAGTAACAGTGTTCTGAGTATCATAGAAAAATCACATTAATTTCGGATTCATTGAACTTAAGATGTCAAATAGAGCAACCTATGCAAAGTAGATTTGAAGAAGGGTAAACAATTTCGAATTGGGTCGTCAAATGTGAAAATAATGCCGAATGGAAATTGATATTTACCAAGCAGCTTTCGTTTTCAATAACTTGTTCGAGGTAAGTACATCATGCTCTAGTTTGTAAATAGAGGTAAAATAATGCTTGTCTTGAATATTGGGAAAAACCGTTAACATTATTGATGTCAATTAATAATATATAACTCCAATTTTGATAATGCCTTTTCCAATAAAACCTTTCGCTAGGGAAAACAATGTTATTATACACACTTGACACAAATTTTTCTTCTACCTTCTAATAGACTTTTCCCCGAAAGACGTCGAAGAAACCCGAAAAGAGTTATTGAATTGCTCTTAAGAAAACATGACACGTACTGCAATTTGTCGATTTCGCCAATTTAGTGAGATAGTGGTGTCAGTGATGTACCGGTGAATACAACGTGGGAGCACTATACATCATAGCACTTCAAATATAAGGAAGCGTGGGATCCCGGAATACGTTACACGGGTCATCGCTCTATTACATCGTCAGTCATATTACAGGTGATTGAGGTGGAGGGTTATACAGTAACGCCAAGACCCGTGTAATCAGGTGAGTAAGTTCCATCCATTGCTGAATGGTGTTTTGATTGATATTATTACGAATCTGGATTCCGATAAATTGAGTTTCAAATTCAAGTAGTACTTTACGTTTATGCAATTTCAGCGTCAAGTGCACTCAAATGATACAAGCTTAATGTTTGCAAAACCAGCCAACAATCATTTAACTGGTGATTTTCTTTCTTTATTGTGTGGTTAGTGCCTACCCTGGTGTCAGTTTTTATGCCGCCCGTTTTTGGATGACTGTCGTTATTTATAGTTAGGTGTAAACCGAATAAAAGTGGAAGTAACAGATTTGTCCAAGAAAACTCTCCAATAAATGTTATCTCTGAAGCCTGGACGTCTTACATTGTCACTTGGCGCAGAATCCTCAATGTTTATTTAAAACTACTTTAAGTTACGTTAGTAATTTTTTTTAGCAGGCCATTTGTAATAAGAAAAATTATATGCCTTTAAAATTAACAAAATGTACTAGACAACTTTTTCGAAAATTTATAAGAATGCCATTTGCTTGTCAGAAGAAAAATAAATAAAAAGTAAAAATTTAAGGCATCTTTAATTATGTTTTGATCCAAACTGGCCAGTATTTGAAAGATATCATACCGAAACAAAAGAGGTGGCGATCCAATTTAGAACTTTAAGTATTTTAATATCTTTCGTGACGACACAAGTTCGTGCTGCGATGAAATATCCTGAAATAAACGACAGTCATGTTTTATTGTTCGAACTGTTAAAATAGATTTCTGATGTCGAATGTTTCGTTCATTTAACGATTATGGTATATAACTTTAGCACTCTCGTATTTATTGCTCAGGGTTTCATTGACATAGTTTTCCAAACCAATGGACCTTTAAAGTCATTGAAATTTCATTTATTTAGAACTAACGACCCGGCCCGGCTTCGCACGGGTAGTAGAACATAACAATATTATGCCTACAAGTTTTGTCTGTCGAGACAGCGTTTTCAATTAAAGCTCCCTGGCGGCTTGACATTTTCCGACACTACCAACAATTATTGTCATAATTAACCCAATTAAACCATGAAACCATGAATCACTTGATCTATTGGTGAAAACTGCATGAAAATCCTTTCAGTAGTTTTTGAGTTTATCGCGAAAAGACAGGCAGACGCGGCGGAAGACTCTGTTTTATTATATGTAGTGGTACCCGAGTGTTATTTATTTCCTCGTAAGAGGGTTGTGTAGTACCGATTAAAAAAGTATGGCATGTAAGTAATAAAAATAAACTTACGTATCATCTCATATCATGTTGCTATAATTATGTATTCCATATCATCACCGCAAACCTTTGTCAAAGTTGAACATTACGATATAACTTAATCACTAGTGTCACGTGGACGCTCGACTGCTCACTTAACCGTAACATTTAGAATGGTTTATGTTAATTGCCTATTCCGGACAGTGCGGCCTCCCGGGAACATGTCCATAACGACGGAAGGATGTCGACTGAACCTTTTTCTTATTATCGACTTCTTCCGCTGTCAGACTACAAAAGATTTTCCTGCGACGAGAACGAATGTTTGTAAGAATGTTAAACCTTCAGCGTACGGTACAAGAATTGTACCGTACGCTGAAGACAGGTATGGCAGGATAAAATGGAAGACGCCGTAGTTTATTGCATTGCATTGCAGAGGTTCAAAGAATTGAACGAAATTGTACGGAGGCTACTTTGTGAGCACGTTTAAAGGATCTAGATGGATAATGAATGTAGAAAAGTACTTATTTCGAAATCTTGCAAGAAATGATGGGTTTGGTAGTTAACAAACTAATTGGATAGAATCGACATAATATTCCCTTATTATTACTAATCTGCAGTTCTATATAAATCTGCCACTAAGTGACATCTCTGTTCGACAATTTCGCATAATTCGCGGTCGATTTTACAATTTAAGTTAAAAGACTCATGGTTACATCGAACTTTGTTTTAATAAAATAACTATGTACGTTATCACAATTTAAAACTATGAAATACAAACTATAAAACGGCATCAAAAAACTCCTCCTCATTTTGTCAGCCGGTAATGTGCCCAAGAGACTGGCGACGTTGCCACGTTATATGGCAACACTTAAGCGCAGGCCACACCGCCATCTAGCGAGCGAGCCGGGCAAGCATCGTTTCACCTCTTTTCATACTTTGGTGCACACCGTGGACTACAGAGCTAAGCTACGTCAGTGATAAAAACAATGCGAACGAAATATACGACGATGCCAGCAATGCTATTCGTTCACCTCGCCCGCCTCTCCCGGTGCGCCCGCCAGCTCGCTCTCTCACTCGATAGCTGTCGGTTTGGCCTGCGCTTTAGCCTGGTTGCTACTGAGAAACACAATAACACTTTGCCCGATCTAAGAATCGAACCCAGGACCTCATGCTCAGCAGTCGCACTTGCGACCACTAGACCAACGTGGCAGTAAAGCTGTCATTTTGCACTTAAATCTGACACGTTCAGGAAACTTCGATGTGGGACACGCGTGTACACAAATACTACAACATTACACTAAAATAACCTATTTTTCCCTTAGAAGAAATGTTTCTACAAATTGTTTAGCATCTCTGAAAAGCTTTTCTCTTGACCAAATAAACGGATTTGTATTCTGTACAGGAAAAATGTTCTGTAATACACGGAAAACGAATCGGTAATTTTGTTTTTTGTTTTCCTGTTTATCGTGATTGTAGATTTTGTTTTTTAATACAAAACAAAAGGTATAAAACATAATCCTTTTTTGCAAAAATATTATAAATGTTTTAAAAATTCTTTGTAATCATAGAAATATGGCACGGTCAACAGAAACAAGAGAATTTAATAAGGGTAGCTGTCTGCTGAAATTTCATTGAACACTTATATTTTCAGCTAGATGTTATTGATTGTCTTTTTTTATTTCTGGGATCAGCCTTCCACATAATTTCCTATAATTTCAAAGAAAACGAAAATTTCTACAATTCAAAATTCGTGGCTATTCAATGGGGAAATACAGTTGTGAATATTCTAGCCTTTTCCCAAATTTATTGGGGTCGGCTTCTAGTCTTACCGGATGCATCTGAATACCTGTATTTTACATGGAGCGCCTGCCTATCTGACCTTCACAACTCAGTTAGTACTGGTAATACGGTACCCCTCGGTAAGACAGGCTGTCAGCCTTTCGGGCCACTGACTACCAGTAATGACTGTCAAAGATCTACAATGACCGCCGAGGTACGGAGAACACTCGGTATGTAATTATGGTCACCCATTTACAAGCCGACATTGGCAAGCGCTGCTTAACCTTGAAGATCGGCCCGTGCGGCTGTTATTATTTAGCCACGATCTCTTGCTGTGAATAGTCGCGTTGTACGCTGTATCTATTTCTAGCCGATCTACGCGATCTGAAAACTTTATAATACCATAAACTAGTTATCTAATTTTCAGCTGAGTTAGCTCACCTAGCCACACTGCATTAGAACTAATAATTGCCCAAACAGAAGTTAGTCTACACACTTGCGACCGATAAACTAACTATACGTATGACCAGTGACCACCGTAGGAATGGTTTTTCCGACTACAAAACTCGTTTCTACGGTGGTCATGCCGCGTACTAGTCCTAATATTGACTTTAATTAACAGTTTACAAGGAAACCGCTGTTTGTTAGTTTCACGTGCAAAGTTTGAAGCCTAAGTAAGTTTAAGTTTGTCTAAACGCATGATTGTGTTGCTTAGCTCGCCTTTAGCATACGTACCTATAATAGCGATAGTGTTCGAGAAGAGACTATCATTTGAAATACGCCTTATAAGAGTTGGACAGGCCAGAATAGCGTGTCATACTAAAGCCTGTTTACAAATTACGTATATTATTATCATTTGATCTCAAAAGTCCACATTTCCATCAATTTTTTTGAACCCTTATATTCAGAGACTAGAACGCTGCGTCTTCTTCAGCTATTGAATGAATGAACCACCACCATTCATCATCATTCATCATTTTTTTTGTTCACTACCTTTATGAACTAAGTAAAAAGTCAAGATTTCATTGGTAGTTTGCTAATGTTAAACATAACATCATAACATCATGCCTTGTGATCCCCGAAGGGTTAGACAGAGGTGTACCTAACAAGTACACCTACATTTTGCCAGTTATGTTTAAGTCTCATGTAATAGGGGGCGAGCCTATTGCCATCAACCGGCCAGAAATCCAGTCTTCGTGGCTGCTATTGAGAAATTCCTGTCGGAAAAACCCAATAACACTTTGCCCGACCTGGAAATCGAACCCAGGACCTCATGCTCAGCAGTCGCGCTTGCGAGCAATAGCACAACGAGGCAGTCGTTGGTGGTTTGCTAATGTTATCAAATTATTTTACTTGATCGACATTAATGACTTTACGGTTGAAGTTCGTGTAAGTTTAAGTGTAACTTGGCGTACTATTCACAATCGAAGGAGTGGACTATTTTATTACTCTAATGTCACGAGCAATATGTTTATTGTTGGCTTCCTAAAGTTATTACATTAAATAAGATTTACTGTCTCAATAAAACACCAACTTAAGGAAGGAAAAACATAAAAATATGGTAAAATACATTGCTTTTGTTTGATTTGTCGATGCCCACTTATTCGATATTATACTTTTTTCTGTTGAACCAACACAAGTTATTGTGACATTATGATGTCAAAATAGCTCAGAATAACGCTTCTGAGCTTTTTTTTCATCACATTTTTACATCGTTTTTATGTTAACAGTCGTTTACATGGTTTTTGCTCACGAGAAGAAAACCATGTGTTTTCTTGAGGATTTGACGCTGAGAATCCGAAGTCATGAAACATTTACATTTATTTTTTATTTATTATTAAATATTTTGCTTATAATCTTGCACCGGGTGCCCCGAGTGTCGAGTCGACTGAGTGGAAAGGTTGGCGATAAGTCACACACAAAAAAAAAAATGACAACAACCAGCTGTCAACCAAAAATTTTAGGTTGGGAGTTACTTTGTTTCTATATTGTGTAGGAAACAGTCAAAAAACGATTCAAAGTGATCGCAATGAACTGGGCTATGAACCAGAGCAAGTCTCAAAAATATTTAAGTCAGAATTTTTTTTATCGTAATTCTTATTGGAATGCAACAGGCAGCCCCCAAGCTCTCCAGCCATTATGTGTAAAGAAAAAAAACAACAAATCAAATTAAATGCATCGTGAAAACACTATTGCAGTAACTCATAGCGATAAGTGAATGTAATGAGTGAAACTGTCGTGTTTACACGGTACAAACGTATATGAGACTAGCTTATACCCGCTGGTTTGCCCGCGTGGAGTTCGGTAATGTTCCACGGGATCGTACTACCGGGATAAAAAGTATCCTATGTGTTAATCCAGGCCATAAACTCTCTCGAGTGCTAGATTTCATCCAATAAGTCCGTTTAGTAGTTTTTGCGTGAACGAGTAAGAGACATCCATCCATACATCCATACTCACGAACTTTTGAATTTATAATATTAGTAGTATTTCTTCACAACATTTTCATTTATCTCGTTTGTGTCTGCAGTAAACATTTTCAGTAAAACATTTTCCAATCGTTTTATACCAAACAATCTTATCGCCCATAACACGCAGCGTGGAGATGACATCTGTATGACGTCATACATCATATGACGTCACGTATGTAAAGTACAGTAAAACGCTCCAGTTAGACGTGCATTTACTTTCAGAAATAATTCTACGCTTTTCGGTTATTATTTCTTTTTCTTTGAATTTATTTTGAAAGTAACATGTAAGCTGTTCCGTTTTCTCAAATATGAACATTTTCTTTTAAAACCCGTGTCAGTTAAATGTTGTATTTGTCTAAAAGCAGACAAAGATAAACATAATATTACAAGCTAATGTTTTCACAAATTTTATATATATCATACGACAATAAGTTTCGTAGTTAGTCCCCTTATGTCTAGAATGTCGTGGGGATTCTGTATTTAAATAGAAATTTTAATCTTTCTTTTTCTTTCTAATTGTAGTATTTTGTGTGACTGGGTGGGGCGCGTTAAAGTGGAATCGTATGACACCTTTCTCTGTCTTTCAAGCATATTCAGACGTAGAGAATAGAATCGTAAGTTTTGCACAGGTTCTCGACCTTACAATGTTTACCTATTGTTACGGACTCAGATTGATTTTTTGTATACGGGTAAAGAACATGACACTCTTTACGTGGTTTGAAGGAATGACAATTGTCCTGTTGCACTTTGTATATGGAACTCAGCTTTTTCGAGGTTCCGCTGACGGAGCAGTTTTGTTTATTATAAAAGCAGCTTTTAGCAGACTATAAATACCTTATTAGATTTCGAAAATGCAGCAAAGTATGCATAAAAAAATACTTCAAAAATCTTTTTATGAAAGCAAAAAAATATATAATCCAACTAAACAAGTATTATAAATTTCGGCAGCCGCTCTGCCCCTTTTTTCTTAACTAACCAGCAGCCGCCGGGCGAAGGTAAACCGGATATCCGGCGGTGATTAGCAGCTCATTAAGTATAAAGACCGGCGAAAGGTCCTGACTAACATAAACACACACGTGTGTGTACACCGAGCCCCTCCTAAATTATTGACGAGAAAACCATTTTTGATTTATATAGTACTACGATGGTTTTAAATATTTTAACACATCACAACTTTTCTATCTATCGAACTACCTTTTCACTCTAAGATTGTAAGATGATACTATTGCTTAGTTGCAGCAGTAGCTCTCTTTTGAATAAACACATTTACTCTGTACGCACTCTCGATAGCGACACTTCGGGGCAATGAAAGTGAAACTCGCGTTTGATTAATTGTTGTGACGCGTACAATGGGCATGTAATGACATTTTTATACCTAGGACCAGAAGCGTTAGAAGAGACGGCAGTACTGAACCAGCAATGGAAGCATTTAATTGATTTGCTCAAAGAAATAAAGCAATAGACTAATCTTCATAACAGAAGTTCACTTAGAAAGACTACATTTTAATTTGCACACTCAACATTATGTTCACAAGAAGAAGATGCTTCACTAAAGAGGTAGCGTTGTATATAGTTAATGTGTTCAGACACGTGCAGAAGGGAGACCAAAGTGTACAAAATTAGTTCAAGTTCCTCAACTAATTCTGTAAATATGAAGCGTCTGTTAACTACACTAGATAAGGCAAATATAATGAGGAGTACATAATAAAATCAAAGCCAGTTCAGAACTCGACCTACATTGTCAGAAAAAATAAGAAAATATTTTTCAAGAATTTGGCAGCGAAAAATTTTTGTATAAAGCGCTTGCCTTTTGTTTTTTAGGTAACTCACTTTACTAAGAGGCTTCTTTGAAATATGCATATTGTACTAGCTTTTTCCAGCGGTTTCCCTTGCGTTAATTTATTTAATTTATAATCAATTAGGGTTGTAATCTGCTTGTAATAATATAATTCAATAATAATTCAAAAGACACGTGGCGCACTATATTATCATAAGAACGTTATTGTTGCTTTCCTCCGGAACTTTTTTTCGGGATGAAAGGTACCCGATGTCTGTTTCTGTACACCTGACAACGTATATCCAAAATTTCATTATGATTGGTTCAGTGGTTTAGGCGTGAAAAGGTAACAAACAAACGAACAAACTTACTTTCGCATTTATAATATTAGTTAAGATTGGTGTTGACTTTTCAAACTCGCTGTGTTTAAATTGACTTAAAAGAAACGGGCCAGTGCCGCAGAGGTAGACTATAAATGTTCATTTTACTTCGTTAAGTGAGTTATTATAAAGGGCTTAATTTCCCGAGGTCGCTTGAACTACAGTAATTTTTTTAAGAAAACTGGGATACCTCAACAGCCTTTTGAATATTACTACTTCTTTGTAGTAATAAAGCGTCCCCGGGTATCAATCCCTGTTTTAGTATCATAAAAACCTCGTAACATTTTGTCCTGTGACCGTAAACGGGCTGAGAATATTATCCAGCCAGCCTTAATAAATTAAAGCAATAAACTGAATATACCTACATCTAACAACATTTAGTTCTTTAGTACATACAGAATAATTTTAATGTAACTGAGGTATATTTGTCGTTTATATTGTTTTTATTTTCTTTCTTAAAGTTTGGTTATCCACGATTTCGTTATCTGTAGATGTACGAATCTGCGTTATAGAATTATTACTTTTATAATGTAAGGTATGCCACCAACACCCAGAGCTCATTAAAACATTAACAATACTAAGTCGCAATAACTTTATTCTCTCCTAAATTGAAGGAGACCAGTAGCATGTCAAAGCTTCAAACGTCCCTATTAATTAACCTACTTTCAAATTAACTCCTCAACAATTGTTGAGTGGAGTTAATTTGAAAGTAGGCGCGAATAAGCGAGTAAGCGAATCGCCTTAGTAATTACTAATACTAAGGCGATTCTCACACGCACCGCTCGTCCGCGCGGGCGCGATAAAGAGAATCATAGCATCATCATCATCTGCCTAGCCTTTTCCCAACTATATTGGGATCGGCTTCCAGTCTAACCGGATGCAGCTGAATACCAGTATTTTACATGGAGCGACTGCCTATCTGACCTTCACAACCCAGTCTGTACTGGGTAATACGATACCCCTTGGTAAGACTGGTTGTCAGACTTTTTGGGCCACTGACTGCCTAACGACTGTCAAAGATCTACAAATGACAGCCGGGACCAACGGCTTAACGTGCTGTCCGAGGCACGGAGGAACCTCGGTATGTAATGGGCGGTCACCCATCCACAGACCAACCTAGGCAAGCACGGCTTAACCTAAAGATCAACCCGAGCGGCTGTTATTATTTAGCCACGAGCTCCTCAAGAGAATCATAGCATATGGCTTGTATTAAATTTGTTGATGCCTTACATACGACACCGCTCGATCCACCACTCATCACCTCCTCGCGCGGCGCACCGCTAAATTATATTTGCTTCGCCGCGCCTCACCCTGATCGCGCGAATGAGCCGTGTCGTGCGAGAATCGCCTACGAGTTAAACATAAGCGAATGACTTGATTGATATGAATAGGCTTTGAGTTCCATGAGGCTATATAAGGTCCCATTAAAATAGATGGTCAAATTTTTAGAAATCATTCAGACCACCAAAATAAGGACATTTAAAATACACTAAAAATGTTGGTTACCCAGCGAATTTAGGTCAAAATAAAATCATTTTAATCTGCGTTTTTGCTTGGATATCTTTGGTTATATGTACTGAACGCTTTGTTAAAATTTGTCCATCTATTTAATGGAACCTTATTATATTCTCTAAAGTCTAGACAACCTCATTCTGTCTTTAATTACAAAAGTGATAGGGCTCGGAAATAGAGGATCTTTGTGCCTTAGTTTTATGGAAATAATATCATCTAATTAGAGGAATGAAAGGGACCGCTTTATTTGCTGATTAGGGTGTAGAATTCACTGCTGGGTCTGCGATCTGAATTTAACTTACCGCTGTAAATTAGTCCACAGAGTAGTGAAATCTAATTAGGGACAGGAGAGAGGGCCTATTTAGGGTTCTGTACCCGAAGGGTAACCAACGGGACCCTGTAATTTAGCCACCGCTGTCCGTCAGTCTGTCTCTCTGTCAAAGGACTGTATATTCGTAATAGGCAGACAGTTGAAATTTTCACAGAATGTGTATTTATGTGGCCGCTATAACAACAAATAATAAAAATAAATTAGGGGGCTCCCCTACTGCGATGGTACGGAACCCTTCATGCGCGAGTCCAGCTCGCACTTGGCTGGTTTTACTTAATTAACTTTCCTATTATGTGAAAAGAAATATAAAATTAATCAAAATAAGAAGCTTTTAATGTTATGGAACCTACTTTCATCATAAGAACAAGCATGACGTGAAATGTGAGTAAAACACAAAGAAAGTACACCCATCCTACTTCGTTATTTTCTTTTCCACTCTCCAGCACTTTCCAATCTAATCAGTTTAATCGCGTGATGAAAACCTCGTTTATTTCCACTATTCAATCTGTTAATCACACAATGGCTGCCATCCGGTCAGTTATACTATAAATTAAGCGCGGTTGTGGCTTCCATGACGAGGGTACATGTCATATCGCTCCACACACTATATAACGTAGGTAATTGGGTAATAGAGGGAAAAATGGTAAGCGGGTTAAGTGTAGGAGAGTAGGTACTTAAAGTTATATCACAAGTGCAGTATTTGTAATTTTTTTTTTTTAAAAGAAAACCTTGCCCCTCACTAGGAATTTCTCCTGTATCGTGGGTGCGTTTACAAACATTTAAACTCACATACACAAACAGCCAACAACAGGTTCCGTGCGGGAATCGAACCCGCGATACGCAGCGCAGCAGCCAATCGTTCAGCCACCGCGCCTACCGCGCCGTCAAATATTGAAGAGAGTATTCGAAATGTTTTTTGTACTGCAAAGGTAATATGAGTACTTTGGTAGCATGTGCGAGCCTGGAAGCAGCTGCGACTTGATATACCACCAAAGAGTCTTCTTGTACCCCGATATAAACTTTATAATATCGAGGTACCTCTGAGAGCGAATTTCACCAATGGAGCTGCACGCATCAATACATCAACACCGCTCGCAAGAACTGACAGCGACAATATTACATAGCAATGATAAGGCGGACAGCTCATTAACGCAGTTCAAATGTGCTAATTGCGTTCAGTATCATTGGCGAAATTCGACCTAAGTATTTCTAATGTAGTTACGTATGGTTCTATTCCAAGAATTCTATTCAGACCTTAGGGTTCTGTAACATACAGAACCGAGGGCTGAACTTCAAACTCACTGAATTAATTCCAAGAGTATACGTATTAAATAAATCAAGCGTGTTACTATTTACTTCTATGAATGTCTGCAATAACATAGGTAACAGATACTGAACTAGCTTTGACATTTAAACCCTGTTTAACCAAATTATTATTCTGGGTATTTGGTAATTAACTCAAACCTACGCATTTCATTACGAATATGTACGCAATAGATCAAGCGTATTACGTTTGGGTGTCTCTGACTGTATGAATATGGTAACAGACGGCAGTGCACAGACCACAGACTAAATAACGTGAGCGGAGTACGTGAAACAGTTTACAATAAGAGAGATTCGCATGTGATGTAGGCGTTACTGCTGATTACAGGATTCATTTGTGTAAGCGCAAGTGCGGTGCCTGTAATCAATCTGGAATTATGCAGTTAAACTCTGAAGCACAACTTCAAACTCAATTCTAGAAATGCTTCATAAGTTTCAGTCCAAAATGCTAAGGACAATTACCGATGCTTCATAACCATAACAAACCAACAATTACACCACCCCTTGGAAATCAGAACAATTCAAGAAGAGATTACACGGTCAATGAAATCGTACAAGAACAGACTAGCTGGACAATCATCCGAACATACTAGTTACGCACTTAATGAATAGAGATTCAACATTCAAAAGGCTAAAAATAAAAGCCCCTACACATTTATAGGGAATTATAAATAAAGGGCGCACGTCGCTGGACTGACTTCCCTTCAAGATTATTGAAAATCCTTAACTTTCCTTATGTTGAATGTTCGCACGGAACAAATTACAAGAACACCCAAAAAAAACCTTTTCGTATAATCCTTCGTGTATCCTCACTAAACACATTTACTTTAACACGTAGTCAATGTTTGAATAAAACGCTATTTGGAAGCATTCAGTAACATCACCGTACACACGACCATTTAATCATGCAATATCAAACTCTATTTACTTTGTGAATAAAGTAACGTTCAACTTACGAGCGGTCTACAAACAAACGTTTCGGATGCATCTCATTGCCAAATCTGACCATTTACTCTATTTAATTTTACCATATACCGTTTAAACTTAACTGGTATAACTAGATGCCATTCATTGTGGAATATGCAGGTCCCGGAACTGCTAGACTTATCTGTTCATTGGTTAGATGGAAATAGTGACCTTTAAATACGTATTTAAGATGACACATTCTGAAAATAACAGATCATAAAATTTTGTATGTAGATCTCGTAAACCATGCATTATTTTGTAGTTTAAGAAGGAGAAGGGTTATCTAATTTTTTGAGATTATGGATATTGAATTTCATTCCTATATATGTGTTACAGGCATCGTTCATTCAAGTGTTGTAGCACAGCTAGACAGAGGTCTATGTCTGTGATTGAATCCACCCCTAGACTTCATCAGTAGATCATACCGACAGGATTTTACACTTCCCAAATCTCTAGAAAAGAATCAAATTAACAACCCGATTGTGTTTAACGACATTAAGCTGTTTACAATTTCCAAATGGTAAACTCCCCAGTGAAATGAAATAAATTTAAACGCCGCAAAAGCACCACCACCATTAATTAATTCTAAGCGTTGTTTGCATGTACGGGAACAAGACGGAAACGAAAAAATCTAATTAGATTTTTTCGTTTTCCCGTCTACTGTCCCTTTACTGTAAAGTTAAGTAAACAATCTTATTAATGTTTAAGTAAAGCCATCAGCACGAACAAGTTTAATGTCGAGCCGACTGACCATTACAATTCATTTAGGTATTTCGGAAATTTTCAATATAATTTTGTGCTGCAGGCTCCACAGAATCTGACATATTTTATTTTTCATCGCGACATGTTCATTACCGATAGTACCAAATAATCGTACGGCAGAAGGCATATGACGCAAACCTGCATGATTGTATGCAATACAAATCAAATCATTTATCAATGTCATCCCATTCGTTGTGGCGCATGCATGTTGTTCTATTGATGGCTCGATCATATACGTTTGATAGTCGTTTGATCTGTTTTAATGGATTTTGAGTTTGCGATAGAGTTGTGTTCGAAATCTGTTAAATGATGGCTGATTAAAGTTTACTGTAATGGACTGATTTTGTCTTCACGATAAACCTTTTGCGTTATCATTATCAAACAAAGTGAAAACGGTACCTAGTAAAGAAACGTCGAGCACATCTATACTAATATTCATCATCATCATAGGTTAGAATGAGTATTATTTATATTAAAATGCTAACTTTATGACAAACAAATTACCACGTTAGCAAACGTTTCTCAAATTATGTACCGTGTGTACATGGATACGTGCAATGTAGAATTTAGTATCGTACTAGTAGCAATCGACGAAGTCGTTCGTAGCAAGACGCGGCGTAGCGGTTCGGAGCATGCCGTATCCGATTGCTACAAATCGATAACAATGAGCTTCCTGTGCATAGTAAACCGATTGCTTTTATCGAAGGGATTGCCAACATTATCAATCTATCGTTATCTTGAATTGCAATATCCTGAGTAATTTTAACATTATGAAATAACTAAAGTTTGTAACCTGATAAACCCTACTTGAGCTAACCTTTTATATAAATATTTGCATGCGTACGGGATATCCAATGAATGCACTAATAAAATGAAAGTCACTCACACACTTGGAAATTGTGTACGTTGTAATCCAAACTAATATTATAAATGCGAAAGTAACTCTGTCTGTCTTTCTGTCTGTCTGTCTGTCTGTCTGTCTTTTCTTCACGCCTAAACTACTGAACCAATTTGTGTGAAATTTGGTACAGACATAGTTTGGAACTTGAGAAAGGACATAGGATAGTTTTTATTAAAAAAAAAAAAAAAAAAAATTATTAAATGCTCTAACGGAGTATAGATAATTCTATTAGTACTATATGTCGAGTTGTCCTTATTCGATAGATGGCGGTGATCGCGCAATGGTGTCGATCGTTACATGAGTTCGGTTCATGTTATTGTTTTAATTCATGGGAAAAAAGTAAATAAATAGTAAAAAGGTATGAAAAAAATAATATCAATCAATATAATAAAACTTTTAGTACAAAGAAAATGGATCGAAATAGATCGCGCTATGGTTTCGTTACACGCATTTGGTTGGGTAACGGCCGAGCGCGGGAACTATGTGGGTAAAACCAAAAATCTGCCGGAAGTCACTATTCCACGCGAACGAAGTCGCGGGCAAAAGCTAGTATAAACTAAATTACCCAGTGTTATGTCTCGGGTGCCACACAAAAGCCTCTTGTAGGCAATTTACTAAATTACTCCCGGCCAGTTGATCAAAGTGAGGCACAATGGGAGCGCGGTCCATTTTCTATGCTGTAATATGATCAGGGAGGGTTAATTAGAGTTACGAGTACTCTAGAGTTCCGCAGTCACTTTCTAAAGCTTCAGTGCGTCGTTAGTACCGGCAGGTGTTAATGTATTATTATATGGTACTACATAATAATACATAAACACCTGCCGGGCGCCTTGCAGTTTGCGATTTGAATCAAGTTGACTTTACTAATATAGTTGATAACTTTACCGATGTAGTTGGTATGAAATCAAAACATTTTACTTGACTGTAGTTCAAACCTGTAGGATTGAACTGAATTCAATATCCACTGCCCCGAACTAGTTGTTGTAGCCCGCTTGTTCTGCTGTGCTCCTGTACCTACGCTAAGTTAGCTTTCAAGTTCTGTGTTGACTTTAACGTTAACTGTGCCAGTTCAATTATATTTCCAGTTGATTCAATCATAATTAGTCATCGTCCACCTATTTTATAATTCACGATCCATTTATTCATTTAATTTTTATCGTCAACACGTGAATATAATTATTGTGACGGAATAAGCTCAAGGACGTTAATAAAACTGACCTCGTTATTATACCTCTCGCAGGTCCTAATTTTTCCTTTTCTTATACCGGGAATGCTATATCAACATAAATGAAGAGATATTCGTGTTAGAAATTGTGAAACGTCATACCTACAGTAAGACACACATTTAATTCAAACACAAAAGGAATTTTAGACAAATCGCTTTATAAATGAGTATACGAATAACATTGCGATCATTACATAGCAAAAAAACACACTGTATTATTATTCAGTGTATTTTGTTTGATAGCGTCGCTATTAAGGATCAAATTCTAGGAAGTAATTATTTGTATGTGAAATAAGAATGAAAGTCCTTTGTGTATTTTTCGCTATTATTCCTCATAGTTTCTGTTTTCACCACGCACGCCCCTTTGAAAAATTCCCCCTGTATACTTTTTCAATTGAAACAAAAATTCTGATTCCATTCATACATACATAGAATATTTCAGTAAAATTGTCGCAGAGTGCGGCTGTAAAATGTTATGTGTGCACAAATTGTCCATTACGTCCTCTAACGCTCGGCACAGCTAAATGGAACGATTGAATAAATACTCGCAATGATTTATACAGTTGGCTTTAGAATAAATGGACTTTCAAGTGTGGGAAGAGTCCTGTACCTCTTGTAATTGAATGTGTTGGTACGATTTTTAACTTTTAAATAAGGAACGGAAGGAAATCGAAAATGTTATGAACCGCTGTCAGATGGCTAGCTTAGCGTCTATACTAGAGCCTAGCGAGTCACCTAGCGAGTAGCGAAGTGAAACGAACTTTCTATGATTTTCACACTAAAGTACATTTAATCTATCTAAAAGCTACGATCCTTCATGGTTGAGAAAACCACACAAGGTAATAAATTAATCAAAGCCAAATGTAATAAAATCGTAGTAGCTACATGATACATTTTAAAAGTCATATTACATGAAATATCATGATTCATACAAAGTCCACGCCGTAGGCAACAATACTAACAAACATATGTATTTTATTACACGAAACCTTATAATTTCAGCCAACATTGTCCTTAAAATAAAACTAGCTACGGGTGAGCGGTTAAAGGTCCCTCTTGAATTAACCGGGCAACCCTTTTACCAGAAACTTTAACCAAAAAAACATCACAAAATGTGTTACACAACCAGTCACGATATTATTTAACATTGCTACATGTTGTCGACGTAAGTAACAAGAGAAGGTGAGCGATAATGTGCCTTATGTCTTGACAAGCAACCTATACAAGTGTACGGACATGATTGGATCAGTATAGGCAGTCAGGTACCTTGATGGAGACCGATCGCTTATAATTCCAGATTCAAATCTTATGAATTCAATACAAGATGTTGATAACATATACATAGACTTCCGCTTTTTTCCCATGGGGGTAAGCAGAAACTACAGAACACTTACACCAACTACAGAGTTCATGTCTTATTAAGTTACTGGCAGTTATAAGACTAATCTTAATGATATTTCCTCAGTATATAAAAGAAAACTCAAATCATTTTAAGTTTGACCCTAATTTTGCCCACCGACTGCTCCCTTCACGGTCTGTACCTCACCAGTCAACTGACGAAGGTCCCGGCCGCTCGACCTCAGGCACACCCACGCACCAATAGAAAAATCAGGACCGGATAACTTAGTAATAAAAAATCTCGTTTGGAAAAATAAGCTCGAGGAAAAATCGTTCTAGTATTTCAGGGTCAATTTAATTTGTAAGAGTTTGTGGAAGTCTGTTCTAAACGGTCCTTGTTTGAGAGAAAAGGAAGAAATCGTTTCGGGAAAGTTTAATTGGGTTTTAAAAGTTTTCTTAACTTACACTATTTAAAAGAAAACTTAACGTTTACATATTCCTTTAAAAAGTGTCGTTACAGGTAGTCAATGGCCCAAAAAGTCTGAGAACCAGTCTTATCAAGGGGTATCGTATTACCCAGTACTAACTGGGTTGTGGAGGTCAGATAGGCAGTCGCTCCCTGTAAAATACTGGTATTCAGCTGCATCCGGTTAGACTGGAAGCCGACCCCAACATAGTTGGGAAAAGGCTAGGCAAATGATGATGTAAACGTAAAAAAATAAAAAGCATAAAGTCACGTCTGTAATTCCAGAAGAGTTAGGCATACGTGCGCCTTCTTGCGATTTAAATTGCTGAAGCAAATCACTCATTTTCTCGTAGTTTAAAGGCGAAGTCTGAATCTATGTAAAGCTGAAATCCTGATTTTACTGGAACCCTTTTTTTCCAATTCCTGAATTAATCAGGTTGAGTAAGCGTGGGTTATCTAAGTTTCACAAGAACAAGGGCCAGATTATATTATATCCTACTTTCAACTAAGCTTTTAGAAAATGAGTTCGTAAACAGTTCCGTTCTAAGGCGTTTTTAAACTCATTTCCTCAGCCTCTAACAGCAAATCGACAGACTGGTCCACATAGTTAGTTACTTCCCTCATATTGTGTTGTTCTCATACAGATTCGTTTGTTACAAAAAGACCAACTTGCAGGTGAAGTTTACAACAAAAAAGTTGTGTACGGAGGCAATTAGTCCAGCGGTTGGCGTGTAGCTGTTAGGTACTCATGCATATGTGTCTAACATACAATTTCACCACATTTATCATATTATTTACAAACAATGTCATCTAATGATATATGACACTTAACTACTACACTAACACGAAACAATTTCTGGCCTACAAAGTCAAACGTGTCTTTAACTTGAAAAACCATAAAGATTTGATCATTATTTTATGCTTTACAAGGTAAGTAAAAAGTTCCCAAACACTGATAGTCAACTACGTTTGGGTCGGCTTCCAGTCTAACCGGAAGCAGCTGAATACCAGTATTTTACATGGAGCGATTGCCTATCTGACCTCCTCAACCCAGTACTGGGTAATTCGATACCCCTTGGTAAGACTGGTTGTCAGACTGTTTGAGCCACTAACTACCTGTAACGACTGTCAAAGATCTACAAATCACAGCCGAGACCAACGGCTTAACGTGCTTTCCGAGGCACGGAGAAAACTTAATATTTATTTTCCCACACACTGATAGTATTGGGAAAATAATACCCACCAATGAAAATCGCATTTCTTACGCACAAAGGATTTACTAAAGCTAAAGAAAATCCGACTCGAACAGACTTATGAAGAAAGAAACGATTTGTAACACTCTCATTGTTCGTATCACGTTGTTACAATAAATATTACCGAGGAACTTATATTTATTACGTGAACGTTTGGTCCGAAATAAAGTGTTTATGCCAACTTATTTATTTTTAAGAAGCAACATTAACAACATGAAGATTCTTTTGTCGGATAGTGCAGGGTAATGGATAAAAATCATAATAATATAGATATTTCAATGAAAAAAAAAGAAAAAAAGAGAAACAGAGAAACCGAAGGTTTTGTCTGTGCAATTATGGATGAAGTTATGATGACGAATAACTACCGGAGATTTATTGTGAAGGACGGTACGGTTGACATATGTCGGGCATGCCACCGTCCAGGCGAATCAATCCGTCACTTATCTCCGGGTGTTCTCGTCTGGCTAACGGAGAGTAATTGCATAGACACAACCTTGTAGCCAGGATTATCCATCAGCAACTTGCTCTAAAATACAACCTTGTGGAATCGGAAGTACCGTACTATAAGTATGTGCCCGACCCAGTTCTCGAAAATGGCAATATCACATTGTACTGGGATCGATCCATCATCACTGACAGGGCTATTGTAGCCAATAAACCTGATATAGTGGTGGTGGATCGGTCAGAGCGGCGCGCAATGATTGTAGACATTACGGTCCCGCATGATGAGAACCTCGTGAAAGCTGAGAAAGATAAGCAAATCAAGTATCTTAACTTGGCTCACGAGGTTGTCGACATGTGGGATGTGGACTCAGCGATCATTGTGCCGATAGTTGTATCAGCCCATGGCTTAATTACCAAGAGCCTCGACCAATACCTGAGGAGGCTCTCGTTAGGCAGCTGGATCAAGGGTTTGATTCAGAAAGCGGTACTCCTGGACACGGCTCGTATTGTTAGGAGGTTCCTCTCTCTGGAGCTTGGACCCTGTTCCCGATACCGGTGGGCTACAATAGTTTTTTTTAAATATTTTTAAACGTTTTTTATATTGTTTTTAGTTTATGAAATATTTAAAAATGTAGAAGATTTGTATAAAAATAAATAAAGGAAATAATAGAAATTTCAATGTCAAACTAAATAAAATAAATAAAATTGTGCTCCTTTATTCAAGATTCCAAGTGAAACGTTTTCTTTTACAAAAGAAAGATACCATCAAAAGATATTAGTGGCCAAGTGTGAGCAAATAAGCACGACACATACTGGTAACGACGTTGTTCGTATCAATGAATTATGTGAGTCTGTGAGAGGTGATTACTATTCCCGTCACGTCTCTAGGACACGGAGCCCGTATTAGGTAAAAATAACAAAACCGAATATGCTAATGGAAAGCATTATACTTTAAAGGAAAATCTTCTAACAACAACCATGAACCAAGATTTTAAAATGAACATTTTTGCCGTTTAGTTGTGGTAAGATCGATTTTTATCCACTTGGAGTCACCAATGGTAATCAATCTATCAATGTAAATTTCGACGAGTCTATGATCAACATGTGACACTACACTATTAAGTAACTGTGATTACTACACTTACTGTCTGTTTTTTATAATATTTTGAAATAGCTTTAGTTTTCTCCATCTTTTATTAGACTCGTGATTTTGTATTGTCTAAGATTTTATAAATACACAGAAGTACGCTCAGACCGCTAAAGTACCGGTATTCAGCAGGAGGATTTGCGTGGAAGTCGACCCCAACGTAATTGAAACAAATGCTTTGTAACATATACTTTGCACTAACTTCTTTTTGACTTCGTTTTAGGTTGTGTCTTTTTTCTAGTACTAAAATGAAGTCATTTATTAGATGTCCCTTGCGTTACTGTCCACTTCTTCGTAATAAATGTCCGCCACATATACCTTTTTAAAATCTTTTAATGCTAATCATTGACCTTCGTTATTGCTTTTTGGTGTTAAGTTTAATAGGCTCATTTTAAGATATAAACTTTATGAGCGCCCACAAAAATTACAAAGAGTTTTCTTATCAAATTAATATAACAACGTTACGAAGTTCAGAGGTCCACGGAGCGATATTAGATTGGCTGAAAACGTTACAGCATAAGTTTTGTGAGAGTTTTTCTTACCTTCATAACTTTATTGTTCCTTGGACAATATTGTTCCAGGGATTCGCATTATGTTGTTTTTATAAGAGTTCCGGAAGTTACCAAATTGTATCTTTTAAAAATCTAATGGTATTGCGGGTGTTTTTGATTAAGCAGGCTAGTTTTTTGACCTCTAATATTCCTTCCCATAAACAATTTTATGTAGACAATAAAAATATCACTAGTTTTTTACGTAAAAAACGACTTAATTACAGCATTTTTGTATTGTTCTATTTTTGTACAACACATTTATTTTAAGCAGAGTATGAATGTACAAAAGAGATATAAAAATGTGCAGTCTTTGAAACAAGTCTATCACGTCCGTGAGATATTGCAGCGTTGCATTGACTCTGGCGGCCTCGATGTGGTGAACATAAAATATGTTTAACTAGTACTACGGCTTGCTTCCTAGAATCTACGAAGCGGTGTTTTGATTCTATGTTACAGGAATTTTGATCGTATTTGTCACAATACGAAGTTATTCAGTCTGTTATCAGTTGCCTTTGTATTTAACGGCTGGCATAGTTTCGTTTCTTTTTTGTATCTACGTAGATCAGCATCTATATTGGCAAAACAAAATCATGTAATCGTGTGTTTTCATCTTCACATTTTTATCAGTTCGCGTTTTTCTTATATTTGCCTTGTGTAAAATACCTTACGAGATAAGCTCAAATCAAGTACCCATCTACACGAAAATGAGAAATGAGACTGAAGAAGAATGAAGAAAACACAAAATAACACCTAAAATCTCGAAGGACAGGTTTATGAAGCAGACCCTTCGGTAATCGGGGTTTTTGTATTTCATCAACACTTTCAAACAGTCTCTGAGATGTACAGCCGCATGCATTCAGTGGCAGTTCGACGCTGAAGCTTGTGCACATTTTTCTCCGCGACGTTACACGAATAAACTCGGACTGTTCAAGTAAATGGAACAGAAAGTCTGTTAGGAGGATAGAACGCATTTTTAGTGGCATCGTCCGCAATTTAAGAAGTTTTGTTTTTGTTGAAGCTTTGTTCAGGAAGTAGTTATAATAAAACTTTAGAGTTTGTTATTTCTACTGCGGGGTTTGAGCTCGTTGTAATTTGATTACTCCGATACTTGTATTTCTAAATGGTGTTACTAAGCTATGTTCGAAACCTGCCGACATTTGTTTAAAGGGCATAAATGATAATTGAAAAGGGTGTCCGACTATATACTTGGTCATGTTTAACTATTAATATGTTAACTATGACTATTTTTATTTTTACTAGGTGTTATTTTACTTTTTAAATTGTTTTATTTTGTCTTATAGCATCGTATTGGACTTGGTTTGTAATATTGATATAATTAGTGGTAAATACATAAATAAATAAAACTTATTTATATCTCAGAGAAATAAAAAAATCCCTAAACGGACATTCTTCTCACGCAGCCTTGTATTAGGTACGAATTGTACCCGAGTCTGAAGATAAAGGTTTACCACGGAAAGACTTAGCGGGTCGCAATAAATAAGATTTCTTCATAAAAGTTGCACGCAAGGTGTGTGAAAAAGCTGTAAAGGATGGTAGACAGCAATACTTTAGGAGCATGAATAACAACAAAGAACATTTGTGGTCGTGTAATCTTTTGAATACAAAAATGTAGGGTTTTCAGTTTGCATCCGTTATGTTAACAACATCCACATAAGTGACATAAGTGTACAAGTAAAGCATTTTAAAAGATTAACTAGTTCGTACTACAAGCAAGCACCTCTTTACTTGATGCACTCCCATCTCATGCTCGTCACGACACCCGCGTACATGACATGAGTGGTTGGAACACAATACAGCATACATTCATGCCTAGGAATCGGATATTCGCATACATAATTACCTAAAGTTTAGTATGGAGTCAGTATGAAAAAAGTTTTAAAGGTTGATAATTATAGTTTATTTAGAGACAAAGGTTATGTAGTACTGAAAGGACTACAAAGTACACACAATATGAAACTAACATGAAAAAAAAGGCAATTTCTAGCAAATCGAGCCACTATGAGTAGATATTTCGCGTCCCCACAATCAATAATTCCAAGTTGATATAAGAAAATGAGTGAAAATATTTGTGCCAAAAATATATAAAATATTTGTGCTCTTCTTGATTTTTCGGCATGAGGTAACTTATTCAGTAATGTTCAATAGCCGTTACGGCGCCTGCTTCCTTTTAAACTGATAAACAGAGTAAAATGTGAAGATGCTTTGAGTCGTAAGCTTCTATAAGCCTTCAAAAAGAGTTTTTGTTACTACGTACCTCCCTACTTTGAATTAAAGGACTTCGAAGTCAAAGGTCAGGGCTTCGGTTGTGGGTTGTTATTTGCCAAGGCTATCAAAGTTATACGAGGTGGGAGAAACACCAACGCGATAACGTTTGAAATATTTCATCGGTAAATTAAAAAAAATTGGCTGTTCCATACATTGTGACCGTGTAGGTATTTCATTTTTGTAGGAAACAGCTGTTTTTTTACATAACTGATGAAAATTTTCTATGTAGGGGGGCTCTGAATGATATACTGAATACGTGGTAAACGTTTTCACGTCAGTGTCGGGATTCCACCCCGTATATTCGGAGAGCATTATAATGCAGCCCTTTGTCAATTTAGTGTTCGCATTTAATAGAGAAAGGAGTAAGGCAGTTTTTCAGTAATACCTGGCTATCCAATTTTATTTAATTAAAACGAAAACGGGGGGACACAAGGATATACACTGACCTTATTGGTTAGGTTATTTAAAAAGATCAGGTATGTAGTAATCGCAACCGGCGCGCATGTTTAACAAAATGTATAAGCGTAGACGAGGCAAAATGATATGTAAGGATCGTAGCAGGTGGCGTTCTATTGTTTCTGCCTACCCCCATGGGAAATATTCGTGAGTATGTGATAAATAGATGCATGAGGAAATCATCCGCACAAAGGGTGTGACAATCATGTAGGTAAACACCGCGAAAGTGGTAAGTGATTCGTTCAGCGTGTGGCGTGACACAGCGGTATTTATTCGTCACTGACGCGACGCACGTCACTTATCTGTTAAATATCAGGTGAACGAAGGATATATGATGGTAGAAATATAACTAACTAAACAAAACTAGTTGACAAGTAAAATGCAGGGCATTAAGTCCGCCTTTGTACATTAAGTGCATTAAGTTTTAATAAATAAATAAAATGAGACAAGAGCAGATGTTGATAATGGTGATTTAGATGTCATTAAATTTTATTTTGATGGAACGCATTGGTCTTTTAAACAATGAGCATTCGAGAAAATTATCTGTTAGGTAATACGACACTACCGCTCATTATTATAGTGTAACAACACCGGCGCCACAACCGATTGAGGCGATGGCCGATATAGCGTATGTACTTGTACGAGCGTATCTCAATTACAGTACAGATATTGGCAGTACTTGCTACTTGATACTTGAAGACGTCCTATATTCAGTGCACAGACTACATTATCGACATTCCGATTGACTATTTTTTAAGAAACTGTGCCAGCCGATGCAAAGACGAGGAGTTTCGATGCTGTTAAAGTACGAAAGCTATTGCAAACACGACTTGTTCATTTTTAGAGTTTAAAGCTTCTCCAAACCTTTGAACGAGAAGGTTACAAGACTTCAAAACGACAAAGGATACAGATCCATCGTAATTTTCTCTGCAGAACGAAATGTAGAATCAAATCGACCTTCTTGCTCTCACGTGAATAACATTTGCATGCGTCCTTGTTCATTTCATTTGTAGTAAGAATGTGAATACACAAATGTGGAGGGGAAGTTTGCGCCATTTTACTGTGATGATATCCCGTGGTTTATGTGTTGCTTCGGTTTATGTATGTGTCAGAATCATTTAGTGTGTTGTGTGGCAAATTTTCGAAAAAGAAAATTCATAGTGGCCTTTTTCCGCAATAAAATATTAATACGCGATGCTTTTATCTATTCATTTACAATTACTGTAAATAATTTGTTCGTAGGCTGACATTAAATTAAATAATGCGAATGTGTGTAAATAATTTGAGTGCGTTTTCAAAACCGCACATTACGAGTGTACCTACTGGATTTAATAATATTTAATAATAATTCTAATTATTAATAATACATTTATTTCATAAAAAAGGAGATTGTAGTACATGAGATGTGAGGATTAGTACGATAATATTTGATACGTTTATCTCTTTTTATGCAATATTTACTTCAGACTAATATACATAATTAACTGATTGGAACATCTTCAAGCGGCCCGCCAATTGCGAAAACCTTATCTTCAACTTTGACAAAGAAAAGAAAAACAAAAAGATTTTTGCTATTGTTACCCGAAGAAATAACCAACAACTTAATTTATCTTTCCCAGTACACAAGAACAATAAAAGAAGTAACTCAGCAGGGTTTTGTTCATGTAAATTATTGTTGTAATACAAAAAAGAAAAGCTATTATTTTCGGATGTAGTCGGATACAGGACTTTAAGAAACTTAGCTCAGATACTAGGAAAAACAGAGCAGAAAGGTAGGTCTCTACCAACTTAAATAAAAGTTAAAGAAAATGCTTTGCTAGTAAAGAATACAGACGTCGTATTTCTCAGAGTGTACACCACCCACAGTTCTGTTGTTACACTTAACCGGATCACCTGTTCTGTATGTTTATAGTGTGCAGCATCCCTTGAGATGTAAAGTGATCCATCTCTAGAGGATTTGGCGCGAGATGATAACACTTCAATAGCTTTAGATACTTAAATAAAGATTTCTAATTCAAGACTTTTGCGTATATTTGTACTTCGATACACAATAGAACGATATACATATAATATTTCTAGTAAGTTGATCTTATTAACAACATATCTATTGTGTATATGTATGTGGATAACCGTGTTAATGTAAATAAATCAGTAGCTACACGTTTCACAAATTTTACATTTTTATCGTTATTAAGTTTAATCGTATCCTCTTTTCTCTGAACCCGCTGCGCTGTGATTTCCAATAAAACGTAGTTCGTATCGCGTCTGCGTGATTAAACTCGTCCACAATGGTCGCCTTTGTGCAGCTGGACATGTGGAAATCCTCGCGGAATACTTTTATAAGTGCCGTTGTATTCCTGCTACTTTTCCATTTCAGTTAAATACTCATTTCATTTTCTGCTTGTATAGTGGCAAAATAATTTATCCTCTTATTAAACATTTTTCCCATTTTCCAAACCACAAAAATATACTTTGAGTACAGGAACGTGGAGTTTGGCCGAAGAAAAGAGAGGCATAGGCTAGCAATGGGTGAATTCAGATGAATGGATGATGATAACGTCAGTGTGGCAGATGACGTTGCTCGACAAGATATACCATAGTGAGCATACGGCTGTTAGGTTATTGCGCCGAGATTTTATACACCTACACAAAATAGCGTTGTGTAGAAAAAAAAAACATGGAGGTCTACGGATATTTAATGGCATTTTTTATGGATATTGGTGTGACGTTTTGTTTAAACCCAAACTCAAGAGCACGTAAGTCGCTTATGGAACTGGATGGCAAATCGTTTTCAAAGTACTGATTTTAAAGAAAGGCAACCTGCTGAATATTCAGTTCGGCTCAAGATTCCTCGTAAATCTTTTACTGGCAGTTCCGCTCACAAATCGTCTATAGTAAAGGTCTATAGTAAAATTTGATGTGACTTCTCTACTTAGGCACGCTCGCTCCACGAACACACACGGTGTTTACCTACTAATTTAAGCCTCTTTAATTAGGATTACGAAGGTACACAGCTTAATCTTTTCGTGTTAACGTGAATACATAAAGCTTTACCCGTTGCGAGGGTAGCAGGGTCCGAGCAGTCGTTATAAACCAGAGGGTCACGTGACGTATGAGGAGTTGTGTCTATGTTAATCATCTGTACAATATCAAATCTTGGATTATTCCATTGCAGCCTACGGGCGAATGCCCTGGTGATGAAGTGCTTTAAAAGCCATTCCAGTGTGAATAATTTAATTTTAATCTCATTTAACGTGAAACCCTAAACAGAATCAAATAAACAATCTCTATCTAATACACAGAATAAAATATCTTATTTCTACTTTCACTTAGGTTACAAGTTGTTAAACTAGAAGGAAAACAAACAAATATTGTTTTAATAAAACGAGATATTTTCTAGTAGAGCTAAGCGATTGAAACGTTGGATAAACAACGTTGCAGAGAGGTAAACATCTCTGTTTGCCTTCACATTCTGATTGGTTTAGGTCCAGCCTTCACATGCACTGAATAAGGATGTGTGGTACCTAATTATCGTGTGCTGGACTTCGAAATAAATAAGTAAATAAAAAATACTTACCACTTATTCTTGAACATTGTAGATAATGGCATCCTAAATTATTTCACAAGTTGCTCGCGAGCTGCAGAACTTATCACTCAATGTATTTCGTCGCCTCTGGACTTCAGCCCGAGCTTCTTCACACCAATCTCGTCTTATACGCTCTTCTTACGCCTGCTTGTATCCGACTAGATGTATCATTCTGTAAGCATGCGTGAAATCTACAGTTAATCATTTGAAATAATCTTTGTTTTTTGGGAATATGTTATGGTTTACGTTAATGTAAAGTCATAATAGTCATAATAGCTAATATATTATTGTAATAACCTGCTCTCTTGGTAACGATCTAAACATTCCGTGCAATGCGTCAAACGACAACCTCACACATTCTACTGAATACGATGATAAACATTCATTTTAACTAAGTAAATAAGTAGCTATAGTATGCCTGAGAGATATTTATTGACGGCATCTGCATGTAAAGCCAAGTCAGAGGACAATGGGCGTCATAATAAACTCTGTCACCAGGTTAGGCAGTAACCATACCATTAAGAAGAACTAAAGGGGCTTGGAGGCCGCTTTATCAGAATCATAAATCATGTTAAAATTTCTAAAATAGTCACAGACTCAGTTAGTATTATAAATTGTCCTTTGTGACCATTTTAGAAATTTTACTGTAATTCATATTATTATCCTATTAGGATTCTGCTAAAGCAGCTACTTATGCCCCCTGGTTAATACTGATTCTCACGGTACACTGTTTGTACAGTCACGAGCAGCACTTTCAAAAGAGTTTATCTCCTGCTGTTCTCATTAAAATTTCATGTTGTTATGAACATAGTATTCTGGAACTCAGATTTTTATGAAAAAGATCCTATCTCCAATTGTTATAAACAGAACTTCTCCTGTACGTACTAAAACCATGATAATGCATTTTGTATAACGTGGTCCTTGGTGTTGTTCGAAGCACATTTCATGGAATTACGTTGAATTTATAGCAGATTACCGGCTCATCCTGCGTTTGTAAAGATTTAATTGTTTCGGTGGAACAATGTGATATGAAATAAACATTTTGTTTTTGGATAAAGTCAGGTATAAGTATATTAGAGGAAGTTTGAAAGGTGCGCTAGTAACAGAAAAGTTGAAAGGGAAGCGACTGTCTTGGTATGGGCATGTGATGAGGAGGGATGAATCGCATTTGACTAAAAGAGTGATAAGTATAAATGTTGATGGATAAAGAGGGAGAGGAAGACCAAAGAAAAGATGGATGGAATGTGTGAGGAATGATTCGAAGAAAAAGTGAAAAAATGATATCGTGAAGAATGACAGGGGAGAATGGAAGAAAAAAACTTCTTGCGCCGACCCCAAATAACATGGGACAAGGGCAGGAACATGAAGAAAGGGTAAAGGTAAATATCGAATACCAGCGGAGCTGTTTAGGTTTACGGCAAAGATGTCGGAAATGTTATCGGAGTCAATATCATGGAGTTTCATATGAATGACTGATTTCTTCATCGATTTTTGACCACAGAATTTTTTTTTTTTTTTGTAAAAAAATATTTCTAACAGCTAGCTTGTTACGATGAAAATTAGAGCATGCAGAATAATTCATGAACACGTAAAACATTGTTGTAACGGTAATCGTGTTTACGTAAACTCCTCTAATTATAATTATAACATCACATCATAACATAACACGCCTCAAATCCTCTAAGGGTTAGGCAGAGGTGTACTTAATAGTACACCCACATTTAGCCAGTTATATTTAAGTCCCATGTGATAGGGGGCGAGCCTATTGCCATCAACCGATCACAAATCCAGACTCCAGGGCTGCAATTTGCCGGACCCGGGAATCGAACCCAGGACCTCATGCTCAGCAGTCGCGATTGCTACTACTAGACCAACGAAATAGTCAAGTCAGTTAATTATAATTATGTCTCGTTGAATAATGGAGAAATACATTTTCTTTTCACATTGTTCTCATAAATATATTACACACCCACCAGAGGATGTATACAAGGTTATTAAACTCATAAATACTCATAATTTCCTGCTTAGGTAGAAACTTAGATGCTTAGATTAAAGCTTAGATGAATATGCGGAGCTTACTTCAGAACCTAAATATCGCTTCAAGAAACCAGTGTTCTGATAAAATGAATATTTAAGTTAACCTATTTGGTTTTACAAGCAATCCCTGTTATAGTAACAACGGTCTGTAAATAAAGTATCTACTCACAGGATCTAAGTAACGTGTATATGTTACGGCTAAAAGCCAAAGTAAGGCTCCTAGTCGGCTGTACCTAGGTGCGGTTTAAATTTGGAGGTTTGATGGAACCAATTTGGATGTAGCACTCACCGGCCGCCGCTCGTTGCGATCGCTAGGCTCGCGCGCGTTTGATCACAGTTATAACCTAACCTAATCCACTTGGTCGGTGTGTCCTAGCAATAAAAAGGATACCTCTAAGTATAACAAACTGTTACCGGCCGCACCTAGGTATAGCCGGCTAGAACTAGGTGTAACCTTACTTCGGCTTTTAGCCGTAACAGATATATAAGATTGTGGTTATCGACTTACAATCGGGATAGAAATAGGGTTACACCCGTATTTGGGGAAATTGATATTAGAGACAAACTGTAGCTACTATATACTCAATAATACACTTTTTTTTTTTTTTTTTTTTTTTTTTTTCCTGATGGGAAATCATCAAATGACCCCCCCCCCCACTCTGGGCGGAGCGTAAGGGAGTGTCAGACTTGTACTGACTAAAACCCATCCATGTTCCTTCTTTGCCCTTTGTGTTCCAGGGCCACGGTATCTCTTTCGAACAGTCCCGCAGCCCTGGTAGGCATCGGCCCTTGCGGACCCCTACTTATTTGCTGACATCTCTTTGAGGCGCACGTGGAACACGAACGCGTCGTCGACACGGCCTGTCGTCATAAGACGGCCGGACGGCGAGCTAGCCCATAACTTGCCGTCCACAGGCCCGCGCCTACGGTGGCCGGGAGCCACCACGTGACCCCCGACGCCAAGGGCGTCTCCCGCGGCGGCTGGGACGTGAGGTTCTTTCCCTCTCACGTCCCGCCACCTCCTTCACTAGCATGACTGCTTCACAGAAGGTGGTGACGGCTTCCCATTCCCTCTCGCTCCGGACTATGGCTTGAACCAGGGCCGGACGCGAGAGATCGCCGCCGCCAATCGCCGCTACAAGGACACGGCGGTGCTCCGCCCAAGCGGGGCAGACCTCCACGGTGTGCTCCACCGTGTCCTCCGGACGATCCTCGCAGTGGAAACACCCGGGCGTTTCCTCCCGCCCGATTCGGTGCAGGAACCTCCCGAAACAACCGTGTCCGGTGAGGACCTGCGTCAGGCGGTAGGTGAGGGCGCCGTGGCGCCTCTCTAGCCACTCCTCAAAGAGGGGACTTATCGCCACTATGGTGGCGTGCCCTGCACGGGGTTGCGACAGTCGCTCTCTCCATGTCGCCATGAGATCACTCCGGAGGTCTGTCAGCGGAGTTTCCTCCCGACGTAGTGCCTCCGCGCGCCATTCGTGCAGGCGTGCGAGGACTATCGCCTCCAGATCCCATGGCGGCAATCCGGCAAGGAGGCTAGCCGCTTCGCCGGAGATCGTGCGGTACCCCCGGATTAGCCTTATGGCTATTACCTTTTGGGGCGCGTTCAGGTAGTGGGCGGCTTGCCGCCTCAAAGAACGCGCCCACACCGGGGCCCCGTAAAGGGCCATGGACCGCACGACCCCCGCGTATAGCCTCCGGCAGGAGGCGTTTGGACCCCTCAGGTTGGGCAAGAGCCGCTTGAAGGCAGCCCCTGTCCGTTCCAGTTTGGGAGCCAAACGTCGGAAGTGCTCCACGAAGTTCCACCGGCTGTCGAGGACGAGTCCTAGGTACTTCAACGTCGACCCGACGCCGATGGAAACCCCTCCTGCCGTCAGTAGGGATCCCGACGGTGGCGCATTCCGAGGCCCATGAAAACACATGGCCTCGGACTTGTGCAGTGCCACCTCGAGACCCAATTGCCGGATCCTCTCCACGACTATCGCAACCCCGCGTGTCATGTTTTCGGCCGCCGCCTCGTGCGACCTCCCTTGTGCCAGTACCAGCGTGTCGTCAGCGTAGCAAACTACGCTGACGCCGGTAGGGAGGTCGGCGCGCAGCACCCAGTCGTAACCGATGTTCCACAAGGCCGGCCCCAGAACCGATCCCTGTGGAACACCGCACGACATCTCTCGCCGGTTCCATTCTCCGCTTCGACCAGGGTAGATGACGGCTCTATCCGTCAGGTAGTCCCCGACCACACGACGAAGGTAGGTCGGCACCCGGTGATACCGGAGTGCCTCCCTAATACAGCTCCAGGGCATGGAGTTGAAGGCGTTGGCGATGTCAAGAGACACCGCCAAGACGACCCCGCCCCGGGACACCGCGTCCCCCGTCGTGAGGGCTCTCACGCGCATGATGGCGTCCACCGTCGAGCGCCCCTTGCGGAAACCAAACTGGTGTTCCGCAAGATCCGGGCCCATCCCCGCAAGGTGCCCGGCGAGGCGGTTGGCAATGACTCTTTCAAAGAGCTTGCCCACCTCGTCGAGCAGCACGATGGGCCGGTATGCGGACGGAGAGTCTGCAGGGCGCCCTGGTTTCCGGATGAGGACCAGCTTCCCCGTCTTCCAACGAAGCGGAAACTGGCCTCTCTCCAAGCATGCGCTTAGGAGCCCTTCCAGTCGGGGCCCGAGAGCCTCAGAGGCCAGGACCCAGGCTTTGCCAGGCAAGCCATCGGGTCCCGGGGCGGTGTTTCTGGTTTTCAGCCTGCGTACCGCCACTCTCAGGTCTACCCCAGTCACCTCCGGAACGTCGTCATCGTCATCGGTGTGGTCCGCTTCCGGCACCGCACGCGGCGGCGGAGCCATAGGCGGGGGAGGATGCTCCCCTCGCGAAGGGAACAGAGCGCTCACCACGTCCTCCACGAGCTCAGGCCGGAGACTCTGCGTTAGCGGGGGGGCCCGGGTGCGGAGTTTGTCCCGCACCATCTTGTAAGGGCGCCCCCACGGATCTCCGTTCAGAGACTCCAGCATCTCCTCGCGGGCCAAGTTCTTGGCCCGCCGGACAGCCTCTTGGAGGGCGGTCTTCGCCGCTCTGTACCCCTCGTACAGCTCCGCGTCAATGGCTGCCGCATCCGGAGGGCGGATGCGGAGCCTGCGATGCCTGGCGTACAGGCGCCGCGTGGCAACGCACGCCTTGCGCAAAGACGTCAGCTCTCGCGACCACCAGTACACCTGACGCCGGGCGCTTCCTGGCCGAACTCGGGGCATTGCCACGTCGCAAATCTCGGACATGGCCTCCTGGAACCAACCCGCCTCGTTGTTGATGTCGGCAGGCCTGACTGGTGATGACACCCAGGCCTGCACGATCGAGGCTTCCAGGAGGAGCTCCCGGTCCAGCTGCTTCAGCGCCCATCGCGGACCACTCGGGGCCTGTAGGACCGGCACGCTTGAGGACTGGGTGGAGACGTCGAACCGGATGTACCGGTGGTCGGAATAGGTCTCCACCCCCTCCATGACGCACCAGTCAACGACACGCGGCGACAGAGCGGGTCTGGCGAACGAGATGTCCACCACCGACTCGCCCCGCATCCGCACGCACGTGGGGACAGAACCCCGATTTAGGACGACCAGGCCTGTCTCCAGAGCCCAGTCCTCCACCATTCTACCCCGCACGTCCGTGTAACGAGAACCCCAAGCCAAGTTCTTGGCATTGAAGTCCCCGAGCACAAGCACGGGGAGGGAATGGCTTCCGATGACGACACTCAACTCCGTGAGGGAGTTGTGGAACTCGGCGAGAGTTCGGCTCGGGGAGAAGTAGACTCCCACTACAACGATCTCTCCGAACCGTGCTGCTACGCACCCCTGACCCTTCCTGACACTCTCAAGGGTCGGGGTACCGGCGGCGACCGACGTAATTATGGTCACTGAGCCGCTAAGGTCCTCAACCCAGTCATCCCTGGGCGGGACAAAGTACGGCTCAGCGACCACGGCGATGTTAATCGACCACTGCGCCATGCTCTGGAGCAACAGATCCTGAGCGCAGGCACAGTGGTTGATGTTCGCCTGGAGAAGGCGTAATGGGGCCGTTACTGGCACTCCATTTCAGCCCCCTCCCGGGCCCCCTGCGAGGGCCCCGCTGCGGAAGTTGCAGCAGTAGCGGCAGCGGCAGCGACAGTGGCGGCGGCTGCGGTGGTGGCGACGGTGGGGGTTTTGGTGGTGGTGGCGGAGGGCCTTCCCTTGCCCCTGGCCTTGGCGGGAGTACCGCAGGACTTGCTCCCTGCCCGGTGATCGGCCGGCTTGCCAGCTGCCGCACATGCGGCGCAGCGCGGCGCGGCGGAGCAAGCCGCGGCCATGTGACCAGGCTGGCCGCAGCGGAAGCACAGGCCGCTGCGGTCCACCTCCGAGGTGCACCGGACCGACACGTGGTGCCCCACATGGCAGCGGAAGCACCTCAGAGGTCTGGGTTCCAGCAGCTTCACCTGCGCCGAAACCCAGCCCACCAAGAGCCTTCGGCCCTCCACAATAACTTTCGCCGCTGTCACAGGGCAGCTTACCGTTATGGTTCGCATGCCCGACAGGTCCGGACGTAAGGTGCCTGCCTTGACTTGCTCGGCAGGGCACCCACCGGTCCTGGTGACGGCGGCCACCACCTCCTTCTCGGTCACCGAGTCGTCCAGACCCAGTATGCGCAGGTCTGCGCATTTGACGGGCCTGGACACTCGGGCCTCGTCCGCATTTAGGGACGCTCTAAGCTTTTCAGCCAGAGCGTCGGCGGACGAGCCACGGGTTTCGCCAGGGATCTCCAGCACTCGAGCCCCTGTTGCGGTGACTCTAAGCCGGAGGCCCCCGGTGATCCCGAGCTCTCCGAGATCCACCGTCGCTTTCGCCTTAGCGAGCACGTCGCGGTAGGTCACGCCCCTCTTTTCCGCGTCCGGCTGTAGTGTAATCACTACAGCTGCGGTCTTTGGGGTGCTGAGCCTAACCGCGACGCCCCGCTCCTTTTGCCGGCGTTTCTGCTCCTGCCTCCTGGCCTTTTTGGCCGCCGATCGCTCCCTCGCTTTTTCTCCGGCCACCTGCCACCCGGTCTCGGCCGCGGAAGGCTTAGGGGGCGGGGGGGGCGGCGATAGCGGCTGTCTCGCGGCTGGCGCTGGCATATTCGCCGCCTTGCCCTTCTTTTGGGCCGCCGCCTTGCCCTGTTTCAGGGCCGCCGCCTTGCCCTGTTTCAGGGCCGCCGCCTTCCTAACCGGAGCCGGTTTCGTCGGGGCCGACATAACCCTGCCGGGGGGCTGGCTGGACGGCCCCGGTACGGAGGCCGCAGCAAACGCATATGAGGCCGCCGTCGGGCCCGCGGGCGCCTTGTTTGCCGCTAGGGGGGGGCGCAGGACAATGCCCTCCAGGACGGAGAACCGCGCCTGGAAGGCAGCCAGCTCCTGCCGAACCAGATTCAGAACCTGGTTCTCCACCGGCACGGACTGGCTTGGATGCTTCTGGCCCCCATTTTGGGGCGCCTCGCGAGAGCCGGACTCGCGCAAACTGGCCAGGTCTGCTCGGAGCTTCATGTTCTCCTCTTTGAGAAGCTCCGTGGCGGCCGTCAGGCGAGCGACCTCCGCCCTCAGAATGGCCACGCCGTCTGGCGGGGGCCCCGCAAATCTGGCCTCCGCTGCCGCCATAATGGAGGCGACCGCTGCAGGTATAGCCCTTTGCCTGGTGGAGGGCTTTTGTTTCAAAGAGACAGCCCTCAGCGCCGCCTCCACCTCCTTCGCGAGTCCGGCCTTACGCTCCGCATCGGAACCACCATCTGCGCCCGCTTCGTCGCCAGAGGAGCCCGAACGGGTTACCCCGTGACCGGTGGCCACCCCCGGATGGCGCCCCTCCTCGGCAAGCCGCGCCGACCTCTCGGTGGCAGAGAGGCCTCTCCCCTTGCCACGGATCCCGCCGCGCTTGCTGGTGGGGATCTTACAAGCCGAAGCCAGCTCCCCATCTGACGACGACTCTCGGTCGCCTATCGGCCTGGACCGCTTGCGTAGGAACTCCCTGTTCCCCGCAGCCGCCCCGGGCCTCCCGCGCTGGGAGCTCACTGAGCCTCCCGCGCTCACCTCGCTGGATGCGGCGCCGTACTCCGACACCGCATCAATAATACACTTGACAGTAGAGGATTCCTTTAAATACGGAGTTTATTAGTAAAGGGCATTATATCATAACATAACGTCACGCCTTCAATCCCCGTAGAGTTAGGCAGAGGTGTACCTAATAGTACACCCACATTTCGCCAGTTGTGTTTAAGTCCCATGTAATAGGGGGCGAGTCTATTGCCACCAACCAACACGCAAATCCAGACTCCGTGGCTGCTACTGAGAAATTCCTGATGGAAAAACCCAATAACACATTGCCCAACCTGGGAATCGAACCCAGGACCTCATTTTCAGCAGTCGCACTTGCGATTACTAGACCAACGAGGCAGTCTAGACTAGACCAAAAGGCATTATTACAATGTTATTTGAAGCAATATGTTGTAAGCGTTGAAGTTCTCTGCTGTTTCTTGGCACAAATGACTGCCATTTAAAGTCTGGAATATTACACTCCGCCTGGTAAACCTCTGAGAGGCAGCGTTAGTGTAGGCACTTAACTTTCCATACGACTACTACATAGCGTGATGAAGAGACAGCGCAATGAAGATAACATTATTGTTGTAGTTTGGTTTTACTTTGGACAAAATAAATGTCTTACAGTTTAGGAGTACGGCTTCACCCTCTGCTATTCTGTGAATGTTGATATCTCATTTAAAGGGCATTTGTCCAGTACCATTACTCGCACGTAAAATCCCTATTACCTACTTTTTTATTGGGACAAGGCTGCCACACTATTCCCAAACCACTACAACTCCTGAAACCCAGAATCAACAGTGGCGACTCCCAGAAAAGCGCCACCACAATGAAGCTCGACGAAGTCCCAGATGAACAATTTAACTGTCTTTAATCCCACAACGAAATTAATCAGAAAATAATAGCGGACGAGTAGGAAAAAAATAATTTCAACTCTCTCCACATCAGCAGAAGACAGAACAAAACAAAACCAATAGGCACAAAGGAACGTTTACAACTTGGATAAGCCCAGTTGCCTACCACCACGGATAAATATTACCATGAATGGGTCCTAAGTTGAGCTGTTGCCTATAGAACAGAACAGGTGTGTGAACTACACCACATATCTAACCATATACCAATACCATTACTACGTCGGTCAAATTGAAGCTAGTAGTATTGTTTATAAATAATCCTGCAAAACGTGTACTGCATCATTATACTCAGTGCACTGACCGCTGCTTTTGTCTTTTGAAGAACCTGAAACAACTCGTAAAATTAAATAAATAATTAACGACTAGTAGTTACGTAGATAATATAATATGACTTATAATTATAATTGTCATAATTAGATGGCCGCTAAACGACCGCAGTCATGTCTTACACGTGTAAGTAAAACGGAACAGATAATAAACGTTTACGATCAATTTAATTTTTACTGCGTAGCTCCGTTCGTCTACCTGTATCGTAACGAATTCGAATTGTTCCAAAGCTTATATTCAAGCAATTGCTTTTAACGCTGCAACTTCAATGGCTTATTTAACTTTATTTCATTACTGCATGATTAATCAGAATAGATTTTACAGAGCTGAAACCATTCTCACTACTATAACAATAAAGATGTTGCAGATATGCTTTACTTCAAATGAGATTGTGAAACTAAAATGTAATGTTTTCGAAAATAAAATGGCCAGATATTGCCCAGGATAGAAAGGTTTGGAAGGCGAAAGGGCAGGCCTTGCACAGCATTGGGACACATAATAGGCTAAAAAAAATGTGAAGGTTATCCTTTTTATAGAAGCAGTTTAGTTAGTTATACACCGTAACTTTATAGTCGTCTTCTAAATGTATCCGACATAAAATACCTCTAGGAGCGATTTTTTTTACCATTAATAAGGATAATAGGTACAAAGATAAATAATTAATACATTAAAATTATGAAACATTCTGTTAATAATGTTTACGTGTCAATCGGTAGAAAATACTTACCAAGCGCACGAGTCGAGTAGAACAACGCTCGCAACAAGGTGTTTCAACTACGTCATGCGTCATAATAATGAATAATATTTTTAGTTTTAATTATTCAAATCTCTTAAAAATATATTTTTTTATGAATGTTTAATAGTCATTGGATACATGAAGTGGGCTGCTGTTGTAAGACGACGAAAGGGTCACGATGAATACGAGCTATTTCTGAAAACATAATGTTCTTCTAATGTCAATGTTTGATGCCAGCTGCTACGTAAGGAGTCGACTTTTTGCAAGTACCTATAGCGAGAAATTACAGCCCGATTTAAAACCTTCGCTTCTGTCGAATGAGCTTGTTTTCATGACATAAAGTTCAAGCGAAGTGAAACCATAAGGGAGCGAGCGTGTTGGAAGTTGGCTGATTAATCGGTGCGGTTAAATAACAGTCGCCGGTAATTGGATGGGCGCTCGTAGGGGGGCGGGTTTGCGTCGGGTTATTAGGTAGCGTCCGTTATGTCGAGGTGGCCCCAACTAAACAAAAACTAGGCCATGGATTTGCCTGTTTTTTTGGTAATGTTCCTTATTATCAGGATAAGGTCTGTATGAAAGAAACATTCTTTTTCTTTGCTTACCGCACTTGTCCTTTTCTTCATTACATGGTTGCAAGGTCTAGCATTTTATAAAAGATGAATTTAGTAGGCGGAATATGAAGAACATGAATATGTGTATGAGTTATAAAATCTGTAAAACACCATATTTCAGGCAAATCAATGAATTTGAATCTGAAAGTTAAAAACAATAACATAGTTTGTATGTGTTTAATTTTTATCTTCACTTAGTTAGGCTTACCGAAATAACACCAAGAAGAAAATCGTTTATTTTAAAAACGCCTTTACGTCAGAACGTTTCAATTCCACTTTTGATTATCTGAATTTATTCATCATTATTTCTAGTTTCATTCATATTAGTTTGAGTTAAACATTTAGACGATTTGCATTCTGCGTCATCGTTCTTCAGCTCCATAAAATGTACCGCAAAAGGAAATAAATTTAAAAACAAAGTAACTTTGTGAGGAAGTGAATCTGACAGGCGAGGAGCCGGCAAGTCCTGCTGTACTTTATGTCTTCCGGAAAACAATTTATGTACCTGAAGGGAGCAGAATTTTTCATAGTGTGGCGTTAAAGATGTGACAAAATGATGACTTTTTATTTTTGTTTTATGATAAGTAGTACTAATGGGCTCTCTTCATCACATTACGAATTTTGTGAGCGTTTATGAACCGTTTTAGCTTTGGTATCCCTTCTACCTTATATAAAGGTATGTTTTTCCTAATCGACGCTTGAACCGGTGCCAGTACTATTTCAACACAAGTGGCAGCAGGTGCAAATTATGACCATTTTTAAAACGCCATTTTTAGTTTTATTAAGTCCTATTTTAAGCTTTCACCATTTAAAACTAAACTTATACTATCCCTTGCTTACTTAGTGTCGAGTTTCAGTAGTCCGCGTAGCAAAAGAAAAAGAAAGAGGGTAGACAAATTTGTCTGCTCCTAACAATTTATGTTCCATCCACCCGCATTCTCCAGTCAACCCGTGATCATGACGCTATCAACAGCGTCAAAATATCGGGAGCTCATTATTATGAACAGTCACGGAAGATATCCCGTAAGTGACAGTATAAGTTGTTATTAAGTTACTGCTAAACCCAACCATATTACCTGTTTACTTGTAAGTTAGCATTGGGAGCGTCTCACGGAGTAGTGATTAATAGTAGCCAAGTGACCTGAAACCAGAATTGAATTAATCACCACCACTTCAATTCTCAATCTGAACTTCTCTCTAGAGTTCAGTTCATAAAATAACTACTTCAAGCAGTTTTAAACTTGTTTTAATAGATTAAGTTGGAGTATGTCGTAGAGCGCAACTTGAAGACAATATCATTTATCTTGGCTCGCGCCGTTGAAAACTGGGCTCTTACCTCGTCTCCACCAAGTTGAGTGTTTCAATTTCAAGCCAGATAATAAAACTGCAACAAAGTAGTACGTACTGTAGCTGAAAAAGTCAAATCTACCTTTTAACTTCAGTGAAACGTGTGTGGAATGGTGTTTGTTTTTTTTTTTTCAAAATATTCGACAAATATTTTTACGCTTTATCGTAGCTTTTCGGCTTTCCAATGTTTCGGTGGGTTAGGTTAGTTATTCAGCACATATTTGTATCAGAGGACATCGATCGAGCAAATATGTAATTAAAACATTATTCCTATAATCAGCTAGTGACGAATATTTTTAAAAGGAAATTAAATAATATTATGAATAGATAATAACTATTTTAAATATTTTTTTTTATTAGCACAAGTAACATGCCATTTACATGGTTATGAATCACTGGTGCCTGTGGTAGGTAGTCTAAGTTTCTGGTAATTTGAACAAGAAGCCACAAATTGAATTATACAGAAGAAAATACGGGTAGGTGTTTAGCGTCAGATTTCCATAGTATTAAAATGTTCTTTTATAACACAACTCACAGCAGTTTGATCCAGGAAAACAATGCAATCTAAAAAGAAATAACGCTTTTACTGAGCAGTTTGAGTGTAGAATCAAGTGATTGATCAAAAAAAATATAATGAAATTTTTTTTTAGCTTTTAAGGAAAAGCTAGCAGAAAAACAACCTTTTCGTTTCTTGTACATATTGCGTAATTAAAATATTGAAGATTCATAATACTGTTGGACTCAATAAGAAAATTAACTTTTTGAACGTAGCTGGTATTCATCATCATCATCATTTCAGCCGAAAGACGTCCACTGCTGGACATAGGCCTCCCCCCAAGTGTCGCCACATTGACCGGTCCCGTGCGACTCGCATCCAGCGGATCCCTGCAACCTTCACCAGGTCATCGGTCCACCTAGTGGGAGGCCTTCCAACGCAACGTCTATATTCTTCGGTATTCATAGCAAAAGACAAATCCATCTATTCGTATAACCATACTAGACGTAGATATTGTTAGAAAACACAGCTACCACACGTAGACATTACAAACCACAACTGTCTACAAAATATTGATAACTCTTAGCTTATTTCCTAGACACAATTCGCGTATTTATCATAGGGCGAATAGACAAAATAACTTACTAACTACTTAACTGAAATCGTGCCTTTATTACATTTGTGCGCGTCAGTACTTTTCCGAGTCCCAATTTGTTCACAAACTTGTAATTTGTGATAAGTAATGAGACAGTAATTGTTCAAAGGTACATTCTGCGGGAAAATAGTTATAAGTTTTGCTCATTACAACAAGAGTGTTTTTTTTTTAAATTTCGTTGTACTTACACTGATGAGCTATTTGTGTAGGTATCAGTATTACATGGCCAGACAGAATTGCTAACGAAAAGCGAAACGAGAGTGGTTGTGTGTGTGTTGTCCAAATACTAACTCGGAATACTGCGTAACATTTGATAATGGAAAGTTAAATACTTCAAATTACAAGTGGTTTTTAAACAATAAAAGAACAGATGGGGGTTCATGGATGGCTCAGACCTCAAGTGCGTATGCGGCGTCTCACAAACAATGGCCCACCTTCCATCTTGCCCCGCATGCCCAATCATCTGCGCTCTTGATGATTTATTTACAGCATCATTAAGCGGGGTTCGCGTGGCTGAGTTTTGGGCTAAACATATTTCAACTTTTTGCCATCGAAACGCTAAGAAAAAGAATAAAAGGCCATGTTGAAGTAGGAATAAAACTTTTTGATAGATATTATGAAGAAATACAAAAGTGTTCACAAAAAACGACAAAAAATAATGATGCTGGTTACGGATCTAAACTGGAGGAAGGATCTTGTTATAAAATAACAAAGCGGATGACCCATAATTATGTAAATTCATGAAATAACTTCGTAACCATTTTTGCTTTCGGGTGTGTAGTACTTGTTATTTTTTATCGTGCTTTGCTTCCATAAAGTTTGGTGAATTCTGAATTCCTTGCTTTTTTATTATAAAGAATTGTACTGTGTTGTACTATTGTAATATACAGAAAATTAATTCGAACCGGTTCATCTCATATTCTTAAGATTCGAAGTACTATACTATAGGGAAATCAACAAATGCCGCTTTGGGCGAAGCGGAAGGGAGTATCAGACTTGTACTGACTAAAACCCATCCATGTTCCTTCTTAGACCTTTGTGTCCCAGAGCCGCGGTATCTGTTTCGAACAGTCCCGCAGCCTCGGAAGGGATTTATAAAATGCAGAAAATCAATTCGAACCGGTTGCTCATTTGCTTATGGTTCGAAGTATCAGATCGATTTCAGATACGAAGTAGTTGAGATGTCAAATAGACCAACCTAGGTCCTAGGTAAAGTAGATTTGAAAAATGATAAACCTTTAGGAAGGTCATCAATATGCGAAAATAACTCCGAAAAACAATTAATATTTACTAAGCATCTTTCGTTTTCAATAAGTTGTTAGGGGGTACATAGTAACGTGATATCATGTTCTTGTTTACAAATGGAAGTAAAATTAGATAAGTATCGAGTATTGTGAAAGACTCTTGGCGTAATTGATGTGAACAAAATATATCTCGAATATTGATAATGCCCTTTCCAATAAAACATTTCGGATGGAAATACAATGTTATTATTAAATACACAATCGAGACATCTCTTTTCTACCAATAGGCTATTTCCCGAATCAAGCCGAAGAAAGCAAAACGGGTTGTCGAAGTATTTTTTTTCTTCAAATGTTCGACAATATCAGAAAATTTGATACGTACCGGCCAATTTAGTGGAATCGACTGTTAGTGGTGTCAATGAGGTTCCAGCGAATACCGCGTGGAAGCACTACCAGTCAAAGGTTGGTGATTTTGATAAGATTAGACTTTTAAATCTGTGGATTTTCCAAAATTTGCCTATAGCCGATGTTACCGATCTAATTTAGATTGAGACTATACTGAATAGCCTCCACTTTCAATAGTTCATCGACTGAATAACCTCCACTAAAATTCATATAAGACTTCTCCCGTGAAACAGAACGGAGTATGACCGAGTACCTTGTTCGCTCGTTATTTAATGGTCTATTTATTTGTTTAATGCACAATGTACACATAGTTATACGCTAAGCCTAAAATTAATTAGTACATGAACCTGTTAGGGCGCGGCAAGAGGACTTAAAACTAATAATATTGCAGAGTGTGAGTATCTATTATCTAATATTACGTAGATTAGGAACTTTCACAATTAGGATATTATATTATTTAAACTTACATCTACCTTTATACATAAAAAATAATATATTTTACAATTAACATTATATTCGAACTCTATTTTAACATTTTATCTTTCATAAATTCTTGATTACTATAGTAACATTTATCTAAGAGCAATGACTTTAACCTGGCTTTAAATACATATAGTGTTCTCGTGGGTCATATAATTTCATGCTGTGTATCTGTATGCTTCGGTATTCTGGGCTACTTTCGTAAATTTGAAGTCTAGGTGCTGGTAGAATTAATTTTGTTTTGCGGCGCTCGTAAAACAATTTTATGTTTTTTCTAGTGTAGAGTAAACCCAAGTGAATGCTATAAAATCAAGCACTGCAATGAAATCGGTTATGTCCAAGTGTAGTTTTCGATAAATCTTATCTCTGAAACTCGAACGTTGCCACTTAGCGCAGAAACCTCGACGCTAGACCTCTTTATCAGTGTCGTCGACTACTTTAATATCTGTCACGACGACCGCGGTGTAAACTTTGTGCTGCGATGAGAATATCTGGGACATTCTGGAATAATCGACGACGGTTGGGTTTTATTGTTTGAACCGTTTTAATGGATTTCTGATATTGATTGTTTCATTCACGTAACGATTATGGTATAACTTCGGCAATATCGTATTTATTGCACAGGATTCCGGTGACATAGTTTTCCAAAACAATGAACTTTCACAGTCGTTGAACCCTCCTCCATTTTGTATAGTATCTGAGTGTTAGGATTTGTTTCCTCATGCGAAAGAATTGTAGTACCTTACTTAGTATCACTTTTAATAAACCGTGATAGTAGTTACCATAATTATCATAGCAAGTGGTGCCATAAGTTGTTTCACTACAGATCTCTATAAAACTTGAACAATGCGTCAACTAAATCACTTGTGTGTGAACGCTCGACTGCTCTCTTAACCGTTACATTTAGGATGGTTTATGTTAATTGCCTATTCCCGGCATCATGTCCATAACGACGGAAGGATATCGTCACTGAACCGCTGAACGCTGTTCGATAAAAGATGTGACAAGACTGAATGTGATAATTTAAAACCTTCAGCATCTCTTTACGCTTCAAAAAATATCTCAAACTGTGTACAAAGATATAAAATAAGTACTACACTAAACCGTATACCTTCCAGATCGCTGCTATTTAAATACGTGAAATGTTTTATACTATTTGAAATTCAACGAACAGATGTTGCCTTCAGTTACTAGTTGTATAGGGACCTGTGTTTCAGTGTAAAATTCGTTCTAAAATTTTATTTAGAACACAATTCTACTGCACTATTGGGGGTGGAAATGTCCCGGGAGAAAAAGGTAGGCTACAAAAGCCTGCTTACGGTATGTCTGAATCAGAATAGGATCGCTACAGGAAAGAGAGTGTTTGTAAACGCACCCAGGATACAGGCGAAATACCTAGTGTTTTTTTTTTTGGATGGGAAATCATCAAATGACCCCCCCCACTCTGGGCGGAGCGGAAGGGAGTGTCAGACTTGTACTGACTAAAACCCATCCATGTTCCTTCTTTGCCCTTTGTGTTCCAGGGCCACGGTGTCTCTTTCGAACAGTCCCGCAGCTCTGGCAGGCATCGGCCCATGCGGACCCCTACTCGGTTGCTGACATCTCTTTGAGGCGCGCGTGGAACACGAACGCGCCGTCGACACGGCCTGTCGTCATAAGACGGCCGGACGGCGAGCTAGCCCATAACTCGCCGTCCACAGGCCCGCGCCTACGGTGGCCGGGAGCCACCACGTGACCCCCGACGCCCAGGGCATCTCCCGCGGCGGCTGGGACGTGAGGTTCTTTCCCTCTCACGTCCCGCCACCTCCTTCACTAGCATGACTGCTTCACAGAAGGTGGTGACGGCTTCCCATTCCCTCTCGCTCCGGACCATGGCTTGAACCAGGGCCGGACGCGAGAGATCGCCGCCGCCAATCGCCGCTACAAGGACACGGCGGTGCTCCGCCCAAGCGGGGCAGACCTCTACGGTGTGCTCCACCGTGTCCTCCGGACGATCCTCGCAGTGGAAACACCCGGGCGTTTCCTCCCGCCCGATTCGGTGCAAGAATCTCCCGAAACAACCGTGTCCGGTGAGGATCTGCGTCAGGCGGTAGGTGAGGGCGCCGTGGCGCCTCTCTAGCCACTCCTCAAAGAGGGGACTTATCGCCACTATGGTAGCGTGCCCCGCACGGGGTTGCAACAGTCGCTCTCTCCATGTCGCCATGATATCACGCTGGAGGTCTGTCCGCTGAGCGGCAATTTGCCGCGGCAGCGGAGTTTCCCCCCGACGTAGTGCCTCCGCGCGCCATTCATGCAGGCGCGCGAGTACTATCGCCTCCAGATCCCATGGCGGCAATCCGGCAAGGAGGCTAGCCGCCTCGCCGGAGATCGTGCGGTACCCCCGGATTAGCCTTATGGCTATCACCTTTTGGGGCGCGTTCAGGTAGTGGGCGGCTTGCCCACACCGGGGCCCCGTAAAGGGCCATGGACCGCACGACCCCCGCGTATAGCCTCCGCCAGGAGGCGTTTGGACCCCTCAGGTTGGGCAAGAGCCGCTTGAAGGCAGCCCCTGTTCGTTCCAGTTTGGGAGCCAAACGTCGGAAGTGCTCCACGAAGTTCCACCGGCTGTCGAGGACGAGTCCTAGGTACTTCAACGTCGACCCGACGCCGATGGAAACCCCTCCCGCCGTCAGTAGGGATCCCGACGGTGGCGCATTCCGAGGCCCATGAAAACACATGGCCTCGGACTTGTGCAATGCCACCTCGAGACCCAATTGCCGGATCCTATCCACGAGAAATACCTAGTGTTGGGTAACGTTTTAAAAAAAAAACACAAAGGTTTTATTGACTCAAATACGTTAAATATTTTCTTATTAACGCCTGTTACTCTGCGAACAAAACTTCGGATTAGCGAGCTCCATTTTACTTTAATTACATTGTCATCACGTTTAAAGTGCCCACATAGTGTCGGGTAGCGCGTCTTTTGTGACTGAGAGTCGCTTTGTTCAGTAAAGAAAGCCATTTGTAAGAACTATGTGTTATGGTATGGAAAACTACTAACCGATTTTTTCTAACTTTTGCTATGATGGTGTTTATTGTCTAGTTTCAACGTTTGTCTTAAAATAGGAGAAACATTATTTGCTATTTGAATGGACGGGGTTCAGATTCATACAATTTTATGCTTTATGTGATTTACCTATGTGAGGAGCTCGTGGCTAAATAATAACAGCCGCTCGGGTCGATCTTCAGGTTAAGCTGCGCATACCTAGGTTGAACCATGGATGGGGGGTCTATTGTTAGGAACAACTACTATCACCATTTCGACAACGAGTAGTTGCCAGAACAGAGCTTGGCTCTGGTTGCTAGCTAATTTAATTAAGTGCAAGACAGTAGCCAATCAATATGGAATCATAGCCAATTCTGCAGTAGCTTTGATGTGAAGACATTTTATTGAACATTTTGATACCACGATAACGTCGATGCTACTTTTTATTCCCTTAGTGGAACAACCAATGGTCACTTATAAATAAGGCTGCTAGCCTTTTGAACCCCATGTTTATAAACATGGAGGTCAGATAGGCAGTCACTCCATGTAAAGTGGAAGCCGCCCTTACGTAGTTGGGAAAAGGCTAGGCAGATGATGATGTTTATAAGCGCTCTTAATGTGCACGTCTTTCTACATCGTTCTCACATATATGAATAATCTCAGCATGAATGATGTAACCAAGATTTTATAAAAATATTTTGATTTAAAAGAGTGTCCTTGTAGTTTCTTGCTCATTCTTCTCCATAGAGATATACTGTGACTGTAGCTTCACTTCTTTTTGTTTTTTTGACATTCAAAAGTGCCTGTGATGGTCTAATTGAAATAAATGCTTTTGACTTTTTACTTTTGAAACATTCGAGGAGTCAATCAATCAAAAGCTTTCAACTGTTTTGCTATGCACAAAGCTGTCCACCAGTCAGTTACAAAACTGTTTTACTCCTATAGCTCAGAATTTTTGGTTTAACAGCATGTGCAAGTTTTTTTTTATTCAGAGGCGCATAATCGCTTGGACCTACCTATATTTTACAGAGATAAATTGCAGACTTTGTGAGTGTGAACAACTCATAAAACATGTTGCATGTGGAACAGAGAAAATAAAATAACGACAAAGGCTCGGCCTGAGCTCGTGCATAACTAGTGGTATACAGATACCATGACGTTGGATCTACAGAGACGTTTCTGTTTAGCAAAGGAACAGAGTTGTTTTCAGGTGTACTGATGTTATCAAGATACTGTGATGCAAACCCGTGTGCTAAGTTGGTGTTGTTTCTTACACAATATTAATAGTTACTTATTTAATGATTCCGAAAAATGAAAACACGATACCCAAGATGTCCCTGCTTGCCTTATTGGTATAAAATATTATTTATATAAGTATCCTAGAATAATCAAAGCTACGGTGGTGTTAACTAGTTGCTCATTCCGATCTTCCTTTGGCAATTTTTTTTTATTTATTAAACATCAGGTTGCTTTTATTCTAGAGATAAACTTAAAGTCGTGTATGGTTTGTCCACTTGCATCACTCTGTTTTACTTTACCTTAAATGTTTATTTTCTTTTGAATACAAATTAAAAAAAATACAATTGAAAAAAAAGTAGTACTTTTGTTGACGCACAAAGGGCAATAAATCAACGTAACAAATTGTTAAGACACTTATTTGTTTAACAAAGAACAAAATTTTATAAATTGTACAACAAACTTCATGAATTCGAAACATTTTTTACTGCGCATAAAAAAAAACGTTCGTTCTTTTCTTTGTACTGTAAAAGCGGAAGGAAAATAAACTCAATTGTGTTGACAACATGCAAATCCAGTACTAAAAGAACACTAGGATTATCTCAAGCTGATGTTAGTGTAGGCGAACGGGATTTTCTTTTTATCTTTTAAACCAATAGCCCGTTTTTTAAGTTTTGAACCTTTAGTTACTATCTCTAGTCACATATTTAAAACTAGAACATTGCCCGCGACTTCTCCCGTAAGAATTGGGATAGTTCGGCTAATATACATGATATAAATATAAGTTATAACCTATTGCACCCACAAATAATGTAACATTCTGCCAGTGAAAACAATGATTTTTTAGAATTGGATCATTAGTTCCGAAGATTACTAGGGAGAAGATAGAAGATTTATTAGGGGACATACAAACTAACAAACTTACAAACAAATTTCACCTCTTTATAGAATTAGTAAGACGAATAAGAACGAATCTACAAACGTCTTTTCATCAAGTACACAGCAAAATTACTTTTTAATTTGGTACAGAATCTCATTACTGCAATGTGCTGCCATGGAAGAACTAATTGCAAAGAAGGATCTTAATTAAAGTCGGCTCAAGAATCCTTTTACACTTTGCATTTAAACCAGCTAAGAGGTAATGTTACTAGTGAAAGCAGAGCGCTCTTCAAAGCTTAGTGATAAAGTTCATCAAGAACAACAATGTTAATTCTACAACTAAGTTAACAATAAAATAATCTAAAAATTATTTCACAATGAAAATCTAAACGGTAAGAACTGTGTGTTGTTGTGCTCCGTCATCACTTGAGGACCTTGCAGCAAAAGGGGGCAGCTCCAAATTTAAGCCAATGCTGTTTTTTCTCATATAGGTACAATTTCAGTAAAGAATAGGGCAATCTTTTGATGCATGAATGAGGACTATCCGACAATAAACAAGCGCGCTATCACAAAATTTGGATCTGCCATCCTATTCTGTTTGGTACAAGCAGGCAGCAGGTCCGGACCTGCTTAGTAATATTGATAAACACTCGTTTTTGTATTTGTTTTCATTGTTTAATCTTACACGTGCTGATTAATAGTTCTTGGAATGTAAAAAAAAAACTTATATTTATGTGTTTTATGAGATCATCTACAAATAGTAGTAGTAAAAGTAATAAAACATGGTAGTTTTTTTTTTAATTTTGGTGCAAAACCGAGGCAGAGAAAAAATTTGTATATCTAAATGTATATATTCACATTAAAAACTTTGGTAAACTATTTTTTAATCATACCATATAACTCTAAAGCATTAGTGTAACAATGAATTTAAATAAAAACCTTTTTTCTTAATACCTGAAAGTTTTGAAATTTAGACTTGCCTCCCTTTTGCTGCAAGGTCCTCAATTACTCTCAGTACAAACTCAAACACAAATTCAATTTAACAGAAGCGGCTCCGAGTTATAAATTTCTCGTTGGTAAACTTTCAAATGAACATTATTTACCACTGACATTTTAATTGCTTCTTAATTAACATAATTAGTTCCGGAATATTATACTTCGTTTCATCCTGATGTCGATGATGATGAATGATGATAAGTAATTAATCGATATATTCATAATAAACCGATACAATGTCTTCATCTATAACCGGAAAAATAAATACACTTCTCATCATCCGCCTAGCCTTTTCCCAACTATGCTGGGGTCGGCTTCCAGTCTAGCCGGATGCAGCTGAATACGAGTATTTTACATGGAGAACTGCCTATCTGACCTCCACAACTCAGTTAGAACTGGGTAATACGATACCCTTGGTAAGACTGGTAGGCAGACTTTCGGGCCACTGACTACCTGTAACCACTGTCAAAGAATTACAAATGACAGCCGGGACCAACGGCTTGACGTGCTTTCCGAGGTACGAAGGAAACTCGGTATGTAATGGGTCCAAAAACCCATCACAATCCGATCCACAGACAGATCTAGACAAGCGCGGTTTAACCTGAATATTAATCCGAGCGGCTGTTATTATTTAGCCGCGAGCTCAGACACTTCTAAGAGCGTAAAAGATTGAAGAGACTTTTCCAGTCTGATAAGAAGGAAGTAACCGAGTACTTAATGCCATTTAAAAGATCTTCAGGATAAAATGCTAAAGATCCGCTAATTTTCGAATTAGAGCTCGTAGAAACAAACTCTTTTTTCGAAATTTATTGCCGATGTTATTTTGTTTCAAGAAAACTTTTACTTTTTTCTCCTAAGTCAGTTACATGGTGGTGTTGTCGTTAAGCTAAACAAGAAATGCATTCAATGTAGAAGTTTTGTGGAACCAGAGAGGTAAGCTTTTTCTTATTTGAATGTAGGTTGTATTTTGCTGCAGGTTCTCAACTTATAACAAACAGGTCATTGGGTTCTAAAAGCAAAAATGATAACTCTCTTTTTGGCTTCGCTGTAGTCGGGTAAAAACATGCAGCATGTAATTTATGCGAAAACTAGTGTTTTATCCCGAATATGGAGTAGCTTAATGGTGCGTCCCAATACACATATTTAACGAATTAGTAAAGTTATTAAAAGATTTATTTAGCATATTGCATACCGTTGGAAAGAGGACAGACTAGAGAACTTTTTAAAGGAATTCGAAGACCTCGATCGCTTTAATTTTTTTTTTTTTTGCAATTTATAGTTGAGTTTTAATTTTCTTTTTTCTTTTTCCAAAAGCTTTGTGAGTTATTAAAAAAAAACTAGATGTTACTAACGAGTAGTTTTGAATTTGATAGAACCATACAACAGTTCATATAAAAATTAGAATGTAATTTAAAGATTATACTTATAACTTTTTTTTTAAATTTAAGCTTTAATGTTGAGTTTGGGAATTTTTCATAAGTTATAATAAAAAAAACCGGTGTGGCCAAGAGTGAGTTCTTGGGTATTAAGAGATAGCAAATGACATCTCCATTCGGCCAATTCAATTTGGCAAACGATGCACCAAACACCCTGCATAAATGATGTATATATAGTATGCAACAAGTAATTTTCACGCGAACTCTGTCGCGTCATGCGTCCAATGTGACAATCAACGATTATGAATGTCATCCGACACTGCCGTGACAGCCCTACGCTGCGGACATGTTTATCTGTTTAATTTATTCGCATTCAGCTTTCATTTTAACAATTTACGATTAAACAGAGAAATTATAGTCTCAACGTTGTGATTGTGGTTGGACTAAATCGGTTCGTTATACAATAGCTTATAATGCTTATATAAGGTCTATGTTTTCATACACGAAATATTTTACGAGTAACTTCTATAAGTCGTAAAGTCACCATAGCAACGAAAAACAAAATTATCTGAGTATTTTTTTTTTACAAAATTATTATAATTATAAAATTTTTTGAAACTTTTTGCATAAAACCTTTACTTGGGAGTAAAGGTTTTATGCAAAAAGTATCAAAAAAAATTATAATGACAGTAGGTAAATACGACGTAGTAAATTACCGTAATGGATGCTAACAATAAGGAGCCAGTATTTATTTTGTGGGTCAAGTAATTCTAAAAATTATTTGTTTTTTATAAAAAAATATACTCAGATAAAAAAATAAATCCCTTGAAATGGCTTTGTTATAGCCGTTAGATGATTCCCTGAAAATATTTCGTGTATGAATAGTTAGACCCTATATGTATAATTATGTACATTGAACAGTTCATTGTAGTGGAAATTCATTTTAGTGTCTTCTTTTTATAATTAGTTGCATTGAAAGTATGATATCATTGTGTCATTTACGTGTATTACATGGTTTTAGGGTAATTTAAAACTTTAAATAAGGTTTTAATCAGTTATTTGAATAACATCCTGGCCACAAAAATAGTATTACCGTTTAGAGACAAACAACAAAATTTTAAACGGCTTTACAGGATTTTTGAGTGGATTTGGCCAGACTTTCAATATAAATTCACAAAGGTTGGGCTTAAACTAATTTACTTACTGATGTTGTATAGTTGAACAAGGTTCTAGTGGCGCGTGGGGTACAGCCAACTCCACCAGCATCTTGTTTTTCAATTGCATTAGCATTTAACCGACAAAATGTATTTGTTGCAACTTAAACATGATTGACATTTTATTGTCAAATCATTTAACATAAGAATATTTTCCACGATGAGCCATCGTCGTCCCAATCATAAGAATATAAGGTCACAGAAATGCAATTGTGGGGGATCAAGTCATAGGGGATACGATGCTTAGTGACGTGTAATCATTTGCGGCTGTAAGCTTGATAACAAAGGTGTCATTTTCGCTGCTCGTTCGTTGTAATGAATTAATTGCAAATTGAACTTTTTATGCCGAAGTCACATTTATCTGCTTAGCCTTTTCCCAACTATGTTGGGGTTGGCTTCCAGTCTAACTGGATGCAGCTGAATTCCAGTTTTACATGGAGCGACTGCCTATCTAACCTCTATAACCCAGTTAGTACTGGGTAATACGATACCCCTTGGTAAGACTGGTTGTCAGACTTTTTGGGCCACTGACTACCTAACGACTAAATGACACCCGGGACCAACGGCTTAACGTGCTTTCCGAGGCACAGACCAACCTAGCCAAGCACGGCTTAACCTAAAAATCGATCCGAGCGGCTGTTATTATTTAGCCACGAGCTCCTCCGAACTTTTTATGCCGAAGTCTCAGATCAAAACTTAGCTGAACTACAGTAATTTATTGATGTACAGTTCCGGTACCCACGAGACTATATTGAATTAACTAAGTTTGTAATTAAGGTACAATCAATAGCGTAATGTTAAAGGGTTCTCGATAGATTTAAGTTTATCGGATCTTGGTAATTTAATTAATTTTGGGTACAAAAATGTCAGTGGTGTGTATTATATTCATTAGTTTTAGTATTCGTTAGTATAGATTCTCACATTTTACAACTGCCTTCAACTTGTGCCTTCAAGCTTTAACATTGTAAGCTTGAGGGGTTAGCACTTAGTGACGCTGTGTGTACCTACTACAAAAATAGCCTGAAATTAAACACGCGCTTGACCGCAGAGAGGAAGTTCATTAAAACGGACTGCAGATGGAACATGCCAAGTGATGAATCTTAAATGAACAAGATCTTCCCTAACTGAACGTTTAGGGACGACTCTAACCTAATTATTTACATTGTTGGTATTATGTGGGTTGGGTCAAAACGACATAGGCATGTGGCATGTGGCACACGCGGCATATTTTACTTTTATTTGGCTGCCATATGTAGCATCCGTAACTTTTAATCAGACTTAAATTCAACCAAGTAATTTCGCATTTGTTTTATTGCAATAAGTTGCTTGTGCACAGTATTGTCTAACATAACCAACCTTGTTTTTGTTGAGTCTCCGTGTCGACTCTGTTTACAGAACTTTGCCAGCTGGAGTTAAGTTCTCAAGAGATTCTCACTGGTTCAAATACACTGTATAGACTTACCCTGTTTGCTTAAGTAAACAGATATACTGATTTGATTATGTACAGTAGACCTCAAAAGTGCAGTACCATGCTAAAGATTACATTGCTATGAACTGTGCGAGCGCGATACAGCAGTGTGTGTGCGTGTGCGTGTATGAGTGATGTCTCAACATTCTACACATAACACACACTAATGAACTGTCGTCACACTACGCGAAATAGCATTATATTTCTGTTGCATTTAGAATACACATCATAGTGATGACCTGTTCTTACCATTGCATTGTTAAAATTCGCGTAGTATTAACATGGGTTGGTAGCTGTTTGGGCTGAGCATGGGTTCACGATCAATGAAGTCCAAGTTCGAATCCATGTTATTACAATGTGTGGCTGTTTTTTGTTTCTTTGAAACCTTAATTATATTTGTATTTTAAGCAGAAAGTCGTTAGGTATTTATGTTTATTTATAATATAGTCATGCTTATTATTTATTTTTTATAAGAAGTTAAATATTAGATAGTTATTGTATTATTATTTAACCTCATTAATTGATTTTTATTTTATGTTTTCGGTGTTGGAAGGTGGAAATAAAAAAATCATGCCGAATGATAACAAAAATGTTTATTCGTTTTATAAAATTAACAAACTTTTATGAGAATGTGACGTCACATTCCTATCTAGGCAAAAAAAAGTTCTCTTATCACCGTTCATAAGATTTTTTGTTGTATACCCACTTAGTCAATTCATAATAAGAATAACATAACACGGAAAGGATATTCTAATAACACAAATATAATTGTTGATACCCGCTTATTATAGGTATCAGTATTCAGCAGAGTTAATTGAATACTAATATATGAGTTAGACTTTATGAACGTGTTTTTTTAATGTAACGTCACATTGAATGTATTGAGGTTATAGCTTAAGTGTTCATTTTCTTGACGAAAAGAATATTGAAACTAAATCCCAATTTAAGATCATTAAATTTAAAATTTATTTCTTAATTTTTTTTATTTTGATTTACGGTTATGTTAATATTACTAAATATTTAGTTACCCGGTCTACTTATTAAATTAAGTATTATTATTTTTTCGCCATAAATTAAGTCTTCCTTTTGGCAAGACTTGAAAGTCTTCTCGTCAGAAAATACAGTCACCTCCCAGTTAAAATGTAAATAATCTCGAGCAAAACGTAGTCTTTCCTCCCTGTGTTTTTGTGTCAAAAATGGTTTTTAGCTGGCTTCCGATGATGTAAACCTTCAGCATGGACTGCATGGCGAACAGTCTGTAATGTAGTATCCAATTGCTCTGCAAACATTATAGTTGGAATGAAACCATTTGTTTCATATTCTTCCACCATAAAACGTCGCTGAGTCGGGTTAATAAGCGGCGGCCTTTCACTTCTTAGACGACTCTTCAGACTACCTTCTTCCTCAAACCTCTTTACCCAACGGCTAACAGAATTTCTAAAAAAAAAACAAAATATGATTACACACTTGCAACTAGCAATTTATTTAATAATACGAAAATCACACACCACAACTATCATCATAATAATTATAATTTTTAAAAATAACTTACACATTTTAAGCCAGTTTCAGTTGAAATTTGAGAAATATTAAGCCCATTTTTACGCAAAGTGACAATATTTGCCCTGTCATCAATACTAATATTAGCTTTTATCTTGAATAAAGACAATCAAACAATACGCTAATCGTAATAATAACACAAACGCTCGTAACAAAGTTCACCAACTAACAACGTCATAACTAACTACTTTGTTCAATCCAGAAGTTTATTTTGTTTCACATTCACCCTCATCTTTTTTGTTAATAATAAGTTCCAACTAATATTTAGAAAAACATATCTCATCGGGTCTAACGTATCATTTATAATTAAAACACAAAAAGTGTAATGTCACTTGGGTTCGAACGCAGACTATACTGTGCGAGACATTTTATCTATAGCGTTAACCGCTAAGCCAGATAGACACATAATTGTTAGTTTGAAATTAAATATCACTAACTTAATACTCCGTCGCGACATGACAGGCTTGTCACTAAGGCAAATGATCATTATATCGCACTCTTTCTGACTAATTATGAAAGAATGCGATATACGAGATCGTGTATGTGTGCAAAATGTTTGTTATGGAAAAAGGTCGTAAGTGCGACTTGTTTTGATGCGATCGTTTTGTGAAACTGCTACTGCACTTATGGTCTCTACTGTACAATCACATGCACTAATATGTATACACTTTCCTAAATTCAAATGCAATTTTCGCGAGAAAGAATGATTGTAACTTTGGAGATAGGATCTTTTTCATAAAATTATGTGAGTTCCAAAATACTGTGTTCGTTACAAAATAAAATTTTAATCAGAACAGTGGGAGGAAAACACTTTTAAAGGTTGTTAAGTGTTTACATATTGGTGCTCGTGACTGTACACAATGATTATCTACATACATTGATGTAAGCATAGATCTGTGCATGTGGTGTTAAGGAGAAAAGTAAATAATCTCAACGTTCCGCCTGACGTTACCTTCGCCTAATTGCCATAAGCGAATATCGTCCCACTGCAGGGCAAAGGCCTCCCTTCCCACCTTCCACATTTCGCGATCTAGTGCGATTGTAGGCCAATACTTTGAGAAAGAGTTCACCTCATCCCGCCATCTCCTTTTAGGCCTGCCGCGTTGTCGATTCCTGCTATTTGGTATCCACTGAGTGGTAGTTTTTGCTCATTGCTCCTCCGACATGTGGCAGACGGGACCAGCCCAGTTCCACTTCAACCTAGCAGCTGTAAGGCCCGATATTTGGGTTTTGGAGCGAAATATGCTGTTTCTGATGATCTATGATGTTTCTGGTCCTTAAGTTTGATATGGATTTTATAGTGAAATATTTTTTTATTAAGTACATTAATCACGAGACTAATAGTTTCTTGTCTACTACTAAAATTGGTTCTTGATCGGTCACCAATTGAATTACTATGCATTAAGTTGACGAATCGATTGAATTAATTGAATCTAAATTCGGTGTGAGAGCAGCGGTGGCCCAGTGGTGGAGACCCCGACTTACGAGCAGTAAGTCGTGGGTTCGAACCCAGCCAGGCGCATTACTTTGTGTAAGTTATTTCATCACCACTGCTCTCAAAACGGTGAAGTAAAACATCGTGAGGAAACCGGCATGTCCTAGAACCAAAAATTCGAAGACATGTGACATCTACCAACCCGCACTGGGCACGCGTGGTGGATTATAGCCCATTCCCTCTCATAGAGAGGAGGCCTGCGTCCCAGCAGTGGGAACATTAATAGGCTGATTATGCTATGTTATGCTATGCTAAATTCGGTGTTATAGTAGGAATGATTGTTATGTTTACCAATATCTGCAGCACTAAGTAAATTACGTTACGTTGCACGGAAAATTAATTCGATGAACATTTCACGCAGAGAGCGAATAAATCAGGGTCGGATGTCAGTGAACTTCGGATTTTAATTAAGTCACCTCAGAGAGCATGTGTGTCAACAGTCACCATGACTTTGCTCTTGCTCTTTATCTTGCAAGGTATTATTCCGTAATTAGAAATTGCGACTTTTCAATATTAACGACGAAAACTTTATATTTTGATGCGTCATCATCATTTCAGCCGAAAGACGTCCACTGCTGGACATAGGCCTCCCTCTATCCCCCAATATCCCATTGTCCGGTCCCGTGAGTCTCGCATCCAGCGGATCCCCGCAACATTCACCAGGTCATCGGTCCACCTTGTGGGAGGCCTTCCAACGCAAAGTCTTCCGGTTCGCGGTCGCCACTTTTCGGTGTGTACTTATGCTTAATTTTAAGTAGGAATGTTTAAGACTGTTAGTTTTTTATTAAAATACAGTCGTTTGTTGTTTTCATAAACGAGTCCGTTTTTGTTCTTTGTAAAATCGTCACTACGAATAATTTTTTCTCCAGCAGGTTTAAAGTCTAAAAAAAAATTACTGTTATCTCGACTGATAACAGTATTGCCCTGGATCGTAGCAACTGTCATGGGGAGAGGCCTTTGCCCAGCAGTGGGATAATATTATAATAAGCGTTTATTTATAAAAAGTGGGCAATCTGCTTAGGCCGTTGGATCAAGGGCCTGATTTAAAAGGCAGTACTCCTCGATACGGCTCACATTGTGAGGAGGTTCCTGTCTCTGGAACCCTAACCACCGGTAGCTTGGACCCTGCTCCCGACACCGGTGGACTACTATTTTTTATATTTTTAAATGGTTGTATATGGTTTTTTAAAAGATTTTTTTTAAAATGTATGTTTAAAAAGGAATAAAGGAAATAATTTATTAATATAATGGTTTTTGATAAATTCTTTAAAACCTTTAGTAATACTGTTAATTCGATGACCCAATCAAACATTTGAGCAGTAACGTCATCGTACAAAAAAGTAATTCATTTTTCCTCAATTTGAATTAAATTATCATTATTTTCTTGTCTTAAGGGTTTTTTAAGGTTTGGCTCAAAATAAACACTTGGGGCCAATTGAAAGAATAACTAGAATCGATTAGCTTAAAATCACACAATTACCATTAATCAGAGCATTAAGCCATGTTGCCAAGCTCAGGAGGAGGTCGTCGCAAAAAAGATGTTTGATGACCCATTTCTTAAAACCTTTGCTGTGAAAACATTCAAGGTTCTTTACAAGCTATTAAGTTGATAAAATGTTTTTATCGTAAAATAATATGACTCGTGTTGACGTCTGAATGAATTTAAACCATTTAGGTATCACTGTTTGGTTCATAACTGTCTATTATATTATCTGTTTAAGTAGTTTCAAAGAAGCATGGCCAAAAGTGGTCTGACTATACAGGATGGAAGGGATACCGACGCGCAAACGGTTCCCATGTATTCAGTACATTATTCATTCCTACATAGAAATTATTCATCGGTAAAAAATCAGCTGTTCCAAACATTTTGACCGTGTACGTAACACTTTTGTAGTAAAAAGCTGTTTTTTTTTAAAAACCATGAAAAAATTCTATGTAGGGGGGCTCAGAATTGTACTGAATACGTGGTAACCGTTTTCGCGTCGGTGTCCCTTCCACCCCGCATAATAGATGACAGTTTTTGTAGACCTATGGACTAAAATATTTTCTCATTTACGTTTGGCCAATCCTATTGTACTAACTACAATAAATTTCCCGACGTCATATCTTCATCGCCTGACGGTCGCAGACTCCAGTCTTCAAGCGCAGGGAAAGTGCGCAAATCTCGGTTAATATGCATCAATCTCTGAATATATTCGCGTCGCGACGGTTGAAGCGCGACATTACACGTGACGTAACACGAATTTAACACTCATCGCAGAAACAACTACGTCGAATTTTGCTTATGTAGGTACTCACGCATTTTACGGAAATGGTCTGGTAATCATTTCTAATTCCTAGCTAACAGAAAACAAAAAGTAAGCTCTACGTTTATTTAGATTGAAATAGCGTCAGATATCAGCCTAATTATGTTATTTTCCGAATTAATGGATTATTAAAATTTAATTCATCTGATGAAAAAAAGCAATGAAAAAAAGCAATGAAAATTGAATTAAAAAGCAGCAAAAATTTAGAACTTAGAAGTTCATTTTCAACGAAGCCACAGAGTTAGAGAGAATAAGGAATATTGTAATGCGATCATCAATAAACTGTGATTTGCTATATCTCTAGGCCCGGAAGAATGATTAACATAGAACATTTTTTGTGGACAGGCAAATGAAACCATTCCTAATCATTCCTTCTAAAAATTCTTGAAATTTAATCTTGGTTTAGTAAAACTATGTAAAGCTGAAAATCAAAGAACAGATATACCGATGTAGGTCACAAAAATGAGAATTTTTTAAATGGTAAACGAACACTAACCTTCCGTTACCATGCCGACCGGAACATTTAACTGAAATAGTTTTTCACTAGGAATTCGGGGGTTACAAAATTGCACGTACAAAATTTTCATTCGGGGCAATAGCGTTCTCACACAGGTAGGCCATGTGTCCTTACACATGGAGTTGTTTCAAGTACTGCAGTAGCTACTCTGTTCGATTTTAAAAACATCCAAGCCATTCTTTTTTGTTTTGACTATTTTACCGACTTCAAATACTTTTAAAAATGTTGATGATTTATTTATATACAATTTATTTTAATAATTTTTTTTTATATATTTAAAATATTTAATATAAATTAATAAATTTTTAATAATTTATCTTATACATCTTTCCGGATTTTTATAAAATATTTCTGAGGCCTGTGATTTACTGACTGCAGTGTGAACGCTTTCGTACCTAACGGATGTATAGGTTTCAAGTGTTTAATGAGTCTGACAGGGTTAATGTTTAGTGATAAAATAGTTGGCTAAGATTAAGACCCAGGAACATAAACGCTTAGGTACAAGTAACGCCCCCTTGAAACCTAACAATTACTTGATCCGAATAAAGTATTCAAACTATAAAACCGTATAACAGCGCACCAAACTGATACAGAAATACCAATAATTTATTGAAACGTCAACTGTAACTATAAGTACAAAGACCTCAAATGAAAACTGTTCTCGTTAGTTGAGTTTGAACATCCGGCACAGAGTACTCCGGGGGCGTCGATGTTGAGGGAAATGGATGGAAATTGGAAACCTGCGGTGACCTCAACCTTTAATTTTCGCTTTACATTTGTGGACGGTTTCCTAATGGAACTACCGGTTTACTTTTATTTGGAATTCTGCTAGTTGTAGAATATTTTTGCATTAAACACCGCTGAAAAATAAATATACACTTACATCCTTAGCTTTATCGAAAACAAAAAACAGCCATGCCACATTACATTGTCCTTTCCTTACTCCCCGACCTCACTCGTCTCGCTCCACATTCTTACTTCCAGTATTTTAATTAGCGAGTGAACAACCGTATTACGAGCGATGCTATAAAAGATTGTTTTATGCAATCGTGTTACATAAAACTGTAGTTACAATATTAAACAGCTCTTAAAATATTTGCAAATGAAGTAGCGAGCGATTACGGCACGCGTTACTAAACATATCATCGTTGAACTCGGCAGCAGTTCACGTTGCTATGCAAATGTGGTGCTATGTTATTAGCAAGTAGTTATGTAGGTAGTTACAAGAATGCAGTTGTAAGTGTCAGCAGACTCAAATGTTGTGTATTGGTATCTGATATGCAAATAGTTACACCTGTCATCATCCATCAGCGGCTGCTACAGAGTACGTAAGTAATTGTGAAGGTCACTGAGAGTTGTGACTTGGTGCTTCCATTTAATCATAAAACTATGAATGAATCTTTGAGTAACAAGAAAGGACGATACCTACCAAGTATACTTTGTTAACTAGGCGATAGTAAGAAATTATAAGGCGTCGATATTTGCAAACAAAATGGAAACTACTGATTCTGCCATTTATCCTGCGTAAGTATTCCAAGTTGAAGGTCTTATATATGAATGAATTTCTTATATATGTAGTTTCTTTGTTTTTTTTTTTTAATTTAAGCAGAGGGTTGTCGATTTTTTAGGCGACAACTGCTGCGAAAGTAACGAATTGTGATTTGATCGTAGCGTCTCCGCATCATTCACGATTATGTTCAGAAATGTGACACATATTACCTGTTTAGCTTTGAAATAAAATACTAATAAGCGGCAAAGAGCGCGTGAACATAGTAAGTTAACCTAAAAATCTACTGAACGATAACGAGGAATCACTATTTAAGCATTTTTAATCTAAAATATATCAATAAACAACGGTAGAGCGAAAAATAAAGCCTTAATTACAGTTCCTTTTCCCTAGTCGTGTCTAGGCTTTCACAAAGAACAACAAGTAAAACGTAAATAAGGACCGAACAATTCTCTAGTCTGCGAAATGGCTATCTGGCAAAATCAGGGACGAAATGGGCATTTGCGACCGAGCTAGTCTGATATCACGTTCCCTTACCCTTGATAGCCAATAACTCAGTTACGTAACCTGCCGTTTAGCACCTAATCAAAACATGTTGTTTTAAAATTGGGAATTTTGTAGATTTTTTCTTCTTTGCCCTTTGTGTTTCAGGGCCGCGGAATTTCTCTCGAACAGTCCCGCAGGATGGTCTGTATTAAAACATTACATGACATTTAATGTTTTACTTTTCTATTTTATGTCGTTAATACCAACATTCTGCGGTGGTATTACAAATGATGATTAAAGAGATACTCCATTAGCAAATACTGTTAATTTTCTGCTGTATCAATGGATTAAATGGCTCAAAGTGATTTTATAACCGCAAATACATTTGTATACCAACGTAATGAACGACAATGTAAATTCTTGTTTCGGTAAACCACTGGATTGTTTTCCATTAATTTGAGAGTACTCCGATTTAATGTTGGTACTAGTATACAACCAAACGAATACATTTTTAATTTTTATAATAAAGTTTGCCCCACACTAGGAATTTCTCCTGTATCGTGGGTGCGTTTACAAACATTTAAACTCACATACACAAACAGCCAGACCCGGAAACTACTTGTTGGCCATATTTGTTCCGTGAAGGAATCAAACCCGTGACACGTAGCGCAGCAGTCAATCATTCAGCCACTGCGCCAACCGTACCGTCGAATTTGATTTGGTCTTTATCGGTAATTTCGATAATGTTTCATATATTTAAACAAACCAATGTAATGCAGATGGCCGATCACTTATACGTACTATTAAAACCTTTTGGAGGACCATTTAACTAGGAATAAATCTAAATATATTTTATTATGAACTCAATTTTAAACTCCGACAAATTTAATCTGTACCCGACGCGATCCCTTTCTCACTTTGCAATATAAATCGGGGAATGCGTAATCCTCTTATTGAAAAATAATATCGAAGAAAGGTATCAAAAAATGAAACTTGACGTGACCGCTTAATTTTTTATGGATTAATTTTTTTCAACGTTCAAGTTGTTATCATTATACCAGAGCAGAGGTTGATAATTTCCTTTTTTTTGTTAAATAAACCAATAGCTCTACACTTCTATTAAATATCTGTAAAACTATGGATTTTTAATGAACAAACGGAGGCAGTGAGTTAAACTTCGCTACTTTATTGCACGTTGCTCTGTCTCGGGGTGCAATATCGTCTCGTTAGAGACACGGAAATGTACTTTGAATTTATTCTACACTATTTCTTTAAATGGTATTTATTCACAATCGATAAACACTATTTGACTTGAAGAAAAGTTACTTGTTACACTTATATCAAAGCCACAGAGACATAATTTACATTAAAAAGCCAACTTCATTGTTGTAAATAAAATCTGCTATTTTACGTGTTCTGAAAGCCCAGTTATCGAAACTGGCACAAATAACTTTCGAATGTCATGAATTAAAAGTTCCACAGTACAAAAACTTCGTCGAGCACACTTTGTAGTGTATTTTGCAATAGCCGGCACCTCGGCGTAGATTATTTACAGTTTTCGCTTAAAGTTTTCGAAGGAACACATAAAAGAGATGCAATAATGCTGTAATTATTTTCTAACTCAGCACCGCGCTGACTAATATACTAAGTGCACAAAATGGCAGTAACTACGTGTATCACTGTTGTTCTCACGGCACATCGTAGAGAAACGAGTCCTTTGTAAGAGGTAAATTGAACGAGCACAATGCAGCCGTTGTTGAAGTTTATCCTTTATTTAGAAAACTATGAGGAGACAAGTGTTGCGCTAAATTAAAGAGTTTTAACTGTTTTCGTACTGACACTATTACCACTTTCTTCAAAACTAAAGATGTGATAGAAACAGAGTTAGAATTTGTTAAAAATTGGGATTAAATATTTGGAAAAACACGGCACACAGTTAAGTAAGAAAGTTAGCGAGCCAGCCAGGTTTATCATCCCCAATTGCCAGTTGTTTGTACTTCTCTACTTCGAGTAACGAGTACGCTTCACAAACGCCACGGTGTTGACCGTGGCGTAGAAATGAATAAAAAAATAACTATAGGTAAATAAAGATCATAGAATGTATAAAATAAAGATTTTTGAACTCAAATAAAACAGAGGGTAATGGTCCCACAGTTTTGGTGCCAAAATAAAAAATGTTAAGGAGAACAAGTTCTAACAGAATATTGTATTTTTTTTCTTTGGCCACCATTTTCAAATTCGGACCAAAAATGTATGGAACGTGGGTGATGTCCTTTAAGCTTACCTTAATTAGGATTACGAAGGTACTTTTCGGGTTAACGTGAATACATAAAGCATTACACGGTGCGAGGGCAGCAAGGTGCTCGAGCCGTCGACCGTCGTTGTACACCAACGGGTCACGTGAAGAGGAGCTTTGTAAACATAATTAATGTGCTAATAGGTGACATGTTGAGCGCTTGACCTAATGAAATGCGAACGGCAGTGAATGTCTTGTCTGAGAACCAAGAATTTAATTTGAATCTAATCTAACTTGAAACTCATAATAAAATATCAAATAAGCAAGCTCTACCTAATATAAAAACACTTGAAACATTATCACTCGAAGTACAGCTTAGAATGTAAAAAAGAATGTCTAGTTCCTGCTGTTACTTAAATTTCATTACTAAATGTTCTGTTTTTCACGGAAAAAATAAGAAAACATTGTTCTGTAGCTGGATCAATCATGTTATTCTCGAATATTTTTGTCTTATGTAGGGTAACCACTCTTCCTTGTACAATATAGTCTGCGATGACCTAAATAACGTTCAGAACTTCGTCGCGAGTCGTCTGAAGGCTTTGGTCCGAGCTCCTCGGCACCAATCTCGTCTTGAACGATCCACTTACATAACATAACTCCTTGTGACCGATGAGGTGTATCGTTGCTTTCCACATGCTTGAAATCTCGACTATATCGTAATACTCTTTTGTTTGGTGAATACGTTATGATTCTCATTAACGCTAAGCCATAATAGCGTTATCATGCTAGATAGATACCATTCTCGATTGTAATATCCGGCACAACTATCTAAACAGACCGAGCTGTGTCAAATTAATGACAAAACTTGCCACCTAACGACAGTTAACTAATAACAACAGATTTCAGATGACAGAACTGTTTTGAAGTAACTAATCTGTTTTGTGGTTTATCTAAGTCGTGGTTAATACTGATCCTCCCGGTTTACTGCTGAACAATACAATACTAAGTAAGAGAGATCACGGGCGTCGCCTGGGGGAGAGCGGGGCAGGGGGCAGCTGCCCACCTGATGACCTGACTAACTTTTCCTGTCTCAAGTCACAGAATTAGTAAGTATGTAAAAAGTTGTAGCGTACAGTAGAATCACCCGCAAACTAATACATTTTTCTGGCTAAAAATGAGCCTATGAGTACTCGTACTACCGCTACAAACTTACAAATTATTGTCAACAGCTACACCTGGCGATACTAAACGTTTACGATCAAATAATTGTGTGAGTACCTATTTAATATCTTAAGCAGCTACGTGCCGTTACATGTTACATAACAGTAACGAACATGAATTGTTCCAGAGCGAATAAAAGCAATTTCCTTTAACGTTGCAACTATGGCTTATTTAAACTTAATTTACTAACCGTATGTTTAAACAGAATAGACTTTTCAGAGCTGATAACCATTTTCATTCCTTGGACACTAAAAAAAAACAGCGAATATTCTTTATTTAAAACAAGATTAGGTTAGTTTAAGTTATGTTTTCCGAATTTATAATATTATGATTGTATTTTCTTCTTAGCGTGTCGATGGCAATCTAAATTGTGTCGGCCCAGAACTGAGCTACTAGTTTATGATTTTGTGATAATTATTTTCGTGTTCATTGTAACAAAATTGCTATAGAAGTAGTAAATTCATTTGTTTAGACAACGTAAGGACAACATAGCCTATCTTACCTTTAGTTAGTCAGTTTTTCTAATTTCCCAAAGAAAGCCTTATACGATTCATTATACACGGTCAGGTAACTGAAGTCTGACCTCACCTTCGTATTATTGGCTCCCCACGTAAGTCTGTCTAGACCTTAGTTAACCTTTACGTTGTCTTGAGAAAATGTCCAAAGGAAATTAGTTTGCGGTGACTCGAGAAAATGGAGGCGTCTTAACGTCTTTTATTGATGTCGAGGTCAAATGGCTACTGGGGACCACGTAGATTCTTTTACTGAGCTCGGGAAAAGAAAAATGTGTTATTGGCTTTGTAGCAATCTTAGTAACTTGCGATCTTCTTCTTCCTGCCCTTGGTCATATTATTTGTGGTTTTTTTTCTTCTATTCTCCCCTGTCAGTTGTCACGCTATCATTCACTCCTTTTTTCTTCGTATCATTCCTCACACAATCCATCCATCTGGTAAGTAACTTGCGATCATTACCGGAATGATTACACTGATCTTATGTAATTAGATGTGGTAATAGCCCGAACTTCTTAGTGTTTTCTGTAAAGAAATTACAATACCCACATAGGTTTTCTAATTTCTGTTGTATTGCAGCATTTTGGGACTCAATACTAGAAGTATCTATAGTCTATAGTCACAGTCAAGACTAATAAGCAAGTGAACTCTTCGTTCTCTTATTTGCTATGATTGCGAGTAGGTAAGAGAACAGAATTGCTAACTACGTATTCGACTATTTGCGGTTCAGGTCAATGAACTCTTCGAAAGCAAAGAATCAGATACGATGTTTGCTATTGTAACCAATTAATATTATGCTGACTAACCAAAATCGATTTCACGAGAATACACAGATGATGAATGATTTCGATAATTGGTTGTGTACGTTCTGTGTTGCAGTTGTTTATTTACTAGCCTATGCCCG